>CM046390.1:23544724-24850974 GCA_025413875.1 Rhododendron molle
TTGATAAATGAATGATAAAGCCCTTTTATCTTTCACCTTGGCGTCATGCTTTTGCTTTTCGGTAGTTGCACCAATTCCTTCAACGCCTTTTTCCACCACGTCCCATACATCTTCTCCACCAAGAAAAGTCTTCATTTGAATATTCCAACGGCCATAGTTATCTTTGACTAGTCGAGGGAATGGGACTCCTTGGGTGGACATCATCTTTGACATGAACCGGCCTTAGCTCTGATAAAACTTTGTTGGAATGGGAGGGTATCTAGTATATATTTGGACAAGATTTTTGAAGGGAAAGAGTACTTGTATTTCACTTGAACTTTTTTGACATGGTACATAATGAGTAGAACCTCTCCATATTTATAGTACCCAATGGAAAGTTCTAGATATCTTCTTAGAGTGGGTTCCAGAAAACAAAAAAGAGCTTCTTTTTTGTTGAATAAGAAGTGGTATTCCTGAAAAATAAGAAGGCTTGGAAGAATTAATATTGGTTCCTTGAAGGCCGGCGGACGAAAATCGTACCGGCGGCTAGGCCGATCTCCGGCCATCGGACGGCCGATCCGAGCCGTCCAAAAATTCTAAAAAAAAAAAACCAAGGGGGCCAACGCGAGAATCAATGGCATTCGAGGTGTGTAGGATGCTTGATCCGAGCACCCATTTTTCGTGTACATATGATATTTGATAAGTACACGGAAAAAGAGTGCTCGGATCAAGTATCCTACACACCTCGGATGCCATTGATTCCCGCGTAGGCCCCCTTGGTTTTTTTTTTTAGAATTTTTGGACGGCTCGGATCGGCCGTCCGGTGGCCGGAGATGGCCCGGCCGGCCGCCGGTACGATTTTCGTCCGTCGGCGCCAATTATATAGGTTCCAGTCTTATTTTTTGTATAGGTAACTTCAAGCTCAAAAATCATGTGTTTACGCAAATAATTTTTCTATCACTATGGATCTTGTTTGATAGATCTCATTGAGATCTTTAATACGGTGCAAAAATTTTTTTTTTTTCTTTTATGTTATATTTGAGTTTGAAAATGTGAAAAAAAAATTTTGTTTGGGAAAAATAAGAAGGTGGAATAAGAAGTTTGAGAAATAAGTACTTATTTTTTAAGAAGGTTTCCGAAACGGACCCTTACAAGATAATATCTATGAACTTTCTAGATTTACACATGTGACATTTTACTTACAACAAATATCTAGATATTTCTAGGGATATTCTAGAACTCTTCTAGAAATTAGGTCCAACAAATATCTAGATATTCTCTAGGGATATTCTAGAACTCTTCTAGAAACTAGGCCTTCTAGAAACAAGATATTTATACTTCTCCAAAAATATCTTTTATTTGGGCTTCTTTATTAGGCTTGTCTTGGACTTATTTCTCTTGGGCCAAAATACTAAATCAAGTTTATGCTCCAACAAAGGGGAAAGGGAAAGGGAATCCAACAAATAGTTGGACAATACACAAAAGGGCCAGAGCCCATAACACCCAAGGGTCTACCAGGGTCCACTGCTGGTAATACAATAAAGATCAACCCAAATAAAACAAAAAAAGCCCAAAATCCAAATCTAGCCCAAGCCTGGACCGGCCCACCCAAACCAACCCACAAAACCCTAAACTACAATAGCAGCCACCGTCGTACAAACCACCGGGGCCCAGCCTCGCCGTTAAGCCCAACTGGCCTCTCCCAGATGTAGAGACCGGCGGCGGAAACCAGCCTACAATAGTGAAAGCCATGGGAGTTAGGGCCTGAGGGCCAACCACCACCACTATCAGCCAAAAACACCAACAACCCCTGCAACAAAACGATCTTCATCAGCGAGATCACCACCCAGAACGACGAAATGGCAGCTCCACGCCCGATTGAGAGCTCAGACGGCCGCCGACCGGAATTCGGCACACAAAAGACGACCAAAGCATCACAACCATGGGAGCCACATCCACCCCACCACCACCGGACTGGATCATCATAGATCAAAATCGCCATCTTCACCTATCATTTTCTGGAATAAATGGGAACCTGCAAAACAAAATTCAAAAATTAGTTTATAGAGGCTGTCAATAAAGATGGAAAAATGTGCAAAAGTGTATAGTAACATATAGTGGAAGTGTATAAATGTTAAGTAGAGTACTTTTTTTTTTGTTTCTATTTTTTATAATTGATTTTCACACTCTATTTTTGTCTTCTTGCAACGTGAATTTACAATATTGTCTGTCAAAGTCTGAAAGAGTATACAAACGAAAAGTTAATTTTGTAAATTTAAATATAGAACGACAAAAAGGAGAGAGAGAGAGAGAGAGAGAGAGAGAGAGAGAGAGTAATCACTACCATATATAACTTTATACTATTATCAGAGAAAAGACGGCATATTTTTGGTGCAGAAATTATAAACCTCTTTCCTGGAAACTATAACAAAAAAATCTACTCCAACCTCATAGACGAACATGAAATGCGTAGGGTTTGGGTAGGGGCTTAACCACAGGGCCAGCTGAAGGTCTCTTGTCGCTAGAATATTATCCACATTCTCAACCACTTTTCTGGAGCTGAGTTTGCACCGGCCAAGACCATGATAACCTGAACTGTACTAGACTAGATCGAGGAGCGAAACCATTTTCACAGGCAGGCACTACTTGACTGCATCATCTCTGCCAACATATATCAACATGAGTAATAACTATAAATCAATACTCTGGGATTGATGCTTTGGATTTCATTTTCTTGTTAGTGCACTCTAGCTAGTATTTTTTTTTTTTTTGTTTTTTTTGAGCTTACACAGAAGTACCAATTTCTAAAGCACCAAAAAAAAAAAAAAAAAAAAAATTCTCAAATGCTGAAAAAGTAGAGTTAAAAAAAATCATTTATTCACTTTAACATACTTTGTGTAATAGTATTAACATTTAGGGGGGTATGAAACTTTAGTGGGAAGAAAAGCCAGTAACCGATTAGAAGCTAAACGATGGATGAAGATCTAAAGATGGAAAAGATTAGTAGAACTCTGAGGATGAGCAAACCTGAAAAGTGAGAACCCCAGAAATGAAGTACGTACGTACAGCCATGACATAGTTTTCGTTTGTACAAGAAGTTCCAGCATAAAAGTACAGACATTCTAACTGAAAATATTACTAGTAGTAAAAGTCCAGGTTATGTACGGAAAATTTCTAGAGAAAAGAACTCAAACCCTGCATATGTGTGTGTGTGTATATATATATAAAACTGAAAATAAAACTCCACATACTACTTATTATCATGTTTGTTTGTTTATTTTAGAAAAGAACTCAATCCCTGCAGCAGCATATATAACTGAAAATAAAAACTCAAAAGCACACAAATTACTCTGGCTCGATCAGAACCCTAATAGAATATTTATTTTGTAGATTTGCCTTTCCTTAACCGATATCCAGGCTTTTATGCACAAACAATAGCCACTTAACGAAAAAAAACACAAGTACTAATAGATATATTTCAAGTACAAAACTTCACCTGTCAAAAAGCACCAGTGGCTGAAGATGAGTTTGTCGAGAGGGAAAAAAAATTAGTCAAGAGTAAATAAAGCCATTCATTGCCGCTGCAGCATCATCAGGATTCTCATTATCAAGATATAGCCATTGCAGTGAATGGTCTAAAAATGGTTGTTTAATGTGAATCTTGATGATGCTCCAAACGCAAAAACTGACTGATATCTTCTGATCTTTACTCGCGATGGGGAAAAGAAACCCTAGTAATATATATATATATCAATCCTAACCCTAGAGCGAAGGGTATCAAACTGTTTGTGGGTTTTGTACAGATTATAAATAAAACCCACTTGGTAAAGAAAGGCCATCTACGATCCAGGACTAATAGTGGGTGCGAAATTATTCACTAGTACGGGAGCACCGGCACGTGATGCTTCGGCCGACTTCACATTACACATTATTGTAGGGTTCAAAACTAAATATATGTACAGCTCCTGGAGTATTGAATAATTAAGAGAGAGAGAGAGAGAGAATGGTGTGTACTTCTCTCACAAACAGTTAGCCATCACAATCCTAGGTACCATATTTACCTTGATCTTTTAAGCCTCTCTGGGCTTAGCCCTCTTCCACAAATGTGAGCGTTATAATTATACTAGGGGCGCGTTTGATAGCAAGTTTTGTTTGGAGGGGATTGATAATGAGATGGGATTAGGATATGAATTGGTAAGGAGAAGGGATTGGTAATGAGTATGTTTGTTTTGCACCGAATTAAACGATAGGAGTATTATCTACCATGTTTGTTTCACATGGGATAGGATTGAATTAAAATGTCTATTTCTATTTTTACCCTAATGCAAAATAGTAGAAAAAATGAAGCAAAATTTAACTCTTCTATTTTTCCCAGTGGCTGTTATATAACTATTACAAAAATAAAAATATTACTACAATAGTTCTATTTTCTCGTGATATCCTTTTTTCCTATCTAGTGCTTATCTTTTGTAGTTGCCATCCAACAAAAAAATAGAGGGTTTTTTTTTTCCCCCCGGAACCTGCAGACTGGAATAGCAGGTCCAGTAATAGGAGCAACACAACACAACTACTAGACTGTAATAGAAATCTAAGCAGCGAGTAGGAAATTGCAGCAAAACAGGGAGGACATAAAAGGGAGGGTAATTGTGTCAATTTATGTAAAAAGGGAGGGCATAAAAGTCTTCCAACACCAATCCTAGGGGGATAGGATTAGTAATAACACCCCCCACTTGGGTTGGGTAATCCTGCCAATTTGTGGGATTCAGAATCCCATGGGACTCCTAATCCCTCCCCCAAAATCAAACCAAACAAATAATTTCAAGCCCAAACCACTTTATTAGTCCAATCCCAATGCCTTAACTGGCTATCAAACATGCCCTAGTGGTTCAGCATCTCTAGATTTGATCATTTGTTCTGGCGTTAAAGTTACTGGACGGATTGTAGACCCGCTTCAATGACACTGGATGATCCAAATCATATTTGTAACAACTTCAAATATCAACGAAATTTTTTAACTGATCAAAAAAAAAAAAGACATGAGTTCAATTTTAAATTTTAGTAGCGTACTGCAAATTAACAACATTATTGAGGGATTAAAACAGGCAATATTAGATGCAAAATATAATATTCCTGATTGAAAAATAAAATGAAATGGAGTTGAGTCGCGTGACACAATATCAGAATTTTTTTTTATCAGCACAATATTAAAAGTTACACAATCCGATTGCATTTGTTTTTTGAAAATTGATGGTTTAATTACTTGGAAAATCGCACGCATCAAGACAAATCTTATGCCAGTGGTAATCATCTTTGATTAACATATGTTTTTGCTTCATAATGTCTTGTAAAAGATAACAGTTCGACTCAGATATAAACCAGAATGGTTATACGAAAAGTGTAAAATGATGCATGAAATTCACTACCATTTTTCTTGTGAAAAAGATTTCACTATTGTACTACTAGTATGTGCCATTACTAATACAAATTTCTGAATTCGTCGCTGTCGATAATATTTTACTAACTTTGGGGCAGCTCTTGTACGCGTCCCACTTGTTTTTAATCTCAGTCATATTATCACATGAATTTAATCATGCTTTGCCGGTGCATACCATATTTTTCTTTTGGCATCATTTTTCTACACAGTTGCACTTACCCGGATAATAAAAAAGGCTTAGAAAGTCCCAAGGGTAGGTTTGGTTGATTTGTGGGTTTGCACTTCACACACCCAAGGGTAGGTTTGGTTGATTTGTGGGTTTGCACTTCACACAGTCAATGAATGTTCGATTCTTGAAATCAGACTGCAAAAAACTAATTTTCTATAAAATTTTCAATCCCAACGTGGATAATTTGCTTTTGACCGGACCTGAGAGCATAGTAATTGTGATGCGTGTAAACTGGCTGAGAGATCCCAGACACCCTTGACCTTCGGGAAAAAATAGCTTAGAAAGGAAAACTTGAACTCACCTAGTAACTGTGCGATTTAGGTTTTCGTAGGATACGTTGCGTCCTCCACACACTAAGCATTTTCATTAACTTCAATTGGGGGGAGGGAAATCGACAGGATCCTCCCCATTTATCAAGGAGAAATGGGGTTCAGAGCGGTTCCGTGTGATCATCCCTCATTTTCCTTTTTTTGACGATTTTTTAGGCCTTTTCAGATTGTATCGCACTTAAGTTTTTGCCCAATTGTGGTTCTTCTTTTAAGTTTTGATGTTAGGTCTAATCTACTTATCTTTTAGATTTTCAAGCTGCAAATTATCTATCAGTCAAAATTAAAAAAAAATTTGCAGATTATCGATAGCCTTTTTTTTTTTTGAACGGTGATTTTTTTTTTTTTTGGCAAATTTTCGTAGTCATCCCTCTAGTTTTACGGTTGTCTCAATTTCGTTCCTCTAGTTTGTTTTAGGTTCCAAATTGATAAATCGTTAACACTGTTAATGAAACTAACGGGAAAAAAATGATTAAAAAATTAAGTGCTCCAATTTTCAATCCGGTTGAACCAGTGCGAAGATATTATTTTTTTGATCATTTTATCCTAAATGGTCATAATGAATTTTTGCCATTAAAGCTTTTCAACGAGCACCCGAAGACTTCTTATTTAGTTTCATTACTCTCTTAGGGTGCTCGTTGAAAGGTCTTAGAGCCAAAAATTCATTACGAAATCTAGGATAAAAAGATCAAAAAAATAAAATCTTCGCACTGGTTCAACCGGATTGAAAGTTGAAGCACTTAATTTTTTAATCATTTTTTTTCCATTAGTTTCATTAACGGTGTTAATGATTTTACCAATTTGGAATGTAAAATAAACTATAGGGATGAAATTGAGACAATTGAAACTAGAGGGACGAAATTAAGACAACAGTAAAACTAGAGGGACGACTACAAAAATTTGCCCTTTTTTTTTATTATATATTAATCTTTGAATGTGAATACAAAGAAGTGAATGTGAATACAAAGAAGTGCAAGGAGAAGAACAATAAGTGCCTATCCGAGACCCAAGCTCTTAATTGGCAAGATGCCAACCAAAGAGAATACCCGAGGGACAAAACCCAGAACCCAATAGGTCTTAAAGCCCAGATAAAATAACAAAACGCACATGGTACGCATCCCAAACATTTAAAAAGGCCTAAAAGTCCAAATACAAGGGATAAATCTAGCAATTAAAGCCCAAGCCCCAAGACACACCCAAATCCTAAAGCAAAAATCTGGAATCCGGACTCCGTATCTACCGCCGCGATGCACCAAAGACTGCCGTGAACCCACCGTATATATGTTGCTAATCCCAAAAACGATCAGAGCATCGCCGACTGAATAGGTAACCTAGCTTGGATCGCCACACCTTGCAACTCCACCCAAATTTGCCGCCGGATATCATGCTACCAACAAAAACCAGACACCTGCCAGCGAAAGCCAGCTCACCACCTACACAAACCAAATCCAAGACGATAGCACCCCTACTTTCGGCTGCCAACAACACCACCTTCATAAACACTACACACCATCCACGCTTCAGCCATTAAAAGTAAGCGACTGGAGAAGAAGAAACAGCCACATAAATTGAGATCTCCACAAGTCATTAGGCTAATCCAAAAAATGCCCAAGAGCCGAGATTAGAGAGATCCTGCATGCTTGTTGTACTTGGCCTAAACACTCCTAAAGGGACAAAGCCCAGTACACCTATAGGTCTAAAAGGCCCAAATCGGATAATAAACACACAAAAAGACTAACCTAACAAAGTAGATTAGACCCAGCCCAAGAACATCCCTAAACCTAATCTTAATTTTCTATACAGTTTTAAATCAATATCGACCACCCACCACCACTAACACATCAGAAAAAGACTAACCCAAACACTCCTAAAGGGACAAAGCCCAGTACACCTGCATGCCGGTTGTACTTGGCCTAAACACTCTTAAAGGGACAAAGCCCAGTACACCTGTAGGTCTATGTGGGCTCCCGGCGCCCGGAAAAAGGAGCGCCAACTCGAAGAGTCGCCACCCGGATTTTTGAAATGGATCATCCGAGAAACCGAAGAGTCGTTTGGAAAAGGCTTTTGGTCTAGCGAAAACGTTGAGATGTTGGGTTCGGGAGCCACGTTACGAATGAGGAAGGTTTTCCTTTAAAAAGCACCCCACTCGCCCGGAGAAAACCGGTCTCTACTTAATGTTTTCAAAGGGGAGGGGATCTTCGATATTTTTCGGAATATCAAACTCGTTAATAAAACAAGTAGCGGGGAAGGGACATGAGAAATATATCACATTGGCGTGCGCGTGGTGCGCCTGTGCAGTAGTGATAAAATGATGTGAGTAGGGAGGATAAACAACGTTCAACGGTATGCGGATCTCGGCTAAATTTCCACGGCACCCTGAGTTGCCGCGTGCGGCACCTCAACATGCCGTGCGTGGTACCTGCTCTACTGTCAGACTATTGCAGACTTTCAAAACATTATTTAGCTCACGGCTTTCTCTGCATATCTTTTGGAAAGCTTATCAGAAACCTCACAACAGTTAGATCATCCCAAAAATACCATTGTCTTTCTCAAAATACGATTTTAAAGTAGTTTTTAACGTTTTTAATCATTCGGGATGATCTTGAAAAGCTTTTAAAAGGGCCGGATCATGGCTTGTAGATATGGCCTTATTTTAAGAGCTACAGAAACAGCAAACAGCAGATACAGATAACCACAACTGGGGAAAACTCAGATCCAGGCAGCCTGCTCACAATAGCATCGGTATGTATCGTGCCGTGCACTGAGGGTCAAGATGCCGCGCGTCTTATCAACAAACCGCGCGGTTTCCCAACCTCAGCACAGTGTTGGTTTTATTTTAAGAAAATGGGTTTTGAGTCAGGATCTAACCAAAAGGGATTAGATCTGCTGACAGAAAGGTCCCCTCAGGACCAGAACGGAGTCTAGTCTGAGGAAACTAGTTTATACCTTTGGTTCCGCGCTTGATCAAGGATCGTGGAAGCAAGGATGTGGATGGATCGTCACGGATGTGGATGGAGGGGGGGTAAATGAGACAAAGGGAGTATGAGTGTGAGTGAAGGTTAGGTATTTTGGGTGATGGGGTCTTGAAGTTAATGAGTGATCAACTTCAATGATGAGAAGGGAGTGAGTGAAAGCTCTTAAAGAATGTCTTTTGGGAATGACATCCTTTAAGACTTGGAAATGAAAGTGGTAATAGAAAGTGGGTTTGAGAACTTAGAGAGAGAAAGCAAGGAGAAATGAAAAGAATGCCAAGAAGAGACTCAAAAGAAGGACTAAAAGGGGACCCCTTTCCCTTGAGTGGAGGGGTTAATTTATAGGCAAAGGCCAAGGATTTTGAATTTCAAGTGGTGGAGGTATTTTCTGGGCGGGCCAGAAGTGCATTTTAAGTGAGCAGTCATCGGTGTGGCTCACATGGCGTGGCAGCGACTTCTGAGCCGGTCCACCTTTTGCTCAAGGTGCCGTGCGGTTAAGGATTGCCGCGCACGGCCACTCTTGAATTTCAAGGTGCCGTGCGCTCCAATTCTGCTCCGTACGGCTCCTCTTCCTTCGGTCCAGGGTCCTTTTGGGCTTTGTTTGGGCTTCTATCTGAGCTCTTCAGGTCTTTTTGGGTTTTTGGGCTTAGAGAGATCCTTTTTCAAGCTCGCAAAAGTATCGTTTCCTCTATTTTCATCATCGGGGTGGACAAAGACTCTCCGAGATCTGGATTGGGGTGTCTACAGTAGTCCCTCTTTAACGTAATTCGGATACCATTAGTTGGTACGAGTGGCGCTTTAAGAATAGGCATCCCAATCCGTTGCTCTAGTGCCTTTGAACGGAGGCAAAACGAAGAATGCAAGTAAATATGATGGTGGTCGCGCTCGGGGAGCTGCCTACGTACCCCGTTGTAGGGATCAGACCAGCGTAGTTCAATTGGGACAATGCAATGCGAGAAACGAGTCCCGGAGGACAAACTTATGCAAAGAAGTGCTTGCGGTGCGGTGTGTCATTCAAAGTATTGTGAAAGACTTGAGACGAGCCCTCAGGAGGCGAAAATCGAGACGAGCCCTCGGGAGCGAAAATCAAGACGAGGAAAGACGTTAGGTCCGTTAGACCGTGGCTCAAGAGACGAGAAGCGAGACGAGCCCTCGGAAGGCGAAGATTGAGACGAGCCCTCAGAAGGCGAAGATTGAGACGAGCCATCGAAAGGCGAAAATTCAATTTAGAATTTTTGAGACAAGCCCTCGGGAGGCGAAAATTCAATTTAGAATTTTTGAGACAAGCCCTCGGAAGGCGAAAATTCAATTTAGAATTTTTGAGACAAGCCCTCGGAAGGCGAAAATTCAATTTAGAATTTTTGAGACAAGCCCTCGGAAGGTGAAAATTCAATTTAGAATTTTGAGACAAGCCATCGGAAGACGAAAATTCAATTTAGAATTTTTGAGACAAGCCCTCGGAAGGCGAAAATTCAATTTAGAATTTTTGAGACAAGCCCTCGGAAGGCGAAAATTCAATTTAGAATTTTTGAGACAAGCCCTCGGAAGGCGAAAATTTAATTTAGAATTTTTGAGACAAGCCATCGGAAGGCGAAAATTCAATTTAGAATTTTTTTTTTGACCTGCTGGGGAAAATACGACAAGCTAAAATGTTAGAAAAAAATTAGAGACCAGTCTCGGCGAGTCTCGGGGGGACGAGTACCAAGAAAGAGTCGAATATGGCGAATTCCCGGGGAATCAAATGGTGCTACAATCAATGCACAACATTCCAAAGGATTTTTACTGCAAAACGGCTGAGAATTGGGTCTCCAAGAGGATTTTGGTGGCTGATTGGATCAATTTTCGAGAAAACATTTAAATCTCTTGGAGCCAGGGTGCCGTGCGGGCTGAATTAGAGGCGCGCAGCACCTCGTTTTCCTTGGTGTCCCTTCGATTTCTGAGGACAGTTGACAGGTTTCAGGGGTGCCATTTAATTTAGACGTGCCCTTTCGTCGGCTGGAGTGTCTTTATAAGCATGGCGGTGCCTCATTCCATGCACCACCATCAAAATCTCAAAAGTCTCTCTACTTTCTTCGCATCTTTCTAAAAAAAAAACAGGTTTTTCTCGAGGTTTACAGATGGCAAACAACGACTTAGCGGCCTGGGTCGAATCTCTAGAGACCGAGATGGCTTTCTACCGTCGGGAGATTGAATCGCTCAACCGGCAAATCGAGAGGCTCATTGGGACGATTCGCACTCTCCGCCGTGCGGTGTCGAATCTGCAGGACTTCGCATTCGATCAGATGGACGACAAGGACGACCCCGACTCTGTCCTTGGTTGTGAGTCAAGTGAGACGGCAGAAGACTCCGAGGGTAATCCGAACAGGTCGGATGACCGCTTTGACGGGGCGAGCGACTGAAGCATGGGGTCGGAGGAGAGAAGGAGAAGAGAAAGGAAGAAGAGGGCAGTAGGCCCCTGTGGTCGTTTTTGTTGTTTTTGTCCTTTTTCTTTTTCTTTTTCTTTTTTTTTTTGAAATGTAGTGACAAAATCCCGGGGGTTACCCCGGGTGTTATTTAATGAAAAAGTCCCTTCTCCATTCATCTCTTGCATCGATCTCCTGATTCTTGATTAGATCGAACACGGAAATGCCACAAACTTTTCTCAGGAATCAAACTGTCGAAACAAATCACCATGCCGTGCGCAGTCAAATTAGGGACGCACGGTAACGTAAGCTGAAGGCACTGTACATTCGTCCATGGTGCCGTGCGACCCGTCCAGGGTGTCGTGCGGTCAGGTTAGCTATGAACCCGGTCCCACGTTGGTTTCTCAGCGAACCAGTTCGAGGGGTATATATATATACACGCGGGGTGTACACAGTACACCCCACTTCGTTCGAAATTTCCCTCGCTCTCTCTCGATCACTTCTCTCTCTCTCTTTCACGGCTACATCTCTCTCTCTCCCACGATCAATCTCTGTCTCTTTCTCTCGATTATCTCTCCCTCTCCCTCGTATCTCTCTCTCGTTGCTCCCTCTCTCCCGACTGCTCTCTCTCTCCCTTTCTCATATAGTACGATCATGGAACCCAAAGATGACATACCATCCCGGGTCGAGGTTACACCATCCTCCGCTCTTCCGGGGGACAATACGATAGCTGGGGTCGAGCCAGAGACCTCTGCGCAGCCGGCATTGGTCGAGGAGACCGCGGCCATGGCTGCCACGGTGGTCGGCAGTGGTGGTGATGACGGTGGCAGTGTAGCGTTGGCTGGGTACGGTCAGAAGGCGGAGACTCCGGGTGCAGTGGAGTCGAGGGGCGACGCCGGGGTTTCGGGCCGGTCAGAGGCGGCGGCCAGCGTGGAGGAGAGGACCTCGGAGGGTCACGGTGGTGGTTTAGACCAGGTGGTGGAGGAGACAGAGGCCTCTCCCGCGAGAGAGCCTCGGACTGACTTGGGGAAGGCCCCCATCGTTGAGCCGGTGGTGGAGCCAGGGGTGGAGCCGGTAGAGGAGGACACGCCGCCCATGTTTGTGGGCAGTGGCGTAGGTGCAGGGTCGTCGCGCCCCATAGGCACGGGCGACTACTTGGCGACGGCGTCCATGGAGGACGTCTTTGGAGTTAGTGCACGGGTTTCCTGGGTTGGCGGACGCTCTACTCGCGGCCCGCGAGGCGGAGTTACAGGCTGGGCTCGGGCCTGGGGGAGATAGAGAGCCGGAGGCTGAGGAGAGGCGAGCTGAGGAGGCCGGGGTGATGGCTCCTCGCGTCACTGTGGTGGCTGAGGCGACACTGGCGTTGCAGGGGCGAGGGCCCTACGACGAGGCAGCCTACGTCCCCTTTCAGCACGTGGTGGTGCCTTCACTTTTTGACCCTTACACTCCGAGGAGGCCGACTTACGACGAGGCTCTGGTCCTGAGGGATCCTCAGCAGCACCTTTCTTTGCGCCGAGACGAGATATACTTTAAATATCTGTATTTCAAATTCCAATGCATCGTATTTCATTTCATTGCATCTGAGTATACCATTGTATTGCATGTCAGGCCTGTTTACTGAATACTTGTTGATTTATTGTAACAGGCGATCTCACTCTCGTGCTACGGAGGTTCGGCGGCTGTGCCGACATTCTGGGAGAGGTTACCCGAGGCTGCGCGGGAGATAGTGAGGCAGGCCGGTTTTGGGGAGTTTGTAGGGGTGCTGGCGAGGGGCGTGTGCAACGACCGCCCGGTGGTGAGGGCTCTGGCTGAGAGGTGGTGGGATACGACGAACACCCTCCACTTTTCCTTTGGCGAGATGACCGTGACGCCGTTGGACTTTGCGGCGATCACTGGTCTCAGGGTCGGAGGTGACCCTATTCCTTTTGACGCCACGAGGGAGGCGGCGGCGTTCAATGAGCGATGTTGGGGCCTGGTGAGGCGGAGGTGACTATGCAGTATGCCCGGCCGAGGTTTTGGACGGAGAGGCTCCCGATTGAGACAGGGTGGAGGAGGAGCGGATGGCGAGGTGCTTTCGCTATACTTACTTGGTGCGCCCCTGTTTCCAACAAGCGCAACCGAGTACACCTTTCGCTTCTCGGCCTTGAGGGACGTCGGGAGATCGCCCGCTTTGACTGGAGGTGCAGCACTGGGGACGTGCTATGCCTTCATGGGCTCTCTTTCCCGCGGGGCAGGAGTGAGTCTCGGAGGCTATTGGAGGGTCTGGGAGGTACATTTCTCTTCCTTTCTCATGAATAGTTAGCTTTCCATTTGCATCCATTCAATGTATATCTTGTGCTAACTTTCAATGTCTTGAATTGTAGCTTTGGACGTACGAGGTTATAGGGATGTACCCTCCCGAGACCACGTGTCCTGACGACACGATACTCCCTCGAGCCCTACGCTGGTCGACGGAGTACAAGGGCGTGAAGAGGGGGAGAGGCAAGCTGGATGCCTTTCGACTTTACTTGGACGAGCTGCGTCCTGATCAGGTACTAAGGCATTTCCATATCCATTTCCGACTTATTTCCATTCCAACAGCATCTTGACATTGCTTATTCTTGATGACAGGTCCACTAGCGGGTGTGGGACCGCTTCGAGATCCCCTACGTTGCGCAGAGTAGGAGGTAGCTAGGGAGAGTACTTCCGAGTCCCCTTATGGTCGGGCATGGTACTTGGGCGATCGAGTGTCACGCCAGTCGAGGTTGGACACTTTTCGAGTCCCTGGCGCTTCTGCTCTGCAGAGGACAGACCAGTACACATGGAGGGAGGTCGAGCACACATGGCCGGACCTCGAGTTGGAGCCGTTCTTCGAGGCGGCCGGCCTACTGCGACTTACGCGAATCTTTCTCAGATACTTGATGGCGAAGTCTGGGGTACGTGCGTCTTGGGAGGCAAAGACAGCGTACGAGAGGGCTGGAAGAAGAAGGAGGAAGCGGACAGAGGTGACAAAGCGTGAGGCCGCGGCGATAGAGGTCACAGCGAGAGCGCGGGCCCGAGTGGTACCAGCCTCCCTGCCCTGTCCTGGACAGTAGACGTGACGACTCCCCAGGGAGCTCCGGGCCTGGTTGTAGTGCCACGCTCTGCAGTTGAGGCTCCAGAGTTCCTCGCTCAGGTATAATATGATTTCGTTCCTTCGCTCATTTGCTCCTTTCACATGTTCTGATCGATTTCCTTCATTGCAGGCTCCTCCAGGGTACGTCAAGGAGATGGCGGAGGCCATGATAGGCCTGGAGCAGTTGGTGAGGCAGTACGCCATGGGCCACCCTCCGGAGGTGTTGCCTCGCGTTGGTGGGTCGATGGTATACTCTCGAACTTTAGTCATTTGCTTCACCTATATCGTTTATATTATGATTACAATGCAAATATCACATGAATTTTATACCATTGCAGGCTAGAGGAGGGGCTCCACGAGGGTTGCGGCGGAAATCTGTCCGCCCGATAGTACGACAGGTCTCCTCTGCTGGCTCACGGGAGGAGCCGGCATCGAAGAGGACACAATGCTCTGTAGGGACCGACGACGAGCCTATTGACGTCTCTGAGGACGATACTCCCGAGCCTACAGACGTTGACCGGGAGGTCACCTCAGGAGATACTGTGCCTAGAGCGACCGGCACTCAGGCGGCGAGCAGCTCTCCGGCGGTCGAGGAGGAGAGCGAGGACGAGGACGAGGATGACGAGAGTTGAGCTCCTCTTTTGTTTTGTGCTTTTGACGGAGCCTGCGTGCTCTTTTTGTAGGGCGCCTGTTTGCCCTCGGTAGATAGGATCTTGATCATTGGGCCATTATACCCATTTTGTACTTCGACTCATGGATGCTTTTGGATTTATATACAGAGATTTTGTACTTTCATTGTTTATGCCAATCAATTCTCTTTGGTTTGTGTGAAGAAAACTGAATAGTCAAAACATTGACCAGGCAATGCAACCAGTCGTTGATCAACGAGATTGAGTTGAACGTGAGGTTAAGAATGAGTGACATATTAACAACCGAAGCATATTGACAATGAAATAGAAATCAAAGAAAGCAATTGGGCAAACCATTGTAAAGTTGACTCTGCATACAAGACTTCATACAGACATCTTCTCAACTGACTCCGTATAACAACCCTGAAATCTTGATAGGAGACTTGGAAATTCTACTTTGCCTTTGGAATGTACTCAAAAAGTAGGAAAGTGCTGACCTTAATACGTGACATTCTCGAGTTTTGACTCTAGACACGAACCGGGACTTGGACTAAGTCACATTTGACCATTATGACCTGTAAGACTTGAAAAAATGACTTAGAATGACCCAAAACGGATTTTGACTCCTCGACATGACCTAAGAAACAGATTTTATTGAGTTTTTGTACCACGACGACAAATCCTGGGAGTTGTCTTGAAACGAAACATCCCTGAAGTCCCAAATACCCGTTAGAGTGTGTTCTGGTGGTTGCTGGTGTTTCGTAGTGCCCCGATTCCATTTTGGCATGTTGCTGCTAAAAACTACAGAAATACAGATTCAACCTGCCGTGCGGACCGCCCAAGGTGCCGTGCGGGTCAAAACCTGTCGCACGGTACCTTAATCACTGTACCGTCGGATCTCCTTGGTTTCAACATGCCGTGCGACGCGGCAAGGTGCCGCGCGAGGCATCTTTCCTGACAGATTCCAGTTTTGCTGTTTTCCAAGGCAGATTGCTCGGGGGTTGGGGTTTGACCCATGCAATGGCATTTCTGAACCAGTGCATGTCTGTTTTGAACCTTTTGGGACTTGACCACACTTTTCTCCATGTAGGACTCATGGAAAACTTGCACTTTTGAAACCCGAGGCTCTTTGAAAGTTGAAGTTGTCTTCTCCACCTCTCCTATAAATTCAAGCTCTCTCATTCTATGTTCTCCACACCTCATCCAACTCTTGTCTTCTTTCTTTGCTCCTTGAAATGGCTCTTTCTCTCACCGGCTTGCTCCGTCCATGGTTGGCTTCTATGGAAGGTGTCGATTGGCTCAACTTTCAAGCTCACGGTCTCTACTCCATGAGATACCTCCGCAACATTCGCATTCGTCCCGAGCTTTTGAGGGCAGCCGTGAGTTTTTGGGATCCGGAGGTCCATGTCTTCCGTTTCGGTGAGCAGGAGCTTTGTCCTACTATTGAGGAGTTCCGTGCATACCTTGGGGGTTTTGGCTCGGGGGAGGTCATTGTTCCCCCCGTGCGTAAGAGTACTTACAGAGTCTTGGTCGTGGCCCTTGGATTAAGTGATGGTGCTGCTCGCTACTTGGTCAGGAATGACCATCTCAATGTCATGCATCTTATCGAGCTGTTTTCTCCACCTGGCGACCTTGGAGACATGACTTATCAGACTCGACGCATGACCGCCCTCTGCATGTGCTTGCTTCCGGCCTACCTCTTGGTCCCTTCCGTTGGTCATGCTAGCTCGGCATTGGTTAACGTCGCTGCTCAGGTTGAGGCCCGAAAAGATGTGATTCCGATGATTTTGGCTGAGACACTGATTGGCTTGGATAAGGTTCGTTTTGAAGAGACCGAGACTTTCGGGGGCAGCCCTCTCCTCCTACAGGTTGGCTTCTCACTTGGCTCTCCTTTTTATGGTTTCTCCCACGTTCTCGTTTTATCTCAACACTTGGCTGGGCTTTCTATGGTTTCTTACTTGTTTTCTCTCTCTTTTTCGTAGATTTGGCTTTGCGACAAAGTGAATGTGCTGACCATTCCTCCTGGCAACTGGTCATACGAGGCGAGGTTACTCTCTCAGCGATGTTTCGAGTTTGTTGACAGGAGTAGGGCTGAGTGGGTGGACTTTTTCAGGCGCCGGCGAGCTGAGACCATTTCTTGGAGGTGCCGCTGGCTGGATCTCCCGCCCATGACGGTGCACTACATGGGCCCCCAGTGGGTCGTTCTTGCTGGTTTGGAAGCCTTCACCTTCTACATCCCTTATCGCATCCAACGTCAACTCGGCTTGAGGTAGGAGGCCCCCGTAGAGGTTCTTGTGGACGTAGTGATGCCTCTCTTCAACCATTCAGTTCTTTGCCATTACCAACGTTTCTGGAGGACGCGCGAGGTGACCGATGCACATCCTTACCCTTCTGTGGCGGTACGTAGGAGTTATCGTAAGTGGCTCAGAGGGACATTGCCGCAAGGGCCGGAGCTCAAGGAAACCGACTCGACCTTACCACCCCGACCGTTGAATAAACCGAGGACCCTTCATTATGTCGTGCTTCTTTTGTTTTTGAAAGCTTTGCTCAACCTTATGTAGTAGAAGTAATCGTATTAATAAAAATGAGTTTTGGAGGGTTTCCCCTTCCTCAACTCCGTTCTTCAAGCCTTCTCAACCTGGATTTTTTTATTCTGATAGATTATGACCGGGTCTCGGTGTGAGACTGCCTACGTATCCTCCTAGCGAAGGAATCAGGTCATGACGTAGTTCAGGGTAGGGTTCGCTCTGGTTTTAACACTCTCCTTTTGCGCTCTAACTTTTGCCTAGAACCGCTCTTTTCGGGTTTTCGGTCTAGCGAGCTCATTTATTGTATGCCTTAACTTTTGCCTAGGATGCCCTGACGGGTTTTCATCATAGCAGGCTTTTGCTCTAATTTTTGCCTGGGACCGCCCGCCCTTGCGGTTTTCAGCCCAGCGAGCTTCTCTCAGGGTAGTAGCGCTTGAGTTGATCCAAGTTAACCAAAGTTGAGAATTCATTTTCGTCCAGGTCAATGAGCTGTGCAGCTCCTCCCGATATAATAGTTTTGATGATGTATGGTCCAGACCACTTTGGCCGAAACTTTCCTCGTGGGTCATAAACCGGGGCCCGAATTTCCTTCAAAACCATATCACCTTCCGCCAAGTCCCTGGATTTTACCTTCTTGTTATATGCCCGTGCGATCCTTCGCTGATACCCTTGAATGTGGTAAAGAGCCCTTAACCGACGTTCATCGAATAGCATAAGTTCTTCGAACCGATTGCTCAACCATTCTGCCTCTTAAACTTCACATTCAATCATGGTTCGAAGAGATGGGACTTCCAATTCAATGGGAAGTACTGCTTCCATCCCGTAAACCAGGGAGTAAGGAGTTGCTCCCGTCGGTGTTCTTACAGATGTGCGGTACCCCCACAAGGCTAGGGGTAGTTGTTCATGCCAGTCCCTTGCAGATTGAATGGTCTTTTCCAGAATGGCCTTGATTGTTTTGTTTGCCGATCCACAGCGCCATTAGTTTGCGGCCGGTAAGTTGTTGACTTGTGCACTTGGATTTGGAACTCATCCAATACTTCTCGAGCTCTCCCTTTGAAATGAACCCCATTATCGGATACGAAAGCTTGAGGGACGCCATACCGATAAATGACATGCTGCTTAATAAAATGTGCAACTTGAACTGCAGTTAGAGTGGTGTAGGAGACAGCTTCTACCCATTTCGTGAAATAATCGATGGCTACTAAGATGAACTTGTGGCCGTTGGAAGCTGCCGGCAAGATTCTTCCGATGACGTCAATCCCCCACGTTGAGAAAGGCCATGGCGAGGTCATTTGCTGTAGTTCGTGCGGTGGAACATGCGTAAGATTGGCATGAATCTGGCATTTTCGGCACCTTCGCACGTACTCTACACATTCTGTTTCCATGGTGGTCCAGAAATATCCCTGTCTGAGGATCTTCTTGGCGAGCATTATGCCATTCATGTGGGGACCGCATACACCTTCGTGAACTTCTTCCATCACCCGTTTCGCATCTTCTCCATGGATGCAGAGCTTGTGTGTGCCACAGTGCGATCTCCGGTATAAGTTTCCTCCGCAGATGATGTATTGAGCAGCCATCCTTTGGAGAGCGATCCTGTCTTTTTTGCTTGCTTCCACGGGGTATTCTCCTCTATCCACATATCTCCAGATGTCATAATACCATGGATGACCATCATCGGGCTCGTCAATTGTCATGACGTGCTGGTGTACTGGTGTATCCCTTTGTTCAATCACAATTGGCCTTAGCTTTACGCCAACGGGGATTTCGACCATTGATGCCAATGTTACCAAAGCATCTGCGAATTGATTTTTGAGCCTCGATACGTGAGTGAACGTCACCTTGCTAAAGTGGGGGATAAGATCTTCGAGATCCTGATGCTACGGCTTCAGCTTTTCTTCCCTAACCTTCCAGTCGTCATTCGCCTGGGACACAACTAAATTTGAATCTCCCACGACCTCCAGTTTTTCTATACCGATCTCGATGGCTGCTTCCATGCCCACAATGCAAGCTTCATATTCCGCCTGATTATTGGTGACCTCAAAGTTGAGTTTAAATGCCAACGGGATGTGTGACCCGTTGGGTGATATTAGCAACACACCAATTCCAAACCCCTTCTGATTGGCTGCTCCATCAAAGTACAATTGCCAAACATCCTCGGCCATCGTCATTATGTCTTCGTCAGGGAAATTGAATTCGGCATCTTCTCCACCCTCGACTGGGCATTCGGCCAGAAATTCTGTGACGGCTTTTCCTTTTACTGACTTTCGGGTGACATACTTTAATTCAAATTCGGCTAGCATTAGCAATCATCGCGCCATTCTGCCTGTGAGAGCCAGTTTTTCGAACAGATACTTTAGAGGATCCATCCGAGATATCAGCTTTACCGGGTAAGCTAGCACATAGTGCCTCAACTTCTTGGAAGCCCATACGAGTGCCCAGCACGTCTTTTCTAGAGGAGTGTAACGCTCTTCGGGTCCAACCATCTTTTTGCTGAGGTAGTAAACAGCCCTTTCAACCCCATCATCTCCTTCCTGTGCTAACATGCACCCCATTGAAGACGGGGTGACCGACAGGTATAGGATCAAAGGTTTTCCTGTTACGGGCGGTGTCAGTACTGGCGGCCTATGCAGGTAGGTTTTGACGGCTTCGAAAGCTTTCTGGCATCTATCATCCCAAGTGAATGGTACTCCTTTCTTGAGTAGGCGGAATAAGGGTTCGCAGGTCGAAGTCAACTTTGCAATGAACCTGCTGATGAACTGTACTTTTCCAAGGAAACTCCTTACATCCTTCTCAGATCGCGGCGGCTCCATTTCTAGGATGGCTTTGATCTTTGATGGATCGACTTCGATACCTCTGGTAGTAATCATGAACCCAAGCATCTTCCCTGCAGTGACTCCAAATGTGCATTTGGCCGGATTAAGGCGCATCTTGTACTTCCTGATCCTTTCGAAGAACTTTCGGAGTGTGGGGAGATGTCCCTCTCGTTCTTTGGCCTTGACGATCATGTCATCAACGTAGACTTTTACCTCTTTGTGAATCATGTCGTGTAACAGCGCCGTAGCGGCTCTCTAGTAAGTAGACCCCGCGTTCTTCAGTCCAAAAGGCATAACTCGGTAACAATACGTCCCGCATTCGGTGACAAATGTGGTCTTTTCCCAATCTTCTGGAGCCATGAGGATTTGGTTGTATCCCAAAAAACCGTCCATGAAAGAGAGTAAAGCATGGCCGGCGGTGTTGTCAACCAGCACATCGATGTGTGGTAATGGGAAGTCATCTTTAGGGCTAGCTTTGTTGAGGTCCCGAAAATCGACACAAACTCTTATATTACCATCCTTCTTCGGCACAGGGACGATGTTTGCGACCCATTGAGGATATTCGGTTACCATCAGGAATCCGGCGTTGATCTGTTTAGTGACTTGTTCCTTTATCTTAAGCACCCAGTCAGGCCTCATGCGTCTCAGTTTCTGTTTTACTGGTTTTGCACCGGGATAAAGGGGAATCCGATGTTCCACGATTTCTGGATCTATTCCGGGCATATCCGCATGTGACCAGGCAAACACGTCTTCGAACTCTTTGAGTAAGTTTACGAGGGCTTCGCGTTCTTCGGCGGACAGCGTGGAACCGATTTGGATCATTCGAGGATTCTCTCCATCTCTCAGATTTATTAAAACAATTTCTTCTTTTACAGGTTGAGCGTGCCTCTCATCTTCCCTTTCGATTAGGGATCTAATTTCTTTGGGGATGTCCCCATCGAAATTAATCTCTTCACCATCAGGGTCGACGCAGTTTATTTCAAAGTCGGGGAAGTAAGCAGAATCAGATTCATTCATTTCATTATTAACGGGGGCCTCGGGGGCACCATACACACGGGTGGACTCGAATTCGAAATACAGACTCTGAGAGTTTGGGCCGAGAGGCACCAACTCAGACTCGACAGATTCCGAAGACTCAGAAGACATGACAGACTCAGACTCAGACTCAGACTCGGACTCAGACTCAGATCCACAATGAGTTGCATTTGGCATGAAGGTCCAGTTCTTGTACTCTCCAGCAGCATCCATGATGAGCGAAGTTGGGTCTCCGAGAGTATCCTATCCCGTCATCAGCACTTCTGCTTCCATAACTGTACCCATTGGTTCATCGTCCTTGAACAGAGTCGCGAGACTACCCAGGGTGAAAACCTCAATCCAGTCAGCTGGTTCCTTCTGCCCTTTCACCATTTCAGTTTCTTCGTCGCTTTCTGGCCAAACATCGTCCGTAAATATCTCAAATCCCGGCAAAAAGGTGTTGGTTTCTTTGTCCTAGAACGGTTCTGGCTGGCCTTGGTAAACCTGTTTTGCTTTTTCCCTGACGAAGTAATCTTCTAGCCTATCTCCTTTCATCTTGCTGTTGCTTGAAGGTGAATATCCCAGGCAAGTAGTGCGCATCAAAGTGCCTTGAGCTTCAAATTTTGCGGGGCCTTAAAGATTCTTTTCCAGTCCCAACCCCGGCATGTAGACATCTTCTTCATTATCTTGATAGCAACATTGCTGACAACAAAGTCGTCGTCAATTCTGACCGAATAGACAGACCGGGAGGTATCTAGAGAGAAGCCTCCCAGAGCGATGTCTTCTTCCCCGTGTTGAATTTCCAAGAGCGGGGCATTGTCTTCCACAGGGGCATGGATTTCAGAGTCCCCGTGGATAGTGAGCATTTCTGTTTCTAGTCCCAACTGAATCTTCTGATGGAGCGTAGAGGGCACAGCCATGATATCCGGTCGGTGCAGCCAAGGTCTTCCTAGTAGTTAGTTAAAAGAGGCGGGAATGTTTACCACGTGAAACTCTACCTCTGTCTGGTACGGTCCGAAGGTTATGGGAATCATGAGAGTTCCCACTACATCTCTCCGAGTGTTGTCGTATGCTCGGACTTTGACTTTCGATGGAGAGAAGTCCTTATTTTTGTACCCCAAGCAGTAGGCGACACGGAGTGGGCAGACATTAATTGCCGAGCCGTTGTCGACCAGGATTACCGGAACCGATTTGCCATGGCATTTCAGAGTGATGTGTAACGGTCGATTGTGGTCAGTTCCCTCGGCAGGTAAGTCCCGATCAGTAAAGGTGATAGCATGTTTGACATGTATGGTTTTGATCAATGCCACAAGCTCATCGGGAGTTATAGCGGAAGGAACCTTTAGTTGAGAGAGTGCTTGGATGAGACCTTCACGATGGTGTGTGGAATGAACCAGCACATCCCAGACGGACATCTTGGCATTGGTTTGCTCGAGTTGGCGCTTGATCGTCCCTTCGGGGTCCTTTTCAGGTCGGGAAAGCTCCTTGGCCGGTGGGTCGAAAGGTGTTTTTGACTGGGGTGGTAAAGGGATCAGAGGGTCCTGAGGCTGCAGGGTTGGAAGATTCTCCGACTTGAAGATTCGGAGGTTGGTAAACACGGCCGCTTCTGGTTAAATGATCAATCTGGCGGTACTTTGATTCCTCACTCCATAGGTCGGCCAGGGCTTTACGCTTGTTTCCGATAGTTGTATCTTGCAGATTAGCGGCTAGATCAGCAATGACTAGGTCATCCCACAGATCCTCAGATGTCCAACTTGCAGCCTCCATTACTGTCTTATTGACGGTCCATTCTTCGTTCCTCACCTTTATGTTGACTACCTCGGTGCTAGCCCACAGGTTTGTTTCGGCCCCTGGTTCACCGTCCCACAAGTTCATCATGGCGACGTCGGCATCCTTTGGAAAAGTAGCAGAAGGTTCGGATTCAGTCCCGTCGACAAGGTAGTCCATCGAGTCGCACTCGTTACTGGCGACCTCTTCTTCGATTCCAGGGAGATTCGGGTACGGGGTGAGGTCCACATTGCTGTACAGATTAATGATGACAAAATCGTTAAAGTGAGAGAAATCCGAGCGAAGAGGGGCAAGTTCTGGCCAGTTGTAGGTCATCATCTCAGACGGATATCCAGGCTGGTGTTCTTCACCGAACAGTGCTGGCAGGGTGAAGGTATCCAAAGGGTCATTCCAGGCCATGAGCTGGTATTCGTCTGGGGTTGGATTCCATTCCCATTCAGGTACATCTTGAAAAACTTGGTATTCTTCTCCTTGATTTTCAAACATTGCATACAGAGAGAACCCGTCAAGAGGATCTGCTTGGATGTTCTGCCAGTCAACCTCCCATCCGGCTTCGAATAAGGGTTCGTCGTTTCTTTGGAAGTTGGCAGCCTCAAATTTTTCCCAGTCTGCAATCAACTCTCCCCACGTGTCTTCTCATTCCCATATGGAACGGAAGGCGGTCCCTCCAGGAATTTCACCAGCAGGGATTGGTTCGGTATCAGGAGTGATGAACAGGGTAGGGTCAAATTCTGGGATGCTCTGATTCTCGACTAAGGTGATTTGGTTGATATGGAAGGGGGCGTTATGCTGTGGTAGGGGGTTTGTAACAATGTTTGGTTTATCTGAGGGTGGAGCATCAACAATTTGTTATCTATGAGGTTTTGGATTTCATGGCGGAGGCGGATGCAGTTATCGGTGGTATGGCCAGGCATTTGGTGGAAGTCACAGTAGACATTTTGGTTGAGGTTCGGTGGAATGGTTTGTGGCGGCGGAAGAGGTTTCAACACTCTAATTTCTGTGAGTTTCTTAAGAAGAGTGGATCTGGGAGTGCTGAATTGGGTGAAGGTTCGGTTTTGGGATTTTGGTTTTTCGGAAATTTTGTTGACTTCCACAGGTTTGGTGGATGAGGTTCCTGCTTGGTTAGTGTTCCCGAAGAGAACGTTGCTGTTTCCTGAATACACTCTTTTGGATTTCGACCCTGATCCTGACTCTTTCTTTTCCAAAGTTCCATCTCGCAAAGCCTCTTCTACGGCCAGTCCAGAATCATAAAAGGTTTCGAAATTCGGGGCAGCCTGGGAAAGAATCATGTAGGGAGCAAAAGAGCTTGGCAGGTTCTTGGTTATTATCCGTATCTGCTCTTTCAGATCAGGCTTATTCTGCATTTGGGCAGCCTTGGCCCTCCAACGTTTGACAAAGTCAGCAAAGTTTTCCTTTTCACTCATCTTAGTGCTTTCCAACTCCCTCGTGGTCATTTTCAGGTCAACATTGAAGTCGTATTGGGCCACGAAAGCTGTCCCAATGTCTTCCCAAGTCCTTTTCTTGGATGGCTCGAGAGAGAGGAACCATTGTAGAGCTGGCCCAGATAGGGATTCGTGGAACAATTGGGCCATAGCTTCCTTTTCGATGCCACGCATGGTGAGGGAGCCAACATATCCTTGAAGATGGGCCCTCGGATCGCCGGTACCATCGAACTTTGCAAAGTCCACACCTTTGAACTTTTCTGGCAACTTGGCCTTGGGGAAAAGGCACAGCTTGTTCATGTCGATTTCTCCTTTTCCAAGTCGCTTAGTCTCCTGGATTGACTGCACAAGAGGATTGTTTCGCAAGCCCATTTAAAGTTAGTCACTGGGACTTGTTCTTCCAGGATGGAGACATCCAGAAAGGAGAATGATAAGCACCCAATAATGTAGATTCTTGGTGCTTAAGTCCCTGGTTTTGTAGTATTTATGTTCATTCAGTTAATCCTTTATTCGATATTGCACGTAAGGTAGGTTTTTGTATGTTTCAGGTAAAACGTGTAAATAAGAGCATTTCAACGCCATGGACGGCCCAAGTGCTTCCAAGTACCCGAAGACCCTGTCGGCCCCTTAAAATCTGTCTAAGTATGGAAAAATGACTTTCTGAAAAAGTTTCGATTTTCGAGATTAAAAATGGCGGTAATTGATCCTTGAATTTTTCTAAGAGTAACTACAAAGTTACAAGGTTTTATTCGAAGAGCAAGGTCACGTTTTGAGCCATTTTCTCTCGAGAAAAACATGCAGTTTTCCATTTTACACTAAAAGTGGGGGGTTGACATTTTGATTTAATTGGAATCTTAAAATTCTGGTAATGCCATTGTTTCCAAATGGGGGGTACTTTCTTATTTTCATTAAACAAATTAAAGTACAGAAAAGATAAAAGAAAGGTTTAAAATGTAATCTTTACTTAAGTTTAGAGAATGAAAATAAGGTGCTGAGAAGCTGGAAGTTGCTGTGTGCTGAAGCTGAAGCCTCAACCTGACCTGGAATCTGGAATTTCTACAGATGGGTATCGATTACAACAAGCCAGAGGTATCGATTACTTTCTCTCACGGTTGAGTGTTATCGATTACAGTGAGATTGTTATCGATACCTGTGCTCTAATTGTGGTCCACAAGACTCCAGACTGAAGGGTATCGATTACACACGGCCAAGGGTATCGATTACATTGAGCTCGGGGCATGGACAACAAGAAGGTATCGATTACTCCACTGGAGGGTATCGATTACATGTCTGCCAGAAGATATTTCCAGGCTGACTTTCCAACTTTCCTTTTATGGAAAGTTTCCTTTTAAGGCGTGCTTTTGGGATATTTTTGGGGGCCTTTTGGTCCATTTTGTAGCTGATTGTAAGGCTTTTAAATAGCTTTGTAAGCCATTAAAAGCCATTATGTACACTATGGCCATTTTCTAGTCTTTTAGGCCTAAGTCTTTTATTTGCTCTCTAGGATTTTTCATAGTTGTTCTTCAAACTTTTCTTAGTTATTTCCTTCAAGAACTCAAGTAAGTTATTGTTTTATGTTTAATTCTCAAGTATTAAAGTTGTTCGTGTGGTTTGGTTCTTAATAGAAATCAAGTTTATTTCCGTGTTTATCGGTGAATCATGTTTTCTTTACTAAGCAAAATTTCTAGTCTTTTTCCAATGAGTGAGTAGTTAATCGGTTCGGTCTCGGGGTGAGGTTTACTCTATGGATTTGTCGTTCAAATGGTTTCGTTTAAACTTTAGCTTAATTTCAATGCTTTGAATGAATTAAACCCATGATGTCTAGCTTTGATCATGGGGTCGGTGGCTTCTTTGATCAATGGAGTCTATCGCCTTATGCTACGTGCTTGATAATCCTACGCGTGCGAACGATCTATTTTCGTCTCTCACTTGCATTAAATGAGTTTAATTTGAATTAGAGCTTTGAGTTAAGTTACAAGTAGTCTTCACTTTTAATTCTTCTAGTGGAATCCGGACGGTTTCGGTTCACTCATGAGTTAGATGAAGAAACCGTTTGATGGCTAAGTCATGGGTAAATCAATCCCTTTGACTCGACCATCTTAGTTTAGTTTCAGTCCAAGTTTAATTTTGTTATTTGAAGTAAATCACAAAGTTGGCCGTCTTTAACGCCTTACAATACCTACAATCCGAACAAGCTATATTTGAGCTCCCTGTGGATCGACTCGGACTTTCTCGCTATACTATGCAAATCGTTAGTCATAGTCCGGTTTATAAATAATTGAATTTGACGGCCGTTTGGTAAACTTCAACGACTACCGAAAGGGCCGCATCACAGAAGCTTATCACTAATTTCCTGCATACTTTCTATCATCATGTTCATGTC
Organism: Rhododendron molle; assembly: GCA_025413875.1. NCBI lineage: Eukaryota > Viridiplantae > Streptophyta > Magnoliopsida > Ericales > Ericaceae > Rhododendron > Rhododendron molle. The sequence continues at coordinate 23,571,758 of CM046390.1, forward strand.
GTTTTTCATGGAGACCACGGTAGCCTTGAGTTGCGCATCGACACCAGCAAGGGACTGCTTAAACTGAATGTCCATGTTTGCCATGTTCTGCCTGAGCTCTTCTATCCCGTCTCCTTGGTCAGCCATGGGTAAAGGGTTTTCGGGTAGGATTAAGACTATGGGTTCTTCTATTATGGTCTCTTCTAACAACTGTTGCTCTTCTTGATCGACTTGGACTTCAAAAAGTGGGGTTCCTTCCAGGGTGTCTACACGGACTAGTCTTCGGGACAGACGAAACCAATTGGGTATAGCTTCCTTCTTTCGCAGGCGATCAATGTTGGCAATACTGGCAACAAGTCAAAAGGGAGCGACTCACAATCGATCCAAATGCTCGTCATACTTCTACCCATCTCCTAGAAACAAGGCCTAGGACCTACCGTGGCTTGAATCTCACTTAAGACGTTTGTATAGAAGATTTCCGGTAGTCCGGGTAGGTGCCGTCAGGCAGGTTAAATTCCGAACGGGTCGGAACCAGAGCCAATCTCCTTATCGTGACCATCCGAGACAGAGCAATGTGACCAGCGGAATCCAGATACGCACGCGCTCAAGGCTAGATCCACACCAAGGGAGCCGTTCGGGCACGGCAAACACCGGAGGTATCACAAACTCCATGGATTTAAGGTCTCCTAGATCGACTGGAAGGTCCTAAAAGATTCTAAGGGAGCCCCAATCCTCTAGCCCGCAAAATGCAATGATGCATGAATGATGGGTGTACAGAAATAAAATGCACATAAACAGGATATAACACATAAGTCCTAACCATGGGTTCCTGTCTTAGTTGGGATGGTTCTATGGCTATGTACAAGTGCAAAGGTTGGTTTTGGTCTCAGAAGGGTTCCCCGGGCTAGAGCCAAGATGTACTACCCCATGTCAAGTGTATTGCAAGACAATGGTCGAACAGCACGATGGCTCATCATAGTCGAGGGTTGCTAGGCATTTTGGGAGAGCTTGTCACCGGTAAACCGGGCAAGGTAGCCAAAATACGCTAGCGAGGCTTGTGCAGTGCAAAGTGTACAAGACAAAAGAGCTTAATCTTCCGAAAGATATTTGAAGAAAAATCCCCCTTTTGAAAACAACTTTCAAGCTTGGCCCTCTTGATCATTCAATATTTTTGAGCATTTTTTTTTTTTTTAAAAAATTGGATGAAGTAAAGATCCCCAGCGGAGTGGCCACTGTGGGCTCCCGGCACCCCGGAAAAAGGAGCGCCAACTCGAAGAGTCGCCACCCGGATTTTTGAAATGGATCATTCGAGAAACCGAAGAGTCGTTTGGAAAAGGCTTTTGGTCTAGCGAAAACGTTGAGATGTTGGATTCGGGAACCACGTTACGAATGAGGAAGGTTTTTCTTTAAAAAGCACCCCACTCGCCCGGAGAAAACCGGTCTCTACTTAATGTTTTCAAAAGAGAAGGGGGGGGGATCTTCGATATTTTTCGGAATATCAAACTCGTTAATAAAACAAGTAGCGGGGAAGGGACATGGGAAATATATCACATTGACGTGCGAGTGGTGCCATCTACAGTAGTGATAAAATGATGTGAGTAGGGAGGATAAACAACGTTCAGCAGACTGTCTGGACCTCGGCTACGTGCCCGGACCTCAGCCAGACTGTTCGCGGCACCTCAACATGCCGGGCGTGGTACCTGCTCTACTGTCAGACTATTGTAGACTTTCAAAACATTATTTAGCTCACGGCTTTCTCTGCATATCTTTTGGAAAGCTTATCAGAAACCTCACAACAGTTAGATCATCCCAAAAATACCATTGTCTTTCTCAAAATACGGTTTTAAAGTAGTTTTTAACGTTTTTGATCATTCGGGATGATCTTGAAAAGCTTTTAAAAGGGCCGGATCATGGCTTGTAGATATGGCCTTATTTTAAGAGCTACAGAAACAGCAAACAGCAGATACAGATAACCACAACTGGGGAAAACTCAGATCCAGGCAGCCTGCTCACAATAGCATCGGTATGTACCGTGCCGTGCGCTGAGGGTCAAGATGCCGCGCGTCTTATCAACAAACCGCGCGGTTTCCCAACCTCAGCACAGTGTTGGTTTTATTTTATGAAAATGGGTTTTGAGTCAGGATCTAACCAAAAGGGATTAGATCTGCTGACAGAAAGGTCCCCTCAGGACCAGAACGGAGTCTAGTCCGAGGAAACTAGTTTATACCTTTGGTTTCGAGCTTGATCAAGGATCGTGGATGCAAGGATGTGGATGGATCGTCACGGATGTGGATGGAGAGGGGGTAAATGAGACAAAGGGAGTATGGGTGTGAGTGAAGGTTAGGTATTTTGGGTGATGGGGTCTTGAAGTTAATGAGTGATCAACTTCAATGATGAGAAGGGAGTGAGTGAAAGCTCTTAAAGATTGTCTTTTGGGAATGACATCCTTTAAGACTTGGAAATGGAAGTGGTAATAGAAAGTGGGTTTGAGAACTTAGAGAGAGAAAGCAAGGAGAAATGAAAAGAATGCCAAGAAGAGACTCAAAAGAAGGACTAAAAGGGGACCCCTTTCCCTTGAGTGGAGGGGTTAATTTATAGGCAAAGGCCAAGGATTTTGAATTTCAAGTGGTGGAGGTATTTTCTGGGCGGGCCAGAAGTGCATTTCGGCTGAGCCAGTCATCAGCTGTGGCTCAAACTGGCGTGGCCGACAGCTTTCTGAGCCAGTCAGCCTTTTTGCTCAAGGTGCCGTGCGGTTAAGGATTGCCGCGCACGGCCACTCTTGAATTTCAAGGTGCCGTGCGCTCCAATTCTGCTCCGCACGGCTCCTCTTCCTTCGGTCCAGGGTCCTTTTGGGCTTTGTTTGGGCTTCTATCTGGGCTCCTCAGGTCTTTTTGGGTTTTTGGGCTTAGAGAGATCCTTTTTCAAGCTCGCAAAGGTATCGTTTCCTCTATTTTCATCATCGGGGTGGACAAAGACTCTCCGAGGTCCGGATTGGGGTGTCTACAGTCTAAAATGCCCAAATCGGACAATAAACACACAAAAAGACTAACCCAACAAAGTAGATTAGACCCAGCCCAAGAAAAGGCCTAAACCTAATCTTAATTTTCTATACAGTTTTAAATCAATATCGACCACCCACCACCACTAACACATCAGAAACATCACCATCAACACCACCTCCAGAACAACTAGACCACCACATGACAACACCACTGGAGATACGAGGCATTGGTGCAAAGCCCAAAATCTATCGCGAGCTCTCAACCAAATCGTTAGGCGGTAATCGAGACACACAGTAGTGAGCTCGGTAGGAGGCCACGTTGGCCAAGCTTCCAAACTCTGCTAGGACAACAACACTGTTAGGCAAAAACATCGAATACCCAGGAGTAAACCGATCTGAAGAATGGCCAAAGAAGAAAGATGCAGCCGAGAAGGGTGTAGTGACAAAAAGATCGGCAAAGAGAAGAAAAGGTACGGCTCAACTAGGGAAGGGGGTAAGAAAAAAGGAGAATAGAGGGAAAGGAACCGAGAACCATACGAAGGTCAACCTTGTCGTCGTTTGAAATGCCATCATCGATCGCTAAGAAATTGCACGGGCCACTTTGACCTTTATAAACAATCAAGAGAAAGGTCGTACGTCAAGATCCATATCACTGACATCGACCGACATGATTGCCGCCTCTAGCCTTCACGTTATAGACGCCAATCATTTTCAATAAGGGAGAAACAGATGAGATTGGAGGAGGAGAGAGAGAGAGAGAAAGACGGTAGAGAAGAGGGAGGGGAGAGAGAAAGAAAGATGGGAAAGTATAGATAGAAAAGGTGGGGGAGAGGAGAAGGTGCAACAGCGACAACCCCCACCCCCCCAAAAAAAACAAAAACCCTAGACGTTGAGACGTATTTAAAGAGAAGGTAAAGAGTCGTATTTAAGAGAGAGAGAGATAAAGAGAGTCATGAAAAGCGACAAAGGTGGGCATTATATCAAAGGTCGCAAGTTCAAGCGTGTTATCGACGCCCCCTTGAACCCTGACGCGGTTGCCTCACGACTCAAATTTTTGGACCTCTCTGACCCCATCATCGGCAACGACCACCATCACCGCTGCCTCCAGTTTTCACGTTAGAGAGGCCGATCGTCTTGAATAAGGAACAAACAGAGGAGATCAGAAAGGGAGGAGAAAAGTGGAGGAGAGAGAGAGAAATCGCCCATCTCGATCTGGGCAATCAATCCTATGTTAGAAAAGAAATGAAGTAATATATGGTATATAAGTAAAGGCTAACCAACTACTGTATAATCTGAGGTTAACCTTTTAAGCCACGTGGTCATACTAAGAGTTGATAGGTCATCTGGATCGGGTTGTTACAGTTGACATTAGAGCACAACCTAGGTCTGCATGGTGGGGGCCACCTCTAGAATCTGGTAAGAGCACACTATTGTGTTGTACAAAGTTTAGTGCCACATTATAGCCACTAGGGGAAGCTTGTTGGGCCAATGCAATGAGAATGTTGCATTATAAAGGTGGGGAGACTGTGAGAGCCCATCCTTGGGCAAGCAATCCCACATCGGAAAAGAAATGCAGTAATATATGGTATATAAATAAATGCCGACCAGTTACTGTATAATCTGAGATTAACCTTTTGACCCACGTGATTAGGCTAAGAGTTAAGCAAGCCCGTTGGAGTAAGTCGTTACAGAGAGAGAGAGAGAGAGAGGGACGGGAGAGGAGAGGTGATAAGCCTTGAATAGTGTAAATTGATAGGCTTATCTCACTTCGTTTTGTCACACTTGCATGCATATTTGTTCGTTTTTGTTTGATATTTCGCGCAAGGTGTGTTTTTGTTGAGCGATAGGTAATCGGAGTGAATATGGACATTTCCAAGGTTTCCAAGAATCCCCGGAGGAGTCCGGGCGTGCTTGATGTACGTGAGGAGCTCGAGAGGTCACATCGAGTCCTAATCGAAGTGTCCAAAGCAATGGAGGAAGCCTCGGAGCAACCAAGGGCCGACGACAACAATAAAACAGACCAGCACAATCCAGTGGTAGCTGGGATCGATCTCCCACACCTAGGGATCGATCGCCCAATTCAGCAGCAATCCAGTGGGACCAGGGATCGATCCCCTTCTGACCAGGGATCGATCCCCTTCTGACCAGGGATCGATCCATCACTCCTGCGCGGACATTTTAAGGGCATTTTTGTAATTATTTTGTCAAGGGGGTATATATACCAACCCTTGCCCGAAATGTAGGGCACTTTTACTTTTGCACTTTCTCTCTCTACCTCCATTAATAGAGCTCCAACCTCTCTCCTCATTCATGTCTTAAGGAGTGATTTTAGGTATGATCCGTTACATTTCGAAGCATTTCACCTTCATTAAAGTTGTAAGGAATCTTCTCCTCTTCGAGAATCTTGTGTTTATTTCGTATTTAATCTATGTTTAGTCTTTTCCTTAATTTTACATTTACTCATTTCATGTCTTCTTTCTATATGAGTGAGTAGTGTTGTAAGATTACGTTGTGTGATGATTAACATTCCGTAACTAAGGATGTGGCTTGGTTTTCTCTTGTAAAATCCCGTTTTCTAGCTTAAACATAGCTTAGGGCTGATTTTATGTATCAAAACTCAGGGATGTTAATCTCTTTGATCAAGTGTAGGCAAGGGCTAAGCTATTTGCCACATTTAATGCTTTGAGCTATGTCCCTCTTTCTGTTTGTCAATCTGAATCGAAAAAGCCCTAATCATGTTTTACACCTTTGTTAAGAAGAGAAGAATCGAGTTCGTCCTTACGTTATGGGTGTTAACTATTCCTAAACCTAGCCTTTAGTTTAATCTCCAGATAAAAAGCCGTAGTTAGGTTAAGTAGCCAGTTAACTAAATCCTTCAGTTGGCCGTCTCAACGACAAAGTTTGGTTGGCGGTCCTAACGCTAAAATCTCTACGCAAGCTAATCTCCGAACCAAGTTATGCATGAGCTCCCTGTGGATTCGACCCCGAACTTCTGGGTATTATTATGCTTTCAACCGACCTATCCCTACGCTTGGGGTATTATTGTAGCACTCAATTTGGTCGTAAGCAAGAGGGACGACAGAAGAGATAAAGAAGAATGATAGAGGATAGATTGGGGGGGGGGGGCAGCAGCGGCGCACCCCTTGCCTAGAAAACCCTAATCGCGTTGAGACATTTTTAGGGATAAGGTGGAGAGTTGTATTAAAGAGAGAGAGAGAGAGAGAGAGAGAGAGAGAGAGAGAGAGAGTCATGAAAAGCAACAAGGGTAGGTATTATATCAGAGGTTCAAGCGTGCTATCGACGCACCCTTGAACCCTGACACGGTTGCCTGACGACTTGGATTTTTGGACCCCTCTGACCTTTTGTGAAATGCTCTGGCTCCAGGTGGGGCAATTCACATTTGGATTTCAATTTTCTACCGGGGGCCATTGCAAGGTTGGAAGCTTTATGGTCACAGCCAAAAGTAGTTCATTACGCCTGGTCGCAAGGGTGGATCCAAAATATAGTAGTTTAGTGGGGGCACTTAATTAATCTTCTTACAAAAAACTAGGAAAAAAAACCAAAATGGTCCTTATAGTTTAGTCTTTGTGTCAACTTGGTCCCTACAGTTTGAATTGGCTCGATTTACACTCTGTAGTTTTCATTTTGTTCCAACTTGGTCTAATTACTAACTACCGTTAGAAACAAGAATGGGCCCCTTTTCTAGGGTTAAAACCGTAATATGCTATTCTCCTCTTGCCATAATATACCTCTGAACCAAAAACACACAGCCACATTGTTCCATTCTCCATTTTTTTTCACGGCTTTCATTCTCCATTTGTCGCACCCGGAATTTTACCTTCGACCGAAACGTGTCTCGTTCGCCTTCAGGGGGAAGGAGCGAGAGGGATTAGGGCTTGAATAAGTGATTCGATTTTTATGGATTGCAACGTGGTTCTTGAAAAGAAAGGAAAAATGAGAAGTTTTGTGTTCTATAAATGGGGTTCGAATATTTTTGAAAAATGTTTGAATTTTAGACAATGAAGTGGGTTTTATTTAAATAGGGACCGAAATTTCATCAAGCTGCCTACATATCTCCGGGTAAAAGAGAATTAGGTCTGGCTGTAGTTCGGGCCACAAAAGGGGTTTAGAAAAAACTTAGAGTCTCCCCCAGACATAGAGTTTAGGTATGTCTGGTCACCTCTTGAATATCGGAAGAATAATTCAAATATTTTAGAAAAAAGAATACAGGTCAGGGAACCCGGTTTTTAGAAAAGATTGACTTCGTTTTGCTTTTTAGGAAAATGGTTTAGATCTGTAAGGTTAGAGAAAAAAGGGTTCGGTAATTCACTAGAAAAGGGACCGATTTGTGTCTGGGATTAACGGAGGCTAACGGCAATTCGTAATTGGACCAAATTGAAACAAAATGGAAACTACATAGTGTAAATCGAGCCAATTCAAACTGTAGGGGCCAAGTTGACATAAATACTAAACTACAGGGACTATTTCGATTTTCCCCCCAAAAAACTATGAGTATGTTCTACATTGATATCGTCAAGTTTTAAAAATAATCATGATAATCTTATTATAATTTTTTAAGATATTTCTTCACTATTGTACAGTTATAAATAAAAAGAAGCAAGGAACAAAAGCTCCAATTCTACATCTTTTTTATTTTAAAAAGAAGCAAGTTGACAAACAGTTTATAAAAAACGATAATAATGATTGAACCATACAACGAAAGTTGAAGAATAAAATGAATTTTACATCTTTATTTTAAATATTTTTGAGATATATACAAATGTGTGTATATGCTACATATAGTGTTGGAAAAGTGAATGGATTGGGGTGACTTTGGGGGGGTGTTTCCCCTATTTGTTTTACGTATTGACGGCTAGGCAGCATTACAAAGGTCAAGTTCTGCCAATATAAGAAGCATCTCACTATAGAGTTCTACACCAATTCACAAAATTTCACAAGTATTCTGATATGAGAGAGAGAGAGAGAGAGGCTAAGTTAGTTCGTCAAAACTATTTTCGGTGGTGTTCCATCGTTTGTGGTCCGAGCCGGACCAATCCTGAGAGACAGGCGCCGAGTAACTTCAACACCCTCCGGTAGGCGGTGAATCTGTTTTAAAGACATCATGTGAAACACGAGTTTCTGTTCACAACTGTATTACATATTCGGTTTGCAATTTCTGTATTTGTTTTTCCATTCTGTTATAATTTTGTTTATGTAAATGTATAGAATTCGTATTTTGGATTTCCAATTGAAACATTTTGTATAACATATAGAACTTTTACAATTAGGCGAAATATATCAGCTTACAATTTTATTTTTTGATTTTCGGTGTTTCATTGTACTATTTTTGGGTGCCCTAGGGGTTAGGCACTTTTAGTATTTAGGATTTTAGGCACTTTCATAGGGTTTTCGCGTTTTGTTAATTAGAAGAGACTTGGTGGGAATTACTTTTTATTTTATGGACCTAGAGGTAAATTGCCCACCCATTAAAAGGCCTGTTAACCTTCTCACAAAGAAATAAATTACAGGCCAAACTAGCTGGCGAGAAGTCAATTTTGAGGACATTAATTAATCCTAAAATGTGATATCCGAATTAAGTGATTTTTTGCATGGACCATTAAAATGACATGTTTTTATTTTTTATTTATAAATTGTAGAGCTCCAATCATTATTGTGAGATTCCGAAATGTGTCTCACTCAATTTGGTGTACCGTAAAATGGTATACCATAAGTTACATAATTCATGTGCATGAACATGAGTGAAAAAGCATTTTTGAAACACATTCAAACGTATTGAAATTCACAAGAACAAGAATTGAGAGTGATAGTGCATGATATGTTAAAGGATTATTTGACGAAAGGTTTACCCGTGCGTACGTAGTTGGGCTCAAAGAAATGACATGCATGTGATATTGTGACAGCAAAATTTTCAGCCGTGATATGTGATACTCATACACGGAAGATCGTTTGCGCCCTGAGAAGGTGAAAAGAGCAGTACACCTGACTCTGACTTTCGGAGAGGAGAGGCTATTAAAATGTATCATAGGATCCTAACTATGTTTTCTTTGATGGGTAATTTTTGATTCTTTTTTGACCCTAAGCCTAGAGCCTAATTAAAGTAGTACTACGTCTCTGTTAAGCGGAACCCCATGTTTCCAAAATCATTTTTTTGTTTTGTTTACTCTCAATCTCTCCTTGGTGGTGCATTGCCTGTCAAATCACATGAACTTTCTTTTCTTGAGGGCCTGAGATGAATAAGGTCGCCCTCTTTCCCGGCCATATCTCATCACACTCAATATAAATGCGCGCGCGTACACATACACACAGAGAGATTATGACCGGCTTCGAAAACACCATTAATATATATGGTGGAGATCGCGCGAGAACTTTATACTATGTTTTCACAAACAAGTGATGGGCTACGTACGTGCTTTTCTCGTGGCCTACAATACAACCTTATTCCTTAAACACCAACACGTACCCTGCAGGAACTGATGAGTTTAATTTCTAATACCTAATGTGATGAGCTTTTTTTAAAGATTTAAAAATGCCAACTCAATTTTAATCCTACTACCACTGGCATTGAGAAACGAAATAAAATGGAACGAAATTAACATGCATAGAGTCAAAATTGGGGGTTATCTGCTGCAGACGTTACCCACTTCTTACACATGTGTGGCGCGCCCAACCTTTGGAGATTAATCCAAACGTCCATTGATGCAGTTGAGTATTCTATTTAATTTATGATTTTAAATAGCTGTAACCGTGACAAAGCCATAGTGGAAGTATCAAATGATACTGTTCACTCCAAAAACATAACAAACCTGCCCCTCGGTCAGGAAATGTTGAGTGCGGGTGATACAGGCGTGTCAAGACCGTGATGTCGTCTAGACAGATAGAGAATCATAGAACTTTTGTTGAGACCATTGAAAGCGTCACAATCCTTTGAAAATGGCTGTGAGAGTTCGTTCGAGGAAAGTCCTTCACGAAATGCCTTACTCGTGAAGGACTTAATATTTAGTAAATAACAAAATGAAGCAAGAAACAAATGAAACCACTTGTATTACCGTGAATAAATTAAAATGAAAAAGTTTATGAAAGGGGAAGAACAAAGGCTTGGTAATATCGGAATTACAAGTCTTTTGTGAAAAGAAAAGTGCTAGAAAGTGAATGCTGCGAAGCAGTAAAAATTGATATTGAAAAGATGAGGCGAGAACCTTGGGCCTGTCCTGGTTTCCCCTATTTATAACAGTAAAGGCCCTGAAAAATAGCAGATAAGGTCTTGAGAGTGGTCTTGAGAGTGCTCCACGTGTCCTTTGCAAAAAAAAAAAACTGCTCCCACTTATTCAAAAAACGCTAAAAATGTGTATCACCGTTGATATGGATGGTAAATTCCTTGATTGATGCCACGTGACCCTTTGAATCGGTCAAAAAGTGATGTAACTCCTATTTTTCAAGGCCTTTTTCCACTTTCAAGCAAACACAAACCATTTCTGCTATAAACATGGCTCACTCATGCTTCATGTAGCAATAACTTCATAGTAATCATTGTAGTCGAGGAAGAATCCCTAAATATGCCCAAAAAAGTTGCCAACCGTCCCCTAAATTAGACCATGAGAATGCGACACGTGTTCCACTAAAATTCCTTGATGGTTGTCGCGTGGCCCTTTGAATAAGTCAAAAACTAGCAAAACTCCTATTTTTCAAGGGCCATTCCCTGCTTTTGTTCATCCCACTAACCATATTAAACTGAACATGCTTCATTAAGTGTCATGTGGCATTCATGACTGATCCTCACTTATTTAATCTTTTAATGCTTAAAATCCAGAGGAATGAATGAATACTTTCTAAGAATCTGTTTGTGAATGCAATCAGACCCTGAAAAATCTCAACTACCCTGAAAAGTAGAAGTATGTTGCTGAATATTAGAGTAGGGCAAATTTAGTGTACACATGTCATTTTGGGATTGATTCTTCAACCGTCGATCCTTTTTGCACTTGGACTTAATTGACTTTGACTTTCTCGTTGACCAACCAAGCTGGCGCACTTGATTTTGACTCTTCGTTGATCATTAACTTGGGCGCCATGTGACACTCAATCATTGGCTCTTTCCAAAAGTGTTTAAAATAGTTGTAAACAGATATGTATACAGGAATTGAGTGTCACAATCGTAAATTTTTTCAAATTATTTTTGGCACTAGAGCACCTGAAACGGCCATAGCGGTTCTGTAGCGGTAGTGAAGCAGTCCAAAAAAGACATAAATAGCGATACATAACGGAAATCGACTGATACGGTTCAAAATTTTTTGTAGTGCCGAAATGACAATATCGAAGAACCGAAAAACCGCTATGCAGTGGCCAATATTTAAATCCTTGGTTGTTACCACTTCACATCTTATAAAAACCTTAAATTTTTTTGAAATAAATATTCAAGAGCATTTAGTTTTCTGATCTAGTATTTAGGTTGGTCTGATCATCATTTCATAGTTTCCTTTTTTCCCTTTTATGTTAGGATTTCTGTTATCTTAAATTAGAACTACGTTGTAATCCTCACTTCAAAATTATTCTAGTCTGCCAAATGAAGAAGTCATCCAAACCCATATCAATATATGTCCAGATGTATTTATTGTCCTGTTCTGCGGATCCATGTAACACTGGAAGTCTGGAACCCTAATCTACATAGCAAGGGGCCGGATATATGCAGATTAACTGCTGGCTAGCTAGGGTTGAAGACACTTGAAGTGATTTATCATCAAAAAAACATAACCCAGAAATCTCGGTGAATGATGAAACATACATACATACTACACAGTAGATGCTACGTTGCATTGCAATTGCTACCTCTTACTTAGCCTTACTCCATTTGGAAACCCGGCCATAGTTTGTCCTTAGCCCTTCCCCTACGTACGTACGTACGTACGTATACTATAGCGCAGTCTAGCTAGCTAGTCTTCTTTCACCTGCATGCCCTTATCTCTGATTCTCTATAGTACTTTTGTCAATAAAGTTTATAGTATCAATATTGTTTCCAAATTCTAAAAAATTGTTGATAAAAAAAAAAAAAAAAATTCTAAAAAATTGTCTCCTTAATTTGTTGTTGAAGAGACAAAGGCAACGTGTCCCTTGTCTTTTTCGAGTGAGGTGTAGGTAGCTTTCCCTAGATGAAATGGGTGAGGTCATTTAGGGAAAGAATATTCTCCTTCTTCAGAATTAGTACGCACCACTTTCTCTTTCTTGAAAAAGCTAATTCTGTCAAATCAGAGGGAATGTCTGGTATCACTACTACAATAATCATAAAAGATGACGCCTGAAAAAGTAAAAAGATGTCGCTTTTTGAAAAAACTGTAATTAAAAATATTACAATAAGTAAATAATGTCAGTCATCTAAAAAACTGTGATCTAATATATTTATGATGTCACTTTTTAAAAAACTAACATACCTATTATTTCTTTTTAATGTCAGTTTTTCCTAAAGTGTGATCTAATATATTTATAATGTCACTTTTTAAAAAACTGACATAACTATTATTTGTTTTTAATGTCAGTTTCTCTTAAAGTGTGATCTAATATATTTATGATGTCTCTTTGTAAAACTGTCATCGAAAATATGATGGTAGACTTTTGATGACAGTCCATCTTATAAACTGTCATCTTTGCGATATAAGATGACGGTTGAGAATAAAAGTGACATTATTATCTTTTTCTTTAATGTCAGTTTTTGCTTCAAACCGACATTAAAACATGGCGCTTCCGGAAGTCCATATGGGAAACCTTTTAATGACAGTTTTCTTTAAAAGCGACATTAAAACTAAACTTTTTTAATGACAGTTTTAATTAGGACTGACATTGTAGTTGATCATAAAAGATGACAGTAAAAAAGTGTCATAAAACCATATAAGATGATAGTTTAAAACTGTCGTCTCATACTTTCAATGTCTACGATGACAGTTTCTTCCAAAACTGACATTAAAAGTGCTCATCTTAAAATTTTTGAAAATATAGTATACATTTTTTTTTGTATTTTGTTAAGAATAAGCGTGCTAGCTCAGTTGGTAACATGCGCGGGAGGAACTCAAGTTCTTGAGTTCAAGTCCTGGAGCAAGCAAAGATTTGCTTACCACACAAGTGCTAAGTAGGCGAACACAAGTGCCACTTGGTGGCCATGCAAAAGGCACGTGGGTGCCACGTGGGCGGTCACGCGTAAATAGAATTGGTTTTTTTTTCTTGAATGGAGAATAGATAAGATGACAGTTTAAATCCGTCATCTTTGCGATTAAAGATGACGGATTAAAACTATCATCTTTTATCATAAGATGACAGTTTAATGACAGTTTTTTATCGTCATAACAAATCTAGACTTTTAATGACAGCTCTAAAGATGACAGTTTTAAAACTGTCATCTTTTGTGTTTAATGACACTTTTTTACTGTCATTATTTAAGGTTTTTGTAGTAGTGTATTTATAGGTGCATGAGCCTTGATCAGGCCTCGGACGACCTAGTAAAATACCGACACGTGTCCCTTCTGTACCTCCTGATCGCGGGGGTGAGGTCACTGCGCGAGCTCATCCCACGGGCGCTCCCCTCCTGCTACGGAATCTCCCTCAGCCACCAAACCACTAGACCCTCTCCCCCCAGTTTCCGCTAGAGCAGGGTCGCGACTGCAACGATCGCGCCTTTTTTTTTTACCCTTTGGTTCTGCCTTATGACCAGGGTGTGTGTCCGACATCTAGGTAATGTTTGTACAACTTGACCCTTCTCGCGTCTTTGGCTCCTTAATTACTTGGGCCTCACGACCTTGGGAACCCTTGTGACGGCTCTTGCTAGTCTACTTGCCCTTGCGATGACTCTCGTGGACTTCTCTGTCCCTGCGGGCCGGCCCTACTTGTCCCACGTGGCATTCTTTTTGCATGGCAGTTGCTAGCCACGTGTCATTCTTGCGACCTCTCCACGTGTCACCATGATGTGAGTGGTTGGTCAAACTTCACCTGGGGTCAACGGTCAAGATTTTGACCGACCCTACACACCCTATAGTATTAGTTTATTACACATGCACTTTATGTAACCGTGTTGTTATAAAGTTGATCAATTTGACAACAAAAAGAAAAGTTGAACCAAATAGCAAACACGTTGTTCTCTTGAACATGTAGTACGTACTCCAACCCAATTGGTATCTCTGATCAAAACGAAACGGATCCTATGTGCTCAGTGACATGTTAATTACATATTTTACTTTTCGTACTGTACAAAATATATAGTTCCTTCCAAGAAACTTGTTCTCTCACTACAAGAAAATCGAGATCTCCCAACGGTTTAGCTAGCAACGGTTCAAAAAACTGTTGGTATAGACGGTGTGTAGCAACGGTTTTTAAACCGTTACTAGAAACAGGACTATAGCAACGGTTTTCATGCAACCGTTACTAGATTATAAGACTATAGCAACGGTTTTCCATAACTGTTACTAAAAACCGACCTCTAGCAACGGTTTTCTATAACCGTTACTAAAACCCGACCTATAGCAACGGTTTCCCATAACCGTTACTAAAAACCGGCCTATAGCAACGGTTTTCCATAACCGTTACTAAAAAGCGGACTATAATCGAGACCATTGATTTTGTTTTCCTTGTTTGTTGATTAAATCATTCTCATAAAAATTTGGCTTGATCGAGTCTAGAAAACTTCTTTATTGAGACAAAATTTCATTAGTAAAATAAATTTTTCTGCCCGATCAAGTATGTAACGATACCCGATTAATTTCATTTTTCGTATGAAGGATGTACTCTTTACTATGTAAAAAATAGATGGTTCTAATCGGGGAAAAAAAAAAGTAGGTGTTTGTATAGAATAAACTGAATTTAAAAACTTGGGTTAAGAATAAATCGATAAAACTCAAATGACATAAGCTAACCCAGCTGGTTTGCATAGCATAAATATTAGTAGTCCATTGATATTACACAAGTGTTGGGCTAGCCCAGTTGGTTTGCACTCGCGCGCGCATGCGGGAGGTCCTGGGTTCGATTCCCAGGAGGAGCAAAACATTGTTGTGTTGCCACGCGGGTGACACGTAGGCGCCACAGCGACAGGTGGAGGCCACGTGGGTGCCACGTCAGTGACACGTGGCGACAGAGGGGAGGCCACGTCAGCGCCATGTGGCTGCCATGTCATATTTTACCCCAGATTTTTATAAAAAAAAAAAAACTTGCCTTTAGCAACGGTTACAAGCATTGCTAAAGAAACCGTTGCTAAAAAAAAATCTGTACCAACGCTTGCCAAAACCGTTGCTATAACCCTACAGCAACGGATATCTCGCGACGGTTTAACCAACGGTTCTATAACCGTTGGTATAGCCTATATTGGTCTTTGGCAACGCTTTTTTGCATCTCTAGCAACACTTTTGACCGTTGCTATTGAACGATTTTCTTGTAGTGTCTTTTCCCTTATGCCCATTCAATTAATCATAAGTTTAGTGCCCTGGCCTGGAGATGGAAACAATGATCTTGTCACGTATGGAGGATAGGATCATTTACCTTATCACTTGTTGTTTGGTGTTGAACGTGTTTATCACATTGCAATACATTTTCATGAGATTTCTAACATACTATATAGTTTTACACCTAGCTACCTCACATGCATAAATTCTAACAGATATACTTTTATCTCTTAATGAGTAATTCATAACCATCTCACACTGAACTGGGAATAGCATTAATAATTTGTCTAATGCAAACTCTTTAATCCTTTACTATTTATTTCCTTCCTCAAATATACAGTATAGTAGTATATGTTTGGGGCTTGAAAATATAGTATTCACTCCGTCACTTTTTAAGTGTCTCGTTTCGTAATTTCAACTTATTAAAAAAATATTATCATTATACCTTTCACATCAACTTTTACCTCTACTTTTTCTACTTACCCTATATGGAGACATCATCATTACACTTTTACTCACTAACTTTTCAAAATAAAATATACTTTTATGGACAAAATGAACAATATACCAATTTTTACCTATTAATTTTACAAAATAAATATTTATTAAGAGACAATTCAAAATAAAATATTATTAAATCTTAAAAAGGGAATGGATGGAGTATACGGGTTGGCTAGTAGTGTACGTTCAGGTATGAAGATAAGAATTTTTAGATAGTCGTGTCGATGCCAATACAAAGCTAGCTAGTAACCGATCACATCATATGATATGGGATGGGATAAGACAGGTTGGCTTTTACTACTTGGGAAGAATCTCAGTAAAACAAAGAGGGGCAATGCTACGGCCACCGAAGGCCAAAGCGGTGGCCGGCCACCGCACGCGTGTGGGGCCCACTTAGGGCCCCGCACGGACAATCCGAGCCGTTCAAAAAATTTAAAAAAAAAAACCGAGTGGGACCCGTGGAAATCACCCCCGTTCGATACATGTAAGTGCTCGATTCAATCATCTTCTTTTGAACGGCTTGGATCATCTGATTTTTGAAAGTTTGGATCGAGCACTTACACGTATCGGACGGGGGTGCTTTCACACGGGTCCCACTCGGTTTTTTTTTAAAAAATTTTTGAACGGCTCGGATTGTCCGTGCGGTGGCCGGCCACCGCTTTGGCCTTCGGTGGACTTAGCATTTCCGAACAAAGAGCGAGGAAAGGGGCTTTGACACCCATCTGTGGGGTTCACGTTCATGAGGTAGTACGTACGACTTGTTTACTTTTTTGGTGTTCAAAGTATTTTCATTATGTTATTTTGGTCTTCAATATTTTAATTGTTAATATTTGGTCCCTAAAGTATCAATTTTGTTTTTAAATGGTCCATGCGGCTCACGTCATTCCTTCCCTCCGTCAAATTGGAGGGCAAGTTTGGTATATTGGGGACCAAAATGGCACAACGAAAATACTATGGGAACCAAAATGGCACAACAAAAATACTTTGAGAACCAAAAAAGAAAATAAAGTTATGGGGGAGGGCGGTGAAATATCAAACTTGCCCTCCAATTTGACGGAGAGAAGGAACGGCGTGAGCGCAGGGACCATTTAGAGACAAAATTGATACTTTAGGGACCAAATGTTAGCAATTGAAATATTGGGGACCAAAATGACACAACGAAAATATTTTAGAGACTAAAAAAGTCAAAAAGCCTAGTACGTACTAGTTAAAATTAAACTCAGCACTACCCCAATTTCACACTTGCTATTTTGGGTCTTCTCTTTATGGCTTTCCGTCCTCCACCGGACCCACCCCCCCCCCCCCCCCGTGCGGAAGTACAGTCAAAGACCAAAGTAAGGTGGGCTATAGCCCAGCTAAACTTAAGAAACAAAAATTATATGCAAAATTTTAGCTCCTCGTATTATTATTTTTTTTAGTCCAACCCATTCTCCACCACTCCCGTTAAAATTAAAATAGTCTTTTTTTTTATATCAGCAAATTAAAGTCAAAAGTTGAATTAATTAGCACCCACCTTGTCATAAGAGTACTTGAACTCATGACCTTTTTTTTTTTTCTAACACCTGAATGCACTCTTTGGCAAAACAGTCTCCAAGTTGATACATTAATTGGTTTTCAAGTGTCATGTAAAAGAAAAACGTTGTGTATTAGTAAAGCGGGAGGTTTGATTCTGTTTTTCACGTACTACATGCACAATAATGGTGGCTAGCTGGGGAGATGATGAAATTGGTTGGCCAGCTGGGGTACTCCATGCTGCCATGCAACGCAACTGGTGTATGAGGTAGTGATGGATTTAATTCTGGTTCCCCCGGCCCCTCCCCTCCCCATTCCAGTCGAGTCTGATTCGATCAGTTTGATGATTGATCATCAATTATGATTAGCAGTTTCTTGGATCCCATATACTCCTACTACTGCTGCATCTCTCCGGTCAGTTTAGTTCCATCTGATTTGATGTGATCATTGACCCAATCAACTGATCCCATCCCATGAGAGACTGCCCAGCTGTCGACCATCCACTGGAGGCTCATTATACAATACAATGAGCATAACTTTTTTACGGTTTTGCTGCAAACACAATGCTTACAACCAACCAACCAACGAATGAGAAGTTGTCACGTCTCAAAACGTGTGCAAACACAATGATCACTCTCTCCAATTTCAAAGCACATTTGTCTCCCTCAGGCCCCTTTTTTTTTTCTCTCTCTTTACGACCCTTTACCAAACCAACAACCACCACATCTCTCTTCCCGCTGTTCCGCCGGAACCTCCTCAGCGGCAAGACCTTCACTCTCAAATACCAACTCCCAAACAAAGACCCAGAGTCTTTAATTTCCGTTACCACCGACGAAGATCTGTTCCCGTCGAATCCGGACCCGATTGGGTCCTTAATGCATGTCTCAACGAAATCGGAGGACTTGTTCGTGAACGCGATGAATGGGTCGTCGTCTAATAGGGAGTTTTCCGAGTCGGCGTAGGTTTGCTTGTTAGGGTTGGACGACAACGACTTTTTTTTTGGGGAACTCGAGCTCGGCTCCGGTGACGGCGGCGGGGAAGGACGCGGGGAAGGAGGAGGCCGGGAAGTTGGAGTGAGCATTCATTCGGTGCCGGAATCGCCAATGCGGGTCGACATCGTCATCGCCGTCCCTGGCGATAAAGAGGACGGAAAACCAGATTGGTTATGTGGAAGGGGAAGAATATGATAGGATAAAGTGGGTGCATGTGTGTTTCCAAAAATTAGCTAACATCTTAACGACGTTTCAAATTCTGATTCGTTGGCTGCAAACTAACATGGCGTTTGCAGCACAGCTGTAAATAAGTTATTCTCTTATAGGATGATGATATTCCAATATTCAAGTAATAGTCAGATTACGATTCAAAATGCTACTTACATGATCGTTGTGTTAGTTGTGTGCGTAATTCTGACTATTCATATGTATTTGGACGGTCTAGATTTCAAAAAAACTCTTTCAAGGAAAAGTTTAATTTTTGTGGAGAAGAATTTGAGCGAATCCTGATCATTTATTATAGCAATGAAGAGCTAGAGATTGATTGTGTGTTGTATTTTACATAATCGTTGTGTGTGTAGCACTTTTGGATTGCCATTTTGGTTAATGGAGTATGCTCAATCACAAAACAGAATGGGCAATATTTACAGCTCTAATTTTGAATTGAGAGATTGGAGAAAAAGAATTGAGTACAGTTTCTCACCACTTGTTTGAATATTATTAGTATTAAATGGCGGAGAAATGTGCATAAATGTAAGGCTTATTTTGTTTTCCACCATTTTTTATCACAAAAAATGTTGAGATTTGGGGAGAAACCACAATTCTTTATTTTGTCATCAAATTATTCACACAACCCAAAGGAGCCCTTATAGTGGCAAATCAGAAGTTTAGGCAGACTTAATTGTAGAATGACTTTGTAAAGGAGACGAAAAAAAAATACTAAAGAATGTGGGATAAATAATTTGAAAAAAAAAAAAAACAGAGAATAAAATCAGGAAGTAGCTAGATCGAGAAGCTAAATTATACTGAACTTAATTATTCGCAAACAACCTCAATCCAATCGAGCAAGGGCAAGTATGGGGCCAGGAGGTCTAATGGCGGCGGCCGCCAAGACAAAAATTTTAGAAAATGCAATTATTATATGTGAAAAAAAAAATTATCCCTAACTTATATAGTCCACCGCTGCTTTGTTTTTTTTTAATTATATACTAGTCATAAATCTTCTATTATTTTTTAAGAAACGAGACCCAAAAAAGTATTCTAAATCTAATTTAATGGGACAAAGTGAAATAATATAAATGATGATGTATAATTAAGAAAAAAAAACTCCACATTCTAACCTAAAATAACTTAACCTAAAAAATTAAAGGAATTTAAATGCCACTCTCCAAATTTATAATGTCACTCCTAAGAGGGAGTGCGGTTATCAATTTAAAAAATCTATATAGGGATGTGGGGAGTGACATTATCTTTGTCCATACCAATGCTCTAGACTATCAATGAAGGAAGCATTGTAATATGCATATAAAGTGAATTGAGTCTCTAGGCCTGCCCTCTCTAATGCCATTTGGCTTTGATTTGATGGCATGGTTCCGCAGCAAAATAGGTATAGGGGGCTACCATTTAAGTGGTATTTTGAGAGCAGTCACTTGTGCATATCATATGACAAAGCCAACAATAAAACTACAAGAAGCACCGCAAACAACTACTGATGGGATACTTGCAGTGTTACCAATAAAATAAACAACTACTGATCGAGGGAACGAACAAATCGTGCAAACCAGGAGAATATTGTGAAATCACATAGCCCAGCAATCGGAAGTGTCATTGATGACTGGGTAACGTCCGGCGAGGGTCATCAATGACGTGATTACGTCCTAGAGGGTTGACAACAGTTGTCGGTCACTGGGTCAAAATTTGTTTTGAACTTTGGTAGGGTTTCAAAGGCCGATTGTCGGTGATTGGTTTAGGAATTGATTGTGGCAGATTGGTGAGGGATAAGAACATAGGCGAGGATGTATGGCAGATTGGTGGGTGGCCGATTGTCGGTGTATGGGTGTCTGGCAGATTGGTGGGTAAGGGTTATATGGAAGTATGTGGAGATATGGAGGTATGGGTGATGCGGCAGGATGTATGTGGAGATATGGAGGTATGGGTGATGCGGCAGGATGTTTGTGGAGAATTAAGAACGTGAGTGGTAGAGATAGTAGGGGCGGCTAGGGTACATGTATCGATGCTCTGATACAATGAAACCTTTTACAGAGGAGAGAGAAGTGTGTAGGATATTATTTAATCCTCACACACATAACATATATTTATATTCGAGAGAGGAGTTTACATTAAGTCAAATAGGCGATGTGGGACAAACCCCCACTCACCTAATACTACACACTCTAATAGTAGAGATTGGTATATTGTAGAGAGTCATGCAGTATAGCTGACTGGTTACTAAATCAAATATTTGTTTTACGAAGATGTCTACTTCTTCTTCTCCTTCCCATTTCAATAGCATAATTGAAGGCGCTCCTTGCAAATATGGAATACCATCACCTATAAGAACTTCAAAAACAGAGGCTAATCGGGGAAGAAGATTTTTAGGTTGTGTAAACTATAAGGTAGTAATATTTTGTTTTTGTTATTTACTCCTATTTATTCCATCCATTAAAAACTGATGTCCTTTTTTTAAAATTATCCAACTACCTAATGGATGTGGTTTCTTCTATTGGATCGATTGACCCTGAAAGAGACATGGAAAAACAAATGTTGCAAGCTGACAAGAAGAATATGGAGAGGGAAATTTCAGACTTGAGAAGAGATAATCAAGTTTTGAGGAAGGAGGTGGAAGAACTTACAAGAGACAACGAGAAGCTGGGAAAGAAATTTCAGTCTATTGGATTGACCCTGAAAGAGACATGGAAAAACAAATGTTGCCATGAACATGGTTACTTGCATTCTGGCACAAGGAATGGCATAGACATGTTTTTTTGTGTTTGTTTCTTGGTTGGAGCCTGCTGGGGTACTGAACTAGTCTAATTAGAGATGGATGTTTTGTGATTTTCTTGGATTTGACCATTTGGAAATTTGTAATGTGTGGAACAGTGGAAGAAACCATTCAATTTTAGGAGTGTGAAATTAGTTTATGATGGTGATGATCACAATATGTGCATATGGCTTATTCCCAGCAATGCACGTTGCTAATGGAGCTTATGAGCAGTTGCAATATTAATTTCGTCACTGTATAGCATGTCTACCAATACTTTGTGTATCTCTGTCACCATTGTCATTGCTTTTGGTCTTCTGTACAGAACTAAAAGCTCGTTCCTTATACAGTTTTGATGGAACTGGTCTCGAAGATGTTACTGAATCATGTCTGATATGAAAGTAAAATTCATTGCTTTTGACCAGAAAAGAGTTATTGAAAACGGGGGTGTTCTTGATTTTATGCTAATAACTCTTTTGAGGCAGGAATCATTAGAAAATTTGCTTTAAACTCCATTGCTTGGCCAAAAACAAGTACTGATAGACAAGTCTGCTATATCTGCTATAATGTAGACTGTGATGTTTGAAATATATCTGCTATAATTTGCTTGGTCAGGAGCTGATCCGTGTCAACTGTGACGTTTCCTCCAAAGTAACAAAGACCACCATATCTGCTATAATACCCCAAATCAAAACAGATGGAGTATTTCCAGAGAGATGAAGAGCAGTCAAAAGAAAGGATAAGAATTACATTGTCCAGCATCCCCAGCTATCAAACAGCTCTTCTTGTTGGACTATTTTCCCATGAAAGGTACTGACCAGAATCATATAATCTGTTGCTACCTACAATTGGACAGAGCATACCAGAAAATCTACTGATAAGACCTTTTAATCACACATTCATCACTTTAATATTTCAAATTTTCTGACATATTCAGTACAAAATAAGAATTTGCCCATTTCAGAGATGGTGCAAACATAGCATTTCGAACAAAAACAAGGAAAGAACTGAACATGCTTTTCTGCAGTTGCTATCCTCGTATTAAGGTAAAGCTAAAAATGTGTACTACATTATAGACAAGGCTAAAAGCCCAACTATATCTAAGAACCGTTGCCGCGAAATCACAGGGCATACATCTAAACAAGAAGGGAAACATGTATAAAAAAAAAATGGACAGCTTAAACTCCTAGGCTGCTTTCCAGCAGGAGAGAGCAAAGATGACTCGCCCTTTCCACCCCTGCAACATCCAATCGCTAGCCTCGTCCACAAGAAAGTTCTTGTTATAACTTGATTTCACCTTAGCTTTTATTTTCTTCGTAATCTCCTCGTTAAGTGGAAGTTGCCGAAATCCAGCCCTCAGTGTTCTAACATGCCACTGCTTGTAAGTCTCTGGCCTTTCAGCCCTTTCTAACCCTTCACAAGCAATCACATTCATAACCTCCTTCCCATATATATCCGTCTCATACTTCATCCTTTCTGGAATCAACTTGATAGCAGCAGAAAACAACTTGACAGCAGTGAACATCTTGATTACACTTGACAACAGCAATAAACAGCTTAACAGAAATTTGATAGTATACCATCTTGAAAGCAAACAGCTATGGAAGAGTATCACAGCTTCAGCAAGGACATTACAAGTGCTGTACAACTACCAAAGCTAATAGGCTACCATCTTGCAAAACAGTTCTACCAAAGCTAATATACTACCAAGGGAATCAACTCCCATGAACCAAATGTACTACAGACTTCCGAAAAATGAGAATCTCAGTGGCAAATGCCGCTATCCGCAAACCCATGTAGGTCCTGAAACACAAATAAAATTAGCATTCAAACCATGCATAGTCATAGTCAATATTTATTTGAATTGCGTATTTCACTTAAGAAAGTGTAACTGGAAATAGCTAAGACTATCAATTTAACATGTCCAAGCAAAACTACTTCAAATTTGTTTAAAGCAAAATCACATCTCAACCACCGAAAGATGCAGATGGTTATGAGGACTGGACAACAAAAAATGCATTGGCTTTACATGCTATTCAACTGTCATGCGGACCAGACAAATATAAAAAGTTCAGGAAAACTACTTCTGCGAAAGATGCTGGGGAACACCTGGCTCCACCCCTACTTTTCAGAATTTTTTGTAGTCCAGCATTTGTTGAGCTAAGAAAATAAAAATAAATAAAAAATTTCTACACCTATGACCTTCAAAATAACGAAATGAGAACAGCAAGACATTTAGAAATTAGCCAAAAAAATTGTTTATAAAATAATGCATTTCGTATTATCTAAATCAAAATCAAGCCCTTGGCCAAATGAAATCGTTGGTCAGTTTTTGTGTTTCACAAATGAAGATGTAAGCCTTTCAAAGCCCTAAATCGATCTCCAAGAAAAACGCAGAAAAAAATCTGGTTCGAAGCCCTAAATCGAACTACAAAAAATCCCTAATTTTTTGGTGCGAGACTCGGCCCAGAGATATAAAAGCTGTACACACCACAAAGGTAGCAAATCTCTTGTACCAGAGGGAGATGAAGAGAGAGAGTAAAAC
The DNA here is from genome assembly GCA_025413875.1 of Rhododendron molle. Lineage (NCBI taxonomy): Eukaryota > Viridiplantae > Streptophyta > Magnoliopsida > Ericales > Ericaceae > Rhododendron > Rhododendron molle. The sequence goes on from CM046390.1 coordinate 23,595,696, forward strand.
CATAATTTCGAATCGGCAAATAAAGCCCTTATTTCTGTTAGACTCGGCAAAACCCTAACCAGATTCTTCGAGAGATTCGAGACACAGAGAGAGAGGGAGAGGGAGATACCTTGGATGAAATCTCTGCTTCGATCGATTCTTCTTCGTCTTCTTCGTCGGTTCTTCGATCGTGTTCTTCGTCGCCTCTTCTCTCTCTCTCGGTCAACGCATAACAAATGGGAAATGGGCAAATAACCGGGTTCCCTTTGACCCGTTTTTTCTGCTTGACCCGCGTGTTATGTTTTTAAGTGGCCTTTTAACCGTGGCCGTTGGATTAAATCCATCGCGTCCCGCACAAGCTCCTCCATCCGGGATGCCGGACGAGAACTATTGGCAACCATTGATATATTGCTGTGTTTGGTTTGGAATTTGAAACGTTTTTTTGAAAAATAGTAGGGGTAATAAATAAAGAGAGATGGAGACAGAAATATTGGAAGTAAGGAGAATCTAGAGAGAATTTAGGAGGAATTTTTTGAAAAATGCTTTTTGAAAAGAGAAGAGAACAAGGCAGCTTTTTTAAAATTTGGTGTTCACTTAAACCATTAATATTCCACTCATATAACTTATTAGAGGAAACAGAAAATTGATTAGCTAAATTATTTTCTTCATACTGTAGCTCAGAGGGGGTTGGCCTAGAACACCAATTTTTGGTGAGACTAGTGGAGTTTGTTGGAGGATTGAAAAGACGATTAATTCCTTGACCAGAGAATTGTTTTTGGGTGGTGTTATTCGCAGCTACATATTTTCTCCCATAGCCCGTTAAAAATTTTCAACTATACTCGACAGTTAGTTACCGAAATTGAGATACATTTTCAGCACCCAATTACCGAAATATAATCTTTTTTCAACAGCTATTTACCGAAATGTATGTATTAGCAGTTGCATACCGAAGGTTGAACATATTTTCGACATGCAGTTGCCGAAATATAATTTTGTTTTCAACAGCTATTTACCGAAATGTTATTTATGATTTTCAACAACTACCTACCGAAATATAGCGGGCTATGGGAGAAAATACGTAGCTGCGAATAACACCCCTTTGTTTTTGTAGTTGTGTAATTTCGTCATCAGAAGAACTAGACAAATTTTGACGGGTAGTACTAGTATCATAATTTTTTGTAACTGTGGTAACTTGGGGTGTTTGTGGTTCTGATTTAATAGCTAATTTTGTGAGTATTTCTTTAATTTTTTGAATATTTTGATTATGGGTTATACTTTGAATATTTTGATTATGGGTTATACTAATTCTTTATCTTTTTTCAGGGAGGTGTACAAGGGGTGTTTCTAAATTTTTTCCAGATGAGGGGATGCTGCAAGATGATCCTTCGTCAATTTTATTTTCTATTTTATCTAGTTTTTTACTTATAGTTTTGAGACACTGATTGATGTAATTAATTTGCTCAACTACTTATTTGCATTCAGCTCTTTCATTAGGTAATTTAAATGGGGATGCTGTTATTGAAGAACCCTTGTAATCAATAATTATTGAATCTAAAGGGGGATGACTAGAAGTCATGATAGTGTTACCCGATTTTTTCCATTTCGTTTTTGTAATAGTGTTGAACTTTTTATAGAAATTTTCTAAATAATCGAAAAAATATATATATATACACACACACATGCTGGGTCGGGGTCGGGTAATTAATTTCGGGGCGGGCTGGTTTGGAATTTTTTTACCCGACCCGATACCCGAAAATAGGGTAGAAAACCCACCCCTTTTGGAGCGGGGCCGGGGCGGATACGATTGCCATCCCTGCAATTAATTGACCACGCTGATTTTTTCAAAATACTTAGAAGTACTGTCATTTACAGTACTGTTGAAGTTTTTTTCTAAACTTTTGACCCACAATAAAAGCCGAATTAAGAATTGTCCCAGACTCCTCAAAAAATAATGGTGCCCAAAAATACTCCGTCCAATTAGAGAAACACTACTAGTACTACTTAATTTTGCTATGCAAAAATTCAAAGCAACTGTACGTATATATCAATGAGATCAAAACAAACTCCTATGGTAGCATCAGTACGACCATCTGTCCACAGAGGTTTTAAACTAGAAATGGAAGCCAACCTCCAACCTCTCTCATTTTCCATGGCACAAAAAAGGAGAGGAAAACCTCTGACTCTCATCTATAGTGTTCATTACGAAGTCCATAACTAGGATAAACAGCTAAAATCCATGTCACATGATGAAGAGAAGACAAACAAAGGTCAACAAGTATGAGCCTTAGTTGCATGAAGCGGGAAGGGGGCTCAGGGAAGCGGATGATCATAAAAGTATGGGAGCACCGTCGGGAGCGTTTAGGAAAAAATATTAAAAATATAAATATTTTATGTTTTTTAATGGGTGGTTTTAAATGTTAGGGGGTTTTAGTGAGAAAAAGTAATAGTCGAGGGGGACTCCGGGTACTTTCACCCACAACAAATTTAAAAAACAGAGATTTACCGGCCAGTATTAAAAAGATGTGTAAAATTCCCGTTAAGGATTAATCATGTTTTAATTTACGTCTAAGTCTAATTAGGTCTACGAAGTTACATTAATACCCTTGCACATCAAAACAACAACTTGGCGCAAACTTCGCCGTGCTCCCAACCCTCGGCAACTCCTCACGCGACACCGCCTCCCAACTCCTCACCGCCTCCACTCCGCCTCAATCACATCCTCCGGTGTCGCCATTGAATCCTTCCTCCAAAATCTCCAAGTCGACGACGACTTGAACCACCGCAACCTGACCGAGTTAGCCAAGAAGTTCGGCCAGATACTTCTCCTCCGCATGGGCCAGCGCAACCTCGTCGTGGTCTCCACGCCCGACCTCTCCAAGGAGGTGCTCCACAAGCGCCATCAGCCATGGCGGTCGTCGTCCATTCCTCCTCCCAACTCCGCCCCCTAACTCCTCCTCTTTCGACCACCGCCCATCTCCCTCCACCCAATTTCTGCTTTCGACTTGGTAAGTCTCTCTCTCTCTCTCTCTCTCTCTCAATAGAATTCTCATCATTTCCGAAGTTTAGCAGTTGATTGAATAAACCTAACAATGTACATCACATTGTGGATCAAGGAAATAGCTTTAGAAATAATTGGTGGAAAAAAATGGGGGGTGGGGTGGGTGGGTGGGAAGAACACTTCAAGTTAATGCTACACAGCACTATCCTAATGTCATCTAGTTTAGAACACATTCATTGAGCAAAACCTTGGGTTAACCCCGAGGGTTTGACCTGGTGGTCTTAGCTTGGGACTTGGGGTTTGTTCCCTTCTTTGATGCTGGAGCACCAAATCATTGTGGTCTTGTGGCACTCTCTTCCCCTAAGTAAGGAATTTGTCTCGAAAGTTTGAAACACTTGTGTGGACGACAAAATTGGAAATTGAAAGAGTTGAAACCAGCTTTGTATCTTCAGTTAGAGTAGAAAACACTTTTTGTTTCTTCAGTCTTTTATAGTACAAGGAATAGACTCTTCCAAGCATACCAATAGTTACTTTACTATTTCAATGGGGAATAGAATCCATTTAGAGATATGTATTTGTTCCATTTGCTGTTTATTTCTCGTACTTTGGGGGTGCTTTTCTCACATACGTTGGGTAAGAATAGATACGTCGGGTAAGAATAGATACATGTGATGAGGAAAATTACATAATTTTGAGGATTTGACAATGCAATTTCATTTTAGCCGATTCTCTTTTGCCTTAAGTAGAATAGCTGAAGAGAATTGATATAGTGATTGCAGGGTAGAATTACAAATTGGCTGGAAAATCTTGCGGGGAAGCATCCTAGATCACCACTCACTGTGCTTTGTTCTGCTGCTTATTTTGCTAGAAATACGTGACAGATGCACTTGTTAATTTGTTATCTTTCCATAAGTTTCGTGATTAAGTTCTTGTTGGTATCTGATATTGAGGAAGCTTCCACACACAGAAGAATTATTTATCCACTCTTTTGTTCTCTTACATTTATTAGGGCCTATTTGTACGTATGGTCCCCAACGTATTTTTGAATTGTTAATTTGGTCCCCAATCTACAAATCGAGTCTATTACATCCCCAACGTTTACGATGCGCGTTTAAATGGTCCCGATAGCTAACTCCATCTAAATTGACCGTTAAATACAAGGGTATTTGTGGAACTCCCTCTTTAAACAACCATTAACCCCACAGAACTTCATCTTCAACCTTAAAACACTAGTCCCCCCTTCTCTACTGTGCCTATGAGCATACGTTTTATGCTTAGATATGGAGGTCTACTGCTTTTTCTTGGTGGGAATGGTAGTTCTTATGTCTTAATTAATTCTTGAATTTGGCCCTTCAATAGATACATCTTAAAGCAGAATGTATTTTTCTCGATTCAACTGAAAAGTTGGATTCTGCAGGGTAAACAATTTCCTTCCAGCATGTAAAGAACCAAAAACAAGCAAACCAGTGAGTGGTTCAATTTGGTGCAACCAATCTATTTCAATCACTCTCCACTGTATACATTCTGCATGCATGTGCAGATCTTTCCTAGGGCTCTATTTTGTGGGTTTGGTGGATGTGGCTTTAAATGCTTAATCTCCCTCATCTCCCTCCTACTCACCACCCTTCTCCACCACAAACCAACCCTTAACCCATAGCCACTCCACTCTCCGACCCAAATTGCATACCCTAGAACGGGCCCATATCGGAGCTGCCTCGGCTTGCGTACTACCTCTCTGGAGGCAAAAATGACGTGCCAAGGATAAAACGGCTGCTCTAGGTGGCAAACCACCCGAGGAACTTTTATCTGCTGCGCCTCGATCTGGAAGCTTTGGCTGCAAAAAGGATCGAGCTGCCAAGTATGTGAAGGCGGATTGGTTTGTTGAGGAGGTTTTAGAATGTGATGGTGGTGGGTAATGTCAATCTCAGCGCGTCAGGTTATCCTCTATTGCCGGAGTGAGGTTGCGTGCTAGTGAGAGAAGGCCCAGGAGGGGTGTGAATAGAATTGCCATTTGTTTGAGTGGGTGTGAGAAATTAAAGGGGTCGGAATAGAATTGCCTCTTCATCAAATGTAAAAATTATAATGAAGTGCCACAAATGCCCCTGTCTTTAACGGCTCATTTGAACGGAGTTAGCTCCGAGGACCATGTAAATGCGCATTGTAAATATTGGGGATGCAATAGGCGCGATTTATATATTGGGGACCAAATTGACAATTCAAAAATACTTTGAGGACCATCCGTACAAATAAAACCCATTTATTAGTGTGACTGTCTTGTGTATACTCTGTCGGCCACCCTTTACATTTAACGATATGGTGGTGTGAAATCAAGACATAAAAGCATGCTTCTGAAGTTAACCAAAGCACACTTTTTCAGGCAATATGGGTTCTATTCCTTTAAAGGTAAAGAAGTTAGTTTCATCAGTGGAAAACGCTGCTAAGGAAGAATTTGAGGATTATCTAGCATTGCTAGGCAGACAGGCTATGCCTATGGGAGTGGATGATGTGAAGACCTCAATATCAGAAGGAAATTTTGTCGGCCCTACACAACTAGATGATGTCAGCTCTCCAGGACACGTACTTGCTCATCAGGTATGATGGTGATGCCACATCTGTTGTTGTTCTAATTCTGATGTGACATGCACAATTAGAAATGGGTAGAACTTCTGTCCGTCAATGTATTGTCCGATGAAGTTGCTGTAATTTGGTTTTGGGTCTCTAACGCTCGGATACTTTTTCTATAATCATCATATAAGATAAGTAAACAAGTTCATTTCTTTTTTGTATTCCGTTGTTGTCATCAACTGTAAGTTTTTTTTTCCTTTCATTTTTACATGAGCTGTATTACATGGATAGAAATGTGGTTTTGACAAGGTAAATGGAACTGTCAAGCTGTTTTAGTTGACAAAAACATGCATGTGCCTTATATACCTGTCTCAGTTTGAATATTTATTATGATCAAGGGCTCTATGGGACTATGTTATAGTTTGATGACATCAATCAACTCCTCCATTGGAATTCCTTTTGCAGGCGATGGTTCTTGGAAGATTCCCAGCCTTCGCACTTTTCGTTGTTAATGCCTAGATGTTTAGCACACCGCTTGAGGCTCTGGCAGAAACATTTGAGGCTGATAAGTCTATTTTCAACATGCCATTACTGCTATTTGTAGCCTTTATGGGGGCAACAGTTGGAGGTATGCCACATCTAGCCATGATGTCGTAACCTTATGTTTTCTTCCTTAATTTTCATGAAGAATACCTTAAATGTTGTACGCCCCACAGTCCATGTCTTAAACCCCAGCCTTAGTTTCCGTGCAAGTTTCAATGAACGCTTTTAGACATTCGGTTTCGTGGCGTTGCCCAGATGCAAATAACTCACCAATGCCCCCAATCCGAGGATAGCATAGGAGCTTTTGAGATGAATCTAAATTTGATGTCAAAACTGTGTCAACTAACTGTTTGCTTCTCTACTATAGAAATAGAAGTCACGAGCCCGAAAGTATGTACATTTGATTATCACTCTTCAGCCATTTAAAGGAGATACCCTTTATACTTACTCATATGTTTAGGTTTTAGCTCCCAGTAAGTTTCAAAAGACTAAATAGTTCATTTGGTATTACAGTATTGCTTTCGCGATGGAAAAAAGAAAATTTGAAGCAGCAGGATGAGCAGTTGCGCCAGATCAAGGCAGATCTAAGAAGGCAAGAAAAGATCAAGTCATTAGCCCCCACTCTGAGAAACGCTCCCGCTGTTGGTAGAGTACCTGAAAATGAAGTAATTGCTGATCCGAGGAAGCATGAGTTGATTTCTCATTTGAAATCTGGAGATGATTTTTTGATGAATCAGGATCCTGATAAGGCATTTGTGGAGTTTGTGGCGGCTCTTGAACTCGCTAACAATCTATCGGATCGAACCAATATGAAGAAGGCTGGTACAGGTTTAGGTTGGTTATCCGTGGTCGTCTCCTCTTTTTTTTTTTGGCCTCCAATCCAGCGTATGTTTGTTTACTGCTGTTTCAAGGGAATCATAAAACTCTTACAGGAAGGGGTAGGATATCGAATGCTGTGTGATTTTAAAAATTCTTGGGTTCAATCAACCCAGATGCATTAATCTAGTGACAACCTTACATGCGGGCAATAACATTTACACAGGTTTGGTGGGTTTTCAATTAGCTGAAAGAACTAATTCCTCACTATTGGTTACAATTGTTGCTTTTACGCGTTGGTATTGTGTTGCTCAGTTTTACAGTAGATAATTTCTTGCTCAACGGTTTGCTGAAACATTTGCTATTGTTTTAACGAATTTGAATATTTGTCAATCAGGTGCCTCCTTGCAAGTGCAAGGACAATTCTACGAAGCTATTAAATGCTATTTCGCGGTACTGGAAAGCTCAAAACAGGAGCGAAAAGTCCGATCAAAAAGGAAACGGGAGGGTGAAGATTCTAGGGATGCAGAGGCTTATAGAGAAGATTCTATGGATGCAGAGGCTTATAGAGCAATCGCGGAATGTTACACTGAGCTTGGAAATGTTGATTTGGCTAAGGTTTTCTATAAGAAGTATAGTAATTCACTATAACAGGCGGATTTATCTGTTCATCTACTCGGGTAGTTGTTTTCCTTGTTTGTTGTGTTGAGGGATGATTTTTCCAGGTGTTGATAATAGCTTTGGTATCATTTTCAGTTGACAATCTTTTTTGAAAGTTGCATGTGTTTCCGGTGGCAATCTTCTTCTTTTCTAATTTTATGTGGGTGCTGTTCCCGTGTTATTTTTGTATTCCATAAACTCATATGTCCGGACCAGCGACCAGCTTACCATCCTAGTATTTCATTTTTGCTAATGGAACTAAGAATGCTAGAACGTCACATGTGTCTATGTATGTTGAGGGTTTTTTTTTTTTTTGGGACTATGGATTGAGATCAACATGAAAAATTATTCCATCAAAATATATAAGGACTTTCCAAAGTCAAAAAAGAAAAGATTCTTGATTCAGTCCATCAAAGCAAAAGACCAATCATTGTGGTTCATACTTTTGGAAACACGCTAACTTCACTAAAGGTTAAGTTCAGTTAAGGTTTTTGGTATTATCATTTCCTTTTATTTAAAATTCACAGTGTTTGCATAACAAAAAAATGAAAGTGTTTGAAATGACAGTATTTCAAATGTAAAATTGACATTGTTTGGAGTTGATTTTATTAGTTTCATTTTCAAACACTGTCAATTTTGTTATTCCAAGCACTGTCAATTTTGTCAACTTTAAATAGCTAACAATGTTATGCATAAAAATGACAGTGTTGACATAACAAAAAATGAATTGACAGTGTTGGCATAAAAAAAATGACAGTGTTTGAAATGTAAAATTAACATTGTTTGGAGTAGATTTTATTTAAAATTCACAGTGTTTGCATAACAAAAAAATGAAAGTATTTGAAATGACAGTATTTCAAATGTAAAATTGACATTGTTTGGAGTTGATTTTATCAATTTAATTTCCAAACACTGTCAATTTTGTTTTTCCAAGCACTGTCAATTTTGTCAACTTTAAATAGCTAACAATGTTATGCGTAAAAATGATAGTGTTGGCATAACAAAAAATGAATTGACAGTGTTGGCATAAAAAAATGACAGTGTTTAAAATATAAAATTAACATGGTTTGGAGTAGATTTTATTTAAAATTCACGGTGTTTGCATAACAAAAAAATGAAAATTTTTGAAATGACAGTATTTCAAATATAAAATTGACATTGTTTGGAGTTGATTTTATTAATTTCATTTTCAAACACTGTCAATTTTGTTATTCCAAGCACTGTTAATTTTGTCAACTTTAAATAACTAACAATGTTATGTGTAAAAATGACAGTGTTGGCATAACAAAAAATGAATTGACAGTGTTGGCATAAAAAAAATGACAGTGTTTAAAATATAAAATTAACATGGTTTGGAGTAGATTTTATTTAAAATTCACAGTGTTTGCATAACAAAAAAATGAAAGTTTTTGAAATGACAGTATTTCAAATGTAAAATTGACATTGTTTGGAGTTGATTTTATTAATTTCATTTTCGAACACTGTCAATTTTGTTATTCCAAGCAATGTTAATTTTGTCAACTTTAAATAACTAACAATGTTATGCGTAAAAATGACAGTGTTGGCATAACAAAAAATGAATTGACAGTGTTGGCATAAGAAAAATGACAGTGTTTGAAATGTAAATTAACATTGTTTGGAGTAGATTTTATTTAAAATTCACAGTGTTTGCATAACAAAAAAATAAAAGTTTTTGAAATGACAGTGTTTCAAATGTAAAATTGACATTGTTTGGAGTTGATTTTATTAATTTTATTTCCAAATACTGTCAATTTGTTATTCCAAGCACTGTCAATTTTGTCAACTTTAAATAGCTAACAATGTTATGCGTAAAAATGACAGTGTTGGCATAACAAAAAATGAATTGACAGTGTTGGCATAAAAAAAAAGACAATGCAGATTTGAAATGTAAAATTAAGTGCCATTCCAAATTTGCTTTCACATTTATCATCATCTTAAGTGCCGTTCCAATCATCTTTTCGGGATACTTCTTTATCAACACTCTCGTGTTCCTCGGCGGCGATCCTGTTTGCGACCATCTGCGCTTGGAATGGGATTTCCGGTTCGGCATCTTCCTTCTCGTTCTTTCCGTCGCGGGATCAATTCGCACTATGTACATACCCTGCGAAATTTCACAGTGTGAAATTTGCAGTGCTTTAACAAATTCACAGTGCAATTCGCAATTTCACAGTGTAAAATTTGCAGTGCTTTAACAAATGAACGACTCGACTTGACGGACGAACTTTGAGAGTTTTTTCATCAAACAAAAAAAAAACCGTGGGACTTCTGACTATCAAATCAAGCTTTGACCCAAACTTGAACTCAAATCTGATAAATCGGTGGACTTGCTCTTAATTTATTTTCATCGAAATCTTTTATCATCAAAATAACCCTGAGGAGAGGAAAGCTTTTCCGGTTGATGTACTGGTTATGATTATTATTCCCCAACGCCGCCGCGGGCGCGGCCGGCTGATTAGACGACGGCACCTTTGGAGGATACATCCTCATCCCTCCTCCTCCGCCGACTCTCTCATCGTCGTAATCCTCCTCCTCCTCGTCGTTCACGCTCTCCTCCGAACTCTCCTTGTCCACTCTGCTCAGCCTGTCCCTTCTCCCCTCCTCTTCCTGTTCCGACTTAACCGCTTCCAATCCCGGTCCTTCTTCACCCCTCGATTCCGTAACCTCGCCGTCGCTTCCGTTAACTCCATGGGCCCACCGTCTTCCTCTGCAAATATAAAATCGACTTCAGTTCGAGTCGACGGTGGAGAGGACGGTCTTGGCCGTGGCCAGGTGGGACTCGGCAGTAGTGGAAGACGGCTTGTGGTGGTTGTGGAACTGAGAAGTGGCAGCGATGGTGGAAGCGTAGGGTTTCGAGAGCTTGGAGTACTGTTGAGGAGGTGGATCAGTGCAGAGGAATCGAGTTCGCGCGAGCTTGTGCGTCGAAGGAGGAAGACGCCAATTGAGGATGAGGGGTATTAATGGCATAATTCTGATGAGAATCCTTAACGGTGCTCTTTAAAATTTTGCTAGACTTGGGCGTGTATTGGTCACCAAAAGTGGACTGGCCCGTAATTCTTAGTAAAACATACAGATCAACCATCCTGACCAACAATATTGACCCAAAAAGAAAAAAAAGCCTATATAATAAACATAAAATGTGCTAGCTCATCCAAAGGCTGGATTGTACGTAACTCAATCAAAAAGGACAAATAGACTCATAAGAACCTCTTATTTCTTCAAACAAAAGCAACCAATGGACCTCTCTCTCTCTCTCTCTCTCTCCATCCTTCCGTAATCTATTGTTTTGCTTTTAAAAAAAAAGGTCAATCTCTATCTCACACTCCCACTAAAAAAATAAATAAATAAACCTATCTAGAGAATCAGGAAAATTATGGCAGTCAAAGTTGTAAGTAAAAACCAACTACCAGAATCGACCTTAGCTCTTATTGAAATTTCAACTGTGGTGAAATTGCGTAATCCTACGAATAGAATCGTACATAGGTACGAACAAAACAGATCGACTGACTAAAAACAGAGCTCCAATGCAGACAGAAATTTTCTAAACTTTCCACGTTGATAATATCAATTCCGACTGGGTCTGTTCATCCAAATTGCTTGGTATTTTTTCGATATAATTACTTTAAATATTTCTTCCGAATTGGGATTACAACGTGCAATTTGCATTATATAGGCCCACTAGAAGCTTTTTCTTAGTCCTTGTTCGGTTGTGGATTTTGAGTAGTATTTTTGAATAAAGGTAGAGAGAGAAATGAGAGTAATGATTATGGAGAAAGCTAAAAAGTAGAGAGAGATAGAGTGAGAAATGAGAGTAATAATTGAAAAGTTAGAGAGAGAAAAAGTGCAAAAATTACTTTTTCTAAAATGTTGGATTTTGAGTTTCAAACCGAACAAATGAACTGAGCCCTTAACTCGTAAGGTATGTCGAGCCAATTATCGATTTGTCAATGTATTTCAAGTCGATCAAATTTCGATAGCCGCTGAATCTTGGAGGGTTTTTCTAGGAAGCATAAGAGATTAACTATCGATTGTTCTATGAGAAATATGTGATCCGATAAGACAAGTACCATAGAAGTCAATTAACGTAAATGTTTTGTACTAATGATCTTTTGGTAAGATGAGCGAATTTTACCACCATTGTATGCTAGAGTGGGCTCACATTACCGCATACTTCACAGACCGAACTATACAGAACCCTCTCCTTTTTTAAATATCCAAGGACTATACATATTTTCTTAAATATGATTGGTATTGGACCATTGGTGTATGACCATTAATTTGGCACTCTCACGCATGATCCATGTACACACCATAGACTTTTTTCTTAATTTTCTTATAATTTGTTTCATACTATTTCACAGGCAGCTATCAACCTATATAGAGTATATACATGGAAAGATGAGTTGTAAGGGTAATTAAGGAGTATCAAGAGATGTATTTGTGTTGTAACGGCCAATATAAATATATATACAACTATAACTTCATTTTTTCATGTAATTAAACTTGTTCATTAAATTAAACCTACCTCTAATGGTCCAAAAGAGAGGTAGATATGGTAAGTGATCATCTTAGTACTCTTGCCTTATGTTTCTGTACATGACTTTCGTATGGTGTGTTTTAAGCGTACCCTATTTTTAACTCTCACTCTCTAACCCTAAAGGGTTGGCCAAGTGATCTTGACCTAAGACTTAGGTGTTTACTCCATCCTAAAATCTCAGGTTCGATTTTCCTTCCCAATAACTCTTGGGGCCACCACACCTAGAGATGAACAAAAAATCCGTCAAACTGCAAATCCAGTCCAAATCAATCCAAACCGGAAGATTTGGTTTGGTTTTTTAGTAGTATGGTTTGGTCATGGTTTTAAAAAAGAGTAAATTTTTTTAGTCGTCCCTCTAGTTTTATGGTTGTCTCAATTTCGTCCCTCTAGTTTTATGGTTGTCTCAATTTCATCCTCGTAGTTTGTTTTACGTTCCAAATTGGTAAAATCGTTAACACTGTTAATGAAACTAAAGGAAAAAAAATTATTAAAAAATTAAGTGCTCCAATTTTCAATCTGGTTGAACCATTGCGAAGATATTATTTTTTTGATCATTTTATCCTAAATGGTCGTAATGAATTTTTGGCTCTAAAGCCTTTCAACAAGCACCCGAAGACTCCTTATTTAGTTTCAGTGCTCTCTTAAGGTGCCTTTTGTGGGTTAGTTTGGTTCTCCAAATTCATAATCCGTATGTATTGGTTTAGTTCTTAGTTTACTATGAAACCGAACTAATCCGGACCATGTTCACCCCTAACCACACGCCCACACATAAGCGTGTGAAAAGACTGTGGGAGAAATTGTAGAGACTAATCCAAAGTGCGCGTAAGCTTACCCGAAACTCCATGCATTAACCAAAAAAATCCTATGATTTCATATTGGTTTGATTTATGATATCTACAATATCACTATCCATACATGGTAAATAATTCAACATAATCTCAATTGGTTCACATAGCAAGCACATCACATTCCCTCAATTAATGTTTGATAATTAAGTTACATAGAATGAGTATTGGTGATGTGAGATTCCTACTGTTTGCTTTAAATTTATGTTAATCGATGTTCCTCTTCTAATTTACAAAATAGTGAAGTACTTAGTCAAAGTCCCAATTGCCTACTTTTATATATGTACGATACGATCAATATGCTATGAATCTCAAAGGCACAAGTATAATTAATTTTGAGCTCCCTACATCTACTTTATTCCGTATCTTCTCTCTCTACTCGTTTAAAATGGCAATCAATTTTAAACAATATTTTTATACAATAGAGATATGATAGAGAGCATTAGTGGAGAGAAAATTTTGCTAGGTAATATTAAAAAAACTAATTTTAACTAGTTACATGTTTTAATTACCTATTACTATACGCTCCGTCATCAAAAAGTATATTTTACCTATTATTGCCACACTTGCTTTTACAATGGGTCTATGGGAGCATTGTTGCCTTCTTGGTGGAGATGTGGCAGAAAACACACACACACATGTTGGGAAACGATTTCCAGAACTCAGTAATGACGCGTACAGATTAGACAACAAGAAAATCGTAAAACTCTATAAGGCGGAATTAGGGTTTTACCTCAACTCCCTGCGAACACGAACGCTGGTTGAACTTGTTATAGCACGTCTTGCTATAAGCCATGTATACTGCTCGACTGCACCTTACGATCTTCTATCGTATTCCCTGCACGTCTAGAACACGAACCGAGTGTGGACTCTTTCGTGGTATGTTTGCTCTCTCTAAATCTGCCTCTATTTTGTGAATAATAGAAATGTGTAACTTGACCTAGAGAGCATAACGTGTATATATATAGGGTTACGATAAGGACCTAAGGAGTAATAAGTCAGGGCTCCCAGTGTAAATAAGAAACCCTAATCCCACCAGGATTCTATTTCTTATTTCACTAATTATAATTCACCTCACTACAGAATTATAATTGCACTCTCGTCTTTATTTTATTATATTACGAGCTATATTATATTAAATACTTATTAATCTCTCCACGTTATGATTACAGATACCCGTTGATTAAAATAAACTACTAATTAACAATCTCCCACTTAATCAACGTCTTAACCTTAAGACTATCCACTTAACTTATTCGATATGTCGGATATCAAATCCACCTATAGGGTTTGACATATTCGAAACTTATAAACTTACTCAAGGGGGTATCATCAATCCGTATTGGGATGTGGATTCCATCAATAATTAATAGTTGTCATATATATAATGTTGCGACCCAAATCACCGAGACTATTGACCGTATAGAGATCTCACCCTTTAATGAATCAAAATCAACAATATTAAATATATACCTCTAATAATTATATTTGGATTAAGAGCATAAGCATTCATAATAATCATGAGGTTCTAATTGTCTTATAAAATTAGTACAAAGACAATTACCTCAATGCAGTCCCGTTCAATACACACAAAGTATACTAGCACAATGAGTTGGAATTAGTTCCATTCCCTGTAGTCAAGGCAGATCTACTAAAATATTGTACTACAGTCCTACTGATTGTGTGTCAAATTCCATCTAAAATTGTGAACGATCTTTTATATTCCACAAGAACTGATTATCCAATCTTCTGTGTGTAAGTCGTACTTTACACACTGGATTATCTACTATGTAGAACAAAAGACACACATGCACAACATACAAAAATATCATGCAAATATTGCCCATAAAAGATTTTCATCAAAAAGGGATAAATTCGATTAATAATTAAATATTAATCCATCATATAAAACATAACTTTTTCATAACCTCCTAACAAAACTCCCACTAAAAAACTCAAACCCATACTGCCGATGCAATCTTGGTCACAACAACATCACCTTTCTGTACGATCTCTCGAATCAGATGATACTTACGCTCGATGTGTTTACCCTTCTTGTGAGCCCTTGGCTCCTTCGAATTAGCAACTGCACCGCTATTGTCACTACAGAATGTAATGGCTGATTGCACTGAAGGGACCACTTCCATATCCAATAAGAAGTTTCTGAGCCAAACAGCCTCCTTGGTTGCTTCAAAAGCTGCCACATACTCAGCCTCCATGGTAGAATCAGCAATGCAAGATTGCTTGATACATCTCTAACTTATGGCTCCACCTCCCAAGGTAAACACATATCCCGAGGTAGACTTTCTGGAATTCCTATTTGACATAAAGTCTGAGTCTGTGTACCCATGAGGTACCAAACTATCTAATTGGAACACCAACATATGATCTCTAGTTCTTTTCAGATACTTGAGTATATGTTTCACTGCAATCCAATGTTTTTGCCCTGGATTAGACTGAAATCTACTAACCATGCCAACGGCAAAGCAAATGTCAGGTCTAATACACAACATAGCTTACATAAGGCTTCCTATTGCCGAGGCATAAGGAACTGCCTTCATTTTCTCCATCTCCTCAGATGTTTTAGGACACTGATCCTTGGATAGGTTGATTCCATGTCTAAAAAGGGAGGAACCCTTTCTTGGAATCCTGCATGCTAAAACGAGCAAGGATCTCATCGATATAAGTAGCTTATGATAAGCCCAACATCCTATACTTGCGATCTCACATAAGCTTAATCTCAAAGATGTGACCGGCTTCTCCCAAGTCCTTCATATCGAATTGGCTAGATAGTCACACATTTACCGAAGACAACATTCCTACATCGTTTCCGATTAGCAAAATATCATCTACATATAGTACCATGAACATCACCACTTTTCCATTGCGCTTCTTGTACACACATGACTCATCCGGATATTGATCAAAACCAAAAAAAACTTGATCGCTTGATCAAAATGGATGTTCCAAGATCTAGATGCTTGCTTGAGTCCATGAATAGACTCTTTAAGCTTATAAGCTTATAATATGTGCTCTTGACCCTTTACTATGAATCCATCCGGTTCCATTATGTGGATGTAGATTTCACAGCCTTTTGCTAGTTCCTCATTGTAGTTGCAGGGTTCAGCATGTTGTTCTTCAGGGATCATATCATAAGATTCTCCCAGGAATGTATACCGATTGGGTAGGACAATAACCCTCCCACTACGATGAGGTACCGGTGTGTCAACAACTCTTTCTTGCAATGTAACCTCATGTACTATTAATGTTGAAGAAATCTTTGTCGCTCCCTCTCCTCTCAATTAATCTAGAACAATCTTGCTTCTGGGCTTGTGGTCTATTACATAGTCCTCTTCTAAGAACCGGGCATTAGTGCTAACAATGACCTTCTTATCCGTAGAACTATAAAACAATCCACCTTTCGTTCCTTTAAGGTACCCCACAAACAAGAAAACTTCTGTCCTCGATTCCAATTTATCTGCATTCCTATCCAACACGTGTACTGGACTATCCCAAACTGGAACATGCTGCAAATTAGGTTTGCGCCCAGTCCATAGTTCTGTGGGTGTAGATGGTACTGACTTAGATGGTACGAAGTTAAAAATATACGCTGCTGTTTCTAGTGCATGTCCCCAAAACAAAGTTGGTAAATCTGAATAATTCATCATTGATCTCATCATATTTATAAGAGTCATATTCCTTCTTTCTGCTAAACCATTTTGACGTGGATATTTGGTGCTGATTATTGGGATGTAATCCCTTCAGCTAACAAGTACTCCCTAAACTCTCCCAAGAGGTATTCGCCACTACGATCATATAGCAGTGTCTTAAGACATCACTACAAGAAAATACAAGTTCGCCGACTAAAAGTTTAGTTGGCAAATGTCAGATTTTAGTCGCCCAAAAGTTTCAGCGACTAAATTTTTGGTCGCTAGGTTCGTCGTTGACACTTGGTCTGGGAAAGTTTTTCCCGACTAAAAATTTTTGTCGGCGAAAAAAATAACTTATGCCGACTAAATTTTTGTCGGCGAAAATGAAAAACTTTTCCCGACCAAATATTTTGTCGGCAAAAATGAACAACTTTTCCCGACCAAATATTTTGTCGGCGAATGTAAATTTTTTTCAGAATTTTTTTAAATTTTTTTTCGATTTTTCAAAAAGTTTTTATATTTTTTGATTTTTTATTATTTAATTATTTTAATGCGGCCACGTGGCGTCCAGCGTGGCAGCCACGTGGCTACCTACCCAAACTTGAGAAATTTCCATTGCCGTGACTCGAACCCGGGACCTCTTGGTTCCTTGGCTCGCGCTCGAACCAACCACGCTACCTGCGCACTTGTGATTGTAGGAAGAACAACTAATATTTATACTATACTGCGCCTATAATCAAGTCTTTTTTTTGCTCAGATCAAGCCTTTCCCGGTCATTTTTTTTTGCCGATTCTTTGCGAGGACCCTTAAAAATACGTTTTGAACATATTGAACGGTTCGGATCATCATAATCCTATTTCCATCGTGTGGCTAAAGTACATTACACTATAGAACATTAGTTTTGTCGAAAACTGTTCCGATCAAGCCCTTTCCGATCATTTTTTTGTCGATTCTTTACGGGGACCTTTAAAAACACGTTTTGAACACATTGAGCGGTTCGGATCATCATAATCCTATTTCCATCGTGTGGCTAAAGTACATTACACTATAGAACATTAGCTTTTTGTCGAAAACTGCTCCGATCAAACCCTTCCCGGTCATTTTTTTTGCCGATTCTTTGCGAGGACCCTCAAAAACACGTTTTGAACAAATTGAGCGGTTCGGATCATAATAATCCTATTTTCATCGTGTGGCTATAGTACATTACACTATGGAACATTAGCTTTTTGTCGAAAATTGCTCCGATCAAGCCCTTTCCGGTCTTTTTTTTTTTGCCGATTCTTTGCGAGGACCCTTAAAAACACGTTTTGAACACATTGAGCGGTTCGGATCATAATAATCCTATTTTCATCGTGTGGCTATAGTACATTACACTATGGAACATTAGCTTTTTGTCGAAAACTGCTCCGATCAAGCCCTTCCCGGTCATTTTTTTTGCCGATTCTTTGCGAGGACCTTTAAAAACACATTTTGAACACATTGAGCGGTTCGGATCATCATAATCCTATTTCCATCGTGTGGCTATAGTACATTACACTATAGAACATTAGTTTTTTGTCGAAAACTGCTCCGATCAAGCCTTTCCCGGTCATTTTTTTCCCCAATTCTTTACGAGGATTCTTAAAAACATGTTTTGAACACATTGAGCGGCTCGGATCATCGTAATCGTGTTTCCATCGTGTGGCTATAGTACATTACACTGTAATAGATGACCTTGGTTCATAACTAAGATCTTCTACTGTAGTCTAATATACTATAGCCACACGATGGAAATAGGATTATGATGATCCGAATCGCTCAATGTGTTTAAAATGTGTTTTTAAAAGTCCCCGTAAAGAATCGACAAAAAAAATATCCGGGAAGGGCTTGATCCGAGCAATTTTCGATGAAACTTCTCGAAAACTGCTCAGATCAAGCATTTGCCGTTCATTTTTTTTGCCGATTCTTTGCGAGGACCCTTAAAAATACGTTTTAAACACATTGAGAGGTTTGGATCATCATAATCCTATTTCCATCGTGCGGCTATAGTACATTTACACTATAGAACATTAGCTTTTTGTCGAAAACTGCTCCGATCAAGCCTTTTCCGGTCATTTTGTTTGCCGATTTTTAGCAAGGACCTTTAAAAACACGTTTTGAACACATTGAGCGGTTCGGATCATCATAATTTTTTTTATTCCGATGGTTTTACACTCCCCATTTGAACACCTATTAATATCATTTTTTTAAAATAAATTTATTTTTATTTTGAATGCAATAATTTTCTTTTTTAACAAATGCCTTTAAATAAATCTTTTTTTAATGCAATTTATACTATACAAATAAGTTTTTTTTATTCCAATTATTTTACTCTCTCCATTTGAACACTCATTATACAAACAACAACTAATATTATTTTTTAAAATAAATTTATTTTTATTTTTGAACGCAACAATTTTCTTTTTTAACAAATGCCTCTTTTTAACAAATTTATTTTTTAACAAAGGCTTGATCCGAACAGGTTTTGATAAAAATAAAACACTTTTATAGCGTTTTTAGCAAAATTGCTCGGATCAAACCCTTTCCGATCATATTTTTTGGTGAATTCTTACGAGTACCCTTAAAATCACATTTTAAACATATTGAGCGGCTCAGATCATTGAAATTTGATTGGCCAAAAGCAATATATTTTGTTTATAGTCGGCCAAAGAATACATAATTTTTGTTTCTTTTAATTACAAAAAATACTTTTCTCCGACTAAAAATATTTTAGTCGGCAAAATCAATATTTTTTATTTTTTTAATTACAAAAAATATTTTTCCCCGACCAAATAAATTTTAGTCGGCGAAAGGTTAGGTCAACGGCAACCAAATAAAATTTAGTCGGGGAAGCATAGGTCAACGGCGACTAAATAAAATTTAGTCGGTGAAAGCTAGGGTAACGGCGACCAAATAAAATTTAGTCGGGGAAGCATAGGTCAACGGCGACTAAAAATATTTTAGTCGGCAAAATCAATATTTTTTATTTTTTTAATTACAAAAAATATTTTTCCCCGACCAAATAAATTTTAGTCGGCGAAAGTTTAGGTCAATGGCGACCAATTAAAATTTAGTCGGCGAAAGCTAGGCTAACGGCGACCAAATAAATTTAGTCGGCGAAAGGTAGGACAACGGCGACCAAACTTATTTTGTCGGCGAAAGGCAAGTCAATGGCGACTAAATTCCATTTAGTCGGGGAATTTGGTCGGCAAAAGTGTTTTTTCTTGTAGTGCATTTACCCAAACGCTTCTATGTTTCCGCCCTATACTCCCTGAAATTCTCAAAGTATTCGGATTTACGGTGCATCAAATAAATGTATCCTAAACATTGAGTAATTATCAACCAAAGTGATGAAATACTCAAAACCACCTCTTGCTTGGACATTCATGGGTCCACACAAATCAGAATGAACCAATTTCAACGGCTCTTTGGCTCTTTAACCTTTTGTTGATAAAAAAAACTTATTGGTCATCTTACCTTCTAAACAGGATTCACAGACTAAAAGTTCCTCTTCCAATGAACCTAAAGGTCCATTCCTGACCAGTCTAGAAATCCTATTCCGATTAATATGACCAAAGCGTAAGTGCCAAAAATACGTTTGGTTCAATTTAGAAGGCTCATTTCTCTTACATGACATATTATTAGAATGGGCTCACATCACCGCATACTTCACAGACCGAACTATACAGAACCCTCTCCCTTTTTAAATATCCAAGGTCTATACATATTTTTCTTAAATATGATTGGTATTGGACCATTGGTGTATGACAAATAATTTGGCACTCTCACGCATGATCCATGTACACTCCATAGACTTTTTCTTCTTAATTTCTTATAATTTGTTTCATACTATTTCACAGGCAGTTATCAACCTATAGAGTATATACATGGAAAGATGAGTTGTATGGGTAATTAAGGAGTATCAAGAGATGTATTTGTGTTGTAACGGTCAATATAAATATATATACAACTATAACTTCATTTTTTCATGTAATTAAACTTGTTCATTAACTTAAACCTACTTCTAATGGTCCAAAAGAGAGGTAGATATGGTAAGTGATCATCTTAGTACTACTGCCTTACGTTTCTGTACATGACTTTCGTATGGTGTGTTTTAAGCGTACCCTATTTGTAACTCTTACTCTCTAACTCGGGTTGGCCGAGTGGTCTTGACCTGAAACTAAGGTGTTTGTTCCATCCTAAAGTCTCAGGTTCGATTCTTCGTACCAATAACTCTTGGAGCCATTACACTCCCACGCGTAAGCGTGTGAAATGGCTGTGAGAGGGGTTGTAGGGACTAATCCGAGATACGCGCAAGCTGACACAGGACATCATGCACTAGCCAAAAAAAAAAAAACAAACAAACTCTCTCAATTTTGAATTACTATATAGGTATCAGAGATTTAACGGTTTCACTACAATATTTCTTTCAAAGAAATTTTTGATTTAATTAAATTCACCTTTGAATCAAATTAATCACAAACATCCAAATTGGACAGTAAAATAAAACGGTGGGAAAAATAATCCTATGATTTCATAGTATTAGTTTGATTTATGATATCTACAATATCACTATCCATACATGATAAATAATTCAACATAATCTCAATTGGTTCACATAGCAAGCACATCACATTCCCTCAATTAATGTTTGATAAAAGTTACATAGAATGAGTATTGGTGAGGGGCAGAAGGAGTATTGGTGATGTGACATACGTAGAGATTCCTATTGTTTACTTTAAATTTATGTTAATCGATCTTCCTCTTCTAATTTACAAAATAGTGAAGTACTTAGTCAACGTCCCAATTGCCTATTTTTATATACGTACGATACAATCGATATGTTGTGAATCTCAAAGGCATGAGTATAGTTAATTTTGAGCTCCTGCACCTACTTTATTCCGTATCTTCTCTCTCTACTCATTTAAAATGGCAATCAATTAAAAACAATATTTTTATACAATGGAGATATGATAGAGAGCATTTGTGGAGAGAAAATTTTGCTAGGTAATATATATATAAAAAAAAAACTAATTTTAACTAGTTACATGTTTTAATTACCTATTAGCCTCCGTTATCAAAAAGTATATTTTACCTATTATTGCCGCACTTGCTCTTACAATGGGTCTATGGGAGCATTGTTGCCTTGTTGGTGGAGATGTGGCAGAAAACATTCTCTCTCTTTCTCTCTCTCTCTCTCATTGCATAGGATACCAAGGTGGAGCCATGAATACGCCCGATCAAAGCTGGTCCTTTGGTTGCGTTTGTTTTGGGGGTTGTGGTCACCAAATACCTACTACTTAATGATATGTGAATGAATCTTCCTTCACACGTGAAGTCTGCCCCTCCATTTTGCTTTGTTTTCACGTTCATAATACTTTTAAAGCCTGCATGCGTCAATTTGTTCAATAATAGAGGAAAAGGGAACTGTACGTAAATTTTTAATACAAGCCGGAAAAAGGAAACCGTATCAAGGCTGCGTTAATTTGCTCAATAATAAAGGCCAATAAGAGACTTTGGAAAGAATGGGAAATTCCTGACATTCGATTTTCCCCCCACAAATTTAATTCCCCAAACACAGCCTAAATTGATTTATTAGGATTATTAAAAAAAATATTTGTAAACCGTTTGAACACGACTAACATCCAAAGATCGATAATTATCAAAAGGGCTATCCAAGGGACAGAAATATGTAAGTTGGCTTAGACACCCGGTTATAAAAATTATATTATTATATATAATAACCCCTATCATGACTTAGGTTTACTGCTATGAACGCGTTAGTAATTGCCTCTCCGTAATCTCACATGTTTTTTTTTTTTTTTAGGGCTAAAGAATGTGTTTTGACATTATGTATCACTACTAATTTCCGTCAAGGAGATGAATGCAAGTTGTGCTAATTATCTTTTCCTGACAATGTCAGCATTGAGCCATGATTAATTGCAGAGAAATACCTTCTGCTATGGGTAGGTAAATATTTGGTAATCGATCCGTACCAGCACGTAGGGACCACTTTAGGCCTCATCTCGAGTTTCATAAATATTTCTATCAGAATCGCTCAATATGTTCGTAATATTTTGTTTAGGATCCCAATTAAAAATCAACTCAAGCGAATATTATGAAGAAATTAACGAAATATCCGAAGTAACTTCAGAATTCATACATAAATTCTGAAGTAAAGTTGAATGTTTCCTAAACACCCTTATCGACCAATATTTGATTGAATTGATTTTTTATAGAAATCCAAAAATATATATTTTAAACAAAATGAATGACAGATCTAATTAATCTTTAGCCTCGGGTACAAAGCATACGCATATCCTTTATGAATTCCTTCCCATTTGAACCATGTGTGCTAAGCAGACAAAAACATTCTTAAAAACTCACTTTCTTTCACCTCGGTAATTGCATATCCGCATGCCCTATTCGAGTTTTGTGGGCCAAGCGTACAACAATCTTTCCAGATCTCACCCGGGTTCTTTTTTTTACTTCAGAAAGTCTAACAGCGTACATTTTGGGCACATATCACGGTATGGGGTGCACATGATTAAATAAAAAAATATCCATAAAAATGCACATGATTAAATAAAAAATATCCATTGATATCCTATTTTATAAGGCAAATTGCTCTTCACGAATCCTCCCTCGAGCAATTTGTTTTTGTGAATTTCTTAACACAATTTAGGGTGCGTTCTTTTGGTTTTAACGTAAACTTAAAATATATTAAAAAAACTTAAACTTAAATTTGAAATGAGAATTTTATTCTCATTTGAATTTTTTTTATATTTATTAATTTTGTGCTAAATTTATGTCTGTTATTAATTCGTCTCGACGACTAGAGGAATGAAGAAAAGTAAAAAATGTGAGTCAATGCACAAACTGGCTAGGAGAGAAACAGTTGTTGTGCATTAAATTCTCGTGCGAACCAATTAATGCACTGTTGAATCCAACCAAATCCTACTGTTGAAACTTGAAAGTACGTTTGGGAAAATACAATTACTCCTATTAGTATAAAATTAGGCACTTTCCTTCTCATACCCGTTTTGTTCGGAGCGTGTTTCCAATTTCAAAAATCTCTCTCTCTGTCTCGCTCTCTCTCTCTCTCTCCGATCTGGTGTGAGCACGATTTGGCGAAGGAGGAGAGGAGGGTTGTGGTGGCGGAGAAGAGCTTGACGGGTCGGCCGTAGAAGCCCGGGTAGGTGCTGTAGGTGATGGCGGCGGCGGAGGGAGAGGAGGAGGGGGAGGAGGGGTAGGGTGGTTTGGTTGAGAGGGTGGGGTGATTGGGTGTGGCGGAGGAGGGTTTGGCGGTGGTGGGGGAGTGAGGGGAGAGGAGGGTAGGGAAGATGATGAGAGAGATGGAGAGGGGGAGGAGGAGGAGGAGGAAGAGGACGGAGAGGGCGAGGAAGTGGCGGGAGTGGGCGTTGACAATGCGCTTGGTTTCGGAGAGGACGCCGCAGAGGTTGAGGGCGCGGCCGATAGTCGCCATGGGAAAGCAGGGCTGATTGATTTCTAGAGAGAGAGAGAGAGAGAGAGAGAGACGGGGAGTTGGATTGTGGTAGTGGAGTAATATTGGTATGGGATTGGTTGCTTTTTTCGGAGGTGTGGCGTCAGGCAAGGGTAAAGTAGGAAGCGACAAGCTCTCATGGAAACTCAATCAATCTACTCGCTCTAAAAACTCATGATCGACTGATCCACGTACACAACGCAAAGGAAAAAAACACGAAAAGGAAGTCTGATTTTGAAAATAATTGGTAAGCCTATATATCTGTATACTTGTATGCATGCTAGGGTTTCGATCTACTGATGTAACCTGTGAACAACAGAAGTAGTGATAGGTATTTTTTGTTGTTAATTTCACGAAGGAAGCTCTGTTATGTCGTATGACGAGATAACTGACTCTAGGTGTTCGACTGATTTCATTACTGAGCATTCCTGGGTTGTAAGTTGTGATAATGAGTCTATGAGGGTTTCAGTATAAGGTTGGATATACGGTTTGGTTGTTTGAGTAACGATTGGGGTGGAACATAAAATTAATTCAGGAGGGACCAGCTAGAAGAAAGAAAATTTGACAACCTAATAGAGCTATCCAAATAAACTGTGTTCTATTATTACTCACAATGGTTTAACTATTTCTCTCTAGGTTTTTTCTTCGCGTGAACTTTGGTTGGACTTGCAAAACTAAGAGCATTAAAATCAATTGAGGAGAGGCCAAGCAATGAGAAATTAATTGGGTTAGGATTATCTCACACACAAATATATATGCAGCTATCTCTAGAAGCAAAAGTGGTTGGGGATGTGACCTGGTCCTGCAATGACTAGTTCCACCCTCGATTCCAGAAACTGTGAACAGCACTTAAGAGCCTGCAGCGAAATTTTTGTGGTGAAATTAGTATCTGAGAACATTGAAAAATGATATAATACTATTTGCTTGGGGGAACAAAACAGATCCTTAAGCTGGATTTGCCCTTCATGTTTTTATAACCTTTTAAGTCTTTACAGAGAGGATCTATTTAGTCATGTTTCTGCTTTTTCCTCTTCATCTCAGTTTTTCTTTATTTGGTTCGTTATACGTAGTTTTTCATGCTTATTATGGATATGGAGACTGCATGTTTTTACTTGTATTCCATTATACTGTTTCCATCAGATAACCAATATCAAACAACATTTTTTTGGGGAATTTTTATCTATTCAATTATTGATTGGATTGTGCAGTACATTGTCCACTGAGAACATCTGTACACTTGCACGGTTACCTTCAGCATTTTGTCTGCGAGAATATTATAGTAATGATATCAGTCAACTGGTTTTTTGTGTTGTTTCGTACTGGGTGTAAGAAGAGTGTCATGTAATGCCTCCCATTTATGTTCCATTGCCAACTTAACCTGATTGCAAATGCCATATCCTTTTGAACCCTTGTGTAGTTTACCTTATTCCATGGAGACAGGCGAGAGCATATTGGATGCCATATTCGATGAGGATAGCGTGGAAGATGTACAAGAAGTCGAGTGATGTATGTGGAAGAAGGAGAGTTGGTAGAATAGGATTCACAGTCTGATTTAGGACAGAACATTGGTAGGGATCGTCGTGCAGAAAAACAAGAATCTTGCAGTAAGAGTTGGTAATGCAATTATTTATGGTATCCATTCTTATCCAGTTGTCAATTAATGTTCTCTGTTGGGTTTGTTTGGTAGTTATAATGTTCTAATTTCAGTTTGTGGTGGTTGTATCCTTGCTTTGTTGCCATACAACATTAATATAAAGGGCCAAACTAGACTGCCACAGCCTGAATTTTGTCTGTAGAATCTGTTTTTTTTTTTTTCTCTCTTCACTACTATGGACATATTTACTTTCACTGGATTTTGCAGTCCAAATGTCCAAGAAATCAGTCTCGCTTCCACATGCTTGCATATGCAGCAACTGTACAGCTGAATAGAGCCAAAAAAGGATAACATAGGCAAACTCTGGTTGACATATGTGCCAATGACCTGTTTCCATTGCTGTTGGTTCACAGCAGAAAGAGATTCGGGAACCTATGTTACTGTCTTTGGTCAAGACTTGTATGCAATTCCAACGCTCTTCTTTAGTACACTTGTTACATATATTTTGTATGTTATTCGCTGCAATTCTCATAGTTTTGACTTGTTCATGGCAGTCTCTCTAATACATATACGTTTTACCTTTTTTCTTGGTTCTGTAATGTTCTGTATATTCTCATTTAGTAACTCTTCAGCGCAAACCCCAGGGAGAGGTCCCTCATTGATGAATGCATCATGGAGTAGGGGTAATAACCAAATAAAGATTGTACTAAATGATAGGGGACAACCTGTAATGCCTGAAGCATCTCCCCTTGCCACTAATATGGGGGTGATGGTGAGGGATGGTTCCCTTCTACCATTGCACTATACGGATTGGCGCTATGTCCCTGCACACTATAAAAAGAAAGTATGGGAAGAAATCAAGGTAAACTTGGGGTGGTTTATGTACACATATTGGGCTTTCTTATGCAACATTTAGAATTATTTTTAAGTATCTTTCTGTATTGTAGGCTCATACAGATGCAGATGATTCTATGGAGAGGTGGTTCATACAATCTCTTGGAAAGAAATGGCAAGGATGGAAATGTGAAGCAAAAAGACGGATACATGCCATATGACAATGATGCAGACATACCAGCTCATATGCCTAGTAGGGTTACGGAGGAGCAGTGGCAGTGGTCTATTATTGGAATGATGGAGATGTAAAGGTGTGCGAAACCGATTAATACAAGAGTATGATGTTATAATTTTCATACATTGTTGTCAAAGATAATGAAAATGAAAATTATTGATTTTGATAGGAGAAGAGTATAAACAACCAAGATTACAGGTCCCGTAAAAAATTACTACACATGAGCGGGTGGACACCACATTATTTGGTTGAGCAAAAGGTTTGACAGATAAAACTTGTTTATTTTATCATACTTCACACCATTTTTTTGACAAGTGATCGAGGGTTTACTTTTCATATGCATTAATGGTGAATTGGTGATGCTAGGACAAGGATGCGGGAAAAAAATCTACGCGTATTGATACATTTATCGAAACACATACAAGAGAAGATGGTGGAGCAGTTAATGAAGAAACTTTTGCTATTGTAGCAAGTTGAATTTTGGTTTTAATTTCTTTGGTTATATTTAGTGTTGATCTTGTTACGTAATAAGATTGTATCTCTAAATTTTTGCCCTAACAATTGAAAGACTTCATATAGGACAAATTGAAAGCATTGCGATGTCAAGATAGGTCTAGTTCACATGCCATGTCAGAGCGTGCGATTTTCACTTAATCTATAGGACTTGAGCGACCCGGGCATACTCGAGGACTTGGCTTAGGAGCAACTAAGAGTAAGCTGCTTGGTGCGAAGAACAATGATCAAGAACCGTCCCAATCCTCAACCGAACGTGATCAACAGTTTATGAAGATGAAATCCAAAGTGCAAAGGTGAAGAGGTTCTTAGAAGCTATGGGTTACACATATGACAAATTGACAATTCAGATGAGTATGAGGGACCCTACGAGAATTTACTGCATTCATTTTCATGAATTAATATACTGAATATTGCATTTGTTCCTGGCATTTTCTTTGCTAAACTTGACTTTATATGCATGTAATTGTTAACAGCATCCTGATGCCTCTAGCGCGCACCGCCAAATGACAACTGGTAGTAACCAAGCAAGTCCAGTAGAGATAGATCCGCCACACCAGTCGCAGCCGGAACCAACTCTATTGCCACAACCGAATCAACAGGTTGGTTCTCATCATCAGTGCAAGGTAAGCTTTTGTTTTAGAGCACTTCTAGATTTGTTCCTGGCAAGATTTGATATTAGTGCAATAGTCATATATGTTAGAGCATGTCATCTAAATTTTCCATTCTATTTAATTTGTCATTTGCATCTATATATCTCAACGTCGTACTGCTACATTTTGGGAGGGAAAGGAACAAATTCTTCTATTTCCAAAAGCTTTATATAAAAAGAGCCACCCAATTGGTGTGGCAATTTACCAATTTCGGACCAGATTGCCCTTTAATTTGGCCCATTCTACGGATTGCCCAGGGCCTAATAAGGCGGTGGGTATTTTGGTAATTTTCAATCCCGTCTGTCCTTCGGTGCACCTGGCGTCATCCGGTTCTCCCGCGAGAGTCGTGATGGATTCTGTCCGTTGATTTCTACTGGCTTCTCCCACCTACCACTTTATTACTTCCCTTTTTTACACAATTACAGAGAACGACGTGTTTTAGAGAGAGAGAGAGAGAGAGAGCCACGACGGTGATGAGGACGATGAAGATAACGAAAAGGGCGAAGAGGCTGTCAATGAATTGAAGAAGGCACAGGACAGGTGATTTTGTTACACTAAGTTTTCGCAAATTCGACAAATTTCTTGTTCAATTTGCACAGATCTCTGTTAACTTAAGTTTCAATGTTTAGTTGGTGATATTTACGAGTAATGGCTACGGAAGCTGAGGATATTTTTTTGAACCGTGCATCTGTTTGGGTTTGGCCATGGGTTTTGCCCTGTTTTCTTCCCCATGTTCCCGTTTAGCCGATTTCCCGGTTCTGCTGTGCTCCCGTTTCTGTTATTTGTGATTTCTGAAATTTTGCTGTGTTTTTATTACAGGGTTTGGGCTTCGGTGTTTCGCCTTTGTCTGTGGTTCACTGATCAGGTGTGATTTCTGATCGATGTTTGCTGCTGATGTCTTCTTCGCTTTTGTGTGTTTGATTATAGACTTTGATTTCCAGCTAAGGTTTTAATTTTGGGTCTTGGGTTTTAGGTTTTATTTTTAGGTTTTTGTTCGATATGGGGTTCTATGGCTTCTGTGTGTTTGATCATAGACCTTGATTTTTATAAGATCCTGAAGCGACGGGAGGAATGAGGTGGCCGTGGATGGATTTGGGTCTGGGCCGGCCCGATGTAATCCACAACATCTGTGATTGACAGGTGGCGGCGATGTAGTGCAATGGGTTCATTGTAATTATTCTGACCACTTTGCTGGTAATTATTCTGACCACTTTGATTTCCCTGTTTTCGTTTAGTGCATGTAATGTGTTTTTCTTGCTCTGTGTTTGGGTTGGGGACTTGATTAATTTTCCGTTGCTTCTTTAGGTTTGTGTTTTGTTCTTTATTAGGTTTATAGTCGAGACTCGAGAGTTTGTGTATCGTTTCTTTTGCATTAGCTTTTCCTCGAATTTATGGTCTGTTATCCTCTTCCTTCTCCTGGTAGCGTGGTTTGTTCTGATCTGTTTTGTCTTCAGCTGCTTGTCCAAGTATTTGCCTATTTTGGTCCAATTATGTGTGTTGAAGTTAATAAAGAGAACCGCCTATGGGTCCTGCATGGTCATTCTTTAACCCTTTTTCAAATATAGAAGTGCTCTTTCTAGCTTTTACATTTTTACTTGCTTTAAAGTACAGGCCCTATTAACATTGGGTATTAGTCCTGTTTTGGATTTTATGTCTAGGGTTTTCCTGTTCTTTTTGGGTATCTTTTGTTCTGTTTGTTTTGGCTGTTGTGTTGGAGGATTTTCCTGTTTGTTCATTTGTCTTGCTGTTGTGTCTCGTGTTCTTTGGAGTGGTGTCTTCGGCCATTAGACACTCTCCGTGCCTGTAAAATACATTTGTTTCTCTACTGTTACTTGTGCACTTTATTGCTCACTACTGCATATGAGGGATCTTATTACAACCAGTTTTTGCAACACAAAGTTACTGCTGAAAATATTTTGGCGTTGCAGCTGGAGCCATCGAGTTCGCCGCTTTCGATTCGGGATTGACTAAACCTGTGGGGAGGGAACGGATGCCATGGCAAAGATTCCAGCCGTTCCATCAGCTGTCACTATATGCTGCAGCATTGTTTCAAGGCTTCCTAATTCAGAATTCATTTACTAATCTGCTGCTGCTGGTAAGATACAATCAAAATGTTGATCATGATTATGCTATTTTGCTATCTTTTCATGCTGTTACATAATTATGTATTTTATCTATTTATGTGTTGTATGTTATCTAATTATGTGTGATTCTGCTGCTGGCTTCTTATGCTATAATTATCTATGTTATCTATTTATGTGTTGTGTACTTGTGATTGAATCATATGTCACGCTGGTGGGAATTTTTGAGTCACGTATGCAATTTTTTCCTAAGATCTATTCATATAAGGTTGTTCCATTCGAGCCACTACTCTTTGGCTTCTCATGAACTTTCCCCTTCTTTAAGTAGTCTTCTCCTCTTTTAAGTAGTGTCAGGGTTTCTTCTATTGTTGTTAGCTAATAATGCCCAAGTTGTTTTCAGAGCAACCTTTATGAGTTCCTCGGTTTCATTGCAGACACGTAATAGGGATACCAATAAAAGTGCATGCGAAGGGATTTTAAAGGACATGGAAGGATTCTGGCATTAGGTATGGTTGTTGAGCTTCCCTTTCGAATCTTTGAAATCTTGAATTGATATTTTGCCAGTACATTATATATATATATGTTTTTGTATTTCAATTCAAATGTGCATTTACCATTTTACAGTCATGAGCATTTTATTTTGTGGTATGTGTGACTGTACAGTTTGTACTATATCCAAGTAAAGAGAAACATGATTGGTTGTTTGTTTTTTTTAATTTGGTCCTCTCTATTCATAGTTCTCAAGTTAATATCCGCAACTAATTAATCTTTACATCATGAAGACAGTTGTATTACACTGCGTTTGATATATTTATTTGTTTGCAGGCTGTTGATTAATTGGGATTGCTATGCAAAGTTAAGAAAGGTAAAGTGATAGGAATGCTTGGGTCTATATTATACATAGCTTTGTTTCCAGAATCCAAAAAATTGAACAGACAAATGATTTGTCCATTTTCATGCTTATTTTTGAAGACCATTCACATACTTTTGTCACTTTCTCAATTTTCCCCAGGTTTTACGGAGTTGTGTCGTGCTAATGCAAAGATTTGGTTTTGTAGGAATAAAAAAGGAGGTTTGTTGTTCACCATGCTTGATATCTACTTTTTAGTTCGCTTCCTTCCAATATTCGCATTGTTATATTGTTGAGTTGCTGCATTGGTTCAAAATTTAATGTTAGAATTCGTTGTGGAGGGTTTGCTGCATCTCAAGTCAAACTGTTGCTATCATTTTTACTATCTACCTTTTTGGTGCGGTAGATTAAGTAAAGAGGTTTGTGGCTTGCAATATATGAAGTGTGTTTTTCGTGTCACTTCGCTGGTTACTGACCTTTATTTAGAAATACATTGAGAATTTGCTTGAGTAAAATCATATGTTCGGAAGAGAGACCATCTGAAACAACTGGATGCTGTAAACTGCAAGGGCAAAGCATTTGTTGATGGGTAGGGTGAGACGATGTAGTGAATGAGTGCAATGTTGAAGCAAGTGGGAGAGCGTAGACTTAGAGGCTCATATTTGAAGGATTCTGAGAAAGCAGTAATATATGAGCTTCATAAGGAGAATCTAGAAGTGTGTGCGTTGTAAAAGCTTGGGCATCCGCTGGATGACTCTGTCGAGTTCGTGCTCGACACTTGCCCTAATTAACCTATCAAA
Source organism: Rhododendron molle (assembly GCA_025413875.1). Classification (NCBI taxonomy): domain Eukaryota; kingdom Viridiplantae; phylum Streptophyta; class Magnoliopsida; order Ericales; family Ericaceae; genus Rhododendron; species Rhododendron molle. The sequence continues at coordinate 23,627,389 of CM046390.1, forward strand.
CTAGTTATTTTTGTTTTGTGAAAAATACTGTTAGAATTTCTAATGGGAGTATAAGATTATGCTGGTACTATTAACTAGCTCAGTATATGGTGGATTACCAGAGTTGGTTAGTACTTCACTTGGAAGCTTGCAACTGTATTCATAGTTCACATGTCATCATTTGTATTCTTTTGTCCATGATGCTAGAGTTTGATTAAGTAATAAGAAATTGAATGGCTCCAACAGGGAAGGGATGACCATTTTGAGAAGAAGGGAAAATTCTAAGGTTGGTGGTGTTGCTTATTATCATTCTATGGGAAACATTCCAAATGCTACTGAAGGGGAACATGTGCTTGCAGTTTGTCCTTCACCTGTTAAGGCAACTGGCAAGGCTATCAAGGGGCAAGTACTGTAAAGATCTGATGCTTTTCGAAAGTTAGATAAGGTAACTTCTGAAAACCGCCCTCTGTCCCAAGGAGAAGGAGAACCCAGAAGTGTATGCGTGGTTTTCAACATTCAGGGCGGTGTGGTTCGAAGTTTTCATGTTTTTTTTTTTTTTTGACCTCCTCCTGTGCGTTTGGTGGGAAGAGATATCTGTTGGCATCTGGTTGCCCCTCACCCGGTGGGTTGGTTTTGGGGGCGTTTGGTTCTGGGTGTTGGGTAGATTTTCGTCGTTGTTTCCGGTTGCGCTGCGAGCTTGAGAATCGGTTGGGTGGGTTTTCATTCCGGTTTGCGGATCTGCTACTTGCTTTGTCGTCGTTCTTGTGATGAGTTCAGAGTTGAGTCTGCACTTTTTGTTGTATTTTAATTCATTTGCTTGTTTGATCAGTTTTTTCAATATGCAAAGTGTTTTTTTAGATTTCTCTCTCTTAGTCACTGATAGTAATTGTTTGTGTGCTCATTTTTCTGTACGTGGAGATTATAAATCACCATGTATCATATCATTCTTAGACTCTGTACAGTCACATCCTTTTGACCCAATATACTTCATGGTGATTTAGCTATCACTTGGGAATTAGAAACCACCAAGTCTCACATCATTCTTAAACTATGTACAGGCACATTCCATAGCTGTGGCAACTACTCTGTCTATTTCCCAAATTACTGCAAACTTCTTCAAGATGTTAGATGTGCATGCCTCAAAATTGAGTGAAATTGTAGAAAGCACATACAATCAATGATGAGAAATTGTCTTGAGCTAGAAAAGAGGTGAAGAATATCAAAAAAAAGAAAAGAGGTGAAGCATGCCCTTTGTTTGAAACATCTCTTTTGATTGAATCAGTTTAAAAATGACTTGACTTTTCCGGTTTTGATCGTGCTTTCCCCTCACTATAGGAATGTGCTGCAAATGAAGAAAGGAAACTCTTCGAAAAGGTGGTAGAGTTGCTATAATGGGGATTGCTTTTAATATATATTTAACATCTACATTTTTTTAGAGTATTTACTTCTAAAAATTTGTCATGTATTCTTTTACTCATTTTTAAAGAGTTAAGACTATTTTCCACATGCGCTCCTAATATTTTGTATTTATTTCAATGATTGTTTACCCGCTCCAAGGTCATGGTTCTCACTACACCTTTTGTGAGAATTGTTGAACGTGAAAAATATTCTCAATTCGAACAACCAACATGTTCTGTCATTTATCTATTCTACGTCTGTTATTCACTGTATCCCCAATTCATACATATTTCCTCTTGTGCTTCATTCGTCGTCTTTAAAAGCCTATGTTACTATTTGTTCTTATGCATTTTGGGCTTCTAGTGAACTTCAGACAAACAATGCGAAGTGTAGAGTGATTGCCAACTAAAGCTTTTCTAGATGACCACGAACAAAAAAACATCCATTTCAACCCCAAAACATAACAAAAAATCCTCTGCAATGGGCAAATAACATCTTCTTCAATGGGCATGATTCTCGTGCCTTGCACGAGCCAGGACCTAGTTAGAAGAGAAGAACAGAAGAAGATTAGTAATGAATTAGACAACTAATAACTGACACATGCATGCTCTGATATTAGTAATGATTTTGATTTCCACTTGCTCACTTCTTTGACCTTTCAGCCATAAACCAAATAAAATCAAACCCAGAACTTCTTTCATTTATAAAGCTCCTTGTGGGGAAAAAAAAGCTCATCTGAATTATGTTTAGGCATCATGACTATCCCCATCTCGACTGCTATATATAAGAAATGAAGCTGTTCTGTCTGTTACAGTTGTGCTTCTAGTTGATATATTCATAGCTTAGTGTTATGTTTTTGAATTGATTATATGTATCTTGCTTTTGCATTGATCTGTATTTGGGGCAATACTTCTCCAAATCATCTCATTTGATGCATGTCCTGTTTGGTTGCTGCTGAATTTTTTTGTTTTGATATTGAACTGGAACAATGCCAGACTCATATGCTGCAATCTGGAGAAAAGCAGGTTGAGATAAGTATAAATGCTCGCGAGGTGGGTTGCACCACCCTCCTATAAGCTCAATAATCTATTGTAGTCGTCTTGCTTTTAGGCTGAGATACAGTCTTCTTGTTGATAATTAGAATCATGGGCTGAAGCTTTGTTCCTGACAGTGTGTTTCTTTGGTATATGTTAGACTACAAGACTCACAAAGAAGAAGAGAGAACATCGCAAAATGGTTCAAATTGAGTTTATTGGTGCAAGGTAATTGTTGACTTGTACGTATACATTTAAAATAGTTCCACAAAATGGAGCTTAGACCACCTAATATTCATGTATTTGATGCATTCTACTTTTTGCACTTTCAGAGAGTCCAATGCAAGAAACATAACTAAATCTTCAGTTTTGTACTTTGTGAACCACATACTTGCTGCAGCTACCATATTGCAGCTTTGGAATTGAAGTTAGCTGTTAAAATCCTACTCTAATACAAATGCAAGACAAGATACCATCTTATCCCAACTACCCTGACAAGTTGAACTAACTATTATGGAAGTGAATTAGCATCGTGAACAGTTTTCTAGTTTAAATTTTGACAGATATGATGATTTTGGTTGGCATGCATATACTTAATAATATGTATGTTTGTGGATTTTTCGTTGTTGGGTTCTTGCTAGTAATCCTATTCAAGCTATTCATTCTCAGTTTCTTACCTAAATCCACAAAATCTGCATAACAAGTACTAGTATGAGTGTAGTTTAAATTATCCTCACTGGATGGAATTGATGCTTTTGAGTTCATTTTGGTCTTTACACAGATCATTCACAGATCTGAGCCTTTATCCTTTATCCCCTTCAATTTCTACACCTATATTACACATACAAACATGATGCTTACTTGCATTTACAGTTTACATATTTCTTGGACATTGATCATCAGGCCAATCCCTTTTGGGTTTTGCCGCGCTAGCTATAAGGCTGTAGGATCAGGTTCTGAGCAAAAATTTAGAGACCAGGATCAGACCCGTTTCTTTAGGGGGTACACAGAGGGCTTGTAAGAGACTCTTATGGTCAACTGTTGTTGCAGCCTTGGCGGAGTCGGATTCTTGTTTGATCATACACAAATCTGAGCCTTGACGCTTTATCCCCTTCAATTTCTACGCATATATTACAGATACATATAGGGGTGAACAAACAGAGTTCAAGAACCGAACCGAACCGGTTCATTTTTTCGGTTTTTTTCATTATCCGGTTCGGTTCTTGAACTGATTCGGTTCTTAGTTTTGAAATTTTATTGACAGGCAAGACCGGTTTTTAATATATATATATATTAAATATTTTTAAATTCATTTTTTCGGTTTTTTTCATTATCCGGTTCGGTTCTTGGTTTTTGAAATTTTTCGGCGAACCGAACCGACCATCAAAACTCGGTTTCAGTTCCTTCTACTCCCTGAACCTGTTTCATTCGGTTTCGTCAAAATCCCCCCGAACCGAACCGAACGATTACACCCCTAGATACATACATGATACATAGTTTCATACATGCATTTACAATTTACATATTTTTTGATCTAATTTCTGTGGTTTTAGATGGAAACAAGTGTTCAATGGGGTTTCTCTTAGGGGCATTTTGATGATTCAGCCAAATTTTTCGTATTTTTGTTTGCTATATCTTTTTTGTTTTTTGCACTTCTTTTTTGTATTTTTCTTTCAAGTCTGCTAAAGCTTCGTATTTGTTGATTTTTGGCGCACTTCATTATACTTTGGGAGGTTTTTGAGCCGACACCTAAAAAGAAGAAGCAACAGCAAACCCAAAGTATGAGGCATTGATAGCGAGGCCAATCCTTTTCGGGTTTTGCTGTGATAGCTATAAGGCTTTGAGGATCAGTTTCGGAGCAGATTTTTAGAGACCAGGGTCCGACCCGTTTCTTTGCGGGACACACAGAGGGTTTGTAGGAGGCTCTTATTGTCAACTGTTGTTGCAGCCATAGCGGAGTCGGATTCTCGTTCGATCATACACAAATCTAAGCCTTTACCCTCTATCCCATTCTATTTCTATGCATATATTACACATCCATAAATACATAATACTTACTTGCATTTACAGTTTACATATTTCTTGATTTGATTTCTGTGGTTTTTAGGTAGAAACAAGTCTTAATTGGGGAGTCTTTTAATAAGATTTTGATGATTCTACCAAATCTCTGTATTTTTGTTTGCTATTTCTTTTTTTATTTGTTGCATTTATTTTTGTTTTATGTTTGCCAAACGTTTGTATTTGTTGATTTTTGGACACTTCATTATACTTTGGGAGATTTCTGAACCAAGACCTGAGAAGAAGAATAAGCAAACCCAAAGTATAAGGCATTGACCATGAGGCCAATCCTTTACGGGTTTTACCACGATAGCTATAGGGCTGTGAGGATCAGTTTCAAAGCAGATCAGAGACCACAATCTGGCCTGTTTCTTCGCGGGCCACACAGAGGTTCTGTAGGAGGCTCTTATGGGCAACTGTTGTTGTAGCCATAACGGAGTCGGATTCTCGTTCGATCATACACAGATCTGTGCCTTTACCCTTTATCCCCTTCAATTGAGTCCAATCCCTTTCGGGTTTTGCCACGCTAGCTATAAGGCTGTGACGATCAGTTTCGGAGCAGAATTTTAGAGACTAGGATCCGACCTGTTTCTTTGGGGGGCACACAGAGGGTCTGTAGGAGGCACTTATGGTCAACTGTTGTGGCAGCCATGGCAGAGTCGGATTCTCGTTTGATCATACACAGATCTGAGCCTTTACGCTTTATCCCCTTCAATTTCTATGCATATATTACACATACATACATGCATTTACAGTATTTCTTGATCTGGTTTTTGTGGTTTTAGATGGAAACAAGTCTTAATTGGGACATCTTTTAGGGGGATTTTGGTGATTTTGCAAAATCTTCGTATTCTTGTTTGGTGTTTCCTTTTTGTTTTTTGCACTTCTTTTTTGTATTTGTGTTTTTTGTCTGCCAAAGCTTTGATTTGTTGACTTTTGGGCACTTCATTATACTTTGGGAGGTTTTTGAACCGAGACCTCAGAAGAAGAAGAAGAAGCAAACCCCAAAGTATGAGGCATTGATTGCAAGGCGTTAAAGAGTACTTGATACGTAGGTTCAAGCAGTGATTGAAAAAGCGCGCCTAGGCGCTCGCCTAGGCGAGGCGAGGCGTGAGGTGAGCCTGTGGCGCCTCACAGGTGTGAGGCGAGGGGAGGTTGGGTGAGGCGAGCGACTAGTCTCGCTTCGAGTCGCCTAGGCGTGAGACGTGGAAAAGTGGCGCCTAGGCGTCGTTAGGGCAAAAAGCTCAATTAAAACACAAATCTGCCTCTCCTCAATCAGAAATCTATTGTCTTTCCTCTAGGCTCTCTCGTCTCTCCTTTGGGCGTAACAGGTATGTCTCTCTCTCTCTCTGATCGACACACAACACACACACACGCACCCTTCTTCTACTTCTTCTTCTCTTTGATCGACACACACAGTCACGCATGCACCCTTCTCCTTCTTCTTCTTCTTCTTCTTCTTCTCTCTCTCTCTCGCACCCTCTCTGGACCCTTCTGGGTCAGTCAGCTGCACTCTGCAGCTGCTGCTAGTGCTGGCCCTGCTGGGTAATTTTTTTTTTCCACACACAGATACACACAGTATATATATTATAATATATATATATATATATATATATATATATATATTATACAAGAGCGTTACTGATTAATAATTTAGACATTTAGTGTTAATGATTAATAATTTAATATTATACACTATTACAGTATATATATTATACAGTATATATATTATACAGTATATACAGTAGTAACTACTAACAGTAATGAATAAAAAATCTAATGATTAATCAGTTTGTTGTTTGTATATATTAATACTAGTGTTGTTGATCATATTTTATATATATTTCGTATGTTGGATTGTTAGTTATTATGCAATATGGTGATGTTTATTCTTGTTTTTATGGTAGGAGTGAATATTGGTCATTTATGTTGTTTGAATATTGGTCATTTCTTTTTTTTTTTTTTTTAAATGCTTGCCTCATTTCAATGAGGCGCTCGCCTCGCCTTGCTTCAATGAGGGTTTTGTCGCTTCGCGTATTTAAATCACTGGGTTCAAGTAAGTATTACAAAAGTTCAATTGGTTGTTATGAAGTACATGATGGATATTGTGAATTATATAATGGTGGGGGATTATGAGTGTTGGTGGAATTTTTAGGGTTCATGTATACAACACGGAGGAACTGATTCTATGTGCTCTGCCTTACCACGACACCCATGTTTTTGTTCGAATCGTGAGTTGCTCGATTAGGGGTAAGGAGATTCACATATTTTTCGACTTGATTATATGCATTTTTTTGGAGACAGATTTTTGCCTTGTTCTCTTTCGTTTTCAAAAAGCATTTTTCAAAAAATTCCCCCTAGATTCTCTCTGCTTCCAACATTTCTCTCTCTATTTTTTTCCACTTATTACCCCTACGATTTTTCAAAAAACTTTTCAAATACCAAACCAAACACAGGATTTGATTCTTAAGTTCTGATGGTGTAGGAATAGTAAGTGGAAATTTCTTGATGGTGTTAAAGCATCGGGGTGCACCGCCACCTAGGCAAGTTATAGTGCAACAATGTATTTGTGATCGGGGAGTTTTGGAGGCTTTATGCAACTATGTAAGCTTGTGTTCTGCATAAAATGTTGTTTGATTGCTAAACTACCATGGACATACTACACAGATTCATTATTGTTTGTAAAATTTGTAGGCCTCACCTTCGAAGAAGTTTTATCCTTCTAAAGCCGTGATTAGCTTCTGCACAGTTGTTGAGGTTTTGGGTTCTCTTACAACTCTTGATGATGACGGTGTGAAGAGAGTCCTTCCATATGTACTCTCCGGATTGCAGCTTGATGCCAAAGGCAGTCTTGATCTCAAGGTATGGTTTGAAGATATTATCCTGGAAATGTGGGTTGTAGAAAATCTTCTCTTCACTGGTTTGTGTCTTCTATTTCCTGTGCCCTTGGCAAATTTTTACCAACAATCACTCGTACAGCTTTAATTTTTTAATGGCTTGTGCCATCATAAACTTGTGATTGGTTGTAGTTGCATAGTTTCTGAAGTTAAAAGTCCAGAAGTGCTAGGTGGCTTGATATAGACGTGGATATCTATGTGCTTGTATTTGTGGCAGTTTCTTTTGTACACGAAATTAAACATAAGAAAGCAACATAAGACGGTCTTCTTCGAGGCTAGATGTGTTCTAAGGTGAATATGGTGATTTATTTTTGGAATGGGGTACACACAGCTAAGGTGGGCTCATGGTGGCTTTAGAATGCGATAAGTAATGGTACCAGTGGTTGGCTACATTTCTAAACTGCTACACGTATAAGTTGCTTACTTGCTTCTAGAAGTGTTCGTTAATTATACGGAGTAATTGACAGAGCCCTGAAATGCCTTTAGGAGATTCAAAACAATGACATGTCTGTTATATAGGTTTTATAGGTTTTCATGTTTCTTGAACTAGAATTAATTATATTTTGTCTGAAAATTTTGCATTGATTGAGATTAAAGACTTGTAATCCTTTTTACCTCTCAGTTGACATGTGTATGTCCTTTTCAGTTCTACCCTTGGGTGTTCTCATTTTCTCCTCATGGCACTCCCAAACTAAATAACTTTTGTTTGCAGTTCTTCTGATGATCTTTGCCATTTTACTCTAGTTTCAATCATAGAGGCAGTTCCTGTGAAAGCAATTTGTTAATCGTATAGTGTCTAAGCTCCTTTACTCTTGCATGAGGTCGTCACAGAAGAAGAATGAGCCCATATCATCAGAATCGGGTTTCGTTGGTCATGAAATCTTTTTGTTGTTTTCGTTTTCTAGATTTTTCAGCAACTGGCATGCGTGTTATCCACATTTAAATGCTAGAGCAATCCATCATTTTGCTTTTCTGTTGTGCTGTTATCTTGGCTCTTAGCTAGTTTTTTCTCTTTGTGTTGCTCTTGACAATTGTCAGGAAGCTGGGCCAAGCAAATTTTAATCTCCATTGAGTAAGATGTTACCATCTGAATTTCTTGGAGCAGTTCGCAGTTTTCTGGAGGTGTGCTGGCTCACTTTGTCTCTGTTCTCCTGCCCTTGTATTCTTTCTTGTTACTTTCCTGTTTTATTCTATGCACAGTGTTCTTAATATCCCTTTCCCTACACCTGTAGGATGCTAAAGTGCAATCCAAGAATGATGGTTGATGGTTCCATGGATGAGATCCTGTGCAGAATATTAGATGGGAATTTGGATTTGTCCATTGACATCTCTGATTCTAAAATTAAAATTTGGTTTGCGCTGGAACATCCAAAGGTAGCTGATAGGTTGACTTGTTAGTCTAGTTCTTGATTTGTTAGTCTAGTTCTCGTTTTGTGTTCTACAAAATTTATTTTGTTGGCGTTTTGGTTCTACCTTATCTGGTATTCATATCCAGGCATCTTTTGGTCCTCATGGTTTTAGTTGCATAATGTATGTAGGCTGAGGCTTGATGCTCTGCATTTTCTGGGTTGAATGCATTTGGCGTTTTCAAAGAGTAGTCTGTTGGTTCGGAGGTGACGTTTTTTATTTCTTCTTCCTGTGTTGCAGCGAAAAATTTGTTATGTGATGCTGCAGTACCAGTCAATCTGCATGTTATGTTACAACTCATCTAAGCATATGCTTCACCAGCTTATTCATGTTTTTGGTGCTTTGAATTTGAGTTGGGTGTGGTTTGTAAGTTGCTCAAGTTGTGTTCTGGGGTAAGATCACTTTATTTTTGTCTTCCTGGAAAAGTTGTTCGTCAAATGGAAGATGCTCTTTTACTTCTTTGGGGGACTTAACGTTGGTCATGAAGTTGCGAAGGCTGGTTTGTGACAGAGCATCTATATACAACAGAGCAGCAGTATATTCATAAGGCAAAGAAGATAGGCAGAGATTTTTTGACCATGCAGGGATTTTTAAGTTAGTCTTTGCTTTTATTAAATTACAATGCATGTTGATCCATTAGCTAGTAAATGGAAACTGAAATGAGATAGCAAACCTATTAAGGTTCTTTATTTATAAAAATGTGAGAGAAAGTTCCAAATATGGACTACGTAAGACTGAAGTCCGCGAAATGATTAGTATTGACACCAGTGGTCTGTGAGAGAGCTAAACATCCAAGGCGGGACTCTATTAACAAGGGAAAAGATGGACAGTTCTTAATCTGGTAGAGTGGGGTTTGTGGATAAAAAAAGGAAGGTAGAAATGAAGGGAAAATTGGAGTCAGAGTACCTGGAATGCTATGTTGTTTGTTTGGTGTTATTTGGAGGGAAGTCGACGGAGGGAGAATGACAACGGAGGGAGAATGACAGTTTTTACTGGCAGCAGGCCATAAGCATCAGTTTCTTTACAATATTTAGCTGAAATTTGCCTTGTCAGACTTGTATGCATATTTTCTACATATTATTTTTTTGCGAGTATTGTTAGTGTTTTTCTTTAAAAACATATTTGGTCTACCATGTGGTTTATGTTAGAATGAAATGATTCTAGCCTTACTTGAGGCTGCATTTGTAATTCTGAATGTTTGAAATATACCTGGAGGCTGGAGTTGATCATGTTCTCCCGTATGTTGCATATAATGAAATTCATGTTCTGCAACACTTTAGTGATCAAAAGGGAAAAAAGTCATGTTCTTTTAGTTATCAGCAGTTCTTTCCTTCCGTCATTTCTGATGATGACTCCCTGCTTATGTGCAGAGACTTGTAGCTATTCAAGATGCAGTTTTACGTTAGCTTTGGGATGATGATCTTACTGTGGTGCATGGAGCTTTAACTGTAAATAGATTGGATGTCTGCATATGTCCTCCGGCTCTTATTGATGCACTTGAGAATGTGCTTCAGAGTTGTCTCGGCATTGTAAAGTCAAGTGAGTTTCTTCAAATTTATATATAGATTTTGGAACTATCTATTTTATTGCTTGTCTTTGTTTACACAATGTTTGATTCAGCAAAATAATCCTTTAATTCATTGCTGAATTGAGGAGTAGCATTACAAGGAAAGATTCAATTTGAGGGTAAAGAAGTACAATATGGCCCAATGTGACAAAGAGGATAGTTAACCTATTAATATAGACAAGCGAGATAGAGTTGTTGATTGGATTTACAGATGCCATTCGTATGAATCTTGACATAAGGGCATGGATTGAGGCTGTGATAGGGAAAATATAGCTGTCATGGTATAGGCAAAATGCCAAAAATTTCTTCCTTGGTAAATTTGGTTTCCTGAAACTTAATTCTGATGTCTAATATATATATATATTTTTGGGTTAATGCATGATTGGGCAAATTGTATGTGAACTTTAAGTCAGGATGCGAAGTATGAAGATAATTGGAATAACTAATCCGAATTCGGGTCCTTAATAAAACCAAGAACCCATGTTACGGGGAATGGTTTAAGGCTGCTGACTGGACGGCAAACGAAGGAATTTCTTCTTCATCTATTGTATGGACAAGTCTCCAAGGAAGTTTTTTGGTGAGTGGGAGCTGATCAGATGGCTCTCTACTTAGGACTTGTTTATTCAAGCGGAATTGAAGAATATAATTGTAGATGAATGTTATATTTGGTGATGTGATGTTAGTTAAGTGACCTTCGCTATAGAGATGGTGAGGTCGGATCATTCATAGTTTTCGCATTGTGAGATCTGCATGCATATCTTATGAGCTTACTAAGGTGTATCCACTAGTTTAAAATGTTTACTTAATTCGGGATGGTAAATTTCACTATAACAACAGTGGGTGTGATAGGCATGTCATCTTGATATTGATCTCCAGAAAGAACTGAATTTGGCTATTTAGACAGAGTTGGAGCCTAAGAGTTCGTTTGATTAGCGAGATAATGGTAGAAATGCAAGAAAGAGAAAAAAACCTTCATTTTTTTTTGTTCACTTAGCAAGAATATCCTAGAAAGTGGTAGAAAGTGAACTTTCCTGTACAACCCTCTAAAGCTTGAGAGCTTGCCTCACTTTTTCTCAAAAAATGTGCAGGAAAATTTTATTTTCTCGAGAAAATCAACAATAATTACTCTAACTTCCCTCTTTATCCTCTTGACTCTTCCCTCCACCTTTTCTCTTCTAATTTGGGCAACTTTCCTCCTTTTTAAACAATGATATCTTATTCTCTATTATTTTCTTGCAAAACTTTCATCCTAATCAAACGGATGTGAGAAAAAAAATTACATTTTCTTTTGCTTTTCTTTCACTTCACATTCTATCATTTTCACTTTCCATTATATTTTTGTCGCTAATCAAACGGATCCTTAGAAGTTAACAAATGATGGTCCACCCAAAACAATTAGGTGTATGAAATCAGAGAATTTGTGCCACGGTTTTGGGTTATGTTAAAGCTTATAAACAAGATAGAATTTTCATAGTTGTTGCATTGGAGTTTAAACATATTGGACATAGGAGGCTTACTTTATTGGACTTGATAAATTACATGCTAGGTAGATGAAACATTTATGAGCAGCTCTCTCTCATTCTATACTTGTGTTGCAGTTGCATCGGGTGACACATCTCTACCTAGCGATGTTGCTTTTTTGTGTCTTGAACGGGCTATTTCAAACTTCCAAGATCAGAAAGAGTTTGCAAAAAACGATGTCGTTTCCCTTGCTGCTAATTGTAAAGGTTCCTTGATCTTTAAGTTGTTGTCCAACTTAAAGTTAATGATGCATCATTTGGTGATAGACTTCCATTCATTGTCATTTCCTTATTGATGTAATATTTCTATTCCCGAGTGCATAGTCAATGGTTAAATTTGAAGGCTTTAGAATTGGCCAAGGGATTAAAGTGGCCGTTCCACCAGAATCTTATCATTCCCAGTAGCCTGGAGATGGTAAAGTATGGATTTAAAAGCTTCTACGTGGGAGTTCAACATCTTTGAATTTTGCATGTCCCAAGGCGAAAGAAACAAATGAATTTATACATGACAGCTTGAGATGTGTATGGGAACTTATGGATCAAGATTGCATAAAATTGGATTCCTTCTATCCTTGAATTCAACTGGTCAAATTCCTTCATGGTTTGTGTACCTTGGATTTCTTGGATGACAGAGAAGGCAAGGGATTTCCCTTTGCCAATCCAATCTATGCTTCCTTTATCTTTTCTTTTTCATTCACAAATCTCGCCACAAATGCAAGATCCAAATTCGACCTCAAAGTATGTTTTTATGTATTCCTTCCTTCTGCTCGCTACTTCTCCATGGGGTCAGTTGTACGTGGGCGGTAGGTCATAGTCCCTTGCATGTTCCTACTTTATTAGGCCCTCTCCAGGGTGTTGTTTCTTTACCTAAGAGTGGCGTCCATGGTATAAGTAGGCACTATGACAACTGACAAAGGTTATATCATGCTCTATATACTAATGTTGAACTGAAGCTCCTCAGGATAGACAGATTAGATATGAGACTTTTTGCTGAACCCTGTTGTTACTCTATATATGTGATTTTCTTGTGTGCTTATTTGCCCTCTTAGTTTTGGCGGGTGTGTTGCAAATCGATCATGACTTTGAATTATGATTTATGCTTGCAGATGTTGGATCATGAGCACATTTCTTATACTTATATGGATACGATAAGAGGGATAGCAGAAACATTGTAGAGGCACCCTGAAGAGTATATGCCTTGGCTTGTAGAATGCTGCAAGTTTTCGGAGCTGTCAAAGACATTTTTCTTCTTGGCTTTGTTGCAGCCATTCACAATGCCTAAGATTGGTATACTGACTGGCTATGCTGCTTCTTTTTAAATTCTTCTTAAAAGTCTTTTATGCTCGTGTTTATTGACGTCCATCTTATAATGTAAATGTTGGGTTTTGATTTGACTGCTTGCATGGCGTCTCTTGCAATGCAAAATGGTTATCGACTAGCCAATTATTGGTGAAGGATTTTCTTATCACTGTTACTTTAGCACGTCTAATTGGGGACTAGATGGGTTTTGTTATTGTTATTGTTGTTGTTGTTACTTTAGCACATCTTGTTGTGAACCCGTGCTCTGTAGAGCACTAGTTGAGATGCTCCTTATAAATGTATGTGGCAGATTATGAACTCAAGTCATTATATGTTTCATCTTGTGCATTTTGTTGGTGTATAGGGATAGCCCCAAAATGTCATTCAAACCCTGAATCCCTAACTCTTGAAGAAACTATAGGCTATAGAAAATATGAAATAATCTATTTCATTTTGTACTTTTTAGAAGCACCAATCTCAACATACTTCCTTGCATAACAATGGATAGTTACCATTCACATGGAATGCGATTCACTTTCAAGATGCTTGCTTTCGTCTGTATTTGGAAGGATAAGCAAGGGTGGTGTATGAGCAAGTTTGCGAAATGGTTATTCGTATCTGAACTTCTTGTGATCTGAATTAATATGAATCTTGAAAGTTACAATCTCCTTGGCACCTTCTCAGTTGTCATCTACCCCTCATTAAGATGTACCTAGCCTTTTAAGATCATTTCATGTTGTCAACTTTTAAGTTGAGTTAGAGATGGTATGCATTATGTTGATTAGCAAATCAGTCCATATTATTGAGGTAGGCCCTTTTGACGCTGTTATTGATGGTAGTGAAATTATTTCTATTTAAACGATTGCATATAATGCCCTAGGTGGGTGATTTGATAGAGGTTAGGAAGTTGGGTATATTATAAGATGTGATTGTGGTAATGTTGCCATCCACTTTGCTGCCTTTTGTATTTCAAGCACTACAGGCAGGTGTACAAGACCTGTTGATTTCATTGGCAACTTCCCCTATGAGTCTGTCGCTATGCACGAGTTTTGTTTGTCATTTAAGAAACCATTGCCCCCACCACCACTAAACATTTTTGCTCCTAAAGTCATGCTCCATAGGCAGTTGTTTGAAGCATACACTTGACAGAACAAAGTCGATGTCTATAAGAATGTGTCAATTTATGTGACTACATCCAGGTTTAGATACAAAAAAAGAGGTCAATTCACTTTAGTAAATCTGTTTTCACTGGGTTTGATTGTATGTTTTCAACCCATTCCTGTAATTTAATCAGGCGACACGTAATGTAAACTTTTATGTGGCTACTGGACCTGAATTCATGCTTTATGCAACTTGTGGTATGTCTTTTTAACTGCATATAAGTATTTTCTGGAATATTATTACACCTATATATTGCGATGGAATTGCCTTGAAATGATGAAGGTCCCATGCTGATTTTTGTTTTTTCTTTATTGTTAGATGTTAGTCGGTTTAATGCATTGTATGATGCTTGCTATCAAGTTCTGGTAACTGAGTGGAATGTGTTGAAGTCTGTGGGACTTGTATCTGCAGAAGAGGTACATAAATGATTTCTGCATTCCATATTTTATTATTTCTCAGGCTGGACTTCTGGACCTGCAAATGTTTTATTGATCATCTTAGGAAGAGTGGGCTTGTTAAGTTGCTTATCATATGGTTTTGCTATGTAATTTCCAGTCCCAAGACAAGAATGGTGGATGGTGATTGCAAAGGCTTTCTGGATCAGCTGTTTGAGGCCAACTTTGACACCAACTTTAGGCAACTGAATTCGAAAATACTAGTTTGCTTATTTTGGAGGATACTAGAGGTGTTTGTCTCAACAATGCCGGCAGATGTCTCGTTGGTTCGTGATGCATTTTTTTTTTTTACACATTTTTTTTCCCACCGTGTGGAAAATATTGTCACTATTGTTGCTGTAACATAAGCGAGCTTGTATTTCTTTCAGGATGATAGTGGAAAGTGGATGTCCACAATTCAGGATCTATTTGTGTTCTTTGCAGACTCTGAGCCGAAGAATGTTTTCCAGAAGCATCTTCACTCCCTAGTAACAAAATGCAAGATCTTTCAAGTCTGATTTTTATTAAAGCTTGTCACTGAAGAAGGTTTTTATCATAGGATTCTATTTCAATGTATTATTTCCTTTCTTTTTTGGAAAATTCTTGGATTTGTTAAATTAGTTATTCTTCGCTTCTGGCCAACTGCTACTTTCATGTTTCTGGTAAATGTGAAAATAATTTTAACCATACTTGTCTTCCGTTTGTATCTCTGAGCTTGAGTGGTAGTAATTAATGTATGTTTTCAAGTTTGTTATTCACACTTTTTTTGCTAGATATGAGGATTATATTGTTACTGGACTCTATAGGGTGCTTTAAAACCTCTGGAGATATGTTTGAATAGCTCATCACAAGTATTTCCAGTGCTAAAATATGATGACAGGGTGGAATGGTGTGGGAAATGGAAAACCTTGAAATTTTAATTTTTGAAAATAATTTGAATTTTTGATACTGACCCGTTGACCACCATTAACAGTAAACCTTGAAAATAGTTTTCCCTTACTGATATTATATATTAATACTTAGTCCCCATCTGGAGCTGTGATGTGGATGCTCTTGGTCTCATTTAGGGATGTAGGGTCATCAAATTCAGTACATGTGGGTCTAACATCATTGGGTATAACCTTTACCAGTTTTTTCTTTGGAAATTCCTTCTTCTCCTTTTTTTTTTGGGCAAAGATCTAGCTGGCTTTGTTTTGTGATGGTTTTGACATGTAGAGATTATTTTTCCATAATGTCTCTTTCAATTTTGCAGGTGTTTCTGTTGCCGTTCAAGTCGAGAGTCTTCATTGTTTTGTGTTTCTTTGTTCCCTCTTAGATGAAAGCTTACATTTTGAACTTCTTGGTGAATTTCCTTCGCTTCTTGTTCCGCTGTCAAGTGATAACAAGGTTCCGAACCATTTTCTTGAAGCTTATCTGTATTTTGGCAATCCTTTTGTGAATATTTTTTTTTGCTTTAGTTACATTACGTATTTCTTGGGTAGGATTTATTTTCTTTATCATTTCAGGATTTACGGGTGGCTGCCATGAGCTGCATTGAAGGGTTGTGCACACTGTCACCTCATGTTGATTACACCAAATGGAAATCTGGTATTAACACAATGCCTTTCCTCCTTAGTGAGGGTATCAATTTCAGTATCTTATTGGCTCCTGCATGAATACTTCAATCTTGGGTTTTCTAATTCTTAAAATCGACAGGACAAAGTGCAACGTGTCCGCGTATTTTATTATTATTATTATTTTTGAAAGGCGAAAAATTCCATTAATCTCTGAAATTGTTAAAAGATTAATAGGAGCAAGGAATGATGACATCAAATTCCTAGCCCGAGACCTAATCGATCTACAACACTAAGAGTAATCATATGCACATCCGAGACCTAATCCCCAAGTTTGGCAAGAAACCAAACCTTGGAAACCTATAGGGCAAAGCCTACACCCGATTGCCTAAAAGCCTAGATAAGAAAAGTAAAGATCAAACACCTATGAGGCCAAAAAGCCCAAATAATGGGACAAGCCCAAACAAACCCTAACAACAAACTGCAACATCGGCCGCCCATACCTCTGCCAGCCACCACGGCAACAAGAGCAGCACCACCTTTAGCCACATTTTCTTGATGAACTTCTGAGCCTGATGGTTCAGCATCAGACAAAGATGTTTTGCCTTCATTTTTAACAACTTTGCTGAGTTCTTCCTGCCACAGCCTTTTAGTACCAGAGACAATTGGACAGAGGTTTTCATCATCTATTGTAAGTTACTTTCCATCATGTTATCCTTATAATTGATAGTTCCATCTTCTCTCTCACCATCTTTGTCCTTTCATTTGGGCCACTTGTCAATATTCAAAGAATGGGAAGTTTCTGAAGTTTATAATAGAGGTCGAGTCGCAAGTTGCAAACTATTTTCGATAATAAGAAAAGATACTTGCTTCTCGGTCCTTTTAAGTATTCTATAAGCATTGTCGCAGTAAACGACATGGATAGTACCTAGTCAAGTGATCACATGCACTTTTGTCATATGCCCTATGAATTGCTGCTGATGTCCCATGCACTTAAAGGTTTAAATGTTGCCGGATTTGTCGATTTAGCTCGTGCTGATGCTTAATGGCAGATTTTCATGCATTGACCATTTTGACGAAATCATAAAAGAGCGGAAAGTCAAAGCTTCATCCCAAACGCCATACCATAAAACTAAGAACCTTTTGCTGCTCTTTCTTTTGGATATACTTCGCTTAACTAAAGCGCTGCTAAACTTTTACTTTGTTCTTTCAGAGTGAATTTTGGGCGCAACATGTCAGTCAGATTCTCGTTCGATCATACACAAATCTAAGCCTTTACCCTCTATCCCATTCTATTTCTATGCATATATTACACATCCATAAATACATAATACTTACTTGCATTTACAGTTTACATATTTCTTGATTTGATTTCTGTGGTTTTTAGATAGAAACAAGTCTTAATTGGGGAGTCTTTTAATAAGATTTTGATGATTCTACCAAATCTCTGTATTTTTGTTTGCTATTTCTTTTTTTATTTGTTGCATTTATTTTTGTTTTATGTTTGCCAAACGTTTGTATTTGTTGATTTTTGGACACTTCATTATACTTTGGGAGATTTCTGAACCAAGACCTGAGAAGAAGAAGAAGCAAACCCAAAGTATAAGGCATTGACCATGAGGCCAATCCTTTACGGGTTTTACCACGATAGCTATAGGGCTGTGAGGATCAGTTTCAAAGCAGAATTTCAGAGACCACAATCTGGCCTGTTTCTTCGCGGGCCACACAGAGGTTCTGTAGGAGGCTCTTATGGGCAACTGTTGTTGTAGCCATAACGGAGTCGGATTCTCGTTCGATCATACACAGATCTGTGCCTTTACCCTTTATCCCCTTCAATTGAGTCCAATCCCTTTCGGGTTTTGCCACGCTAGCTATAAGGCTGTGACGATCAGTTTCAGAGCAGAATTTTAGAGACTAGGATCCGACCTGTTTCTTTGGGGGGCACACAGAGGGTCTGTAGGAGGCACTTATGGTCAACTGTTGTGGCAGCCATGGCAGAGTCGGATTCTCGTTTGATCATACACAGATCTGAGCCTTTACGCTTTATCCCCTTCAATTTCTATGCATATATTACACATACATACATGCATTTACAGTATTTCTTGATCTGGTTTTTGTGGTTTTAGATGGAAACAAGTCTTAATTGGGACATCTTTTAGGGGGATTTTGGTGATTTTGCAAAATCTTCGTATTCTTGTTTGGTGTTTCCTTTTTGTTTTTTGCACTTCTTTTTTGTATTTGTGTTTTTTGTCTGCCAAAGCTTTGATTTGTTGACTTTTGGGCACTTCATTATACTTTGGGAGGTTTTTGAACCGAGACCTCAGAAGAAGAAGAAGAAGCAAACCCCAAAGTATGAGGCATTGATTGCAAGGCGTTAAAGAGTACTTGATACGTAGGTTCAAGCAGTGATTGAAAAAGCGCGCCTAGGCGCTCGCCTAGGCGAGGCGAGGCGTGAGGCGAGCCTGTGGCGCCTCACAGGTGTGAGGCGAGGCGATGCGAGGTTGGGTGAGGCGAGCGACTAGTCTCGCTTCGAGTCGCCTAGGCGTGAGGCGTGGAAAAGTGGCGCCTAGGTGTCGTTAGGGCAAAAAGCTCAATTAAAACACAAATCTCCCTCTCCTCAATCAGAAATCTATTGTCTCTCCTCTAGGCTCTCTCGTCTCTCCTTTGGGCGTAACAGGTATGTCTCTCTCTCTCTCTGATCGACACACAACAGACACACGCACCCTTCTTCTTCTTCTTCTTCTTCTTCTCTCTGATCGACACACACAGTCACGCATGCACCCTTCTCCTTCTTCTTCTTCTTCTTCTCTCTTTCTCTCGCACCCTCTCTGGACCCTTCTGGGTCAGTCAGCTGCACTCTGCAGCTGATGCTAGTGCTGGCCCTGCTGGGTAATTTTTTTTTTCCACACACAGATACACACAATATATATATTATACAGTATTACAGTATATACTGATTAATAATTTAGACATTTAGTGTTAATGATTAATAATTTAATATTATACAGTATTACAGTATATATATTATACAGTATATACAGTAGTAACTACTAACAGTAATGAATAAAAAAATCTAATGATTAATCAGTTTGTTGTTTGTATATATTAATACTAGTGTTGTTGATCATATTTTATATATATTTCGTATGTTGGATTGTTAGTTATTATGCAATATGGTGATGTTTATTCTTGTTTTTATGGTAGGAGTGAATATTGGTCATTTATGTTGTTTGAATATTGGTCATTTCTTTTTTTTTTTTTAAATGCTTGCCTCATTTCAATGAGGCACTCGCCTCGCCTCGCTTCAATGAGGGTTTTGTCGCCTCGCGTATTTAAATCACTGGGTTCAAGTAAGTATTACAAAAGTTCAATTGGTTGTTATGAAGTACATGATGGATATTGTGAATTATATAATGGTGGGGGATTATGAGTGTTGGTGGAATTTTTAGGGTTCATGTATACAACACGGAGGAACTGATTCTATGTGCTCTGCCTTACCACGACACCCATGTTTTTGTTCGAATCGTGAGTTGCTCGATTAGGGGTAAGGAGATTCACATATTTTTCGACTTGATTATATGCATTTTTTTGGAGACAGATTTTTGCCTTGTTCTCTTTCGTTTTCAAAAAGCATTTTTCAAAAAATTCCCCCTAGATTCTCTCTGCTTTCAACATTTCTCTCTCTATCTTTTTCCACTTATTACCCCTACGATTTTTCAAAAAACTTTTCAAATACCAAACCAAACACAGGATTTGATTCTTAAGTTCTGATGGTGTAGGAATAGTAAGTGGAAATTGCTTGATGGTGTTAAAGCATCGGGTGCACCGCCACCTAGGCAAGTTATAGTGCAACAATGTATTTGTGATCGGGGAGTTTTGGAGGCTTTATGCAACTATGTAAGCTTGTGTTCTGCATAAAATGTTGTTTGATTGCTAAACTACCATGGACATACTACACAGATTCATTATTGTTTGTAAAATTTGTAGGCCTCACCTTCGAAGAAGTTTTATCCTTCTAAAGCCGTGATTAGCTTCTGCACAGTTGTTGAGGTTTTGGGTTCTCTTACAACTCTTGATGATGACGGTGTGAAGAGAGTCCTTCCATATGTACTCTCCGGATTGCAGCTTGATGCCAAAGGCAGTCTTGATCTCAAGGTATGGTTTTGAAGATATTATCCTGGAAATGTGGGTTGTAGAAAATCTTCTCTTCACTGGTTTGTGTCTTCTATTTCCTGTGCCCTTGGCAAATTTTTACCAACAATCACTCGTACAGCTTTAATTTTTTAATGGCTTGTGCCATCATAAACTTGTGATTGGTTGTAGTTGCATAGTTTCTGAAGTTAAAAGTCCAGAAGTGCTAGGTGGCTTGATATAGACGTGGATATCTATGTGCTTGTATTTGTGGCAGTTTCTTTTGTACACGAAATTAAACATAAGAAAGCAACATAAGACGGTCTTCTTCGAGGCTAGATGTGTTCTAAGGTGAATATGGTGATTTATTTTTGGAATGGGGTACACACAGCTAAGGTGGGCTCATGGTGGCTTTAGAATGCGATAAGTAATGGTACCAGTGGTTGGCTACATTTCTAAACTGCTACACGTATAAGTTGCTTACTTGCTTCTAGAAGTGTTCGTTAATTATACGGAGTAATTGACAGAGCCCTGAAATGCCTTTAGGAGATTCAAAACAATGACATGTCTGTTATATAGGTTTTCATGTTTCTTGAACTAGAATTAATTATATTTTGTCTGAAAATTTTGCATTGATTGAGATTAAAGACTTGTAATCCTTTTTACCTCTCAGTTGACATGTGTATGTCCTTTTCAGTTCTACCCTTGGGTGTTCTCATTTTCTCCTCATGGCACTCCCAAACTAAATAACTTTTGTTTGCAGTTCTTCTGATGATCTTTGCCATTTTACTCTAGTTTCAATCATAGAGGCAGTTCCTGTGAAAGCAATTTGTTAATCGTATAAGCTCCTTTACTCTTGCATGAGGTCATCACAGAAGAAGAATGAGCCCATATCATCAGAATCAGGTTTCGTTGGTCATGAAACCTTTTTGTTGTTTTCGTTTTCTAGATTTTTCAGCAACTGGCATGCGTGTTATCCACATTTAAATGCTAGAGCAATCCATCATTTTGCTTTTCTGTTGTGCTGTTATCTTGGCTCTTAGCTAGTTTTTTCTCTTTGTGTTGCTCTTGACAATTGTCAGGAAGCTGGGCCAAGCAAATTTTAATCTCCATTGAGTAAGATGTTACCATCTGAATTTCTCGGAGCAGTTCGCAGTTTTCTGGAGGTGTGCTGGCTCACTTTGTCTCTGTTCTCCTGCCCTTGTATTCTTTCTTGTTACTTTCCTGTTTTATTCTATGCACAGTGTTCTTAATATCCCTTTCCCTACACCTGCAGGATGCTAAAGTGCAATCCAAGAATGATGGTTGATGGTTCCATGGATGAGATCCTGTGCAGAATATTAGATGGGAATTTGGATTTGTCCATTGACATCTCTGATTCTAAAATTAAAATTTGGTTTGCGCTGGAACATCCAAAGGTAGCTGATAGGTTGACTTGTTAGTCTAGTTCTTGATTTGTTAGTCTAGTTCTTGATTTGTTAGTCTAGTTCTCGTTTTGTGTTCTACAAAATTTATTTTGTTGGCGTTTTAGTTCTACCTTATCTGGTATTCATATCCAGGCATCTTTTGGTCCTCATGGTTTTAGTTGCATAATGTATGTAGGCTGAGGCTTGATGCTCTGCATTTTCTGGGTTGAATGCATTTGGCGTTCTCAAAGAGTAGTCTGTTGGTTCGGAGGTGACGTTTTTTATTTCTTCTTCCTGTGTTGCAGTGAAAAATTTGTTATGTGATGCTGCAGTACCAGTCAATCTGCATGTTATGTTACAACTCATCTAAGCATATGCTTCACCAGCTTATTCATGTTTTTGGTGCTTTGAATTTGAGTTGGGTGTGGTTTGTAAGTTGCTCAAGTTGTGTTCTGGGGTAAGATCACTTTATTTTTGTCTTCCTGGAAAAGTTGTTCGTCAAATGGAAGATGCTCTTTTACTTCTTTGGGGGACTTAACGTTGGTCATGAAGTTGCGAAGGCTGGTTTGTGACAGAGCATCTATATACAACAGAGCAGCAGTATATTCATAAGGCAAAGAAGATAGGCAGAGATTTTTTGACCATGCAGGGATTTTTAAGTTAGTCTTTGCTTTTATTAAATTACAATGCATCTTGATCCATTAGCTAGTAAATGGAAACTGAAATGAGATAGCAAACCTATTAAGGTTCTTTATTTATAAAAATGTGAGAGAAAGTTCCAAATATGAACTACGTAAGGCTGAAGTCCGCGAAATGATTAGTATTGACACCAGTGGTCTGTGAGAGAGCTAAACATCCAAGGCGGGACTCTATTAACAAGGGAAAAGATGGACAGTTCTTAATCGGGTAGAGTGGGGTTTGTGGATAAAAAAAGGAAGGTAGAAATGAAGGGAAAATTGGAGTCAGAGTACCTGGAATGCTGTGTTGTTTGTTTGGTGTTATTTGGGGGGAAGTCGACGGAGGGAGAATGACAACGGAGGGAGAATGACAGTTTTTACTGGCAGCAGGCCATAAGCATCAGTTTCTTTACAATATTTAGCTGAAATTTTGCCTTGTCAGACTTGTATGCATATTTTCTACATATTATTTTTTTGCGAGTATTGTTAGTGTTTTTCTTTAAAAACATATTTGGTCTACCATGTGGTTTATGTTAGAATGAAATGATTCTAGCCTTACTTGAGGCTGCATTTGTAATTCTGAATGTTTGAAATATACCTGGAGGCTGGAGTTGATCATGTTCTCCCGTATGTTACATATAATGAAATTCATGTTCTGCAACACTTTAGTGATCAAAAGGGAAAAAAGTCATGTTCTTTTAGTTATCAGTAGTTCTTTCCTTCCGTCATTTCTGATGATGACTCCCTGCTTATTTGCAGAGACTTGTAGCTATTCAAGATGCAGTTTTACGTTAGCTTTGGGATGATGATCTTACTGTGGTGCATGCAGCTTTAACTGTAAATAGATTGGATGTCTGCATATGTCCTCCAGCTCTTATTGATGCACTTGAGAATGTGCTTCAGAGTTGTCTCGGCATTGTAATGTCAAGTGAGTTTCTTCAAATTTATATATAGATTTTGGAACTATCTATTTTATTGCTTGTCTTTGTTTACACAATGTTTGATTCAGCAAAATAATCCTTTAATTCATTGCTGAATTGAGGAGTAGCATTACAAGGAAAGATTCAATTTGAGGGTAAAGAAGTTCAATATGGCCCAATGTGACAAAGAGGATAGTTAACCTATTAATATAGACAAGCGAGATGGAGTTGTTGATTGGATTTACAGATGCCATTCGTATGAATCTTGACATAAGGGCATGGATTGAGGCTGTGATAGGGAAAATATAGCTGTCATGGTACAGGCAAAATGCCAAAAATTTCTTCCTTGGTAAATTTGGTTTCCTGAAACTTAATTCTGATGTCTAATATATATATATATTTTTGGGTTAATGCATGATTGGGCAAATTGTATGTGAACTTTAAGTCAGGATGCGAAGTATGAAGATAATTGGAATAACTAATCCGAATTCGGGTCCTTAATAAAACCAAGAACCCATGTTACGGGGAATGGTTTAAGGCTGCTGACTGGACGGCAAACGAAGGAATTTCTTCTTCATCTGTTGTATGGACAAGTCTCCAAGGAAGTTTTTTGGTGAGTGGGAGCTGATCAGATGGCTCTCTACTTAGGACTTGTTTATTCAAGCGGAATTGAAGAATATAATTGTAGATGAATGTTATATTTGGTGATGTGATGTTAGTTAAGTGACCTTCGCTATAGAGATGGTGAGGTCGGATCATTCATAGTTTTCGCATTGTGAGATCTGCATGCATATCTTATGAGCTTACTAAGGTGTATCCACTAGTTTAAAATGTTTACTTAATTCGGGATGGTAAATTTCACTATAACAACAGTGGGTGTGATAGGCATGTCATCTTGATATTGATCTCCAGAAAGAACTGAATTTGGCTATTTAGACAGAGTTGGAGCCTAAGAGTTCGTTTGATTAGCGAGATAATGGTAGAAATGCAAGAAAGAGAAAAAAACCTTCATTTTTTTTTGTTCACTTAGCAAGAATATCCTAGAAAGTGGTAGAAAGTGAACTTTCCTGTACAACCCTCTAAAGCTTGAGAGCTTGCCTCACTTTTTCTCAAAAAATGTGCAGGAAAATTTTATTTTCTCGAGAAAATCAACAATAATTACTCTAACTTCCCTCTTTATCCTCTTGACTCTTCCCTCCACCTTTTCTCTTCTAATTTGGGCAACTTTCCTCCTTTTTAAACAATGATATCTTATTCTCTATTATTTTCTTGCAAAACTTTCATCCTAATCAAACGGATGTGAGAAAAAAATTACATTTTCTTTTGCTTTTCTTTCACTTCACATTCTATCATTTTCACTTTCCATTATATTTTTGTCGCTAATCAAACGGATCCTAAGAAGTTAACAAATGATGGTCCACCCAAAACAATTAGGTGTATGAAATCAGAGAATTTGTGCCACGGTTTTGGGTTATGTTAAAGCTTATAAACAAGATAGAATTTTCATAGTTGTTGCATTGGAGTTTAAACATATTGGACATAGGAGGCTTACTTTATTGGACTTGATAAATTACATGCTAGGTAGATGAAACATTTATGAGCAGCTCTCTCTCATTCTATACTTGTGTTGCAGTTGCATCGGGTGACACATCTCTACCTAGCGATGTTGCTTTTTTGTGTCTTGAACGGGCTATTTCAAACTTCCAAGATCAGAAAGAGTTTGCAAAAAACGATGTCGTTTCCCTTGCTGCTAATTGTAAAGGTTCCTTGATCTTTAAGTTGTTGTCCAACTTAAAGTTAATGATGCATCATTTGGTGATAGACTTCCATTCATTGTCATTTCCTTATTGATGTAATATTTCTATTCCCGAGTGCATAGTCAATGGTTAAATTTGAAGGCTTTAGAATTGGCCAAGGGATTAAAGTGGCCGTTCCACCAGAATCTTATCATTCCCAGTAGCCTGGAGATGGTAAAGTATGGATTTAAAAGCTTCTACGTGGGAGTTCAACATTTTTGAATTTTGCATGTCCCAAGGCGAAAGAAACAAATGAATTTATACATGACAGCTTGAGATGTGTATGGGAACTTATGGATCAAGGTTGCATAAAATTGGATTCCTTCTATCCTTGAATTCAACTGGTCAAATTCCTTCATGGTTTGTGTACCTTGGATTTCTTGGATGACAGAGAAGGCAAGGGATTTCCCTTTGCCAATCCAATCTATGCTTCCTTTATCTTTTCTTTTTCATTCACAAATCTCGCCACAAATGCAAGATCCAAATTCGACCTCAAAGTATGTTTTTATGTATTCCTTCCTTCTGCTCGCTACTTCTCCATGGGGTCAGTTGTATGTGGGCGGTAGGTCATAGTCCCTTGCATGTTCCTACTTTATTAGACCCTCTCCAAGGTGTTGTTTCTTTACCTAAGAGTGGCGTCCATGGTATAAGTAGGCACTATGGCAACTGACAAAGGTTATATCATGCTCTATATACTGATGTTGAACTGAAGCTCCTCAGGATAGACAGATTAGATATGAGACTTTTTGCTGAACCCTGTTGTTACTCTATATATGTGATTTTCTTGTGTGCTTATTTGCCCTCTTAGTTTTGGCGGGTGTGTTGCAAATCGATCATGACTTTGAATTATGATTTATGCTTGCAGATGTTGGATCATGAGCACATTTCTTATACTTATATGGATACGATAAGAGGGATAGCAGAAACATTGTAGAGGCACCCTGAAGAGTATATGCCTTGGCTTGTAGAATGCTGCAAGTTTTCGGAGCTGTCAAAGACATTTTTCTTCTTGGCTTTGTTGCAGCCATTCACAATGCCTAAGATTGGTATACTGACTGGCTATGCTGCTTCTTTTTAAATTCTTCTTAAAAGTCTTTTATGCTCGTGTTTATTGACGTCCATCTTATAATGTAAATGTTGGGTTTTGATTTGACTGCTTGCATGGCGTCTCTTGCAATGCAAAATGGTTATCGACTAGCCAATTATTGGTGAAGGATTTTCTTATCACTGTTACTTTAGCACGTCTAATTGGGGACTAGATGGGTTCTGTTATTGTTATTGTTGTTACTTTAGCACATCTTGTTGTGAACCCGTGCTCTGTAGAGCACTAGTTGAGATGCTCCTTATAAATGTATGTGGCAGATTATGAACTCAAGTCATTATATGTTTCATCTTGTGCATTTTGTTGGTGTATAGGGATAGCCCCAAAATGTCATTCAAACCCTGAATCCCTAACTCTTGAAGAAACTATAGGCTATAGAAAATATGAAATAATCTATTTCATTTTGTACTTTTTAGAAGCACCAATCTCAACATACTTCCTTGCATAACAATGGATAGTTACCATTCACATGGAATGCGATTCACTTTCAAGATGCTTGCTTTCGTCTGTATTTGGAAGGATAAGCAAGGGTGGTGTATGAGCAAGTTTGCGAAATGGTTATTCGTATCTGAACTTCTTGTGATCTGAATTAATATGAATCTTGAAAGTTACAATCTCCTTGGCACCTTCTCAGTTGTCATCTACCCCTCATTAAGATGTACCTAGCCTTTTAAGATCATTTCATGTTGTCAACTTTTAAGTTGAGTTAGAGATGGTATGCATTATGTTGATTAGCAAATCAGTCCATATTATTGAGGTAGGCCCTTTTGACGCTGTTATTGATGGTAGTGAAATTATTTCTATTTAAACGATTGCATATAATGCCCTAGGTGGGTGATTTGATAGAGGTTAGGAAGTTGGGTATATTATAAGATGTGATTGTGGTAATGTTGCCATCCACTTTGCTGCCTTTTGTATTTCAAGCACTACAGGCAGGTGTACAAGACCTGTTGATTTCATTGGCAACTTCCCCTATGAGTCTGTCGCTATGCACGAGTTTTGTTTGTCATTTAAGAAACCATTGCCCCCACCACCACTAAACATTTTTGCTCCTAAAGTCATGCTCCATAGGCAGTTGTTTGAAGCATACACTTGACAGAACAAAGTCGATGTCTATAAGAAGGTGTCAATTTATGTGACTACATCCAGGTTTAGATACAAAAAAAGAGGTCAATTCACTTTAGTAAATCTGTTTTCACTGGGTTTGATTGTATGTTTTCAACCCATTCCTGTAATTTAATCAGGCGACACGTAATGTAAACTTTTATGTGGCTACTGGACCTGAATTCATGCTTTATGCAACTTGTGGTATGTCTTTTTAACTGCATATAAGTATTTTCTGGAATATTATTACACCTATATATTGCGATGGAATTGCCTTGAAATGATGAAGGTCCCATGCTGATTTTTGTTTTTTCTTTATTGTTAGATGTTAGTCGGTTTAATGCATTGTATGATGCTTGCTATCAAGTTCTGGTAACTGAGTGGAATGTGTTGAAGTCTGTGGGACTTGTATCTGCAGAAGAGGTACATAAATGATTTCTGCATTCCATATTTTATTATTTCTCAGGCTGGACTTCTGGACCTGCAAATGTTTTATTGATCATTTTAGGAAGAGTGGGCTTGTTAAGTTGCTTATCATATGGTTTTACTATGTAATTTCCAGTCCCAAGACAAGAATGGTGGATGGTGATTGCAAAGGCTTTCTGGATCAGCTGTTTGAGGCCAACTTTGACACCAACTTTAGGCACTGAATTCGAAAATACTAGTTTGCTTAGTTTGGAGGATACTAGAGGTGTTTGTCTCAACAATGCCGGCAGATGTCTCGTTGGTTCGTGATGCATTTTTTTTTTTTACACATTTTTTTTCCCCATCGTGTGGAAAAGATTGTCACTATTGTTGCTGTAACATAAGCGAGCTTGTATTTCTTTCAGGATGATAGTGGAAAGTGGATGTCCACAATTCAGGATCTATTTGTGTTCTTTGCAGGCTCTGAGCCGAAGAATGTTTTCCAGAAGCATCTTCACTTCCTAGTAACAAAATGCAAGATCTTTCAAGTCTGATTTTTATTAAAGCTTGTCACTGAAGAAGGTTTTTATCATAGGATTCTATTTCAATGTATTATTTCCTTTCTTTTTTGGAAAATTCTTGGATTTGTTAAATTAGTTATTCTTCGCTTCTGGCCAACTGCTACTTTCATGTTTCTGGTAAATGTGAAAATAATTTTAACCATACTCGTCTTCCGTTTGTATCTCTTAGCTTGAGTGGTAGTAATTAATGTATGTTTTCAAGTTTGTTATTCACACTTTTTTTGCTAGATATGAGGATTATATTGTTACTGGACTCTATAGGGTGCTTTAAAACCTCTGGAGATATGTTTGAATAGCTCATCACAAGTATTTCCAGTGCTAAAATATGATGACAGGGTGGAATGGTGTGGGAAATGGAAAACCTTGAAATTTTAATTTTTGAAAATAATCTGAATTTTTGATACTGACCCGTTGACCACCATTAACAGTAAACCTTGAAAATAGTTTTCCCTTACTGATATTATATATTAATACTTAGTCCCCATCTGGAGCTGTGATGTGGATGCTCTTGGTCTCATTTAGGGATGTAGGGTCATCAAACTCAATACATGTGGGTCTAACATCATTGGGTATAACCTTTACCAGTTTTTTCTTTGGAAATTCCTTCTTCTCCTTTTTTTTTTTGGGCAAAGATCTAGCTGGCTTTGTTTTGTGATGGTTTTGACATGTAGAGATTATTTTTCCATAATGTCTCTTTCAATTTTGCAGGTGTTTCTGTTGCCGTTCAAGTCGAGAGTCTTCATTGTTTTGTGTTTCTTTGTTCCCTCTTAGATGAAAGCTTACATTTTGAACTTCTTGATTTCCTCCGCTTCTTGTTCCGCTGTCAAGTGATAACAAGGTTCCGAACCATTTTCTTGAAGCTTATCTGTATTTTGGCAATCCTTTTGTGAATATTTTTTTTGCTTTAGTTACATTACGTATTTCTTGGGTAGGATTTATTTTCTTTATCATTTCAGGATTTACGGGTGGCTGCCATGAGCTGCATTGAAGGGTTGTGCACACTGTCACCTCATGTTGATTACACCAAATGGAAATCTGGTATTAACACAATGCCTTTCCTCCTTAGTGAGGGTATCAATTTCAGTATCTTATTGGCTCCTGCATCAATACTTCAATCTTGGGTTTTCTAATTCTTAAAATTGACAGGACAAAGTGCAACGTGTCCGCGTATTTTATTATTATTATTATTATTATTGAAAGGCGAAAAATTCCAATAATCTCTGAAATTGTTAAAAGATTAATAGGAGCAAGGAATGATGACATCAAATTCCTAGCCCGAGACCTAATCGATCTACAACACTAAGAGTAATCATATGCACATCCGAGACCTAATCCCCAAGTTTGGCAAGAAACCAAACCTTGGAAACCTATAGGGCAAAGCCTACACCCGATTGCCTAAAAGCCTAGATAAGAAAAGTAAAGATCAAACACCTATGAGGCCAAAAAGCCCAAATAATGGGACAAGCCCAAACAAACCCTAACAACAAACTGCAACATCGGCCGCCCATACCTCTGCCAGCCACCACGGCAACAAGAGCAGCACCACCTTTAGCCACATTTTCTTGATGAACTTCTGAGCCTGATGGTTCAGCATCAGACAAAGATGTTTTGCCTTCATTTTTAACAACTTTGCTGAGTTCTTCCTGCCACAGCCTTTTAGTACCAGAGACAATTGGACAGAGGTTTTCATCATCTATTGTAAGTTACTTTCCATCATGTTATCCTTATAATTGACAGTTCCATCTTCTCTCTCACCATCTTTGTCCTTTCATTTGGGCCACTTGTCAATATTCAAAGAATGGGAAGTTTCTGAAGTTTATAATAGAGGTTGAGAGTTGCAAGTTGCAACCATTTTCGATAATAAGAAAAGACAGTTGCTTCTGGTCCTTTTAAGTGTATTCTATAAGCATTGTCGCAGGTGCAAATTCATTGATGGATAGTACCTAGCTGGGTGATCACATGCACTTTTGTCATATGCCCTATGAATTAAGGATGTCCCATGCACTTAAAGTGTTTAAATGTTGCTGGATTTGTTGCATTTAGCTCTGAAAAGTGACAGTTAATGGCAGCATTTTCATGCATTGAATTATTTTGACGCAAAAATCATAAAGAGCGGAAAGTCAAAGCTTTCATCCTGAAACGCTATTACTCATAAAACTAAGAACCTTTTGCTGCTCTTTCTTTTTGACATACGGTTTAACTAAAGCAGTTGCTAAACTTTTAGCTTTGTTCTTTCTGTAGTGAATTTTGGGCAGAACATGTTGTGACTGATGTATATTTTTTAACCGAATACCATCCTCTGTCATCTTTGCTCTGTCTCTTTTTGATAGAAGATTTTACATCCTGCCTGATGTTGTATTTTGCTTGGGATCCATAACTATGTTAGTTGCTCCAAATGGTCCCATGCATTATAGCAAATTCCTTTAGTGTTACTCCCTCCGTCCCAAATTCTTTGTCCGGTCCGCAAAACGGAGTGTTAAAAATAATGCAATTTTTTCAAGAAAAAATTCAAACTTTTTTCAGAAATTAAAAATACTCATTGATATCTAGTAAGTTGTTGAAAAACTTTTGATTTTTTCTTGCAAAAATTGTATTATTTTAACACTCCGTTTTGCGGACCGGACAAAGAATTTGGGACGGAGGGAGTAATAAATAAGAACAAACAAACAACAACAGAACCCATGTAGTCCCCAATCATTGGGGGTATGGGCGGGGGAGGATTGGAGACATACCTAACCTTTGGCAATATGCATAAAGTGATTTTTCTCAGAATACCACTGAAAGAGTGACCCCATATACCTGTTTTTCTGCGGAACCATGCCCCCACATCAAAGCCAAATGGCATCAGAGAAGGCAGGCTTAGAGTCCTAATTCAATTTATGTGCTCATTACCATGCTTCCTTCATTGATAGTCCAGAGCATCAGCATGCACACAAAAAATTGATTGAGAAAAAACAAGGTTTAGTTAATTAATTTAGGCGACGTTCCAGTTTTAGAAAAAGTTACTTTTTTTTGTCCAAAAAGAAGGCTGGTTCCAGATCTTGAGCCTTATCTATTTTTAAAAAAGTTCGACCAAAACGACGTCATTTTTGGTCTTGGTCCCCACAGTCCCCGAGTGAAATGACAATACTGTCCTTGCCTCTTTTTATCTCCTAGGGCTTCCAATGTAGGGCCAAAACCACCTCCTCTCATCTCTGCAGCCCTCCCTCGTCCCCTTTCCAGAAGTCCCCGTCTCTCTCCCCCTCTCCGCCCTCTCTCTCCCCCTCTCTAGAAGTTGGAACGGGTCGTCCCGGCCTTTTGACATCTTGAGTTTGGAACAGTAGACATGAATCTTTTTCACATCCCACCGATGACCACAACTCTCTGCCCAAACCACGGCTAACGTAGATTTTCCCAGTGAGAGCAATAACCCCCGTGGAGCATAAAAACCTCTACCAGCAACAGCCACGCGGGGTACGCAACATTCGTCCAAACCAAGCACCTCCCAGAGTTCTTGGTCGCAAATTGCCAGGGTAGGATTCTACCTTAAAAACCTAGTTTCAAGCTATACTGTTCACTATACGTCCATTACGATCCAATCGAACCCCCAATCTAAAACGAAGACACACACCCGCACACATACAGAGAGAGAAAAAAGAGGAACCTTGGTTGTGTGGGTGTTGGGGCGCGGTGCTTGGCAGATTGTAGACGCAATATTTCATCACCGTATGTAACCCTACGCCCTTCGGCCGAACCTGATGAAGAGTGGAGAGAGAGAGAGAGAGAGAGAGATAGAGAGTGCATTAATGCTGGTATGTGCGTCAAAACAAGAGGAGGGTGTATGGGGAATTTAATTGGTAGAAAGGGCAATTTGGTCATTACGGCAATAATCATTTTAAAAAAAGAGCAACTGTTTAAGGGAAAGTGGAATGGATCTTCGGTTTTGGTACTGTTCATTACGCGAAAAGGTACTTTGGGAAATAGAAGCAAAACTGGAACTTCATCTTAGAATCATACAGAGTAGATAAACTTGCTGACATGAGAAGAATTATACTACATTCTAAATTTAGCTTAGAGATCTATGATGGGATCGAGAGTGAAACATGCATACTGAAAAATTGAGGGAAATGTCATCTAGTAACTTGGAGTAGGGTAACAAGATGGCCTTTTGGGGCCCGAACAGGATCTAGTCTATAGGCGAAGACTGCCTATTCTGTGAAGATTGTATTCGGCTTTCTGTGAACAGCTGCTTATCTATAGGGTACCAAGATGGCCATTGTGCAGCCTTGTATATCTATGTTGAGGAATCTCAATACTTCCTTTTAGAGAGGTTTGAAAACTGAGGAACAGGTTATCCTCATTCTTTTCTAGCCTCGTCGCTAATCAGCATTCTTAACTTCTGGATACCACTTATTAAGGCTTGGGTTGGATGGATATATGGGACATATTGTTAAAAATAGTTTTGCTGGAATTTCATAATATACTTGCTTTCTTTATAATGGAATCTAAATGGCATGTTGATAAAATGTTGGGCTGTGAACTGAGATTTAATTGATGCATTGGTAATTTATTTTTGTATGTACTCCTAAATCTGTCACCAATGCATTGTGTTTCCGGCGCTTGCGGATGTTCCCTCACCCGCTCATGGTATCAATTTTTACCATGGTCATCTTCAGCCTCTGTGTGTGTGTGTGTGTTGGTGGGGGGAGGGGCAAGCCTTTCCCAAATATGTTTTGCTTTAATTTGTCAGTACAATGGGCAGGGAGAGCCTTTTTTCATAAAGCTTTTGCATTTTTGGAAACAAAAAAAAAAACACAAAAATCTTGCTAAAAAAGCAGGAGCTTGATCCAAATGGAAGGTGGTTTGTGATGTACACTTCCCTGGCATCGTTGCTCTATTTTTGGACACTTTGAGATATCTGTTATTGTTTTTGCATAGAAAAGTGAGCTTCAATCATCGTTTCCTTTGTTTGATTTCCTTATAATGGACATTGTTGACTGCAAATATTGTCAATTAAGCTCATGAGAATGAGCTGTAAGGTGCATTGATGTTTCTCCAAAGAATTGAAAGTACTTGAAATTTTTGAAAGAGAAAATTCTGTTGCTCAATTAAATTCTTCTTTTTTTATCGGGTTGAATTATTAACTTCCCCCTTCCTCATCCTAGTTTTGATAGCATTCTCCAAAGACACTGGATGCCTCTTTAGTCTCTAGTATTTGATCTAGTTAGTAGTGCATTAGCTGCTGTACTAGCGATTACATTTAACTTTTTGGTGCATAGTTTTTTGTTCTCCCATTAACAAAGTATTATTGTAGTGCTGCAACTACAAAATTTAGAGTTGCGTCATGATTGAATAGTTTTGTTGATCTATGCTTCTGTGATTATGGATGTGTTCTCAAAACTTAAGAGATTTTTATCATAAGTTTTTTTTTTTCTAATTTCTGTCCTATTTCTTGTCAGTTCTGTTTTGGTCTGCTAACGGTGACATTCGAAATGCCACTAGGGAGGCATTACTTCGTATAAAAGTTAGCTTCTTGTCTCTCAGCTTTATTCATGATTCAAATTTGGTACAATTGAGTTTAACTTGATGTTCAAAAAAAAAAAAGAGAGTTTGTCGTGAACTATTTCCCTTTTTTTGTCCATTAAACAAGTATTACAATGTCACCAGTTTGTTGTGAAGTTCATTCTGATTAAACTGATAGATTTTTTGAGTTGATTTTTCCTGCTGTACGTTTATTTAAAGTTTTCCCAATGTCGATGCCAAATACTTACTAGTTACTGCTTACTAAAAGCATGAGGAGTTGAGTTTGAGATCACATGGATCAACTTTATGAGCTCCACCTGAGGCATTTGAGAAGGCCCAAATCTGTTGATCTAATGATTTGTTACCAATCATCTATAAAAAGCAGCTATAGATTCACTTTCTACCTCTTATTTAGATATTATTCATCTATCAAGGTGTCTATCTTGTATTGCTATCCTTTTCTTTGGATTCTTTAATCGACCCTATTTGGATCAAAAATTTCTAAATTAAGTCCTTCTGGACATGCTAACACGTATAATCATCATTTACATTGCCTTAAAATGAGCAATCTATGGATGACTTACTGGCACTCTTCCAAATTTTGCAGGTTTCTTGCTCCACGGTCGTCAGGATACTTGATTCTGTTTTCGAGCAAGAAGTTTGCACAATTGGTTCTCCATATGGGAAGAAGAAAAAGAAAAAGAAACATATGTCTCATCTTAACCAAAATAGTGGAAGAACTGGCAAAAATGAAATTTCTTTCCTGAGCTCTCTCGTAGATTTTTTTGCTGCTGAAGAAAGATTTAAAGACCAGGTTTGCTATAATGATAATATCTGCTCTTTGATTATCTAGATTACTAGATTCTTATGTCGTGGTTGCTGTTCTGTTTATCATGATGCCATTGTTGAGTTGCCTGTCATACATATTCTCATACTGGGGCTAACGATATTATTCCCTTGGTTTGTAGGACTTCCCTAATAGGGCCCTTATTTAAGCTTCTCCACAAAATGTTTATGGATGAGTCGGTTCACAATGATGTTGACCAGGATGTGCAAAATATACAAGCTTCATCGGGCTTCTCTCAAACCGTTTCCAGTATGATATGCTACAATCAACTGACGCTACTGTTGATTTTGGAAGATATAAGTGCCTCACTTTCGACTATTGTTCCTGCAAAGGTTGCCTCTGATTTTTCTAGGAATAGAAAACTTATAATAGGCCTTTATTTCCTCTATTTATTCCCATTAGTTTCTAAACTCTGGGTATAACAAATTTGATGTCAGGATGATACAATGAATAACTTTGACTTGAAGCTTTTGATTAATTGCGCCCGATCTACGAAGGATGAAATCACTCACAATCAAGTCTTTTAATTATTATCTACAGTTGCAAAGGTTGCTCCAGACAAAGTTTTGGCTCATATACTGGATATTTGTACTCTTATTGGGGAATCAGCTGTCACACAGGTCTGTTGGTATTTGTTTCTTGCCTTTTGGTTCGAATGTGCTGTTCTCTACATAGAACATTCATCAAAAGAACTGTTTGGTTATTGAGTTTTTTTCCCCACTTAAACCTATTGTTGTCGTATACCGATGAATCAGTGATTGAAAAAGCGCGCCTAGGTGACCGCCGAGGCGAGGCGTGAGGCGACACTACAACGCCTCAGGGGTGCCAGGCGAGTTGAGCTTAGAGAAGGCGAGCGACCAGTTGGTAAAATCTCGCCTAGTCGTGAGGAGTGAGGCGACGTAAAAAGCGCGACTAGGCATCAGCTACGATCGTCGACCAAGACCAGCCGTCGTTGACCACCCCCAGACGTCTGGCGACCTAACCCCTGTCCTTGCCGACCACCTTTGGGCATTTTTAGGCCACCGGCGACTTCGTTTGTACTCGACAAAGTCTTTGTACAAAGTTTAGAGGTATTTCAAACTCCAATCTGTCATATTTTGAACTGTTTGAGGCTGAAAACTCTCTTTCGAACCTTTGGGCATCGATTTGAACACTAATAAGTGATTTTGAGTGCTAGGTATTGGGTTTTGTGGGTTTTCATGGTTCGACGTTGACTGGGTAAGCTCTGATCGTGGGTCTTATGGTCGCCGGTCGTTGGCAAGAGCTTGCTAGAGTTCACCGAGTGCAGCTGATCGTCTCTCGCTGTTTCTCTTCTCCTCTTACTCACACCCTGTCTCGATCTCTCCTCTCTCGTATTATATCTATAACTATAACAATATATGTATGTTACAGAAGTCTGTACACAATGTTTTCAAAGGCGTTTTCTGGGCTCGCCTTGGGGCGTTGGGGCAGTGAGGCATTGCCACAACGCTTCAGGGCGTGAAAATTTAGGCGGTGAACCACAAAGGCAATCGCCTAATTTCCTTAGGCGTACGCCTCAGTCGCCATTTATGCCCCAATTGGCGAGGCGTATGCCTCAGGAGAGAAATTTTTCTAATCTAATTTTTGTAATTTTGTAAGCCTCAAGCGTATGCCTCTCTCTCTCTCTGCTGCCTTGTTAAAGTCGATCTCATCTACAGTCGTGCTTTGTTTTCCTTGGAACAGTTGTACTCTGTTTTCCTTTACTAAGTGACGAACTGATGTGCTTTGTTAATAACTAATAAAGTGACAAGTTAATAAGGTAAAAATTTGATAGCTAATAAAGTGATGTTTTAGGGTTTCTCAATTAGTTATTAACTGATAAGGTAATAATAAGTCATTAACTAATAATCTATTTTATGCAATCTTTTTATATTAATGGCGCATTTTTTGTATTTTAAAGTTATTTTATTAATTTAATTATTTAAAAAATAAAAAATCGAAAGGCTTACGCCTCAATGCCTCAGGGCATACGCCTTGCCTCTTGGGGGGTCAAGCGCCTCGCCTTTAAAAACTTTGGTACATATACCGTGTATTAGTTTCATGAGCGTATTTTACATATTTTACTAGTATTTCGTATGTTGGATTGTTGGTTATTATGCAATATGGTGATGTTTATTATTGTTTTGATGGTAGGAATGACTATTGGTCATTTATGTAGTTTATTTCTTCTTTTTTTTTTAAACGCTCGCCTCGCTTCAATGAGGCGCTCGCCTCGCCTCACCTCGCTTCAATGAGGGCTTTGTCGCCTCGCGTTTACCTCGTGTATTTAAATTACTGCTATGAATACAAGTGTTTATGAACTCTTTTGTTGTAGTGGAACAGTGATTCACAAAGAGTGTTTGAAGTCCTCATATCGGCAATTGTTCCGTGCTGGTTATCTAAGAATGGCAGCATAGACACATTGCTTCAGGTAATATGATACTCTACTTCACTTGCCAAACCATCCCTTCTCCAGTGGTACATAAATGGTTTCTTATCTCAGGTTTTCGTTGGGTTATATTTGTCTTTCAGATTTTTGTGAATGTAATGCCTGAAGTTGCCGAGCATAGAAGGCTGCCAATTACTTACATCTTTTGAGGTATTAGAGAACTTCCTTCAGTCTAGATATCTTTACTTTTGCCCTGATTGACAAGCTTTTTACTTCGAGGACTCTTGGAGAGAGTGCTAGCTTGGGTTCATTACTTTTTCTCCTTTTCTGTTCATCGGTTTCAAGGAAACTATTATCTGGCCCTGATGATAGTCTACACTCGTGGGATCACTCATATAGAATGGGAGTTTGTATTTGCAATGAGAATATCTGAGCAGTATTCATGCATGATGGCTTCCTTCACTTGTTAAGCTGATTCAACAAATAGAAATTGGTACTTGTGGTCTACAAAGTTTTAAGGAACTGCTAGTTGCCATGCAGTTCATTTCAGAGAAACTGCTAGATCCTGAAATTACATTTAAGCTCAGTTCTGGTGAAGAATCGAATGATGTTCAGGTATGTATAAATTATGTTCGTTTGTTTCATTCGTTGATGAGTTATGGACGACTAACAAATCTAGAGCTTGGATGTGGCATCATCAAGGCATTGGCCCCCTAGACGCCAGAAACGAAACTTCGAATTGAGACATTTTAAAAGACAAAAAGAGAGAAGTCCTATGACTGAAATAAGCCTCACCCATTTTTCTTCATTATGAAAGAAAAGTGATCCATTCAATCAGTGACTGCCTGAAGAACATTATGCCGCAGTGGTGGGCAGCTGCGGCTATGGACCTGCGGTCAACACATCATTTTCTGTTTGGTGTCCTAATTGGAGCGAAGTGTTAACCCAACCGCCCAGCCTGTCATCCATCTCCGCATCAAACATGTACTGAACCCTCATCAAACACCCAAACCAACCCCACCCTGCATCAAAATTGGAAGTGCTGATTCAAGTAGAGGGGTTTTATATAAAGTCTAGAAACAATTACTCCCTCCGCCCCAAATTGCTTTCCCCTTTTGGGGAAACTAAATATTAAAAGGACAAGCGATGATTGCATCAAATTCAATTTGTGAGGTATAACTTTCTTACATTGCCCTTGAATCCTATCTTTTAAAACATGTTAACTACCTTTTAAGTACAATTTTGGAAACTAAAGCTTTTTAGTTTGACTTTTTAAAGGGACTAAAATTTTGGGACTTCTAAAAAAGAAAGAAGGTCCGGCAATTTGGGACGGAGGGAATAATATACAGCAAATGTGCTGCAACATATGCTTCTTTCCAACAAATTTGGGGGGCCATGTGCTTGATGGGGATAATTCATCATGTCTTTGTACCATTGTACTTTCAGTGGGTTTAAAGTAGTATGGGAGGCTGCTTCGTATAATGCAATCTGTTCATACTTTCCCACATCTACATATAGTTGTCCTTCATATCCTTAGCTACTTATGAATTACGATACTTTTGCAGAGAACACTTGGAGCACTTATGGAATGTATTGTTTCTCATTTACAACTGGTTGACTCAAGCTGAAAGCATGTAAATTTTTCCAGTCATCAGGAAAGAGATCAAGGAGTTAATGCATACTGTCTTGAAATATATTACGAACGGGCTCATGCCGTCAACATACTTCCATGGGATTTCCCTATTAAATTGCTGAAACATGCAGATAGAAGTGTGAGGAGGTAAGTAAGTAATGGATAACTTATTACTCCCTCCGTCCCATTTTCATTGTCCATTATTCTGTTTCTCTTTTATGTCTTTTGCCTATATCTTTTAGTGCGGATCTTGAAAAATACGCAATATGGATCTTGTTTGATATATCTTGATTATTTTTATAATATAAAATTTTCAAAATTATGAAAAACATTATAGATTGAAAGATATAAGCAATTAAAAAATGGTACGCAATTAAAAAATGGACAATGAAAATGGGACGGAGGGAGTATCATGAATCATGTGTAGAGAGAATGTTAAACAGATGTTTTTTTGTCACATTTTGTAGTACTGTTCTATGTGGCAAGGTTGCATTAGGTGGTGATTTTGTGTGAGGTTTTCATGTAGAGATTTCCACGGTTGGAAACCGTCGTATACATTCCTTTTAATTCCTACTGATTCCTTACTGTCTGTAAATTCATGATCTCTAGTTCAGCGCAATTAAAAACTTCCTGCTGCTTGGAACAGATGGAACTTTTTACTTAACAGATCCACGGCTTAATTTTCTCTCATGGTTCATCTTTGTGTTTCTTGTTATCTGCTTGATATTGATTTGTAATCTTGGCCCAACTAAATCAATTCCTTTCATTCAAGCAGGCGCTTGGGCTTCTTTCGGAAACTGTCAAAGACTCTGACACTACGAAGCTGAATCATGGGAGAAAGGGTTTGACTTTGAAGTCAAGTTCTTGGGTTCATGTAGATGATAGTGCTGTGGAGTCATTTGGGGAGATGTGTTTGGAAATTGTCAAGTTGGTTGACGATTCTCTTGATGATTCTAGTACTTCGTTAAAAGTGGCAGCTGTTTCAGCGATGTAAGTTTTGGTGTACAAGTTCCTTCCTATTATTTGATATTCAGCATGTGCCTCTCCTCTGTGACTAAACATATCCAGTCAGACAATGTGGCTCTCTTCTTCCTGCATTCGAAGGACTGGTGCTTTGATCAATGTGCTTGGTCCAAGGGCCCTTCCCGAGCTTCCTTCTATCATGGAGAATGTGATGAGTAGGTCTCACATTGTCTCCTTATTTGTGTCTGCAATAACCAATTATGGTGAAGATAGCTCTTCTACGTTGTCAACATCCTCCAAGGAACCTCTCTTCACGTCTATTCTTCTCGCATTCGAGGCAGTTATTGACAAGCTTGATGGGTTTTTAAACCCATATCTTGGAGACATTCTAAAACTGATGGTGTTGAATCCCAAGTTTTTACCTGGATCAGATCCAAAATTAAAATTGAAAGCTGATGTAGTTCGAAAGCTTATAACTGAGAAAATAACTGTAAGTATCTTTGTCAAATTCGATGTGTTTTTTTGGAGCTTTTGGTTGAATTGAACCAAATTCATCTCTCCTTTTTTTTTTCACTATTTTGTGGAGCAAGAGAACCTCAGCCGTCATCATTTGACTGACCTATATTTTGCCTGCCAGGTCCGACTTTTGCTTCCACCGTTGCTGAGCTTATACTCTGAAGCTATTAAATTTGGTTATTCAATCAATTGCTTTTGAAATGTTGGGAAATTTGGTCCGGACGATGGATAAATCA
This sequence comes from Rhododendron molle, assembly GCA_025413875.1. Taxonomy (NCBI): domain Eukaryota; kingdom Viridiplantae; phylum Streptophyta; class Magnoliopsida; order Ericales; family Ericaceae; genus Rhododendron; species Rhododendron molle. The sequence goes on from CM046390.1 coordinate 23,667,904, forward strand.
TCAATTGTTGCTTATCATGCAAAAATATTCGACTTATGTTTGGTAGCACTTGATCTTCGCCGTCAACATCCTGTTTCAATTAGGAGCATTGAGGATGTTGAGAAATATGTCATTAACAAAATGATATTTCTTACTATGAGCTTACGGAGACAATGTTCAAGCCTCAATTCATTAGGTGTATTGAGTGGGCCGACTCAGATTTGTATGAAAGTGGAGGTGTGAGAAGCACAAATCTTGATAAGGCAATTTCTTTCTATGGATTGGTACATAGACTAGCTGAAAGCCACAGGTGGACTACATTTCCCTTTCTCTGCAGTTTGCATTCCTGATGTCAAATGAAATTCTGTTTTGGCAGATAGCTAGATCTTGTGGTACGGAAATTCGGTAGAGGCTCGATAATTTATATTCTAGTCTTTATATTTAGATTATTGCATATCTCATCAAACAATTTCATAAACTGTCTCTGAAAAGCCAATCTGGAGCTCATCTTTGACCTTGGGTTGCTTTGATTGAGGGGGTGAATTGTCTTTTGGTCATGCGCTTTCGGTCAAGAGGCTAATCCATTTGGTGTGTGTTGAGCTTCAAAGTAGGAAGATGCTGGTGTAGTTAATTTTGGTCAAGAGGCCAGTCCATTTCTTTGTCTGTTTGTCTTTGGGTTGCCTTGTCATTTTTTAGGTTTAAAGTTTTCTTGTTTGCTTGAGTGTTTAGCCTGATGTGTTTTTGGTGAGAGAGTGTACAGCTTTGGGGTCTTTTGTTTATTTATTTATTTATTTTGAGTCAGGAGTGTCATCTTTGTGTTGGTAGCAAGTTTTAGGGGGGTCGTTGAGTCTAATCATGTACTTCAAGGGTCTTTGGTTTGGGTTTCTTTGTGTCGAGTCGGTCTGTTTTTTGTACACCTCAAACTTCTTATCGGAATTTGTGCTGCTCTGACTGTTGCAACTATTATGCCTGCTATATGCGGTTCATCTTGGTTCTACTGGATTTCTCTAAGATGGGAAGTGTGGTTTTGTGTTATTGCTGCTATTTCTGGATCAAATTAGCATTGCTGCTAATGCTAATTAGTCATGGGATGATGCTGCAGGCTTTGTATTTATCTTTTCCTCTACCAGTTTAGAGGTATTGTTGCTGCTTGGAGGTGTTACTGCTGATGGTGCGTTTTCAGGTTCACAATTGAAGGGTTAATTTTATTCCTTCGCCACTTGATGTTGCTATCTTTTGATTAAAAATGAAAATATGGATTTCTGCTTAGAGGCTATCTTGGATTGAATTGCCGTTTATGTCTAATATTCCATTCTCTAGCATACTAAAACTTCTAATCTATGTAAATATTGACTCCTTGCAAGATTTTCAGGTTCCTACATATTGCAGACATAATGGATAAACGGCCCAAAAAATATTAGCAATCTAATCTATGTATTCAAAACAACGGCACGACAATTGTGCGTAGCACATTGCAATGTCACTAATTAGCATAAAATGTTGATTCTGACACTTGTGCAAGAGAAGACAATAATACAAGAAAGAAAAAATTAGAAACATATCACTTATTGGATGATTGAAAGGTGTGAGAATTGATAAGAAATGAAGAGTATTGTTGATTTTTCTTGGTCTATATTTGTTTTTCCTCAAATCTCACCCAAATAGTTAGATTTGGCGAGGCCTTTCTTTTGTTACCATTTCTCACAAGCAAAGGGATATAGAGAAATGACAAATCCTTTAATTTCGGGTTGTTTGCAAGTTCTTTTCTTTCAGTTTCCGTATTACATATTTCCTATATGAATTGGTTTTTTGCTATGATAAACTAAAGCTATACAACACTAGGAAGACATAAAATGAAGAAGACAGTAAAAATCTTAGGACACCATAGATCATAACTTACTGAAGTTGGGGATGAAAGAGGGTGATCTATGAGCAGATTCCGTACTTTTATTTGGATTGTCGTTAAACTCCGCCAACCAACTTTATATTGTGGTTATTGAATGTCATTCTTGAACTGTGCTAGGGATATATGAATTTCAAGTTTGTGCCATCACTTCAATCTTGATAGGCTTAGTTTTCAGGCTGGGCATTCGCTAGAGAATATGCTATTATGCAGAAGATGTGTTTTCTTTTATCGTTTAGATATATTAACTTGTTGAGACAACATGATGTCACGAAATCCTATATTCAACTAATTGCGTGGTTTTACCAGCATAGATAGTGTTGAATGGTAATGAATCTTGAAAGCCATTGGAGCTTCGTAATGTAATTGCAATCAAGTCATTCCCTTTGAGGCCATGATTAATAGCATGATTGTTCATCCTTACCATTTTTTTTTTGCTGCAACCATGAGGCTCATACCTATTCAATATCAGTGTCATTTGTTATCAAGTTTTGTGATATTTATTCGCATATGCTTGTTTCACAAGTATGTAGTTTATTATTTAAATCTGAATACCACAAGTCCTACTTACATAGATGGCTGTGTTTGACAGCTGGTGGCAGTTTCCGAGTTGTTCCATTGGAAGGCCTTGGTAGATTTACTTAGGTTCAAATAACTTAAAGAGCTAACCGCCTTCTCTTTCCATGCAGGTCAACTCATCTTGCTGCTGTAGAGGTTTCCACATGGTCCTACATTTTCTCTCTGCATAATAATTGCAAACAAACTTTACGCGTTGACGTTCTTGATCTGGTATGAGTTTGATCTACTTAATCTTTGTTGTATAGATATTTTCAAATTTACTCATATTATAGTGTGCTGATACTATAAGTTTACTTTGTTAATGTGCTTTGATGCTAGATTTTGCATGCAATAGAAAATCGTCGTGACAAAAAAATTACGTAGTATAGATTTTAGAGTTGGAGAGTATTTTCCTTTGTTACAGATATTGGTCTCGTAATTCTAAAACAACTTTCACTGTGTTTGGAACGGCTTTTAGAGATTTCTTTCACAAAGTTGTCTTTGAATGTAAAAAATATGTGGGGCCCAAAAATCAGATTCCAAGGGCAGCAAAGACGACCCCTTTGGTGAACAGTAAATGGACCCCCACCTCCCACCCTCCTGTGTCCTTCCCCTCATACGTGTAAAAAAAAGGAATCTTAGGGGCTGTTTGGACAAATAAGCCACTGTGGCTTATTTTTTGTCCTTATTCAAATTTTTTTCGCATTTTGTGGCTTATTGTCAATTTTTTGGGGATTATTGCTTCGTTATGACGAGAGGAATCGGAAAAGTAAAAAAGTTTGATCGAAATCCAGTTTTTTTGGAATTTTAACGAAATTTGGCGGGAAAGCCACGTTTTCGTCTTTTTGTGCAAAAATTTGGATTTCGACTCAAATTTTTTACTTTTTAGATTTCTTTCGTCATGACAATAATCCTAAAATTGACAATAAGCCACAAAATGCGAAAAAAATTTGAATAAGGACAAAAAATAAGCCAAAGTGGCTTATTTGGGCAAACAGTCCTAGTCTAGAACGTTGGGACAGACTGACCCACTTTTTATTAAAATAATCCGAATGAGGAGAGAGAGTGAGGATGAATTGAGGAGAGAGTTTTTTTTATTATTATTAAAATAATCCGATTGAGGAGAGAGTCTGTAAAGTTGGGCCAGACTGACCCACTTTTTTTATCCGTCCCTTTTTATTACTTTATTGTTAAAATCTTGTCACGGGTCCCACTTATTTTTCAAATAACTCATCCAATCACATATTTTTACATTTTAACTCAAAATTTTACACTCAAAATTGTGAACCAAACACAGTGTTTGTATTTTGAAACAAGTTTTGTCAATTTCTAAACAGTAGTGCTATATGTACCGACAGGGGAGGACCGAAATCTTACCGACGGCCGCCGGACGGCCGTCTCTGGCCACCGGACGACAGATCCGAACTGTCCAAAAATTCTAAAAAAAAAAACCCGAGGGGGCCCACGCGAGAATCAACGGCATTCGAGGTGTGTAGAGTGCTTGATCTGAGCACCCCTTTTTTGTGTATATACACGTATATACATATATACATGAAAAATTGGTGCTCGGATCAAGCACTCTACACACCTCGGATGCCGTTGATTCTCGCGTGGGCCCCCTCGATTTTTTTTAAAAGAATTTTTGAACGGCTCGGATCGGCCGTCTGGTGGCCGGAGACGGCCGTCCGGCGGCCGTCGGTACGATTTCGGTCACCTCCAGTCGGTACTTATATCATTATTGATTTTTAAATGGCTGAGAAAAATATTCTACGGTCCTTGCTTCTTTTCTTTGAACTTGACATGACGTGTTGGTTCTTTTCGGACTTGTTTTAGTGGTTTTTTAGTATTTTTTTGAGTGGTGGAACATTTCCAATTAGGATGATTTGAGTTGAGAAATGAGTTGAGTTGTGGTTATGGGCAAATGGGGGTAGGGGTTATTCAAGAGTAAAACTCGAGATCACCTTTCTTTATTTCATTAGTCTACAACTATGTAGCATGGTCACAGACACATGTAGCATGGTCATGGACACGAGAGTCTGGAGCTTTTAAAAAATGGGGACACAGATAGGGTGTGTGTGTAAGTATGTCATATATCTTTGCATATATTGCTCAAACTAAGACATAAAAACCTGATATATACAACTATACATTTAGTGATATATACCAGTAGATATATATCTATCTATCCATATAACAATGGAGCTCAGGTTTTTTGAAAAAACATGTATGTGTCAATCTGTTATTGGTTGAGAGCCCTCTATAAATCTTGGCTGTGCAGTTACATTTTTTTTTTGTCCTCACCCTTCCCTCTCTCGGATGCTCTCTCTCCATTTCAAATTTTGAACGATTATCGCCTCTCTGTGTCTAATCTCAAACGATTATCGCTTCCCTTTCCTCACTTCGATCTCGCATAGTAAGATCAAAGATGTATAGATTCTCCCCCCTCCACCCACTTTTGCGGTGACTCGTAGCCCCTAGAGTGGTTTGCAGTAACGGTGATCCCGCCGCCAGTACCCTTTTACTTTTAATCCTGCCTCCTCCTCTCGCTCTCTTCGCGATGCCGCTGCACGAGCTCAAGGACCTTGCTACTGTCAAATCAGCTCTCTCAACGCCCTCAAAACATCGTTAAATCAGGATATCCATTTTGATTCTCAGGAAACTTGCTTCTTAAGCTGGACTTTATCCAGATAATTATCATCTTTTTATAAACCATTGCGTGCAGTTTATATATATCGATCTATGAGTAAAAGAGCCAATCCGAGATTAGATTTTTGCAATTTTCTTATCAGTGTTGTTGGACAATTTTGAAGTGTGGTCCATAATAGCCCCTTTGGATTGAGGGATCCAAGCCTCTGGCCTGTAAAGAAGATGTTGAGTCTTAAATCCAAATTGTCCAATTTTGGCCGATTTTTCCAATTGGGTCCTTCCGATTGGAATATTCTTGGCATATGTTAGGTCAGAATGAGGGCATACTTGTCATTTTGCTCAGTGTTGGTGTACTGTTCATGCGAATTAAATTTTACTTTAATGGGTTTTCTTGCTTTTTGAGTTTTCCGTTTGTGTCCAAAAACTCCTTTCCTCCCCTTTTTTTTGTCCTTCAGTGTGAAGATATGTTGGTAATTTCGGCTGGTGGTGGGGAACACATGCGCAAATCGAGAGCGACTCCTACTTCTCTCTTGCTCTCTTTCCTTCACCCTCTGTGACTCCAAAATGACTTCTTCTCTGTTGTCCACTTCTTTCTCTTTCTCGATCGAGTGAAATCGATCTCCAGCGGAAACCACTGTATCTCCATCGACTTCCTCATCATCATCCACATCGTCATCGTCTTCGTCTAGAGTTGCTCTCTCTCTTGGTAAGCGATCTCAACGAGAGATTTTGGCAAACAGACTTCTTCATCCAGGTGTACTCCTCCACCAGTCAACTACTTGGGTGTCACAAGGGTGAGGAACACGCTGGCTGCTGTCAAGGTCGTCTATTTCTCCCTCCTCTGTCGTTGGCGTTAAACACACCGTCCACATCTGGCTGCTTGTCGGTGTAGTCACCCCATCTGGATCTCCCGATCGTTTTACTTTGTTTTTCGATTTATTGTTTCCCTGATGATGAATCGGATAAAAAACGGACTTGAGAATGGAATGGATTGAGCTTGGAGTGCTTGGAACCCCTTTTGAACCCCAAAGCCTTAAGTCAAAACCCTAACCTAGGTTTGACCAGCGTGCATTGAAGTGGCTCCCGCCCGCGATAGTGAGCTTGCCTGGTGTTGGTCAAAGTCAAAGTGTTGACTATTGACCATCGCACGATGGTTTGTGCCCTCGCGCGTCTCTTCCACTCCATCGCGCGAGGGTTAGAACCTATCCCCATCACCTTTTTCCAGCTGGATTTTGTGATCACCAGGGGGTCTATGGGGCTGTAGAACCCCGTTTTCCTCCAAAACAACTGTTGAGGACTGCATGGGTTGCTCCTCCCCACACAACCACTTCCATCACCTTGTTGGCCACTTTCCCCACCAAGTGAGGCTGGCCAGCCTTGTTGGCTGGTTGCTAGGCCTAGTTCTCCAGCAACCCTTGCACTCCCAACCCCCTATATATACCCCCTTTGGTCTTTCAAGTCCAAGGTTTCCAAAAATCAAGCAAAAAAAGGCATACAAACCCAAATACACTTGATAATTCCTTAATCCTTGCCACTTCCATACACTTATTTTCCAAGCACTACAACCTTGTTCAATCCATTTCAAAGCCACTCAAACAAAGGTATAAACTTTTACCTGTTTCCTGTTTGATCCCTGAGGGGGGCTGGCAGGGCCAAGGCTGGTAATCAATACCAGTCCTGGCCCTAAAGTCAGCAGGGTTACAAGAAGTTGTGGCTTAGCACCCTCGCACGCGATGGACCCACTCTCACGCGCGACAGTCATGTCTGCTCGTGATTGGTCCACGTGGGGATGGGATGCTGGTCTTTAAGTGTTCATTTTATGCTTATTATTATTTTGAAGCATGTTTTGTATTAAATCACTGTGTTGCATGTTAAAATCCATAGGTTAGCTTAGTTTGCTATTATATTTGGTTTGGAATGCCCTTGGGTTGCTTCTGAATATGTTTCAGAGCCCAAGCATTTAAAGCAATTCCTGGAAGTCTAGTCATGACCTACGGCGCGTGTATCACTTTCTCGCGCGATGGTCATAAGAATTCCAGTGGTTGCCCTTGCATGGGCAACTAGGGCTTAGGCCCCTGTTTATTTACCCCCACTGTTTAGGGGTTGTATATCCATTTTATTCTGTCTGGTTGTAATATTATTTACTTTCCAGTACATATAAACTGCCTGGTTTGCCCCCTGGGTGTGCACTGGTCCTTCCAGAGCCCAGAAGGGGATAAAATCCAACCTGATGGTAAGATATCAACCCTTGCGCGTGTTAGGGGTTGTATATCCATTTTATTCTGTCTGGTTGTAATATTATTTACTTTCCAGTACATATAAACTGCCTGGTTTGCCCCCTGAGTGTACACTAGTCCTTCCAGAGCCCAGAAAGGGATAAAATCCAACCTGATGGTAAGATATCAACCCTTGTGCGTGTATATGGTGTGTCGCGCGATGGTGTACTTGCATGCACGTAGATCCATGCATGCAAGTTGGCCATTGTTTGTGCCAAACTCATACAAAGCCATGTTTTGGTTTAAGAGGGTGAACATTACCCTCTTTTCTATTGGTTGAAATGATGTGGACTCCACAACAAAATGATGTCATGCTTACCAAAAAGTGTATTGCATGGTAAGCATGACATCACTTTGTAGCGGGGTCCACACCATTTCAACCAATGAAAGAGAGGGGTATGTTCACCCTCTTTTAAGGAGGGTGAACAAAATTGCACTCCCTGTTCTGATGTTTGATCTCAAGTGCTGGGTTTTATCCTGTTTATTTTCCAGCTTTCCATCCATCCATGCTATATTGATCACATCTTGCAAATCGTGTTACAGTTTTTAATCCCCAATTAACTGTTCTCCCGCCCTAATTGGCTAAAGTTGATTAAAGGAGAAGAAGAATCACAATATTTTCACAAAATACTTAAGTAGAGGCCGATCTCCGGATTGGGCGAGAGGGGTGCCTTAAAACCCTTCCCCTCTTGTAACCTGGCTCCCGAACCTAGATATGGTTATGACGGGCTGGTTTCCTTTACTTTTTCAAATCAAATAGCGCGACAAGTGCTTCGAAGTACGGTTCCTTAGGTGTCGGACCTTCAAATCCGAGTGGCGACTCTGTATTCTGAGCGCTTGCCATCCATTCTCGCGCTCCCTTGATTTTCGGGGCCGCTTTAGAAAGGAACGGAATCCTTTTTAAGGGCATGCTGCCCACAGTCGGCAACGACCTGCTCCAAGGCTGTGTTGATTGCATTACCGTGGTCCCTGCAAAACCTCATGTGCGATCGCTTATTCTTCAGTATGTATGCATCTATAAAAAGTGTGGTTTCATAGATTTGTAGATTTGAAACTTCAAATCCCCACAGGGGTTTGCCCTATTTTGGTGCCCTAATGAGGTTTCGTTTGTTTTACTGATGTGAAACCTAGAATTCTTTTAGGCCATGCCATGTTCGTTTTAGGATTTGGATTTTGGGTAATGAGTGGAGAGAGATAGAGAGAGAAATGATAGTAATGATTGAAAGAAAATTTCTTGGGAATCGTGCGCAGAGAGTCCAAAGTCCAAAATCCTAAAACGAACAGGGTCTTAAGGTTTTAATGTGTTTTGTCTGAGACACTTTTTGTTTCAGAAGGTTGGAAAATTAGGATTTTGTTCTCATTGTCTTTGACAACCATCAGGATTTATCAAAAATTTGTTAATGGTTTTTCTTTTGGACATTGGATTTTTGAAGAGGAACGACTAAGTTTTGTGAAGCCAAAATTCCTCTTCAGTTGAATTTGAATTTTCTTGGTGGATAATTGTGTGGTTTGTGTCCTCTGTTTATTTGCCAATCTTCAGTTTTTTTTGGCATGGGTTTTCTAGAATAGAGCTGTAACTGAAAAGGGTTTGATGAGGTTTTTGGATATGTCAAAACTAAGCTTATCAGTGCCGGAAGGGGCAGTTAGCACTCTGCGTAATTTCTCATAGTAGGCCCGTGACTTTAAGTAGCTCCTTTGGGTTTTGAGAAAATTTGGAAAGGATTGGAGTTTCTCATCAAATCTTATCATTTCGGAAAATAGATCAATAGGAAACCTTCATTTCTCTTCACTGTCAGCATTTCTCAAATGTTTAATTTGTCTATTGGATCTCGGTTGAATCCACACGGATGGATATCCAGGTCTTCATGTTTCCAAGCCATTTTTTGTTTATTTATTTTCTAGTTCAGTTTGCCAATATGGTTTGGGTTTAGGGTTTTGTGTGTTCTAGGTTGATATCGGTCAAAACGAAAAGGGGTTTGTTTGTAGTCTTTGTTTTTGGGTGAATTTCGTTCGTGTTTTTGAATATGGAAAGTAGATGAAGAACCTACTAAAGTCCAATATTGAGTAGTATTGATTGACAAGTCAAAGTTATCTTTGATAGGTATTTGAATGGTTTGTTGGCTGGCAAATGAAGGTTATCTTATAGAAAATAAGGAAATCTTAACTTCTCCTCTTTTGTGTTTGTGTTGATTTCTCCCCTGCTATGAGTTGTATACATGGTTTGCACGTATGTGCGGTTCCAGGCAAGTATCAATGAGCTTTTGGCCTTAAATCTACCAACTAATACACATTGAGAGCAATATTATTTTTCCCTGCTGATTCTTTCCAATCATGATTAAAAAGTGGAAGATAAGCTTTGGTTTTAGCCAAAATCTTGTCCTTAAAGCGAGAACTATTTGAGGGCTGCGGTTTTTGATTTTTTCCAAAGGACTCTATCAGATTCTACGTTTCTTTGTTATATTTAGGTTATGAAATCAGAACTTAGAAATGGAAAATTGAGGAATTGATGATTCAATCAACCAAGAGAGAGGTAGAGAATTTATGAGTCGATGTAAGAGTACAGATTCTTGGATTAAATAATACATTAGGTTAGGTTTGCTTCTTACTTCTCTATGTGCTTGCTTTGTATTGTTGGTGATATGTGCATTATCATCTAATAAAGATATGCCTATTTGGCTTGTCCATTCAAAAATTGGACCTTGTGGTACATAGATTATTAAGTTTTTCTCCATTTCTTAAAGCTGATTGATTTGTGCAGTTTAATGCTCTGGTCTGACCAGTTTAATTTACTCGCCCAAACTTTTTGATTCCATTATACCAGAGCTAGGCATTCCTTAGTTGCACGAAGTGGGAGCGGGGGCGGGAGCGGGAGCAGGAGCGGAATCGGGTGCGGGAGTGGGGGACCGAGGGAATACAGAAGCTCCCAAGATTGGGAGCGTGAGAGTAACTTGTACATATATTATAATAATAATGTAGCATAGAGTATTCACTTTGAAAGTACAATCATTTTAAGAAGTAAAAATATGGGCCAAGTCCCCATAAATGTAAGAAATGGGCTAGTGTTACAATATATGATTTCTTTTCAAGATATCATGACTTGGGCTAGATATCATGTGTTCATTGAAGATCAATGAATAAAGCCAAGTGACAAATCCCTATTTTCCTATACAAAGATAATACAAAAGCTCCCATCTTTGTAAGGAGTGAGCTCCTTGTTGGGATTTGTCCCACATTGGTTAATTATCTCCTCCAAAACTAGTATATGAGCCTGGGCAGCCTCTTCATTCTTTGCCAATTGGTTTGGATTGGATGCTTTAACATGGTATCAGAGCTAGGGTTTCGGAGGCTTTCCCCTTTGTCTGTGCCATAGTTGCACTTCTTTCATTGTGATCCGTGTGTTCCGGATCCTTTGTTTACCTCTTCACGTGTGAGTCGGGCGTCGCACGTGTCGGGGAGTGTTGGAGTTTGTTCCACATCGGTTAATTATCTCCTCCAAACCTAGTACATGAGCTTGGGCGGCCTCTCCACTCTTTGCCAATTAGTTTGGAGTTGGATGTTTTAACATGGTATTAGAGCTAGGATTTAGAGAATTTATTCCCCTTTGTTTGTGCCATAAGTGCACTGTTGTTTGTAGTGATCCAAGTATTATGGATCCTTTGTTTACCTCTCCACGTGCAAGTTAGGAGTCACACGTACGGGGGAGTGTTGGGATTTGTCCCACATTGGTTAATTATCTCCTTCAAAACTAGTATATGAGCCTGGGTGGCCTCTCCACTCTTTGCCCATTGGTTTGGAGTTGGATGCTTTAACATAGTATCAAAGCTAGGGTTTCAGAGGCTTTTTTCCTTTGTCTGTGCCATAGTTGCACTTTCTTTCATTGTGATCTGTGTGTTTTGGATCCTTTGTTTACCTCTCCATGTGCGAGTCGGGGGTTGCACGTACGGGGAAGTGTTGGAGTTTGTCCTACATCGGTTAATTATCTCTTCCAAAACTAGTATATGAGCCTGAGCGGCCTTTCCACTCTTTGCCAATTGGTTTGGAGTTGGATGATTTAACACTCCTATCGCAATGGGAGCGGGTTCCCGTTAAGCTCCTTAGTTGGGATGGTGATATGATGATTAGGGGTGTGATTGCGGGATGGTGATCTGATGATTAGGGATGGGAAAAGATCGATTATCAGAGAGAATTAATTGACGAGGTTACGATTAAAAGAAGTCAAATTTCGAGTTATATCATTGAAGAATAACGAGGTTAGGTTTGCGAGTGATTTATTCCAAAGTTTTAAAAGGCGTTTTTGAGGCGAGCCTTGAGGCACGCTCTGAGGCGGGGCGTCCGCGAAACGCCTCTGGGCGATGAATTTTGAGCGGTGAACCTATTAGGCGTTAGCCCTAGCGACGAAGGCGCATGGAGGCGCCTGAGGCGATCGCCTAATGCGCTCCGACAAGTGAGGCATATGCCTCAGAAGTGAGAGTTTCCTTTTTGAATTTGGTAACAAAAGAGTCCATACCTTTCAAATTACTGCATATTTACAAGATCAAATAGACCATTTTTGTGAAGATTGTTCCTATCGTCTCCTTCAGAAGCCCTGACTGCTGTGATCGATCAACAATTAGGGTCTCTCCCGCCCTCTCTCTCTCTCCATGCTCTGTTTTTTTATAGGTCGACCCTTCTCTCTCTCTCTACAAGTGCGACTACAGTGAAGGACCTCTCTCTCTCACTGCATGCTCTGTTTTTTTTTTCAGATGCTCTGTTTTTGTGTGCTCCTTTTTTTAATTAGTAAAGGATTGAAAGAAAGACAACAATAGTGGCAATCATGGCACCGATTAGTGCTCTACAGTGATTCTACTGTTTTTTATTAGTAAAGGAATGAAAGAAAGACAAGTCAACGACTAGAGCTCTGTTTTTAAATAATTTTTAATTAGTTGCATGCATGAGTCTAATAAAGTGAGGTAATGTCATAAGATTTTTTAATTTTCAATGGGTTTTTTTTTTTTTTTGATCCGCGAATTTTTCAATGAAGTGGTTTAAGGCTTTAAGGTTGGATTTATTAATGCTCCTTTTTTTTTTTATGCTTCATCATATGTTTTTGTTGATTTTATTAAATTTATCCGTATTTTTTGTATTTTTCCGAGTTATTTTTAATTTAATTTATTAATTTAATTATTTAAAAATAGAAAATCAAAAGGCTTACGCCCCAACGCCTCAGGGCTTACGCCTCGCCCCATGGAGGGTCAAGCGCCTTGCCTTGCGCTTTCGCCTCTGAAAACTTTGATTTATTCACTACCTCCTGTTGATTTATACTAAAGTGCTTCTCCTTTTCATTTGATTTGGTTTTGTCTCTAATTAGTCGTGCTTTTTGTTTTTTGGGTACCGGCATCTTCAATATGGTGATCTAGGTTGTTAGAAGGCTCTTCAGGATCTAAAGGTAATTGTTTGTTCATTTTTAGTTTTAAACTTCTAATTTTTCTTAGTTTGCTTTTGTTTGAATTTGTTGGGGCTTTTAGAAAACCCTATCCATCTATTCCATCTTCCCAATTGAAACCCTAGTGTCGAATTGGTATGCAAGTTTGGTTTGATAAATCCCATTAACTGTTGGTATGTATTTTAACTAAAATCGACACAGACACACAACTGGCCAATCATATTTGGACATGCAAATTTTCAGAATTGGGGGACACTTTGGCTCAAGTTAAGTAGTATTGCCTTAACAAAGAGGATAGGACTAGGTGGCACCATAGCTGAATTTGGTTTTCAAATGATTAACCAGTGTTCTAAAAGGCGGGATTAATTGCCTGTTAATGGGCAATTAATCAGGAATCTGGGCTTGCCGATGAGATTAATGGCTAATCGGTTGAATTAGTCGGCTGGAAGTTTAATCGGAGTTAGGTGGTGATTAATCATCGCTTAATTGGTCGGCGTCTAGGCAGCGATAGCCGATTAATCCGATAATGAGCGATTAGGCGGGGTAAATTTGAATTTTTAGAAAACGAAGGGGGGTATATGTTATACACATACTAGGTTATTTAGGGCTTCGATTCTTCGAATAGTGTTAGGGCTTTCATTCGATCAATCAGCCTTTCATCAGGAAAGAAACCCAGTCATCGTCGAGTGCCGACGCCAATACATCGACGATCGCCTCTCATCGCTGACGCTAGTCATCATTGTCGTCTGTCATCGCCGACTCCTTTCATCACCATTCATCGCCTCTCTCTCTGTAACTTTTCTCTCTCTCTCGAGATCGATCCTTCTCTCTTTCTGTAAGCTCTTATCTCTCTCTGCTGTGATATGTTAACACTGCGTAGTGCGTACTGAGTAGTATTTTTCTTTTTCTTGACAAAATTTAACACTGAGTGGTAGAGTAGTGTAGATGTGTAGTATTATGGTTTGGTGTAGCAGTGTATTTTTTTTTTTACTGTGTAACTACTGAGTATTTTTTTAACACTGAGTAATTTTTTTTGTGACAAAATTGACTGTGTAACTACTAATTACATAGTATTGACTATGTAATTACACAATTGTTTTTTCAATCTTCTCTCTTTTTTGTGTTACTGTCATACTGTGTAGGGCTATCATTTGTCATTTGTCAATGGATCCAACTATTCCATCTTCGGAGGCCTCTAATTCTGCGCCAATATTGAAAAGAAATTCGGTTGATGTTGGATGGGATTATGGAGTTATTGTGGATCCTAGCAATAAGGACTGCCTACATTGCCTTTTGTGTGGGCTTTAGAATATTGGAGGGGTTAGTAGGATGAAAAGACACATAGCTCAAATTAGGGGAGATGTTGCCTCATGTACTAAGGCAAGCAAGGGAGATATATTAAGTGTAAGAAGCAATTGATGATAATGTAGCTAAGAAGAAAAACAAGAAGAAAGCAGCCATGGATATTAGGGAGGAAGTTAATATAGTACATGAAGATGATGATCCGAATGTGATGAAATTGAAAATGTAGCAGTAGGATCAAATATTAATATTAATCTAAATATTAATCTCGATTCTTGGTCCCATGGATAGATATACAAATATTAATCTCGATTCTTTTGACACGAGTGGATTTAAGAAGACGAGACAACCAAACATAAATGATGCAATTTGGAAGGAGAAGAGTCATAAAGTGAGTCAATACTTGGCTTGATGGGTGTACGAAGCCGGCATTCCATTTCATGCCATAGACAATGATAGCTTCAAACGTTTTGTTGAAGCGGTTGGTCAATTTGGCCTGGGATACCAACCCCCAAGCCAATACCAACTAAGGGAACTGATAAGCACCCAATATCGTAGATGATTGGTGCTTCTAGTCCCGCTTTAGGTTGTTTTTCTTATGTTTCTTTGTCGTTTTTAGTGATTTTGCGCGTAAGGCTTTCTGTTGAGCGTTTCAGGTAATACGCGAATAAGAGGGTTTGTTTTGGTGTTTTGAACAACCCTTGAAGGCAAGTGAGTAGGCGAGGCCTTGAAGAATTCAGCCGTCGGGGTTTAAAGATGAAGAACCGTAGTGGCCGAAGCGTGCCATGGGCCGTCGGGTGTCAAAACAAAGCCCAAGAGTTGGAATGCCAGGAAGCAGAACCGTATTGATACGTTTTTCGGAGTATTGATACGGCTTCAAAACAGAGCAGAATCCAAGCTTCAGCGTATCGATACGGTTGGTCTACGGGGAACTTTGGAAAGCAGCCAAAACAGAACCGTATCAATACGGTTTTCGGAGTATCGATACGGATGACTCACCGACTTACTTTTTGCCAGATTTTAACTTTCCAAAAGTGGTAATCTCCCACTTTTTGGTTATTTTCTGATATTTTGAAGGAGAGGGAGAGCCTTATTGTATAAATACCTATCCTCTCTCTCTCTCCTGTGTGGCTAGTTCATTAGTGTTTTAGGTTTTTACTCCATTAATGCTTTTCCAAGCTTTTCAAGTGTAGTTGCTCAAGAACTTCTTAAGGTATTCTCGTTCCGTTAATTCTTCGAGTATTAAAGTTGTTTGTAATCATTGGATCTCTATAGAAATCAAGTTTGTTTTCATTTCTATCGGTGAAGCATGTTTTCATTTTGTAGCACAATGTCTAGTCTTTTAATCATGTGTGAGTAGTTAATCGGTTCGGTCTCGGGGTGAGGTTTACTCGATGGCTTAGTCGATCAAATGGTTCCGCTCAATCTTTAGCTCGATCTCAAAGTGTTGAACGAATTTAACCCATGATTGCTAGTATTTGATCATGGGATTGGTGGCCTCTTTGATCAATGAGGTCTATCGGCCCATGCTACGTGCTTGATTAATCGTACGCGTGCGAACGATCCTTTTTCGTCTCTCACTTGCGTTAAATGAGTTCAATTTGAATTAATACCTTGAATCAAGTTACAAGTAGTCTTCAGCTTTAATGCCTTTAGTGGAATCCGGACGGTTTCGGTCCACTCTTTAGTTAGATAAAGGAACCGTTTGTATGGCTAAATCGTGACTAAACCAAGCTCTCTTGACTTGACCATCTTAAGCTAGTTCAAATCCAAGTTTTTATCATAATTCCATTTAAAACATCGAAGTTGGCTGCTTGAAAGCCGAAAACCATTTTTATTACATCTAATCCAAATTAGCTTAGAAGATTTCTCCGTGGGAACGATCCGGTCTTGCCGGTATAATATGCTTTACAACGACCTAGCCCTTGCTTTATTTGGAGGGTAGGTTGCGGAGTTGAGCAGGAACCATTGTTGAAGGAGGAGGTGGAGAGAACCAATCCTCAAAAAGTAAGAAGAAGAGTGGGCTTTGACGGGTTGCTCTATCATGACCGATGCTTGGACCGACTGAAAGAGGAGAAGCATCATGAACTTATGCGTTAATTGTAAGCAAGGGACTTGTTTTCTTTCTTCAAAGGAAGATTCGGAGGCGTCACACACGGGGGTGTATATCTTTGACTATGTTGACAAGTTCATTGAAGATATTGGGGCACAAAATGTAGTTCAAGTTGTGACGGACAATGCATCCAACAATATGGCTGCGACGGATTTGCTAAAGATCAAGAGGCCTAACATATTTTGGACCTCATGTGGCACCCACACAAGTAACCTCAAGCTTGAAGGAATTGGTAAGCAATCCAAGTGAAAGCAACTATTGATAAGGCCAAAGCGTTCACTATATTTGTTTATGCTCATCATAATACATTGGCAATGATGAGAAAATATACGAAGAAGAGAGACATAGTGAGGCTGGGTGTTACTCAATTTGCGACATCATTCTTGACTTTACAAAGCTTGATGGAAAAGAAACAAGAATTGCAAGCGATGTTTAGTAGCAATGCATGGGGTAAGAGTAAATGGGCTAGAGGCAAAAGGGAAAAGTGGCATATGCTACCGTGATGAGTCAGACATTTTGGAATGTTGTAACCTTATGCTTGAAAGTGTTTGGTCCATTAGTGATGGTTCTTCGACTTGTTGATGGGGATCGAAAGCCCTCAATGGGCTTTGTGTATGGAGAGCTCACAAAAGCAAAAGAAGAGATCAAAGCGGCATACAAGCAAGTTGAGACTAACTACCGACCAATACTGGATGTTGCTTACGCCACAACCTCGCCTTCAAATATAAGGTTGGAAAATCCCAAGCGTAAGGCTAGATTGTCAGTAGCATAATAAACCGGCAAGACCATGATCGTTCCCACAGAGAATCGAATTTAGCTTAAATTGGATTGAAGGTTTTATATGGTAGGATTTCGGCGTTTAAGACGGTCAACTTGGTTTTGCTTGAAATAGTAAAATGCTAAGGCAAAAGACTAGAAATGCGCTTAATGAACTTAAAAGAGGCAAGTCTAGGGTTCTTCTACCCTTGACAAAGGCCGTTACCGGTTCTCGATTTTAACTCAAACGAGAGACGCGACCGCTGCTCACGCTCAGAAGGTTTAACATTAATGACTACGTTTATAATAAGATGTGATTCTACGGAGGCGAACCAACTTGATTTTAACATTTATTGAACACATAAGAGGCCACGAGCCCTCGGCATGCTACTTGCCAAGACCGCTCGACTAGATACCATACCGAGGAGTTAACACCCTTTGCTTAGACCAAAAATTCCAAGTCAACCTCTATTCCGAAAACCATGCTTTAAAGCCCAAGGGCTCAAGAACCAAATAACTTTCTAAGTCCTTGGGAAAAATTAGCCCGAGACTTAGCATAAAAGTCCTGAAGCGGGACTAGGTGCACCAAATATACACAATATTGGGTGCTTATCACACCCCCCAACTTGAACGTTGCCAGTCCCGAGCAACAAAAACATAGTACTAAACAAACAACGCAATCCTTCCGACAAAACAACTTAGCGCATCCATAAATCGTATCCAACTGGCAAGAGTTCCAAAAACAAATTTATTCAAATCTCACATCGAACAGTTGAAAACTGAGATGGATAACTAAGTATCGAGCATATTCCAAGCCAAGTACAAAAGTCCGTAGCCTTATCGAAAAAGAGGACACGACCAACACATATGCAATTAGCACGCTACAAAACATATCCTAAGAAACAAAAAGTGCTCGGAAATAGGCAACGTGGAACAAAAATTACCATGCCTTATAAGTGGAGAGCACCGCGAAACAGATTAAATAACCACAAACCGAAAACTTTTATACCAAAAGAAAGCATACCACAAACTAAATATGCAAATTGTCAAAAAGTGAATCAAAACGGAATAAACACGCACTACAGATCAACTAAGGACTTCATTAAGCTTATATTGACCTTGGTTATCAAAGAACGGTTAACAAAATAGGTGGCGGCCATATGCTGGCTCGGTTTGTCTACCCTTGGCCACCACCGACACTACACTACCAAGTCAACGGCCACATGCCGGCCACAACAAAAACTTGTTAAGACTACTAATTACCAGCTACGAGTTCCACAACTAAAAATTAAAACAAGATAAGATAGGTGGGCTGTCAACCACCACGCACCCCGACCAAGTATATGGATTTTCTAACACTTCCATCAACACCTCCAATTACTAAGCATCATCCCCTGAAACCGGCTCATCTCCAGCGAAATCATCAGAATCCTCGGCTGGCTCAACAGGTGGCGGGACATAAGGCTCGCTCGAAGACCCATCAGCTTGGCGAGAAAGGCACTCCAAACTATGCTCCATCCGGTCTTGCTTCCGTGCCATTGCCCTTCTTTCTTTCTTTTCCTTCCTCATACTCCCAATGAGTGCTACTCCTTGATAAAACAGTTTTTTGTACCAAACCGGTTTCGGTGTGTCCTTAGGAGGCACTGTGGTCAAGTAATCCCCTGCCGGTGTAGCTCTCGGAACCCTTGACTGAGATTGACTCTTCATCAACACAGTACTATTTATTATACCCGGCTCTAGCCTTCCATTCTCCCTGTATTTCTCGAATGTAGCACCTTGGGCTTGGCAAATTTTTGTAATCAAGCAAGGGAAAGGCATCCTTGTGTTCAATGGGGCATTAGACTTACACTCCACAAGCTCCCGGAAAATGTACGAAACCCAATCCACTTTCGTTCCTGGCTGCATGAAAGCATGAAGAAGTTTCCCATCCCTAAAGTTGGCTTGTTTTCAGTACCCCAAGGGTTCAAATTATGGTGCACAAATTGGTTAATCAGTTTGTACCCCTCTCGAAATCTACCTGGCACATGAGCCTTGCCTATGTTCTTAACATTACCCTTAGACAAAGCCTGACAAATTTCATCAAACGTAGCAAAATTGGCCCTAGGATAGTTTATCTCTTGTGCAGCCGGGCGAGTGTAATCTAAAGCCTTGGCAATCGTTTCACAAGTAATAACAATATCCAAATGGCCTATTTTAGATGTAATCTTAGCAGCGTCTTGCCCAAAAACTTCAGGAGCAAGCACAACCATTTTCTTATAAAATGCAACCACTAAACTCTTATATTAAACCCTTGGCATTCACCGAAAAAGTAAGACAAACCTTGTTCGGTAATCCGCCGAATGGCCCGATGTTGTGCCCTAAAGCTTGATGCATCCACATGGCGCTCGTTCTTGACATTCCTCTTAGCCATACCATCCTCCCATTTCTTTTGTCGGGCCGATACAACCCCCTCAGATGTCCTCTTCCTCCTCCGGGAGGGACGGGCTTCAACCATTTTCTCCTCGGCTCCCTCCGACTGCTCATTTCCCTCGTCCTCACTCTCGGGATCTTGAGAAGAGGTTGGGACATACAGACCCTTGCCCTTTTCCTTCCGAACCGGCATTTTAACCTGAGGTGCCATTTTTTCGGATTTTTGAGGCTAGGGTTTAGATATTTCGGATTAGGGTAAGTGGGGTTAAAATTGGTGGTGGGAATAGGGTTGGGGTTGTTATTATGGAAGATATATGGAAGTATTAGGCGTTTTTGGTGGTGGAACTGTCAAAAAAACGAGGAGAAAGGGAGGGTTTGAATTACCTTGAACTTGACGATTGAAGCTTGAAACCCTCGAATTTGTGCTTGAATCACGGAGATGAGGCAATTTGGTGAAGAAATTGTGAGATTTGGTGGTGGATTGAGTGTTTTTGGGTGGAATTTGGGTTAGGGTTTGTGGAAAAGTGGGCGGTTATGGAGTTGAAGAGAGAGAAGAGGGGCAAGGGAAGTGAAAAAGTCGGGCCTCGATCGGACTGAAGTAGGCCTGTAAAATACTCGGCATTGATACGCCATTTTTCCCCGTATCGATACCAATTTGCAATGGTTTTCCAATGTTTTGAACCAATTATGTATCGATACGCCAGTTTTTCCCGTATCGATACCGTTATGTTTTCACCAGAATTTCAATTGGCCATCCCCTTTTTGCCCTGCCATTGCCACCGTTCACCTCAAACACACCCGACATGATATCCGAAGCCTCAAGAACCTAAAGATTTCCCTTTTCGATGCACAACACCAAGTACGAACTATCCACCCTAACATCCGGTTTCCTAAGGTTAAAAGTAGGAACGACTCGAACTTGGCTTTTTCATAAGGACAATGAGACTCATATGTGGGTTAATCATACAAAAATGCCCTGTATCATTTCCTAAGTGCGCAGTAGATTCCAAAATCGATGCAAAAAGACAACAAACATATTTAGGCATGACATGAGATTATCTACCTAAGTACGAATGTACAGAGAACAAATACGGGATATGGGTAAAAACTTGGCCCAAAACGTACTCAAACGTCGTAAACTCCACCTTAGTTCATTCATGCAAGTTGCGATATACAAAATTTGGGTAAGACAAACTCTTGCCAAATAACACTTAATGAGCATGTGTCAAGCTATTTTAATCCACTAATGTTGTGATAACGGAAGGATTGCAACCTAAAAATGAACAAATTTGTAAAAATTTTAACAAAAACAACTAAACATATATATACATATATATGTCTCCCCCCCCAAACTTAAATAATGTTATGCCCTCGTAGCATGAAGAACAACAGTATGAGTGGAAAGGAACAAAAAAAATGTTACCTCCGGGGGAATGTCAACCCCTACATACCTCGACCAAGTTGGAGGCTTTGGCATCACCGACTCCTTTCGTCATTCGAACAGCTTTTAAGGTCGACTCCTTCGGTTCCGCCAATGGAACCACAGCTAGTCACACAGGATCATGGCCAAAGCTTTGTTGGACTAACAACCGCGACACGTAATTGCACCCATGCTTAGGGCTCCTGAACGCCACAATCACTCCGACTTTAGATCCAATCCACCAAGGCTGGTGGGGTAGCACGCACACCCTACAAAAGACTTAAGCTCAAACTACCTACTAAGAGCCAAATGACATTAGAACCGCCCGGCTCGTGGTATCCGGGCGCCAACAAACACAAATATATACAAAGAGGAACACGAAAGAACACCATCCGATTTTCACACAATCTCACGAGTCATACTTTTCTTCCCGAGTCTCACCGGCGAAGTAAGACACAGGTGGCTATACTAGACCGTCAAATTTGTTACATCATGCCCGAAGTAAAATTGACCGCCTAACCTCGCTAAGCAATTAAGCCCAGCGTTCCCTATGATCGAAACAAAGCGAGACAAGACAGAGCCTAGCGCCAAAGCACGGGAATATCAAGTCCCACCCAACGACCTAAATTGCCCCCGATTGGGACATATATGGTGAGCATTGATCATTAACGGTAAACTACTACAAAGACGGACTATTAAAAGCCCAAAACGATGATGCATTAATGAAATCTCTTAATGAGAAAATCCCAATACGAAACAAACATGCAAATATGTACAAGAAATAAAACATTGCCTGTAACACCCGTTTCGAGAATGCACGTGCATCGCATATGACATTTAACTTTATGTTGCATAGGTCATGCTATTTGATACACGTGTTGCGATATCATTCACATATCATTCATTAATTGTCTAGCATACATGATTAAATTTGAAGGTTTAGTTAAGTTTAAAAAAAAATGATATTGGTCTTGGTAGGTGGAATGAAGGGTGAAGATGAGTAATGTCCCAATTGAATTCATACACCCAACCTCATGGGATAATTCTTCCTTAATAAACCTTCAGCGTTGTTTCATTGTTTCCTCCATCCCACCTTCACTGTATAACGTAGAGAGAGAGAGAGAGAGAGAGAGAGAGAGAGAGAGAGAGAATAAGATCAAAGAAGAAGTAGAGCAATAAGAGGAATTGGGGAAACTAATTGAAGGTAAATCCTATCTTATACCTAATTTATGTTTTGGGTATTGATCGAACATGTACATACCTGCATATTCATGTAGTATAAGGCCTAATTAGGTTATAGAAGATTGGATTTACTCTACCAAATTCGTCCATCTTTGGATATGTCAATTAGGGCTTGAGCAAGATTGAAATCTGTCGTGTTCTTAACGAATTTTTCTCACTAACTTGCCGACCTTGTAATTTTCTAGAATTTTTACTGGAGATGGTTATGCATGTCTAGTTCATTGGGTATAATTTTCAGAATTTATTTCAAAGAGGGGAAAAAGTTAAAAATCACACACCGAACTACTGCTGTGAAACTCGCAGTGCTGACTGCACCGACACAAGTTGGGAAAACAGTCATATCTCCTAGCTCGAGACTCGAAAACACATTCCGCTTGCTTTTCTGAAAACTAGACACAGAGACCTTTCCAACGATGTAACCCATGCACTGTGGTTATGCCTGAGCAATAACAGATTTGCTGTTAAAGTTGACCCAAAATCTGTCTCTGCACCAGTTTTAGTATTTGTTAAGTTATAATCGCGAGGCCATCGTAAGGTTACTCGAACTTCGTTTTTGATGTATGACCTGTCGATTCGAAGAGGAAGAAGTTAACTTTTCAACGGTTTAAGTGAAATTCTTAGAATTCATGATTATGTATTGGATATGGTCAGAACCGTACACGTTGGCCATGGACTAAGCCTTAATCTTGGGAATATTTGTATCAAATCTCATTGCATCATCTTTGGAGCATTGAAGCACATCATTCATCATTTTTATTGCATTGGTCTCATTCATTATCATATTAGGGATGGAGATTAAAAATAAGAACATATATTAGACTCATTGATGCATTTTATTTGCTTTATGATATAAATTGGAGTATGAATTATTCTAAGAATAATGTCATTCATATTCTAGGATCGGAGGACGAGTCTCCACCTCAACGTTGAGAAGGAGGCTTTCGCTTTTGTCTTTTGGATCTTTAAGGTGAGTGTGCTGTTTCATTGAAGTGGCTAGCTAAAATTAATCTTCTACTTTTTCTGCAAATATTAGAAATTTTTGACTGTTGTAGATATGGATCAAGTTGCTTGAAACATGTTTTTCCTTTATTTCAAGAGCATGCCATAGCTATATTGTTGGTTGGATTTACTTTCTTCTTGATGTACACAAGAAGGGTATAAATTGTATGTTTGCTGTACACAAACAAGGTATAAATTGTTGAAAGTACCCTGTTCATAGGGTCACGGTACCGTCATTACTCCGGGTTGCGAGGGAAGCAACCCTATGGCTTCTTGAAATATCGTTGCTTATTTATTTGTTTGTGAAAAATAGTATGTTTCTTGCTAATTGTGATTGGAAGCTTTACTCGATCCATGTTTGCACTTTTAAACCATTTTATGCTTTTTGCTTGAATGAAGCGGTAACACTCACAACCCTTTCAGGTATCTGAAGTAGATTTTTGGTCCACTACTGGCCTGGCAGGCTGTAGGAGCGGGGATAAGGGTCGACTTGGTGTCCTTTTGGCTTAGTACATTTTGTGATATAAATTTTTGGAGAGTTGTATCATATGTGGATGCAACTCATCATGTAAAGTTCTCTTTGTAAATTTTATTTTGGAAGCCGGATGTAATTTTTGGTTGACTTTGTCTTGCGTTTATGGAATGAATCTTATTAAGGTTGTTGCTTAGCTTTCTTTTAGATAGTTTATGCTAATCCTCCTTGAGCGGGTCGTTTCAGTTGGTATCAGTTGGTATCAAAGCATAGGTTGTAAATTCTGTAGACTAGCCATGTTTAAACTAGTGGTCGGCCATAGGGTGTTGATTGATCATGAAGCATATCATGCATTTACTTTTGTTATTTGAGATGTTATTTGATGAATTTTTGCATATCTAGCTATGGACCGTGATGGTCAACATGATAATGCTCGAGGGGGAGATCGTAGTAATGCACAAAATCAGCCAACCATGGACGGTATATTACTTGATGCGATAGTGCAATTAACAACTCAACAGGCAAGCTATTTCGAGTCTCAGGCAGCCTCACAAGAAAGTTTCTTTGGGGCATGCACTGAGCGAGACACCATATATGGCCCGTTTAAAAAGCTTGGGCCTACAGAGTTTGATGGACCACCTAACCCTCTGGATGCCGAGGAATGGATAAAAAAGATAGATGAAATCTTTCTGATAATGGCCGTGACGGATGAACAAAAGGTTTTGTTGGCTACCTTTATGTTAAAAGGAGATGCTCGACGTTGGTGGGAGGTTACCAAACAAAGAAGGTCTGCACCAATGGCAAATCCTGAAAATAATGATGCTCCTTCTATACCTACAGTCATCACTTGGGCTATGTTCGCCAAAGCTTTCCATGAAAAGTATTTTCTAAGGAGTTATCAAATGGGTCAGAGACGGGAATTTATGAGGATGGAGCAAGAGAAGATGACGGTAGCAGAGTATGAAGCTCGGTTTATAACCTTATCACGTTTCGCTTTGAATCTTGTTAGCACAGATGAGGACAAGTGCAGAACGTTTGAGGATGGGTTGAATATAGAACTTCGGCCTTATGTGGTAAATCAACGGTTAAATAGTTTTGCGGATATGATCGAAGTGGCAACAAATTTAGAACAGGATTTGGGGTTATTGAATGAACAACGGGAGCAGAATAAGAAAAGAAAATTTGAATCTACATCAGGTGGAAGGAACTTGGACCAACAATCCACAAATAGAGGGAGAGGAACTTCTACTTTTCAGAGCCAAGGTGGGAGTCAATCTCGGGGATTTCAATCTGGGCAGCGATCGAATGTGTCAAAGCAACAAAGTCAAACGGGTTTTACTTTTTCTAGTGGTCGCATCAATGCCCTTACATGTCATAGGTGTGGATCACCTGATCATTTTGTTCGAGATTGTCCTGAACCAAAATCATTCAGTAGGTGTTTTAGATGTGGGGATCAGGGACATTTGGCTTCAAGTTGTCCCAGAACATCGAGGTCTGCTTCATCTTTGGGTAGCATTCAGATGGGTGGAGGTACTTTTCAGGGTAAAAATCAAAGTCGTGGAGGTCGTTCAGTTGGTAGACCTAAAGCACAAAGGAGAATCTTTGCTATGAATAAACAAGAAGCACTTGCAACTCCAGATGTTGTCACAGGTATGCTCACTATTTTTGGTAAAGAATCGCGTATTTTGATTGATTCTGGATCAACGCATTCATTCATAGCATTATCATTTACAAAGCATGAAGACCGACCCCTTAGTCCACTAAAATATACTATGGCCATTTCCACTCCTGCAGGAGAGACTCTATTAACTAGAGTTATATATCGGGACTGTAAATTTCGAATGGGCGATAAGGAGTTGTCAGCTGATTTGATGCCATTGAATATCACAGATTTCGATATAATCTTTGGTATGGATTGGTTATTTGCTTATCATGCCTCTATTGATTGTTTCCAAAAAGAAGTAACATTGCAGATTCAAATAATCCACAATTGAAATTCCATGGGGATAGAACTTTTGCTTATATAATTTCTGTAATGGAGGCCGAGAAGTTGTTGAAAAAGGGTTGCCAAGGATTCCTTGCATATATTATTGACAGCAGCAAAAGTACACCGCGGGTGGAGGATATACCAATAGTTTGTGAGTTTCTTGATGTATTTCCCGAAGAATTACCAAGGTTGCCAGTGGACCAAGAAGTTGAGTTCTCTATTGAGCTTCTGCCAGGTACACGACCAATTTCAATTGCAACTTATCGTGTGGCTCCAGCAGAATTAAAGGAATTGAAAATTCAATTGGAAGATCTATTGGAACGAGGATTTATTAGACCTAGTATTTCTCCGTGGGGTGCTTTAGTTTTGTTTGTTAAAAAGAAAGATGGTACGATGCGGATGTGTATTGACTACCGTCAGTTGAACAAGGTGACCATTCGAAACAAATACCTTTTACCGCGTATTGATGATTTGTTTGATCAATTGCAAAGGGCAACAATATTCTCTAAAATTGATCTTAGATATCAGGATATCATCAGTTAAAAATAAAAGAGGAGGATGTTCCGAAGTTTGCTTTTCGTACAAGGTATGGCCATTATGAATTCCTTGTTATGCCATTTGGTCTAACGAATGCCCAAGCTGCTTTTATGGATTTGATGAATCGAGTGTTTCAGCCATATCTTGACTCCTTTGTGATAGTATTTATTGATGATAGTCTTGTCTATTCTCGAAGTAAAGAGGAACATGCAAGTCACCTTCGAATCGCATTACAAACTCTACGTGGAAAGAAGTTATATGAAAAGTTCAGCAAATTCGATTTTTGGCTAGACTCTGTTGTGTTTTTGGGACATGTTATGTCAGGGGATGGAATTTCTGTTGATCCTAAAAAGATAGAGGCAGTTACCAATTGGGAGAGGCCGACTAATGTGACGGAAGTTCGTAGTTTCTTGGGTTTGGCTAGTTATTACCGCAGGTTTGTTCAAGGATTTTCTTCTATTGCTGTTCCTTTGACCCGATTAACTCGAAAAGGGGTAAAATTTGTGTGGTCTGAAGATTGTGAAAAGAGTTTTTAGGAGCTGAAGAAAAGGTTGACTACTGCACCAGTATTATCTCTTCCTTCAGGTGATGATGGGTTTGTTATTTATAGCAATGCTTCTAGACAAAGATTGGGTTGTGTTTTGATGCAGCATGGCTAAGTAATTGCATACGCCTCTAGACAACTGAAACCTCATGAACATAATTATCCCACCCATGATATAGAATTGGCTGCTATTGTTTTTGCATTGAAGTTGTGGAGGCATTACTTGTATAGGGTAACATGTGAAGTCTACACCGACCATCAGAGCTTGAAATATCTGTTCACACAACAGGAGTTGAACTTGAGACAACGTAGATGGATGGAGTTAGTGAAAGACTATGACTGCACAATTCAGTATCATCCGGGTAAAGCCAATGTAGTAGCTGATGCTTTGAGTAGAAAATTTGCGCGCACTTTGGCTTCTTTGCGGGGCATACAAGAGGATTTACTTGTTGATTTACATTCTTTGCGGGTAAAACTTTCCGTTAATGGAGCAGTTCTATTAGCTAGCCTTACTCTTAAACCCCTTTTGGTAGATTGTATTTGAGAAATGCAACAATCAGATGAGAATTTGGAAGAGATTAAGAAAAAGGTTAGAAAAGGGAAGCACAAGGACTTTGCAGTGAGATGAAAATGTTTTGTATTTTGGGAACCGGTTATGTGTAACAAATGATCCATCTTTGAAAAGAGAAATTCTTGAGGAAGCTCATATGCTATGCATCCTGGCAGTACCAAAATGTATTGTGACCTTCAAGAGAATTATTGGTGGGCTGGTATGAAGCGTGAAATTGCTAAATTTGTATCCGAGTGTTTGGTATGCCAACAAGTGAAGATTGAACATCAACATCCTGCAGGTTTGCTACAACCTCGTCCTATTTCGGAATGGAAATGGGAACATATTACTATGGACTTTGTTCTTGGATTACCTCGAACCAAAACAGGAAATGATAGTATATGGGTAATCGTGGATAGACTTACTAAATCTGCACATTTCTTAGCCGTTTGTGGGCTCCCGCGCCCGAAATGGGCGCTTCGCTCGAAGAGTCGCCACCCGGGTTTTTGAGATGGGTCACCCGAGAAACCGAGGGGTGGTTTGAAAAAGGCTTTTGGTCTAGCGAAAACGTTGAGATTTTGGATCCGGGAGCCACGTTACGAATGAGGAAGGTTTTTCTTTAAAAAGCACCCCATTCGCCCGGTAAGACCGGTCTCTACTTGATGTTTTAAAAAGGGGGGGATCTCCAATATTATTTGGAATATCAAACTCTTTAATGAAGCATGTAACGGAAAGGACATGGGAAATATATCACACTGACGTGCAAGTGGTGCTGTCTGTACAGTCATGATAAAATGATATGAATGAATGGAAATAAATAACATTCCAGCAATTTGTTTGGACCTCGAATACCGCTCGCGGCACCTCGCGACGCCCGTGCGAGGTATCTCAAGATGCCGTCGCACTGCTTCTGCCGTCAAGCGGTTGGGCCTCGAGTACCGCCACGGCACTCGAGATGCCGTCGCGAGGCATCTCAACATGCCGTCCGTGGCTGCTGTCAGACTATTGCAGTCTTTCAAAACATCATTTAACTCACTAGTTTCTCTGTAGATCTTTTGAAAACTTACGAATAGCCTCACGGCGATCAGATCATCCAAGAACGTCATTATCCTTCTCAAAACGTAGTTTTAAAGTAGTTTTCAACGTTTTTTGATCATTTGGGATGATCTTGAAAAGATTTTAGAAGAGCCGAACATGGCTTGTAGATATGGTCTTAT
Organism: Rhododendron molle; assembly: GCA_025413875.1. NCBI lineage: Eukaryota > Viridiplantae > Streptophyta > Magnoliopsida > Ericales > Ericaceae > Rhododendron > Rhododendron molle. The sequence continues at coordinate 23,696,236 of CM046390.1, forward strand.
TTTAAGAGCTACAGAAAAAGTAAACAGCAAAAACAGGTAACCACAGCGGAGGAAAACTCAGATCCAGGCAGCCTGTTCACAATAGCATTAGTGTGCATCATGCCGTGCGCTGAGAGTCAGGGTGCCGTGCGTCTGATCAACAGACCGCGGTTCCCCAACCTCAGACAGATGTTGGTTTTATTTTATGAAAATATGTTTTGAGTCGAGGATCTAACCAAAAGGGGTTAGATCTGGCGTGAAAGGTCCCCCCAGAACAGGGTTCAGTCCGAGGAAACTAGTTTATACCTTTGGTTTCGAGCTTGATCAAGGAAAGTGGATGTAAAGATGTAGATGGATCGTTACGGATGTGGATGGGGGAGGTTAAATGAGACAAAAGGAGTATGAGTGTGAGTAAAGGTTAGGTGTTTTGGGTGATGGGATCTTGAAGTTAATAAGTGATCAACTTCAATGATGAGAAGAGAGTGAGTGAAGGCTCTTAAAGAATGTCTTTTGGGAATGACATCCTTTAAGACTTGGAAATGGAAGTGGTAATGAAAAGGGGGTTTGAGAACTTAGAGAGAGAAAGTAGAGTGAGAGAGCCAAGAGAAAGGCAAGAGAAAGGACTCAAAAGAAGGGCTAAGAGGGACCCCTTTCCCTTGAGTGGAGGGGTTAATTTATAGGCAAATGGCCAAGGATTTTGAATTCAAATGGTGGAGGTATTTTAGGCGGGCGAGAAGTGCATTTCGGTGAGCTACCATCACCGTGGGCTCAACCGGCGTGGCCGGCGACTTTACGAGCGATCGACTTTGCTCAAGGTGCCGGCGGTTTAAGTGTGCAGCGCGACGGCTACCTTGAATTTTCAAGGTGTCGTGCGCTCGGTCTTGCTCATACGGCTCTTCTTCCTTCGGTCCAGGGCTCTTTTGGGCTTTATCTGGGCTTTCAGGTTTTGGTTCTCTTTGGGTTTAGGTAAATCCTTTTTCAAGCTCGCAAAGGAATTGTTTCCTCTATTTCATCACCGGGGCGAACAAAGACCCTCCGAGGTCCGGATTGGGGTGTCTACAATAGTCCCTCTTTAACGTAACTCGGATACCATTAGTTTGGTACGAGTGACGCTTAAAGAATAGGCATCCCAATCCGTTGCTCTAGCGCCTTTGAACAGAGACAAAACGAAAAATGCAAGTAAATAACAATGGTGGTCGCGCTCGGGGAGCTGCCTACGTACCCCGTTATAGGGATCCGACCAGCGTAGTTCGATTGGGACAATGCAATGCGAGAAAACAAATCTCGGAGAACAAACCCATGCAAAAGCGTGCTTGCGGTGCCGTGTGCAAAGTGTTTGAAAGACCCGAGGTGAGCCCTTGGGAGGCGAAAATCGAGGCGAAAAGAGACGTTAGGTCCGTTAGACCGTGGCTCGGGAGACGAAGAGACGTTAGGCCCGCTGGGCCGTGGCTTGGGAGACGAAGAGTCGTTGAGACGTTAGGGACCCTCGGAGGGTGAAAATTGACCTTTGATTTTTAGAATTTTTGAGATGAGCCATCGGAGGGCGAAAATTGACTTTTTGAATTTTGAGGCAGGCCTCGGAGGCTGAAAATTGACTTTGAATTTTAAGAGAGCGAAAAATTGACTTTGAATTTTTGAGGCAGAGCCTCGGAGGCGAAAATTGACTTTGAATTTTGAGGAGCCTCGGAGGCAAAATTGACTTTGAATTTTTGAGACGAGCCCTCGAAGGGCGAAAATTGACTTTTGAATTTTTGAATTTTTGAGACGAGCCCTCGGAGGGCGAAAATTGACTTTTGAATTTTAGAATTTTTGAGACGAGCCCTCGGAGGGCGAAAATTGACTTTTGAATTTTTGAGACGTCAGAATAAAAATCCAGAGACCGGTTACGGCGAGTCCCGAGTATCGAGAAAAAGGCGAATACGGCGAATTCCCAAGGGATCAAATTGTGTTGTAACCAATGCACGATATTTTAAGAGACCTTTTCTGTAAAATGGCTGAGGATTGAGATTCCAAGAGGATTTAGGTGGCTGATTGGATCAATTCTCGAAGCATGGCAATTAATCCTCTGAGCCAGGGTGCCGTGCGGGCAAAATCAGGGACGCACGGCACCTCGATCTTCTAGGCGCCCCTTCAATTTCCGAGGACAGTTGAAAGCTTTGAGGGTGCCCATTAATGCAGGCGTGCCCTTTCGTCGGCCGGGACGTCTTTATAAGTGTGGGGGTGCCACATTCCATGCACCACCAACAAAACATCTCCAAATTCCTCGCATATTCTCGTCATGGCAAACGACGACTTGGCAGCCCGGGTGATCTCCTTGGAGGCCGAGATGGCCTTTTTTCGGGGGGAGATCGAACAACTCAACGAGCAGATTGCGCGATTGATTTCCACCATCCGCACCCTCCGTCGTGCCGTGTCCAACTTGCAGGACGTCGCCTTTGACCAACTAGACAACAAAGACGACCCGGATTCCGTTCTCGGGCGCGAGTCAGAGGAGTCCGCAGAAGATTCCGAGGGCAACCCCAACGGGTCCGATGACGGGGTGAGCGACTGAGGCCGGGGTTGAGAGAAGGAAGAAGGGGAAAAGAGGGCAGTAGGGCCGTAGTTGTTTTTGTCGTTTTTGTTCTCCTTTCTCTCTTCTGTTTTTTTTTTTTTTTGAATGTAATGGCAAGATCCCGGGGGAAACCCCGGATTTTATTTAATGAAAAGCCCCTTTTCTTCTTCCTTTTTCTCGCATCTATCTCCCTTACTCTGAATCGAATCGATCGTGAAAATGCCAAACTGCTTTCAGGAAGTAAAACGCCGAAACAGATCAACGCGCCGTGCGCCGCTAATTTAGGGACGCACGGTACCATAAATTAAATGTAATGCATGTTCATCCAGGGTGCCGTGCGACCCGTCCAAAGTGTTGCGCGGCTTGGTTGGCTGTGAACCCGGTCCAGAATTGATTTCCAGGCGGTCCGGTTCGGGGAATATATATAAATACGCGAGGTGTACACAGTACACCTCGCACGTTCGAATTTCCCTCTCTCTCTCTCTCGGTGTCTGCCATCTCTCTCTCTCCCAACGTATCTCTCTCTCTCAATCATCTCTCTCTCCAGGTATCTCTCTTTCTTGATCATCTCTCTCTCTCTCTTTCGGTCATCTCTCTCTCTCTCGACTGTTCCCTCTCTCCCTCCCGACTGCTCTCTCTCTCCATCTCTCATACATTACGGTCATGGAGTCCAGGGACGCGCCCGGTGACATTACTTCGCCTCCGATCGTCCCGGAGGATGTAGCTATGGCCGAGAGTGTACCGGAGACCACGAGGGTCTCGGACCGGGCGGCTCTGGCCGAGGAGGCCACGGCCCCGACCGGTGGCGGTGGCGGTAGTGGTGGTGATGATGGTGGCAGCATAGTATTGGCGGGCACGGCGAGAGCGGAGACTCCGGTGCGGTGGAGTCGAGGGCGATGTTGGGGTTTCGGGCGGTCGGGCGGCGGCGGCGTTGAGAGAGGACTACGGAGGGTCACGATGGTGGTGGTTTAGACCGGGTGGTAGAGGACGGAGGCCTCTCTCGTGAGAGAGCCTCGGGCCGACTTGGGAAGGCCCCATCGCTGAGGACGAGCCGGGGGTGGAGCCAGGGGTGGAGCCGGTAGTGGAGGACACGCCGCCCTTGTTTGTGGGCAGTGGCGTAGGTGCAGGGTCGTCACGCCCCGTAGGCATGGGCGACTACCTAGCGACGGCGTCCATGGAGGACGTATTGGAGTTAGTGCGGGGGTATCCCGGGTTGGGGGACGCTTTGCTTGCGGCCCGTGAGGCGGATCTTCAGGCCGGGCTTGGGACTGGGGGTGTTGGAGAGCCAGAGGCCGAGGAGAGGCGAGCCGAGGAGGCCGGAGGGGTGGTGGCTCCTCGCGTCACTGTGGTGGCTGAGGCGACACTGGCGTTGCAGGGGCGAGGCCCCTATGACGAGGCGGCCTACGTGCCCTTTCAGCACGTGGTGGTGCCTTCGCTTTTTGACCCTTACACGCCGAGGAGGCCCACGTACGACGAGGCTCTGGTTTTGAGGGACCCTCAGCGGCACCTTTCTTTGCGCCGAGACGAGGTAAACTTTAAATTTCTGTATTTCAAATTCCAATGCATCGTATTTCCATTTTATTGCATCTAAGTACACCACTGTATTGTATGCCATGCCTGTTCATTGAATATTGTTGATTTGTTGCAACAGGCGATCTCGCTCTCGTGCTATGGAGGCTCGGCGGTGTGCCGACATTCTGGGAGCGATTGCCCGAGGCCTCGCGAGAGATAGTGAGCAAAGGTGCTTCGGGAGGTCGGGGTACTTGCGACGGGCGTGTGCAACGACCGCCGGTAGTGAGGGCTTTGGCTGAGAGGTGGTGGGACATGACGAACACCATCCACTTCTCTTTTGGTGAGCTGACCGTGACGCCGTTGGACTTTGCGGCGATCACCGGTCTCAGGGTCGGAGGTGACCCTATCCCTTTTAACGTTGCCACGAGGGGCGGCGGCGTTCAGCGAGCGATCTTTGGGACATGGTGAGGCGGAGGGTGATGACGCGGCACGCCAGCTCTTGAGGTTTTGGACGGAGAGGCCCCTGGCTGACAGGGTGGAGGAGGAGCAGATGGCGAGGTGCTTCTTGTTGTACTTACTCGGTGCGTCTCTGTTTCCCAACAGGCGCAATCGGGTACACCTTTCGCTTCTCCCGGCCTTGAGGGACGTCGGGGAGATCGCTCGCTTCGACTGGGGAGGTGCAGCACTGGGGACGTGCTACGCCTTCATGGGCTCTTTGTCTCGCGGAGCAGGAGTGAGCCTCGGAGGCTACTGGAGGGTCTGGGAGGTATATTTCATTTCCTTTCTTATGAACAGTTAGCTTTCCATTTGTATTCATTCAACGTATATCCTGTGCTAACCTTCTATGTCTTGAATTACAGCTTTGGACGTACGAGGTGATAGGGATGTACCCTCCTGAGACCACGCGTCCCGACGACACGATACTTCCCCGAGCCCTACGCTGGTCGACAGAGTATAAAGGCGTGAAGAGGGGAAGAGGCAAGCTGGATGCCTTCCGCCTGTACCTGGACGAGTTGCGTCCTGATCAGGTATCAAAGTACTTTCATTTCTATTGCTTGTTTCCAATCAAACAGCGCTTTGATATTGCTTATTCTTGATGACAGGTCCACTGGCGGGTGTGGGACCGCTTCGAGATCCCCTACGTTGCGCAGTGTAAGGAGGTAGGGGAGAGTGCTTCTCGAGTCCCCTACGGCTGCAATGGTACTTGGGTGACCGAGTGTCACGCCGATCGGCCCGAGGTGGGCGCTGAGTCCCTGGGCGCTTCGGCTGCAGTGCGGAAGGACGGACGATATCTGGAGGAGAGGTCGAGCGGTTCACACGGCCAGACCTCGAGTTGGAGCCGTTCTTCGAGAGGCGGAGTCTTTGAGCATTTGCCGACCACGTGAGTACTATTCTCGATGCGATGGCAGGTCTAGGGATATGTCTTTGTTTGGGGCGGCGGGCGGCACGAGAGTCTGGAGGAGGAAGGGAAGGAAGAGGGATAGAGGTGATGGAGCCAGTGGAGGAGGCGGAGGTCGCGGTGGCGAGAGGTTGCGGCGAGTGGCGTAGGCCCGGCGGCGCTTAGCCTCCTGCCCTTTCTTGGACAGTGGACGTGACGACCCCTCAGGGAGTCCCTGGTTTGGTTGCGGTGCCACGTCCTCTTGTTGAGGCTCCGAGGTTCCTTGCTCAGGTATAACATGTTTTCAATCTTTTGTACATTTGCTCTGCTTGCATATTCTGATCAATTCCATTCATTGCAGGCTCCTCCAGGGTACGTGAAGGAGATGGCGGAGGCCATGATGGGCCTAGAGCAGCTGGTGAGGCAGTACGCCATGGGCCACCCTCCAGAGGTGTTGCCTCGCGTTGGCGGAGCGATGGTATGTTCTGGAACTTCAGTCATTTGCTTTATTTCTACCGCTTATATTATGATTATGATGCAAATGTCATATGAATGCTTATATCATTGCAGGCCAGAGGAGGGGCTACACAAGGGTTGCGGCGGAAGTCTGTCCACCCGATAGTACGACAGGTCTCCTCTGCTGACTCACGAGAGGAGCCGGCGTCGAAGAGGACACGACGCTCTGTAGGGACCGAGGATGAGCCCATCGACGTCTCCGAGGACGATACACCCGAGCCCACAGACGTCGACCTGGAGGCTACCTCTGGAGGCACTGTGCCCAGGGCGACTGGCACTCCCGAGGTGAGCAGCTCTCCAGCAATGGAGGAGGTCTCTGAGGAGGACGAGGAGGAGAGCGAGGACGAGGACGAGGACGAGAGTTGAGCTCCTCCTTTGTTTTGTACTTTTGCCGGAGCCTGTGTGCTTCTCTTTGTAGGGTGCCTGTTTGCCCTTGTTAGATAGGACATTGATCATTGGGCCATTGTGCCCCTTTTTGTACTTCGATTCATGGACGCCTTTGGATTTATACAGAGATTTTGTTCTTTCATTGTTTATGTCATTCAATTTCCTTTTGTTTGCACGAAGAAAACTGAATAACCAAAACATTAACCGAACTGTACAACTAGTCGCTGAGTTGAATGTGAGGTTTGTGAGGAGGGACATATTAACAGTCGAAGTATATTGACAGTGGAATAGAAATCAAAGAAGGCAAGCAAACCGTTGTAAAGTAGACTCCGCATTCAAGACTTTATATAGACATCTTTACAACAGACCCCAGACATGAATATGAGACAATAATGACCTTTGAATCTTGCTATGATGCTTGAAAATTCTATTTTGCCTCTGGAGTATGCTCGAAAAGTAGGAAAATGTTGACTCTAACATGTGACATTTTTGAGTTTTGACTCTGAGCATGAACCGGAACTTGGACTAAGTCACTTTTGACTATTATGACCTGTAGGACTTGAAAGAACAACTTGGAATGACCCGAAACGGACTTTTGATACTTTGACATGGCTTAAGGAACGGATTTTATCGAGTTTTCGCGCCATGACGGCGAATCCCGGGAGTTATCTTGAAACGAAACATCCATGAAGTCCCAAATACCCGTTAGAGTGTGTTTAGATGCTGGTTGGTGCTTTGTAGGGCCTTGATTCTATCTTGAGGTGTTGCTGCTAAAAACTGCAGAAATGCAAAGTCAAGGTGCCGTGCGGATAGGCCAAGGTGCCGTGCGGGTGGGTCTCTGCTTCACGGTACCTTGATCACTCTGCCGTGGAATTTCTCTGGTTTCAACATGCTGTGCGACCCATCAAGGTGCCGTGCGAGGCACTTTTTCTGACAGATTACTGTTTGGTTGTTTCCCAAGGCAGATGGCTCGGGGGTTGAGGTTTGACCCATGCAGTGGCATTTCTGAGCCAGTGCATGTCTGTTTTGAATCTTTTAGGACTTGACCAAGCTTTTCCCTATGTTGGACTCATGGAAAACTTGCACTTTTGAAACCCGAGGCTCTTTGAAAGTTGAAGTTGTCCTTCTACCTCTCCTATAAATTCAGTCTCTCTCATTCTATATTCTCCACACCTCATCCAACTCTTGTCCTCTTTCTTTGCTTCTTGAAATGGCTCTTTCTCTTACCGGTTCACTTCGTCCATGGTTGGCTTCGATGGAAGGTGTCGATTGGCTCAACTTCCGAGCTCACGGTCTCTACTCCATGAGGTACCTCCGTAACATCCGCCTTCCCCCCGAACTTTTGAGGGCAGCCGTGAGTTTCTGGGATTCGGAGGTTCACGTGTTTCGGTTTGGCGATCAGGAGCTCTGTCCCACTGTCGAGGAGTTCCGTGCGTACCTTGAGGGCTTTGGTTCAGGGGAGGTCATCATTCCTCCTGCGCGAGAGCGCTTACAGAGTCTTGGCTGCGGCCCTTGGGTTGGGTGACGGTGCTGTCCGCTACTTGGTTAGGAATGGCCATCTTAATGTCATGCGCCTTATCGAGCTATTCTCTCCTCCTGGCAATCTTGGAGACATGACTTATCAGACTCGGCGCATGACTGCTCTCTGCATGTGCCTGCTTGCGGCCTATCTCTTAGTTCCATCTGCCGGTCATGCTAGTTCGGCGCTGGTCAGCGTTGCTGTTCAAGTAGAGGCTCGAAAGGACGTGATTCCGATGGTTTTGGCCGAGACATTGATTGGTTTGGACAAGGTTCGTTCTGGAGAGACCGAGACTTTCGGTGGTAGCCCCCTTCTCCTACACAGGTTGGCTTCTCACTCAGCTCTCCTTTTTCGAGTTTTTCTCACGTTCTCATTTTACCTCAACACTCGACTTGGCTTTCTACGGTTTCTTACTTGTTTTCTCTCTTCCCACAGATTTGGCTTTGTGACAAGGTGAATGTCCTGACCATCCTTCCGGCAATTGGTCATATGAGGCGAGGTTCTTGTCAGTGATGCTTCGAGTTTGAGGACGGGAGCAGGTCGAGTGGGTTGACTTCCTCAGGCGCCGCGGGCGGAGACTATTGCTTGGAGGTGCCGATGGCTAGATCTTCCTCTCATGACATGCACTACATGGGCCCTCGGTGGGTCATCCTTGCTGGTTTGGGAGCTTTTACCTTCTACATCCCTTATCGCATCCAAAGAGCTAGATTTGAGGCAGGAGGCCCTGCCGAGGTTCTCGTGGATGTGGTTATGCCTCTCTTGAGCCATTCGGTTCTTTGCCACTACCAGCGCTTTTGGATGACACGAGAGGCTGACGCGCATCCTTATTCTTCTGTTGCGCCGGAGCTATCGAAAGTGGCTTATGAGGACATTGCGCCGAGGGTCGGAGCCCAAGGAAACTGACTCGATCCTACTTCCCTGACCGTTGAATAAATTGTGGACCCTCTTCTCATTATGTTGTATTTCTTTTGGTTTTGAAAACTTTGCCCAACCTTATGTAGCAGAAGTAATCGTGTTAATAAAAGCGAGTCTTGGAGGGTTTCCCCCTTCTCGACTTTTGTTTTTCAAACCTTCTCAACCTGGATCTTTATTTTGATGGATTGTGACCGGGTCTCCATGTGAGACTGCCTACGTATCCTCCTGGTAAAGGAATCAGGTCATGACGTAGTTCAGGGTCGGGTTCGCTCTGGTTTTAACACTCTCCTTTTGCGCTCTAACTTTTGCCTAGAACTGCCCTTTCGGGTTTTCGGTCTAGCGAGCTCATTTATTGTATGCCTTAACTTTTGCCTAGGATGCCTTGACGGGTTTTCATCCTAGCAGGCTTTGCTCTAATTTTTGCCTAGGACTGCCCGCCCTTGCGGTTTTCAGCCTAGCGAGCTTCTCTCAGGGGTAATAGCGTTTGAGTTGATCCAGGTTGACCAAGGCTGAGAATTCATTTCCGTCCAAGTCGATGAGTTGCGTTGCCCCTCCGGAAAGGATGGTCTTGATAATGTACGGCCCGAACCACTTTGGTCGAAACTTTCCTCGTGGGTCGTAAACTGGAGCCCGGATTTCCTTCAAAACCATGTCACCTTTTACCAAATTCCTGGGTTTCACTTTCTTGTTGAATGCCCGTGCAATCCTTCATTGGTACCCTTGGATGTGGTAAAGAGCCCTTAACCGGTGTTCATCGAATAGCATAAGTTCTTCGAATCGATTGCTCAACCATTCTTCCTCTTGGATTTCACATTCAATCATAGTTCGAAGAGATGGGACTTCCAATTCGATGGGGAGCACCGCTTCCATTCCGTAAACCAAAGAGTAGGGGGTTGCTCCCGTTGGTGTTCGCACAAACGTGCGATACCCCCACAGAGCCAGGGGTAGTTGTTCATGCCAGTCCCTTGCGGATTAAATGGTCTTCTCCAGAATGGCTTTGATTGTCTTATTGGCGGCCTCCACGGCGCCATTAGTCTGCGGCCGATAAGTCGTCGATTTGTGCACTTGAATTTGGAACTCATCCAAAATTTCTCGGGCTCGTCCTTTGAAATGAACCCCATTATCGGATACAAAAGCTTAGGGGACCCCGTATCGGTAAACGACATTTTGCTTGATGAAATGTGCAACTTGAACCGCAGTCAAAGTGGCATAGGAAGCAGCTTCTACCCATTTTGTGAAATAATCGACGGCTACTAAAATGAACTTGTGACCATTGGATGCTGCCGGCACTATCCTTCCGATGACATCAATTCCCCATGTCGAGAAAGGCCATGGTGAGGTCATTTGTTGCAGCTCATGTGGCGGGACATGCGTGAGATTAGCATGAGTTTGGCACCTTCTACACCTTCGCACGTATTCCACACATTCCGTTTCCATGGTGGTCCAGAAGTATCCTTGCCTGAGGATTTTCTTAGCGAGCATTATACCATTCATGTGAGGGCCACATACACTTTCGTGGACTTCCTCCATTACCCTCTTCGCATCTTCCCCATGGACGCATAACTTGTGCGTACCGCAGTGTGATCTTCGGTATAGATTCCCTCCACAAATAATGTATTGAGCCGCCATCCTCTGGAGAGCGATTCGGTCCTTCTTGCTTGCTCCCATGAGGTACTCTCCTCTTTCTACATATCTCCAAATATCGAAGTACCATGGCTGACCATCATCAGGTTCTTCGATTGTCATGACATGCTGGTAGACTGGAGTATCCCTCTGTTCTATCACAATCGGTCTTAACTTTATGCCAATAGGGATTTCGACCATTGATGCCAAAGTTGCCAAAGCGTCCGCGAATTGATTTTTGAATCTCGGGACATGAGTGAAAGTTACCCTGGTGAAGTGGGGGATGAGATCTTCGAGATCATGGTGATATGGCTTTAATTTTTCTTCCTTGACTTTCCAATCACCATTTGTCTGGGACACGACCAAGTTCGAATCTCCCACGACTTCCAGTCTTTCTATGACGATCTCAATGGCGGCCTCCATACCCACGATGCAAGCCTCGTACTCTGCCTGATTATTGGTGACTTTGAAGTTAAGCTTGAATGCTAACGGGATGTGCGATCCATCAGGCGAGATGAGCAATACACCGATTCCAAATCCTTTCTGGTTGGCTGCTCCATCAAAGTACAACTGCCAAATGTCCTCGGCTACCGTCATTATGTCTTCGTCGGGGAAATTGAATTCGGCATCCTCCCCTCCCTTAACTGGGCAATCGGCCAAGAATTCTGCGACAGCTCTTCCTTTCACTGACTTTCGGGTGACATACTTTAATTCAAATTCAGCGAGCATCAGCAACCATCGCGCCATTCTTCCTGTGAGGGCTGGTTTTTCGAATAGATATTTTAGGGGATCCATCCGAGATATCAGCCTCACCGGATAGGCGAGCATGTAATGTCTCAACTTCCTGGAAGCCCATACAAGTGCCCAGCATGTCTTTTCCAGGGGAGTGTACCGCTCTTCGGATCCAACCATCTTTTTACTAAGGTAGTAAATAGCCCTTTCCACCCCATCATCTCCTTCCTGTGCCAACATGCATCCCATTGAGGATGGAGTGACTGACAGGTATAGGATCAAAGGTTTTCCCATTACGGGCGGCGTTAATACCGGTGGCTTGTTTAGGTAGGCCTTGATGGCTTCGAATGCTTTCTGGCACCTATCATCACAAGCGAATGGCACTCCTTTCTTGAACAAACGGAATAGGGGTTCGCAAGTCGAGGTCAGCTTTGCAATGAATCGACTGATGAATTGCACCTTGCCGAGGAAACTCCTTACATCCTTCTCAGATCTCGGCGGTTCCATTTCTAGGATGGCTTTGATTTTCGATGGATCGACTTCGATGCCTCGGGTGGTGATCATGAACCCAAGCATCTTCCCTGCAGTGACTCCGAACGTGCATTTGGCGGGGTTGAGCCGCATCTTGTACTTCCTGATTCTTTCAAGAAACTTCCTGAGCGCGGGCAGATGTCCTTCTCGCTTTTTGGCATTAACAATCATATCGTCAACGTAGACCTCTACCTCTTTATGAATCATGTCGTGTAGCAATGCCGTGGCAGCCCGTTGATAAGTAGATCCGGCGTTCTTTAGTCCGAAGGGCATGACTCGATAACAATGCGTCCCCCACTCAGTGATGAACGTGGTTTTTTCCCGATCCTCTGGAGCCATAAGGATTTGATTGTACCCCGAAAAACCATCCATGAAAGAGAGTAGGGCATGGCAGCGGTATTATCAACTAACACATCAATGTGGCGGTAGCGGGAAGTCATCTTTTGGGTTGGCTTTGTTGAGATCGACGCAGACCCTTATTTTACCATCCTTCTTTGGTACTGGGACGATGTTTGCAACCCACTGAGGGTATTCAGTTACCATTAAAAACCCAGCGTTAATCTGTTTAGTGACTTCTTCCTTTATCTTAAGCACCCAGTCAGGTCTCATGCGCCTTAGTTTCTGTTTTACTGGTTTTGCATCGGGATAAAGGGGAATCCGGTGTTCCACGATTTCAGGATCGATTCCGGGCATATCTTCGTGTGACCATGCAAATACATCTTCGAATTCTTTGAGCAGGTTTACAAGGGCTTCGCGCTCTTCAGCGGATAGCGCGGAACCGATCTGGATCACCCGGGGACTCCCTTCATCTCTCAAATTTATTAAAACGATTTCTTCTTTTACAGGTTGAGCATGCCTTTCATCTTCCCTGTCGATTAGGGATCGAATTTCTTTGGGGATGTCCCCATCGAAACCAATCTCTTCATCACCAGGGTCGACACAATTTATTTCAAAGTCAGGGAAGTAAGCAGAATCAGATTCATTTATTTCATTATTAACGGAGGCCTCGGGGGCACCATACACACGGGTGGATTCGAACTCGAAGTACAGACTCTGAGAGTTTGGGCCAAGAGGCACCAACTCGGACTCAGCGGACTCAGAAGACTCAGAAGACTTAACAGACTCAAATTCAGACTCAGATTCAGACTCAGACTCATGGTGAGTTGCACTCGGTATGAAGGTCCAGTTCTTGTATCCTCCATGATGAGCAAAGTCGGATCCTCAGGGGTATCTTGTTCCACCATCAGCACTTCCGCTTCCGCAGCTGTACCCATCGATTCGTCTTCCCTAAACAGAGTTGCGAGACTACCCATGGCAAAGACCTCAATCCAGTCGGGGAGCTTTTTTTGCTTTTCCACAATCTCAGCTTCTTCATCACTATCTAGCCAGACATCGTTGGCGAATATCTCAAACCCTGGCAGGAAGGTATTGGTCTCTTCGTCCCAAAACGGTTCTGGCTGTCCCTGATAAATCTGCTTTGCTTCTTCTTTGACAAAGTAGTCCTCCAGCCTGTTCCCCCTTTTCACTTTGTTTTTACTTGAGGGTGAGTAACCAAGGCCGGTTGTGCGCATCAGAGTGCCCTGAGCTTCAAACTTCGCAGGGCCTTGGAGGTTCTTTCCCAGTCCCAATCCTGGCATGTAGGACATTTTCTTCATAATCTTGATGGCAACATTGCTAATGATGAAGTCATCATCGATCCTAACTGAATAGATAGACTGAGAGGTATCTAGAGAGAAGCCTCCCAAAGCGATATCTTCTTCCCCGTGTTGAATTTCCAAGAGTGGGGCATTGTCCTCAACAGGGGCATGAATCCCCGAGTCTCCGTGGATAGTAAGCATTCCTGTTTCCAATCCCAGCCGAATTTTCTGGTGGAGTGTGGAGGGCACAGCCATGATGTCTGGCCGATGCAGCCAGGGCCTTCCCAAGAGTAGATTGAAAGAGGCAGGGATATTCACCACGTGGAATTCTACGTCCGTCTGATATGGTCCGAAGGTCATAGGAATCATGAGAGTCCCAACCACGTCTCTCTGAGTGTTGTCATACGCTCGGACCTTGACTTCTGACAGGGAAAAGTCCTTATTCTTGTATCCCAAACAGTAAGCAACACGGAGCGGGACATTAATCGTTGATCCATTATCAACCAAGATTCGGAACCGACTTGCCATGGCACTTCAAGGTGATGTGCAGTGGAAGATTGTGATCAGTTCCTTCGGCGGGTAAGTCTCGATCAGTAAAGGTGATGGCATGTTTGATAGGTATGGTTTTGATTAGAGCCACAAGCTCATCGGGAGTTATAGCGGAAGGAACCTTTAGCCGAGAGAGTGCTTGGATGAGGCCTTCACGATGGCGTGTGGAATGGACCAACACATCCTACAGACATCTTGGCATGGGTTTGCTCGATTGGCGCTTAATCATCCCTTCGGGTTTCTTCAAGTCGGGAAGGCTCCTTAGCCGGTGGGTCAAAGGTCGAAAGGTGCTCTTGACCGGAGTGGTAAAGGGATCAGAGGGTTCTCACCGAGGTTGGAAGGTTCCCAACTTGGAGGTTCGGAGGTTGATAAACGCGCGCCGCTTTTGGTTAGATGATCAATCTGGCGGTACCGATTCCTCACTCCATAGGTCGGCCAGGGCTTTACGCTTGTTTCCAATAGTTGTATCTTGTAGATTAGCGGCCAGATCGGCGATAACTAGATCATCCCACAGATCTTCGGGTGTCCACTTTTCAGCCTCCATCATGGCTTTGTTAACAGTCCATTCTTCGTTTCCCACTTTTACGTTAATCACTTCAGTGTTGGCCCACAAGTTTGCTGGTTCATCCTCCCATAAGTTTATCATGGCAATTTCGGCGTCTTTTGGGAAAGTGACTGATGGCTCAGATTCAATTCCGTCCACGAGGTAGTCCATTGGGTCAAACCCGTTGCTAGCAACTTCCTCTTCGAACCCAGGAAGGTTTGGGAACGGGGTGAGGTTCACATTGTCATACAGATTGTTGACGACAAAGTCGTTAAAATGAGAGAAATCTGGGCAGAGCGGGGCGAGTTCCGGCCAGTTGTACATCACCCTCTCAGGTGGGTATCCAAGTTGGTATTCTTCTCCGAATAGTGTCGGCAGGGAGAAGGTATCTAATGGGTCATTCCATGCCAAAAGCTGATACTCATCCGGGGTCGGGTCCCATTCCCATTCAGGTACATCTTGGAAGACCGGGTATTCTTCCCCTTGATTTTCGAATAGTGCACCCAAAGAGAATCCATCAAGAGGATCTGCCTGGATGTTTTGCCAATCAACCTCCCATCCGGCCTCGAACAAAGGTTCGTCGTTTCTTTGGAAATTGGCAGCTTCAAATTCTTCCCAGTCGGCAATCAGTTCTCCCCACGTGTCTTCCCCTTCCCATTCCCAGGTAGAATGGAAGGCAATGTCTCCGGGAATTCCACCAACAGGCATTGGTTCAGTATCAGGGGATAGGGTAGAATCAGTTTCTGGGAGACTTGGATCTTCGGCTAGGGTGATTTGGTTGATACGGAAAGGGGGGTTATGCTGCGGCAAGGGGTTTGAGATGGTGTTTGGTTTATCTGTGGGTGGAGCATCGACAGCCTTGTTGTCAATGAGGTTTTGGATTTCATGACGGAGGCGGATGCAGTTGTCGGTGGTATGGCCGGGCATTTGGTGGAAGTCACAGTAGACGTTTTGGTTTAGGTTTGGCAGAATGGTTTGTGGTGGCGGAAGAGGTTTCAGCACCCCAATGTCTGTGAGTTTCTTAAGGAGAGTGGATCTTAGAGTGCTGAATTGGGTGAAGGTTCAGTTCTGGGATTTTGGTTTTTCAGAAATCTGGTTAACTTCTACAGGTTTTGTGGATGAGGTTCCTGCCTGATGGGCATTCCCGAAGAGAACATTGCTGTTTCCTGAATACGCCCGTTTTGATTTGGAACCGGACCCTGATTCTTTCTTCTCCAAAGTTCCGTCCCGCAGAGCCTCCTCTACAGCCAATCCAGAATTGTAAAAAGTTTCAAAATTCGGAGTAGCCTGAGAAAGAACCATGTATGGCGCGAAAGAGCTTGGCAAGTTCTTGGTTATTATTCGTATTTGTTCTTTTAGGTCAGGCTTATTCTGCATCTGTGCTGCCTTTGCCCTTCAACGCTTCACAAAGTCAGCAAAGCTTTCCCTCTCACCCATCTTAGTACTTTCCAATTCTCTCGTGGTCATCTTCAGGTCAACATTGAAGTCATATTGAGCCACGAAAGCTGTCCTGATGTCTTCCCAAGTCCTCTTCTTGGATGGTTCGAGAGAGAGGAACCATTGCAGAGCTGGACCAGACAAGGACTCGTGGAAGAGTTGGGCCATGGCTTCTCCTTCGATGCCGCGCATAATGAGAGATCCGACATACCCTTGAAGGTGGGCTCTGGGGTCACCGGTTCCATCGAATTTTGCAAAGTCCACTCCTTTAAATTTTTCTGGCAGCTTGGCATTCGGAAAGAGGCATAGTTTCCTCATATCGATTTCTCCTTTTCCAAGCCGTTTGGTTTCTTGGACAGATTCCTCCAATTTGCCGATCTTATCCATGATAGCGGCCAAGTTGGGGTCAACTGCTGGTATCTCCACTTTAGGTGGTTGCTCGGATTGCAGGGAAGCTTTGATCAGGATCTTGTCGGTAATTTCCTGCATGCTTTCCATTATCATATTCATGTCATTTTTCATGGAGGCTACGGCGGCTTTGAGTTGCGCGTCAACACCAGCGAGGGATTGTTTAAACTGGATATCCATGTTAGCCATGCTCTGCCTAAGTTCCTCCATTCCGTCTCCTTGGTCAGACATGGATGAAAGATTTTCGGACGGGACTGAGGCTACGGATTCTTCTTCTTCTTTTTCAGACAGTGGGAGTCCTTCCAGGGTGTCTACGCGAACTAGTCTTTGGGATAGACGAAACCAATTGGGTACAGCCTCTTTTCTTCGCGGGCGATCAATGTTGTCAACACTGGTAACAAGTCAAAAGGAGCAACTCATGACCAATCCAAATACTCGCCTTACTTCTACCCATCTCCGAGAAACGAGGCCTAAGACCTACCGTGGCTCGAATCTCACTTAAGACGTCCGCATGAAGATTTCCGATAGCCCGGTAGGTGCCGTCATGCAGTAAATTTCGAACGGGTCG
This sequence comes from Rhododendron molle, assembly GCA_025413875.1. Taxonomy (NCBI): domain Eukaryota; kingdom Viridiplantae; phylum Streptophyta; class Magnoliopsida; order Ericales; family Ericaceae; genus Rhododendron; species Rhododendron molle. Next base: position 23,713,022 of record CM046390.1, read on the forward strand.
GAACCAGAGCCAATCTCATTATCGTGACCATCCGAGACAAAGCAATGTGGCTACCGGAATCCAGATACGAGCATGCTTAAGGCTAGACCCAAACCAGAGGAGCCGTTCAGCACGGCAAACACCGGAGGTATCACAAACTCCATGGATTTAAAGTCTCCAAGACCGCCCTAGTGGACCTACCGTGGTTCAAATCTCACTTAAGACGTCCGCATGTAAGATTTACGATAGCAGGGTAGGTGCCGAGGCAGTTAAATTCGAACGGTCGGAACCGTGAGCCAATCTTCTTATCGTGACCATCCGAGACAAAGCAATGTGGCTACCGGAATCCGGGATACGGGCATGCTTAAGGCTAGACCCAAACTAAGGGAGCCGCGGGCACGGCAAACACCGGAGGTATCACAAACTCCATGGATTTAAAGTCTCCTAGACTGACTTGGGGGGGGCCCTAAAGAATTCTAAGGGAGCCTATTCCTCTAGCCCACAAGATGCAATGGTGTGTGAATGATGCGTGTGTACAGGAAAAAAAAGCACGTAAATAGGGTATAACACATAAGTCCTAGCCATGGGTTTCTACCCTAGTTGGGAAGGTTCTATAGCTATGTACAAGTGCAAAGGCTGGTTTTGGTCTCAAAAGGGTTCCCTGGACTAGAGCCAAGATGTGCTACCCCGTGTCGAGTGTATTGCAAGACAACGGTCGTACAGCACGATGGCTCATCATAGTCGAGGGTTGCTAGGCATTCCGGGAGAGCTTGTCACCGGTAAACCGGGCAAGATAGCCGAAACACGCATAGCGAGGCTTGTGCGGTGCAAAAGTGTACAGGATAAAAGAACTTAATATTCCGAAAAATATTTGAAAATCCCCCTTTAGAAAACACCTTTCAAGTTTGGCCCTCTTGATCATCCAATACTTTTATACATTTTTTTTAAAAAAAAAGTATTGAATAAATACGTCCCCAGCGGAGTCGCCACTGTGGGCTCCCGCGCCCGGAAAAGGCGCTAACTCGAAGAGTCGCCACCCGGGTTTTTGAGATGGGTCACCCGAGAAACCGAGGAGTGGTTTGAAAAAGGCTTTGGTCTAGAAAACGCTGAGATTTTGGATCCGGGAGCCACGTTACTTAATGAGGAAGGTTTTTCTTTAAAAGCACCCCATTCGCCCGGTAAGACCGGTCTCTACTTGATGTTTTAAAAAGGGGGGGATCTCCAATATTATTTGGAATATCAAACTCTTTAATGAAGCATGTAACGGGAGAGGGACATGGGAAATATATCACACTGACGTGCAAGTGGTGCGAACTGTACAGTCGTGATAAAATGATATGAATGAATGGAAATAAATAACATTCAACAGACTGTTTGGACCTCAGAATACCGCTCGCGGCACCCTGAGACGCCGTGCGAGGTATCTCAAGATGCCGTGCGCGGCACCTGCTCTGCCGTCAAACGGTTGGGCCTCAGAGTACCGCTCACGGCACTCTGAGATGCCGTGCGAGGCATCTCAACATGCCGTGCGTGGCACCTGCTCTGCTGTCAGACTGTTGCAGTCTTTCAAAACATCATTTAAGTCACTAGGTTCTCTATAGATCTTTTGAAAACTTACGAATAGCCTCACGGCGATCAGATCATCCCAAGAATGTCATTATCCTTCTCAAAACGTAGTTTTAAAGTAGTTTTCAACGTTTTTTTTTTTTTATCACTTGGGATGATCTAGAAAAGATTTTAGAAGAGCCGGAACATGGCTTGCAGATATGGTCTTATTTTAAGAGCTACAAAAACAGTAAACAGCAAAAACAGGTAACCACAGCAGAGGAAAACTCAGATCTAGTCAGCCTGTTCACAATAGCACTAGTGTGCATCATGCCGTGCGCTGAGAGTCAGGGTGTCGTGCATCTGATCAACAGACCACGCGGTTCCCCAACCTCAGCACAGTGTTGGTTTTATTTTATGAAAATATGTTTTGAGTCAGGATCTAACCAAAAGGGGTTAGATCTGCTGACAGAAAGGTCCCCTCAGGACCAGAATGGAATCTGGTCCGAGGAAACTAGTTTATACCTTTGGTTTCGAGCTTGATCAAGGATCGTGAATGTAAGGATGTAGATGGATCGTTACGGATGTGGATGGGGGAGGTTAAATGAGACAAAGGGAGTATGGGTGTGAGTAAAGGTTAGGTGTTTTGGGTGATGGGATCTTGAAGTTAATAAGTGATCAACTTCAATGATGAGAAGAGAGTGAGTGAAGGCTCTTAAAGAATGTCTTTTGGGAATGACATCCTTTAAGACTTGGAAATGGAAGTGGTAATGAAAAGGGGGTTTGAGAACTTAGAGAGAGAAAGTAGAGTGAGAGAGCCAAGAGAAAGGCAAGAGAAAGGACTCAAAAGAAGGGCTAAGAGGGACCTCTTTCCCTTGAGTGGAGGGGTTAATTTATAGGCAAATGGCCAAGGATTTTGAATTCAAATGGTGGAGGTATTTTAGGCGGGCGAAGTGCATTTTCGGTGAGCTACCATCACCGTGGGCTCAATGGCGTGGCCAGCGACTTCGAGCGATCGACTTTTTGCTCAAGGTGCCGTGCGGTTTAAGTGTGTCGCGCACGGCTACCCTTGAATTTTCAAGGTGCCGTGCGCTCCAGTCTTGCTCCGCACGGCTCTTCTTCCTTCGGTCCAGGACTTTTTTGGGTTTTATCTGGGCTTTATCTGGGCTTTTCAGGTTTTTGGTTCTCTTTGGGTTTAGGTAAATCCTTTTTCAAGCTCGCAAAGGAATTGTTTCCTCTATTTCATCACCGGGGCAAACAAAGACCCTCCGAGGTCCGGATTGGGGTGTCTACACCGTTAAAAGCACATATTCATTGGATAAACTTGCTAGCATTTATGTGAATGAAATTGTTCGATTACATGGTGCTCTAGTTTCTATTATTTCAGATAGAGATCCTAGATTCACTTCACAATTCTGGCCTAGACTTTAAAATGCCATGGGTACTACTCTGAAATTCAGTACAGCGTTTCATCCTCAAACTGATGGACAGTTCGAGCGTACAACCCAAACTTTGGAAGATATGTTGTGAGCTTGTGTACTTGATTTCAAGGGTAGTTGAGATCAATATTTGTCTCTTATTGAATTTGCATATAACAATAGTTATCACTCAAGCATTGGCATGGCACCATATGAAGCATTGTACGGCCGAAAATGCAGGTCTCCAGTGTGTTGGGGTGAGGTGGGTGAAAGGAAGTTGGTAAGCGAAGAAGAGTTTCTAGGCCCAGAATTAGTAAAAGTTACTATTGATAAGGTAAAAGTGATTCAAAAATAGTTGAAGGTAGCGCAAAGCCGACAAAAAGTTACGCTGATACAAGACGAAGAGACTTGGAGTTTAATGTGGGTGATTAAGTATTTGTTCGAGTATCACCATGGAAGGGGGTGTTGAGATTTGGTAAAAAGGGTAAATTAAGTCCAAGATATATCGGGCCTTATGAGATTGTAAAACGGGTGGGTTCGTCAGCGTATCAGCTAGATTTACCTCCAGAATTGGCTAAGATGCACAATGTTTTTCACATATCCGTGCTTCGTAAGTGCAAAGGAGATTCATCTAATGTCGTCCCTCAAACGGTGGAATTGAAAGATGATATGACCTACGTGGAACAACCAGTTCAGATTTTGGATCACAAGGAACAAGTCCTTCGTAACAAAACCATATCGCTGGTAAAGGTATTATGGAGGAGCCGTTCAACAGAATATGCAACGTGGGAAGCTAAAACCAATACGCGGAAGCAATACCCTCATTTATTTGGACAAGGTAAGTAAATTTCGGGGACGAAATTTTATTAGGAGGGGAGAATTGTAACACCCGTTCCGAGAATGCATGTGCATCGCATATGACATTTAACTTTTTGTTGCATAGGTCATGCTATTTGATACACGTGTTGCGATATCATTCACATATCATTCATTAATTGTCTAGCATACATGATTAAATTTGAAGGCTTAGTTAAGTTCAAAAAAAAAAAAGAGAGATTGGTCTTGGTAGGTGGAATGAAGGGTGAAGATGAGTAATGTCCCAATTGAATTCATACACCCAACCTCATGGGATAATTCTTCCCTAATAAACCTCCAGCGTTGTTTCATTGTTTCCTTCGTCCCACCTTCACTGTATAACGTAGAGAGAGAGAGAGAGAGAGAGAGACGTAGAAGATCAAAGAAGAAGTAGAGCAATAAGAGGAATTGGGGAAAACTAATTGAAGGTAAACCCTATCTTATACCTAATTTATGTTTTGGGTATTGATCAAACATGTATATACCTGCATATTCATGTAGTATAAGTCCTAATTAGGTTATAGAAGATTGGATTTACTCTACCAAATTCGTCCATCTTTGGATATGTCAATTAGGGCTTAAGCAAGATTGAAATCTGTCATGTTCTTAATGAATTTTTCTCACTAACTTGCCGACCTTGTAATTGTCTGGGATTTTTACTAGAGATGGTTATGCATGTCTAGTTCATTGGGTATAATTTTCAGAATTTATTTCAAAGAGGGAAAAAGTTAAAAATCACGCACCGAACTGCTGCTGTGAAACTCGCAGTGCTGACTGCACCGACACAAGTTGGGAAAACAGTCATATCTCCTAGCTCGAGACTCGAAAACACATTCCGCTTGCTTTGCTGAAAACTAGACACATAGAGCTTTCCAACGATGTAACCTGTGCATTGTGGTTATGCCTGAGCAATAACAGATTTGCTGTTAAAGTTGACCCAAAATCTGTCTCTGCACCAGTTTTAGTATTTGTTAAGTTATAATCGCGAGGCCATCGTAAGGTTACTCGAACTCCGTTTTTGATGTATGACCTGTCGATTCGAAGAGGAAGAAGTTAACTTTTCAACTGTTTAAGTGAAATTCTTAGAATTCATGATTATGTATTGGATATGGTCAGAACCGTACATGTTGGCCATGGACTAAGCCTTAATCTTGAAAATTTTTGTATCAAATCTTTGCATCATCTTTGGAGCATTGAAGCACATCATTCATCATTTTTATTGCATTGGTCTCATTCATTATCATATTAGGGATGGAGATTAAAAATAAGAACATATATTAGACTTATTGATGCATTTTACTTGCTTTATGATATGAATTGGAGTATGAATTATTCTAAGAATAGTGTCATTCATATTCTAGGATCGGGGGACGAGTCTCCACCTCAATGTTGAGGAGGAGGCTTTTCGCTTTTGTCTTTTAGATCTTTAAGGTGAGTGTGCTGTTTCATTGAAGTGGCTAGCTAAAAATAATCTTATACTTTTTCTGCAAATATTAGAAATTTTTGACTGTTGTGGATATGGATCAAGTTGCTTGAAACATGTTTTTCCTTTATTTCAAGAGCATGCCATAGCTATATTGTTGGTTGGATTTGCTTTCTTCTTGATGTACAAAAGAAGGGTATAAATTGTCTTGTTTGCTGTACACAAACAGGGTATAAATTGTTCAAAGTACCCTGTTCATAGGGTCACGGTACCGTCATAACTCCTGGTTGCGAGGGAAGCAACCCTATGGCTTCTTCAAATATCATTGCTTATTTATTTGTTTGTGAAAAATAGTATGTTTCTTGCTAAGTGTGATTCGAAGCTTTACTCGATCCGTGTTTGCTCTTTTAAACCGTTTTATGCTTTCTGCTTGAATGAAGCGGTAACACTCACAACCCTTTCAGGTATCTGAAGTAGATTTTTGGTCCACTACTGGTCTGGTAGGCTGTAGGAGCGGGGATAAGGGTCGACTTGGTGTCCTTTTGGCTTAGTACATTTTGTGATATAAATTTTTAGAGAGTTGTATCATATGTGGATGCAACTCATCATGTAAAATTCTCTTTGTAAATTTTATTTTGGAAGCCAAATGTAATCTTTTTGGTTGATTTTGTCTTGCGTTTATGGAATGAATCTTATTAAGGTTGTTGCTTAGCTTTCTTTTAGACAGTTTATGTTAATCCTCCTTGAGCGGGTCGTTTCATTGCCCTTACTAATCGGAGCTGGGCACACGATCCTTTTTTGAGTAGCGGCGTGCGGAGCTACAAATACCCAAGTCAATGGTGGGTACCCCCTACCTGGGGGCCGGCTCCGACAAACACTTAAGTTCAGCGGTTACATTTTCGCTCCCCGTGCAAATTAAAGTTACACAAAACTATACCGACGGGCCATCCGTGTAAATTGGATTGACCAAATCTTCATCGGGCTCTCCAATTTCGAAGCCACCAAGGAAAGGCTTAAGCCTTTTACCGTTCACCTTAAAAGAAGTACCATTACTCATGCTTTCTACTTCTATCGCCCCAAGAGGGAAAACAGTTTTGACAACATAGGGACCGGCCCAACGTGAGCGCAATTTTTCGGGGTGAAAATGCAGACGATTATTATACAATAACACTTTTTGACCGGGCTCAAAATTTTTAACCATAATTTTCTTATCGTTCTTGGCTTTGAGTTTAGACTTGTAAGCACTAGAGTGGTCGTAAGCATTATACCTCATTTCCTCGAGTTCTATCAACTGGAGCTTGCGGCGGGCACCGGCTTTAGCCATATTGAAATTCAGCTTCTTAATCGCCCAATACGCCTTATGCTCAAGTTCCACTGGCAAATGACAAACTTTCCCATAGACGAGCCGGTAGGGTGACATGCCCAAAATTGTCTTGTAAGCGGTACGGTAAGCCCATAAGGCGTCAACCAAACGAGTGGACCAGTCCTTACGGTTAGGGTTCATCGACTTCTCCAAAATATTCTTGATTTCCCGATTCGCCAACTCTGCTTGACCATTAGTTTGAGGATGGTAAGTTGTGGAGACCTTGTGCACGATGGAGTACTTCTTCATAAGCGCAGCAATTGACCGGTTACAGAAATGTGACCCTTGATCACTAATGATGGCCCTTGGCATCCCAAATCTCGATAAAATGTTGTCCCTCAAAAATTCGACCACAACAGAATGATCATTGGTGCGCGTAGGAATTGCCTCTACCCACTTGGAGACGTAATCAACCACCAACAATATGTAGAGGTACCCGAAGGACGACAGAAACGGCCCCATGAAGTCGATGCCCTAGCAATCGAACACTTTAATGATTAAGATTGGGGTCAACGGCATTTCATTCTGTTGCGTAACACACCCCAAAAGCTGGCAACGGGCACAACCCCGGCAATAGGCAAAAGTATCCTTGAATAATGTAGGCCAATAGAAATCGCATTGTAAAATCTTGGCAGCGGTCTTCTTAAAAGAGAAATGGCCTCCACACGCTCCGTGTTGCAGAACTTGAGTACACTTTGTTGTTCGGCGTCGGGCACACAACGTCGGACAAGTTGGTCGGCACAATACTTGAACAAGTACGGGTCGTCGAAAGAGAAACGTTTCACTTCCGCCAAAAACCGACACTTCTCTTGCAAATTCCAATGAGTAGGCATCAAGCCGGTTACCAAACAGTTCACGATGTTGGCGTACCACGGAGCGGTGGAGATCCCAAATAATTGCTCATCCAGAAAGGAGTCACCGATAGGAATGTGAGAAGTGCGATCGTCGAACTCTAAGCGAGACAAGTGGTCAGCCACCACGTTCTCAACGCCCTTCTTATCCTTAATAGTAAGGTCAAACTCTTGTAGGAGTAATATCCACCGGATCAATCTTTCCTTGGCATCCTGCTTCGTGAAAAGGTACTTTAGGGCGGAATGATCGGTGTACACGATGATCGGAGCTCCCACTAAGTAAGACCGAAACTTGTCCAATGCAAAGACTATTGCTAACAACTCCTTCTCGGTTGTTGAATAATTCATTTAGGCTTCGTTAAGTGTCTTAGCTGGCGTAGTAGATCACAAATGGCTCTTTCCCCTTACGTTGCCCTAAAACGGCCCTGACGGCGTAGTCGCTGGCGTCACACATAAGCTCAAACGGCAATTCCCAATCCGGAGACTGCACAATAAGTGGTGAGGTGAGGCTCGACTTTAACTTGACAAAAGCGGCTTCACAAGCTAGCGTCCACTCGAACGGCACATCCTTGGCGAGCAAATGGCACAACAGTCGGGCGATGGCACTGAAGTCCTTTATAAACCGTCGGTAGAAACCGGCATGCCCCAAGAAAGAATAGATGTCCTTTAAGCACTTTGGAGTAGGAAGGTTCCCAATCAACTCAATCTTGGCCCTATCCACTTCAATGCCATGGACGTAGACGATATGGCCAAGCACAATGTCTTCGGTGACCATGAAATGGCACTTCTCCTAATTTAATACCAAATTCTTCTCCTCACAACGGGCTAACACGGGCCCCAAGTTGGCGATACATTGCTCGAAGGAGTCGCCGAAAATGGAGAAGTCATCCATAAACACCTCCATGATCTTTTCCACCATATCGCTAAAAAGACCCATTATACACCTTAAGAAGGTATCGGGGGCGTTGCAAAGCCCGAACGGCATACGATGATATGCAAAGGTCCCGAGTGGGCATGTGAATGTTGTCTTCTCTTGATCTTCCAAGGCCACCTCAATCTGGTTGTAACCGGAGTACCCATCCAAGAAGCAATAAAATTTGTGGCCGGTAACCCTTTCCAAAATTTGATCTATGAAGGGAAGAGGAAAGTGGTCCTTCCGCGTACTTGCATTCAACTTCCGGTAGTCAATACAAACCCTCCAACCGGTTTGAACACGCGTTGGAATTAGCTCATCTTTATCATTACGCACTACTGTCACCCCGGACTTCTTTGGTACCACTTGAATCGGGCTCACCCACTTTGAGTCCTCTATCGGGTAAATGATGCCGATGTCCAACAACTTGACCACTTCTGCTCGCACGACATTCTTCATAATCGGGTTCAATCGCCGTTGAGGTTGGCGAGATGGCTTGACATCATCCTCAAGGTAGATATGGCGGGAGCAAAGGGAGGCATCAATTCCCTTAATATCGGTGATGGACCACCCGATGGCCTTGGAATGCTTCCGTAGCAAGGCAAACAATTCTGACTCTTGTAATTCACTTAGGTCGGAGGAGATCACCATCGGGTATGTTTGGCCATCGCCAAGATAAGCATACTTGAGTGTATCCAGTAGCGGCTTTAACTCGAGCTTCGGAGGCTCCACACAAGACAGAACGGCTCACTTTTCAATCGAGGGCAACTCCTCAAATTTCGAAACCCATGGGTTAATACCACACGCCTCCTCCTCATCTAGCAAAGAAACCAAGTACGCAACCTCGGGAGCATCAAGAAAATCGGCCTCGGCGGAAGTAAGCACTAATTCCAATTCATCCTTGCAAATAAACTCATCAACATGGTCTTGGACAAGCGAATCAATCACGCTAACCCTGCATACATCTTCATCATCCCCCAATTGGCTTCCAATATGGAACATGTTGACTTGCATCTTCATGTTACCAAAACTCATGTTGAGCCGGCCATCCCGGCAATGGATCATGGCATCGGATGTTGCTAGGAAAGGCCGCCCAAGAATAATAGGAACAAAGGACTGAGCCGCTAGCACCAGGCAAGTGTCTAGAACCACAAAGTCAACCGGGTATACAAATTGGTCGACTTGAACAAGAACATCTTCGACCATCCCCTTTGGAACACGGATACTCCGATCCGCCAGTTGCAAAGTCACCCTTGTTGGCTTCATTTCCCCTAACCCGAGTTGCTCATAAGCCGAGAACGGTAACAGGTTCACGTTCGCCCCCAAATCAAGGAGAGCCTTCTCTACAACCTTGCCTCCAATGGTGATGGAAATCGTAGGACACCCCGGATCATTGTACTTGGGCGGAAAGGTTGATTGGAAGAGTGAGCTCATTTGCTCGGTCAAAAAGACCTTCTTTTGCACTTGGAGCTTGCGCTTGTGAGTACAGAGATCCTTCAAGAACTTGGCATACGACGGAATTTGCTTGATAGCATCAAGCAAAGGTAGATTGACCGTCACTTGCTTAAGCACGTCATAAATGTCAGTATTGAGATTTGGCTTGGTTGGCGTCCTTAACCGCTTCAGATATGGTGCTGGAACAGTGAAAGCTTGCGGAACATCGCTTTCCTTAAGCTTTCCTTTCTCCTCTTCCGTAGGAGCTTGCTTGGGAGATTCCCCATTTAGTGGTACCGGCTTTGATGATGGCGGGATAGGGAACAAGAGCGGAGTCACCGGTGGCTCTACTTGAGCGTTGTCCAATGTCTTACCGCTTCTCAATGAAATAATGGCCTTGGCTTGCTCAGGGAAAGGCACCGAAGGGCTACCAATTAAGTGTTGACCTTGAGGATTTGCCAAAGGTTGAGTGGGCAGCTACCCTCTCTCTTGTTGCAACACACCAATAGCTGCAGTCAACTTCCCCATTTGAGTCCTTATGTCATTCATGGCTTGAGCAGTCTGCTCGTTGGTAATTGCTTGCATCTGACAGAAAGCGTTCATAGTATCCTCCAACGTTCGACGCGGAGGCGCTTGTTATGGCTGAAACAGATTTTGGCCTTGGAATTGGCCGGATGGTACGAATCCCGAAGGGCCTTGGATAGCAGGAAACCGTGGCGGGCCTTAAGCTGAGGTTGCCACCAAGCCTGAGATTGAAATTGTGGCGGTCCTTGAGAAGAACCGATGTCATTTGGTTGGTTCCAATGTGGTCCCGATGTTCGCTTCCACCCTGAATTAAACGGTTGAGGATTGGGATCAAAACGTTGATTCAAAGCATTCACCTCTTTCGGAGCAAAAGCACTCAACACATTCTTGAAAGCGGGGATGTTTTGGCAGTTATCGGTGGAATGCCCTGTAGTTTCACAAATCACACAAACCTCCTCCACACGGTTTATAGCATTGGTTTCCTTTTCTCCTTTCAACTATAACCTTTCCAGCTTTTTGGCCAACTGCTCCATCTTTGTTTCAATAGCTTAGTGCTCATTTATGGAGAACTTCCCAGAGCCACCAGGGCCTTGGCTAGCCATAGCTCTCTCGCCGACATCCTCGTAACTCCAAGTCAAGGACTTCTTGGCCACTTCATCCAAATATTCCCAGCCATCCTCGGGAGACTTGTCCATGAAACCCCCGGTACACATGGTATCAAGCAATTGCTTGCTTTGTTACGAGCAACCCATATGAAAGTAATGGATCAGTTGATATAGAGCGAAATTGTGGTGAGGAACCGCCGAAAGTAGATCCTTATAACGCTCCCAATACTGGTGGAACGCTTCTCCCTCACGCTGCTTAAAGGCTTGAATTTGATCCATCAAGAGTTTTGTTCGGCTAGCCGGAAAAAACTTCTTATGGAAAATGTCTTGAACCTCCTCCCATGTGGTCAACGATTGAGGCTTCAATGAGTGAAACCATGTCTATGCCTTATCCTTCAAAGTGAACGGGAAAAGTCTCAAGCGTGCTTGGTTGAGATGCGCATCCACAGTAACAAATGATTGGAAGGTTTCCTCAAATTCCCGGATACGTTGATACGGATCCTCACGCTCCATACCATGGAAAAATGGAATGCAACGATGATAGTCTGATTTGAACACAAATGTGTTTGTAGCAGTGGTGGGGCATGGAAAAACTATAGGTGATCGTTGAGTGACCCTTTCCGGATTCAAATATTTAAGAGTCCTCACTAGGGGAGCTTCCTCATCCGCCATTGATTGTCTTGATGGAGAATACGGTCGAGAATAACTACTTGGTGGAGAGTATGCTCGTAGAGTGCTGATTCTTACGCAAGGCGGAGAACTAGACCAGTGCAGGCGGTTTGAACGAGGACTACGATACACCCGAGGCCCATGATAAACCACAAGCATGAACTTTTTCCTAAAGCAATTTTAGAACCCTGTAACTGCTCTGCAATAAGAAAAACAGACTGGAGGGGCTATGCCGCCGCCTTTTTCTCAAAACAATTATGAGGGGCTATGCTGCCGCCTCAATATATAGATAAAATGCAATAAAAAGGCAATCGATACTCAATCTAGTTTCGTTACACCTCAAGTCGAATTGGTGGCTCGGTTAGAGATATACGCTAAGTTGAGTTCAAAATACACAAATGAAAAATAAACGGAGTACTTACAGTGGCTTGTCGAACCTCCAATATAAGCTATAACAAGAATCCTCGGCAACGGCGCCAAAAATTGCTTACGCCACAACCTCGCCTTCAAATATAAGGTTGGAAAATCCCAAGCGTAGGGCTAGATTGTCGGTAGCATAATAAACCGGCAAGACCGGGATCGTTCCCACAGAGAATCGAATTTAGCATAAATTGGATTGAAGGTTTTATATGGTAGGATTTTGGCGTTTAAGACGACCAACTTGGTTTTGCTTGAAATAGTAAAATGCTAAGGCAAAAGACTAGAAATGCGCTTAATGAACTTAAAAGAGGCAAGTCTAGGGTTCTTCTAACCCTTGACAAAGGCCGTTACTGGTTCTCGATTTTAACTCAAACGAGAGACACGACCACGTGCTCACGCTCGGAAGGTTTAACATTAATGACTATGTTTATAAGAAGATGTGATTCTACGGAGGCGAACCAACTTGATTTTAACATTTATCGAATACATAAGAGGTCGCGAGCCCTCGGTATGCTACTTGCCAAGACCGCTCGACTAAATACTATACCGAGGATTAGACCAAAAATTCCAAGTTAACCTCTATTCCAAAAACCATGCTTTAAAGCCCAAGGGCTCGAGAACCAAATAACTTCCTAAGTCCTAGGGAAAGATTAGCCCGAGACTTAGCCAAACGATTACTCTTTCATACTAGACGGACAAAACATACTAGAAATATAAGCCATGAGATTTAACCGACAGAATCGAAATCAAACTTGATTTTATAAAGGATCTCATCTATAAAAACAACTTTAACAAACGAGAAAGGAACAATTGAGAAGTACTTACTAGTGTTCTTGAAGAAATGAACTAAAAAAAACTTGAGAGCTTTAATGGAGTTCTAGAAATACCAAATGACTTAAAGTGGAAGATGACAAGAGAGTTAGAGAGGAGAGAAGGAGGGCCTATTTATACAAAGGCACCCCTGTCCCTCAGCTAAATATCCTGAAGTGTACCAATAATAAAAAAACATTCTATAAGTGGAAACTCCAAAAAGCAGAAAATATCTGCAGAAAAACACTCGTATCGATACAGCAAAAATGCATGTATCGATAGCAATTCTCTACGGAATCCCCTTGCCCTGAACCATTTATGTATCGATACGGATAAAATGATATTATCGATACCGCCTCGTTTAGGCTTGCATCTCAGGCTGTGGCCTTGGCATGGGCCTCCGTCGATCACCCGATGACCTGGCGGCTCTCCAAATGCTTCCAAAGCGTCGCCCACCTTGAGTTTGCACACTCCCAAAGCCCAACGGCTACACTGCATAGGGCGTCGCCACTCAGATACCCGCAAGGGTCGTCCAATTCATCATAACATCCCCTTTAATTCGCGTATTACCTAAAATGCTCAACGAAAAACCTTACGCGCAAAATGACTAAAAACGACAGATAAACATAACATAAAAGTCCTGAAGCGGGACTAGGCGCACCAAATATATGCAATATTGGGTGCTTATCAGATGTCATTGATGGGAAAGCTAAGGGTCGGCTAGATAGTGCATTGCATTTGACAGCTTACTTTTTGAATCCTTTTTGCTTCTTCAACAATTCTACCATTCAAGATGATCCTATCATTATGGATGGAGTTCTTACTTGAGTTGAAGCTTTCTTTCCCGATGATGTCAATGTTCAAGATGAAGTCATCAATAAAGAGTTGTTGAAGTACAAGAACAAAGAAGGTGGATTTGGAAGACCATTAGCCACAATGGGATGTGCGACGAACAATGACTCTTATGATCCGGGTAAATAAGTAGTTACTTTTCAGTCTTTCCTTAGTATTTTTTTTTTCTAAGTTACTAAGTACTTTTTTTTTTTTTGTGCTTTCTTTCATGACTAGTTGGATAGTGATCTAACTATGGCAATCATACACCCAATTTGAAAAGAATGGCCACTCGAATTCTCTATTTGACTTCAAGTTCATCGAGGTGTGAGAAATTGGAGCACTTTTGAGGGAGTAAGTACATACACTCTATCTCTTTCTTTGTATATATATGCATAAGAAATTATATTAACTTAGGATTTTTCTTTTTTGTATAGATACATACAAAGAAAAGGAATAGACTAGATGCGAGAAGGTTGAACAATCTAGTGTATGTCCAATTCAATGTCAAACTCATCAACAATAAAAGAAAGGGGAGGGATGTATTACGTACTAAAGAAGCAACAAATGCACAAGGATGGCTGGTTGAAGGTGGTGACGAAGAAGTTGAACCGGTTTTGGAACTTACATGGGAGGTAATTTGGGAAGTTACAGGAGCGGATGAAGTCCTTCAACGTAGAAGGACTATTAGAAATATTGGAGTATGAGAGCTACATGAGGAAGATTTTATGTCGGAGAATGATACCGAAGAGGAGGTAGATGAGGATTTTGAGTGTGAGTCCGATGGAGACAAAGTTATGGTTGGATATGGAGAAGAAGAGGATGAGTAATTGACTAATGATTTCGTACTTGGTTTCATTTGGTTTGAATGTTGAACTTTGTAATTTTCCATATTTGGTTTCATTTGGTTTGAATGTTGAAGGTAGTAATTGACTTGTAATTTTCCGTACTTGGTTTCATTTGGTTTGAACTATAAACATTGAACTTCTATGTCTCTATATTTGAAATGTAGAGAAGTGCTAACATTGAGTATCCGATAGCCAAAGAGAACTAAGAAATTTTTTGGGAGAGAAAATATATCACATCAACTAGAAAAACTGTGATTATTTTAAAAAAATGACTAATTGCTAAAAGGCGATTAATGGCCGATTAATGGGTCTCGAAGCTTGAAGATGGTCGGCCGCCCGCTCAGCCCCGAGCGCTTTTTAGAACATTGCATATTCTGATGAAACCTTGCATAGAATACCTTCTTTTGCATACTTGAATAACTATACAACCCAAGTATGGCTGGTAAAGGGTAGTGGACTGATGATTTGTTGAGGTGAACCAGTTGGCAAAGTCATATTAATGAGGCAAGAGATTCTATATTACTTATAAGAAATGTCCCACGCTTGGTCTGATATTTCAATGATTTCATGCTGTGCATACTTGGGTCAGTCATGAAACATTGCAGATAAGAGAAGACTATGAAGTCCTATAGACCCATGCCAACTGTACGACAGACACGACACCATGAAAATATGAAAGCCTAACAGAACGAATTAAGCAGAAGCTTAATTTTGGTGAGTTTATGAAGCCAAATTATGACATGTGCACTTGTTGTGTTCTGTACCTTATGACTCTATGCACACTGCCATATTTTATGCAACACAACATGGGTATATCTACATCTTGGGGAAACTATTGGGCAATAATCCACCCATTATCTCATGCCATGTGAGTTTTCACTGGTCTAGCTATAAACAACGAACCAAGCAGGGAGTGATGCCAATTCCAAGGAGAAAAATGAGAAATTCTGTTTGGTATGCATATATTTTCCCTTTTTCCCCATAAAAAATAAGGGATGTGCCATGATACGAGGATGAATTTTGCTAGCCTTTTCAACAAAATTCTTGAAGTTGATTGGAATATGAAAACAATCATCCACTTGTAGGTTAGTGCCTTCCCTTGTGTAAGTCCTCACAGTTTTCAAGTTTGCCGTGAGTTTTGTAAATTATTCCCCAAATCCCACATTGAAAGAGTTCTGACACTGCTCTGTTTGATTCTATTTTTTTCCTTTTTGCATACCCGCAAGTTCCATACATGTTAATTCTATTGACGCGGAGATATCGATTTGATACTGCAGCAATGGAGAGCAACCAATGATTTTTCACCAAACAATGGTTCAAACGCATTTATCCAAAGGAGCGGAAGAAAGAATGTAGGCAGAGTCGATAAGTTTTTTTTTGTTTTTTTTTATAGTGTTGTTAAAATATTCAGCTGCAAGTATATATCGGGGAGAAAAGGGGAGATGATATATGAGAATTAGATAAGTGGGCATGCTTTATGTTTCCTATAGGAGTTTTTCTTTTTATTTCTACTTGGGGAGTGTTTTGCTTTCTCTCTTTTCATACTTGAATATCTAACTTCAAGTTTGTTGTGATAGCAGAAAGTATGTGATTGACAGTGATAATGTGCTGATGAATGACAAAACGTGTTCCCCTTGATTTTTGTGTTCTGTTCTTCAACGTATCTAGATGACAAGTGAAACTTCACTAAACCATTTCTTCAGCTGGTTGGAATATATTCTAGAAGGTGGCCAGAATTCAAATTTTTTTGCCCCCTAGAGTTAAGGTGGGATTGCGTTTGGTTGTTTTGATTACTATCTAATCATACATACGAATATAACCCTCCTTATAATGAGCACGTGGTGACGTGCCCCCGATACTAGTTTTAATCTTAATAAGATTTGTGGGCCCTCCTTTGGGCCCCAATTTTCATAGGGGTCACTGCCTACACTGGATTCGCCCTTGGATGTAGGCCAATGGGCTTGTTTTGTGATCCAGAATCTTAATTCCCTTTCGGGGCTCCAGGCTGTTTGACATTAATATGAGTTTCAAAAACATGGTCTTTTTATGTTTCGGTTTTGATCAATTCAAAAGCCTAATTATTGCTGACATTTATGGCTAAAAGTACATGAGGTGAAAATTATCACACAAAAATCACAAAACACTAAATAATTGGAAATATCATCAAACATGAAAATCATGAACACAATTAATCAAATATGTTAGATAATTAGAGTTTAAAAAATAGACCATGAGATCGATGAAAGGCAAGACAAGTAGTTGTCCTGAAACCGCATTTGCCTCTCTTCATGTAAGTAAAGTCAGCTGAATATGACTCCAAAATATAACCCACAAATCTCACAGTGTGTCTCCACGTACGTTATGGGGGGTGCCAAGTGTAAATCAAATTGCCCATAATGTATGGAAAATAATGGAGCGATATACAAGAGAACTCTAGTTGTTAAAACAATGTGGGAAGACTTCCTATTTATATAATTATAAGCACCTATTCATAAAGAGTCGTGTCTTCCACTCAAATAGTCTCTCCATTCAAAATAAAAGGTCACATCTTTTAGATGAAACTCTCTAGTAAAATGTCTTTTCATTTAAAACAAAAATTCACACCTACTGGTAATTGCTAAAGGACATGTCTTATAAAATATACCCCTGTCTTTTAATTTTTAAAACTTATAAAGTTCCCACATTTGGGATGAATAATAGAAAGGCAGTTTTTATCGTTTCAAATATTTTAATGTAATGATGCAAATTGTCCAAAAACGATAAGCCCAAGTTAATTGATAGTAGTTAGTAATCCTTTATATATTTTTCATTTTTCACACCAGTGCTCTTACTGACTTGTGGCTAACTATTAGAATCTGAAGCCTCAGGTCATGGGTTTGAGGATTGGTATAGGGGGGTCCAAAGCGAGACCAGCAACGTAGGATTTGTTACAATCATGCCCAATAACCTTCTCTCTGTGCACGTGGCCACTCATGTCCCACAACGTAGGGTAAGATTTTGCTCTATAATATTTGTACGATGCATCATAGGTCTAACTAGTTTTTGGAGCCTAACAACATGATCCAAAATATTTGATTCCAAAGTTATTCTATTTGGTTGTAATTCGTGATTCATTATCTATCATTCACACTTCTTTTAATTCATCAACGTGCCGGGGAAAAAATAAAAATAAAAATAATCCATCAATGTGCGATGTGACTGTCACCCTTCATCTTTATAGTCCACCAAAGATGAAACAAGAAAATAGAAAAGTTATATTCATTTGACTTTTTAAGATTTTTTTTTTTGTCTTTAGTGATTTTTTTTTTTTAAATTGGCGAGTGATTTTCACACTTCCATTTTTAATATCCACACTCCCTTCTCTTTTTTTTAGTTGAAATTGTATGTAGTCTTTTTTGTTTTGCTAAGAGACAAAAAAGACTCTGTGAATATGAAAAAGGAAAGTGTAAAAATCATTTCCCTTTAAATTTGATCAATATTATTGTTCCGATACGAAGACGAGAGAGCAGTAGGAAGAACTAAGAAAAGTTCATACACAAAAAATTCCAAGTATTTAGCAAATCTCTTTGATTAAGCAAGAGGCTATGTACTCAAAAAGTTTGATGAGATTGAGGTTGCTGAATTTCTCTAGTTTTAATAGAAAAACTCCGCCTGGTCAAGGGAAAAGTGAAAAAGATTGCTTTTTTTTATTTTTTATGAACGGCAAAGAAAATCTTATTATCATAAAGATAGAAGAATGAAATCAATACAGTAGGAAAGCAAATTTTGTTCAGAAAACTTTGAAGAGTATAATACTCTCTTTGTGTTGCAACTCGCACTTAACTTACCCTTAACCCTTCGATTTTTTAAATAAAAAAGTGAGACAAGTTGCCGAATAAACCCCACAAAACCAAGACCCCACATTGCTTTTCAATTTCTTGCACCTATCACCCCAAGTGAATATAAAATAAAAAAATAAAAAAAAACACTTGTGTTTTCTATGCTTTTTTGTTCCCAAAAAAGACCCTAATTAAAATCGCCATCCCAATATGATATTTGTGTGGCCAAGAAACTGACCCTTGGATTTTCCAATAAACAAAAGATGGAAAAATGACGGCCCAAGACGTGTTTTGATGATTAATACATGTTAAGGACAAGCTAAAAATATTTGTTAATACTAAAAGTGTTCTTGACGGGTATCAATTATCAAAACAAGTCCTTAGCTGCCATTTTCCCACAAAAGATTACAATCTACTCTACTAAACGAAAGCATCCAATTACTGGCCCAGTGGCTTCAAGCCCGTTTTTTTACGAACCCGATGTTAGCCTGGCCCGAGGCCCTACCTGACCCCTATGGATAAGGCTTAGGCTAGAGGTTTTGAAGCCCGGCCCATTGCACTACCCGATTAGCCCGGCCCTAAGCTCGATGATTTTCACCCGAAAAAAGCTCGATATTCCAATTATTTCCAAACTCTACTACAAATTTGCAGTTTTTTGTTTTCACAATTCTCTCTTCACACCTCCTCTATACTTTTGTTACACGCACACTCTCTTTCTAAAGGTCTCCATTTTAAAGTTGTCATGATAAATATTTCAATTGCAAGGAAAAAAAGTTCCTGAAGCTTTCAAGTTCAAACTCCCTAAAACTCCAAGTCCCTCTCACAACAAAGAAGTACAATATATAGTGCAAAAGCCAACTAATTTTGTTTTTCACGTTGCCCTTTGGTAACAGCTATTTTAATTTTTTAAGTAATTAATTAGTTATTATTATTATTATTATTATTATTATTATTATTATTATTATTATTATTATTATTATTATGGATACTAATAAAAATATTGAATGTTTTTTAATTAGTGATGAAGGGCAAGAATAGGGATGCACTAAGCATGCAACTTATCAGAATTGCCCAAATTAACTAAATGTATATAGAAACTCTAAAAACATAGAGCATGCATGCATCATCGATATTACTAATAGAATGTCGCCAAACTTTAAACATAATGCATTAACAGTAGCAGTCTCACTCTCACACACAAAAGCAAGTTTATTAGTAATAGAGTACTACTGGAGTATTTAATTAGTAGGGCTGGGATTAGTTAATTAAAAATTGAGAAGAGTGAGCCTTCATCGTCTCAGCCTTGATAGCCATAGCCAACTGGTCATAGGCTTCACCCCATGCACCCTTCATCTCCTCATTCCATTTTCCTCCTACTGCCTCTCTCACTGTCCTCAGCAGAGCCTCTTTCACCACCTAATTAAAATTTCAATTTCAATTCCAATGCCAATCCAATATGCTAATTCAATTAATAGTATAAATACTACTAATTAAACTACTTCGTTAGTCCCACTTAAAAGTTGAATAAAAATATTATGTCAATATCATACCCACATAAAGCCGCCATAAAAAATTTGGTGACACAGAATGTAATTTATAAACTGAAACGTGTATGTACGTACCTCAAAATGGGGGTCTATGACTCCCTTCTGAAGATGAATAGAACCCAAATATTTGAGGGTGGTCTCCGAAACCACCACCTCTCCCTTCTCTCGAAGCTGAATAGCTGACTCGCAAGTCTATATTAAAACCACACATGAAACAAGACAATTTGAGATGAGTCTGAAAAAATTAAAATAAAAGTATGATGATGAGCTGAATAAATTTCGTTAAAAAGACAGATTGTTTTAAGGGTTAACTGTTTTTATCTCACCTGGCAAAATTTCAAGTTTGGTCTTCTTCTTCTTTTTTATCCTTCTCGTTGACACAAATTTAAAGAATGAAATATTTTGGTCAAAATTTTAAACAATTAATCACTGCCAATAAATTATAGATATACTAAGCACTATCTCCTAATAAAATAATCAATTTTGACGAATCTCCTATATAGTTTTTCCAGTCTAGCTATGGCTTGTGAATTCCTTTCTAGGCTTGATTTATTGAGAGTGTGTGTGTGCAAAATGTCAATCTCAATCTCATAGTTTTCGATCAAATTTTTAGGATCCGAACCGTTCAATGTGTACAGAATGTGATTTTAAGGATGCGCGCGAGAAATTAGCAAAAAGTATGACCGGGAAGTGCTTGTTTTGTATAGTTTTTAATTAAACCGTTCATCAAATCTGAGTTAAAACCTGCTCAGACAAGTCCTTCCCGGTCATTTTTTCTTTGTTGCTAATTTCTCATGGGTACCCTTAAAATCACGTTCTAATCTCATTGAGCGTCTCGGATCATCAAAATTTGATCAGGAACTATGAAGTGTTTTTTTAGGTGTCTAACTAGTTGTCTCCGGAACCGCCCCGTATATATATACGGGACGGTTCAATGGACACTCAAATCAACACCTAAAAAAACACCTCAAATCTCAATCTCATAGTTCCCGATCAAAATTTTATAATTCGAGCCGCTTAATATGTGCGAACGTGATTTTAAGGGTATCCACAAGAAATCGGCAAAAAAAATTACCGGAAAGTGTTTGTTTTGAGCAGTTTTTAATTTAGCCGTTCATTAAATCTAGACCGATATATATATATACACACACTTAAAAGCTTGGCCGAGAAAACTCTGGAGGAGATTTGGTACACTTATTCCACAGGGTTAATGCAACAGATTATCTCTCATTTAAGTCAATTTTGATGTAATATATCTATCCTATCCAGGTGATTTTAGTTATATATAGTTTCAACGAACAGAGTGATCCGATATTTGAATTATAAACTTGTCATTGTTCTTAAAAAAATAATGAAGCATATAATATATCCTGTAATTATTAAGGACCAAATTGATATTTTTCACAAAAATCTACATCTTGGGAATTGCAAAATTAACAAATCGAACGGTTGAAACGAGGCCAGTAGGTAGCTACACTTTCACCAGCCCAAAGGTCCAATACTACGGGTCTCTTGTGATCAGGTCCGCTCAAATACTGCATCAGAATCTATTTCCAAGAACTATGGCTTTGCATGCAAGTGGAGCCCACAATTACTGCATGCGATTTTGTTCACACTTCCAACTTCGCTCCAACGACTTAAAATGCTACAGACACAATTTTAAAACATATTTTCGGATATAATTTGTCCCGAGCTATTGGATGCTGCACAATGATTGATCCACGTACATCCAACAATTTCAAACCCAATTGTGTTTGAAATTGTCTTTTAAAGTTGTGTTCCTACATTTTTTAAGTTGTAATTCAAAGGTATCAATCCCGTACTAGAAAGCATATCGTTTTCTCTACTGGAATAATATGTACCGATACTGGTTTATATCTCAGGATTGTTCTGGATTGACCGCAACATATATTTTATAAGTTTTAATATATGTAAAAAAACCAAAAAAAACTCAAAGTAGAGGTATAAAATAAATTCTAAAACCTTTGATATACCTTAACATTAATCCTAATAACAAATTAAGATGATTAACATATTATAGACTCTTAGTTGAATTAATTACATTAAAATTCAAGCATTTGTCAAGTAAAAGAAAAAAAATACACAATTTTTTTTTGTCTAGGTGGAGATTCCGGTACAAAACCGGTATTATCCGGTACTGGCCGGTATTTGGGGCTGTCCAGAATACCTACAAGTGTATCGTTTTACGTTCGGTACGATACAGACCGAGACTGTACGGTATTGACGACATTGAGTTGTATTGACGGGCTATGCACATTAATTCTCTCTCCCGAGTCCCCACCAGATTATTTTACTTCCTGCAACTTGAATTAGTAACAATATCGTTGCACTAGTGAAAAGCCAAAAAAAATACGAAAAAAATAATGGAAAGGAAAACGCATTAAATTAACTCAACTGTACAAAGATCATCTCCATAACGAATCTGATTACGGAATCGTTCACTTTTTTAGTGCCAACTTTCTATCTTTTAATGTTTTCAGCGTATATCGCATTAATATACACTCACATATATGTCAACGGGATACGAATTATTTATCAAGACAAGAAACATTTTTTTTTTGAACGGTGAAAAAAGATTTTATTAATATTTGAATGTGAAATACAAAGACCAAAAGGAGCAAAGAGAAGTCAACGAGTGCCTATCCGAGACAAGAAAGATACTCTCATATAAGTCAAACAAGAAGATAAAATGGTGTCCTTCGTGATCCCGCTGAATGAGATAACCTCCTTTGTGACATGAGAGGAGTGGCTTTTGAGAGAATCTAACTTCCTCAAACTTTTGGTGCACCCAAAATAATATGGGGTGTTAAATAAATATTTTTTATGCCATGAACAATAGACTATCAGAAATTCTGACAGTCTATTGCTCTTAAAATAAATTTGATTTAACTAGCTAGCGAGTCTTTACTGTTGTCCGATCAAGTTGATTATTTTTAGTAGGTGATTTACGCATCGTGATCTACGAAATAAACAACTTGGATTATCCAATGGGACCAAGAGATGATCCTTATTCATGTATTATGCCCCCTATAGTTATTGTCCTATCTTGTCCGGGAAATTCTAACTAGATCATATGAATAATGATGCTAGGAGTGTCCATGGTTTAGATTGGTTTGATTCCATGACAATTCAATAACCAAACCATTCCTAGTGGTTCCGAAAAAATGAGGTCCAAAATCTAACCATTACAAATATAAAACTAACCATAACCAAACCCTTATACGGTTCTACCCTGTTAGCTTTCAAAAAAAAAATCTTAAACTATGATATTGGGAAAACATAATCGCAAAATTGTTCATATAAGTAGCCTCTAACTTCATTAACACTTCAAGTCTTGAACCAAAAGTACTACAAATTAATAGTTCATCATAGACTATCACTACTAAAATGGCTCACAAAAGAGATTACATAAACCAACATAATAGGAAAAGTAGAAATAAAAATAGGATGTGACACATATTAATGTAAGTAGATATAATTATATATATGTAATTTTCTTTTGAACGGTGAAATTTTTTTATTAACCTCTGAGCAAGGAACAAAGATTAACAGGACAAAGAGAACGACACATATGCCCAGTCCGAGACCCAATCCTTTAATTGGCAAGATGCCAACAAGTAGTATATATATCTATATACTACTAGTAAATCCGTTCTGGTTCGATCGGTTTGAACCAAGATTTGTAAAAAAACCATTAACCGAACCAAATGTATCGATTTTTATTTTTTTAAAGCTAGAATCTGACCATTAAACCGTAGAACCACTCCAAAAGGCACAGTTACACCCCTAGACGATGCGTGTGCTGCCACAAAAACTAAAATATTTTGAGATTTATTACGGAAGGAAAAGCACACACACACATGTATGTGTATAGGCAAATTAAATAGTAGTCCTACTAACCATCTTGAAAACCTTAACGGCATGAGACTTGAGCTTGGGATTGTTCTGAGGAATTTCATCTGTGTCTTTCAGAAATGAAAACATGCTCTTTGCTGCCGGCGCTATCTCCAATATCCTACCATAAAAGTTTCATCACAAAACACACAGAAACATGGGGCCTATCAAAAAAAACAGAGAGAGAGAGAGAGAGAGGTATCTCTTGACATGCATATAGATATGAATCAGAGTGCATGTACATACAAGGTGAAGAAACGAAGGCTGAATTCGGGGATGTTTTGCTTCATCACTTCCCATGATTCCTTCACCAAAGCTTCTTGCTTCTCACTGAAAACCATCTCTCTCTCTCTCTCTCTCTCTCTCTGATTGAGATTCTACCCTCTAATTAAAGTTGTTTTGGTACAGATTATATCACCGAGAATAGGAGAGTCATATATATAGAGATGTAAAGACATATGTGTAAGTGGTACGTAGTATCTTTTAAGAGAGAAATTTTTGGATGCCAAGGGTATCATCCATCGGCGATCCCAGACGTCCAAATGAGTGTTTTTTTTTTTTTTGCACCATTCATTAACCTAATCTATACTATCCTAGGGGACGTGGGTGAGGGAATGGGACTTAAGGGATTGACCTTGCCCATGGGAGTATGTAAAGAAGGCCAACTGCATTCCACTTGCATTCAAACGTGTTTTGGACGGTCCGGAATTTAGAGAGAGAAAAAGAGGAGATCAGAGACTGATATATCGATTGGGTGAGGGGAGATAGAGGAAATAAATCTGAACCATCCAAATACGTTTGGACGGTTGGAATCGCCAACGGTTACCGCTCAGCACCCAAATATTTCTCTCTTTTTAGGCAGGAAAGCAAAAAATAAATGCAGCTAAACTAAAGTTATAACTTGGAAATCCACTTGTTTTTTACACTCGTTGAGCTGCATGTCATGCATGTATTGTTATCCCTCATAATAATGCACCTCAAGCAAGTACGAAAAGTTTTGTCAATTTTATTTTCTTATGGCGTATTAATTACTTGAACAAAAATTCTACTTCACATATACATATATGCATTGTAAAAGAAAGGTAAGAGTCATAAAAATTCATAAACATAAATCCGAAAAGTAGTAAGCATAGACAGATTTTTAGTATTTTAGAAAAGGCCTAGTTTTTTTTTTTTTTTTGATCGACAAAAAGAATTTTATTAAAAATGGGGGAAAGGGGAAGGGAATCCAACCAAGAGTTGGAAGATACACCACAAGGGCAATGCCCGAAACACCCAAGGGTCTAAAGGGTCCACAAAAATAAACATTGAAGCCCAACCCTACACCCAAAATAAACAAAGAAAGCCCAAACACCCAATCCGGCCCAAACCTTGGGCCGGCCCACCCAAACCAACCCTCAAACCCTAGCCACCTTCAACATCCAACGCCGCACAAAACACCAGAGTCCAGCCTCGCCGTTAAGCCAAGCCGGTTTCTCCCAGATGTAGAAACCGGCGGCAGGAACTGACCTACGAAAATGAACACCAAAGACAAGTAGGGCAAAGAGGAGCACACCACCACCACCACCTAACCCCAGCAAAACAGCCCCATCAGCAACACGAAACGTACAGCAGCAGCAAAACCAGTCTGACAAAATGATGGCCCCTCGCCCGACTGAGACCTCGGAGTGGCCGCCGGCCGGACTTCGGCACACAAAGACGACCTGAAACACCGAGCCATGAGAGCCACATCCACCTCACCACCACCGGAAATAACCATCACCGATCGAAAACGCCCTCTTTACCGATTATTTTTGAAAAAACCTGCAAAAACAAAAGTTAGAAGAATCCCTAACCCACTGTCACAGCAAACCACCACAGCCACCCACACTCCCCACACCCATCCTCAACAGCCACCAACCCCAAAACCACCGGAGAACAACACACCCACCATCCCGACCAACCAGATAGCCACCACCACCGAACAGTCAGACCCCCTAGTTTACCCAAAAGATGAACTAATTATGCAAAACTAACAAATGCAATTTTTTTTAAATAAGGACAAAATTGAAAAAAGTACCCAAAAAAAACTGCGTACTTTTTTCAATTTTGTCCTTATTAAAAAAAATTGCATGTGTTAGTTTTGCATAATTAGTTCATCTCGACGAGATGAATCGGGGAAGTAAAAAATTATAAGTTTTACCCAAATTGTTTTGAAAATATCTACTAAAATTTAGTAATTTCAATCCAAAAAGCTGAGCTAAAAGTACTAAAGTTTGGATACCTCCAAAACAAATTGGGTAAACGTCATATTTTATATTTTTTTCGATTCCTCTCATTGAGACGACCCAACAATCTATAAAAAATTAACGCAAAACCAATAAATGCGAAATTGTTTTGAATAAGAACAAAACAAAACAAAAAAGCTCCAAGCTTTTTTAGAGAAACTAGGCTTGTAATCAGTAACAAAGAACAAATGCGTGATTTAGATTTAATATTGGATTATATGTTTTCGAAATTCAATTGTCAAGTCAATTAATGAAATGTGAATGCATAAGCTGTATTTCATAGTATTAGATTAGATTATGCGGAGTTATTCTAATTCGTTTGTATTTATGAAAAAAAGAAAGAGAGAACACCAAGTGAAGTAACTATACTTATGCTTAGAATATACTGTACATAGACAAATAGATTGTAATAATATTTATCATATTTTCTTTGGCTTGAACCATCTTTTAGGTTAGTCAAGATGTCAATTTAAGACAAGAGATTAAATTCTTTCTGGATGAGGCCGGAAACCTCATGGTTTTTCGTCATTCATTGTGGGCCCTACTAAGCATTTACTGTAATAATTTGAACCGTTCATATTGTAGGGTTGGAAAAGTTATCTATTGCTTGATCGAACATCAAGAACTATATTAAAATTTAAATTTTGATTTATAAAATCGACGGTCATGAGCAGTTTAACTTTGAAATACTAGCGATAGAATTAGGCCGTACATTTTATAAATCAAAATTCAATTTTTGACATAGCAATTGATGTTCGATCAAACTTATTTTAAGGGTGGATACATTAATTTGTAGGTCCTACGAGATGAACAGTTTGAATTATTACAGAAAATGCTCGGAGCCCACAGTCAATGGGACACAATGCAAGCTCGACAAGACAAATATCGATTTACTACTAATACACAACATGCATGCGTGCGTCTGAGGTTTATTTTCTCAGTACTCTTGGAGCCGCGCAAAGTGTACTATATATTGCATTTAATAATGCAGATTTCAGGCATGTAAAAAAGAATTTGTCAAATCTTTTTATGAAGAATTACTCAACCGAAAATGCCACTTACACATACAATTGGGTAAAGATTTTGGGAATTGAAATATTGTCAAACTAATTAATTCAAATAATAAATGAGTTGTCTGTATTGTACCTCGCATGCTAATTAAACAACTGGATAAATAAAAAAAATAGACGTATTTTATTGAATAACTGAATAAGTTAACAATTGAACCTCGCATGATAATTACAATTTAACCCCTGCATGCTAATTACAAATTTTGGGGTTAATCGTTCGTCTTTACGCGATGAATGGATAAAAGTATAAAAAAATTGACCGATGTTTATAAAGTTCAAATAAGAAGGAACTTTAGAAAAATAAGAATGATACTTTTTTCGTCTTTAGTGATTTTTTTTTTTTTGCTTTCAGTCATAATTTTGTATTTTGTAGACACTTCTCGGCAGATAGATGATTAATCCGAAAAATATCACTTGAATCTAACAAAAATTTAAAAAATACGAAAAAACACACAAAACAAAAAAGAAAAATAAATTTACAAGATCGGGGCCGAGTGTAATAATCTAGCATGATGTATAATATGATTATATTGGACTTGGGGTGTGATGACAGCCCAGCCTAACCCATCACACCGCAGCAGTAACCGCTTGGGAAAATGACCCAGCCCAATCTTTTTGCAGTACTTTTCAATCGGGGAATTTAGAGGCCAGCCCCGTTTTTTTGGTTCGGACTTTAAATGGTCCTGACAAAAATATTTTCTCTTTCCTTCAGTCCTTTTTCTGGATTTTTCATGCAATTTTACTATTTTGCCCATTCTTTTTAACTTTTTGTGTACATGTCTATGTTTAATAAAATTTATATTTTTAGAATAAATTCCTGACCTATATTATTTCGGACAAAAATATCTTTGGCTATGTGGGCTATGAGAACTGTCAATTTTCATAATCAGTTCTATGCGAGCTACTCGATTCTCATAGAAAATTAGCTATGTGACCCATATTATTTCGGACACAAATACCCTTGGCTATGTGAGCTATGAGAACTGTCAATTCTCATAGTCAGTTCTATGAGAATCATTCAATTCTCATAGGCCTCGTTTGATAACAGTGATAGATGGATGGGATTCGTAAGGAGATGGGATTAGGATTGGGATTCGTAAGGAGATGGGATTGGTAATGAGAAGGGATTGATAATGAGTATGTTTGTTTGGGATGGGATTAGATGATGGGATTATTAATATCATGTTTGTTTGAGATGGGATTAGATGATGGGATTGGATTGTTAGAAGAAATTGGTAATGAAAAGGGATTTGTAATGTGAAGGAGTTGGGATTGGACTATTAATACCCTGTAATACCAAGTCCCACGGGGTATTAACAATACCCCCTAATACCCCCTCTATTAATCCCATCGGACTATTAGTCCGAACCAATTTTGGTTACCAAACAAGGTATTACTAATACCATCACCTTCACAATCCAATCCCAACCTCCAATCCCTTTATCAAACGGGGCCATAGAAAACTGGCCATGTGACCCATATTATTTCGGACACAAATATCATTGGCTATGTGAGCTATGAGAACTGTCAATTCTCATAGTGAGTTCTATGAGAACCATTCAATTCTCATAGAAAGCTGGCTATGTGAACTGTCAATTCTCATAATCAATTCTAACTTCAAATAGTCCTGACAAAACTATTTCTTCTTTATTTCAGTCATTTCTCTTAACTTTTCATGCATTTTTACTATTTTGCCATTTCTTCTTAACTTTTTGTTTACGTGTCCGTTTTTAGTAAAACTTATATTTTTAGAATCAATTCCTAACCTATATTATTTTGGACAAAAATACCCTTGGCTATGTAAACTAGCTATGAGAACTGTTAATTCTCATAATCAGTTCTATGAGAACTATGTGAACTGAAAAATACACAGTTCAAATAGTCTCACCACACACTAAAATACATAGTTCTCATAGAAAATACATACTTTTCATGGACAATAACAGTTCTAATAGAAAAAAACACAATTCTCATAGAAAAAACACAGTTCTCATATATCGTTCTCATGTGAAATGGCTATGTGAACTAAAAAATACACCGTTAAAATAGCCTCACCACACACTAAAATACACAGTTCTCATTGAAAATACATAGTTCTCATAGAAAAATAAAAAAAATACACAATTCTCATAGATAATCATCATGGACAATAACAGTTCTCATAGAAAAAAATACAGTTTTTATAGAAAAAACACAGTTCTCATAGACTGTTCTCATGTGAAATGGATATGTGAACTAAAAAATACACCGTTCAAATAGTCTCACCACACACTAAATTACACAGTTCTCATAGAAAATACATAGTTCTCATAAAAAATACACAGTTTTCATAGATAATCATCATGGATAATAACAGTTCTCATAGAAAAAAACACAATTTTCATAAAAAAAACACAATTCTCATATACCGTTCTCATGTGAAATGGCTATGTGAACTGGAAAATACACCGTTCAAATAGCCTCACAATACACTAAAATACATAGTTCACATAGAAAACACACAGTTCTCATATACCGTTCTCATGTGAAATGGCTATGTGAACTGAAAAATAAACCGTTCAAATAGCCTCACCACACACTAAAATACAAAGTTTTCATAGAAAATATATAGTTCTCATAGAAAAATACATAGTTCTCATAGATAATCATCATTGACAATAACAGTTCTCATAGAAAAAAACACAATTGTTATAGGAAAAACACAATTCTCATAGATAGTTCTCATAGAAAATATATAGTTTTTATATAAAATACACCGTTCTCATATGGAGTTCTCACAGAAAATATACAATTCTCATAAAGAAAATACACATTTATAATATAAATTACACGGTTCTCATGAAAAATACACAAAATTTTTTTCATAAAAAATATATAGTTCTCATAGAAAATACACAGTTCCAATAGACAGTTCTCATAAAAAAATATGCAGTTCTCATAGACAGTTCTCATGAACAATACACAGTTCTTATAGAAAAATATACATTTTTCATAGAAAATACACGTACGAACAAAAATTAAAAGGTATTCAAAATCAAATATAATTATAAATGTTCTCACTGCATGTCTTAAAAAAGTAATCAAAGCAAAAAAAGTAATAGTTCACATAGGAAATAAATTGCTTTAGAATTGAATTTTTAACTGTCAAGTCTCATAGTCAGTTCCATGAGAACTG
Source organism: Rhododendron molle (assembly GCA_025413875.1). Lineage (NCBI taxonomy): Eukaryota > Viridiplantae > Streptophyta > Magnoliopsida > Ericales > Ericaceae > Rhododendron > Rhododendron molle. The sequence continues at coordinate 23,743,303 of CM046390.1, forward strand.
CTCAGTTTTCATAGACAACTGATTATGTGAATTGAGTTATGAGAACTGGTTATGTAAACTACCAATTCTCATAGTCAGTTCTATAAGAACTGTCAGTTTTCATAGTCCATTATCTAAGAATTGGCTATAAGAACTAGCTGTTCTCATAAAAGATTAACTTTGTGAATTAGTTATGAGAACAAGACTATGTGAATTGACTATGTAAACTAGTTCTCATAAACAATTCTTATAAAAAAAATACATAATTCTCATAAAAAAAATACACAATTCGGATAGAATACACCTCAAGTGTCAAAATATCTCTTATTAAAATTTATTTTAAATTGCATCATGACTCCCCAAGTAACATCAATCTATAATTTATGTTGCCACGGAAACAAGAAAAAGAAAAAAGGAAAGAATCAAACCAACTCCAACTGTTCTCAAACCAACTCTATTATCTAAGAATTGGCTATAAGAACTAACTGTTCTCATAAAGGATTAACTTTGTGAACTAGTTATGAGAACAAGACTATGTGAATTGGCTATGTGAACTAGTTCTCATAAACAATTCTCATAAAAAAAATACACAATTCTCATAAAAAAAATACACAATTCTAATAGAATACACCTCAAGTGTCAAAATATCTCTTATTAAAATTTATTTTAAATTGCATCATGACTCCCCAAGTAACATCAATCTATAATTTCTGTTGCCACGGAAACAAGAAAAAGAAAAAAGGAAAGAATCAAACCAACTCCACCTGTTCACATACAAACCAACACCACCAGTTCACTCGTGTTGTACTCCGACTGCATTCTCGACGGCTGTCATGGCAGCAACTCCTCCGTTGTCTTGGATCTGCACCGCGGCGTCGCCCGTTGGAGAACTTACCGACGAATTTGACAAATTCCATACCGTTCGAGAATTCTCATCTCTCTTTCTTCAACATACAATTTGAATCCTGGAAAATTCAAACCGGATCCGGCGGAGTTACCGAGAGGGCTTCCATGGCCGTCGGGTGTGCGGCTAGAGATCTGGACGGAGAGATAGTAGACCGAGGTGGAGCTCGTCGTCGCCGGATGATGGTTGGAGAGAAAGAGATGACAGAGGTGGTGATTCTGCATCAGCTTGATCTGAGTGGTGGTTGTAGTCGTCGTGGTCCGCGGGTTGTAAGAAAGGAGTACGAGCAGTGATTTTGGGGTAAAATAGTCCATCACGCAACGTAACCAAACCTATTAGGTTTGGAAAATATTTCAGGGTTGGGTTTAAACCGAACCTAAAAAAAGGGACCAGCCTCTAATTTTCTATTTTCAATTCGAGATGGGGATCTCGGCATCTTAAAGAGGCCCAAATAAGTATTATGCAAAATCAAAGTTTGTAAAACAAAACTACAAATTACTACTCCAATTTAGCCCGGAGATAGATTGAGCATGAATAGATGGCAAAACAATCGTAAGTACAAGGTTGTATTTCACTAAATAAAATAAGTACTTATTTTTCAAACTTTTTTTTTTGAATTAAAGGTGATATATTGTGACTTAAAATAAAAAAAATAAGTAATTAAAAAACAAGAACTTTAGCGGAACGGGACCTAATTGTTTTAAGACTTTTGGCAATTTAATTTTATTTTTTAGGCACATTTGGAATGTTATTGTATATGTAGTCTAGCTCAATCGTAAAAGTGAAGAAATTGAAAAAAAAAATCTAAATTAATTCACTTGAAAAACAAAACAAAAAAAAGTTTTAAATCTTGAAGCACCACATGACGGTACTATAGCACCACTTTACTAATTTTTCACTAAGAATGTCTGTTTTTTGCCCGATTCAGTGGAGATGTTTGGCTTGAGTTTTTTTTTTTGGTCAAATGAAAATTCATAGATTAAATAACCAGAGGAGTTAAGGTGCCAAAGCATAATTACAAATAGAAGTAGCGAATGAAAGACTGTTAAATTAATGAAAGCTAGAAAAGCATTAATGTTATTGAATCTCAAAGTACGTATATGTACTAGTTACATGGGACTACATCAGTTACAAAAGATAAGGACAGAAATCCTAGAATCAGAAAGATAAAGGAAAAAGGGAATAAGTGTAAAACAAGATAATTTACAACACGTAGGTATCCAACTGCTTGGATAAGTGAGGAGATCTAGGAATAGTTATCTAGTGCTTGACATGTGCTTTCCAATAGGCCCCCTCAAGCTGGAGAGTGCAGATCCGAAACTCCCAGTTTGGACAGCAAGAACAAAAATTGTTCTCGTCCAAGTGGCTTGGTGAATATATCGGCGAGTTGGCGTCGAGATGGAACGTAAGCCGTAGAAATGAGACCGGATTGAATTTTTTCCCGAATGAGATTACAATCCAATTCAATATGCTTGGTACGTTCATGGAAAACAGGATTAGCAGCAATGTGGAGAGCAGCTTGGTTATCACAGCGTAGTTCCATGGGCTTGGGATGATATACACCAAGATCAGTAAAAAGATACTTGAGCCAGGTTAACTCACATGAAGTTATGGCCATTGACCGGTACTCTGCTTCAGCCGAAGAGTGGGCAATAGTGGTCTGTTTCTTGGTACGCCATGAAATCGGGCTTGCACCAAGGAAGGTTATATAACCCGTGGTGGAGCGACGAGATGTGGGGCAACTTGCCCAATCCGAGTCACAATACGCTGAAAGTTGTAAATTGCATGTAGTAGGCAATAAAATCCCATGATTTGGAGTCCCTTTTAGATATCTTAACACTCGGTGGGCTGCATCAAGATGTGACTTACCAGGCTTGTGCATGAATTGGCTTAGCACATGGACTGAATAGGTAAGATCAGGCCGTGTGATAGTTAAATAAATTAGTCTGCCCACGAGACGCCTATACGACGCAGGATTACTAAGAGGAACCTCATCATCAGCCACAAGGCGAAGGTTTTGCTCCATTGGAAATGGAACTGGTTTGGAATCAAGAAAGCCAGTGTCTTTGAGAATGTCTAAGAGATATTTCCTTTGGCTTAGGAATAAACCTGTAGCAGATTGAGCGACTTCGATTCCAAGGAAATACTTGAGTACACCCAAGTCCTTGATGCGAAACTTGGAATGTAAAAATGATTTGAGATGATTGATGGTAGCATTATCATTCCCCGTGATAATCACATCATCCACATACACAAGAACCGCAGTGAAACGATAACCATTGGAAAAAGTGAACAACGAGTAATCTGCAACCGATTGCATAAAACCAGCTTCTTTGAGTGTTGTGGAAAATTTATCAAACCATTGTCGCGAGGCTTGCTTCAAACCATATAAAGATTTTTGAAGCCGACAAACCAAATTCTTCTCTTTCAGAGTATAACCAAGAGGTGGAGTCATGTACACTTCCTCATGTAAATCACCATGAAGAAATGCATTGTTGACGTCCAATTGGTGCAAAGGCCATTTTTTTGCAGAAGCAACAGCAAGTAAGCAACGGACAGTGACAAGTTTTGCAACGGGCGCAAACGTCTCATGATAATCAAGACCCTCAGCTTGTGTAAATCCCTTGGCTACGAGCCTTGCTTTGTACCTTTCCACAGAGCCATCAGAACAATATTTGACCTTGTACACCCATTTACAACCAATGGGCCGCTTACCGGGGGGTAAAGGCTGTAGGATCCAAGTTTGGTTCTCTTCAAATGCCTTAATTTCTGCTGCCATGGCTTCTTGCCAATGGGATTGTTGGACAGCTTGATGAAAATGAGTTGGCTCAACATGAGAAGAAATGGCTGACAAAAAAGCTTTATATTTTTCTGTGAAGACAGGATTAGAAAGATATGTGCTTATAGGATAAGGATTACTTGAAGAAGTAGAACCAAAAGAAGTCTGATCTGATTGGGTGGAAATGGGAGTTGGGCAACCTGAAGGAGTTGCATTACAAACAAAATCATCTAAATAAGCAGGTGCATGAGTGACACGCTGAGAACGTCGGACTCCATGTGAAGCACCAATGTTGTCAAGGACATGATCAGTATCTCCCTGAATTTGTTGGCCGACTGTGGTTTCATTTTCTAATGGCAGCTCACTCGAAGGCAAAGGGGTGTGAACATCCACTTGAGATTTTGAAATGTCAATATCAACATGTGCATGATCATTTTGAGGTGTAGGAAAAATAGCAGGAGTGCGATCAATTGAGGAAGAAGATGCAAATGGAAAAATATTTTCATGAAAAATCACATCCCGACTAGTAAATATTTTTCCAGATATAAGATCAAACAAACGGTATCCCCGTTGCCCAGATGGATAACCAACAAAAATGCAACGTTTGGATCTCGGATCAAATTTGGTCCGGTTGATATCTTTGTTATGGGCATAGCAAAGGCATCCAAAAACTCGTAGATGATCATATTTTGGCTTATATTGAAGGAGCATTTCATGTGGAGTCCGTCCAGAGAGGACACGGGTTGGGGTACGATTGATCAAATATGCAGCAGTTAAAACACACTCTCCCCAAAAAGTTTTCGGCAACCTAGCTTGAAATCTCAAGGCACGCGCCACCTCCAAAAGATGGCGATGCTTTCGTTCAACCACCCCATTTTGTTGAGGTGTCCCCACACAGGAAGATTGATGTAATATTCCATGCTCTAAAAGCAGTTTGTTCATTGGATTAGAGAAAAACTCACGGCCATTATCACTACGAACTTGTTTAACTTGACAATGATATTGGGTTTTAACCATAGCAAGAAAATGTTTAAGAAACGAATAGGTCTCAGACTTGAATATCATGAGGTATACCCAAGTACATCGAGAAAAGTCGTCAACAATGGTCAAAAAATAATGAGCACCGGAATGAGAAGGAGTTAAATATCCACCCCATATGTCACAATGAATCAAATCAAAAGCGGAAGTACTTCTACTACTACTAGCAGAAAAGGGAAATCTAGTTTGTTTGGCTAAAATGCAAACATCACAAGATTTCTGAGAACATGAAGAAGAATTTAAAAAAGATGGAGACAAATAGGATAAACACTGTTGTGAGGGATGTCCAAGACGTTGGTGCCACATTCCTAAGTCCAATCCACAATACGCAGGAAGAGCAACTGCTTTATTAGCTGGCGGAGTGTAATGATAGAGCCCATCTCGCATTTCACCCATTCCAATCAGCTTCTTCGTTCTCAAGTCCTGGAAGACACAGAAAGAAGGAAAAAAAATGGCAGCACAGTTCAAAGAATTAGTAACTTGGCTTATAGAAAGAAGATTGAAGTTGAAAGTTGGGACACAAAGAACATTATCCAAGGCAATAGTGGATGAAAGAAAAGACTTCCCTGTATGAGTAACTTGAGTGCTAGAACCATTTGGTAGACATACAGGTTTAGATATTGTGTTTTCATCCACATTAGAAAGCAAAGATAAGTTTGGTGTGAAGTGGTTTGTTGCACCAGAATCAATAATCCAAGAGGTTGAGGGTGAATGCAAGGCATTATTACAGAAGGTGATACCTGAAAAATTGGCAACGGAAGGCTGTCCAACAGAATTCAAAAGAGTCAAAAGTTGTTTATACTGACTCTCTGTTAGTTGCTGCAGAGGTAGTTCCGGAGAGGATACGCAAGAGGGCGTGCTATGTCGGGTGGGCTTCGACGTGGATACTGCCGCAACTTTAGGTGACCCAACTTTATTGGACCCTTGTGTTCGTGACTTTGGATGCCATGAGGGATAGCCAACAAGTTCAAAACATTTGCTCCGTGTATGTCCTGTTCCATTACAATAATCACAAACTATCGATGACCTTTGTTTTTCACCAATTGTTTGTGAGCCTTTGAAAGAATGGTGGCGTGACGCAGCTAGTGCAGCAGCGTCTATTGTTGCAGCCGGAGCCTTAAGAGTCTTCTGCTTTTCATCTTGCTGGACCAAGGCATAGACCTTGTTCATGTTTGGCATTGGCTCCATTGTAAGTACATGGGATTTTAGTGTTCCAAAACCTTCATTAAGACCCATAAGAAACTGATAGACTCGTTCTGAATGCATAAGAGTTTGATACTCTTTACTTGCTCCACAGGTACAAGTTGGTATCTTTGTGTAAGATGCCAACTCATCCCACAATGTCTTCAATCCAGTGTAATAGGCACTCACAGATTGTTGTTCCTGCTGAGATGTGTTTATAGACCTCTTCAACTCGAAGATCCTTGGGCCATTTCCTTGCGAGAATCTATCTTCAAGATCCATCCACACCTCATGGGCAGATTCAGCATAACTAACGCTGTTTGCGATATCCGGATTTAGACTGTTGAGTAACCAAGAGATTACCATATTGCTACAGCGTTCCCAAGCCATTACGGTCGATGCAGGTGATTCGGGTTTATCCAAACTCCCATCAACAAAACAAAGCTTGTTCTTTGCTGCAAGTGCTATTTTTACAGCACATCTCCACGTCGGAAAATTATCTCCGATTAGTTTTTGTGATACCAAAACCATACCAGGATGATCTGAGGGATGAAGATAATATGGGGAGGAGTAATCAATTGCATCAGAGGTTGCCGCGTTCTTTTCCTTTGCGGACGAGCCATCTGCACCCGTCATGATTATTCAAGGGAAAGAACAATCGTAAAAGAAAAGAACAAAGAAGGCAATTAACTCTTGCAAATGCTAGAAGTAGTAACAAAATAACAGAGGTTGATAGTGCTCTGATACCATGTTAAATTAATGAAAGCTAGAAAAGCATTAATGTTATTGAATCTCAAAGTACGTATATGTACTAGTTACATGGGACTACATCAGTTACAAAAGATAAGGACAGAAATCCTAGAATCAGAAAGATAAAGGAAAAAGGGAATACGTGTAAAACAAGATAATTTACAACACGTAGGTATCCAACTGCTTGGATAAGTGAGGAGATCTAGGAATAGTTATCTAGTGCTTGACATGTGCTTTCCAACAGAGCAACCTAAATCTAGATTCTAAGATGACCCACTCTTAGAGAGTCCGCAGTGACGAATTCCCTGGCATCAGCAAGGGGCACGTCATTAGTAACAATTAAATCCTCCTCTTGTTGGGATCCAAGACGGGCCAGGCAATTAGCAGTCTGATTGGATTGACTGTAAACGTGAGTGATAGAAGTATTACTCCTTGGTTGTGATAGCAATGCTCCCAGCCTCCTCCACTAGAAGACGTTTGAGGATGATCTGTGGGGGGACCTTCATTTAGGAACTTCACAGCCTCAGTAGTTGATCAGTCAGATTCGAGCTTGACGTTTATCATTCCACCCTTCTCCAAGATGATTGTTAGGCCCGCCCAGAACTCAGCTTTAGATTTGCCAATAGGTAGATATGCTTTGTACATATCATCTACAAATGAGTTTTGTGGAGCCCATCTCGGATTCCTCAAAAATGATTCGAACTGTCCATTATTTTTAAAATATTTTTTATGAAGCTCTGCAAAAAATCAGCTCAATCTGATATCGGTAAGGATTTTTTCGGAATGCGTAGGGACAAAACTGAGCAGTTAAGTAGTTTCATCCTTACAAATTCGGAAAAAATCCTTACCGATATCGGATTGAGTTGATTTTTTACAGGGCTCCATAAAAAAATGTTATAAAAATAACGGAAATGCTAGCCACACAACGGCTGTGCACAACAAATGTGCACAACGATTCGAGTGGGGCCCATTTTGGATCCCATAAAAATACAGAAAAATGTCCATAAATTTTAAAATATTATTTTATGAGGCCCTGTAAAAAATCAGCTCCAATGAATAGCGGGAAGTATTGTTTATGAATTTGTACAGTTTCTTTCATACAAATTCATAAACAATACTTACCGATATTCGTTGGAACTGATTTTTTACAGGGCCCCATAAAATAATATTTTAAAATTTATGGACATTTTTCTGTATTTTTATGGGATCCAAAATGGGCCCCACTCGAATCGTTGTGCACATTTGTTGTGCATAACCGCTGTGCGTGTAGCACTGTCCTAAAAATAATGGACAGTTCGAATCATTTTTGAAAAATCCAAAATGGGCTCCACAAAACTCAAATGTACATAATATGTACATTTTCATATGTACTCACAGCTTTGTTGTACTTAAAGTGGGGCGAAGGCCCAATCAATATTTTTATTGAAGGTGATTTTCCGGGCGGTCCAAAAAATAGATAAGTATTCCCTCAAACTCCAACCCAATCCCAAAATGCAACGCTAAAACAAACTTTTATGCCAAAAAACACCCGTATTCCCACCATTCCCCGTCATCCCTAACCCAACCCTCCATCTGTCCCCTGAACCTAACATCATCGCAGCCAAACCCACCGTCCGACGGCCCTCTCATGTCCAAGCCCAATGCCTTCCGACCAACACCGGTGTCCGACGGCCCTCCCCTATCCAAGCCTAGTGCCTTCCAACCAGTTTCAATCCCTGAAGGCTCTATGTGGCCACATGGCCTGTCACTCAGAGAAAGATAGGGTTTTGAGAGATGATCATTCATGGAGTACCACCAGTGACAAGAATCAAAAGATGGGTTTCGATAGCCAATCGGATACGGAGGCCAAGCCGGCGGGTCCCAGGCGGCGGCAGCAGCGGCCCAAGAGGGCTGCAAGTATGAGGTACAAGAGAATTTCTGTTAGATCTTGTTCACCTGCTTTTGAGATTGATCATGAACAAGAAGAAGTTGCTATGTGTTTGATGATGCTGTCTTAGGATTATGGGAAATGGGTTGGCTTTGACTCAGTTGGAGAAGTCTTCTCAGATAACAATTCTGTTGTTTATGTGATTGTACATTTTTTTTTCTCTGGATTTCCTTGTATTTATTTTATACAGTGAAATTCACGAGCTCAAAAGCTAGTGAAATTCACGAGTTCGAAAGCTAGTGAAATTTACGAGCTCTAAGTTAGTGAAATTTACGAATTTGAAATTAATGAAATTTGAGAAATTACAGAAATTTTGAGAATTAGTGAAATTACACTAGTGAATTTCACTAACTTCTGTGATCGCCAGCCAGAAAAGTTGCAGAAAAATTTAGTGAAATTTAGTAAAATTTAAGAATTTCATGAGGTTGGAACTCGTGAAATTCACAAGTTCAAAAGGTAGTGAAATTCACGAGTACCTCCAAAATTAGTGAAATTCACGAGGTTGGAACTCGTGAAATCAAGAGGTTCAAGTCGCAGGCCGAAAAAGTTGTCGGCTAGTTAAATTCATTAGTTTTGAATTTTTTTAAAAATAGTTAAATTTCAGAATTATTGAATTTCAAGAGCTCCAAGCTCGTGAAATTCAAGAGGTTAAGCTTGTGAAATTAGTGATTTTCAGCAATTTTTTTTATAAAAGTAGTGAAATTTCGCCAGAAAAAGTTGTTGACCAGAAGTGATCGCCGGAAAAAGTCACTGGCCGGAGGTGGTTGCCTGCCAAAAGTGGTTGTGCAATTGAAATGGGAGGAGGTGGTGGTACTTAATGAAGGTAAAAGGGTAATCTTCATATGAGGTTGTCTTTGACTTCATTCTTAGTGAATATTAAGTCTTGGTTTTCTAGACTCACGAGTAATTTTCTTTTTTTTTTAAAAAAGAAGGCCCAATCAATGTTAAGGAGTACTCCTCTCTCTCTTCTTTGGTAAACAACACGTTTTTCATACTCTCTCCGTCCCATAAAGAATGACAATTTTTGAAATCCGTGTCATTTTTCATCGCTTATATCTTTCAATCTATAATGTTTTTCATGAGTTTGAAAACTTCGTATAATAGAATTAATCGAGAACTATAAAACAAGATCCATATTGCATATGTTTTGAGATCCATATTGAAAGATATAAGGAGTTGAAATGACACGGATATCAAAAATTGACATCCAATTTGGGACAGAGGGAGTAGAATATATAGCATAGTCTCTCACGCAGGGCCGGTTTTGAGATTCTTGAAGTCTAAGATGAACTTATGAGAAAAAAAAAATCATATGAGGAAGAAAAAAAAAGATTCCGACTTGAACCATGTTCCTCTTTGATAGAAAAAATAAGCTTTTCCACTAGGCTAACTAATTTGTTATACAAGTGTTAGATTAAATATATGTTACATCTCTGGCAATACCTTCTGGAGTCCTAATTTTGATCTAAAATTCGGAAGCTTAAGTCCACCGTCTTATTCGTCTCGGCTTGGAACCGGCCCTGCTCTCACGCTTTTCCTCAATGCCTACCCCCATTGGCAAATACAGTATGAAAGACTAATAGGATGTAAGAATCGTATAGGCACCTAGTCCTTTACGCATGCAGGTCTTTCGCGGCTCACAATCGTCTCTTTTCCATTCACGCTCGTATTCACGAATTTCAGTAGTTCGGAATGTTTTTAATAGATGCTCACGCTCACATTTCCACAGGCACATGCACATGTGCATTTTATGATTAGGTAAGAATATGAGTTTTTCAATTCAAGACTTTAAAATTACTCTCTTACCCTTCCGTGTTAAAAAGAAAAATATTCAAGACTTTGTTGTAGCTTCTCCAAATTTCTAGGTGTTGGAATGGTTTCCCAGGTTGGTTTTGGGACACCGTAACTTGGTGTTCAACGTGTTTCCCTATCTAACACACATATTTGTGAACATCACAAAAATATGTGGTGGATAAGAGTGTTGGGGCACCAAGTGTAGGCAGTGCCCCAACACCACTGAATAATTACTCACTTTATTTTATGAGAAAATAGTAATTTTTTTTGAACGGCCTGAGAATATCAAAATACCCCAGTTATGCTTTGCGGATCCCAATAAAATACGTTTCTTATTGGAGTCCTTTTTGTATTTTGTTTTCTTTTGGGTAATTTCCTTTTGTTTTTTTATCCAATCTTATTTACAAATCAAATGGGCACAGATCCTATGACAATAGGGTGTGTGCGGTTCACGTTGGGGTTAATTGAACATAATTTCTCGAGTCACTCCTCAAATAAATCAGCTCAATTGATTTGTGGAAGTGTTTCATTCAATCTTTCAATTTTTCATGCAGAATTCAAAATTTTTGATTCAGTAGAAATTTTAGAGAAAAGTTAATGAATGATTTGAATTATAATTGTGTAAAATCCCGACATAGGCTGTGCGCAACCATTTGTACACAATTTGAGCACAAGAGTCACATAGCCTCTCTGAATCTTACTGTACCACTTTAATCCGAGCATTACATACAAGTCACACCTCATTTTGTGAGGAATTAGATTCCCATGTGTGGCATTCTTGTTTGAAAATTGCCAACAGACTTTTCTGTCCCATTTGTAGCATTAATCCCTGCACCTTTTTCTTGATTTTCTGTCCCCTTAGATTCTTCCTTTTTTCTTCACGAATTATGAGGGTAAATTTCACTTCCCTCTCCTAAGGTTTTTGACAGCACTACAAACGTCCCAACATCTATCAGCTCAAAAAATTGACGTACGCCCTACCCAACATCTGTAACGTCTTTATGTCAAAAATGAGTCACACACATCGGACGTACCCAGCTTGATTGAACAGCTACAATAACTCTAACGGCAGCACTCCGTTGATACCATCAACAACCACAACGGCCCATGAGTGTTGTCTAGTTTGGGCCAACAACTACTTTGGGGCCATTTCATACAAAATTGGGACATGTAAGGCGGCCCCTCCCAAAAATGAGCCCTCGAAAGTGTGGATGGCTCTAAAAGCTGCAACACATATGAATTCAAATAAGCTTCACATTGTAACTGACTAATACAAACAAAACAACTATTAAAGTAACTCCCAGTTAAACGAATAATTTGAATATGTTGAAACTCACCACCACAGGTTGCTATTTAGTTTCCTCCAATCTATCAGGCATTAATAATCTTTCCTCCGAATTTTGGACAAAATTTTAGCTGCCCATGTATTGGGCAGTTTTATTTTGAAGTCATACTGACGAACTTAAAATACTAGCAAATTGAGTGGTTTATATATTGATAAGAACCACAAACATAACATGAGTGGGTTAAAATATGACATTCAAAGAACCAACTTCCAAAAATCATGCCAAGTTGCATGTGTAAATGTCTGTAAGAAAGGCATGAATAGGATTCAAAAAGTCATGCCAATAGAGCTCGTTTATTACTCTGTCACCAAACAAATGAGTGTATTAGAAAATTGATTAAGCCTTGCAACCACATTGGGATTCTTCTGCTTTTCCTATATTTAATCAGTTTACTGATGATTTGAATTTAGTAACCCACAAAATAGGACTTTTTGTTACCTCTGCCATAACTTTCCACACTGTTTATACTATCCAAGAGTGGGCTGGACAACTCCATCAATGGGCTACTCAAACTCAATGTGGATGATATGTTGTACATACAGGGCTCGTAAATAAATCGAAAGGCCTTACCCGGGAGTTCAAGACCGGGGCGATGCCACAGAATTCTTGCTGTGGGTTCAACGCTTCAAATATTGGCACTTTTAGTACCTATTTTGCTCAGAATATGAGCACAAAAAGGTGAATATGAGAATGGAAAAGAAGAGAATAGGAGAGAGACACGCATAGAGATGAAAAAGAGTTTTTTTTGGGTAGGATATGCAAGAGAATTTAAATAGGCACAAAGGATGAGAGAGAAAAGATAAGTCATTATGGCACTTCTATCTTGGCTGGGACTTGGAGAGAATAAACTCTGAATATGTGTTTTATCTTTGGTGTATGTGTTGACAGTAATCAAGTGGGTTCATGAGAGAAATTCAATGGGTTCAACTCACTCAACGCGACAAATGGGAAATCAAACCAAATGTATATTGAAATAGAGTTTCTCTAGATTTCACTGGGTTGAAGTGAGCCCACAACCTTGTACGTGGCGTCGCTACTGTATGGGACAATCTTGGTACTTGGATTCAGGGGTTTCAACGTTTGGGTGGTGAGGTTCCAGTTAGAAGTGTTCAAGAAAACAACTATTTTTGAAACAAAAATTCTAACAGCAGAGACCCACGAAGAGACAAACGCGTTTGACCCCATTTCGGGTCCCAAAAAAATCTAAAAAAATATCCATAAATTTTTGAATATTATTTTATTGGGTCCTGTAAAAAATCAGCTCATGCGGATATCGATAAGTATTACTTTTGGATTCGTATGGGCGAACTGAGCAGTTTTGCCCCTACGAATCCAAAAGTAATACTTATCGATATCCGCAGGATCTGATTTTTTACAGGGCCCCATAAAATAATATTCAAAAATTTATGGATATTTTTCTAGATTTTTTTGGGACCCGAAATTGGGCAAACACGTTTGTCTCTGCGTGGGTCTCTACAAATTGTCTCTGCGGATAGCAGAGCTGTTTTTGAAAAACTGCTTTGTTTTTAAAACTTTTTTTTTTTTTGAAAACCTTTTCTTATATATAAACTATTTTTCAAAAGATGTAGTTACCCAAAAACTATTTTTTCAAAAAAATTTAAAATCTATTTTTTATTTGTAATAAATAGTTTTTATTAGTTTCAAGACTATTTTCTATGTTCACAGTTTTTAGATTTTTGTAGTTTGAAAATGTGATGTGGCAAAGTTTTGGCTATCTATTTTTTTCAAAAACCTTTTCTTATATAAAAACTATTTTTCAATGAATGTAATAACCCGAAAACTATTTTTTAACTATTTTTTCAAAAAGAATTTAAAATCTATTTTCTATTTGTAATAAATAGTTCTTATTAGTTTCAAAACTATTTTCTATGTTCACAGATTTTAATTTTTTTTGTAGTTTAAAAAAGTGATGTGGTAAAGTTTTGGCTATCCAATTTTGATTATGTCATTGTGGACTTCTACATTGCTAACCTTAATTAACAATCTCTTAAATGAATAATTAAAAACTAATATGACAATTTTTGACAATCCATTTTTGATAATGCTATTGTGGATAGCCACCTAACCACTAAACGAGTCTGATACAGATCGAACTGTCCTATTTGGTCTCGTTTATAATCAAAAATCCATTTCTAGTATAGGGAGATAGAGAGAATTGAAAATAAATGTAAATCGGTAGGGTAGATCTATTGATAGTGATGGGAGGAGAGAGAAAGAGAGAGCATGTGGTCCCTATTAAATTTTGTTATCCAAAAAAAAGGGTTGCTAGTTTAGTTAGAATGTTAGGTACAAAGAAAACTTATCCCGAAAGTACCCCCAAAAAAAGTGATCAGTGGTTGAAAATCACTTTGGGTCACACACATTAAAGTGAATCTCAACCACTAGTTACTTTTTTCGAGGTATTTTTGGGGTAAGTTTTCTTTGTCCCTAGCATTTAATCAAAGGCCAAAATTTGGTTATTGGTTAAGAAGATGCTGAGTTTGGTTATTCCATTGTGAGCGATATTGTGGACCAACATTGCTAATTTTAGAAATCTCTTGGTTTTGATTATACCATTTTGGATATCCTAACATACTACTCCTGTAAAGCAAGAATACTACTCCCCGTCCCATTTAATGGTTCTTTTTGGAAGTTCATGTCACTTTCTATATTTTTTTATAGTATCTCGTAAGATATAATGTTTTATGCAATTTTAAAAATAGGAAAATGTTAGGGACACATCAATGTGTCACATCCCAACCACACCTCTCTCACATGCATGTGTGAGAATTTCACAATAAATTATTGGGACCCGCTAGGAACCTACATGCATGTATGTGAGAGGGTGTGGTTGAGGTGTGACAAATTGATGTGCCCTTAGCATCTCCCAAAAATATTCTTTAATATAATTAACTGAACTCTATCAAATAAGATCCATATTACATATAAAATTCTTATTACCGATTTAAAAATATAACTCATTTTTTATCCAATTAGAATGGAACGAGGGGCGTTAATGGGGATGGACGGAGTAGTATTCTATTCTAATTGTTTGTTCTGATGTTAAAAAAAAAATATCTAATTCTTTATTCAATAGTAATTTAGTTATTTCCTTGTGGATTAGTTTAAAAACTAATAGGGCCCATATTACCATTCTACCAATACGCTTTCTAAATCAATTAAATTAATGCTTGAAACCCACGTAATATGCTCTTATAATTTTTATATATAAAAACCAAACCAAACTAATTCGAGTCTTATGTCCCAATTTTGAGGTCGGCTTCGTGAATCCTAAATTGTAGACATAGTGAAGCCCCCTCTCTAAGTTAATTGGTTTTAAAAATTGGGACTTTCATGCAATTTATCACAATTCTCAAAATTTATCACATTCGGGAATGGGTAGGTACTAAGGTACGTAAGATAATAAATGAGGCATAGTAAATGGGAGGTAATAAATGGTGAGAGGGATAGTTGCAACTTAATTCTCCTTTGTTGTTTAAGGTAGCATCTCCAACTCATGATTTCACACACCCAAACACCTAGGCAATTGCTGACTAGGTGAAGGGTGGGGAACCCTTATACACACACACACAAATTCCCAACCTCCCGATGTGGGAGGCCAGCCCAAAGACGTAGGTCCGAAAGCCTCACATGCCCGAAGGCAGCACAACGTCCACGGGCCCAGGGGCCTGCAACCAGCAGGCTGTCAGCCTTGGTTTTTTGGAGAGGGGCAGAAGGGTAATTCCACACACCCAAACACCTAGGCAATTGCTGACTAGGTGAAGGGTGGGGGACCCTTGTACACACACACACAAACACAAATTCCCAACCTCCCGATGTGGGAGGCCAAAAAAAAAAAAACTCATGATTTCAATTTTTTTTTTTTTTTTGATAGGCAAAAATTTTATTTAGAAATCTTGACAAAGGGTACATCATGATGGGAGAACAGGAAGGAGAATCCAACTAAGGGTTGAATAAAAAGAAAAGAATTGTCCGGACAAAGTCCAAACACCCCCAAACAGGCGAAGCCCTGAAAAATACAGCACTAAACATCACATGAGCTTGACCCAAAAGGCTTGGCCCAAAAAGAAGCACGGCGCCGCTGCAAAACAAACTCATGATTTCAAATTGGACATGCCAAATTTTTTTGTAAGGTTTGGTTGGCATGGCATCTTAAAATTTGGGAACAACTTTTCAACTCCAATCTTCATGTCGAATTCTATGTGTTACAATAGAACACACCTACTTTTTGGATTCAAAATGTCATAAAATAGATTTGACGCGAGGAGTCAAATTTAAAGCAAATTGTGTGGAACCAAATCCACGTAGGATTTGACAGTCCATTTGACACAAGGTTGGATCAAAGAAGGATGTTAAAAGTTACAGTTTCCATGCCATGCACGTTGAATTTAAAGCCATGGGTTAGAGATACTAATTGGGTTTTCATGCAATTTCAGGATCAAAAGATAACTCATAATTATGAAAACAAGTTGGGATTGTATCTACGATGAATATCCTTAATTTTATCTAATTATAATGTGAAACTTATTTTCTGTCTTGAAGCTTCTTTAATTGTCCAGACCTTGGACGGACCGTTTCTCTGAGGCACAGCTGCGGGTAGTTGTGGGTAGTTCAGTTATTCCAGTTCTCTTTGTTTAGTTAGGGTAGGGATGAAATCGGTTCAGTTCGGTCGATTTTTTACCCCTTTTTAAACCGAATCGACTAAGTCGGTTTTTGAATCTTCCAAACCGACACCGACCCAAGCCTAGAAGTTACCGATCGGTTCGGTTGGTAGTTTTGGCGGTTCGGTTCGGTCGGTTGCATCGGTTTTTGACGAAAATGGCAGTTTGATGTCCAAATCCATCCATAAACAACATAAATCATACAAAATTTCATCCAAATCCATCCATAAATAACACAAATCATAAAAAATCACATCCAAATCCATCCATGAACAATACAAATCATACCAAATCGTGTAAACAAAATAGAAAAAAAGATTCTTTTCAAAAAACCCTATTTTTTCAAAAAACTATTTTGTCTCGAACCTGTTGAGTGTTGACTGTCGGGATCTTAGAGTGAGATGAGAGGGTGATAGGTGTGGATTGTGCTTCGGGAGAAGTAATCTGTACTTCATTCTCCAGCGCGATCATGCGATCTGTTATTGGTTCTCCATCACGATCTATTCTTCGTTCTCACAGGGGGAAGAGAGAGAGAGAGAAAGAGAGAGAGCCGCAGAGGTGTTCAACGTGGAGTGGGTAGTGATGTCGGCGATGGGAACTGGGAGGTGAGGTCGGGGATGGGAAGAAGAGGAGTAACAGATGTGAGGTATCAGGGATTTTAGGATCAGATGATCCTGTGTAATGGGTATATTTATGGGATTGATCCAACGGCTAGGATTGAAAGCATAATTATCTCTTTAATATAATTGGTTCGGTTCGGTTTGAATCGGTTGGTTTTTATATAAAACCGAAATCAAACCGAACCGAACCGTTCGGTTTTCAAAAAATAAAATCCGAACCAAACCAATTCATACCTATAACCGACCGAATTAAACAAAAATTGATCAGTTCGGTCGGTTCAGTTGGTTTTTCGGTTAAAATTGTCATCTCTAAATTAGGGTCTCCCTATTTCCTCTCCTAGAGCTAGCACGGAGAGGGACAACCCCGAGGAGGTTGTAGAGGTGGCGCCGTCTCTAGTTTACTTTCTCCACTTCAAGCCTGTTCTCCAGCCACCACTTTCTAGCTTCCTGAAGCAAGACCACCTATAGGTGTGGTTGTCGGAGCCTCAGGAGGAGCCACACTCTTTTTCGATAAAGTAAGAAAACCCTTTGTCAAATTGTTGGTATATTTTATTTGCTCTTTTTTTTTTTAATGTAACTCATAGTATTAATTAAATTGCAAGTTACACGGGGAGGTTTCCAGTCAGGTCGACAACTTTCCAGGATATAGGTTCCGATCCATCGAGGTCCTCATTTAAGAAGATTAGGGTTAGGGGTATTCCGCTTGGGCTCACTAGAGTGTAGAGCGACGACCACACATGATCTGATCATGCCTGATGAACGACAACGACGGAGGCCGTGAAAAGACTGCCGTGTAGTGGACCAAAAGAGCCTGCGACGCGCGGGCCCAATCAACCTCTTGAAACTCAAGCTGAACCAACCAGACACATAAACCAGCTCCTCTCAGAAGTGGACTGTCCAAAATGTGAACGGCTCTAAAAGCTGCAAGACATGCGAATCAAATAAGCTTCACATTGTACCTAACAAATGCAAATGAAAGCTGATAAAAAAATATATGTGCAAATGAAACGACTAATAATTACAGTTTACCGAATAGTTTACTTTGAAACTCACCACCATCTTGTTTTAGTTTCCTCCAACCTCTCATACATTAATAATCTTTTTCCACAAATAGCGAACAAAATTTTAGTTGCTCAAGTTATTTGAAGCAATGCTAACGAACTTTAAAAACTAGCAAATTCAGTTATTTTATATATAGATAAGAACCACAAACATATCACGAGTCGGTAAAAATATATATGACATTCAAAGAATCAAATGAAAATTCGATCTCATGCGAAGTGCATGCATCTCTAAATGTCCGTAAGAAAGACATGAATAGGGAGAGAAAAAAACATGCCAATAGGGCCTGTTCATTACCCTGTCACCGAACAAATGAGTGTAGTAGAAAATCAATTAAGCCTTGCATCCACATTGGGATTCTTCTGCTTTTCCTAGTTCCTAAAATCTCCTAGAAGTACTATTTTCAATTCAATGCAACATTAAGATGAGCTCTCATATTTAATTTGATAAGTTTTTATTCTTATCAATCCTCTTTAAACAAATTAAATCAACTTAATTAAAAAGAGAAAAAACTAAAAGGTAATCAATTGAAAAAGAAAGTGTATATTACAACAGGTCAATACATAACCGAAAAGATTATAAAACGTCTCCCTAAGTTGGTTTATATATAAGGAAATATTTTTTGATTGAACGGCTAGGATCAACATGTAAAGGCGATCCGACAGTTGCAAAGGACGCTGGGTTCGTATGCCTAGACAAAAACCGCTATGTTTTATAATATAGATTATTTTCTTTGCGTCATCCTCACCCTCATGTGAACCTTGGCCATTTATCACTGCTTCCGATATACTCCCTTCATCACAAATTATTGGTCCTATTTTACTTTTTGTGTCACTCAAACAATTGCCTATATGTCACAGACTCACAATTTATAATATTTTTTATGATTTCAAAATATTTATTTAATAAAATTAATTGAGATTTATCAAATAAAATCTATATTTGATTAAAAAAAATAGTAAATGAAAAGATATAGTCAATTTTTTAAGAGGTTCCAAATAATAAATAGAACCAACAATTTGGGACGACGGGAGTACATCTTTCTTATGACAAAGAAGCGAAGACACGTCTATTAGCATGCATCAATTAGCCGGCCATTGCACATTTGTTTTCCTGTCAACATCTATTGGATCTTAAAGTTGATGTTGCCTGTCTAGCTAGAGGTCGATTTATAATTTTCCATTAGTTAAAATGGATCTATCATTAACCTCAAACAATTATTTGTGTATGGGGCATCAATTATCAGGATATATATGTAGCTATGGCCCAGAAATATAAGTTGTTGGCCACCATTAATCACCCTTCATGCCACCCCGTAATATTCTTGGAAAAGACAAGTATATAAATGGTGTGAAAACGATCGATGTAGCAAAACGATCGACATTAGTTGCGATAACAAAAATTTCCCAACTTGAAATTGGTGCCATTTTTTTTTTTTCCCATGGAATCTGCTTCAAAAGTTGCCTAAAAGCTCGTTTGGAGAAATAAATTTTTTTATATTTTCGGATTTTAATTTTTAGATAACTGCGACCAATATTCTAAAAGTGTTTGCGAGTACACATTGGAATACCTCAATTTTAGATTCCAACTCAAGCTGGGACCGTAACTCCTTCAAGCTGGACCTTTGCTTCAACGTCAACTCCATGTGAATTATCTAATTAGAATCATGTGGTTGGGATCCAGATTTCACAGTAGAAATAAAAGGAATGGGGAAAATTGAGAAAATAAATTGAATATTTTTTCTTCATTTTTCTTATAAAGACAAAAGTATAATTTTTCTTGGCAAATTCCAATTCCCAAAGACTTGCTGTAGGTAAATGAAATCAGTTTTTTATTTGGTTCAGCTACCTAGCTCCCGCTTAAATAATCTGTGCATGCACATCATGTGCATAAATGCAAGGATGGAGAACAGGGAACAAGTGGTGACACCCTCAAATTATATAGGTCTGCTACGACTAGGTTTTTTCATGATTTTTTTTTTTTTTTTTTGATAAGTAGGTTTTTTCATGATTTACATTGTTATACTAGTAACTTTTTAGTCCTTTTATATATAAAAAACAAGTTCATTATTAGTCCAACACCAACTTTACTAGCCTAAGTGAAATACTCTACAACTTAAGGTCCAGATTGAAAAAAAAAATTAAAAACAAAATCTAAACTACATAGTTTGACATCAAAGAACAAAATCGATCTATTGTCCAACAAAGAAAAGCAACAAGTCTAATAGGAAACATAGTTAGTTACTCAGATCCCGTTTGGGAGCTCCAATATTTTCCCTTATTGCATTTTGTGGTTTTGATTTCTTGTTGTTCGGGAGACTTTTCGCGAATGCATTTTGCCAAAAATGCATTTTCAAAATCAAACAGTAGAGACATGTAGGAAGGGTCAATGGACACAACTGTTGACCGTTTGACCAGTCAATGGACATGCAACACATGTACTCATACTTCGCAGGGTTAACAGTTTGACCGACAAACCCTAGCTCGCCACGTGGCACCTCAGTCACGCGACACATATGAAGGTCACGAGCCCGTACTCCTCCTTAAAGGGAGAGGACTGTGTTTATATAGATAAGTGTTTGGCGCGGTCCCAATGTAATGGAGACGTTAACGCGATCTAACCAAGATGCACGAACATATTGCCCAGACTCCAGACTTTAAAGTCTGCTTCGGCCATTAGACAAGACCCGAAGGACCCTTTGAGGCTTGATAGCGGTACTGGCGTGATCGAACAGGTCACGACTTTGCCCCAACGAGAATGAAGGGGATCTAGTGACTTGGTGGCTATAAAAGAAGAAAAGGATTTCCGTGAATAAGCGGACACACTCACTTTAATACTCACGATCATTGTGAGGGTAGCGACACCTTAGCGATCAGGGGGTACGGAAGGGACACTTGTCATTTTACTAGCGCGCCACTTGGTGCCCAAGCATTAGCTCGTGTGGGCTATAAATATGAAACGTCTCTTCATAAATCAGATAAGAGCTCATTGTGAACATTCCCTAGAGAGAGAAAGTTGGTGAGCACTGAAATCAAAGGGGGATTTTATACCCCTCTAGGGCTCTATTGTCTTTCCTCCTTGGAATCTTGGACTAAGATCTCCACTGCTTTTTCCCCTCTCTATTCACCCCTGATCTCTCTTCTTCACTCTTCTAGATCACTCGTCTCATTTCTTTCCATTGACTATACATCTATTCCTAAGGGGTATTTGTCCAAGTCAGATTCAGACATTTTCTATAAGTCACAATTTGACACTCAACCCTTGAGGAGCTTTTGTTTTCTCCATTTACATTCTGTTTTTTATCTATTGGTGAAAAGACAATATTACCCTTAACTTCATTCGATGATGGTTTTCATAATTTGTCAAAATTGTATTTGTTTTATTGGGGACTGTTAAGAATTTTTTTCCCGCTCGTTATGATTGTATATTCTATGCCAAACGCAAAATAATATCATACTTGTAAATTGTTGGAGCTAATATTTAAGACTTCCAAGCTTTAAAAAATGGACTTTCAAATATTGGATTTTGAAGTGGAATGACCAAACAGTACTTTGATTAACAATATCTAAAAATACTTAATTATGAGTCTAAAAGGTTTTTCATACACATGTTGTAATACCATAATAAAACCAACGGCAACATGGTAAAAAACAAATTCATATGCCAACCTCGTTGGGATGTATCCTTGGCGTTGTGATGCCGTGTTTTGCTTGCTATATTTTTGTACTCTCTTCTCCTCTTAATAAAATTTTCTTCTTCGCCGTTCAAAAAAAAAAAACAAGTTCATATCTATTGCAAAATTTATTTTGCACACATCTTTCAAACACTTTACAGTGTCATAATCTATTCAAACCATCATCCAAAAATTTGCAATTGACAATCCAAAATGCAAAAAAAAATAAAAAGGGCTCCCGAACGGGCTGTCTAGCACAGCTTTATATTTTCAGAATCACTATACATAATTTAAAATCAAAGATATTTGCAAGCTTATTGAGAAATGTTATATCCTTCTAATTTTATAGAGCAATTGAATTAAATTACAAAATTATAAGCTCGATGTTTGTAAGTATAACTGAGTTTCCAAACCTGAGTTCCTTTTCGGAATTTTGACAAGTGTTGAACAAAATAAAAAAAAAAGTCTACAATTTACTCTCTTGTGGATTTTTAAACTCGTGGAAACTACATTACGCAATAGGATGAAAGACGAATTTTTTTACGACTATTTTCTGTCACAGATATTGAAAAAGAGATTGATAGAGGTTCTAATGTTGATTAATTCTACCATTGATAAGTGCACATGAAAAACCGTCGTGTACTCCATAATTGTAGTATGCTATCTTCTCTTCTTCTTTTTTAAGTCGATCGGTACCTTATTTATAGTGTAGTTCATCTTTCCTTTGACTGATTTGTACTACAGATTAATAGTAAATTCTTGTGCTTACCAAAAAAAAAAAAAAAAATTGTACTTCAGATGTTTGCCATTAATAGGTTAAGATACTGTTGCAAGGACGAGGAAGTCTCAGCCTTGGGTGGTTGGTTGTGTTTTTTCTCTATAATATCCTTCTCTATCAACCCCAAGTGATTGGATAAAGTAGTTGTGAAAAAGTAATAAGTGTTCCTTCGTAAGGTCATAGGTTTTATTTCCACGGACGTTAAATATTTTAAACCTTGAAGCCGTTGGGAGTTTTGTCCGGCCGTTATCTTATAGGGCCCAAAATTAATTGTGAGTATATCTTTGTGCCCTTGTGTATGTTTATACGTGTTCTACGTACTAGAAAGGAAGTCATTTTTGGATCCCAAAGCCGTGTAAATCACTCAACATTTGTCAATAAAATATACAGAGATTTACCGGCCAGTATTAAAAAGATGTGTAAAATTCCCGTTAAGGATTAATCATGTTTTAATTTACGTCTAAGTCTAATTAGGTCTACGAAGTTACATTAATACCCTTGCACATCAAAACAACAACTTGGTGCAAACTTCGCCGTGCTCCCAACCCTCGGCAACTCCTCACGCGACACCGCCTCCCAAATCCTCACCGCCTCCACTCCGCCTCAATCACATCTGCCGGTGTCGCCATTGAATCCTTCCTCCAAAATCTCCAAGTCGACGACGACGACGACTGAACCACCGTACGGCGAGATCCTCCTGCTCCGTATGTCCGTATGGGCCAGCGCAACCTCATCGTGGTCTCCACGCCCGACCTCTCCAAGGAGGTGCTCCACAAGCACCATCAGCCATGGCGGTCGTCGTCCGTTCCTCCTCCCAACTCCGCCCCCTAACTCCGCCTCTTTCGACCTCCGCCCATCTCCCTCCACCCAATTTCCGCTTTCGACTTGGTAAGTCTCTCTCTCTCTCTCTCAATAGAATTCTCATCATTTCCGAAGTTTAGCAGCTGATTGAATAAACCTAACAATGTACATCACATTGTGGATCATGGAAATAGCTTTAGAAATAATTGGTGGAAAAAATGGGGGGTGGGGTGGGTGGGTGGGAAGAACACTTCAAATTATTGCTACACAGCACTATCCTAATGTCATCTAGTTTAGAACACATTCATTGAGCAAAACCTTGGGTTAACCCCGAGGGTTTGACCTGGTGGTCTTAGCTTGGGACTTGGGGTATGTTCCCTTCTTTGATGCTGGAGCACCAAATCATTGTGGTCTTGTGGCACTCTCTTCCCCTAAGTAAGGAATTTGTCTCGAAAGTTTGAAACACTTGTGTGGACGACAAAATTGGAAACTGAAAGAGTTGAAACCAGCTTTGTATCTTCAGTTAGAATAGAAAACACTTTTTGTTTCTTCAGTCTTTTATAGTACAAGGAATAGACTCTTCCAAGCATACCAATAGTTACTTTACTATTTCAATGGGGAATAGAATCCATTTAGAGATATGTATTTGTTCCATTTGCTGTTTATTTTTCGTACTTTGGGGGTGCTTTTCTCACATACGTTGGGTAAGAATAGATACGTCGGGTAAGAATAGATACATGTGATGAGGAAAATTACATAATTTTGAGGATTTGACAATGCAATTTCATTTTAGCCGATTCTCTTCTGCCTTAAGTAGAATAGCTGAAGAGAATTGATATAGTGATTGCAGGGTAGAATTACAAATTGACTGGAAAATCTTGCGGGGAAGCATCCTAGATCACCACTCACTGTGCTTTGTTCTGCTGCTTATTTTGCTAGAAATACGTGACAGATGCACTTGTTAATTTGTTATCTTTCCATAAGTTTCGTGATTAAGTTCTTGTTGGTATCTGATATTGAGGAAGCTTCCACACACAGAAGAATTATTTATCCACTCTTTTGTTCTCTTACATTTATTAGGGCCTATTTGTACGTATGGTCCCCAACGTATTTTTGAATTGTTAATTTGGTCCCCAATCTACAAATCGAGTCTATTACATCCCCAACGTTTACGATGCGCGTTTAAATGGTCCCGATAGCTAACTCCATCTAAATTGACCGTTAAATACAAGGGTATTTGTAGAACTCCCTCTTTAAACAACCATTAACCCCACAGAACTTCATCTTCAACCTTAAAACACTAGTCCCCCCTTGTCTACTGTGCCTATGAGCATACGTTTTATGCTTAGATATGGAGGTCTACTGCTTTTTCTTGGTGGGAATGGTAGTTCTTTTGTCTTAATTAATTCTTGAATTTGGCCCTTCAATAGATACATCTTAAAGCAGAATGTATTTTTCTCGATTCAACTGAAAAGTTGGATTCTGCAGGGTAAACAATTTCCTTCCAGCATGTAAAGAACCAAAAACAAGCAAACCAGTGAGTGGTTCAATTTGGTGCAACCAATCTATTTCAATCGCTCTCCACTGTATACATTCTGCATGCATGTGCAGATCTTTCCTAGGGCTCTGTTTTGTGGGTTTGGTGGATGTGGCTTCAAATGCTTAATCTCCCTCATCTCCCTCCTACTCACCACCCTTCCCCACCACAAACCAACCCCTAACCCATAGCCACTCCACTCTCCGACCCAAATTGCATACCCTAGAACGGGCCCATATCGGAGCTGCCTCGGCTTGCGTACTACCTCTCTGGAGGCAAAAATGACGTGCCAAGGATAAAACGGCTGCTCTAGGTGGCAAACCACCCGAGGAACTTTTATCTGCTGCGCCTCGATCTGGAAGCTTTGGATGCAAAAAGGATCGAGCTGCCAAGTATGTGAAGGCGGATTGGTTTGTTGAGGAGGTTTTAGAATGTGATGGTGGTGGGTAATGTCAATCTCAGCGCGTCAGGTTATCCTCTATTGCCGGAGTGAGGGTTGCGTGCTAGAGAGAGAAGGCCCAGGAGGGGTGTGAATAGAATTGCCATTTGTTTGAGTGGGTGTGAGAAATTAAAGGGGTCGGAATAGAATTGCCTCTTCATCAAATGTAAAAATTATAATGAAGTGCCACAAATGCCCCTGTCTTTAACGGCTCATTTGAACGGAGTTAGCTCCGAGGACCATTTAAATGCGCATTGTAAATATTGGGGATGCAATAGGCGCGATTTATATATTGGGGACCAAATTGACAATTCAAAAATACTTTGAGGACCATCCGTACAAATAAAACCCATTTATTAGTGTGACTGTCTTGTGTATACTCTGTCGGCCACCCTTTACATTTAACGATATGGTGGTGTGAAATCAAGACATAAAAGCATGCTTCTGAAGTTAACCAAAGCACACTTTTTCAGGCAATATGGGTTCTATTCCTTTAAAGGTAAAGAAGTTAGTTTCATCAGTGGAAAACGCTGCTAAGGAAGAATTTGAGGATTATCTAGCATTGCTAGGCAGACAGGCTATGCCTATGGGAATGGATGATGTGAAGACCTCAATATCAGAAGGAAATTTTGTCGGCCCTACACAATTAGATGATGTCAGCTCTCCAGGACACTTACTTGCTCATCAGGTACGATGGTGATGCCACATCTGTTGTTGTTTTAATTCTGATGTGACATGCACAATTAGAAATGGGTAGAACTTCTGTCCGTCAATGTATTGTCCGATGAAGTTGCTGTAATTTGGTTTTGGGTCTCTAACGCTCGGATACTTTTTCTATAATCATCATATAAGATAAGTAAACGAGTTCATTTCTTTTTTGTATTCCGCTGTTGTCATCAACTGTAAGTTTTTTTTTCCTTTCATTTTTACATGAGCTGTATTACATGGATAGAAATGTGGTTTTGACAAGGTAAATGGAACTGTCAAGCTGTTTTAGTTGCCAAAAACATGCATGTGCCTTATATACCTGTCTCAGTTTGAATATTTATTATGATCAAGGGCTCTATGGGTCTATGTTATAGTTTGATGACATCAATCAACTCCTCCATTGGAATTCCTTTTGCAGGCGATGGTTCTTGGAAGATTCCCAGCCTTCGCACTTTTCGTTGTTAATGCCTTGATGTTTAGCACACCGCTTGAGGCTCTGGCAGAAACATTTGAGGCTGATAAGTCT
The DNA here is from genome assembly GCA_025413875.1 of Rhododendron molle. Classification (NCBI taxonomy): domain Eukaryota; kingdom Viridiplantae; phylum Streptophyta; class Magnoliopsida; order Ericales; family Ericaceae; genus Rhododendron; species Rhododendron molle. The sequence goes on from CM046390.1 coordinate 23,769,828, forward strand.
ATTTTCAACATGCCATTATTGCTATTTGTAGCCTTTATGGGGGCAATAGTTGGAGGTATGCCACATCTAGCCATGATGTCGTAACCTTATGTTTTCTTCCTTAATTTTCATGAAGAATACCTTAAATGTTGTACGCCCCACAGTCCATGTCTTAAACCCCATCCTTAGTTTCCGTGCAAGTTTCAATGAACGCTTTTAGACATTCGGTTTCGTGGCGTTGCCCAAATGCAAATAACACACCAATGCCCCCAATCCGAGGATAGCATAGGAGCTTTTGAGATGAATCTAAATTTGATGTCAAAACTGTGTCAACTAACTGTTTGCTTCTCGACTATAGAAATAGAAGTCACGAGCCCGAAAGTATGTACATTTGATTATCGCTCTTCAGCCATTTGAAGGAGATACCCTTTATACTTACTCATATGTTTAGGTTTTAGCTCCCAGTAAGTTTCAAAAGACTAAATAGTTCATTTGGTATTACAGTATTGCTTCCGCGATGGAAAAAAGAAAATTTGAAGCAGCAGGATGAGCAGTTGCGCCAGATCAAGGCAGATCTAAGAAGGCAAGAAAAGATCAAGTCATTAGCCCCCACTCTGAGAAACGCTCCCGCTGTTGGTAGAGTACCTGAAAATGAAGTAATTGCTGATCCGAGGAAGCATGAGTTGATTTCTCATTTGAAATCTGGAGATGATTTTTTGATGAATCAGGATCCTGATAAGGCATTTGTGGAGTTTGTGGCAGCTCTTGAACTCGCTAACAATCTATCGGATCGAACCAATATGAAGAAGGCTGGTACAGGTTTAGGTTGGTTATCCGTGGTCGTCTCCTCTTTTTTTTTTGGCCTCCAATCCAGCGTATGTTTGTTTACTGCTGTTTCAAGGGAATCATAAAACTCTTACAGGAAGGGGTAGGATATCGAATGCTGTGTGATTTTAAAAATTCTTGGGTTCAATCAACCCAGATGCATTAATCTAGTGACAACCTTACATGCGGGCAATAACATTTACATAGGTTTGGTGGGTTTTCAATCAGCTGAAAGAACTAATTCCTCACTATTGGTTACAATTGTTGCTTTTACGCGTTGGTATTGTGTTGCTCAGTTTTACAGTAGATAATTTCTTGCTCAACGGTTTGCTGAAACATTTGCTATTGTTTTAACGAATTTGAATATTTGTCAATCAGGTGCCTCCTTGCAAATGCAACGACAATTCCACGAAGCTATTAAATGCTATTTCGCGGTACTGGAAAGCTCAAAACAGGAGCGAAAAGTCCGATCAAAAAGGAAACGGAAGGGTGAAGATTCTGGGGATGCAGAGGCTTATAGAGAAGATTCTATGGATGCAGAGGCTTATAGAGCAATCGCGGAATGTTACACTGAGCTTGGAAATGTTGATTTGGCTAAGGTTTTCTATAAGAAGTATAGTAATTCACTATAACAGGCGGATTTATCTGTTCATCTACTCGGGTAGTTGTTTTCCTTGTTTGTTGTGTTGAGGGATGATTTTTCCAGGTGTTGATAATAGCTTTGGTATCATTTTCAGTTGACAATCTTTTTTGAAGGTTGCATGTGTTTCCGGTGGCAATCTTCTTCTTTTCTAATTTTATTTGGGTGATGTTCCCGTGTTATTTTTGTATTCCATAAACTCATATGTCCGGACCAGCGACCAGCTTACCATCCTAGTATTTCATTTTTGCTAATGGAACTAAGAATGCTAGAACGTCACATGTGTCTATGTATGTTGAGGGTTTTTTTTTTTTTTTTTTTTGGGACTATGGATTGAGATCAACATGAAAAATTATTCCATCAAAATATATAAGGACTTTCCAATGTCAAAAAAGAAAGAGATTCTTGATTCAGTCCATCAAACCAAAAGACCAATCATTGTGGTTCATACTTTTGGAAACACGCTAACTTCACTAAAGGTTAAGTTCAGTTAAGGTTTTTGGCATTATCATTTCCTTTTATTTAAAATTCACAGTGTTTGCATAACAAAAAAATGAAAGTGTTTGAAATGACAGTATTTCAAATGTAAAATTGACATTGTTTGGAGTTGATTTTATTAATTTCATTTTCAAACACTGTCAATTTTGTTATTCCAAGCACTGTCAATTTTGTCAACTTTAAATAGCTAACAATGTTATGCATAAAAATGGCAGTGTTGACATAACAAAAAATGAATTGACAGTGTTGGCATAAAAAAAATGACAGTGTTTGAAATGTAAAATTAACATTGTTTGGAGTAGATTTTATTTAAAATTCACAGTGTTTGCATAACAAAAAAATGAAAATATTTGAAATGACAGTATTTCAAATGTAAAATTGACATTGTTTGGAGTTGATTTTATTAATTTAATTTCCAAACACTGTCAATTTTGTTATTCCAAGCACTGTCAATTTTGTCAACTTTAAATAGCTAACAATGTTATGCGTAAAAATGATAGTGTTGGCATAACAAAAAATGAATTGACAGTGTTGGCATAAAAAAAATGACAGTGTTTAAAATATAAAATTAACATGGTTTGGAGTAGATTTTATTTAAAATTCACAGTGTTTGCATAACAAAAAAATGAAAATTTTTGAAATGACAGTATTTCAAATATAAAATTGACATTGTTTGGAGTTGATTTTATTAATTTCATTTTCAAACACTGTCAATTTTGTTATTCCAAGCACTGTTAATTTTGTCAACTTTAAATAACTAACAATGTTATGCGTAAAAATGACAGTGTTGGCATAACAAAAAATGAATTGACAGTGTTGGCATAAAAAAAATGACAGTGTTTAAAATATAAAATTAACATGGTTTGGAGTAGATTTTATTTAAAATTCACAGTGTTTGCATAACAAAAAAATGAAAGTTTTTGAAATGACAGTATTTCAAATGTAAAATTGACATTGTTTGGAGTTAATTTTATTAATTTCATTTTCGAACACTGTCAATTTTGTTATTCCAAGCAATGTTAATTTTGTCAACTTTAAATAACTAACAATGTTATGCGTAAAAATGACAGTGTTGGCATAACAAAAAATGAATTGACAGTGTTTGCATAAGAAAAATAACAGTGTTTGAAATGTAAAATTAACATTGTTTGGAGTAGATTTTATTTAAAATTCACAGTGTTTGCATAACAAAAAAATGAAAGTTTTTGAAATGACAGTGTTTCAAATGTAAAATTGACATTGTTTGGAGTTGATTTTATTAATTTTATTTCCAAATACTGTCAATTTGTTATTCCAAGCACTGTCAATTTTGTCAACTTTAAATAGCTAACAATGTTATGCGTAAAAATGACAGTGTTGGCATAACAAAAAATGAATTGACAGTGTTGGCATAAAAAAAAAAGACAATGCAGATTTGAAATGTAAAATTAAGTGCCATTCCAAATTTGCTTTCACATTTATCATCATCTTAAGTGCCATTCCAATCATCTTTTCGGGATACTTCTTTATCAACACTCTCGTCTTCCTCGACGGCGATCCTGTTTGCGACCATCTGCGCTTGGAATGGGATTTCCGGTTCGGCATCTTCCTTCTCGTTCTTTCCGTCGCGGGATCAATTCGCACTATGTACATACCCTGCGAAATTTCACAGTGTGAAATTTGCAGTGCTTTAACAAATTTGCAGTGCTTTAACAAATGAACAACTCGACTTGACGGACGAACTTTGAGAGTTTTTTCATCAAACAAAAAAAAAACCGTGGGACTTCTGACTATCAAATCAAGCTTTGACCCAAACTTGAACTCAAATCTGATAAATCGGTGGACTTGCTCTTAATTTATTTTCATCGAAATCTTTTATCATCAAAATAACCCTGAGGAGAGGAAAGCTTTTCCGGTTGACGTACTGGTTATGATTATTATTCCCCAACGCCGCCGCAGCCGTGGCCGGCTGATTAGACGACGGCACCTTTCGAGGATACATCCTCATCCCTCCTCCTCCGCCGACTCTCTCGTCGTCGTAATCATCCTCCTCCTCGTCGTTCACGCTCTCCTCCGAACTCTCCTTGCCCACTCTGCTCAGCCTGTCCCCTCCCCCCCTCTTCTTCCTGTTCCGACTCAACCGCTTCCGATCCCGGTCCTTCTTCACCCCTCGATTCCGTAACCTCGCCGTCGCTTTCGTTAACTCCATGGGCCCACCGTCTTCCTCTGCAAATATAAAATCGACTTCAGTTCGAGTCGACGGTGGAGAGGACGGTCTTGGCCGTGGCCAGGTGGGACTCGGCAGTAGTGGAAGACGGCTTGTGGTGGTTGTGGAACTGAGAAGTGGCAGCGATGGTGGAAGCGTAGGGTTTTGAGAGCTTGGAGTACTGTTGAGGAGGTGGATCAGTGCAGAGGAATCGAGTTCGCGCGAGCTTGTGCGTCGAAGGAGGAAGACGCCAATTGAGGATGAGGGGTATTAATGGCATAATTCTGATGAGAATCCTTAACGGTGCTTTTTAAAATTTTGCTAGACTTGGGCGTGTATTGGTCACCAAAAGTGGACCGGCCCGTAATTCTTAGTTTAAAAACATAATGCATCTATATTAACAAACACATTGTAGTTTGGCATTGTGTGACTTTCCATCCCTTCCAATGACCATAAGGCACACCAAGGAAAAAACGATAAGAGTTTTTTTTTTTATTATTATTTATCAGCAAAGAAAAGGTTTTCATATCATTGAAAATGATACAAAAGAGAAACCCTATAGTAATACACCAAGGAGTATCATACACAAAGGTAGTACCTTACCTCTCATTTTTTCTTTTACAAAAAACATAAATAATAAAAAAAAACCAAAGTTGATAAGAAACCAACAAACACCCAAATGAAGCTCAGCCCAAACAAATGGGCAAAGCCCATCACCTATTAAAAAAAAAAAACCCAAACAAAAAAGAATCCCTAACCCTAAATGACTCCCATCACGAGAACCAGATGCCAAACGCCACCCCATGGCCGGTGATCATTGCAGTCCACAGATCCTGCCACCATCAAAGCCCAGATTACACCACCATCCGATGCCCAGATCAACCAACACCGTACCCCCTCCATCAGCCACCACAGTCGCCGACTAGGACGGAGACCAGAACCGATAACGCACGCACGCACCTTCCACCAACACATACCAGAGCAACGGACAGAACCACTGGTAGAACTAGAACTGAAAGTGGCCGAAGAGAAAACACAGCATCTACAGCCGGGTTGGACATCCTAAGCCATTAAGCAGAAAATCGGTTCCCCCCAGCAAGACAACCGGCAACTATCCAAATGCCCAACAGAGCCATCACTTGCCGCCGCACTCCACCTTGTTGTTAGGCCCCAAAACCGGTTCAACCCATGAGAATAAATCAACGGGAGAAAACGAAACAGATGAGAAACTAAGTCGAAGAGGAAGACGACGATGGATAAACGGAAATGAAGAAAACAGAGCGGCTAGGGAGAGGGGGAGAGGGGAAAAGGAGAGAGAGAGAGAGAGAGAAATGGTGCTAAATGATTGTCAATGTGCCACAATACTTCTAAGGCACACAACATATACGAGCTTTAAATGCAAAAAGAGTCCTACAAATTATTGAGCAAAGTCTGCCATGACCGACTGCCCCTCATGCCTACTTCATTTTGGTAACTACAAATTTGCATGCTATATAATAAATTAATTGCTATTTGTTGCACTGAATAGCAACTAAAAAAATATCTATTTCTATACAAAAATGGATCCATATTAATGCTTTTCCTTTTTGAATTAGGAACAAAATGTTGAAGCTTTGAGCAATATAAGCAAAGATGTCCAGCTAAACAAAATGAGCAAGATATGATCTGCATTCAAAAGTAACCTAAACGCATAAAATCTGGTTCCTCAGCATCTCATTCTAGATGGTATATGAAGGAAAACCAGAAATCGTATACTTTCAGTCCTCACAAAATGCTCTGAGTACAGCTCTACATCATACGAGTAACTACCTTCTAACCAACTACACATGACTTCATACAAAGGTTCCTTCTAACTAATTCAGTTACAGATGGAATGATCCACAGCTGCAGCAGATTGCTGCTACTGTTGCTGCACCCTTCAGCTAACATCCTCTGTTGAGGTGTTTGACTCTAGTTGCAGGGCTAGCACTGGGATAAGGATTTGGCTGAGTGTTTGACTATGGTACTCTTATCAGTATAGGATCTAAAAAAAGCAATCCAAACTAAAAGTTTTGCACTTAGTTAAATCATATGGTCTTTGGTACTTCAGAGTTAAAGCAAACCTGATTGAAATTTCTTTGCCAAGCAAGCAGCAATATGAAACTATGCAAAGTTTTAGCCAAGCTGAACATGTTCGTAGTTTCTAAATAATCAGTGTCTAGTGTGCCCTCTTGCCCTAGCTCTTTTTTACAAATTTGCACAACAACAGAAGGTACTAGTTTTACTCAGCATGGATTCTAACCACACTATACGGGACAAGAGTACCAATGAGTTAAAGCAAACCCGGTTAAAGTTTATTTGCCGAGCAAGCAGCAATATGAAACTATGCAAACAGAGTTTCGGCCCAGGCTGACTGTTCTTAGTTTCTAACTAATCGACATCCAATGTACCCTCTTGTTGTAGCTCTTTCTTATAAAATTGCACAACATCAAAGATTCTAACCACGCTAATATTGCATGTATGGAACTTGTGTGCATCGAATGATTGCAGATCCAAATAGATTCAATTTTATGTTTGTAGCACTATTATTTCTTTTAGAGCTAGGCTGCCCACCACATTTAAATCCAAGTTAGTATCCAATAAAAATTCAAGGAAAACAAAAGTATAATCTGATAAAATTAACACAGAAGTAACCAGCTCCAATTAATGAACCATATTTTTGCATCCCATTGTCCAAAGTGGCCCATGTTAGGTAGCAACAAACTACAAGTGGAGTGGATACAGTTGGCGTATCCCTTAAACTTGCACGCGCACATGAGGGCGGGGTTTGAGCCTCAGCGCCATTGCCCCCCTCCCCCAACTTACACTTCTAACCTGGTAACCCATGAGATGAGTCGCCTAACAAAACCAAAAAAAAAAAAAAAACACCCATATATGAGATGAGTCCAAAAAAAAGAAAACAAAAACGTAGCAACAAACTCTAATGCGTTAGGGCATCCATTGCACATGTCCTAAGTCTCCTAATGAAAAATTAACTGGAGAGCAATGGATGTCCTCTCAATAAGCAATTGTGGATTAACTTACGAATTTTGTACGCACATCCCAGTGTTTAGAGCATCTCCAACCTAATTCTTCAAAACTCTTTATTTTGAAGAATCAGGATAATATACCTAATTCAAAATGTGATTTTGAAGAATACAAATATTTACATCAACTCAAACCATATTCTTCATTTCTTCAAGATTTAATCCATTTCCCTCCAAACCTTAACTTTCCCTTCAAAATTCAAAATTTTAAATCCTATGAACTTGTTAAATGTATTGATTGAATTGGTCTCATTTTAAAGGTATTCAGGTATTGTGAATCTCTTTCCAATTATACTAATTGAACGTTAAATATAATATAGATATATTACAATATATTAGTAGCATTTTAAAGTGAGAAAATAAAATAAAGAAGGTTCTTCGTTTTTTGAATGATTCTTCACATATGAGAGCATCTCCAACCCAAGTCTTCAAATTGAAGACTCAAAATAATGTGTTTTATTCAAAAAGTAAGTATGAAGAATGTAATTATTCACATCAAATCTAGTCCAATTCTTCATTTCTATCTCTACTTTTTAATATTTCATTCATTTCTCTCCAAAACTCAATTTTCCCTCCAAGTTTTAAACATTTAGTTTTAAAAAAATACTAAATATATTAATGAGTGGTCATGTTTTAAAGGTCTCATGAATATCTATTCAACTGAGTATATTAATTTTATGAAAAATGAATTATGATACTATACGTTATAACATTTTAAAGTGTACAAACAAAATGAAGAATGTTCTTTATTTTTTGGAGGATTCTTCATATACGGAGAATCAAAAGTGATTCTTCATTTTGAATAACCAAAAGTATATGTAGGGAGGGAGCCACTGTGTAAAGATAGAGCGAAGTGGTTTAAGAGTTTTCGGTTATGTTTGGATGACAACTTCGAAAAATTTGAAAAGAATTTTTGGGACAATGATGGAGAGAGAAAGTAGGGTAATAATTGGAAATAAGGGTAATGAGTTTAGAGATATAGAGAGAGAAATGAGAGTAATGATTAAAAATAATGAGAGTAATAATTAGAAGTATGGATAATAAATATTTTTTGAGTTGGAGAATTTTTTTCAAGTTATGATCCAAATACGGCAGAAAACTGGCATGTTTCAAAAGGAAAAATGGAATGTATGGGTAGTTAGAAGGAATTAAGGTGAGACAGCAAGAAGTGGGGAAGGCTAGACATTGTGAAAGACCTCTGTTCGGTTTGGGTTTTGAGAGAGATTTTTAAGAGTAATGAGTAGAGAGAGATAGATAGAAAAATTTTATTGAGAACTGTGCACAGGGATTTTTAGTCTCCCAAACAAAAAAGGTTCGGGAACCAGTATTTGAGATTGTCTTCCTTTTACTTTCCTTGTTAAAAAATGTAAGAGAAATTAAAGATGGTGATTTAGAAGGGTGGGAAGCTTTGGCCAATGGAGTATTTGCTCGGTAGCTAATTCGGGATCCCGACATGGCGACATCCAGTTATAAAAAAGGGGGGAGGGGCGCCAAATCACACTTGAGATAGCAGTTATAGATTCGATCTTATAGAAGGGAGGTTTCTCTTGTTTTCTGGACCACCCTAAACCTATGGAGTATAATTGTTCTCTCTCTCTCTCTCTCTCTCTCTCTCTCTCTCTTAGAGTTTGTATGTCTAGGTCAGTTTCGCACACCTTCACTAATCTTTTCTCCGGTTCGATCAAAGACAGGTTTTCCACATCGGGACAATGGAGTAGTTTCTTACGGCATGACCTCTAGAATCAAACCATGATTAATTGTATAAGAAGCAAACCATCAAACAACTGGACTAACCCTTTAGCGCTCTATCACACACACAACTTTTGACTCATGATAAGTCAAGAGGGCTACTAATATTTTTTTTTAAATTGTTTTTGAAGACAAGTGACCTACTAAATTAAGGAAGTAAAAACTCCACCTCTACTGCCCAACGGCTGGGCATGGGCTTCACGCTGTCACCTCCTTGACTTGAATTAAGTGTCTTAGGTGAGCTCACGTTCAAGTTATGCCCATCCACACAAGTTCCCAATCCAAGACCTCCACGTCATACATCCACCAGTGTCCATTCCTCTGCTTCCGTTTGTTGCTACAAACTCTCTTTCCCCCAAACCACCTATACTCTTTTTTTATATATATGTTGTCCCATCTCTTTCTCTCTCTCTCTCTCTCTCTCTCTCTCTCTCTCTGCGAATAAGGCTTTAAAGCTAAAACCCATTTGCCAAATAATGAAATTCGAAGACTTCTTGATGCAGACAAGTGATTCAGAGAAGCAGAGGAGAGTTGACCTTGAGGAAGAGGTGACAGTCCTTTGTGTTCTACTATTACAAATGTCTTCTAATTCTCACTCATCCCAACAATGGAGTGACATAATACGGATAGGAACAAAGAAAAAAAACAAGAAATGGAAGTAGAAGAAATGTTTGATGACCCACAAACCAATTTTGTCTTCTGCAGGTAGAGAAATTGCAAGGAGATTTGGATGAAGAGCTGAAACTGAGCAAGATTTTGCAATGTGCATTGCAAGGGCCCGTGCAATCCTGTCCCTGTCTTTCTAAATTGCTTCCTTCTCAGGTAGGAAAAGACGAAAAGTCTTCCTTTCAAAAAGGTCATCTACGATAGGTTGGCTAACCCCTGAGAGGCAAAATGAGGATAACTTAGATAACGAACCGGACTAAAGGGGTGTTCCGATTTCTCGGAAAATGAACTTTTAAAAAAAGAAAGTAATTTCAAGCTCAAAAATTATGTGTTTACACAAATAATTTTCCTATCAATATGGATCTTGCTTGATAGATCTCATTAAGATCTTTTAAACGGTGCAAAAAAATTGAAAATATTTTTCATTTTCATTATATTTGAGTTTGAAATTACTTGAATTTGAAAAAAAAGAACTTTTTCTAAAAGGGGAACACCCCCTAATACTGAGAGGATTTATCACATCACGCCTTGTTATCAACCCCGATTTAATTTCTCTAACATTACTGCATTCAAATGCGAAATCCGCAAAGGTCCCGCCCGCTCTTTGTAGAATTGGTTGTTCAACGGATTCATGATGCGTCCTTCAAACGCTGGGAATGAAATCCCCAGCTAACATCTCCTCCAATCTCATGTTAATTTTTTTTTAATCATTTGCTCCAATGTCATGTGTAATCCGGCCAAACAAAGGGCCCGTCTGTTTGTCCGGATTTCAGCATTGCATTGTACTATAAACCCAAAGGGACTTTTTTTTTTTAATTTTTTTATCAGACTAAACATTTGTTGGATATGAAATCTCACACAAAAAGTGGGATACATATCATGAATGAAATGAACAGGCGCTAATTGTAGTTTTTCAGTACTCTCTGTGTAATCGAAGGAGGTCCAATTTGGTGAAATTGAATGTTTGGATGCAGGTTCAAGTACTTCTTGCAGAACTGGCTATGGTGGAGGAAGAGATTATATGGCTAGAGAGAAAAGTGGATAAGCTGAAACTAAGTTTGTACCACGAAAAGAAGCAAACCCGAGAATGGCAACCTCCCAAGGTGCGCAGGAGGCATCGGCAACTCAAACAACTATCCTTTGAGCGGAGCAATCAAATGGAAGTCAGTTGCAGACGGGTTTCCCTAAAACCCCAAGGTTTACGTGAAAGAAGAGCCTCCTTTAGTTCTTCTATGGAACATCCGCACTTATCTTCCATGAAATCCAATGGTACAAAATTCTTCCCTATCTCTACACAGATAGCAGTCAATACAACAAAATAAAATACGTACACCAGCATTAATGGGTTCCTGTAAACTTATTTTTTTTACTTTGTTTTTGTGTGTCTTGTTTGTCTTTTTTTAATTTTTGTTAGATTTGCATTATATTTTTAGGATTAATTATCCGTATCGACAAGGGGAGTTTGAAAAATAAAAAATTATGACTAAAAGCAAAAACAAGTTCTCAAACAACTGTCTTTTTTTATCTAAATTGTCTTCTTATATGAATTTTTTCCAACATCTATCCACATTTTTATATTTTTCTGGTTCATCTCGCCAAGGCAAACGATTAACCCTAAAAATTACAATAAAAAGCTAAACAAAAAGTTACGAAAAGTAAAAAGTACCGAAATAAATTCTAGACAAATAAGTTTACGAGAATGCAAAACCAAAAGATCGTCCAGTTGTCAGGAAATGAAACAAGGGGACCAGAATATCTTAGTTTTCTATTTTTTTTCATTGTTCAGTTAATAAAAAATTTGTCCGACCGACTTCTTTAACTCTAACGCCCTCAAAGCTTGTCCAACAAAGAATACCTAATGTTGTCAGGAACCTTATTTTCATCTAGTTCCCAATGGGATTAAATAACTATACTTAGTTTTTTTCACTCTAGCAGATATTTGCAGTTTTCCTATTATAGACTTTTCCTGGGAATAACTTTCCGGGGCAAAATAATTAAAAAGTTAGATACAGTCTCACGGATAAAACCAAAAATCTACATACAGTCTCACAGTTTTGGTCTTTGAAAACAGAGGAAATTGCTGAAACCTCAACACGTACCAGAAGAAGCCGAAACCATGAGTGTTCGGATGTAATAAAAAATGGTATGGAGAAACCAAATGAACTCTCAGAAGAGCTGATGAAGTGCTTGATAGGCATATTTTTCAAACTGAACCAGGCATCTCCGGGCAGCAAAGGATCAGCTATTGCTTCAAGGCATCATATTTCTTGCATTAACTCAAAAGGCTTCATGTCAAGGACCTCATTCAACTGTGAAGCACCTGAATTTTCATTTGACAAAACATCAAATATTGATCCGTATGGGATATTACCCGATTTTGATGGCCTTATTAGAGATGTTGGCCCGTACAAGAATTTCTTTCAAATCACAAGAAGTTCACTGAACATTAGCCAAATTTCAGAGTGCATAAAAGCAATGGGAAAATTAAGGTATTTCCGAGGCACTCCTACTGATCTAGTAGCAATCATTTTTCGTATTTCACTTATATATAAAGGGCATACTTATTCTTTTCTTCCAGGGTTTTGATGCAAAAACTCTGCAATGTGGACCCAACTTCACTGACCCACAAGCAAAAATTAGCTTTCTGGATCAACATCTACAATGCCTGTATAATGCATGTACTGTTAAGAAATCTTAAGCCACAAAAGTAGAAATGGAATGCATTGTTATATATAGCAATCTGAGTGGTTAATATTCTACTCCAGGCATTTCTACAACATGGGTTGCCTTCCACACAGGAGAAGCTGCTGGCACTTATGAACAAGGTATGTCAATATTCCGCAAGCATTGGACTAGTTTGTGGAAACAAAAACGACCAATGCAAGACCCTAAATCACAGAGAAAACCTCTTCTACTACAAGCTAGTTCTAACTTTGCAAACTGATTTCTAGTAACCTAATTTAACTATTTGACCCAGGCTGCAACGAATGTGGGCGGGATAGTACTGAATGCTTTGGCTATTGAGCACTTCATTCTCCGTCATCCATCTGACTCCAAACAAGTGAGTGCACATAAATTGAACTAGTAAATCAATCTTTCTACGCACCAAGATCCAGCATTTTAAGCAAGTCAGCAATGAACAACTTTGGACATCACTAGCATTTTTGTGCGGTTCTAAACATACTAGAATCTCAGACTAAATTGTACAAACAGTTCACCAATATCAACTTTCCTAGTATCAAAATGACAAAAGAACAGTGGAGATCCATTCTCAACTTCAACCACAAAGGCTCAAAATTAATTTGTCAATGCAAACACAATGTGCAGTTTGAATTTTGGAGTACTCATTTCATCCAACTAACATTGGCATCGGATATACAAGGGTTTAATAGACGAGAATGAAATGCTACTCCGGCATGCCTATGGCTTGGGATATCCTGAACCAAATGTGACATTCGCTCTTTGTCGAGGCAGCTGGTCTTCACCAGCAGTAAGTGCATTAAGCTTCATTTCACCTCAAATCTATGAATATTTTGTCCTAGTAGCGTATTTTCCACAGCAAAATTAGTTTAAGAAGCTGTTAACTGCAGTTAAGGGTGTACATGCCAGATGACGTCGTGAATGAATTGGGAAAAGCAAAAGTGGAGTATTTGGAAGCTTCTGTGGGAATTACAAGCAAGAAAAAGATTTTGGTGCCTAAGCTTCTACAGTGGCACATGAAAGATTTTGCTGATGACCTGGAGTCACTACTGGAATGGATTTACAGCCAATTGCCACCTTCTGGTTCACTGAAAAGGTTGATAATGGAGTGCTTAATCGGAGAAACAAAATCTCCTTTAGCAAAGATGGTAGAGATTCAGCCTTATGACTCGGAATTCCGCTACTTGCTGCCCTTGTGAGATAAACAAGGGAAGAGAACAATGATATAGATAGAACTTAGAAGTGACAGACCAGTAAATGTCTCCCCAAACAACAGATAAGTGAATCCATAATTTGCCCCGCAGCTGTGGACATTGTACAAATAACTTCTGTTTTCATGACCGTAGAATTCATTATGATTTCTTTTCTTTCTTTCGTCTTTCGTTTCGTTTTCCCTTTCATTTCTTTTTGTTCGGTATGAGATTACCAATAAGTTGGACTGTTGGAGTAGCCCCCAGTTTTAGTTCTTGTAACCTTACAAAGGCCTATGTTCAACTACGATAAACATTGTCGAAAATCAACTTCTCGTAAGCTGGCCTCTTCAATTGCCCTTGTGTTTTCATCTAGACACACATCATGCATGGTAAGAGCATCGGCAGCACATTTTCTAACATGTCCGGATGGTTTTCTAGCACGTTTACCCCCAGCCACCAGAATGAAAGAGGTAAAATTACATGTATACAGATCCCTGCCGTTTCACCAGAGAGCCCATCCACTAATACAAATACATAGACACTTACTCGCATAAACAATACATGGAGCTCTTTGGTGCTTCATGGATTCTATTAAAAATGACGGGGATCAAATACAACTCTGTGGCATACTTTTTTCCATTGTGCAGCATGTACAGGTAGACCACCATGTTTACTTTTAGTGACTGAGCGCCTCAGAGTCGACATAACAACTAGTTAGATTGACATATCCACATATAAGTCCATATCTGTGAACATTCTCAGATTATATTACTTCTTAAGGGAACTAGAATTTTGTTTGTAATATGGTTGCTAAGGGCCTAAGGCTTTAAATACCCAGAATCACCGTACTTCCACAGTTCCATGCAGCAGAGTCCAATTTTATTCACGAATATCAATGGCAGAAACAGGAGTACCAAATTTCACTCTCCTGATCATGTAAGCCAATATCTACCAATTTTGTGGAGTACCAAATTTCACTCTCCTGATCATGTAAGCCAATATCTACCAATTTTGTTGACATAGTGAAAATTATATACTTTCGAGCTCCACTTGGTTGCTGATAAATTGTATGAGAATAAAAGGAAACGAATCCTCAAAACTCCACTTGATAGAATTCGATACAGCATTCTGGTTGCTGAGATATTAACCCGTTTGGGAAAAATTAACGTTTTGGTATCTTTGTATACTAAATTAAAGTTAAATTCTTTTGATTTTTTACCATCAAAAAATTTGATGGTAAATGTGAAAAAACAAAAATTCGAAACAGCTGTCTTTATTGTTTGTGTCTATCTTTCCAATTTTCGGCCATACTTGTATACTTTTCTGATTCTCTCGTCCAGACGAATGATTGATTCCAAAAAATCATGAAACAAAACTAAACAAAAATCTCTACAAGTAAAGTACTGTAGCATGAACCAATTTACTGCGAAAAGTTCAAAAGTAGTTTCATTTTTACTTCTCAGCAACCAAACTAGGAAAATTGCGGCTCCCTGATTAAATAGGCATTTGCATTATTACATAATTACCTGCCTGGGGAATAAATTGGAGACGTCAAAGCCTTATGCCTCGAGAGCTATTAATCGTTAGAGAGTTCCGCTTTTCTAGGAGACGAATTTAGTTTCTCGATGTCTGTTGCTCAGCACCTCTGCACTCTAGGAAGTATCGATGAAGAAGATGAAGCCAAATTGAGAGTGTAACACCATCCCCATGTGCAAACTACATATCCTTGCACCTTGTTTGGTGGTGCCATGTACTTCAGGGTTGTGGATAGTGGATACCACCGACTCTGGGCAGTCATAGTGTGAGATTCGCACTCTCGATTGATAGTCTTTACTGTACATAATTACATTTTGGTCGTTGACTTTCTTTTTCTTTTCTTTTCTTTTCTTTTCTTTTTTTAAAGAATCCCTCAAATGGAATGCCTCCCTTTTTCTTTTCTTTTTCTTTATAAGAATCCCTCAAATGGCACGCCTCGCATATCTGTCTCTAGGAGCGGAATGATGTCATCCGACGGGATGACATGTGACACCATTTTGTCTTCTTAATTCACTCTTATATTAGCAAGCTTATCCGCCAACCGCTCACCCTCCTAAAATATGTGCTTTTAAGATGCATTCCGTGATGACTGGATTGCCCTTGCTGCTCCCATTTGTGTTTAATTTCAGTTTGCAGGTACCCGAAAAAGACCATGAAATAAGTCTAGCAGGTCGAGGATTAACACAAGAAATAGTAGCGAAACTTTGCACAATATCATTAACAAATTTGAAACTACTAGCACAGATTTCATAGTGCAGCGTTCACTACTTAGGTGGTGTTTCCACTAAGCTAAAAGGGGTGGATGTTGTCGTTAACAGATAGTCAAATTATTTCCATTAAACTAAACTAAATGGACAATTTATTGTAAAAGTTGAAGAGAAAAAAATGAAGGGAAACAAAACTTCGTTGGGATTATTTCCCCTAAATCAATCCCACACGTAAACAGAAGCATAATCGAAAAAATTAAACGCGCAATAAACAAGACACAAATAGAACAACCAATATACGTGGTTCTTCAAATTTGGGTAAGTCCACGAAAGAGAGAACAATTTTCACCATCGCCAAGGTTTACAAAGAGATCCAACAATCTTATAAATACCCTATCTAAAGGCATCCACATCTCTCTCTTTATCCCTCTCTCTACTCTAAAACTAAAGAGCCAGACCCCAAAAATCCCCCAAAACTCAGCGTTATCAGCCTCGTGGGAATAACCGGAGAAGTAGCTCGAGCTATAGTGCCTCGTTGAAACACACGAGGAACTGTTCACTCGTTTCCTTCTCACAATGAATCCATCTCTGGTAAAGTGGTTTGGGGTTTGTTTGCTGGTTTTTTGGGGGTTGATCGCAGGGAATGATTTTGCTGGTGTGAGAGAGAGTGTGAGGTCGGTGGTTTGGGGTTTTATTTCTTGTTTTTTTGGGGGGTTGATCGGAGGGGTGATTTTGCCGGAGAAGAGGGGGTTCGGTTGTTTGGGTTTTTGTTTGCAGCTGTTTTTTTGGGTTGAAAAGAAAGAGAGTAAAGTCAGGGAGAGAGCTGTTCAAAAAAAGTCAGGGAGAGAGAGAGAGAGAGAGAGAGGTGGAGGTGGTTTGGGGGTTTCGTTTGCTGGTTTTTTGGGTTGGGAAGAAAGAGAGTAGAGTTTTGGTTTCACCGGTTTCAAAAAAAATCTGGTTTTGCCGTGGTTTTCTTCTCCTTTTTAGAATAAAGAATTAATATTTTTATTGAGATAATTTTAAGTTAGAGAGTCTGATGCAGTACTGATTTTAAAAATGAGTAGCTAAAGTAATAAAGTGACTTTTTAATGTATAATTTGGTCCAAAATTTAGAGATACTGATACGGATGCTTTAACAACCTACAATCAAAGTGGAAAGATCTTACCCAAAACTCTCCAACACAAATGAAACTGAGGGCACCAACCGGAGCAAATCAGCCCACAAAAAGAACACAAAGGCTGTTGCAAATTGCTTGAACAAAGAGAGGAAAGTGGCTGCCTTGATCTCTTCCTTAGCACCTTCACAAGAATCACAACACAAACACTCACAGTGCACTCCACGTTTTTACCTTTTTCACGGAAGCACCCACAGCACCAAACCCTTTTCTCTCTTTCTGATCTTCGACTCTCTCTCCGCTCTCTGTTTCTATATTTTTTTTTCCAGCAAAACCTCTTTTAGCTAGCAAAGGCATGTGCCAAAACAAGTGTAGAACCTTCTACCCATTTAACTAACTCACATAATGACCTTTGGGCATAGCTTAATTGGTCGTGTAGCTTCCTTTGCGGGTGAGAGATTGTGGATTCGATTCTTATGAATAAGAGATCAACTCTTTGTGTTAATACTAACTAACTTCTAACACCCCACTAACCCCTTGTTGATAGATATATATAATGTTGACAACTAACTCACGTAATAATCCTTTAGGTCAAACACAAATTAACCCTATCTTATTTTTCATAGCTTCTTCCAAGCTGTCCCTTTTTTGTCTCCATGTGTCCGGCCAACCCCACCCAATGTCAAACCCTACCCGTGTAAGCCGTGTTTTAAGTGAGTTACCCAAAATCCTTGCCTCCCCCACAAACACGATGGACCAAACCAGATTGGAGTTCAGATTCACAACCTCAAGTAGGAAAATCATATTCTCTCCTTCAACTCTCTCTCTTCTCGCGTTTGTTGTTCAGATCCAAAGTGAAAAAGAAGATGGACTCGGATCTGAATTCCATGACTTCGAGCACGGTGTCGACGTCGACGGGGTCTTGGTTCTCTAACATACTCTCCGGCCATCGGAAGAAGCAGTTGGCAACTGGGTTTGGCTGGGTCGGAATCGAGATCGGGCCCCTCTTTCTCTCCACCACCCTGTTCCTCGTTGCCGTCCTCGTCTTCGACCGGACCTTGCCTGCAGTTGTCAAACCTCCTGACGAAAAAGTCAAAAACTGATTGAAAACCCTAGGTTCGAAACAGAAAGGAATTTTGGTAGGGTTTGAAGGAGTGGTTGGAACTAGGAAGTTCATTCAAGTTTTATTTTCACCTGAGTAGTGGAATGATTGATAGTCTCGGTTGAGCAGAGGGTAGTGGGAAAAGTTAGTAAATTAGTCTACATGGGGTTAAAAGCTATCCATAATCCTAACCTGAACCCACAAACAGCCCACAACAAGGCGCGAATTTTGGTCTCACACAAAAGAGAGCCAAGAGTTACCCACTGAGCTACAAGCCCATTGGTCATTATTAACTACTTTGCTCCGTAAATCACGTAATCAAACAATTTCGGTATTTCTAAGTCCCCCCCCCCAAAAAAAAAAAAAAAAAAAACTTTTGTGTTAGTTAAATCTCAAGTTTTCACTCTTATGTAACTAGACATTCTTCGAGGCCGTTCCACTTTTGTGGAAAAAGAACTTTTGAAAAAGAAAGTAATTTCAAGTTTAAAAATCATGAGTTTACATAAATAATTTTTCTACTAATATGGATCTTGTTTGATAGATCTCATTGAGATCTTTTAAACGGTGCAAAAAAAATTGTAAAATTATTTTTCATTTTCGTTATATTTGAGTTTGAAATTACTTTCTTTTTTAAAAAATTCTTTTTTTAGAAAAGTGGAATGACTCCTTCGTCACGCCAAATGGGCTGAGCCATCAAAGATACTACATTTTTATGAGTCAAGTCCTTATCACGTTGCTCAATCTTTTTTTTTTTTTTGGGGAACTGCAATTTGGATTAGCATTCAAAAAGACACCATACTACAAACCATAAACAGGCATAGTGTCTTGTACGCTAATGTGGTATTGTTGGAGTAATTATGCCCTTCGTTGCAATCAAGGTTGGTAGTGACATCAAATTCACAATGATCCATGTTGGTACACCCAAGAATGTGCATGTGAGATGTGGGGGATAATACCCCTTTGTTTTGTTCTCCCAATTTTGGACTGCCTTTCGGCAGTGGAGTGGTGTGTGGGCTGAGAGACATGAGAGTGAGAGCAAAGGGAGTGTGAGGCTCCCCCGTTGGGGTAGCTGGGCTCCTCCGTTGGGAGAGCAGGGCTCCTCGGAGATGCTCAGATATTCTGTCGGAGAGCCACCGGAATGATGGAGAGAGAGAGAGGAGTGATGGTAGTTGGGTTTTGGCGTGCCGAAGAGGATTTTTCATGTATATTGTATTTATTTTGTGAATAATACACATACAGAGTTTTTCCTTGCATCTCTCGTGTTTGTGTTTGGTTGTATTTGCGTGCATGTGCTTGGGGTGTAGAATCGGGGTTGGGTTCATGACCCAAGAGTGGTATCAGAGCTATGGGTTCGAGCTGCGTTAGAATGCACCGGAGGAGCACAACATCGTCAGTAGAAGCACGAAGCACGGCCTTTGCTGGGTTCATTTTTGAGCCATCTGAAAACTCAATCACACCAATAAGGGTTGTGTGCCTCACTCAGGCAAGTCCATAGGAGGTGACGGGGTCGAGTTTCATCACCGGATGAAGGCGTATGGGTTGTTCGATTGTAGCGAGTAGAGGCGACGGTTCGGTCTACTAGAGCTCCATTCAAGGAGTGGTCGGATGCGAGATTAGAGCCCGGGGTTGTGTTCATCTCGTCGAGACGAGTACATATATAGGTAGCACGTCGCCGTAGGAGCTTGGAGATGACGGTAATGACTGGTCAAAGGCGGCGGCAAGGAACGTTTTTTGGAAAGCCCTTACTCATGATTGCTTGGAATGAAGTTTGGAGCACAGGGTTAGATGCGTCTTGAAGAGATGATCTCGGGGGTGCTTGGAAGGTCGTCGGAGGACGCCGGAAGTGGCTGCACGCGCCGGTCAAAGGTGGCACGTGCGGGGCAAGTGAGATCTAGTCTCACGTGTGTGCTGCACGCGCTGGGACTTCAAACGGGAAAAAAGAGAGTAGAAAGCATGCGTGAAGGGTTTGTGGGCATGCGCAGGAGGTTTTGGATAAAGAGAATGGGAAATTATCCCATGTTGCAGTTTCCCTTGGAGTACACCATGTCATCGTGCCAAAGTACAGTTAGCAAGGTCAATGCCGCGCAAGTCATATTTGTTTTTCACAATTTTGGAGCTATTCGGACTCCGCTTTTCGTGTTCGAGTAGTCGATTTTGACTATCCCAACATTCCGGATGCTACCGTGCACTCGATTTTTGGATTGGAGACTCCTAGGCTGGTGCGAGTGCTTAATGAAGTAAGAAAATGCGTGTTTGGAGGTGGTTTGGGTTGCATGGAGTCTTGGAAGTAGCAAGGATGTTCTTTGGTGATCTGTTATGAGCTAGCAAGTAAGGAGACTTTACATTCGAGTGGATTTGCTTGTCTGGTAACTGACACAGGCACTTACTATAAGTAATAGATCCGTTTGGAGATGTTGGGAAGCCAGGAATGGAACGGGGATGGATGAGTGGTAGAAAGGAGACCTGGGAAGAGCTGACGAGAGTGCAGGGAGATGGCGAAAATGGATGATTGACGGAGCAGACTTGCAGGGATCGAAGGTTGATTGAGGCAAACATGCGCAGAGCTAGTGAGCAAGGAGACACTCATTCTAGTATTGTATCCCGGTTGGGGGTGCAGATGAGCTTGGGTTAGCAGTGACATAGGCGCTCACTAGAGCGATGGGTTTGCGGAGATGATTGACGGTGATCGGAGGCAGTCTGGTTCAATCGGAAGACTTAACATCGGGAGTTGCAGTTGTGATTTGGGATGCACGAGGAGGATGATAAGGTCACAAATTGTGTTTTTGTGATTGGGCACAAGCATTTGAGATCTGACACAACTACCAAGCACAGCAAGGATACATTCAGGGGAATGACACAGGCACTGTGAACGGATGATGGTGACAGTTGAAGCGGTGCTAGTTCTATGATTGATCCGTTGAATAGGTATGTCGTTGATGACTAGATGATAGGTGCTTAAATGCACCCATTTAATCTCTTTAACTTGTACTGTGCTTTTCAATTTATATGGTTACTTAGTACTCTCTATGCGATTTTCATAATTGCAAGTCACTCGGGTCGCTTGCATAGAACTGGGCTTTAAATTGGAGATTTCAAGGTTCGAAGATGTGACTGGATTGCGATTCAAAAAAGCCTCAACATATTATTTGGAGGCTTAACACGCTAATGGGCTTTACATAAGTTCAATTAGTGCAAAAGTGAGTGATATTAGAAATACTCTTGGTCTTCTGTGCACATGGGAGCAAGGCTAGAAGCCATATGCCTTGGTAGTGGGCCAGATCAATGAACTGCAATTGATAGTGTAGGGAGGTATTCCCGAACAAGCAAATGGAGGGCCTGAACACGTGGTACGTGGAACCATTGTATAATGGTAATAAGAATAGTCGCCGAGCAAGACGGTGAACGGCGATATAGACTGATGGCATGAGAGGTCATTGGTCCAAGCTATTCGAACAAGGGCATGATCCAATAAGCACGAGGAGTTATTGGACCAGGAATTTGGTGAGAGACCGTGACATGTGAAGTCACTGGTCCAAGTAGTCTGTTCAACAATGAAGGGGCCGAACAAGAGCAGTGTTCTAGGGAAAGTAGCCTCAGGTGCAAGGAACGATCTAAAGGGTTCCAGAACAGTGACATCCCGTAAGGAAACAGGATCTTGATAGAACAGGATCTGGAGAAGATACCCAACAGGAATGGGATGTCCGGCCAGTTAAGGAAAGAAGTCTTAAAAAGACTATGTTAATGGATAAATAAGGGAACAAGAATCCAAGATATTCTGGATTTCCTATACGAGGTAGCAAACCTAGGGCTATGAAGATATTTGGACAGCAAGCATTCGTGAATCTATAAATATGAGGTAAACCTAGAGGTAAAAGTACGCAATACATTGCATTACAACTTTCCTACTGATAATTAGGGTTTCTTGCTAATACGTGATATTAACTTAAGCATCGGAGGGCCTTTGCCACGAGAGGCAAAAGTGCGTTCATCCCTTGTCTATTTTGCAGATTAGGGTTCGGGCGACATGTTAGGGTTCCGGCTAGAAGTCACGAGTAGCTGTTATTCTTTTGTGCTGTTCAAAGCCTCTTTCATTTTTCTGCACTTACAATTGTTGCCGTCTGTGGAAAACGAAAGAGATCCTTTTGAAAAAGCGACCATGGTGGAAGAAGATCCAAAAACGCCACTTGATCCAAACAATTTGCTGGGTGGGGGAGGTGATAAGTCCCCACCGGGTCCTCCCAGAAAGCCTGATGGCGGGCATGCAAAAAGGACCACGAGCAATGACCGCCCCTGGCTGTCCATGGTGACTCCAGGAACAGAGACGGAAGGACGGCCACGGAATCCACGAGAAGGAGCAAGTCCCACCGCGGGAGAGAGTCAATTGCACATTCAAAAAGTGTGCAAAACAATGAGGATATCCTAGATAAGAAGAAGTAGGAAATTGAGGAATATGCTCGTCTGATTAAGAGACGAGAATACGAGATTCAACAATTACAACGAATACGAGAACATCCAGAAGATTTTGGACTTGCATGTAGAAATTCCAGAGGAGACAGACTGGTTATGGTGGAGTATAAGAAAGCTCTTTCACGAAGAAGAAGGAGCAGGAGCAGGAGCAGGAGTCTCACTCCAAGACGAAGGAGGGCTTCTTCACAAAAAAGAAGGAGCAGGAGCAGAAGTCCCACCCTCGAGGAAAGAAGGACCAGGAAGCACCATAGAGATAGGTACGAGAGACCTGATTCCGATTGGAAAAGGAATGCTCCCAAAAATAGGAAGGAACAAGAAGAGGGGACCATGTCTGCACGAAAGGCTGCACGGAAGGCCCTTAGCAACATAGCATCCTCTCCCTTTGCAAAGAGATTGCAGGAGGCTAGGTTGCCGAGTAGGGTGAAACATGGGACGTTCATCTTGTACGAGACGAATGCTGACCCAGTGGCACACATACAGCATTACTAGTAGGCAATGTTCATGCATAATGGTGATGATACAATCATGTGCAAGATGTTCCCGTTGAGTTTGGAAAAAGTAGCCTTGTCTTGGTTCTATAAGCTAGGGCAGAACACCATACGAGGATGGGGCCAACTGGTCGAGGAACTCACTGCTCGGTTTTTGACGAGTAGGAAGCCACCAAAGACTTTTAAGAGCCTCTCCGTTATGAAACAGGGAGAGAATGAACCAATTAGGGACTATGCTAAGAAATATTGGGATACTTTTAACAAGATAGAGAGTTGCAGTGAGGAGTACGCAATAGCGACGTTCAAGACTGGGTTGCCTGTTCGGGGGGATCTTCGTAAGTCCCTGAACATGACTCCAGTAAGCATGCTGGCGAAGTTGATGTAGCGAATAGAATAGCATGCCAAAAACGAGGATGACATACTGTGGGAAGACAACAAGGTGGTTGCCGAGCAGGCCAAGGGTCCTGCAAAGAAAGCAGATAAGCCAGAGCCCAAAACTTACAGAGAGAGAAAGGAATATGGGCAAGCCAAGAAAGAGCCGTACAGGGAAAAACACGCCCCAGACCCCAAGTCTTTTTTCTCAGTAACGATGGTTTGGAAAGAACCAATCTATCGGATTCTTTATCGAATAAAGAACCGCCCATATTTTAAATGGCCCCCAAGGCTGGAAGGTGATAAGGATGCAAAAAGAGTTACAAGTCAGCATTGCAGTTATCACAAGGATTGGGGTCACATGACAGAGGACTGCGAGATGTTCAAACAGCACCTCGACGACTTGGTCTCTCGAGGTTATTTGAAAGAATTCATTCAAGAAGAGCACAAGGGTGCAGAAAAAGCAATGGAGTTGGATTTCGAGCAAAATCCAAGGGGCATAATCCATATGATACATGGGTTGGCCACACCTTATACGAGAAATGAGGTGAGGTTGCTCCAAAGGCAAGCGAAGCACGACCAACATGTAATGCAATTGGGAAAGAAACGAGGACGTAAAGCAGAAGAATGCAACGAAGGCCTAATCTTCATGGATAAGGATCTGGGAGGAGTCCAGGTGCCACACAATGATGTCTTGGTCATGACCCTGCGTATTGGGGAATATGACACGGAGAGAATTCTGGTGGACTTAGGGAGCTGCACAGAGGTGCTATACTACGACGCTTTTAAAAAGTTAGGACTGACACAAGCGGACTTGGTGCAATCGATAACTCCTCTAATCGGATTCAGTGCAGGAGCAGTCTGGCCATTGGGCAAGGTAACTCTTCCTGTTCGAGCAGGAACAGTGGTATTAAGAACCGACTTATTGGTAATAGATGTACCATTTTCCTATAACGCGATTATAGGGAGAACATGGCTGTATAAGATGAGGGCAGTTTCCTCCACTTACCATCAAATGGTAAAATTCCCCGGATCCAATGGTATTGAAAGGATTAGAGGAAACTAGAAGGTGGCAGCAGTGCTTGATCTCCATAATCAAGAAGGCACATAAGGCGCAGTTAGTTCAGGCAATCGAGGTTCCAGACCAGCCGACCATCGAGGATGTCGAAGGGGACCCCGCCGAGAAAGTGGTGGAAGGTTTGAAGAAAATCCAGATCAACGAGAATGATCTGAAAAGGTATTTCCTGATCGGGGAAAACCTAAGCAAGCAAGCAAGAAGAAGAGTTGGTGGGATTCTTAAAGGAACACGTTAATTTGTTTGCATGGGTCTCCGAAGAGATGCCTGGGGTGGACACAAACGTGATTTGCCACCACCTGAATGTGGATCCCCAACATAAGCCCGTGATGCAAAAGAAACGACGATCGGTTGCACAGCACGTAGACGTTGTGATTGAGGAGGTTGACCGTTTGTTGGAAGCAAAAGCTATACGAGAAGTGTACTACCCAGAGTGGCTGTCCAACACTGTGGTGGTAAAAAAAAAGAATGGGAAGTGGCGAGTGTGCGTTGACTTCACGGATCTAAATAAGGCGTGTCCAAATGACAGTTTTCCCCTCACCAGAATAGATCAATTGGTGGATGCAACAGCTGAGTATGGGCGAATGAGTTTCCTCGATGCATATCGAGGATATCACCAGATTGCCATGTATGGGCCCGATCAAGAAAAGACATCATTTATCACTCCAAGAAGGTTGTATTGTTACAACGTCATGCCTTTTGGTCTGAGGAATGCTGGAGCAACGTACCAGAGGTTATCAACGATTATGCTAAAGAAGTTGCTCGGCAAGACCATGGAGGTATACATAAACGACATGGTGGTCAAGAGTAAGGAGAAGCAAGAACACATAGCTGATTTGAAGGAGGCCTTCGAGATATTAAGGGAGTACAAATTGAAGCTCAACGCCTCGAAATGTGCATTTAGAGTAAGTTTGGGGAAGTTCTTGGGACACCTCGTGACCATAAGAGAGATAGAAGCAAATTCCGATCAGATAATAGCCTTACAGAAGCTTCAAAGTCCAAGGACCACGAAGGAGGTCCAACAATTGACTGGAATGGCTGCAGCCCTTAACCGATTTATCAGCCGGTCCAGTGATAAGTGTAGACCCTTCTTTCAATTGTTGAAAAAGAGAGAGGGATATGAATGGGGAGTAGAATGTGAACAGGCGTTCCAAGACTTGAAGAAGTACTTTTGTCCACTCCAGAACCAGGTGAGTCCCTAACTTTGTATTTAGCAGTCTTTGAACATGCTGTCAGTGCAGTGTTACTAAGAGACAAGGGATCCGAGCAAATCCCTGTCTACTACATAAGCAAAACTTTGTTGGACGCAGAGACGAGATATCTGCCCCTCGAAAAATTGGTTCTGGCATTGAGGACAGCGGCAAGGAAGTTGCCCCATTATTTCCAGAGTCACAAAATTGTGATTTACACCGAGTTTTCGTTGAAATCTTTGCTATGAAAGGCAGATTTCTCGGGACGTATCTTGACCTGGTCGGTCGAGTTGAGCCAATACGACATCGACTACCAGCCACGCACTGCAATAAAGGGGCAAGTGATGGTAGACTTTGTGG
This sequence comes from Rhododendron molle, assembly GCA_025413875.1. Taxonomy (NCBI): domain Eukaryota; kingdom Viridiplantae; phylum Streptophyta; class Magnoliopsida; order Ericales; family Ericaceae; genus Rhododendron; species Rhododendron molle. The sequence goes on from CM046390.1 coordinate 23,795,740, forward strand.
CAGAATTTTCTCCTGTAATGGCACCCCAGCCTCCTATGAGAAATGAGCAACCAGTTGAGCCAACAGTCAGGAAAGTCAAGGCGCCTGCTGAGCAGGATCCCTTGGAGTGGAAACTATTTGTGGATGGTGCAACATGGATCAGGGATTGGAGTCGTGCTTTTTCCCTCAGAAGGAGCAATTATAGAGTTGTCCCTTCGATTGGGTTTCAGCGCTTCAAACAATGTGGCAGAGTACGAGGCTTTTCTGGCAGGACTAAGAAGTGCAAAAACCTTGAAAGTAAAGCGGGTACGGATACACTGTGATTCACAACTCGTAGTGAACCAATTATCTGGGGAATATAAAGCCCGAAATGAGAAGATGGCAGCTTATGTGGAGGCCGCCAAGGATTTGCTCGACACTTTTGAAAAAGTATATATTGAGCAAATAAGTTCCGGGCAGAACGCCCATGCAGATTCCCTAACATGGTTGGCCGCAGCTGTGCCAACTGATTTCAAGAGAAGAGTGGCAGTGAATTATCTTGCTGAGTCGAGCATTGGGAAGAGCGTGGAGTTGGTCTTGGACGTGAACCAAGAACCAAGTTGGATGGATCCGATAATGGAGTGCTTACGAGATGGGACACTCCCCACTGATAAAAAGGAGGCTCACTAGATTAAAACAAAATCCGCACAGTTTTGACTGTCACCTGAAGGGAAGTTGTACAGAAAGTCCTTCACTGGGCCGTACTTACTTTGTGTGCATCCCGAGATGGTGCAGAAGTTTCTCCACGAGATTCACGAAGGAACATGTGGCAGCCATGCTGGTGGCAGGTCAATTGTCCACCGAGCAATTACACAGGGCTACTGGTGGACGCACATGCAAGAGGATGCAAAGGTATATGTGAAAAGCTGTGAAAAATGCTAGAAATTCTTGCCCATGATCTGAACACCAGCCGAGGATCTGGTGCCATTGACAAGTCCTTGGCCATTTGCACAATGGGGAATGGACATTATGGGTCCACTCCACAATGCAATAGGGAATAGAAACTTCCTATTAGTGGCAACGGATTATTTCACCAAGTGGATTCAGGCAGAACCATTGGCAAAAATCACTGAACCTATGATAGAAAGGTTCGTGTGGAAGAATATCATAACCTGATTTGGAGTTCCTTATTCGTTGATTACGGATAATGGATCTCAGTTCTAGAAAAAGTTCAAAGTTTTATGTGCCCAGTATGGGATACGGAACTACTACTCAACCCCAGCCTACCCTCAGAGCAATTGGCAGGCAGAGGCATTCAACAAGACTATACTTGACGAGATCAAGAAGAGGTTGGACAAGGCAAAAGGGAAGTGGCCTGACGAATTGCCACTGGTCTTGTGGGCACACCGAACAACTCCTAGGAGGTCTATAGGAGAGACCGCCTATTCATTGGCATACGGAACAGAGGCTGTAATTCCACTAGAGGTTGGTCTGCCGACCAACAGGACCGCTTTGGTTGAAAGTGGAGGCAACGATAAAGCATTGGAAATTGAATTGGATCTCGCCGCGGAACGGAGAGAAAGGGCTCTGGTGCACCTGGCCTCATATCAAGAACAGCCGATGAAAAAGCTATAATAAGCACGTCCACCCACGAGGGTTTGGTGTTGGAGACTTGGTGCTTCGTAAGGTGCTTGGCAACACTAAGATGACCAACGAGGGCAAACTAGAGGCTAATTGGGAAGGCCCATATCGAGTTACAGAGGTTGTGGGCATAGGGGCCTATCGTTTGGTAGACTTGGATGGGAATCCGGTGCCACGACCTTAGAATGCCCACAATTTGAGGAAGTTCTTTTGTTTGAAAGGCTTCAATTTATTTTCATGCATATCGTGATTGTGTGGGAATTACGAATAAAATTCCCTTGTTTTTACTTTTTGTTAGTTGCAAGGGGTACGCGTATTATGAATAAAATTCTGAGATTTTTGGTGAAAAAATTTCGTTGTAAACCTTTTTTACGCCTGAATACGACGTCAGGCCTCATCCTCGTTCCTCATTTCATATTGGGGAGCAGAGGGTTATGGTGAATATAAAATTTTGAGCAATTCGAAACTTTGCAAATACGAATACATTCGGGTACGATAACACCTGGTGTGCATACGAACACATGCACGGAATACATTCGAGTACGATAACACTTGGTGTGCATACGAACACATGCACGGAATACATTCGGGTACGATAACGCCTGGTGTGCATACGAATACATGCACTGATATGCCAAATACGAATATATTTGGGTAACCTAAGACAAATACACTTAGGAATGTTTCCGAGTACAAAACACTTGGGTTGCATACGTGGACATGCAACATTATTAAAGTACGAACAAACTTAGGCATTTTTGGGATGCACTCGATAATATGCATGATATGCGACATACGAAAATGTTTGGTGTTGAAAAATGTATGCATCATAATTTATGGAAAATTATTTGTATTACATTTAATTATTTTGATGATGCTTTTCTACTCGGCAAAAGCTATTTTATCGCAAAGTCTTTTCGGACTAATTTTCTAGGCCTTGAATCAAATGCATAAGTCTCATGAATTCAATGATTAAATCTTACAAAGACTTAATGAGCTCAATTCATGCTTTAACGAAATTATTTAGATGGATTTTTGAGCCACAGGTTGACAAACCGGCTGTCTTTACAGTGAGCTGTGACAACCAGACTACACTCTGGTTGACAGGCTGGTTGACAGATCGGAAGACCGGCCGGAAGTCCGGGCGGACGACCGGTAGTGCATTTCTGCAGTTTTCTGCAGATTACAACGGCTAGTTCCAACAGCTTCACTCCTCAACGGCTCCTTCACTTCCCAAACGGCTAGTAGGAGATTGGATGGCTATATAAGGCTTCAAGAACTCATTGATGAGTACACACACAAGCCATATCAATTCATATCATTTCAAGAGCAAGAATTCCAAAGATCAAGCCAACAATTTCATATCTATCTTGAGAGAGATTTTGTATAAATTGAGAGCTTTCACTTTCATATCTACCTTTTGAGGTTATTGTCATTTGAGAGCTTCAAATCTTTTCACATACTTGTAATTCCTAAGCGAGTGGTTGAGTCAAACACTTGAAAGCTTAGAAGACCAAATTCGGGTTTGAATTTGGGTGTTATTGTTTTCGAGAGGTTTTCGGAGAAAACTCTTGCGGTTGTGCTAGCTCCTCGGGAAAGCTAGAGGCATTCGGTATTTGTAAGCACCCGCAAGACTTACAAGTTGTAATCTTTTGAAGATTAAAGGAACCTTCAAGTAGTTGCTTGAGGAGAAGTGGACTAGGCCGGACCGTGGACAAATCCGGGCCGAACCACTATAATCGGGTTCTATCTCTCTAACTCTCGCTCTTTTATTTGCGCATATTGCTTTGAGTAAAAGATTGTTAGAGATAATTTTTATTGGTATTTTTATTAATCAACCCGTTTCACCCCCCCTCTTGGTTGCCATTTTTGGGTAACATTTGGGCATACGAATGCATGCACTGTTTTGCCAAAATATGAATACATTTGGCATCTAAGTACGAATTTGCCCAAGTTCGAAACACTTGGAGTGCATATGAACACATGCACTGTTTGGGCACACATACATATGGCGCCAGTCTAAGTACGAAACACTTAACACTTACGTGAAAATTAACTAAGTACGAAAATACTTAGCAACTGAGACGTAAATGGTTGGCCACAAAGGACCACATCACCCAAACCAATGCCACGAAAGGGCCAAAAACCTGTCTAAAGTGTATAAGAGATGTACCAATGCCACGCATGGCAAACTTCACGGCCACGCAGGGCCAGCAACTGAGATTTAAGAGAAAAGGGAATGTCTTTCAAACAGGAGGTCATACCTAGTCATTCGAGGTGAGATCTTGAACGGCAGGGGGAGAGGCTGGCATAGATGTGTCACCCGCAGCAGTCCCTTCTTCAGGTGGGCCACCACTGACTTCCTTCGGGCCAGGGTTTGTCCCTTCAACACTTTGATCAGCACCTACATCCTACTGCTTGGAGACATTAGCATTTAGATCCCTTCTAGACTGTCCTCCTCCTCCACTTCTTCAGCAATAATTTGAGAACTCGACAGGTACTTGTTGGTCCAGAGGGGGCTAGATTCAGGAGCACCGATCTTGGTGAGGCATGTTGTCCAAGTAGTACCCCAAATCTGGTCTTGAATTGCTGGTATCTAAGATTTGTAGCTCTCAGTAGCTACACTGATTCCTGCATTGTACCCCTGCTGGTACACATCCTTGGCCTCGTTTTTGCTCTTTTCCAGCTCCACAAGAGTCTGGTTCAGGCTATCCTTAGCACCTTCCAGCTTGCCTTTCAACTCGTCCGCAGCTCCGCGGGCCTGGTTTCTCTCTTTCTCTCAAGCCTAACGATCGTGTTCTATAGTTTGGCATTCTCACTGGTAAGTTTAACACGTTGGGGCTCAGACTGGCCCAGCTTCTGGGCCATGGCAACCACCTTTTGCATTGCCTGGCAAACCATGGGGAATTAGTGGCACCAGTGACAAGGGTGAATATGTATTTGAATTTTATGACGAAATTAGAAGAAAGTATACCTTGGCGCTGTGAACCATAAACGACCCAAAGAGGTTGTCTGGGGAACTGGCCACCTCTTTTTGCATATCCGCAAGTAGCATGAAGGCCTGGGACAGGGCCATGGCAGTTCCTTCGGACTCCGCGTTATCGCTAACACTCACAAGCCGGTTCCCATGAGAGAATTTGGGGGCCCAAACAAGGGATGCAGTTGTTGGATTCTGAGTTGATGAGTCTAGTACTGGATCCGAGTCCGAACGCTGACGTTCATCCCGGTGACGGCCTCGATTTCCTCGGGAGAGAAGTCAGGAGGGGTGTCTGGTTGGGCAGAACCACGGCGCCATGAGATGGCATAGGACTCTGAGAATGACCGCAGGCCCGAACAGCGCCGCTGCCTCTTCCGCAACCAGCTCCAGGAATGGTAAGAAGGTCGCTAAGATTAATTGACTGATTCATAGCACGAGAATCTAGAGGAGAGGGGGTGTTACCACTAGAAGAAGAGTTGATACTTCTTCGGCTAAGAGAATTGGCTCGTCTGGGATGGGGAGCGTTTAAGCGCGCCTTTCTTCTTCTTGCATGGGGTGTGAGTTGGAAGGACCGAGGAGTACTAGGTTGTCAGTTGCATGGGTACGCCGATCAATAAACCTGTCGTACGAAGCCCTGTAGCTAAAGAGCACTTGGGCTGCTCCTGCGAGGTATGTTCCCTACCCGTTGAAAGCAAGTACACGATTGATATCTGCTACGTGGACTTGCGGGGTAATGATGTTGTGACCCTGGTTGACATTTATGGCTGCAAAGCACAAAGGTAATAGTCAATGAACAATAAGTTAGCGATGCAATACGAAGAAATTGCTCAATGAACAGATTCCACGAAAAGAATACAGTAAGAAAGAAACTGACGTGGCTGCCCAAATCAGTGAGGCGCGTGAAAGCCTATCACCCTGCCATCTTCGCCTCTGGGCTCGAAGTTCCCCGTGACGATGAGGAATCATCATCATCCCCTCGAGCAGAGTCAAGCAGTTCCAGTACAAGCTTTTTCCTAGAATCCCTGCTCTTCAAGTAGTAGGTTAGAGCGTCTTTGGTCCTAGAAATGTTGTATAGGTGGCGGATATCGTGTAAACCAAAAGAGGTGCCCAACATTTGGTTCAGAGCATTTGTGCCCATAACTACGCGAAAAAAGTTAGCAAAAACCAGCAGTGGGGACAGTCAATAATGGGCAAGGACCTAACAAAGCAGGGGAGCCAGAGGAAACCTAACCCCGCGTTGTACGATGGCAACGACAGGGATATGGAGAGTATCATTGTCTGGACTCTCTCGAACAGCATCCTCAGAAGTGAATGCAGTGGCCACATTATCAGGAATCTCGTAATGAGATCTGAAATTGGCCATCGCTTGGGGAGTGTTACAGTGCCGGTCTGAACCTCCCCATTTCTGACAGAACGAGTTTTGCAGACAGAAGAAAAGGGTTAAGGGTAAACCCTAAAAGGAAGGAGGCCCTAAATCAACGAAAATGGTAGGGAGAGATTGAAAGTAGAGACTTACGGTGAGAAGATCAGTGTCCCTAGTGGAAAAAAGGAGCGATGAATAGTACTTCAATGGCGGGATGCTTGAGCCTTCTTTCTGCAGAGGGAGTTTAAAGTAAGGATGGGGGTTCAAATTGAGGGGAAAACCTCGATATACCCTAATGAGTGGGTGGCGTATGAAAGACGTCACCCAAACGCTGTTTGGACAATTCGTTTCCCGAGGGACGTCTATTTGAATTTAATACGGGCAATACGAAGTATGCCACGTGTAAAGTTCGAAGCAGAAACGCAGTCAAAACAGCCCGAATGATGGGACGTTTTGCTTGGATTAATGATGAAAGTTGCACCAGATATGAGAAATAAGGTGCAGGAGCAAAGAAAGAGTTTTGCTCAGAGTTTAAAAGCTTTGCTCGTCATATTAAGAGAAAATAACGAGTAAAGCTAGGGAGCAATTGTAGGGAGGTATTCCTGAACAAGCAAATGGAGGGCCCGAACATGTGATACGTGGAACCACTGTATAATGGTAATAAGGATAGTCACTGAGCAAGACGGTGAACGACAATATAGACCGATTGCATGAGAGGTCATTGGTCCAAGCTATCCAAACAAAGGCATGATCTAATAAGCATGAGGAGTTATTGGGCCAAGAATTTGGTGAGAGACGGTGACATGTGAAGTCACTGGTCCAAGTAGTATGTTCGACAATGAGGGGGCCGAACAAGAGCAGTGTTTTAGGGAAAGTAACCTCAGGTGCAAGGAACGATCTGAAGGGTCCCAGAACAGTGACATCCTGTAAGGAAACAGGATCTTGATAGAACAGGATCTGGAGAAGATACCCAACGGGAATGGGATGTCTGGCCAGTTAAGGAAAGAAGTCTTAAAAAGACTATGGTAATGGATAAATAAGGGAACGAGAATCCAAGATATTCCGGGTTTCCTATACGAGGTAGGAAACATAGGGCTATGAGGATACTTAGACAACAAGCATTCGTGAATCTATAAATATGAGGTAAACCTATAGGTACAGGTACGCAATACATTGCATTACAACTTTCCTACTGATAATTAGGGTTTCTTACTAGTACATGATACTAACATAAGCATCGGAGGGCCTTTGCCACGAGAGGCAAAGGTGCGCTCACCTCTCGTCTGTTTTGCAGATTAGGGTTCCGGCGACATGTTAGGGTTCCGACTAGAAGTCACGAGTAGCTGTTATTCTTTTGTGTTGTTCAAAGGCTCTTTCGTTTTTCTGCACTTACAGAGAGTTAATAATTCTTTGGGGAATTTTAGGGCTGCCAAGTAATTGGTAGCACTATAAAAACAAGAGAGGCAGCAGCTTATAAAAGGGGGCATCACATGCAGAAGGGTTTTGGACGCACGCATAACAGAGGAGAAGAACGGGGGCTGCCGAGATCCCCTTTTATTCCGAAGTTTAGTTTTCTTTCAAGTTCTTTTTCCTTTCAAGTTCTTAGACTTTTGTTCAATTATTCGCACTCTGGTAACTCGTATTGATTTCTGTTCTTTATTAAAGTTGTTCATTGGTATTCAAGTAGTTGTTATCTTTCATTTATTTTCTTTCTCCAGTAAAAGAAGCATGATTCAAATTAGGGTTTCTTTTGTTTCTTGTTCAATGCATAGTGAGTAGTCGTATAGGAAGGGTTGCGAAGTGATTAGCACACCGTGGCCAGTTCAGGCACTGCTCCTATTTTCAAGCAATGGAAAAAATGATTTTAGATTAGACAAATACTTCCAGTGGACAAACCCGGGCATCGTCGGAGCCTATGTGAACGGGGGAACGGGGGTCCAAAACTCATTCTCCGCTGCGCATGGGTGAACGGCGACCATAAGGTCTCGCATCTTGCAGGGTATCTTTTTCAATCTAAAATTGAATATTTTCAAGAACGCTGAATGGAGCAGGTTAATTCGGACTGGTTACTAGTGCTATGAACCCCTACGACCGTACCTCCTTTTTAATTATTCGAAAAGAACAGTTATTTCATAAGTTTAGTTAAATCTCATTCAAAACAACAAAAGGTGGCTACCTAAGAGCCTGTTTAAATTATAATAACCCGAGTTTTTAACTAGCACACATCACTGTCTCTGTGGAGACATCTAGTCTTATAGGGAGACACTCGGTTAGGCAGAGACATTCCGGTGTGAGGTGTTGAAGAGTCTAACTTGGCAATGACACAAGTGCTTAGCTAGAGTGGTTGAACGGATTAATGTTTGTCCTACTTGGGTGTAGGGGTGATTGTTGGGTACACCCAAGTATGTGAGTGTGAGATGTAGGGGATGATACCACTTTGTTTTGTTCTCCCAATTTTGGACTGCCTTTCAGCAGTGTAGTGGTGTGTGGGCTGAGAGACATGAGAGTGAAAGCAAAGGGAGTGTGAGCTTGAGGCTCCCCTACGGGCTCCTCAGAGATACTCGGATACTCCGTCGGAGAGCCACCAGAATGAGAGAGAGAGAAAGAGGAGTGATGGCCACCAGAATGAGAGAGAGAGAAAGAGATTGTAGACACCCCAATCTGGGTTTCCAGATCAGTTTACTTACGGTTTTTGATTCCCCGATGATGAAACAGATCAAGAACACTCCGGAAATGTCGAGTGTTGAGCTTTGAGTGTTTGAAAAAAACCTTGAACCTAACCTAACCCTAAGCCACTTCAAAAAAGCCAAAAAACCCTACTGACCCGCGCCAGGGCGCATTTGTCTCGCACCAGGGCGCAACCGTCGCTCGACGGTTTGACTCCATCGCGGGATGGTCAACCATCGCGCGCCAGGGCGCACCATCGCGCGACAGACCCACTCCATCGCGCGATGGTCAAACCTGTCCCCATCACCTTTATCAGCTGGGAAAACTTAGCCACGAAGCAACCCTTAGCCTGCACATCTCTTTGCACCAGATCTACCTCCCCCTCTCCTCCTATAAATACCCCCCCCCCCCCCCCCCCCTTTGTTCTCTTTCAAGAGTTACATTTCAAAGGGTCATTACTTTGTACTATTTTAAGCTAATAAAAGAGATACAAAAACACCCCAAGAACATAGCTTCTTCTTCTTCTTCCACTTAAACGCCTCAAACAATCTCAACTTCAAACTCAAAGCTCAACACTATTCAAACTCAAAAAAAAGCCAAAGGTATAACACCATTGTTCTGCTCTCTGTTCTGATCCCTGAGGGGGGGCTGGTAGGGTCAAGGCAAGTAATTAATACCAGTCCTGGCCCTAAAGCTGGCAAGGTTTCAAAAACTGTCATGGTAAGAACCAGCGCGCGATGGACCCATACTCTCGCGTGACAGTCACTTGTTGCACGCGATGGTCCACGTGGGGATTGGTGTCCTACTGTTTTATGCTTTATGTTCCATATAGATCACTGTTAAGCATGTAAATAACCAGTTTATTGCTTTACTTTGTTAGAAATGCTAGTTTTTACATTTCAATACTCATTTCTGCTGCTGTGGAGTACCACTGGGGTCATTCTGGTCTTGTCCCAGAACTCAAGACATGCAAAACCAAGCACTGGAAAGTTGGCTCACTCCATCGCGCGCCAGGGCGCACCATCGCGCAAGGGTGTCACTCTGTCGCGCGATGGTCAGCCTATTTCCAGTGACTGATTTTGCATGTTACTGGATTTTTTCATGGGTAACTTAGTTTTAGACTGTTATCTTATCCCCACACTGTTTATGGGGTGTTTTGTTTATTTATTGTGCTTTTGAGCCTTAAAACTGTGTTGTTGTAAATACAATAAACTGCTTGGTTTGTTCTGGGTGTGCACTGGTCCTTCCAGAGCCCAGAGGATTTGAGAATAAGAGCTGTGGGCTTAGGCTTACTGGCGGGCGCAGGTCTTGTAGTAGCGCGTGCAGGTGTGATCGGCGTGCATTGACTTGATCAGTGCATACTGGTTTCTTCCTACGCACGGCACTCCAAGACAAGGGCCTTCTAGTCTGTTTAATCCCCACAGTAGTCTGTTGTCATCCTATACAAACTGTTTCAATAGAGCAAACATGCTTTCTATCACATCCTGCAAACATGTTACAGTTTAATCCACGATTAACTGTTCTCCCGCCCTAACTGGCTTAAAATTGATTAAAGAAGAAGATGAATCACAATATTTTCACAAAATGCCTAAGTAGAGAACGATCTCCGAATTGGGCGAGAGGGGTGCCTTAAAACCCTTCCCCTCTCGTAACCTAGCTCCCGAACCCAAATATGGTTATGACGGACTGGTACTTTCACTTTTTCAAATCAAACAGCACGTCAGGTGCTTAGAAATACGGTTCCTTGGGTGTCGGACCTTCAAAACCCGAGTGGCGACTTTGTATTCCAAGCGCTTGCTACTTCTCCTCTCGCGCTCCCTCGATCCGGGCCCTTGCATTTGGAATCTGGAAATTCCATGGCATGCTACCCACAGGTTTTTTCATGTATATTGTATTTGTTTTGTGAATAATATATATACGGAGTTTTTCCTCGCATCTCTCGAGTTTGTGCTTGGTTGTGTTTGCGTGCTTGTGCTTGAGGTGCGGAATCAGGGTCAGGGTCATGACCCAAGAATCTAGTCATACTCAATCCAATATTACGCTTCACAATACCCTCGCAACCCACGCATATATACACCCATGAGCGCCTCACCAATGCTTGAGTTTATGATTTTCAAAATAATTCGGAAAAAGTCTTCCGTTGGGAAGGTCCTAAAAACCTCACTTACATTAGATGTTGTAACGATCCGCACTAGCTGACCTGCTAACCATTCGCCTAACCATATGGCTCAAATGGTTAATCTTAAGTTACACAATAGCTGGTCAGAATTTGTTATATGCTATACATATTTCACATTTTTAAGTGATGTGGAACTAGCCCATTATGGGCTCTCATAGACGTCGTCCTTCCCATCAGACAAGTTATGTTTTTACTTTTTACAAAATGAAAAGAGACAAGGAAAAAAATATTGGGCAAATGAGGATGGAAACCATTGGTGCTAGCTGCTGCATGCGTGAAGTATGTTTTGACCGAGTGAGAATCAAATGAGATGGTCAACGTAACCTTGGCGCTTAAAATGTCAATTAATTTCCAAACATAATCATATTGATGTCATTAAGGTTAGATTAACCACATTTTGGTCAAAATATAAGTATATGTATTTTTATTAGTAGGCAGAACAACCACTTTAGAGCATCACCAAATCTAAGCCCTTTCTATTGTTTGGCACAATCTTTTAAAAAATTATTTTTAACTCTATACCAAAGTCCTTCCAAATAACCAAAATTTAAATTTGACACAAGATTTAGATCAAGTCAATTGTTTATTATGTATATGGTTGGGGAGCATTACTCCTCTCTCATACATGTTAATTGTTGAAACAAAAGTTCCAAATAGTAATATGTTAATACATTAGCAAGCAAAAAATATTTTTAAAATTTGGAAACTCCTAGGTTTAATCCTTAAAAAAAGGAGAGATTATTCAGTGCCCCTAAAGCACCGCCTCATGGTGTCCTTGACACCTCACATAATTTTATGGTGGAGAATGCTTAGTAAGGAATAAACCTTACAAAAAAAAAAAAAAACGTGATATCATTCTCGCAACAAGAAGAAAAAAGTGGCGGATTTGGAAAATGTTATCAATCTAGCCATAGGGTTCCCATATAGTTGCATCTTCATCAAGTCAACTATCATGGCCTACACAAGTGGTTTTAGAATTTGTATGATTGTATCGCTCAAATTTTGGCCAATCTTCCTAACCGATATCTTTCTTTGGTTTGACACTTCTTCTTTTCATCTTAGAACAATTGTGTACATGGTCGCTTGTTATATTAGTCTTATTTATTCCATGAGTTCACCCTAAGACAAGAAAAAGAAAGGGACCAACCTAAACACATGAGCAAGCAACCGTTCAACGCTACACTTGATGAATCACCACACTATCATGTGAGGCGCCAGAGGCACTGTAATAGCAACATTTCTATGGACCTCAAAAAGTTCTACAAAAAATGTTCCCAAAAACAAAATTAATGATTGAGATACACTTTGATGTGTGAAAACCAAACATCCAAGTGAATCTTTTTTTTTTTTTTTTCCCTCCGAAAATGCCCCCAGGCTTACAAAATTGCATCAAAAGCAAAAATAGGCAAAAGAGATAAAGGGGGACAAGCCACCCAATTACAAGGCTGATTCCTAGATTTTGCTAAAGCCACGACAGTGTGGGCTGCTTTGTTTGCAACTTGGCGCCCCCAGCTGAAAACAATGCCACCGGCTTTTGCAAGATCCCTGATATCTAGCACTACTGCCGCAACATCCCAAGGCAGGACCAGTTCAGAAACACTAAGGAGAATAGTTTGTTTACAGTCTGATTCCACCATGACCCCTTGCTATTTCAAAGTTGAGACCATGAGACAAGCTTCTCAGATCGCCACCAGTTCTCCATGTAAGGCAAACAAAATTTTGGAAGTCTTGACTCTACCCTCCATGAGTTCCCCTGCATGATCACGCATCACCACTGGCATTGTATTATTTGTATCCCCCTCTTTAAAAGTCACATTGCAATTTACCTTGATTTTCAAAACATCCAGAGCCACCCAACCAGATAGGACATCTGCTATGGGTTGGTTATCCATTGGGACAGAACGAGTCACAGAAGTACTTGAAAGCTCAAGTAGTGCAAAGTTTGCCCTGGCCATCACTATAGTTGGGTTCACCCGTTCATTACGGAAAACAAAATCATTTCTTCCCTTCCAGATGTTCCATGCGATGAAAGTAACCTTACTGAGGAAATCCATAGCTTCTGTCTTTGGCATAGATTCAAGAATATTGGATGTCCACTTAATTGTTGAGTTTGGCCTTCCAATAGTCCCATCGAGCACAACGTTACACCTAAACCACACGGCTCTCACCCAAGGGCAGTAAAAGAGGAGATGTTCGATAGATTCCACCTCAGAGTTGTAGATTGAATAGATGTTAGACTGAGCGCATCTTCTTCTAAATAGATTCTCCTTTGATGTTAGCCCATTCCTACAAGCTCGCCATCGGAAGTTTCTGAGTTTATTTGGCACTCTGAGCTTCCAAATAGCCATCCAAAGTTTGACCCCGGGTTGAAAGGAGGGGCCAAGGCTTGCTTTTTAGAAGCTAGATGGTACCCAGACTTCACAGAGTAAACTCCATTTTTGCTGTGAGGCCTAACCGATTACACTTTGAAACCCTTCAGCGTTGGAATCCAGTTGTCTTCCTAAAAGTTAATAGAGGCCTTATCCTGGGCGTGCCATCTCAACCGTTTCTCTAGAAGACCCCTACCATGGAGCAGACTGAGCCACTCACAATGCATGACCTCTTTTAGCAGCTTGTAAGAAAGATGAATTTGGGAAGTAGATACCCTTTAGCATTTTTGACCAGTAAGATTGAGGATTCATAATCAACCACCACCCTTGTTTGGCCAGCATTGCTTCATTAAAAGCTCCGAAGTTGCAAAAGGCCTTTCCTCCTCCTTCCTTCGGACAACTCAGACTCTCCCATGCAATCCAGCAAATTCCCCTTTCCTCAGGATTTCCTTTCCACCAAAAGTTTTGAACAAGACTATCCAGCTTATCGCAGAGTTTCTTTGGTAACAGAAAACAGGCCATGGCGTAGGTTGGGATAGCTTGGAGCACAAATTTCAACATAGTTTCCTTACCAGCTTGGTTTAACCATTTGGAAATCCACCCTTGCATTTTTTTGAGAGCTTTTTCTACTAGAAAAACATAGGCCTCCGATTTTGATTTGCCCCACAAAGATGGCAAACCAAGATATTTTGCATCTCCCCGCATAGGTACAATCCCCATAAAATCATAGACAAGTTGTTTGTCCATCGCGCCTATATTTGATGAGAAAACAATACTGGATTTATCGAAGTTGATGGATTGACCAGAGGCAACTCCATATAAAGCCATGGTAGCATTCAATCTGTCACATTCTCCAAGTGCAGCCTTAGTAAATAGTAGGGCATCATCCACAACGAAAATATGGGATAAGGTGGGGCAGTGACGGTTGATACGAAGACCTGAAAGGTTTCCTTGATCCATATCCTTTTGAATAAGCCCCGACAACACTTCTTTCACCGGAAGAAATAGATAGGGTGATAGAGGATCTCGTTGCCTTAGGCCCCTTTGAGGAGAGATTCTAGCCCTTGATTCCCCATTGGCACATATATCAAACTGAACAATTGAGACGCATTCCATCACCCACTTTACCCATCTCTTATTGAAGCCCATTTTTAGCATTAAACTGCCTCCAGAAAGTCCCATTCTACCCGATCATACGCTTTGTTGAAATCCAATTTGATTGCCATGAATTCCTCTAAACCTTTATTTTTCCTTTTCAGGATGTGAAAAGCCTCTTCAACTATAATGACATTGTCTTGGATCATTCTCCCTAGGACGAAGGCTGACTGATTCACTAAGATGAAACCATTCAGAAAACTTTTGAGACGATTAGCCATGACATTGGTGATAACCTTGAGGTTAAAGTTGCACAAGCTAATAGGCCGGTCCAAGTGAATCTGAACAACTGATTTGTCTTTGTAGATATTTTCCAAGAAACTTTTCGGGCCCCTAGCATTGCTAATTGCAATAGTCTAAACCTCTGGGTGGTCAGGATAATTTACCCCGGTCTGTGTACATTTGTTCAGAAAGTATACTGTCCTCTTCCTTTGCTGTGCTCACCGAACCCCAAGCCATCACGAGTCCCTTCCGCCATTTTTGCTTTCTGTTTTCCTCGATCAAATCGAAAACCCTAGCGGCCCTCGTACTCACTTCATTCCTCACCAATTCTCGGCGACAGCTAGGGTTTTCCCCCTCCGCTTTTTTATTTTGAGAAACGACACGACATTCGACTAAATCGAAGGTACTTAAATTCTATCTTCTGTACGCGTGCTCGTTTGTGTATACTTCTAGAAACTCTTTTATGTTGATGAGATTTGCTCTGTTCTGTGCGATTTTGAGCTGATTTTTCGTCTGCATTTTAAGCAATTTTCAGATTCATGCATGCTTTTGTAAATGTGCTGCAATTGATCTTCTCAGTTCTCAAGCAGTTTGATTTGGGTGAGTTGTGCGTGGTCGTAATTTATAACCCCGTTTGGTTGCTAATTTCGAAAACAGAGTTTCAGAACACTTTAGTGAAGTTGTTTTCGAAAACAAGTACTCATCTTTCCGTTTTTTCTTTAACCCCCCCAAAAGTACTCATCTTCTGCACGTGGTATTTAGTTTTTAGCATAAATGATTTCCGCTAGATTATAACTCCGCCCGTGCCGTGCTTTGAGTCATATCTTTTGCAGCCGGTCCCAAGCCCGAATAAAGGAGGACAGTTGTGTGCTAGGTAGCACACTTGACAGCCAACACGTAAAAGCCCCGTTAGATCTTTATGACTTGAATTGGCCGATCCCAATTGATTGGGACATAGGCTCGTTTTGGTTTGTGATTTCCGCTGGATTTTAAAAAATTCTCTGTTATTCGCTAAAAGATGAGTTCTTATTGAAGAAAAGAGTTCAAAAATAACGTGTGAAATGCATCACACAATGAATTTTCTGAAGTGTTATAGAAAACTAATCGTGAAACAGAATAAGAGGGCCGGATTACATATATTAATAGCCTGTTTACATTTTATAAGCTATGAAATGGGAAATCGAGTATAACATTGGAGAGTTGGTCGAGACTCTAATCTGTTTCTGACGCTTTATGACATGTTTTACATACTGCTAACTACCATTGTCCGTCTAGGTTTCATGACTTATTGGTTTATGAAAGTCAAATTAATTGGGGTTAAAACTAGTATCTGATAAACATTTTAGCTGTGAATGCATTTCTAGTTTATGATGGCATAACTTTGGAAGAATCTCATGTACACCCTGTGATGGCTTTCCATCAAGTGAATGTCCAAGTTCCCCTTAGAAGTTAATTGCTTAATCTGCACATCTAACCAAACCAAACTGAGCCTTGTGTCCCAATCAACTGGGCTATAAAATGTCTTGCTTTTATCAGTCCCCGAAATTGCTACCAAATACCATTACGAAGGTTTTTTTAAAGCAAAAAAGTGGAATAGTTACCATAGAAGCGCTAACAAACAGGTTTTTTGTCATGTGTAACTTGTAAGTTTGGAACTCATTTTGTTCCCTCCTCCTTAAATGAATTATTTCCTGAAAAGAGTCACTCACCTCACCTCAACTTTTTCTTTTGTATGTCAGTATCAATGATTTTTGCTGTTGGTTGATAGTCTAACGTCTTCATCATTTCATTTTCAACAATTTTTTTGGCAAATTGGGCAGGAAGTGCAATGGATCACAGTTCAGAAGAGGACACTGATATAAGTGAATCTGAAATTGAGGAGTACGAAGACAAATCTTATGAAAAACTCAAGAGTGGAACTCGTCAGGTCAAAATTTCAGATGAGACCTTCAATTGTCCTTATTGTCCGAAGAACAAAAAACGAGATTTCCAATACAAGGATCTCTTACAGCATGCGAATGCGGTGGGCAAGGGTAGCTCACAGAAGCGAACTGCGAGAGATAAGGCAAATCATCTGGCATTGGTGAAGTACTTGGAGAAAGATCTAGGGGTTGGTGGTGGTCCCTCACAACCTGTGGTTGCTGAGGGTGACGCTCTAGAAAACTGTGACCATGATGAGATGTTTGTGTGGCCGTGGATTGGAATTGTGGTTAACCTCCAAACTGAATGGAAGGATGGGCGTTATGTGGGGGCAAGTGGTTCCAAGCTGAGGGACCAATTAACCAGGAGAGGCTTCAATCCAACAAGAGTTAATCCATTATGGAACTTCAGGGGTCACTCTGGAACTGCTACTGTGGAATTTAACAAAGACTGGTCTGGTTTCAACTATGCCATGTCATTTGAGAAGGCCTATGAGGCGGATCATCACGGGAAAAAGGACTGGATTATAATTAAAGACATGAAAGATCGAGGATCTGATCTCTATGCTTGGGTTGCTCGCGCAGATGACTACAAATCTGATGGGATTATTGGGGAAAATCTTCGCAAGATTGCAGACCTTAGAACAATTTCTGATCTCATGGAGGAAGAAGCCAGGAAAACTAGTAAACTTGTGTCTAAGTTGACAGATTTGATTGAGGTAAAAAATAAGGACTTGGCAAAGATGCAGGATAAAATGTCTGAGACTTCAAACTCCCTTAACAAATTAATGGAGGAGAAAGACAGGCTTCATCAATCTTATAACGAAGGTGTTTTTTTTTTCCTTATTGGTTTTAGTGGTCAAGTATTTTTTTCCCTTTACTTGCGTAACTTGTTTGAGGAAGTTTAATACGTTAATCTAGTGCACTTGTAGGCTGTTTGAGTTATGTATTTTTTATGTTGATATATCATAACCCCACCCCCCCCCCACCAAAAAAAAAAAAAACCTCATACACACACATGCACACTCCCCACCTATTACTTGAACTGATGGTAGTGTATTTGATGTTTGTTTGGAGTCAGAGATTAAAAAGATTCAGTCGAGTGCGCGAGACCATTTTCAGAAGATTTTTAATGACCATGAAAAGCTTAAGTTGCAATTGGAATCTCAAAAGAAGGAGCTTGAGCTGCGGGGACAAGAATTGGAAAAACGTGAGGTCCAAACTGAAAATGAAAGCCGAAAGCTTGCTGAAGAGATTGAGAAAGTATGGTATTTCTTGCTTGGTTTTATTATGGTTTCATGTTCCTCATGTAAACAATGAAGAAGTTAAGCTTTTCTTTCAATATACTGCTAGCTCCATGCTTTCCGCAGTGGAAGAGCATAAAATCAACAGTTTTCCCCTCCTTTGTCCTTGCTGTTGCTTATTTATTTTGGGTATGTAAATGTACCATTTTAGGGAGATTAGACATTCTACTCCATTTTGTTTAAGTATTGGTTAACTTAAAACTCACCCGTAAGGCACAAGGGAAAACAAATTAATTCACGTCCTAATTGGCATGGCTTCCCAAAGTTTATTTTTGTGTGTGTGATCTCTTGTGTCTTGTTACATGTGCAGCTACACTAAGGGCTGTGACATTATTTTCGAATAAGAAGGTAAAAAAGGTCTTATGTGTCATGCTACATGTACAGCTACACTAAGTGCTGTGACATTATTTTCAAATAAGAAGGTAAAAAAAGTCTTACTGGCAAAAGAGATCTTACTCGAAAATAACTTGCATTCGTTATAATTTTTACGGCAACAACACGTTAGTGTCATTTTTGTGCTTTAAATGCTGTAGTATCTGGGTTATGAAATGGTTGACAACATGGATTACATTGTTCTTGTAGAATGCGGTTAGAAATAGTTCGCTTGAGATGGCAGCTATGGAGCAACTGAAAGCTGATGAAAATGTATTGAAATTGGCTGAAGATCAGAAGGTATGTTAATTTTTAGTAGTTGTTGATACTGACACCCTTTTTCAAAGTTGAAATGTTGGCTAGGTCATGCATACCTGACTATCTATTTCAGAGGCAAAAAGAGGATCTCCACAAGAGAATTATTCAACTGGAAAGACAATTGGATGCGAAACAAGCAATAGAGCTAGAAATCGAGCAACTGAGAGGGTCGTTGAATGTTATGAAGCACATGGGAGATGATGGTGATTTGGAAGTTCTTAAAAAGGTTGATGCAATACACACGATGTTGAGAGAAAAGGAAGGAGATCTTGACGATTTAGAAGCATTGAACCAGACTCTAATTGTGAAGGAGCGGAAGAGTAACGACGAGCTGCAGGAAGCTCGCAAGGAATTGGTTAATGTAAGCATTTTGTATTACTCTTTTCTTTTTACCGTGCCTTGTAGTATTCTTCTCTGAGGTCTACTTTCTAGACTCAAGAAACTGCAAGAACGATAGAGGGAAAAAAGAAGAAATGCCTAAAACGACGACGGGTGCCCTCTACCTTGAGATGCCTTGTAGCTTCAAAGTCCAAGTTTACTTGCAGGTTTTACCGTTGTTGTTCAGATCCCATTGCCATTATAGTCAGTCTTACATGATCATGCCGAATATAGGTTATGGTACGTAATGATTAAGTTGAATGTAGCACATGGCCTTTTAATGGACTTCAAGTTGCTTAGTTTGTGATAGTGTAGATGCTTTTCTGATAGGATGACCTGGAAAGCGAGAATCTGTTACAGGACTTGCATCACCTAGTACTTGTGCTGCCTGCGCAAGTCACCAGTGCCTTTCTATGTGGACTGCGGTAAATGTGTTTGGAAAATGCAAACCATCAACCGGTGGTCTGTGGTTAAGGTGCAAAAAGCTTGTTGGGATAAGCAGAAGTTGTTTAGTAATGTGTAACAATATGGGTGAACATGTGTTGAAATTCTAAACATCTTGACTTGGGAAATCTATTGAGAAATTGGCCAAACCAACGCACACAAAACGCGAAGAACAATCGAGAAAGGAATTAAAGAATGCAAGACACATAAATTTTATGTGGTTCCCCTACTATGTAGTTGAGTACATTCATGGCTCACACGAGTTCCCTGTATGTTACGAATGAAGAATGGAGTACAGTTACATCGGGTGCATTTAGCAAGTAATTATAATTTAGGGTTTACATCATCAAAAAGTTAGTGAAGCGCAAATTAACACGAATCAGGCTTCACAAACCCAACCAAATCCTATTTTATTTTATTCTTTTTCCCCTTTTATCCTTGGGTTTTCCTCTGTACATGGAAGTTTCTTTAGATTTCTTGGGTATGTGGAAACCATAGGTATGGAATGTGATTTATTGTTTAAGAAACCAAAAAATAAATGGGTATGGAACATGATTATAAGCTGTATGTTTGTCATATGTTACTTGTATACTTTTAATGCTAAGGCTCGCGCACAATGAACGACAGGATTGTCTTCTCTCTCTCTCTCTCTCTCTCTCTCTCTCTCTCTCTCTCTCACACACACACACGCGCGCGCGCACTGTGTAATTTAGTCAGATATGTCGTTCAAAATCTTACCTCCAGTTTCCTTGCCCTTGCAAATTAAGCCTTCAAACTTGGAAGGACTAATGCCCTTTTGTTTTGTAGGGCTTGAAAGAAATGTCAAGTAACACTGAGATTGGTGTTAAGAGGATGGGTGAACTGGACAATAAACCTTTCCACGAAGCAATGAAGAGGAAGTACAATGAAGCAGATGCTGAAGATAGAGCTATTGAAGTATGCTCAATTTGGGAGGAGTACCTTCGAGATCCTGAATGGCATCCTTTCAAAGTCATCACTATTAATGGAAAATCCCAGGTTTGCACTTTATAATTATTTGAAATTCTGCATGCACAATGGTTAACTATCGACAATCTTACCTTGGTACATTTGTCATTTGTGAAAACAATTTATGAAGTACTCCTAAAACCAATGGTCCACAATAAATGTCCAAAGTACGATATGGGTTCTTTGTTTTAGATTTCTTAGCACGTGATTGAGCTGATTCACGTGCACAGTCCAGTGGGTCTGAAACTCTCCAATTCAAGTGCATATTCAACTAGTAGTTGAAAACTTGAAACTCCTTGGTTTTGTTTTTCCATGATTTAATTTACATGATACTTGGGTTGTCTGTTCAGGAAGTAATAAATGAGGAGGATGAAAAGCTGAATGGTCTGAGGGATGAATATGGCGTTCAAGTGTACAATGCTGTAACCACGGCTTTGAAAGAGATAAATGAGTACAACCCAAGTGGAAGGTATATAATCTCAGAGCTGTGGAACTACTCTGAAGGGAGAAAAGCCACATTGCAAGAGGGAGTCAATGTGCTAACAAAAATGTATAAACGCAGGAAGCCATTCCTCTGATGGTGGAATGTGTTTTTCTGCTCATGCACTTTATTTCTATTCGTTTCTTTTCTCAGATTAGTGTATTAGTATCTGTATCACTACAATTTAGCCCCAAGTGGTGGCGGGGGGTGGCTGCTGAAATGAATTGCTCTATGAAGTACTCACAAAAAAGTGTGGGTGGATGGTCTGGTTGTAGTGGTAATTTGAACTCCGGAGTCGTAGCAATAAACAAATGAACTTTGTTGCAGGGGTCCTTGTTGAATTGGTCTGCATCAGGTTTAAATTTACTGTTTTTTAAGGGAAAAACATGCGAGAGAACCTTCATGCGATTATAAACTTGTAGCCCTCACATGTCTCTCTATAGTTCTGTGATTGGAAATTCAGTTGCAAGTTGCACTGTTGAGTGCTTGAAGACGACTCCAATTCATACCTGTTTCAAGAATTTAGTACAAGAGTTTTCACATATCATGAGGTGGTTGTTTTCCGACCCATTAGTTTAAAACCAGAAGTTCCACTTGCTCGTACTGAAATCGGCATTGGGATGTCATCTTGGAATGTATTTTGACATGAAAAATCTGTTAGTGCATCTGTGTTTCAAAGCAAAACTGGAGACCATGTATTGTATGTACGTTTTACTCATTTATTTATTACAATCATGTGTTTAATCCAATTTGATCAAATTGGTATAACATTGAGAAATATTCACGAGACCCTTGGATCTCAAACCCTTAAATTTAGATCAATATTGAGCATAGCCATTATGAGAATTTATAATTTAAACTTTTAGGGTAAGAGTGGAATAGTGTATATTTATCCAAAAAATATTTCGGACAATGTTTTAATTATATGCACTGTTTCATTGAACTCTAAAATAGAGATTTTGGATTGAAGAGGTGTGAGATTATTCCATGTCCCTAGGCACAATCACGTGGTGTCCCAGATCTTTTTCAACCCCACATTGAATCGGACCTACACACTTATTTGGGTCCCACATCAAAATGTGTAATTAAAAAAATCACGTGGTGTCCCAGATCTTTTTCAACCCCACATTGAATCGGACCTACACACTTATTTGGGTCCCACATCAAAATGTGTAATTAAAAAAAGTCTGAGGACACCACGTGGCGGTGCTTTAAAGGCATTAAATAGTTTTTTATTTTTGGGCTGATTCTTACAAAATATATGATTTATACTTTCCCAAGAGCACTAATCATATCTTGGATTGAATTTAATCAAGAGATTATTCAATGCCCACCACGTGGCGGTGCTGTAGGGGAATTGTATAATTTTTAAATTTAATCTCTATATTTCGGACAAGCAGTTTTCTCTTTTCCAAATCCAGGTACTGTACCAAATTGTGGTACTCAACCGTTCATATTGGGAAAATTTCACGTAGGCACTTGACCTTTCTTAAGTTTCATATAAGCACCTGAGCTTTCTAAAAATTCATCAATTCAACACCTGATCCTCCTTAAATTTCATATAAACACCTGAGGTTTCTAAAAATTCATCAATTCAATACCTGACATTTCTTAAATTTCATAAAAACACCTAAGCTTTCTAAAAACTTATCAATTCAACACCTGACCTTTCTTAAATTTCATATAAACACTTGAACTTTCTAAAAACTCATCAATTCAACACCTGCCGTCACCTTTCCGTCTAAAACCAAATGGAAAGGCTGAGGTGCTCCAAGCAAAAACAGTTAGGTGCTCCAATTTTTAATTTGTTTGAACCAATGCGAAAATCTTATTTTTCTGATCATTTTGTTCTAAAGTTCTCGTTAGTCAGCCGAAATAAAGTCGTAAAATCAAATATCTCTTAGGGCTAACTAGCGATAGCCTTAGAGTCAAAAATTAATTATGACCCTTTAAAATAAAATGATCAGAGAAATAAGATTTTCGCACTGATTTAAACGGATTGAAAATTGGAGCACTTATTGTTTTAACCATACTTTTAATATATATAAATGGTCTATACGTGGTTGAAAAATTAATTGCTCCAATTTTCAATTCGTTTGAACCGATATGAAGATCTTATTTCTCTGATCATTTTATTCTAAATGGTCATAATTAATTTTTGACTCTAATGCTATCGTTAGTTAGCCCTAAGAGATATTTGATTCTATGATTTTTGTAGGGGTGACTAACGAGAGCTTTAGTGTAAAAAATTAATTATTGTTTTTTAGGATAAAATGATCAGAAAAAATAAGCACTGTGTTTGGTTCCCATTTTTTAGAATAACTTTCAACTCTCGGCATAGTTTCCAATAAATCTTTCTATCTATTTCTCTCCACTCATTACCACTCAACTCTCAAATATAACTTTCTAAAAACTCAACCAAACAAAGTGAAGATTTTCGCATTGGTTCAAACAAATTAAAAATTAGAGCACTTAACTTTTTTTGCTTGGAGCACCTCAGCCATTCCGTTTGGTTTTAGATAAAGGGGTGACGGTAGGTGTTGAATTAATGAATTTTTAGTAACCTCAGGTGTTTATATGAAATTAAAAAAAGGTCAGGTGTTGAATTGATGAGTTTTTAGAAAGATCAGACGGGTAGGTGAAATTTTTCGGTTCATATTTTGGATTGAATTATCAGATAAAAATATATTCTCACCAAATTACTTGGATTACTGAAATGGTGGATTCATTTTTTTGATCATATAAATGGTGGATTCTTTTTTCCATCTTTGTTTCTCCATCGCCGTTAAAGACGTCAGTGTACAAGGACAAGAAAGTACTTTTCCTTGCATCCATGGCTATCCCAAAAGGAAGAACTGAAGAAGCTGCCTTCCTTCTCTACGTAAAGATGATGGTTTTGACATCTTAAGTAACTCTTTCTTTCGACTCAGCAAGATTGCAATTGGAGCGTAGAGCTACGTCTAGGGTTCGCCCACAAAGGACCAACTTCCTCAACTCATCTCTACTATCCTTCGCCCCCATCAGGTAATTCTTCCTCTCGTTGCCCAAATGTAATAGTTTGTTTCACTCGAATGCTAATGTAACTAATCATCGTCACATATAGAAGAAACCCACTCCCGCTGTCCACACAAAGATGGTCAAAGACTCAAAAGGAACTCAAACACTGCGGATTTAGATTGCATTGATGCCGCTGTTAGTTGTCTGTTGTTAAAAATGCAATTTTTCTGTTGGGTATGTCTACAGATTCTTCAAAGGTGCTTCCTTGTCTAGCAATCAGTTTGTCAGCTGAAATGTCAAGAATTAGGTTGTGCTCAATCTCAACAGAGCAGTGTGAACTTTTTTTTGCAATGATGTGCCTATCGGTACTTGCCTAGGTCTTATGATCATAATCTTGAGGAGCTGAGCTAAGGAGGAAGTAATTGAACTTCTACATGGGCTCCATATCTGGGGAGAATAACTCTCTTTTCAGATCTGTTTAAATCCTTCTTGAAGAGATGATAATAAATCAATTGGGTCATGATGAACATTGTCATAGTTTCGTCATTAGAAATAAGTGCAAAATGTGGAGTCCGCCCTGAGTGTGATTGTATGTTTACTTGGCTACTTGCCCATGTTGCCTTGTGCGTATCAAACTTCTAGATTGCAGTTGAATGTACAAATTTGAACAAAGATAGTTCGTCCTTTGAGTTATATCCTTCAACTGAAAGCCATTAAGTCTAAGGCAGATTAAATATTATCTACGCTCGTTGGGTACCTTCAATTTTCTTGACAGGTTTCTTTTCTTGGATCGTGGTAGGAGGTACGTTTGGGTCTCTGCCCACCCACTTTTTGCTTTTAATTTATCAACTGCCAACCACTTTCTGCAAGTAAAACAACAATTAAGGGTTGAATCTATTCTGTCTCTCCCTGTCTTTGAGTAGAGGAAACTAAAGTTGACAGAGCAAGTATTTTTTCCGCATTTGTAGTTTTAGAGGAATCTAACTTTGGTATCCACTTCGTCGTCATCTCGGAATTTATCACAAAATCTGTAACTTCTTTACCTTTAGTGGTGCAGGCACTTCCAATTTGATTCAAATGGAAAATGAAATCCTTGAAGAGCTCCGAAGAACACGTTCTCTGGCTATGAGCCTTGCCAAAGAAGTTGACGTAAAAAATCAGAGATTATGGGAACTGGAACGCAAGTATGACGAGACTTCAGCAACTCTAGGCAGGATGATTGCAGAGAAAGATAGGCTGCATCAAGCATTTGCTGATGGTATATCATGCTCTTTACAAATGCTAGAAGTATTTGAGTGTGCAAAGGGTGTATAAAGTTCATGGCTTTCGTTATTCTTTTGGATTTTGTGTAATCTTTTCCAATTGCTGCTTCATCTTTGTATTTGCTTATGTATTAGTGATTCCAATGGTGAACAACATTCCAACATTGGAGCTGTTTGCTTTTCCTGGTTGGTAAACATTGTCATTTTACCGTTCCATACTGTGAATCATGGTAGATTAAAGCAATCAGGCATCCGCGAATTTTGGTGTCTCCAATTATACTAACATATGTAAGATTTGTGGCCCCTTGGTTAGCTCATGTATTAGTCTCAACAAACCAATTATTTCAAGGTTTGGTGCATTCATAAGTTGCAGATGTCCCGTTCAGTGATACGCCTTTCTTGAATGAGGTGAAAATGTTAGCTCTTGGTACGGGTTTTATGGACATTTGCCATCTTTACATATCATGGGATGCATGAGTTCAATGCCTATGATGGTAAACATAATTTGTGTATGTTTGACAAGGAGTGAGAAAGAGAATAGACATTCCTCTAGGCCAGAGCCAATAAGGCTCATTGTTCTGAGACGGTATCTAGAAAGCGTTTGCCAATTGCCAGGCTCCCGATGGCTCAACGTCACAGAGCCCACTTAGTTTTTGTTTTTTTGGAGAAAGCATGGGAATCTATGATTGCTTGAAAGTTATTTCTGTCGGTCGATCTTTTCCTTATGTGAGGTGTTTATGGGACTTGTTTAGGGAAATGCCTCTCTGATATCCATGTAGTTTCATCAGTTGATTCGTGTTCTCTCAAGCTATATTGGGCGGGGATGAGGGGGTGATAGGCTACAATTGTCCAAGTCAGGATCAAGATTCAAGGGGCACCATCTGTATACATAACCTTTTCCCTTATTGTTGCCCTCCTGGCAAAAATGCTGGCTCCGCCATGTTCTTTCCTTGCAGTTTCCATCAAAAAAATGAGAGAATGTGGTGGTCTGAGCTGGTCAGTCTCTGAAGTTAGTTTCTAAACTTTCTGCTTGTTGGTTGTACGTTGGGGTCTTTCAAATAGATGTTTCTGCTATACCATCGTGCAGGATATAGAAGTTATTTTCCTTCACTAACATATCAAGTTCTCGCAGAAATGAGAAAGATGGAGTTCATTGGGGTGCACAATGAAAAGCTGAAGCTCGAATTGGAATGTCAAATGAGGAATATGCATTTCATGAGGCTACAAAATGAGAAGCTGAAAGATGACTTGGTAAATCAAAGTCAGGAACTTGAGCAACAAGCTAAAGAAATGGAGAAGCAAAGGGCCAAAGTTGATCTTGAGCGAAAAAACTTGCTTGCTGAGAAGGAAAAGGTATGTTTGTGCATTAATCAACTCATTGTCTCTTTAACAAGACTATAGGCTTCTTTCTTGTTTCATCATGACTGAATTGGTTCAAGTTCTACATCAGTTTCCTCTTCTATCGGTCTAAAGAGCTAAACCAACCAGAGGAACGAGAACAAGTTCCCCTAAGCTACCTGGCCTCAATCCTTAGGAGAAAAAACAGGTCGACGAGTTGGTGTTACCTAGTGTGAGCATTTAAAGTATATATGCTAGTAAGTAAGGTGGACATCATATCCATCCCTATAAAGCTTAAACTATAAGGTAGAGAGTTCCCAATTATATTAAAAGATAACCCGTTCCATACCCAACCAATGTTGGATTGTATTCCTTAACATCCCCCCTCAGCGTTTCAAGATCTTTCATGTGTAGCCTCTTTTTTGGCTCTATCGTCGTGCAACCTTTTTGTTTGGTATCGTGGAGTGGGGGTAATAAAGTTTCGTAAAATGTGATGGAATGAGCCCTGCTCTGATGCCAAGGATGTTTAAAGTTTTCCCTGTAGACCTGCTGGAGTCTTTAGTGGGGTTTGGTTTACATTCAGATTCTAATTGTTTTGCTCCAGTAACATGTTCCCATGTTGACATGGTTTGTACTCCTGAAATTCAGATTCTAATGGCTGATGTATGTTCCAATAGATTGCATTTTTGGCAAGAAAAGAAGTTTGGATAAAGTATTTAGCTGTCAGTGTAAAAAGAATCATATCTAACTTGTTGCAAATCATATTGTCATCAATTTGGTCTTTTATAACACTACTACTCCATTCTCCTTGGGATGATATTTTTTTGTTTATTTATCTAATTTTCAGCACAATTTGAGTTTGCTTAATCATTTCTTAATTTTCCTTTAAGCTGATGTGAAATTTGGTTACGAGTGATGCAGCTGAAAGATCAGAATGGCTTTGAAGATGACTATAGCTTGAATATCCAGCTTGATGCTTTGAAGGAAGAATTGGCTGAAAAAGTTGATGACTTGCATGATATGGAAACCCTTAACCAGACGCTTATACTTAGAGAGCACATGAGTAATGTTGAGCTCCAGGATGCTCGGAAAGAATTGATCAATGTGAGCACTTGATCTTCATGGTTAAAATGTTGAATAGAAAACCAGGATAGTATAACCCTTTAGAATATGAGACGTGGTTCTACTGGAGTACAATTTTTGGAAAATTAATGCGATTCCAAATTCTCGTTTGAATGATTTCCTTGTCTTCCGATATAGGTTTTACCAAATGTGTTGGATATAGTGACAATCGGAGTCAAAAGGATGGGAGAGGTTGATCAGAAACCTTTCCAAGATGTATGTTTACAGAGGTTCTCTGGTGAGGATTGGGAGGTAAGAGCTGTGGAGCAAAGCTCATTGTGGCAAGAAAAAGTGAAAGATCCGGGTTGGCAGCCTTTTAAAAAAATGACCAAAGATGGAAAATTGCAGGTATTGTTCAATTTGTTTTTTAGCTATCTCAAACACAGAGCGCTACCCGATTTTCTTTTCTTATCCTTGTCTTTTGTTGCCCCACACTACGTTAATTTAACAAGTTGCAAAAAATCCAGTGACCAATACATGCATATTTTTGTTTAGTGGAAAGGAAACAAACCTATTCCTGAAGTAAAATATATGGTCAAGCTGGACATAGGGGAGTTGTGTCCATCATTGCTCATGTCACATGATTCTTTGCCTTCAATCTATTGAACTTTCAAAAGGACTAAGAGCATTAACGAGGAACCACTTCTTGGCTCAACACCTATGGAGCACGGGTACGCGGTATGGGTTCTGGTATGGGAAACGGCAAAACCCAAAAAAGTAGGGTACGGGTACGGCAAATATATATATAATTTTTTTCTATTTTTTATTGCATAAAATGAAATATAAACCCATTTTACCAACAAAAAGCAACATAGACATACCCACTGCAGTATGCATATATACATACTGCCCCTCTCAGTGTAAACGTGTATATAAAAGACAAATAAATTACACAATAAGCCCATATTTTATAATTATTTACAAAAAAAATCCCTGAAAGTTTGCAAAAAAATCATTTTGGGCTAAAACGTACCCATGCCGTACCCTAGCCGTACCCAAAATTATCAAAAGTACCCGATCCAATTTTGCCGTACCCGGCATGTTTTTGCTGTACCCATACCCGGTACGCGTACGGCGACATTTCTGAAGTAACCGTGCTTCGTAGCTCAACACCATAGATTTAGACAAGGTTGTTTGTCAATGGAAAGCTACTCATACCAAAGGGCACACATTAAACTTCACTGATGGCGAATTCGTGTATGGAGTTCTGTGGGTAAGCATTTTAGGCATCACTCTCTCCATGGTGGTAGCAAAAAACTAGATTTAAGATTCATTACAGAAATCCATGCACCAGTTTATTTGAGCAACCAATTAACTCAATTAAAGGACAAGAATACTGGAAACTCTGTTTGATTTACACTGGTCTCTACTCTCGAAACACATGTTTGTTGGACACTTTTTTTTCCCTTTATTTTTCTGAACTTTTTTTGCTACCTTTGTTTTGCTTGATGTTCCTTTTTTTTATCTTATGATGAAATTTATTCCTTCTGTTGATTACAGTTCCTTCAAAATGCAGGAAATAATCGATGAGGAGGACAGTAAGTTGAAAGAATTGAGACGTCTATGGGGTGAGGCAGCATACTATTCTGTCGTCAATGCACTATTGGAATTAAATGAATATAATCCAAGTGGGAGGTATGTAGTGAAAGAACTCTGGAACTTCAAGGAGGGAAGGAGAGCGCGTTTAAAAGAGGTAATTGATTGCATAGTCCAGCAACTGAAGAGTCTCAAGTCTCTTAAACGCAAGAGGTGACAGTCCGGTCCTACATTTGGCATAGTTCCTATCGGTAAGCTACACAAACTACAAGCATAGACGATGACGAACTATGTTTTACACCTTCTTGTTTGGGTCACTTCATGGTTCTTTATTTATTGGGAGGGAAAATTCTCTCTTCTCATGTAAGTGTTCACCTGATACCTGAAAGCATATATTGATGTAAAACACATACACTATATGAATCAGGAACAGACCTTATCTTCCGTGCTGACAGATAACGTACCTTGGTTGTTGGAGGTGTACGTGCCCATTGCCTAGGCAGGTGTCCATGACTCCATATTGTGTCACAAATTCATCGAAGATTTGCTAGGAGCTATCTCTATAAAAAAGTTTGACATGACAAAAGACATTTAAGTAGTGTTTATCATGATGTTGCTTGACGCAAGTGCTAATTATGGAACTCGTATAAAGTAATTGAAAGGCGGAGACCATTTTCCTTCTTTTTCTTCTTTGGCGTAGAAACTTGGGCAGAAGGACCTTTTTCTCTTTCCTGGATATGCTGTTAGCTTTAACTAAAAGTTCATGCGTTTGAAGAGTGACACCTTTATCGACTACTGTTGATGACCTTGATCTAGTGTGTCAAGTCCCACATTGGAAGCCTGCATGAAAAGTCTTGGGTTCACTAACCTAATTCATTTGTTAGAGCCGTAGGCTAACCGTTTGGTTGCATTCCCTAGTAATTATTGATCTGTGCTCAGAGGCACTGCACTGCAGGTTTGGTTGGGGCCTTGACCTCGTGGGTTAATTGAGGCGTGAACCCAACAAGTAGACGTTAATCGTGCGTCTGGACATCGAGCATTATTCTTCAAGTGTGAACATTAACATGTATCCGTGACTCCAGTCGAAAGGATGGTATAGCTCGACAATGAGCCACTCAGCGGAACTATTCAGATTCTCAGAATAGTTTGATGAAGCAGGTGAGGGAGGTCTTGATACTGCCGGAGGAAGTACATCACTTCTCTTTGCATTGCCTTAAATCTTAGGATTGACCATGTTTAATTTGCTCATGACTCGTTAACATTTGTTGTAAAACTATGAAGTGACAGAACATGCCAAATTTAGAGAGGTAGTGACATAAATCCATTCGAATGGATCATGTGTTTTGGTCCTCTACGAAGGTATGTTTTTCAGTCCACTGTATCCAAATTATGAACTGTATCCAAATTATGATGGCAAAACATTGGGAGACATTTTTAAATTATTGATGTACTAGTGCTAACCCGTGCCTACGGCACTACACACCCCGGTTGAAAGGAGATGTCAGTTGTGTGATTTATATGAAAACCATGGGCACTTAACCGGAAAGTAGGATGATGCATTACAGCCTTTGGATCAAATGAATCTAAGCTGTTCTAACAACTTGTCCCCACACCCTTCTATTTTATAATAGAGATGTGCAGATATCTGATTTTTTCCCCTCAGAAACTATGTTCTTACAATTAATTAGAAAACAAAATCTTAAAAAGCACTAAAATAAGATTCTTTTTTCTGTTTTCAACTGTTAATCAGAACCTTCATGATTCTCTTTCCTAACAAAATAATTTCTACTATATACTATATGCCTAGCATTTCTTCTTCTTCATTTTTTTCTATTCCTGTTTTGGGGGTACTTGCGTTATTCTATTTTCTAAAACCCTTCTATACTGGTTATCTAAATCATTTATTCTGTGAAAATGTTGAACATCATTCATGCAAAAAATTAAATTAATTGGATATTGATAACAATATGGTCGGATACCATTTATTTTACAAAGATGGAAGGATAATATGATTTAAAGAATAAACTATAAGAAAAATGTGTCTCAATCTTATGTCTACCAATGTCCGATCAATATGATCGTTTATTCATGTTATGATTTTTTGTGCGCAATATGGGGGTGTATTGCCCCAAGGCACTACAGGGACCTCAAGTCTCTGTTTGGGGAGGGTTGAGATCCAATCCAATTTTCCTTCCCTTCAGTGTGATCTGGTTTCGGGACATTTATGGGCTCACAACAATGATCGAAATTGTTCATTTTTTAGAGCTCACGGAGAACATTGACTACGTCAAAAATCACGTCAATCGGATACCATTTGATATGATTTCAAAATGTATTAAGCTTCATATAATTGTGTTACATGGGTTGCAATCCAATGTTGTACACTTGTTTTTTTTACAAACTTAATGCATTTTGAAATCATATCATATAGTATCGATCAATGTGATGATCGACGCGGTCAATGTTCTCGGCGAGTTCTAAGAAGTGAATGGTTCCGATCATTGTGAAAAGAATCACAAATGGCCAAAAATTGGATCAGACTGGAGGGAAGAAAACTGGACTAGATCTCCGTCCAGTATCCCCAATCCCCAAACGGACTGAGATCCAGTCTAGTTTCCCTCCATCTAGTCCGGTCTAGTTTTGGGCCGTTTGTGAGCTCTTTCTGAGCCCACAATAATGATTGGAATCGTTTACTTTTTAGAGCTCGTCGAAAACATTGACCATGTTAAATATCACGTCGATCGGATACTGTATTGCAACCCATGTTACAGAATTATATGAAACTTAATACATTTTGAAATTATATCATACAGTATCTAATCAACGTGATGTTTGAAGTGATTAATGTTCTCGATGAGTCCTAAAAAGTGAACGGTTCCGATCATTGTTGTGGGCCCGGGAAATGCACAAAAACGTCCCAAGCCTGGACCGGATTGGAAGGAAGGGAAACTGGACTGGATCTCAACCAGGCGATACTAGGGTTTTAACCTCCCTAGATCTATATATCTATCTAAGCTTTAAAACTAAGAGAACAAAAGCCAATTGGAACGTTTCGCCACATTTGTCCAATTTTCCCAATTGAGCCCCTCAATTGGGGAGCCACTGGTTTTGGCACCGAGGGTAATTTCGTCAATTTGCCTCATGCGAAGAACTTGGCCGAGGTGAAGCCACGTCTCCCGTATTTCCTTTTCCATTCGTTCGTCTGTTTTGCAATGTGGGACACGTGGTGCGTTAGGTAGTGAGAATACCTGTTCCAGAAGTATCCATCTTCTCTCTCTAGAGTACACCACTCGGGGAAAAACGTGAAATACGCCCCAGAGAGAGAGAGAGAGAGAGGGGCGATTTGTGCGTTTCCTCCATAGTCGTCGCCCCGTGCCCTTTTGCTACAGTGTCACGGGAGGTGAGAGCAACTGTATCTCTCCGCTTTCAAAGATATTGCGTCGCGGCCCCAGGCCAAGATCGTCGGCGTAAAATCAAGGTTTTCACTGGGTAAGTTCTTCATCTGGGGTGTGAATGGATGTATCGATTCCGAGGTTTAATTTATGGTGTTAATCGGTTCACTGGGTAAGTTTTGTGTTTCTTTGATTAAAGGTAATTTTTTCTGTTCGTTTTGCTTATGTTTTGTGGAATGAGTTGTGATTGGTGTGGGTTTTGTGTATTCCCAGTGGTTCGAGCCTTTCTCGCCCTCTCTTCAACCAAAGCTCTATTTTGATTTGCATCACTGGGATCAAGGATTCAAGCAGTCGGAAGGTAATTTTTTTACTGTTTGCATATTTTTTTCTCCTGATTTGGCTACATCCAGGTTGTTATTTACGTGAGTTTTATGTTTTCAGTGGGCTTGTGGAGGAGAAGTTAAAATTAGAAAAGGGATTATATATTTTGAGTGATTTTCGCTATTTCTGTATCTCAGTGAATTATAGTGTTTCGATAGAGTTATGTTTACTTTGTTTTATGATAGGCTGTTGTTTTTTAAGGTTTTGTGGGTTTTGCTTCTGGGTATTGCCAGTGTAATCACTGCATATAGCACCATCATCATCGGTAACTTCACTGCAATATCAATACAGTAACACAATCATAGCATTAGACCAATTCTACCATTAAAACGTGAAAATAAAGCTTGGATAGGGAATAAGTGAGGCCATTTCACTTACTCACCAACCACTTGGGTTCTACTGTAGGCATTCTTGTTCTCCAATACTAAATCCACGATGGTCTTGTCTTAAAATAAAATAAAAATAGCAAGTTTTGAGTTGAAAGAGTACAACATCATAGCGAACACTCTACACTTAAAATCAGTGCATGAAACAAGATGCAATAAACACTAAAGTGGTCGGAAGGATGAGAAAGAAACCCCATATCGCGAATTCATGAATCATAAATATTGCTCTCATGCAAATTACCACCCTTCTCTTTATCAAAGCCGGCACGGGAATATTGTTTTGGTGTGTGTATTTGGTGTGTTTGTGGGTAGGATCTGAAGCAACTGTGGCTAAAGTGGTGCTTGATGGTTGGCCACCTGTAAGCCTCAAGTTTCTATCCTGTATTGCACCCAAGGAGTGAGAACTGTTTTAGCACCAAAATAAGGAAATCATAAGAAAATGTTGAGCCATTTCGAACTTGTGATTCTTTTATTTTTGCAAACATGAAAAAGGAAAAGTAAAACCAAAATGAAGAAAATGAAGACAATACCAAGTTCCAACATTAAGTGGCATAGAATCCAGGAAAGAAAATTTGGGAGTTAAGGATAAGGCATATCTACAGAGTTTACTTACACTATACTGCCTCTGCGGTATATAATTTTGGCGATAGAAGATTCGCGACTCTCTGTTAGCCTTATTTCCTAATAGTTTAAGCTTTTCCCGGAAGATTTGTTCATAGCTAAATAACTCTAATTCAGGTTTATTGGTTAACAATCAAAGGTTTCGGTGGTTATGGGTTAATTATTTGAGTCATGAGTATATCTTTTTGGGTAGTTGTTTTTGTGTTTGAGGAAAGTTACGGTGTGCTAGCTTCCTTTTGTTGGTTACGTCAGTGTGGCTGTACTTCTTTTACTTCGCATTTAGAAATAGTGGGATGAATAACAAATATGAACTTTCTATGGAAGTGGAATACTGATATTTTGGAGTATATTCAAGAGATGGTTAATATAACTGCATCACTGATCACATCGGGTTTTTGAATGAATTTGATTTTGACTCCTCTGTTACTGGTAGAAAGGGAAAAATAATTATCATATCATAACTCTTAAAAATTCGAGTCTCCTATGTGAATTAGGATTGCAAGGCTTATAACTTACAGAAAATAAAAAAAAAGATAAATCAAAGTTTTTTTAAAATGCAGAGTGAATTTCGTCAATTGTTTCTACACGAGGAAGGGAGGGAGTTCGGGGGTTTCAGACAGAGTAAGGTGATCAAGTGGAGTAAGGTGATCAAGTATTTCTGCAGTGGTGTTCTCGAGTCAGAGCGGTGCCGCAAGGTCAGATTCGTTTCTTTTAAGGCTTGCGCTGTTTTGTCCTGTCCAGTTGTGTTCTCCTTTTGTGTTGTACAGATTCCGTAAGGTTTTTTTGAAGTGTTTCTTGGTCCTTGTTGTTTGTGTTCAACGATTTGTTTTTTTTGTTAAACCTACTATTTCTGTCTTTACCTGTCCCCCTTTACCAATATTGCTTTCCTTTTAAACAGGTTATATGCCTCAAAGTGCTGAAGGATATGTACATCACATTGGACGTACTGAGAGAGCCTATAGTACTGGTGCGTCTCTCTCTCTGGTAAGTGTGACAAGAATTGTTTATTCTTTATATCTTATACAGTGGAGTTTACATGAAAACATATGATTTCCCCCTCTTTTTTGCAAGTATGCATGCTGTAGAAGAATATTTAGTCATTTACTTGGTGACTATCAGATTCTAATTATATTTCAAGACTTATCTAGATATACGGTGCTTATTAAAATGCATAGTAAGTTTGATGGTAATCATTCTGTGGAACATGTGAGAATTTTTCTTGTGGTCTTATGATATGATTTTGTTTTCTCCTTTGGTCTATTTTCCTTTATACAATGGGACTTGTTCTTCAGTTTGCGGCTAATTGAATTTGAGAAGGCCCGAACCTTAATTTTTTACCATGGTGTTCCAAGCTTATTAATGCTTGTTGCTGGTCCTATCAGCAGGTTTCTGCAGAGGAGATGGAAATATTTGAAGGAGTTAAATCCACTTTCGGTGAAAATGAAAACAAGGACTCACACTTTATCGCTTCATTTCCTTTACTTAGAAAAAATGCAGTGCAGTCTTTGCGGTAAAGAGCTGAGGTAAGCATATCACTATTCCATAGCTTACGGCTAGGGCAACTTGTGCGTGTGTCTTTCTTCCCCCTTTTTTTTTTCCAGCAGAGGGGTGTCTGTGTAAGGCTCCCTTTGTTTTAACAAAAAATGTTTTCCTGAAATTTTTTTACCCAATTTCTGATGTTTGGTTGCACATACATCAAGTAAAACATGAGTCTTGTCCACCAGAGCAAAGTGTTTTATTCCCGAATACTCCGCAAGTCATTTTCTTCGTACTCGTCATTTTCAACAGATCTTGTCCTTGAAGCCCTCCACTGCCGCCGCCAACCACCACCAACAACCATCAGCTTCCGCCACCTCCGGTGCCAACAGCCAGTGTTACCACCGCCAACCACCAGGTACCGCCACTGTTTGGAATTTGAGTATCGGTTTGGGTTTGAATCAACATCAAATTTTGGTTATTTGATGTTGCATTTGAGTAGAACTCAAATTTGAGTTGAGTTTGAGTAAACTTGGGAAGAACTGAAACAAAAACACACAGACAACAATTGGAACCATACACAAGTTGTGCACGATAGCCCTACACAAATGAGAAATAGAAATACTATTACCCCCAAAAAAATTATACGCATTATCCCGGAAAACGTCTGTGAGCACCTAAGAAGACCATATGATAGATGGAAAGCACGCAGCGTGCAGACAACACCGGCCAAGACCTGGCGCAAATGGCACAGGAAGGCACCTGCAAACTTTTATAGAGGTGAACATTGCGTGAAATTGTTGTCTCAGTATTCATGTAGTACCATTTTATTGCTTATTTTTCCTCTATTGAGATGACTTAGGTAATTTAGTTGGGCAATTTCGGTTTAGAAATTAAGTGAAGGTTTCTTAAACTTCAATTTCATGGGGCACCCATTGCTTCGCCTGTAAGTATGTCATGGGGATTACTTACCAAAGAAAAAAACTATGTGAAGCGATTAGAGTAGTGATTTGGTGTGAAATGTGGGAAAATGATTTTCGTTGATTCAGTCCTACCCCTTCTCTACATGTCTCCCTAGATATGTACATAATTGCAACTTATAATACTTCTTTTACGGAAAACTTGTGATATAGTATTGAACTGGAGATGGGTGGTGATGAAAAAGAGGCATGTTAATGGAAGAAATATTCTTCTTCCATTTTCAGTAGTGAGTAAAACGCACATATCTAATTTTTTTTCTTTGTCAAGAATTTAATTTTGCCTTCTATTTTGGTTTTTAATCTAGCTGTGACACTGATTTTGAACGTCATGAGCACAAATGGAGTTGTTTCCATCTAGCTGGGCCATGATCACCAGAAGATACATCGACAATTTTAGCTGATGTTTATGGCCCTAGACTTTGTAATTTGTAAGCTCAAAACACTATTATTTTCTTTAATTCAATACTCCTGTGTTTCAACTGCGGTGAATTGGACTGTGGATGGTGATTACGTCTTTTTGATTTTTTAAAGTTTGATTCGAAATTCTATCGCTTATACATTCTTCCAATTATTTCCATGCTTCATCTTTTGCGAATTGGATTATGGGTGGTGATTGTCCATTATGTCTTTAGATTTTTCAGGGTTTTATGTGATACTATTGATTTCCGTTTTTTTTGCAGTTAGACATATACATACACTTCCAAAATTGCACCACTCAAGTTGCTATCAAATGGAATCAAGTTGAATCTGACGCAGTTTTTGGAGGTATATGAAGTTCTCACTGTTTTTTAAGATTCTTGTTCAATGCTCCTGATTATACTGGGCAAAGTGATGTGGACTAAATGTGAAACCAAAATGGTTTGGCCCTAAAATTGCCGTAAAGATTAAGGATTACAAATTGTAACGATTACAAATTGAAACCAATAATGTAGTCTTAGCCGAGACATATTTGTTGGGTGTTTATTATGAAACATTTCTATCCTTCCCCATTCAACTACATTTTCTTGCAACGAGTCTCCAAGTTTTATAATTACTGTCGTGTCATTAATTGTTGATTCTTATTACGAAATTCAATATGCTTGCCAATTACTTAGAAGTTAGAAGGGTTCTTCAGGTATATGTATTACTTTCGCAGTCTGTAATTTCATGAGCTAAGAGTTTGGTTGGAAGGAATTGACTAATTGTTGAATGTTGAATTGAAAAGGATTGCTCCTCTATCTCTTCATGAAAAGGACAATTCATTTTAGAAGAAAGGGCAATTCATTTTAGAAGGGCAATTCATTCTCGTTGGGTTCACGCTTCCATCGACCAATCGTTGACGTTGCTTTCACAAGATTTAAGAGTCCATCCTGTTCAGGGTAAAAAACAAAAAGATTTGTGAGTTCATATTGTAGTTTTTCTTGAAGGAATGGCAACAATTGCTTTCTTTATCACCCTAGATCAGGAGGTACTAGAGACACCACTTTGTACCCCCAATTCCCGCATCTTTAGGCTTGACAGTGTTGTAAAATTGGCGTTACCTATTGTCATCTGTTACTTTTCTATTTTCTTCAAGTATATTCATATTTTTGGTGTCCTTTGGCACATATCCTTGTCATCTGGAATATCTTGCCTCCAACCTCATCCCATCTTTTTTGTTTAGCATCATTTCTTTGTTTGTTCATCAGTTTTTTTGTCAGCTTGATTAAACTATAATCTGAGTGTAGAGACTGTACTAAGTGAACCATACCAAAAATGTTTGTTTTCGGTTTTTCTTTCAACATGGCTTCACTCAGAGTTAATATATTTGAGGCTTTATCAAATTTCGTATGGTTCAGGTGGCTTATACAGCCGATGATTGTAGCTGCTCAAAGTTTGATGCAGTGTGGAGTTTGTGTTTTTTCCCCTTCGTACCTCCTGGACGTTTTTGGGGGTAACGTGTTTGTTTTGGGGGTAATAGTATTTCTATTTGCCATCTGTGTAGGGATATCGTGCACAATTTGTGTGTCGTTGCAGTTGTTGCTTTGAAAGCTTTGTCCAGCTATTCCCACGTTAATATTCCTGGGCAATTGTGAAGTCTTCCTTTGAACACCAAAATGTGTGCACCTATTGGAATTTGTCATTAATATGTTGCCAGAGTAATTATGCACGTGTGGTTTTTTGTTACGGCCTATTGCTTTTCCCCCCAATTAATGGTATAAATTGGTTGCCAGTTTTTCATACCTTCGTATAGTAGACATGTCTAAGATAGAGCCATCGTTTACTGTGTTGCCTGGTTTTAGCTTCTCCTTTTACTTAACTATGACTTCGAAGTATATGTAAATATATGCAAACTGCTCACAAAACAGGTTCTACTATGAACTACCTTAGTTTACCATACCAATACGCCAAACAAAACAATACCAGGCATGAAACCCCTCATGTCAATACCATGCATGAGACACCTCGTGCTAGCACGAGCCGATCACCTAGTAGATGACTACATGCATAAGGGTTCTGAAACGCCTCTCTGCCTGCACCCAGATCAGGAGCTTTGGTTTTCTTGTCTCTGAGGCTTGAGTGGGCTGTTCTCTTTACCGAGAGCCCATTCGACGTCAGGAAAAGATAGTAGACGATGGAGATCCAGTGAATTAGGTGCCTGCCCTAGGGTTTGGTGTCTGAAATCACCAATCCATTCAGTCTCTCTCTTTTGCCCTCTTTCGATTATGGTTTCGCCCACGATGACAGTTCTCCTAAAAATTACACTTGATATGAACCCCACAATTCGCCGGAATAAGCAATCAGTTTTTAGAGCTAGCATTTGTTGTGTTAATTGTAGAGGAAGGAAAATCTATGATTTTGGTTCCTCTCTCCCTCTGTAACAACGGTCGGTCATACATTTAACGTCTAATTTACCCTCGATTTCACAACAAACAGAGTTGATTAAAACTCTGTTTGGTGGTGGAATAGTTAGGAAAATCAGGCAGTGGCCAGACTACCGTAGAGATGGGATTCCACAGATGACTGATTTTTGCTACTTTGGTTGTCTACTGATTCCATCTCACATTTTATCTACAACTGCGCTTTATTCTTCTTCCAGATAATTTATAACAAAAATAAAAAGTGAGATGCATAAATATCTGGCGAAGTGTATTGATATCTATGGAAAGGGAAGTGATTTCTTGCACTCTCCTTTTCTTTATAGCACTCCTCTTTTCTCTTTATTTCTATCACCTAATAAATACAAAAAGGGTAGTGCTCTCGGAGGAAAGAAGAGTGCCAAAATCAATCCCTTTATAGTAGAAAATAAGTTATCAATCTCATATCGGATCGGCCAGCATCCTATTTTCTTTAGTGGAACAGTACATATCGAAATTGGTTTGTATCTAGGTACTGCTTTGAATTTATTGCAATTTGCATTTTTAGATATTTTTAACATACTTATGTATAGTTGCAAAACTTAAAATAGAGAAATTAAATAAATTCTAACATTTTGATACACATTAAGAACAAATTAGTATGATTAATATAAAATGGGTGCCAAATTTTGTTAAAATGCCTTAAAATTCTTGTGTTTTTATCAAAAGAAATTAATACACTAGTATTTGTGTATCAGTCGAGATCTCGGTATAGATTGGTACGCCCGGTATCAACCGCATTTTTTTCTGATACAATACATCAATGTATGTGTACTGTTTGATGGTCGGTACGGTACGGGATTAAAAACACTGCTATGGATTATCCGCTGCCTTATGGATTACGGTTAGCAAAACCGTTCATAAATTAATGGAGTTTCTTTTCCTTACTGAGTGCTTTGGGATATTTACTAATCTTGAGAGAATTGAGGTCAACATACTTTTCTGAGTGTTTTTGGCTATGAAAAAGATCACTCTCAGGATAGAGACCACAAAACACAGAGACTATGGTTATACTTGGAATTGGCTGGATGAACTCTTTTTCTGAACGGGGGAAAATGTCCAAGGACTACAAAGAAGGAACATCTAAAAAACTAACAATGAAACCAAACAAGGGAGTACAGAAAACCACAAAGAAGAAGATACACCCTTCAAAGCAATGGCAGCAATACCGTCTGCAACCCTGTTTCGCTGTGCGTGTCAAAGCTGTGCGTCTCACCCATTTGAGAATGAAGCTTCCTTGATAGATGCAGGGGCGGATTCAGCTAAGGTACAGTGACCCATCTGAAATTATCAGAATTGTTTTTAATTTGTGTGAATCGAAACAAAATGTAGTATATATAAAACTACCCGAAATAAAGCAAGATTGACGTGTAAATCAAGTGGTAAGCAGCAGTCTGTTCTCCTACTTGAGCGGTTGCGAGTTCGAAACTTGCTGGTGCCTTTGACCATTTGTTTTTTTAACTGCTATCGCTTATGCAGTTAGGGAAAAAAAAAAAACTCCTCAAAAACCATGTTCATGCTGGACTTAAGTAGTTGGTATTACCACAAAGCCAACACATAAAATTCTACAAATTACACAAAAAAAATATATAATAACTTGTTTAGTGAAAATGTAAAAACACTAGTACATTCATTTTTTATTCTCGTTATTTATTTTGAACGCATGTTTTATTTATATTGGATTGTTGGTATTTTTATTAAGTTTATGCTCAAAAGGTGACCTATCTATCCCAAATTTCTGGATCCGCCACAGGACGGATGAATGATTTGATATCTGAGACTAGTGCCAAGATGCTCCATGGTGGAAACTTGCTTGCAATCCGACTCTAGTTAAATCTCTTAAGCCCCAAAGCTAACCCGGCCCCATCAAAAGAAGCTTGCTGGATAGCCAAAAGTTTCCCTTCTAACACTGATGAAATCATGGCCTTCTTGAAAGCACCATCAACAACTATCCTGCTCAAATGATTTCCGATCACAACCGCAATTGCAGCCACATTGCAATTCTTCTTCACAATCCCTAGGCTTGGAGGCTCCAAGGGGTCTCAGCCACGTTAATATTTTTGGACTGATCATCCTAAACTTCTGGCCTGAAAGCTTCTGTATTTTCCTTCTGAACTTAGAAATTCTCAACGTG
This sequence comes from Rhododendron molle, assembly GCA_025413875.1. Lineage (NCBI taxonomy): Eukaryota > Viridiplantae > Streptophyta > Magnoliopsida > Ericales > Ericaceae > Rhododendron > Rhododendron molle. The sequence goes on from CM046390.1 coordinate 23,836,975, forward strand.
GTAGACCCTGGAGCTGTTGGAAGCACCAAGACAACCAAAATGCTAATCTAATATTGGAATGTTGTAACGAACGCTATGAATACAAGCTAAGAACGAGAAATTGAATACTAAATAAGAAATCACAAAGACACAAGATATACGTGGTTCCCCAAGATGGGTACGTCCACGGGCGAGGAGAGAGAGGATGCCGGCTGTAATCCGTAACTCTAGAAAGGCCACAATATGAAAGCCCAAAAAGATATTTAAGAAGTTTCCCAAAAGCCCTATTTATAATAGGCTACAAAAACGGGAACAACATAATTAACCAATGTGGGACTAAGGAATACAAGGCATTCCCAACAATTCTCCACCTTGACTTGAATTCCACTGAACCAAATCACCAAATATAGCTCTCCCCTTCTAACCTCTCACTCGCCAAATGCCCCTGAGTGCCGATCAACTGCAAATACCAAGCAAGCCCAAGCAATGCTTGAACTTGGCAATCGGAACCGGTTTAGTCAACATATCTGCTGGGCTATCTGCCGTACCCACTTTCTTCACCTCAACTTGCTTCTGTGAGATGATATCCCGAACGAAGTGATACCTGACATCGATATGCTTGGTCCTCTCATGATACATTAGATTTTTAGTCAAATGTATAGCACTCTGTGAATCACAAAATACTAAACTCACACCCTGTGCAAGACCAAGCTCACAAAGCAAACCTCTCATCCACAATGCCTCCTTCACAGCTTCAGCAATGGCCATATACTCCGCTTCTGTTGTAAACAACGCGACTGTAGCCTGCAAAGTAGCTTTCCAACTAATGGCACTTCCGGACAGAGTAAAGACATAACCTGTTAGAGACCTCCTCTTATTATGGTCACCGACAAAATCCGAATCAAGATAACCAACAGCATGATCACCAGAATTGGCAACCCCAAACAATAGACCAACACCTGCAGTTCCGCACAAATATCGTAGTATCCATTTCACAGCCTCCCAATGTGTCTTTCCTGGACGCCCCATAAAATGACTAACGACAGTAATTGCATGTGAAATATCAAGACGAGTACACACCATGGCGTACATAAGGCCCCCAACTGCGCACGAATATGGAACCTGAGACATATACTTCTCCTCATCCTCTGACTGTGGTGACAACTCAGCTGGAAGTCGAAAGTGTGCTGCCAAAGGGGTACTGACTGGCTTCGAGTTCTGCATGGCAAAGCGCTCAAGCACTTTAAGAACATAAGACTTCTGATTCAAAAATAATTTGCTAGCTACTTGATCTCTGCAAATCTCCAAAATACATTTTGCCGCACCCAAATCTTTCATCTCAAATTCACCACCTAACTGTTGTTTCAACCTGTTGATTTCTGATACACTATTGGTAGCAATAAGCATATCATCAACATACAACAGTAGATAAACAAACGAACCATCTGGAAGTTTTCGAAAATACACACAATTGTCATACTCACTCCTAGAATATGACTGACTTATCATAAAAGTATTAAACCGCTTATACCACTGCCTTAGGGATTGTTTGAGGCCATACAAAGACTTCGAAGTAAACAAACGTGATCTTCCTTACCAAAAATAACAAATCCCTCAGGCTGACGCATATAAATCTGTTCCTCAAGCTCGCCATGCAAAAACGCAGTTTTGACATCAAGTTGCTCTAACTCAAGGTCATAACATGCAACAATAGCAAGTAAAGTGCGAATGGAACTATGTTTTACAACTGGTGAAAATACCTCATTGTAGTCAACACCCTCCTTCTGGCTGTATCCTTTCGCCACTAGCCGAGCTTTGAACCGAGCATCTTCTACCCCTGGAATACCTGGTTTGCGCTTGAAGACCCATTTGCACCCAACAATCCTCTTCCCTTTCAGCGGTTCTATTAACTCTCATGTCTGATTCTTTTGAAGAGACTCAATCTCCTCATTCATAGCAACAAACCACTGTGCAGACTCAGCGCTTGAAACAGCTTTCGTATAGCTTGAAGGCTCCTCATACTCAACTGTTTCAGCAACTGATAAAGCATAGGCCACCATCTCAGAATAAGCCGAATACCTTTCAGGAGGCCGAATCTCCCTCCTTGGCCTATCTTTAGCAATAGTGCGTGGTTGCTCAACTAACGCATCAACCTCTGTGTCTGAACTCTTGAACTCCTCTTCAATTGGCTTCTCAATGTGCTTCTTCCCTGAGTCGGAAGGTTCACTCAAAAACTCCACATGCTTTGGAACACTCTGTTCCTGAATTGTATCATCAACCTGCTTAGACCCTTTAATCAAATAATTTTCATTAAAAGTCACATCCCTGCTAATTAAAAACTTCGAATCATCAAAGCACCATAACCTGTACCCTTTGACACCCGCTGCATAACCCAAGAAAATACACTTCTTGGCCCGTGGCTCCAATTTACCCTCATTCACATGAGCGTAAGCTGGACACCCAAAAACACGCAACGCAGAATAATCAGCTGGATGACCTAACCATACCTCAAACGGAGTCTTACACTCAATAGCAGTCGACGGAGACCTGTTCACCAAATAGCATGTCGTGGAAACGGCTTCAGCCCAAAATTCTTTGCCCAATTCGGAATTGGACAACATACAACGTGCCTTCTCCAAAAGAGTCCTGTTCATTCGTTCAGCCACACCATTCTGCTGAGGGGTTTTCCTCACTGTGTGATGCCTCACAATGCCCTCATTACTGCAGAACCTATCAAACTCGCCAAGACAAAACTCCGTACCATTGTCAGTTCTCAAACGCTTTATTTTCTTACCAGTTTGATTCTCAATCAAAGTTTTAAACTGTTTGAATGTATTAAAGGCGTCACTATTATGTTTCAACATATACACCCAAACCTTACGAGAGAAATCATCGATAATACTCATAAAATAACGAAAACCACCTTTAGAAGTTACCTCTACGGGACCCCAAAGATTCAAGTGAAAATAATCCACTGTGCCTTTGGTGCGATGAACAGCTGTACTGAATTTTACCCTGCATTGCTTGCCGTAGACACAATGCTCACAAAAATTCAGCTTCTCAATTTTCTGGCCACATAGCAAACCCTGTTTGCTCAAAACTATCATTCCCTTCTCGCTCATATGCCCAAGGCGCATATGCCACAAACGAGTCAAGTCTGAATCTGAAACCTTGAATGAAGCAACCGTTGCTGCAGCACCTAGAACTGTACTGCCCTGGAGTGTATAGAGGTTACCACGCTTCTGACCCTTCATCAGTACTAATGCACCCCTTGAGACTTTCAAAACTCCACCTTCACTGAGGAATTTGCAACCATGAGAATCAAGAGCACCCAGGGAGATAAGATTTTTCTTCAAATCTACCGTCATGCATCCTAAGCTGAATCGTTCCTGAACGAACAGTCTTACAGGCCATGGTGTTGCCCATCAAAACTATACCACCATTGACCGCCTCATAAGTAGAAAACCACTCTCTATGCGGACACATGTGGTATGAACATCCAGAATCCATAATCCACTCGGTATTAGAGCGAGAATCGCCCTCTGTAACTGATAACACATTATCTGACTCATCTGAACTTTCAGCGATTCCAACAATTACTTTACCCCATTTCTGGTCTTCTTTTTCCTTCTCCTTGAGTTTTAAACAGTCTTTTTTCCAGTGCCCGGATTTCTTGCAATAATTGCACTTTCCCTTCTTCTTACCTGATGACCTAGATCTTCCCCTATTACTCGACTCCTCCCTTTCTGTTGTTCTTCCCCTAACAAACAAACCCTCCGCATGTGCATCACCCTCACCTGACACCTTTTTCCTTAATTCTTTCGAATAAAGACTGGCCTTAACATCCTCCATGGATATTGTGTCTTTGCCATACAATAGGGTTGTAACAAAGTGCTCATACGAAAGCAGTAAAGAACATAACAAAATTATTGCTAAATGATCCTTAACAGGTATACCTTTTTGCATACGAAACGTATAAAGACGTTGTTTAAGATATAACCTGTTGGTGAGCGATTTCGTCATATATATGCCTTCCAACTTCAGCCAAATTCCTGCTGCTGAAGTTTCTTCTTCCACCTCGCGAAGAACGTCATCTGTCAGACTCAACTGAATAGAACTCAGAGTTTTGGCATCCGTATCATCCCAATCTTCCTCTTTGATTCCAGAACCAGTCTTGCCTAACAAAGCCTTGTGCAATCCTTGTTGGGTTAACAGAGCCTTCATCTTTACTCTCCAAAGACTGAAACTGCTGCTCTGCCCATCAAACTTCGCAATCTCGAATTTAGCCGCCATAGCCACAATCGGAAACGAAACCCTAGTTTTTGCAACCGAGAGCTCTGATACCAGTTTGTTGTACCGAACGCTATGAATGCAAGCTAAGAACGAGAAATTGAATACTAAACAAGAAATCACAAAGACACAAGATATACGTGGTTCCCCAAGATGGGTACGTCCACGGGCGAGGAGAGAGAGGATTCACTAACCAACGTGAAGAAGATATACAAAGAGCCGGTTGTAATCCGTAACTCTAGAAAGGCCACAGTATATGAAAGCCCAAAAAGATACTTAAGAAGTTTCCCAAAAGCCCTATTTATAATAGGCTACAAAAACGGGAACAACATAATTAACCAATGTGAGACTAAGGAATACAAGGCATTCCCAACATGGAACGTAGGCATGGAGATGTGCAATTAAAAGAAAGGAATGCTGCAATTCTTCAATCAATCAGTTGGGAAGAGTTGCTGCATATATATAAGAGAAAGTAAGGCTCCATTAATTGATCTTCCTCAACCATGCACCTCGATCGTTCCATATGATTTCTTGGATCTTATTGGATGCGACTCTCGTGAGAATTATTTTGTCGGGAATTGATTCAAATGTTATTTGCAGAGATTTATCGCCTATCAATATCCAAACTTAGCAATCAAAATTGAATAGAAACAAAAAAAAAGAAACAAAAAGAAAAGAAAAAGTATATAAAATGCTAGCAGGATCCATTCAACGCTTTTTTTTTTTTTTTTTTGAGAGGTAAATTCCAGTCAACGCTTTTCTATCAAAGAAATATATTTTCAATCCAACGAGGACCTGATATCTACCCCTTTCAAGATTCCTACAAACTTAGTTGTTCTTATGAATTCTAATATCTTTATTTAATAGGAGTAGATACCAAGTTCTTTTTTTTTTTCCCTTTTTTCTTTAAATGTCATACTTGCTCCTCAAGGCTAGGTGAGTTGATACTTGTCAAGTTTAATATAGTCCAATGTTAAACTACGTTTATGAGACCTTTTTTTCACCACAATATCCATATTGCATTCGCATATTTTACGCCCTTTTTTTTTTTTTTTTTTTTTTTGTATTACCTCATAGTTCATTCTATCAATTTTATGCTTTGGCAAAAACCTTCCCACCTTATTTTCAGTACCTTCAAATAAGTAGTAGTAACTAAGTACCCCTGCATAATTGCAATCATAACGTAGAAATGTTTTCGTTCATGTTTGCAGTCATTTTCCTAATGAACGCAGTAACAATGATTAATGGCTATGAGTCTATGACCGGAGTGCAGTACCGGCTGCTCTATATAGATATCCTCACATGAACACTCTCAAATGAAAAATACGATCTAGTAATGAAATTATATATTTGTTTTATTTGTGATTTAACGTACGTAGGCTTTGGCTATGTAAAGTCTAAAGAGAATAAATAATGAACAATTAATAATATCTTGGCCGGTATTTTAACTCAAAATGGTTGATTTTCTAAACCACTTCATTATGCTCGCTAAGCACCAATTTAGCTTCAGCCGAATCCATGACACCCCCAATTTCTTCATAGTCCTTCCAAACGTAGTAGTATTTGAGAACTCACTTATAGTTACTCTCTCATTGTATAACCCATTTGGGCACCCCCTTTTTTTCCCCTTCTTTTTGCTGGGGCACTTGTTTTAAAAGTCGCGAATGTTACTCCTATGTCTTTTTGTAACTCAAGTGCAGTCTACTTACACGCACCTCGAAAAAACTTGTGCGACAAATCTCACCGTCACTCGCAGGACCCCAATTAGAGTTAGAGCAAGTCTAGATGTTACTTATTGTCTGACACACACTAATAGAAGAGAAATGAGATCAATGCTTGGTTGTTTGTACATGTGAAAAGAGATGTAGTGGGGGTGTTTGGCACAAATTATTTTGGTGGATTATAGAGATAGGATTGTAGATTTTATAGTTTGGATTATGAAAAGCTTATAATCAACATCTATAAAAGTGTTAACAATAGATTATGCATCTATGAAGTGTTTGGAAGTATAATGAGATTATTAGATTGTGGGTGATCATTTGACCACTATGCCCTTGCTATTATGTCTCTTGATATAAACATATTTGACATTAATTTTTTTGAAACTATAAATATTTTTAAGTATACTTATTCTAATAAGAAACGCTCTTCATAACGCATTTTCTTGGCGCAATGTTACCTCCATTTCATAGGAAAAAATACTCTCGACAAAATTATCTCCACAAGTTAGCTTCAGTACATTAGCAGAAAAAAATTATGAGTGAAACTAAAACGTTAATTGGCACCACAAATAATCTTGACAATATGGTTTTTTATGGTGTGGCGTGGTTGACAAGTGTATAACGTTGTTCAGTAAGTGTAGGTAGTTAAGAATGTTGAGGATATAATGGTCATCAATTTTTCATAATCTAGAATAAGAAGCCAAAAGTAACCCTGGAGCTATTTTTGAGATTGTGTCTCCTTATGTTTGTTTTGATAATCCATTCTCTCAGAATCAGTCTATAATCCCTACGGAACATATTTATAATTATGAGTTTGTTTTTTCAGAGATTTAAATATAAAAAAAATTGTTATGCATGATTTAAAATTTTATTTTATGGATTTACAAGTTGTTTAACAATATATACTAAGGGACGTGATTTTGGAACTCTCCAAATTGATAACCGCACTCCAAAAGGAGAGTGCCAAAATCAATCTCTATCTATATGGAATTAAGAGATTGATTTTGGCACTCCCTTGGGGACAAGTGTGATTGTCAATTTAGGAAGTGCCAATATCAATTTTCTATACTAAATTGACGAATTTTCCTCTCATTTTCCCTCCTTTTTATTTTCCTTTCCTTTTTTTTCTTTTCCACTGGTTCCAAACAGAGCCTTAATGTTTAAAGGATTAGGCTAGGGAAAAGCCAACATTTTCAAAAGCTGGGTGGCGTACGACTGCCATAATATGTTCAATCCTATAAATTTCACTTGTTTTTGCATTTCCTGCCAATACCTCTCAAAAAACCATTTCATAGCTTTTGTTTGTGGAACTTGGAGACTTTTAAATAATAGGGAAGCAATGTGTGTTTCTGCTGCCTCCATTTCCCCTGTTTTCCAGATTATACCCTCCCTCCTCCCCTGTTTTCCATATTCTACCTTCTCTTCATCCCCTTACCTTATCTTCCTCCCATGTTTTCTGTACATTAAGAGGTGTACAGAAAAACATAAATACTATCCCACACCAACAACCAGTTCTACGTTAGAAGCAAGATGGCCCTTGTTTTTCATTTCCCCTGTTTTCCAATAAGCACAACACCTACATTACCACACCACGACGAGCTGAAATAAAAAAAATAAACCCAATGAAGAAAAAATCTGCATCCAGTACCTATCAAGTACGTATCCAACAAAACATCCCAAACAGAATACAACCAGAATAGAAACATAGCTCATTTGACAACATTTTGAGTAAAGTTCTAAATTACATTTAGACAGCTCTATCTATCCAGATTACAAAAAAAAAAAAGAACACCCCAAACATAGTTCAGATTCTACCATCCTACCATCTTGTTTCTACTCCCACTAACATTCTACCATCTTGTTTGCCAGAGTCATTCTCCAATCCTGAAAAACAAATAGATAATAATATCAATACAAGAAACAAAAGACAATAATTACAATTCAAACTACTGAAGAATTAATTTGAATGAACACTTACAATCATTGACAAAGTATTTGAGAAGAATTAGCAGATGATTCACAGGGGATCGATGTTAACGGTGAGAATACGTTTATATCATTCAAACACTGCATTCTAGAACCCAAAAGAGAAAACAATTAAAAATCAGAAATTTCACATACAGTTAAAAAAAAAAAAAATCAGCATTCAAAAAAAATCGGCATTTTTTTGTGAATCCTAATTTCTGACCGTAATTTCTCGACCCTCCTTCCCTCCTTCTCGTGGGTTGTCCATGTACACTGGAATTTCCCCAATTTGTTACATAAATCAGAAAATTACACAAATCCAAAGCCTAACCCTAACATGAATGAGAGAGAGCGCCCCAATGTCACAAACCCTAACCCAATGTCAGACATTAGGGTTAGGGTTCTCAGAAAATCAAAACAAATGTATCCAAAATGTTTTTACAGAAAAAGCCCTTATTTCGGCAATCTCGGAGAGTACGAGTCAGAGAGAGAACAAGCCAGAGAGAGGTGGAGAGAGGGAGATATACCTTGTTCAATCTGCCCTAATTTCAGCAATCTCGAAGAGTACAAGTCAGAGAGAGAACGAGCCAGAGAGAGGGAGAGAGAGAGATATACCTTGTTCAATCTTCTTCTTCTTCTCAGTCGGATGTTAGGTTCGTCACTCTGGGTTGCTCTCCATTATATCTGTCCAAAAACTTAGGTTTTTTGAGAGCTTGTGAGAAGAGATAGAGAGAGATTCGAGGAGAGACAGAGGAAGAGAGAGTGAAAGATACCAGAAAACTTGGAGTTGGTCGTTCTTCTTCTTCTTCTTTCTCTCTCTCTCTCTCTCTCTCTCTCTCTCTCTCTCCGTGTTTTGATCGTGAAACGGATAGGGAAAGGATTTAACCAGTGTGCGACCCGCGAACGTTTTTACCCGAACCCGCGACCAGTCCGGGTCTCATTTAACCCGCGAATTCGTTTCTTTTTTCTCAGCCCTTAGATTAGATCCAATGGCCCAGATTACAAGTCCTTACATAAGCTATATAGGGGATCCCCTATAAGAAGCCAACTGATGGTTAATATTCTAGTTGCTAGAGTGTAAAGATTTGATTCCATTGTTGTTGGAAGTAGCTAGCTCGCCAATGCCAAAGTCCAAGCAATATAATGCAATATATTCATATAGTACGTATAAGATACTCCAAATGACACCCAAGTGCGATCCGGAGGAAACAAAGAGTGACTATCTATTTTTTTATATGATAAATCAAGTATTCAGGTCAATTTACTCTTGTCTCGACTAATTCTAGATAATCAATCCCGTCGTCCACTAGTGGGGGCTCAACGAAAGCCGAGGCAAATTTTTTTTATAAATTATTCCTAAAAGAGTTGATGGTATATAAATGAGAGGTTTCAAACCTATGACCTATTGAAATATTTGTTTTTTTTAAGATTACTAGGTTCTTTTTCGTGCGAGGCACGAATATTATGCCCGTTGAAGTGAATATTTTATGATTTGACTTAGTGTTTTGTTGGCATTAGCTGTAGAGTTTAAATAAGAAGGAGAGCAATGAATTTAAAGATCGATTGTATAGTGTTCTGGTATGAATACAGTAATTTTGTTCAAGTTGTGGGCAAATTAGTCTTTTTCGTTTTGTTTGACTGGAGAGGCTTTTTTTGGTCACCCGATGGTAATGAATGGCGGAAGCAGAAGTAATATTATTATTTGTAGATTGGGGAAAAATTGTTCAACTGCAGAACTAATTGCCACTGCCGTAGATCGCTAGATTTGAGGGAGAATCTGACCAAACTGGTACACCAAGCTCGACTACCACTTATATTCAACTACCATTACGTTGCAACCTAATTTAAGTCCACTCCCAGTTTCTGATCCTCCTTTTTCTTCCAAATAGTTCCCTTTACTCCTATTAGAGTTCTAAAAGGCACGCCTAGAGGGAAGACACAGCCAAAACGCCTCGAATACCTTGAGTGCAGTTCATAACGCACAACTTGGGCTCCTGAGGTTCGCACCTCATGCTGAGGCGCAAGACCTCAAATGTACAATATAATCTCAATATGGCACAAACCGCACCTTTGTCTCGCCAAAATATTAATGCACCATTCCTCATATAGTCAACAGCTAATCTTGATAAGATAAAAAGCTAAAGTTTGATTAATGAAATTAAAGTTCCATCACAAATAATTGTACAAATAAACTACTCAATAAATTTTCCCCAATCGAAAACCTTGATTGTTGGAAAACAAAAATTCAAAAACCAACTACAATTAAGATAATTGCACGATCTTGACTTGAGAATACATGTTCCAAGAGAAGCTTCCAACTACAAATCTGCAATCGTATCATAAACAATTCTTTGTTTACCAACTCATCTAGCCCGATATAGCTTGCCTGTGAATCTTACCTTATTTCAGTGCATCAACAAGATTTATTCTCTTATGCTCCTGCAATTGCTATAACTCCCTGCTATATATAGACAGATCTATAGGTTCACTGAATCCGACATGTGCGGGATTTAAATATGCTCAAAGTCTCAGACGCACTTAGCAAAGCCCCACTATGTCTGATTTTTAGTGTTTTTACTTCACTCAGACATATTGGGGCACTTTAGAGGTCAGGATGATCTTTAGAAAATTAGCAAGTACAAGAGGGATCAAAATTGTTGTGGAGTATCAGTTCTTGAACACTTATTGAGTGACTTTGTTATTACTTTTATTATAATTTCCATAATGTTAGTATTACTTGTCGTTTCTTATCCCTAACTTGATAGAAACAATAATTATGTTTCACGCCTTCTTTTTTCTTCTTATCCCTAACTTGAGGTCATATATTGCTTTTAGACCAAACTTATGTGTGGGTAACGGTATAATAACATGTTGTCATGCCATGTCGTGTCCATGTTAATGTTTATGAGCATAATACTAAATTGTGACCTCACAAGTCCAAAACTCAAAATATTGGGCCAGCTACAGAAAAAGCACTTGGAAACTAAGCCAAGGACAATTGACCCAACACATCAAAAAGATCCTAGGCTCTATTACTATGTCAATAATCAATGTTGGCCTTCCTTCACTTCACTTGCTCAACCAAAAGGTTGGTTTATCTTCATTCTTCAAATATAATTACATAAATAGGAAACTGACAAGTAGTTGAAGTCAGGTACTTCTATCCCAAAATAATAGATGGATGGAATCCCCTCCTATTTCAAAAATATGTATATGACATCACGAGTGTTATTAGCTATCACATCAATGTGTAGCATATGGATAAGCAAAAATAAACTTGAAGGTGCACAAAAACAAGTAAACAAGAGTTTCTTGTTTTAAAACAATGCACTACAAGACCTGTTGAGATTTATGTTCCATTTATCATAAATTTAATATCATGTGCACCCCTAAGCACACCCAAGCAATAAGCAAGTAAACCAAACAAAAAAAAAAAGCAAAAATTTAGAATGCAAAAGCACAACATATCATATCATAGTCATTACCCTTATTAGTTTAAAATTTTGCAAGTGATTGTATTAGTTATCAACGAAAACAACCACAACAAACAAGTATTAAGTCCAATATGTGGGCATTGAAAAGGAATACATACATAAATTGTAGCCTACCTCATTTGCGACAGGAGAAGTCTGGTCATCTTTGTCAAAGATCAAGGCGAGAAAAACGTGCTTAAATTCTTCATATGCTTCCTTCAAAAGAAACAAAAAAGTAAAAAATGAATCAGAAGAAAGAGAAACATATGCATTAAATTATTTACAAGCGATCCAAATAGTTGATTGACAATTTGAAACACACAAAAGAGTTGGTCCAAACTAACAGGATAAGGTGACAAATCAAAATGCCATATCAACACTTGGCATTTACAGCTCTGAAGCATTTATTTACTTCTGAACACCACTTCTTTTCTTTTTTTTGATAAGTACTTCTGAACACCACATATGGCACATCGTCAATAGTTCACACACACACACACAAAAAAAAACAAAAAACAAAAAATCCCTCTTTGCCAAGGAGGGAACATCACAAGGGCACCGGGTTATAAACTTCGCCTCCGAACGAGTTTCAATTTAGTTCAAGCAACAAAGTAACAAACATTCAACAAAACCATTTCTTCCCCTTTATTCATGTAAAAAACACAATCCGATGATCATTATGACCAGTTTTTGTACATTTTGTCTAGCTAAAGGCCCGTTGCTTCTAATTCTTGAGCTCATCAAATTTGTTTGTTTTCTTCTAAGCAAAATGATGAGCAAATAAGTAACAGATTAACATTGCTATTTGTTTAATCGATAAGCTCCCTGTTGTGGAACCGAGGTGTATAATGTTTACAAAAGCAACGTTCTGACACGTAATTGCAAGGTTATTACAGTTTCCGGTAATGCAAGTATAAACCTAAAGTAGGCGACTCCCAGGTCACATAGTTAAATCCAGCCCAATATTACAACCCCAAGTCAAAAAATGGGGAAAAGAAAGTTGTTAGCATACCGGATAGACATCGAGGGCACAAGGCGCAACCGTTGTCCGCAAGCATTTGATTGCAGAATCGCGACCCTCGCAGTTCCTCTCCTTAGCAGCTTAAAACATTTCTACGAAAACATAACAAATCCAGTTCAATAAGCAAAATAATAACAAAATTGGACAAAAAAGTACACCACTAAACTAATCTTTGGATGCCGCAATACGAAATTGGTCCGAAATTGAAAATTGTCCTTTGGAAACCCATTCTTTTTATTTAGGAGGATATAAGGCTCTTGGATATCTACTGAAACCGAAGCTTCATTCAGATTTTCGATTTCGAATTAACCGTACCAGCTGAAAAAATTATACGTCATATCACGGTTCAAAAAGATAGGGTCTTCTCGAACCCTTTCGGATGTACCACCATTATGAGAAGAGAAGACGAAAAGTGAAATAATCAATGACAAACACACTAACCAGCAAGCCGAGGACGAAACCCCAAACCCACAACCCTTTCAAGCAGATGACCAACAAATCGATGACCAACAAATCGATGACCAAAACCCACAACCCTAACATAGCCTGCCATGCATAGAGCACACACACGAACCAAACCAAAAAACAAATAAAATGGTGGCAATGCATTAAGCGAACGGGCAAACAACAACATCAACAAATCGACGGAACCCGGAAGCAAAACCCACCCCCAAAAAAAAAGAAAAGAAAAGAAGATGGATAAAACGGGGGACGAGAGAAACAGAAAGACAGATACACGATGGCGATGCCATTGACGGCGTAGCGAGGCAGTGTGGTGGTGCGATGCAGTGGCGCTGGATCGGAGGGCCAGAGAGCAAGTGAACAGAGAGAACAGAGAGGACCCAAGCGACCTAATTGGAAAAATTGGGCATCCGAAAACCTCCTCCTTATTAGATCACGGTTGGATTTCGAAGGGGTGCCCCGGTGGTCGTCGGAGGTGGTGGTGGGCGCTACTGGTAGTGGTGGCGGTCGTCACTGCCGGTGTGTGGGTCGGTGGTGGTCCGCGATCGTCCCTCCTCCTCCGCTCTCTCTCCCTCTGTTTTCCTCACCATTATATATCATCGAATTATACCCATTATATATCATCGAATTATACCCAGATTATGAAAAAAAAAGTGAATACTGAAACCCTAGAATGAGATTCCAAACAAAAAAAGAGAGAGGGAAATCATGTTGAGGAGATGATCGCAGGTGAGGGAAATCATCTTACCGGAGTGGCCGGAGATGATCGCAGGAGAGGAGAATCTCTCTGTATCGTCTTCGTCTTCTCGTTCCGTTGGGTAGCGCCTCGTCCTCAGCGCACATGTGTGCGAGAGGAGAAAAATCTGGACTCTTCCCAGTGTTCCCACGACGTCAACATGACACAGCATCCACTAATAGGCATTAGAACTGAAAAGACTGAATTGCCCCTAAAGGCATAACCAAAGGAACTCCAATTGAGGGATCTAATTGGAAAAATTGCCCAAAATTGGGCATCCGAAAACCTCGTTCTTTATAGATCACGGTTGGAAAATTATATGCACCGCCGGTGTCAACAAAAGTTTTCTCCAAATCAATTAGATTGCACCCTGTCTTTAAAATAGTGGTCCCAATTAGTACGTAGGACATGACGACGTGGAACAATCTAATTGATTTGAAGGAAAATTTTATTTACCGGTGTAAATAATTTAATCTCTCTTTTCTTTTCTTTTCTTTTCTTTTTTTTTTTTGTTTGGAGTTGAAAGGTGTTGTTTAGAGCAACGAAATTTGCTTTTGGAGGAAAAAAATCGATAATAATTATTTAGAACTGCTTCCAACTTGTGCTTTTATTGGTTGAAACCTCAAATAACTGAAGTTCAACCGAAAAGTTCAACCGAAAATTATTTAGACATAAAAGTAGGAAAATCAAAATTGTCAATCATTGTTTTGATTAAGAGTCTTGCTGAAATTACACAACAATTTACACAACATTATGGAGGGTAAATTCTATCCGCCATAGGTGGAAATCATGGGATTTCCACCACCACATGTGGGCCTTACAAGATTTTTTTTGTTACAATCTGAACCATTCATATTGTAAAATACGTAGAGTAATATACCCATGAAAAAAATCAGCTTGATTGGATGTCGATAGGTATATCAAAACTTGAATTTTGGTTTACAGAATGGAGGGTCATAGATTTTGAAGTTAAATTGTTTATGGTAGTCTATTTCATAAACCGAAATTGAATTTTTAATATACTTATTGATGTCCGACCAAACTCATTTTTTGCGTGCATATACTATTATGTGGGCTCTACAAGATGAACGATTCAAATTATAACAAAAAATACTTGGTGGGATCCGTAACGGACTGTGGTGGAAAACCAAAGGTTTCTACCACAGGTGGAAATAATTTTAACTCATATGTAAATGTGGCATCTCTTCATTGACGATTGAAAAATATTGTATCAATCTACCGTGTTACCAGCAGCAAAACAGTGCAATACTGGCATGTAGTGCCCAATTTTGTACAAATAGTTGTGTTTTTAGGCTTTCCCGTGATGAAAGGTATCCCACCTAACCATCAACAAAGACACTTATAGATGTAAATTTACATACCTTAATTAACATATTGTACCTACTTTTATGTAGGTGTAATAACTTGTGGGGACAAAAAATTGAAATGGTCCCTGTAATTTAGTGTTTGTATTAACTTGGTCCTTACAGTTTGAATTGACTCGATTTACACTTTGTAGTTTCCATTTTGTTCCAACTTGGTCCAATTACTAACTGTCGTTAGCCTCCGTTAACCCCAGACACAAATGGGCCCCTTTTCTAGTGAATTACCGAATCATTTCTTCTCTAACCTTGCAAACTTAAAGCCTTTTCCTATCCTAAAAAGTAAAACGGAGTCACTCTTTTCTAAAATCGGGTTCTCTGGCCCGTGTTCTTTTTTCTAAAATACTTAAGCTATTCTTTCGATATTCAAGAGGTGACCAAACACACCTAAACTCTATGCCCAGTGGAAACTCTAAGTTATTTTCTAAACCCCTTTTATGACCCGAACTACGACCGGACTTGATTCTCCTTTACTCGAAGATATGTAGGCAGAAAAGCTCGGTCCCTTTTTAAAATAAAACCCAATTTAATTTCTAAAATTCAAACATTTTTCAAAAATATCTGAACCCTTTTTATAGAACACAAACCTCCTCATTTTTTCTTTCTTTTCAAAAACCACGTTGCAATCCATAGGAACCCCCAATCACTTATTTAGGCCCTAATCCCTCTCGCTCTTTCCCCCCAAAGGAGAACGAGACACGTTTCAGTCAAAGGTAAAATTCCGGGCGCGACAAATGAAGAATGGAAGCCGTGAAAAAAATGGAGAATGGAACAAAGAGGCTCTGTGTTTTGGTTCAAAGGTATATTAGGGCAAGAGGAGAATGATAGATTATGGTTTTATCCCTAGGAAAGGGGCCCATTTCTGTCTGGATTAACGAAGTCTAACGACAGTTAGTAATTAGATTAAGTTGGAACAAAATGAAAACTACAGAGTGTAAATCGAGCCAATTCAAATTGCAGGGACTAACTTGACACAAATACTAAAACTACAAGGCCCATTTTGATTTTTTTCCCATAACTTGTACTAATAATAATAGTAATAGTAATAGTAATTGTAACATAAACTAATTGACTTTTCCCTTGGATTACATTTTCTTTCTTGTTTGGTATACCGGTAGAGATAAAACTCTGAGAAATATTGTCCAAGAGGTTCTGTGGGTCAACCTGCTATTGCCCGGACACAAATACCCTTGTACTGGTTGATCCGGTTTCGTGGTCAAAATTGGGTACAGGGGATTAGGAGTGGGTTGGGTGGGGTGGGGTGGGGTTTAAGAAGAATACATACACCATTGTTCGTTGTTTGGGTTTTTTTTTTTTTTTTGAAAAGAGTTGTTTGGGTTAACTTGTTTCGAAAGAATTGAGAGGGAGAGAGAGAGAGAGGGGTCTTTTCTTTTTTCGTTTTTGTTTTTATGTCCCGTGTCCACATCCCACGTTTCCCCCACGTCCCCGATCCCACATCTACAGCGAGCCAGAGAGCGCCACAGCATTGCTAGAGAGAGAGAGAGAGAGAGAGAGAGGGTTTTAAACTGTGTTGCGTGACGTAAATTTGAACTTCTCGTTGAAATCAAGCGAATTTCGTACACGTATACGTTACAGGATTCAACCTTGCGAATCGTTTTCGGGGAGAGGTAAGCCGATCGAAATTGCACATATACTCCATATGCGTTTTGATCATCTGTGCATTATGAGACTCTATGTTGTCGTTGATCGTATGGGTATATGGTTTGAATTTGTTTTATTTCAATAGAATTGTGTTTTCGTGGGGTAGTTGATTTGATCTATGGTTGAATTGTGAGAATCCGTTCGAAAGAACGTGTTTTTCTGAGATTCCACGTGGTTGTGTGGAGATCTGGACAGATTTGATTTGACCAATTTTACAGGTTCCCTAAGTAGTTCATTGGAATTGTTATTGCGTGTTGTTTCTATCGGAATTAAACTCCAAACCTGCAATTCATTTATGGATTTGGACGACTCCTTGATCTGTCGTGTTTAAAAGGTCACAGCTTTTTGGTTTTAAAGAGCTGGAACCAAATTGTGCTTTTAGATTTGTTGTATGTTGATCTGAGTTGGTATTTATAGAGATGGCTGTGGATTTGGATTTGGATCATTCACTGTGGATTAGTAGTAAACCAGATGCTGGCTTCCTTTGGTGGTATGGATTTTTAGGGATGTTTCTCACTTGAGGGAGGTGGGATTTGAAAGTGACAAGATTAAGGAACTTTGGTAGAGTAACCCCTAATTGTTTGTTTCATCGTCATTTACTTCACCTCACGATAATGCCTCGGTGGGTTTTGGAAAGAATTGGAAAATGGTTGTTTACAAATACTCTTGGTTGTTTCCCTTTTACCATTGAACTCTTTGTCTATCTGTCAGCTCTCTAAGGCTGCTTTTGGATCTTGGATTCATGAAAGATTTTGTGGAGGGAAAGGGAATATCATACCTTTCCTTTCCTTTTGCCTTGAGAAATCGTTCTACGAATCCAAGCTTAGAACACAGCTATATAAATGTTCTGGATTTGTGTTCAGTATACCTTGTTGAATAAGTGAGGAATATAAAGGAAGAACCTACTAACAAGTTCAATGCATTGGTGACTGTATGTTATGTTTTCCTTTTTTTTGTGTGTGACTATGGTCCACAATAAGTTTTGTTTTATGTTGCTTCTTAACTGTTGTCTTATTGTCTCACCACAATTGCACATGAAGTGATTGAGAGGATTAAAAAAAGGTGTCTCATGACAGTAGGTTTATTCTAATTATTTTTTTTTTGGTTCAGGTAAACAGTTAAAGTAAATCTGAGCTCTTATTGGCATGTCTAAGATATGGTGGTGAAGAAGAAACATAATAATGGATTTCACGGCTACGGGGTCCCTGTTATTCCTAGAGGTCCCAGATCCATAAGAGTAAGCATGACCTTTAGCTTTATTTCATCCATTTGTGTTCCCGATAATACCTTGTGTTAAAACACTAACATTTGTTATGTTTTGGTTCTTGGTTTAGAGGAGAGACTTGCTTAAGAGAACCATCGAGGATAGCCAAATTTGTGCTTTTGAACTATTGGCTACTGTTGCCGGCAAGTTGTTGTTGGAGAGTGAAGGTTCTGCTTCTAGTAATGCCGCTGAAGGAAAAGATCCATCTAGCCTTCACAGTGGTGGTGTTAAGCAGGAACAACTGGAAGGAGCTAAAGCTTTGAGATCAGAGTGCCTTGATCAGGGAAGCTGCGTAGAGAGTGTCTCTGTTGCTGGACGCCATGTAGAATCCATTTTGAGAGAATTCCCTTCTGCGGTTTGTGATCCTGTTTTGGAGAGCACTTCTGTTATTTCGAGTTCTAACTTCTCCGGAAAAGTTGGTCATGATTTGAAGTTGGAAATCCCTGAAAACCAGACATCACTGGAAAAATCCTCTTGCAAAATAGAGGGAGGCTCCTCTGATATTGGGCAACCATGTGATGGTTACGTAGATAGTGGAATTGCAAGACAGCTACAGGACAAAGGGGATCGTAATTATAATGTACATTTGACCACAGCTAATACCTCCAATCCAAAGGATGAAATGGAAATATGTGTGAATACCCATCCATTGATTAATTCTGACAGTAGTGTACAGTTGACCTCATTTAGGGATTCTATTCCTAATGCTTCTTTTCCCAGGCGTAGGAACAATGTAAAGGTAGGTACTAGAGATGATGATGAAAAATTTGTTGGGAGCAATCTTCCTAACTCCAAGATAAGGGCCTTTAGGCCCCAACGGATTGGACACCGAAGAATAAGAAAGTTGCTGACCTCAAAATACTGGAAAGTAGCTCCAAAGCTGAAGGATTGTGAATATTCTAACACCAGTAAGTGAATACTTTAGCTTTTAGTTTTATAAATTAGGCTAAATTTTTTTGCACACATGCACGAGTATACATACCCACATCTAGTAAACATCTGTTACCTTTGTTTCAGATGGGTGTATAAAGCTTGTCTCCCGCAATAGGAAAATCCTTCACACCTGCGAAAGAATTCAACGTGAAGGCCCATTTAAGAAGAGGAGAATTTTCAACCCTAGCTCAGCATTTGCATATGATGGGGAGGGAAGTAGTGAAAGTATTTCTAATTCACCTGAGAAAGGCATGAAAGGAGAAAAGAGTGGTTCAGGTGTGAATAAAGGTTCTTACTTTTGTACTTGGGTTATTTACAAATTTTCTGTATTCCATATTCTTTAACTAGTTGTAATTTTTTCTTTTTTGGTGCAGCAAGTTTAGTATCCTCTTCAGCTGCATCTCATCATTCATCGTTGCAGTCGAAGGAATCACAAGGTACTAGAATCAACACTCCTTGCAATGTAAAAGAAAACAATAAACAAGACGACCAGAAAAATAAAAAACTCTGTGCGTGTGTGGGAGTGATGTTCGCAACTTTTTTTTTACTTGATTGGAAATGCAACTTATTGTGAGTTTCTCACATGCACTATTTTCCTCTATTCAGTGAAATTCAGCATTAAGTCCTTCAAGGTACCAGATCTTTACATTGAGGTCCCAGAAACTTCCACAGTTGGATCCCTGAAGGTATATGCATTTCCCTGCCTGTCTCTTTATCTATCAGTTCCAAGGGACCAAATATCCTGATTTTTTGCATGTGCCACTTTGTCTTGTTTTGTTATACGACAGGTGATTTAGACTTGGCAAATTATTTCATTAGCTCTTTCATGCTAAGTTGATTGCAATTTGCATTTTGTTCTTTTTTTTCACATTTAGGGAGTATAATTTGTGTCACTGTTTTTGGCATTTTATATCCCTGCTTGAGGGATTTGACAGACTTCACCTCTAGCTGTTTCATTAGGTTTTCATGCCAGGTTGGCCACTAGAAAATATATGAGCACCATTTGGCGCTCTCATTAAATATGCCAAATGGTTTTGTCATCTTCTGATTTTTTTTTGAGAATCTTAATTATTTTCCATTTTAGTATGTCATGGGGAGGTGCCGAGGATATTTGCGACCAAAATGCTAGAGTGAATTTACTTTAAGCCATGTTCCGATCCTTTTCTAGACCTTGAGTTGGCATGATAGAAACCACACGTTCATAAGATTACTGCTTATATTCTATTATGTATGTAACCATTGTGATCTGGACAGTTTCTGCACATTGTCATAGATTAGGGGTGGTGTCATTATGCATTAAAGTGCTGCGTAATTTTTGTGTAGAGGACAGTTATGGAGGCAGTGACTGCTATTCTTCGAGGTGGATTACATATAGGTGTACTTCTTCAAGGGAAAGAGGTTAAAGATGATAATAGAACTCTATTGCAAACTGGTATTTCTCATAATGACTACTTGGATACGCTTGGTTTTACATTGGAACCAAGTTCTGCAACAGCTTCTCCACCTATGTCCCCTAAAGATCCTCCAGTTTTGCTGCCATCTGAGACACACCAAGATTTAACCAGGTAATATATGTTTGCTGGATATTGGCACTTATTCCCGAGAATGATAATATAGTTGATTCAACATTTTTATAGCTCTAGACTCTCCTGAAGGTGCTACTTGAAAAGTTCTTGTACTACATGAAAAGCTCAAAGTAGAGCAACATTCCTTGTTTGATGACATTTCTTATTTGTTATCTTTTCTTGTTTTTCTAATCACCTGATGTCCACTGTTTATAATTGTTTGGTTGTATATCATAGATTCTTCCACCATCGAAAAGCTCCAAAATTATTTTCTATTTCCCCTTTCGTGGATCACTTAACTGCCACCACTTTCTAGAGATATTTTGGCAAAGAATATGCTATGATAGAAATTTGAATTTTTGATAGTTCGATTTACTTTATCCAACTTAAAAGACATCAAGTCAGTAATTGATGTGAAATTGCTTCACAGGTTGACAGTCAATCCCATTTTGGATACGGAGTTCGCTAATGCTTCTTGCGATCCTCCTCCAGAAGCTAATGTGCCCAACCATGTGGAAAGTAACCATGAATTGGCACTCTCTCCTACAGATGAAGTAACTAATGGAACAACACCAGATTCTAGAGCCTTGGTTTCCATCCCTCCAATTAGTGTGGAGGCACTTGCTGTGGTTCCGTTGAACCAGAAAACTAGGCGTTCTGAACTTGCGCAACGGAGGATTAGGAGACCTTTCTCTGTTTCAGAAGTAGAAGCACTGGTTGAAGCAGTTGAGAAACTTGGAACTGGAAGGTGTGTGAATATGTATCTCATTCCTTCATTATGCTTATTCTTCTCATTCCTTGCTATCGTAGGGAATTCTAGTTTTCTTTCTCTTTCACAAATGAAGAGAATTTCATTGTTTGCTTTACGATATAAAGATTTAGTAATCTATGATTGTCCAGGTGGCGCGATGTTAAACTGCGTGCTTTTGAGGATGCTGATCATCGTACTTATGTGGACTTAAAGGTATGAAAGCCTTTTGCTAGCTTTATCCATAGTCATTAGTCAGAAATAGTGTGAATGTAGTTTAACTTGAGCTAGAATATAGGGAGTGTCTTTGAGAGTGACGGATTGGGTGCAAATCTAAGTAATAAACATCGAACTAATATGGTATTCAACGAATATGGAATTCCATTTGATTGTGCATTTTTTCTTATAGACACTATCATTTTCATGCGTTATATTTTAGTAAAGGGTAAAAAAAGGACAGAAAGTAGAAGAGGTGTGGATGGCCCATGTGTAAAGATATTAGCAGTGTCTTTGAGGTTGACAGATTGGTTGCACATCCAAGAAAAACAATCTAATATAATTTCCTTTGCAAACTGCTTGAGCATGCATTTTGATTATTGCTGGTAGACACACTTCATTTTCATACAATCAGTTTTAGTACATGAATAAAAGATGAATACAGAGAAGAATTTTCGGATGTTGGATATTTTTGCTATTGATTTTCAAAGGGACATGCAAATCCAAATGCCTTGTGTAGGAGCAGAGGAACCACATGGGTTGTTTTTAGGTAGACTAATTTGTCGTACGATAATTTAGTAGTTACGTAAGTAAGCTTTGTCATGATCATGATACGATGACTTTCTTTGTGGGTGTATGCAGGATAAGTGGAAAACATTGGTTCACACGGCGAGCATCGCTCCACAGCAAAGAAGAGGGCAGCCGGTGCCCCAGGATCTCTTGGACAGAGTCCTGTGCGCCCATTCTTACTGGTCTCAGCACCAATCTAAGCTACATGGCAAGAATCACACTGAACCTCTCAAAATTTCAGACACCCAGGCGGGACAAGTTTGAAAGAGGTACCCAGTACATATTCTGTAAAAATTTGCTGCACGGAATGTGAGGAGGGGTGCAAAAACCCATTAGTGTATATGTAATATGCTCACTCAAATTGATTTATCACCAGGATGTGTGGAGGCGTTGGTGCTTGTAAATTATTTGACAAAATATAAGCATTCTAATCCAATGTTAGGCGCTTTGATTTGGTTGAGGTTCCATTCCTTTACGTATGTTGAAACAACAATCATTACATTGTTGATCTTGTTTATAGAATCCTTGATTAATTGGAAAATTTCTTGTTTTATCTTACGGGGCTAATTGTTGTTTTTCTATTGGTGATTCTTTTTGTGTTTTACTCCAGATACACTTTTGTTTTAGCATGATGCAAATAGATAAGAGTTTGTGTCATTATCATTATTATTATTATTTTTATTTGAGGGGACATCGCTGTTTATTTTTTATTTTTTGGGGGGGATCATACATCACTGCTCGTTTGGAATTGAAGAAAGTCAAACTTGGCAAAATGTATATGGATAATGGATGGGATGGCCATTGCTTTGCAATCAATCATTTCCTTTTTTATTACAGCTGTGTCCTCATCTTGTGTATTCAGGCTTTGAGTGTTATATACTACTTAACATAATATTGCCCCAATGATTGGTAGTTATGATCAGATCGAAGGAAAAAGATAAAAACAGATTGTTAGTAATGATAAAGTAGCAGCCAGGCGATTCATGTGAGGTCTCAGTGTATAATACTGTGTCCGCATGTCAAAAGTGCAAAACCTAATTCTTGTTGCTTTCACTTTTCATAAACCTAACTACTACATTTTATGTTCCGAAAACCTAAGAAGTACGGATATTTTAAAGAAGGCGGCGTGTTTGTATTTAACTTGTTGGACGCCGAAACTTTAAAACATGTGTCCTTCTCGGAAACTCTTGGACACGTGTTTGACGCACTTTTCTTTGTATCCATAACAGAAAATAAAATTATTAATATCTGCTCGTGTCCGACCCTCTTTTCATAACGTGTCCGGAAAATTTTAGGTTTCGACGACAAAGATACTGATATGTTATTGACACTTGAGACGCAGTGTAGAGAAATGCAAAGGATGCGTTTAAGGATTTCTCGATCGAGTCTTGTGTCAGTCGAAATTTTCCATTATTTTAAATATTGAATACAAACTTATGGTCATACGTAGTTGAACGTATATTATTCAAAAGTATCAGTGACGTCTCCGTACTCTAGTTTTTAGAGATATAATGCATTTCTATATCCGTATCCATATTTCTTAGTCGAAAACAGAGAGTAAATTTGGCGAACCAAATTACTTCCCACTGCTATCTCAAATCGATCCCCTAAACTATGGAGTAACTGTTTCTAGGATCTCAGACAGAAGATGGCGGAGATTTCGATATTCTTCCTTCCAATTAAACAAAGCTGGGCCTGGCTGTGATGGTTTTACTGTCGGAAGCACGTTGGGCCACGTGATTACAACTTTTTCGGCGTCCAAATTAAATTAAGATGGAAAACACATGATTTGTACCAGAAGGAAGGAGCATGCATGCCAGCAGCATGTGCATGCTTTTGAAATCCGATCTTAATGTTTATTAAACTAATATAAGTTGACAATTAGATTCTTATTACGGAAAAAAAAAAAAAAAAGACTGGGTTTTATCTTTCTTGCATTGCACTAGCCATTTGGATTTCGCTTTTTGTCCCTGTTCAAATTAAAGGTGCTGGGTTTATATGTTTATTTTTATTTAATCTTTTTTTGAGATAATAAATTATTACTGAGAATACCTAATATAATGTCTAACATTCTACACAAAATGTGGAGTCCGATTTTAATTGTTCATCCTCACTAAATGAGGGTGAATATTACCATCACTCCTCTCCAAAATGTGAAATTAATTAGAAGGCTGTTCAACGCTATGAATGGATCAATGCTAGAAGAAAAGATTGTAAAAACGGGGAGTATTTTATTTTATTGGGGCCCTTTTTATGTGAATCTTCTTTTTTAAAATGAAAGTAGCTTTGAGAAGTTCAAATTTTCGGAATACATACATGCATATTTGTGAAAATTGAGGCCTCTTGCAATTATAGGTCCTAGGCACTGCCCTCAATTGCTTGTGCTTGGGCTACCCATGAAGCATATCATCAAGAAGAAAGTTAAGTTGATCGGACCATAATAGCCACATGACCAAAATATTTCTTGTTAGCTTGCTCAATTACTCGAACTTCTTGATTGTTACATTTTCAATATTAGCAGTTTTTTTTCAAACGAATAAGTCATTTGCACTCCTGCCTCCACTGAGAGAGAAGGTGAACTTTCCACCTGTGCTACTGTGGAAGTTCAACTTATTGAAGTTGACTCGGGTGGGTCCATATAGTTAGTCTCGAGTCTTGCATCAATGCGTGGTGGTGATCACGTGCAGGTCCGACCCTGACGTTTTGAAGCCTCCCATGTTTTTCTATATAAATTAGTTGTTCAATATGAGAAGTAAAAATTGCCTTATGGCTTAGTGTTCCACTCTTTCAAGCATGTTTTCGGTGCCTTTGATCATGATTTCAAGTCTCAACGCCGTCAAATTGAATGATTTTTTTGCACAACTTCAAAAAATGTGCACGAAAGAATGGGCCTCCATGGATTGAACACACAACCTTGAGGTTAGAGGTGCATGGATCTTACCACCACATTAAAATCTCCCACTTGAATAGTAGGTAATATTTCACATATTTTGCTATTTTGGGGCCCAATAATTGGAACAAAAAACTGGAGGTCCTAAGCGGTCACCTGGTGGCTTATACCTAGAGTCAGGCCTGATCACATGGTAGGCCCCAAGGATAACTAAATAATTTTCAGATGATTCAACAAATTAACTGGATCAAAGTAGCTAGTTGATTCTTTTTTAGTGTTTTTTTTTTTTTTTTGAAACATGATAGAAATCCATTAAAATAGGATAACAGTTTACAAACTACAAAGGGAGACATATACGAAACACAACAGCAAAAATATACAAAACAAAAGGGTGCTATCTCTATGTAAACAAAAGGGTGCTATCTCTTCTATGTAAACAAAAGGTGGCGGTCCATCGTTGCTCCCATCCAAAAAGGGGTTCCTCTTGCAGTGGAGTAGTAGTAGTGGATAGCATTGCACGCTTGGCGAGACAGTGTGTCGGGTGTGTATCTTTGCAGTCAACTTTGGATAATTAACTTGTAAAAAACTAACTTCGAGAGTTCTTGGTTAAGGTTGCGCAACAAAAAAGCGTACGTCTGCATAGTGGTGGTTAGACCGACTCGCGAACTGCAAAATGGCATTTAAACAATCAAAATGGAGAAAAACAACGTTAAAGTGGTGATGTAGCGTGCCCATGTGATAGCCAATAGAATTGCCATAAGTTCTGTTTGTTGTAATGGGGTGGGGCTGCAGCAAGAAACGGAGCATTGTTGAATAAGAGTCCCATCGAAGTAGGAAGCATGAAAACCAAGACCACTACGCCGAGCGCCCTCTTAATTTCCAAACCCCGTGCATCAACGAAACCATACGAGGCTGCAACTCGCTGGACAAAGAGGATGAATTAATGGCGTTGGCAGGTAGGGCTTGATCATGACAAAAGATTGGGGGGGGGGGGGGGGGGGGGTTGCGGCCATATTGGATGGTGGTGGTGTGTTTTCTTGAATTAATTCAAGATGAAGAAACAAACAAGATCGATACGATACCGCTTTTAAGAAATGCAAAAATAGCTAACTTGTGGAGTACTAGCTTTATACTTGACCCAACAAATTTAAGAAGTGCAAAGTGGACAACGAAAAGTCTGCTTGCATTGTAGCAGCCGGCCGGTGAAGTAGTACAGTAATTTGAAAAGAGAGCGCGCGCAGTGGGGGATCCAAGAAGCGCCCTTGGATTTGTTTTTCACTCTCAATCCAACAGCTAGTTTTCTAACTTTTCAATTAGAGTGGAGTATTATTAATTTCATTAGTATTTTACCCTAAATGTGTCTTAAGTTTTCTAATAATCTTCAAACGTTGCACTTTCATGCGTAGAATATTTTGATTTCCGTGCTCGTGTATGGAAATTTTTTTTAAAAAGTGCACTCAAGTTTTTTGTGTAGTGAAAAATGTTCAAGTTTTGTAGTAGTACTATTTGGTTAAGTTGTCCTATTCCTGATTTTTCTTTTCCTCAAGATTATGACCGACTGAAAAGTGCTAGTATTGCATTAAGTTTCCAGATCCGTCAATGGAAAAGAGACAAGTGAGGTAAAAGAGTTATTTAGTAAATTACAGATATTATTTATCTATCTAAACTGGAGCAAAAAAGTCAAAAAAAAAAAAAACAAAAAAGAGTCTACGGAAGCAATTTAGTTTTTATCCAAAAAGTGACTGGAAAAAATAATATGAGACGGAGGGAGTGTATAAACTCGATAGGATCATTTTTTTTTTTTTTCCTTTCATAAGCCTTCTTTTAATCATTATTGTGCAATGAAAGCACTCCCGTTTTTTGTTTAATGCACTCAATTTTTGGTCTTTTGGTAAAAACGTTACACAAAAAAAAAAAAAAAAAAAAAGGCTTGGATTGCATTCATAAAAAAAAGAGTGTGGAAATCATTTTCTTTACTTAGAGGGCATTTTCGCTTAATCGTTAGTTATGGACTACTACTTTTTGTAGTCCATAAATATCAAGTTAATTTTGCTACTCCCAGTAACAAGGGTGGAACTACAACCATCGTGAGGTGGGCTATTGCCCAGGTTGATTTCAAAAAACCTATATATAATTTGTTGAATTTGAATTTGTAGGTAATGTGTGTAAAGAGAAATTAATAGAGTAATGATAGAAACTAAGGGTAATAATTGAAGAGAGATAGAGAGAAAAATGAAAGTAATAACTAAAAAAAATAAGATAATGATTAGAATCCAAAATCTAAAATTCTTAAATGAACGGGGTCCATAACACCACAAGAATGTGTTCCAAAAAATAAAATAACACGACAAGAATGAAAATGATGGCCATGATTTGACTAAGTTTTCGTGTCTCCATTGTTGACGAGGCAGTAAAACTCTTTGCGCGCCCCAACTACTCGGCCCCCAGACCAAAATACCCCCGGCAATAATTCTCCCACGGCAATAATTCAACCTATTTTATTATTTCTCATTTATTTTTATTTTTTTTTGCCACAGCGATATACATCAGCGGGGGTTAGTAGGGGTGTTAGAATTAGTACGAGGAGACCAGAAGCTATCTATAGCCCTGGTCTCTTAAAGGGCCTGTCCACTTTTATATCTTCTTTCATTTTTATTTATTTAATATTATTTAAGTGTTCCAATTTTCAACCCACTTGAATCAGTGCAAATATTTTATTTTTTTTATCGTTTCATCTTCAATGGTCATAGAAATTTTTGGCTCGAAAGCTTTTCAACAAGTATCCTAAGGATCTTTATTTAATTTAGGTCTCTCTTAGGGTGCTTATTAACAAGTTTTAGAGCCAAAAATTTATTACGACCATTTAGGATGAAATGATAAGAAAAATAAGATTTTCGCACCTGTTCAAACGAATTAAAAATCGGAACACTTATTTTTTACTCTTTGTATGTATTTTTAAATTATTTAATATTATCAACGTGAGTAAATTTTTATTTATTTATTTATATCTTTTATCTATTTTATTTCTAATCACTTATTCAGATTTCTTTTTATCTTCTTATCTTCAACTATAACCACTCATTTAGATTTTTTTTTATCTTCAATTACAACCACATTCAGATTTTTTTGTTATCTTATTATCTTTAACTATAACCATTCATCCATCACCCCTTATCTTTATATATCCAGCATTATCCTTCCAAAATCACAATCTTTTTCCATCACCTCCCTCTCCCTGCTTATCCCTCCAACATTACCATCTTTCCATCATTTATCTTTCTCTCCTTTCCTCCCGACACCGGTCTCGTAAAACGTAGAAGAATATTATGGATGACTACAACGTCTCATTTTCAGATAGTTGATCCGTTGAGAATGATGTTCCTAGTGGGGAGGACGTCTCCCATAATTTTCGTGATTATACACCCAAATTCACAACTGACGAGATTAGTTATTACTGTTGTTCTTATGCATATTAGTTATTTAATTTAAAAGTACAAAAATTATGCATATTAGACTAGATCATGTTGCACTTATACATATTATTTTTTCTTGTTTATAGATTTTTCAAAGTAGAGAAGACATCATAGCTTGGGTGCGGACAGTCGGTATGAAAAATGGTATTGTTATTGTCATTAAGAAATCTACTAGTTTAATTGGTGGCAACCTATCAAAGTGTATTCTTAGTTATGAAAGAAGTGAAAAGTATAGATCGGCACGGAATGCAGTTGAAGGGCAATCCTCGCAAAAAAATACTGGGACCAAAAAATGCGAGTGCCTATTTGAGCTGCGAGGTATACCAATACCTCCAGCGGATGTCATGTGGGGTGTAAGGGTTAAATGTGGTCTCCATAACTATGAAACAACAGAATATTTTGATGGGCATGAGTACCCGTCAAGACGAACACCAAAGGGGAAAGAGATTGTGCGCAACATGGCGAACAACACTGCGCCTCGTGAAATTCTTAGTGTTTTAAAAGAAAAAAAAAACCCGCTAAACACTACATGTGTCCAGAGCATATACAACCTCAAATATACAGATAACATAGCAGAACGAAGCGGTCTAAGTCCTATTCAGTTTGTCTTGAATCAACTAATAGAGAAAAGATGCCTCTATGAATATCGTACAAATCTATACACCAACGACATCACAGATATTGTTTGGGTTCATCATCAAAACCTAGACTTATATGTGAACTTTCCGTCTGTATTGGTCAATGATGCAACATACAAGACCAACGAGTACCGGTTACCACTATTGAAGGCTGTGGGTATCACGTCCACAATTTGCACTTACTCTATCATGTTTGCACATCTTACAAATGATAGGGTAGAGAACCTGACATGGGCTTTGAGTACCTTAAAGAAATGGATGCTTGAAAAGAGGGCATTGTTGCCATCGGTGTTTGTTACAGATTGGGATTTGGCGTTTCTTAGCACCATTGAAGCATGTTTCCCCTCGGCACGTCACATCCTTTGCATTTGGCACATCAACCAATTCATAATAAAGCACTGCAGAGGGATCCTTGGTCCGTCGTTTAACGATTTTAACATGTCATGGCACTTGTCTATTAATTCAACGACCGAAGCGTCTTTCAATCAGAAGTGGAATGACGTGTGCGATGACTACAAACAACACCCGCAACTCTTATAATACCTTATCAATACATGGATAAGGCCGTACAGAGATAGGTTTGTGACAACGTGGGTATGCACCTCGGAAGTAATTCAAGCCAGAGGTATAGTCACTTTATGCATTGTTACCTTTACTATTTCAATTACGTACATTATTTTACTATACTAAAGAATTTTTCTGTAACTTTCGTATTTAAACACAGTTCATTATTATATTACAGGGCAGAGTCCGCACATGCGAGGCTGAAACTATATTTGAGGGGTACCATGTCATCCCTACAAAAAGCTTTTTGGATAAATAGACAAGATGTTGGAAAATCAATTCGGAGAGATTCAGAGGTCATTTCAAAGATCTATCAACATCCCTCGCCATTGACAAATAAATGACGAACTTTTTCAACAAGAACTCGCATTTCATTAGAGGCAATGGAGCTCATCAATGTTCAGCTACAATGCGTTGAAGATGCATCCTACCTCCAGTTCGGGTTGTGCGACTGTACAATAAAAATTGCACATGGATTGCCATGCAGACATGATCTTGCATATTACCGTTGGTACTCCATGCCAATTCCGATTCAGAGTATCCACGATCATTGGACTAGGTTGTCCATGAGCACGCCCATTGTGAATGACGAGGGAGAACGATCGGACAGAACATATGAAGTTATAGACAGATTACAATGGAAGGATCGATCTACGCGAGAGCACATGATAGACAGGATTATCGATATGACGGATCCATCTCGAGCACAGTTTGAGACCCAGCGTATAACACGGCTCATAGAGGTCGACCTACTGGTAGAGAGGAGCAAAGTGGACGACGCATTCCTTCATTTACAGAAGCATCGACTTCATCATCTAGAATCGAATCTAGGAGACGTGCGAGGGGCGCAGATGTTTGCAAGACTCAAGCGAACCATGCTGAATTTTCAGTTCCACCCATCCCTACCGACTACATTCATTATATACCTCTGGCTTATCAACATTACATTTCTTACATTAATGACGTCCAAGGTGACGGTCATTGTGGATTTAGGGCGATACCCGCTCATATAAGGTATACTGAAGATTGTAAACACCTCAATCCGGGCCTCCGAATAATCTTTAAATTCCCCGATGATGAAATAAGGAAAAACATACCTTCAAGGCGTGGATCGCTATTTCTTCGCTACTCCTTCACTAACCTCAAGAAAACCCATTTTCGAACATATAGGGTGGCTCCCAGTTCTGTCACCCCAAATCTAGCGGATTTGAATATCACGACCAGTCAGTGAGTCCGTCTCACCAAAGGCCTCTATTGCGTTTTTTTCTTCTTTATTTAAAAGATATTAGAAACAAACTTAACATTTGTGAAAGCAATCTATAAATTAAAAGTCCTTAGATATTCATTTTTTTATTTAATGGAAACATGAGCTACATATTTCTCTTCCCTTATTTATCACATGACCACAACATAGCTTAATAATATCGATACTTGGTCCATCCTTCTACTAATTCTGATTACCTGAAAAGAAAAGATTCCAACAACATAAGCCATTGCTTGTATGAGATTATGAATTATTGGAGTTACATGACCTACCAAGGAATTTTTAAAATCCTTTTTATTAGAGAAAAGCAAGAATCACAACTTCAGTTCTTCATGGTTTGAACTATAACCAATACCATAATTTCATATTTTTATGGCTTGAGCTGTAACCAAAATAAGTCTGTATAAAACATGTCATAATATGATACCATCCAACGATTATCGCCGGTACTGAGGGAGTGAACCCTTATGTATATATAGTGAATTGATCAATTCAGTTGGACACCCGGCTGTGCCCCTTTCCATTCCACCCTTATAACACCGTTCCGACTAATATTTTTTAAGTCCCATAGATTCAGGGACATCATTCGGATGTATCAATAATACTTTTTCCATGAACTGTTCAAAATATCATAATTCCATGGTATGGTTACTACAAAAGAACTTTATTATTAAATAACCATAATTTAGTAAGCTAAAAACATAAACTTTACAAAAATTCATGTAATAGGGATAATTTATAACTCACCTTCTTGCATCCGAAATTTACCGTATCGAAACTTGTCCTAGAATAGTATTCAAATGATTAGAAATACTAATATTCTTGCTAAATTATTGCTAATTAGTAACGGGTCTAATTTTACACATGTCCTGTTTTCTTCAAAGTTTTTACTTTGTTTTCCTTTGAATATTTCTTACAGTCAATTACACTTATACCAAGTGACTTACTTCAGTGTATCAGTGTGCTTGTAGAAATAAAAACTTTAAGTCGCCTTCTCTAACATTTCTATAGAAACTAATCTGAAACAGACAATCAAGGTTTCCTTTCAGGAGGTGTCCGATTCCTATGATTGGATCGTAATATAGACCCGTCTCTAATTTCAAGTTAAGTGGAGCCGAGCCACAAGTTGTGCGAAGAGCTTGACTCATTTTTTAGCCCTAAATCGAACCCAACACCTTAAAGGATGAACTATGATTAATTTTTCCAGCCGATTTGCTCCTGAATTGAATGATTTTGTCAAACAATTATTGAAGTAAATGTATTCCAGAGTAGACACAAGTCTTAGTAGTTTAGGCCATCCTTTCACTTTTTGATGGCGGTAAATTAGAGGAAAAAGTGAGAGTGCGTGGTATACCTACTACCATTAATAAGAATACCGATTTTAATTCTACTGAAGGAAAACAGATCACCTAAATACCAAAAAGAGCAACTAAACCAACATTTGAAAAATGTGTTATGAGCATTATTCAACATAACTTAATGGCCTGTTTGGATAGGGTATTATAAATGGGTGTTGTGTTATACCCCCTTATAAGTCCTGGGGCCCACCGTAATACCCCGTTTGGCAGTCAAAAAGGGAGGGGGTATTCCCT
Organism: Rhododendron molle; assembly: GCA_025413875.1. Lineage (NCBI taxonomy): Eukaryota > Viridiplantae > Streptophyta > Magnoliopsida > Ericales > Ericaceae > Rhododendron > Rhododendron molle. The sequence continues at coordinate 23,869,383 of CM046390.1, forward strand.
TCACCCGGCATTCGACTACACCACCCAATACCGCCTGAGGGGGTGTTGGCGATGGGCACCCTTGGACCAGTCGCTGCGTAATCCCCCCAAATCTCCATCTTTTTCGGACGAATCTACCCCTCCTAATCCCCCTTTCCCACCCCGAGGTACCATTTTCATGTCTTAACTCTCCACACCGCACTGGTTCTTCGAAGAGACGAGAGGGTTGGGGCGATTTTGGGTGGTTTTCCATTTCAGTTCGATTCGTGAGGTATGGGTTCGATTTTTTTGTGACTATTTTATTTATATTCTTCCCGCACTCTCTCTATTTGTATTTCCTATTCCAGATCGATTTTGGTTGGTAGGGTTGTGTGGGTTTTGACTGGTAATGGCTAGGGTTTTGTGGGTTTTGATTTTGTGTATTTCTATTGCTTGGGTTTCGATTTTGTGTATTTTTTTTTGTATTTTGACTGTTGCTATTTCAATTCCATGGCAGTGTGGGGTTTGTGGCGATTTTTGGTATTTCGACTGTTGGTTTCGACTGGTATGCATGGTTTTTTGATTTTGTTTCTGATTATTCCATGGCAGTGTAGATTCGAATTTGTATGCTAGGGTTTCGTGGGTTTCGACTGGTATGCATGGGATTTCGATTCCATTGGTTTTGATTTTGTTTCAGATTTTTTTGGATGAAGAATATGAAACCCAAACCCGAGATCTTGATTTTTTGGTTTCATACATAAATTTCTGTTTACTTGTACACAGAAAAATAAAAACTCCATTCTCCTTACATTCGCACGTTTCCTATTCTCTCCTAGAAAAGAACATGTTCAATCTAAATTAATGGCTCGTACGTATTGTATTGAAAACTTCACATTTTGTTGATTAAGCTCAATATTTGACCACTATAGCTTAAGCACTGCATAAAATTTTTTAAGGATCAACCTCAATTGCAGGCCTTCTTGACCATGGGAATTTTGAGGGACACTTGGGAGTCTTGTACAACCATTCCAATCATTTCCCACTTGGGTTCATTCATCGGGAGTTTTCACTCACTTACAAGATAACTAAGAAAGAACAATTTTCTATCCTTTGCTAACAATTCGCTAGTTCAACATTTAAGAAGAATAACTGTGTTTGTCTTATTGTTTTCAAGTTATTTTCCATTCCAAACTTTAAACTTCTCTTCTTAAGTTCTAAGTCATTATTAATTTATAAACACAACAAAGAAATATACGAGGTTGAGACCAGGATTTGATCCAACAGAATATCATACAAACAGAATATCCACACATCTAATGGTTGCGGTCATAGTTGCTTCCTGAGTTGTTCGTTAAAGTTGTGTTCCTAGACTTTTGGAGGTGGGACTGTTCACCATTTGGACCTGCTTTTGAATTGTTGACATAAGTAAGCTACTTTTTAAGTATGTGCTTCAGATAGAATATGAATCTGGTGTGATGTTGGTGCTTTTTTCAGGGCTGGTTTGTGTACTCATGTAGTGCTAAGTGGCATGTTTGCATGTTTTTTGACTGCTAAGTCACATCATTAAAAAACAACCTCATTGTTTATGTTCTGACCCTTATTTTCCATTCAAAACTTTACTTGGGTTGATCATTGTTAATTAGGATCCGAAGTTTAGGTTTTCATAAAAAAACCCTAAACCTTATAAGTGTTTTTTAGGATGCCAAGATTAAACAGAAAATAAAAAAGGAGAAGAGAAGAGCAAGAGGGGTTCATGGCATTACATGCCATTATGAACGCTATGATTGGTGTTTTTCGTCTCTACTTGTTCATCACGTCCACGTTTCGCCGTCCGGAACCTCGTCCGGAATTGTCTCCGAATTCGGACTTTTACCAGTCGCAAGTAAACAATTTGAATAGGTTTGTACGGGGTAATGAAGTGGACTGCCACGAGCAATTGAGGGTGAATAGACGTACTTTTTTAAGACTTTGTTGTTTAGTTCGAGGTGTTGGGTTAGGGGACTCACGATTCGTATGTCTTGAGGAAAGGGTAGCAATATTTTTGTTCGTCCTCGCTCACCATACGAAGCAGAGGCGTACGAAATATGATTTCTATAGATCTACTGAGACAATAAGTAGGCATTTCCATGCTGTACTCCAAGCTATCTTGCGCCTTCACCGAATGCTCCTAGTGACGCCCGAGCCTGTACCTGCTAACTACCATGACACTAGATGGAATTGGTTTTAGGTATATTCGTTCGGTTGTTCCTATTTGTTACATTCTATAGGTGTCCTCTAGTTCGCCATATTCACTTACGTTTTAATAATCTTGTCCAAATTTGTCAGAATTGTCTTGGGGCTTTGGATGGGACGTACGTCCCAGTAAATCCACCGGCCGTTGACAGGGCACGATATAGGTCGAGGAAAGGTGAAATTGTTACAAATGTCTTAGGTGTTTGTACTCGGACCTAAAATTTGTCTATGTATTGTCTGGTTGGGAAGGATCGGCCACTGACTCTAGAATCCTTGGGAATGCCATGGAAAGACCCCACGGTCTCAAAGTCCCTCATGGTATGTTCCATATCCTAAAGTCTTGTTTCCTTTCAGTCCATTACAATTATCCACCCATCAATGTGTTGTCTTCCATTGGTTACAGGACATTATTACCTTGTTGATGCTGGCTACACCAATGGGAATGGTTTTCTAGCCCCATACCGTGGCCAACGATATCACATTAACATTTGGAGGCAAGGTCATATGCCAACAAGTAAAGAGGAGTACTTCAACATGAAACACTCCGCCGCTAGGAATGTCATTGAGAGAAGCTTTGGGGTTCTTAAGATGCGGTTTGCAATTTTGAGATCTCCCTCCTATTACCCGATAAGGACTCAATGTCGTATCGTGTCGGCATGTTGTCTCCTTCATAATCTAATTAAGAGAGAGATGCCCAATGATCCAATCGAACATGAGTACACAGCGTGGGAACGAGCACATATCAACGATGTCCCTGTTGATGATCACATTGGTGCCGTGGAGAGTTCCAATGAGTGGACCGCAGGGAAGGATTGCGGCGGCCATGTATAACCAATGGTTAGCCAATGGTGGGGGACAAGTGGAGGGCATCCTTCCTTGATTGTGCGGAAGATTTTCTTGTGTTTGATGTTGTGTTTGACATTCTAATTGTAGTATTTGTAATTTATTCATAACTTTTGTCATTGAACTACTTGTGACGTACTATTGTTATTCATGAGCTATTCATAACTTTTGTTTAAGGTCCTACTTTTAGAATACTTGGACATATTTAAATGCACGTGTAGTAATGGCCACTAATGAAGTCGAAATAGTGGACGTGGAAAGGCCGTCCAAGCAGAAACGTAGGAGTTGGAGGAAAGTTGAGGAGGATGCACTAATGAAGTGCATGTTGAATGAAGAAGGGAAGTGGAAGTCCGAGAATGGCTTCCGAACGGGTTACTTCACCCACTTGCAAAAGGAGTTACATAATGTGCTCCCAGGGTGCACCCTTCAGGCAAACCCCCACATTGACTCCAAGGTCAAGCATTGGAAATCCATATGGGCTAAATTAGTTGACATTATCGGCCTCAGTGGTTTTGGGTGGGATGCTGTTAACAATTGCATTGACGTGGAGGAACCCGTTTGGGATGCCTATGAAAAGGTAACTCCCAATATTGAATTACAATGCTTTAATGGAATTTTAAAGCATGAGAATACCTTACTAAACCCGTTTGGGATGCCTATGGTTCTGCAGTTTTGTTCTGTTCTGTTATGGTTCTGTAGCTTTGTTCTGTTATGGTTTCCAAGGCAGTTTTGTTCTGATATGGTTCTGCAGTTTTGTGCTGTTATAGCTCTGCAGTTTTGCTTGAGCCCACATCGATTACATAACAACTGGCTATGTTGGTGGCTATGATGATATTTTTCTGAGATACTTGGGGCCTGTTTGGAAGGGGGATTGTGTGTGTGCGTAGCACTTGTGTTCTGAATGGTTTCTGTAGCTGTGTTCTCATCTGCTTCTGCAGTTGTGGTCTCTTCTGGCCCCTTTACAATACCCCATCCAAACAGGCCCTTTAAAGGTGTGTGTGTGTGTGTGTGTGTAGCAGGCTCAGTTTCTATACTCTGTTTTGTTCAGTTTCAGCATTCTGCATTCTAAGTGCTTATTAATAGGGCAATGATGACAAAATGACAAACCAAACGAAGGTAGTGCCTTGGCGGGGCAACTTTTGGTGCAGCCATGCGTACCCTCGTGCGTTTCTTAGTAATTTCCTGAGCCCTTTATGATTTTTGCTCTGTCCAGTTGAGGAAGAAAACGGTTTTTGCAGTTTTGTTATGTTCTGAACATGCACTTTTGAAAGGGGTGTAGTGTGTGTGTGTGTAGCAAGTGCAATGTGTGTGTGTCGGTGTAGTAGGTGCATGTTCTGTAGTATGTGTGGCTGTTTTCTTGGTTCTGCAGATGTACTTTGTGTGTGTCCAAGCTGTGTCCTAACCGTGTCCTGCTGCTGGTGTGTTTTGGCATGGGTTTTAATGATGTTTTGAGAGAAGCTTTGGTTGTGTGTCCAAGCTGTGTTGAAATGGTTCTGCAGATGTACTTTACGGCTGTTTTGTGCCATGTTTTGAGACAGGCTTTTCAGCTCCTTCTTCTTATACTTAGGCCATGATGATATAAAAGAGACAATTCAAGGCAAGTCACTTTATCTTGGCGAGACAAGTTATGAGAGTCAATGGTTCAATCACCGTTCGGCAACATAACTTATAGCCAAATAGTGTACTATGTGCCGGTAAAATATATCTGAGCCAAATAGAATTTCTAAGCATACTATTAGTATTGTTTCACATTTTAAATATCGTAATTGTTGTATCCAAATAGATTTTCGATGGGAAGTCAACATAAAGATAAGTTTTGGGTTGTTTTCGTTGGCCGTAAACCGGGAATATATACAAGTTGGGCGGCCGCGGAATTGCAAGTTAATGGATACGTGGGGAACTTGAAGAAAAAGTACAACACATTAGACGAAGCAGAAGAAGCATTGTTAGCATTTCATGAGGAAAGATACCGGCTCATTCAAGACATGCAGTTGGCTAAAACCAAACATCAATCAAGTGATGGTGCTTCGACATCCACGAGTGCTTTGGAAGTTCAACATCAAACTAGTGTAACAACATACTTTGTTGTAACTTTTTTATTAGCTTTCATATGTTGTATTTTATTGGCACATCTAGTTTTTGATTCGGAATGAAATTGTAAATTCTATTTCACAAATTCGAACGAATTAGGTTGGGAAAGACTGTATAAGTTGTAAAAATTTCGTAAGTTGTATGTTTTATTTCATAAATCATGTGATTTTATATTGGTTCGATTATTCAGTTCAAAAGTAACGTATGGCTATGATGAAATATTCGCTGGTTCGATAATTCACTTAACTTCAAAACAGGATACAATACAGATGGCCAACAGAAATGCACTCTTATACACATACATAAAACAAATTAGGAAGCCATAAAAAGGCAAATCCATTTATTTCACAACTACCAATTTATTCTTCGAATGCATGCCTTCAACTTCGACCTTCTAGTTTTCCCGACGACCGAAAATATGGACCAATCGATTAAATTTGGGAAATTGCTTGTCCCAATATTGTCTCACTTGTCCCCGATCCTACATAAAGTAAGGGAAAAAATGTTAAGAAAATTTAGTGAACATGACTTTATATAATATTTACTTACTCGGATTAATTCATTCCAAACTTCATCTTCTGCCACAACTTTGTTTTCATTTGAATCCCACCCAAATCCAGGACAGTGAAGTATTTCAGTTATGTAGAAATAATCTCGTTTCCAATACTTCATCTTGGTTAGTATATGATGCCCAATGATACCTGCTTCGGGAAAGGAAGCTTGCATTTGATTTAGAAGATATTCCAAGTAGGCGGGTTGCCACTCACTGGCCTCACCATTCCAAATTCCTTCATTTCGAAGGGTCGTAAGGTTGGAAAGTAACATTTCTTCTTCCACCTTGGTCCAAAATCGCCGTGCCATCAATATGATTGACCAATGAAAGGAACAATTTTTTTCTCAATCAATATGAAATATGAAATGAGAAGAAGAGACATGGGAACAATTTATAAGGAAAAAATTTACCAACCTAATTAGTTAGGCACATTTTCACCAAAAAAATATGTTGGCCACATGGTATTTCACCTAACAAAAAGTTGGACACTTTTTCAACTACCAAACAATGTATTTGTCCCAAAAAAAAAAAAAATATTAACAACCAGATTTTTTAAAAATAAACGTAATTTATCAAATTATAAGACTTTTTAATTTTCTAATATTAATAAATGTTTACATTTCTAAGTTAAATTAAATATTACGGCTTAAAGTGTGAAATATTAATTATATTTTAAAATATATATATAACATAATACATAATTAACTTTGGGACTGCATAAGGGCAAAAGGGTCATTCCACAGTTTTTTATATCATCCACCATTCCTTACACCCCCTATTAATCCTCCATTCAAATAAGGTATTATTTAATTCCCCTTCTTTAATACCTCATCCAACAACCTACTATTTAATACCCCCTCCATAAATATCACATCAATGTGAGTCATCCCTTACTATCCAATACCCCCTACTATCTAATCCCCCCTTCTTACATAACACCTCCAAACCTAATCCCGCATCCAAACGAGCCCTTAAGTCTTTTGTCCAATACCCATTACGTAAAGGAGATTCAGCAGTGAATTTGTGAAAAATAGAATGTGTGTACAAAATAGTGGGGTGAGTGAAGTGAGAATAGAGATATGGGAACTCACCTAGGATTCTCTTTAATTTTTCCCCCCTGTTTTCCTCTCTCTCTCTCTCTCTCTCTCTCTCTCTCTCTCTCTCTCTCTCTCTCTCTCTCTCTCTCTCTCTCTGTTGGTATTATGTGTGAAGTTGTGTTGGACGTGGAGGGAGGGAAAAGCCTATAGAAGGCTCGCATTATCTAAGTATATCTTGATCATATCTGAAGAAAATCTAGAATAATTTAGAATTATCTAATAAAATCTAACATAATCTAATAAAATTTACACATAATTAATAGAATCTAAGTATATCCTACAAAATCTAGGGGTATCTCTAGAATATTCTCTCAACTAGAGATTTTTAATCTGATTTGCCCTATAATAAGACGCCGTATCTTTCAGGATTATTTAGTTTGAGACCTACGGTTTACTGCCTCGCGGAAATTCGTGCCCCATTTCCATGTCGCAATATTTCTAACATAATTAGGCGATATCGGCAGAGTTTAAAAAATTACACATAAGCAGAAAAATACTCTAATTTTTTTTTAGACTTTACATCACAATGAATATACTTTCTAGATCCTAACGGCAAGCGACCGCTAAATGTTATATTGCTTATTATAAGCATTGAATATATATTTTTTATCACCTTATTTATTTTAAAAGTCGGGGTGCTACAGGTTCAATTGCAAAAGAGAAAGATGTGTTTATTTTGTCAGAAATAATTTTTTTCATAACACATTGAGGATAAAATGGGCACACATTTCAATATATAAAACATCTTTGAGTGAAACTAATTGGGTTAGAAAGAGGACTCGGCAAGCTTTCCAACATTTTGAACCGCGCTCAAATCCGAGTTCAGGAGTGTCCGGGGTGCCCCCGCGAAGTTTGGTGTGTTGTGCTGACACACAATACCGCGTGACATTCCAAAAATCACTCCACTGCATAAGATTTCAATATACTGCCCGGCCTTTTGAAATACCGTCAGAAGGAGCGTTTGGTAGATTCCCATGCGCGTCAGCAGAGCAGTCAGAGCGCTTTTTTTTTTTTTGCCTTTAGGTGCACTCCAAGCATGTTCATGTCCTCTACTTCCCTCTGTAAATACACCCCTCCTCTAGTTGAAAGACACCCCTTGAATCCTAAGAAAATTCATTCTGAAATTCTCTGGGATCCCTCTTCTCTCTTTCTCTCTCTAAATCAACCCACAAGCTGACCATTACAAAATCAGTCTCAAATTAATTTTCTTTCTCATTCTCCCTACAAAAACTCATCAAATCTTCACAAAACTCACTCAAATCTCCCTAAAATCAGAAACCCAACTGATTTTAGGAGTTTTCAATCCAAATCAATCTTCACTCTTCTATTTTCAAACACATCTAAGTAGGCCTGTCAACGGGCCGGATCCGATAAGACTTGGATCCGATAAAACTCAAATCCGATAGTGGTAATTCGGATTCGATCCGAAAACTTTTTTAATTCAAAAATTTTAGAAAAAAAAAATTTTATTTCCAAAAAAAAAAAAAATAAAAGAAAAAATTGAAAAAAAAATACAACTTCTTAAACATTTTTAATTTTTTTTCAAAATAAAAAATTTACTATTTTTTTTTTAAAAATTCCAAAAATTTATAAAAAGTTAAAAAAAATAAAGTTCGGATTCGGATTGATAATGAATTAATCCGATCCGATCCGAATCCGTTACCGGATTTGGATTATTAGATTATCGGATCGACATTACCGGATTCCGATCCGAATCGGATCCGGTTCATTGACAGGCCTACATCCAAGTCTATAAGAAGGTATAAATTGAATTCCTTTTGCTAGCTAAACCACGTATATCTCAAGAGAGTTTGTTTATTATTTTTCTGTGCAGGTATATATCCCAGGAAAGTTTCTCATATTGAAAATTGTTTTTGAACATTGATGAGATCCCTAAGCGTTCTGAAATGGCTTTTAATATGGTTTGATACAGCAAAAGTAAATAAAAAGGGCTCCATAAACTGTTTTCAGAAAATCGGAGGATACAAGATCATTTTTCTAGACTAAGATTCACTTTGCGGTACAAATGCAAAATTATCCTAAGATATACAAGCCTCGTTTGATAACTGTGATAGATTGGTGGGATTCGTAAGAAGATGCGATTAGGATTGAGATTGATAATAAGATGGGATTGCTAATGAGAAGAGATTAATAATTTGCATGTTTGTTTGGCACGGGATTAGTTGATGGAATTATTAATATTGTGTTTGTTTTGCACAAGTAGGATAGGATTAAAACATTGAATTTCCAACATTGCCCTTGTGTTCATTGTTGGACTCTTGAACAAATCAAGGCCGCTCATCTAAAAACCCCAAACACAAACAGGGAATTCTCTACCTCCGGCCTCCCTACTTCTCTCTCTCTCTCTCTCCAGAAATTCCAACGCCCAAAATCGAGCACGAAGGCAAAAAGCATACCAGTACGCAATTGAAAATTGGTACTCTTTACTCTTCTTTCTCTCTCTCTCTCTCTCTCTCCAATGCTCACGAACAAAGTCTCCATTCTTGTTTTTTATCCTATAGTCGAACCATCTAATGAACTTGAACCCCCATTCTTGTTTTTTATTCTTGTTATTTCTGGGAATTTTCATCCTCAAGCACGAAGCCAGAAAGCTTCAAACTCGTCTTTGATTTTTAAGAGTTTCCAGGTTTGGGTCAATGACTTCGATCTTTGCGTGCCAATGTAAGTCAGAAATGGGTTGAGATCTAAGCGAAGTCTTGACAATAAGTTTAAAGAACATGGGCAATATAGTCAATCAATTTTAATGAGGTGGGATAGGATTCCCAATACCGTGTCCCAGGCAGGATGAGTACTCCTCCCATTTTGGGGGATTGATAATACCATCGGATTGTTAGTCCCACCCAATATGAGAACACTAAACATGGTATTAATGGCTCCACAGGATTAATAATCCCATCCCAGGTCCTAGTACACTTATCAAACAGGGCCTAGAGTATTAGAGTAATATACCGCACGGGTTAGTGGTTATAACTTATAAATATACGCCGCACGGCGTTATATTCTGTCACGTAGCTCTCTGGCCCTTTCCACAAGCATACGTCCTAATCATAATACATCATTCACTTCATTTTTCTACATCACAATAGCATTTTAAAATTGCACTTGTTACTTGCTTTTGTGTTTTATCAAAGTTAAAATTTTCAAACGATATTAAATCTCCCATTAAAAATGCTAAATAGAGACCGGTTTTCACCGGGCGAGCGAAGTGCTTTTTAAACAAAACCTTTCTCGTTCGTAACGTGGCTTCCGAACCCAAAGTCTTGGCGTTTTCGCTAGATCAAAAGTCTTCTTTTTCAAATCAAACTCTCGATTTCTCGGATCATCCATTTTTAAAAATTCGGATGGCGACTCTTGAAAGTTCCGATTGGGAAGCCCGCAATATAGTCAATTTAAAAACAAGTTTAACATCAACTGAAATTTAATACTAAGGTAAACTTAAACACATATTTTTATAGCTGGGTGTTCAGGGAGCGCAATTTGATGAACCTCTCAACTGGTTTCAGTAGTTTGAATACTGATTGTGTAATCTTCAATGACCTAAGTGTGTGTGTGTGTGTGTTTTTTTACAGCAGAAGTCGAACTTGCGAACTAGTTACATGATAAACGACTATTACTTTTACTCATTTAAAGAGACCCAAAATCATGTGTAATAACTGTGATCTTTCCTCCTCCTACAAGAAAAATTGGTGGTTTGAGTCAGCTGTATATTCCTACCCTCAATAGTAACAGCTCCACTTATTTTATAAGTTGAGTTTAATTTGAGCACAATTTTAAAGTATTGAATAGGAAGAAAAGAAGAAGAAGTAATTAAGACAGATCGACAATGACTCATGGAAATTCAATATTCTTATGGCTCCATCAAGCAAGTTTCAGGAAATTATATATATATATATATATATATATATATATATATATATATATATATACACAGTCCGGATTCAATGAGGGATCTCGCACCAGTCTACGGTGCGGGACTCCCCTTTCCGGATCGAATTTTGATGATCCGAGCCGTTCAATGTGTTCAGAACGTGATTTTAAGGGTACCCACGAGAAATCAGCAAAAAAAAAGACCGGGAAGGACTTGATTTGAGCAGTTTTTATTTGAATCGTTCAATGGTTCAATAAAAACTGCTCAAATCAAGCCCTTCCCGGTCTTTTTTTTTTGCTGATTTCTCGGGAGTACCCTTAAAATCACGTTCTGAACACATTGAACGGCTCGGATTATCGAAATTCGATCCGGAAAGGGGAGTCCCGCACCGTAGACAGGTGCGGGATCCCTCACTGGATCCGGACTCTATATATATATATATATATTCTCTTATCTTACTACTCCTATAAAATAACCAAATTAATCGAGATTAATCTAGGAATACGACTTCATGTATATATATAATTAATAAATTAATCCCAACTGCTGCTCGGAAATACTGGAGTAGTAATCAAATACTCCTACTAGCTAGTTTTCTGTCTCCAACATTAAATTAATTAATTTCCTTAGCTATATATCCTTTCCTTTACTAAGAGAGAAAGAGATAAGAAATTGACATCGATCATTGGACCAGAGGCAATGATGTCATATGAAATGGACTTTAAGGGGCCACGACACTCAAACCCATTCCCTGCCATGATTGCGATTTACTAATCTGATAAATTAAAAGTCAACTTCCGTAAATAATCACTATATATATATATATATCTTCGCACGACTCTTCTGTTACTAGCTACTTCTACTTCTTGGTGATAATAAAAACAAAAGTTACTGTACAACTATTTTTGAGTGTGCGTGTGTGTGAGAGAGAGAGAGCAAAATTCTTGTCCTTCCATTTCAGTCCGCCTCATGGTCAAGCCTTTGTAAGTTTTATTTTCTAAGTTTTACGTTCGTACATAGCTTTTCTTTGTTCTATGATCAACTATTGTGTAGCAGTCAATGTGAAAGCTTTATCTCAATTTTAATCGATTTCTTCTTCGTTATTGGATACTAGTTAGTGCTACTTGTTCCCAAAAGCTAGTAGAGGTGTCTGAGAGATAGAGAAAGCAAATTCTTATCCTTCCACTTTTCATTCCAATAGAGGGACCGGTAGCCGGTCAAGTCAACGTTTGAGACTTTGGAGTTTATATCTTTTCCTATTTTAGGTTCGAAACATATTTTGTCAAAATCTTTTAGAGCCAGCGCTTATGATACTTTATCCCGGCTTTAATTGGACTCCACATTAGTGGTTGGATAAAATTTGTCCATCCGAATTCAATGAATCGAAACACTCTAAATTAGTGTTAAGAAAAAACAAAGAGATGGAGCTCAGTGATTTTTGGTCACCACCATTTCGTCTCTTGACGTGTTTGGCCTTGTATGGTGCATATAATGCGCGGAGTGTAACCATTTAAAATTGGATGCTCTATTTGTATAGACATTACTCCATTCCATTCAGACAACTAGCCACGTTTTTCGAGATAAAAGTGCATGTCAAGGCCCCGTTTCCGAAAGGGAAATAAGTCCTTATTTTTTAAGAAGAGAGATAATTTTAAGTTAAAAAATTATGTGCTTATGCAAATAATTTTTCTATCAATACGGATCTTGTTTGATAGATCTCATTGAGATATTTAATACGGTGCAATAACAATTAAAATTTTGTTTTTCATTTAAATTATTTTTGTGTTTAAAAATGTAAAATAAATACTTATTTTTTAAGAAAGTGTTCTGGAACGGGACCTAAGTAAATGCCCCAAATTGTGGCCCACAATGTCAGTTTTTGTTTTTTGTTTTGTTTTTTTATCTTCAATCAAGCAATGCATCAATTTATGCTGTCTTATTATATATACTATTAAAGTAGGAAATGGAGTATTTTTTAATCAATGGGAACAGGATGCCATACTCGAATCCCCCAACCACACACACGGGAAAAAAAAAAAAAGGGTACACAATTTTTTTTTGGTAGTCGTGATTTGCTCCTAATATTCAAAGCAGAACGCTAAACATCGTCTGATGGGCAGTAATTGAGGCCGTTCCAATTTTTTTAAAAAAAGAACTTTAAGAAAAAAAGGTAATTTCAAGGTAAAAAATTATGTGCTTACGCAAATAATTTTTCTACCAATATAGATATTGTTTGATAGATCTTATTGAGATTTTTTAAACGGTGTAAAAAAATTAAAAAATTAATTTTTATTTTCATTATCTTTGAGTTTGAAATTATCTTTTTTTAAAAAAGAAAATTTTGGGAGAAAACGGAACAGCTATCCACAATAGAATGGGGCCTAAGTCTTGTCTTGAGATAACCAAGAAAAAAAAACAAAAAAGTCTTGAGATATGTAAAGTACGTATATATTCAAATACTTTGAGCTCTTCCCTAATCAAACCAACTTTTGTTTTATGATAGGATATTTGCGCTAGTTTTGATCCACTACTAATTCTAGATCCCCAAAGTTAACGATCGGACAAATTTTCAGTAAATTTTTTTTTTTTTTTAATCTGTCTCCAGTGACTTCAATGATTAAAATGTTTAGCTTCCGTGAAATTGACTTTACGAAGGACAAACACTTAGCTCATTCATATTTGGCCAAACCTCTCGGAGTTTAATTAATCCAACAATAAGTCTGATTATGTTCTTTTGCCTATTCTCAACAATTTAGTTTCATAGTGTAGCATGTTTGGGAAACTATCTCTCAAGGGAAAAAAAAGATACTCCTAAGGTAAATAACTAGAGAAAAAGTATTACCGCCTGAGGCGGCATCAAATTTCTTATTTAGAGGGCATAATATCTTTCCTCGAACCACATACTACAAGACATATTTTTCTTAACGAGAACTACCAACAAGAAAACAAAAAAATTTTCAAGGGACAAGAAGAAATATGATACTCCCTACTTTTATACAAGCAACGCGATGCGGAAATAATTTACAAAAACAAAAATGTTAGATGCACAACCATCCAAACACAACACCAAATACAACCTCTCACATTCACATTGAGATTTGATGTAAGCAAGGAGGAGGTTACATAAAGAAATCAATTTAAAATATGGTAATTTCTGTCATTTGTGTAAAGAATGAAGAAAAGCCACAATCAACTAAAATATGACAGTTATTTTTTAACTTTGACCGAATATTTCAAAACTATAGGGAAAACACATGCATGAGAGAAAGTGCGAGCTGTATAAATTCAAACTTCGTCCTAATGAACATTGCTTTTTTCATTACACACTCATGTAACGATGTTGACCCCAAAAAAAAAAAAAAAAAAAGGAAAAAGAATGTAACAATGACGAACTCTATCTTTTTTTCTTTTTATGGATTTTTTATTTCGACGCTCCAAAAATTAGTTTATGTTTTCACAAGTGGAGTGCCAAAATCAACTCCTAATAGGAATTGATTAGGGCACCCCACTGTTGGAGCGGCGATAGTAATTTATGTAGCGCCAAAATCATGTCTCCTTTTTTTTATAGATTCTTTAAACATATCTAAATATAATTTGATTTTACATTACTATATATTATCTGAATAAATGCAAACTAATGTTTAAACATTAATTCAACCCGTGCATGGACTTTATGCAGTTCATTACTCCTTCAACAGTAAACAATCGGACCGACGTTTTGCTGACAATCCTACCGTATATACTCGCGCCAGAGATTTTGACGGCCCAGATTGGTCCCCACCACCGCCCCTTGATCTTCAGGACGACTCCTCTTTAATAATGTACACCTTTTACCATCAACAAAACAAAAGGCATTTCCAACTTCCAGATCAAAAAGGAAAAACTTCCAACACTCCCTCTACTTAGTAGAGTCTACTAGTCTGGATCAAAGCCTCTCTCTCTCTCTCTCTCTCTCTTGGTCAGGTACTTTATCTTCTTTCCAACGTCTAAATTTCTGTATTCACACATGCCAATATATATATATATATATATATATATATATATATTTGTTGATATAACTTCAAAATTTAGGGGTATTGATAACGTGAACGGTTTTCGAGCTTGAAGTCTCTTTCTTTGTGTGTATTGGATGCGAATATGCTCCCAAAGAGTAGATCAAATTGGTGAATATTTGTGGGTTTCAAAGCCTATTTATTTGTTTGTTTCCTTTAACTGCAGCTACACATGTACTTGGTGTTGTGCTATGTTTCTTGAAATTCCCATTCTTCTTGACCCATTTTTGGATTCACTTTGAAGCACTTTGGGGTTTGTGTTTCTGGGTCTTTGATATATTGAGTTTGTGCCTTGCGTATCTTTGCAATCAAGCAGTAAGATTTGGAAAGAAAGACATATCTAGAAAAAGAAACTAGTGACGTTGGAGTTTTGATTTAGATTTTGACGATAGTCATTTTGATTTGTTCTTGTGAAACGGATGCTCATGGATGAACAACTGAGTGGTTATTATTGTGGTTCGATCAACGGAACCAAATACGTCGAAGAAGCTGTTCCATTCCTCTCGGATCATAATTTTGTCACTGGATTCAATGGTAGTGGTGGTTCTTTTTTGAACCACGATTTCTTGAATATCCCTCCATTTCCACCCGATCCACACCCGGATCTTGTTGGCATGCCATCTGGCATGAGTACGGAGGGCGATTCTCATGACGACTGTGATTTTAGTGATGGGGTGCTAAAGTTTATAAACCGGATGCTTATGGAAGAAGACATGGAAGAAAAGACTTGTATGTTTCAGGAGTCTGCAGCTCTTCAAGCTGCCGAGAAATCATTCTATGAGGTCCTTGTGGTGAAGGAGGGTCCTTCTCCTTCTCCAGATCACCACCAGATACATCATGTGGAACCAGATAGTGATGATCCGAATGAATGCTATGGGATAGCTCAGAATAACAATAACACCAGCAGCGGTGTAATAGATCAAGGTTTGACTTGTGATCATGTTGAGTATAAGCCTCTTCCTGTTCAAACTGCGGCGAGTGAATTTTCTTCACAATCCACTTCTCAGTCATCTTTCAGCTCATCAAGTAGTGTTGGAAGTGTCATAGATGCACTTACGGACTCACCTGTCAGTACACTTGGAGTTCATGACATATTCAATGATACCAATTCTTTCTCCCAATATCAAAGAGGGTTTGAGGAAGCAAGCAAGTTCCTTCCTCGTGGTAATGGTTTGTCTCTTGATTCGGGGAATAATAATTTAGTTAAAGAGGAAAAGGAAGACATGAAGGGGAAGGGTCTGGTAGTCAAGGCAGAGAACAATTATGAGAGGGAGTATTCTCTTGATGGTTCAAGGGGAAAGAAGAACGCTCATCGTCAAGAGTTTGATTTGGAAGAAGGGAGGAGTAACAAGCAGTCGGCGCTTTATACGGAAACGAGTGTGACATCAGAGATGTTTGATAGGGTGTTACTATGTAGTGGTGAAAAAAATGACGAGTCTGCTCTTCGTGAAGCCTTGCAGAATGCAGTGAACAAAAATATGCAACAGAACGGTCCATCTAAGGGATTGAACAGTGGAAGGGCACGTGGTAGGAAAAAGGGTGGTAAAAGGGATGTGGTAGATCTTACAACTCTCTTAACCCTATGTGCACAAGCTGTTTCTGCTAATGACAGAAGGAGCGCAAGTGAGCTATTAAAGCAGATTAGGCAGCATGCATCTCCTGTTGGGGATGGGATGCAGAGAATGGCACATTATTTTGCCGATGGCCTTGAGGCACGGATGGCTGGCTCTGGAACCCAGAGTTATAGAGCTGTTATAACAAAGCTGACATCTGCTGCTGAGATTTTGAAGGCTTACCATTTATATCTTGCTTGCTGTCCATTTAAAAAGGTCTCAAATTTCTTTGCAAACAGAACGATCATGAATGTATCCGAGAAAGCGACGAGACTGCACATTGTTGATTTTGGAATTCTTTACGGCTTCCAATACCCTAGCCTAATACAGCGGCTGTCATTTAGGCCTGGTGGACCCCCCAAAGTCCGGATTACTGGGATTGATCTACCGAATTCAGGTTTCCGACCGGCAGAAAGGGTTGAGGAGACAGGCCGGCGTTTAGCTAACTATGCAAAGTCTTTCAATGTTCCATTTGATTTCAATGCCATTGCACAGAAGTGGGAAACGATTCAAATTGAGGATCTCAAGCTTGACAGGGATGAGGTGCTTGTAGTGAATTGCCAGTATAGGTTTAGGAATCTCCTTGACGAGACCGTGGTGATGGAAAGCCCAAGGGAGATTGCTCTAAAACTCATCAGGAAGATGAATCCGGATGTTTACCTGCAGGGTGTGGTAAATGGGTCCTACAATGCACCCTTCTTTATTTCCCGGTTCCGTGAGGCTATGTTCCACTACTCTTCTTTTTTCGATATGTTGGAGACTACTGTGCCACGCGAGGTTCACGAGAGGATGCTGATTGAGAAAGAGATATTTGGGTGGGAGGCTATGAATGTCATTTCATGTGAAGGTGCAGAGAGGATTGAGAGGCCGGAGACGTACAAGCAGTGGCAGGTTAGGAATTTGAGGGCGGGGTTCAAACAACTCCCCTTGGACAGGGAGATTATGCGTACGACCAAAGAAAAGGTGAATGCCTGGTACAATAAGGATTTTGTGGTTGATGAAGATGGTCATTGGATGCTTCTTGGGTGGAAGGGAAGAATTATTCACGCCCTTTCTTCTTGGACGCCAGTTTTTTAAAGAATTTGCACTACCACCCATGGATTGGAATGATGGCGCTGTGTGTATCTTGCTCGGCTTTCTCCCTTTGCGCTGTGCAATATTTTGTGATGTTTGTTATGCAAAGCTGAGGTACTTGCCCCTCTCTCTCTCTCTCTCTCTCTCTCTTTGAAGTGCATTTACATACATTAGTAAGTTGATAATTTGTTGATATTCTTACTGAGCAGGTGAGCAGAAGCCGCAGTGCTGCCTTCCAAGATTGTGCTTTGATGGTCCAGGTGTGCAGTTAGCAGCCGCCATTGCTCTCCAATTTGATATATAGAAGCTTGAAAATTGATATATCAGGTTCTATGTTGCCTTGATACTTCTGAAAAATAGGAGATGAGTCTACGAGCTTTTGTTAGCCATTGGAGGAAAAAGACCGAGTGGGATCGGATACTCTGGGGCAAATCTGTATGTTGTTTTGTCCCGACTTTAAATGGTCCCCGAGATTAATCGAGGTGCACTTTGATTGGCCCGGACACCTGAGTTATCATCAAAAGAGGAAGTTGTCTTGAGTGTTGTATTTACAGGCAAAAGTGTATATGATAGTAGTAGTAAGTTAGTATTAAACTTGTGTGAGTATTAAAAGCTTGCGGAAAGGTGAAATGGGCTTTGTGAATCTCTACTATAGAAGATGTTTGTTATTGATCGTATATCTTTTTTTTCTGAAAAATGATTTTATCTTGTTTCATATTATGATCTCCCAAGTCTGTTTTTAGCACCGATGCACACGTATAATGTCTTCTGTTTGTTACTCCACTAGTTTTGAAGGCAAGTAAACCTGGGTTTGGCCCCGTTCTCAAATACTCCTGTTTCGTATTGTGATGTTTTATTTATTTTTTGTTTTTGTTGTAGAACTTTAAGCTGTGTGTGCGGCCATGAATGCAATGGGGACAATTTTAAGTTTCATACTGGAGTAGCATGTTTGGTTTGGAAATGAATTGGGGTCGTACTGTGATTGGCACACGCTTTGCTTTTAATTTGGGGTTCATTCGGGGAACAAAAAATTATCCCAGTTATTAGTTTTGTTCATCTAATTGACCTTATTGAACAGGCAAAAACATCACAATAATTGGACATGGATAGCAATATGATTGCGAAACGTTTGCAGTTCCATTCGTCAAACATTTTGTAGTATATATATATATATATATGGGAAAATTTCAAAAAAACACCTGACCTTTCAACTCAACATCACATAAACACCTGGACTTCAAGAAATATCAATCCCCCACCTGACCTTTGGACTCCGTCATCAAATAACCCCCTCCGTCCATTTTCCGTCCAATACTTAACGGAGAAGTAGCAAAACAGCAACGTTTCGGTTAAAAAAAAAATCTTACCACCAATTTGCAATCCTATGGAGCAGAAACGTGATTATGGGAGCCCTAGAGACAAAATTTAATTATGTCACTTGAGAATAATATGATCAGAATAAAAAGATTTTCACACCCGTTCAAACAGATTAAAAATTGGAGCACTTAATTTTTTAACCATATTTTTTAATATATAAACGGTCTAGTCTAAAAAACTTAAGTGCTCCAATTTTTAATCTGTTTGACTGGGTGTGAAGATCTTTTTATTCTGATCATATTATTCTGAAGTGACATAATTAAATTTTGTCTTTAGGACTCCCATAATCACGTTTCTACTCCATATGGTCCTAAATAAAGAACATATACTTAATATGAGAGCCCTAGAGATAAAAATAAATTACGACCCTTTAGAATAATATGATAAGAATAACAAGATCTTTGCACCGATTCAAACAGAGTGAAAATTTGAGTACTTAAGTTTTTTTAAACCGTTTATATATTAAAAAATATGGTTAAAAAATTAAGTGCTTCAATTTTTAATCCGTTTGAATCAGTACAAAGATCTTTTTATCGGTTAAAAAAAAATTGTTACCACCAATTCGCAATCCTATAGAGCAGAAACGTGATTATGGGAGCCCTAGAGACAAAATTTAATTATGTCACTTTAGAATAATATGATCAGAATAAAAGGATTTTCACACCTGTTCAAACAGATTAAAAATTGGAGCACTTAAATTTTTTAGACTAGACCGTTTATATATTAACAAATATGGTTAAAAAATTAAGTACTCCAATTTTTAATTCGTTTGAACGGGTGTGAAGATCTTTTTATTCTGATCATATTATTCTAAAGTGACATAATTAAATTTTGTCTCTAGGGCTCCCATAATCACGTTTCTGCTCCATAGAATTGTAAATTGGTGGTAAGAATTTTTTTTTTAACCGAAACGTTGCCGTTTTGCTACTTCTCCGTTAAGTATTGACGGAAAATGGACGGATTGGACGGAAAATGGACGGAGGGGGTTATTTGATGACGGAGTCCAAAGGTCAGGTGGGGGA
Source organism: Rhododendron molle (assembly GCA_025413875.1). Taxonomy (NCBI): domain Eukaryota; kingdom Viridiplantae; phylum Streptophyta; class Magnoliopsida; order Ericales; family Ericaceae; genus Rhododendron; species Rhododendron molle. The sequence goes on from CM046390.1 coordinate 23,889,184, forward strand.
TTGATATTTCTTGAAGTCCGGGTGCTTATGTAATGTTGAGTTGAAAGGTCAGGTGTTTTTTTGAAATTTTCCCATATGTATATTTCAAAGGTAATTGCTAATGCCACGATAGGTTCGTCTAGTGCTACGACAATTATGCCTGTGTGACTCTTTTACCCTCAAGTTTGTATCTCTTTTTCTTTCCATCACCACTTTCTATTGTCCACCACAGAGTCACTGATTCCACTTGTCTCCGATTTCAGATCTACTCCCAAGCTTAACGTCTCTCTCTTTCTCTCTCTCTCTCTAGGGACACAATACACTGTTCCACTGATGGCCACTACCAAGATGAGGATTCTCACTCTTCTTTCACACCTGACTCTTCAACCAAATTCCCAAATCTGGTCCCAACTATAACTTGTAGAAGAACACCTCATCTTCAGCCTTATTGGCATCATCGTCAGTGAAGTTCGAATTAAGAAAAAACGAACCAAACTCTAATTTTTCTCTTTGCATCTGTACATAGATCTACATCACATGAAAATGGAGGATTTGAAAAATGAAATAAAATCAGAAGATGTCGTGATGCTCTCCTCTTCTTCCTAATTGAGGCAGAAAAATTGAGAGTGTTTGTGTAAAACAAGAAGAGTGTTTATTTGCGTTCGGAGATGGGGAATCTGTTTAACTATTATGAGAGAGAGAGAGAGAGAGAGATGCAATTTGCAATTGACGACAGTGGGGAGGTGGATCTGGTGGTGGAAAATTTATTTCGTGGTGGGTCAGTTCAGGGGTCTTGATGGGTGGGTGAAAATCGGAAGAGGATGAGAACTGAGAGGAAAAGTGATCAAAGTGGGTTTCTTCTACTAGCTGCCGGGGGGGGCACTATGTGTGGGTTTGACCAGCGAGGGCAATATGGTGAAACCAAATTAAATATCGTGGCATTAGAAAGAACCATCGGCATTAGCGCCAACCTCCTAATAACTCTCCCAATGAGCAGTGATTAGTTTTAATATTAGTGTCACTACAAGAAAAATGGTAATTTCTCGGCATTTTAATTAATGCCGGAAAAGCCACTATCGGAAAAAAATACTCCCTTCGTCCCAAATTGGATGTCAATTTTTGATATCTGTGCCAATTTCAACTCCTTATATATTTCAATATGGATCTCAAAACATATGCAATATGGATTTTGTTTGATAGTTCTCGATTAATTCTATTATACAAAATTTTCAAACTCATGAAAAACATTATAGATTGAAAGATATAAGCGATTAAAAATGACACGGATTTCAAAAATTGTCATTCTTTATGGGACGGAGGGAGTAATTATTATTGGCGTTTGTTTAAAAAAATGCCGACAAAAGTCGAGTTTTTCGCCAAATTATTACCGGCATTTGTCCACAAAAATTGTGCGCCGCACAAGTGCCACGTGGCGCCCATGTGGCATTTTGTCTAGTATGGTACAATTTTTCCTAGCATTTGTAAACTGCAGCAAATGAGTTCAACTATTCCCAGCATTTAAATATACTTTTTCCGGTATTTGTACCTTTACCGACACACTTCTAGACGGGATTTGTAATAAATGCCACTAATATTTGAGAAATGTTAATATTAAGGCTACTTTTAGACAAACTTTTTCACGAACTAGTCTACTGGTACAACAATCTGTACAGATTTTTTGTGGGGTCCACTACGGATCCCACACAAATGATCCGAGCCGTTCATTAAATGTAAAACTGTTTTTCAAAGGCCCCCCGAGAAAAATCAGTTCAATCCGATACTTATAGATGCTCGATCCAATCATATAATGTTTTATTATCCGGGAATCTAAATCAAAAGTCAGATGATTGGATCAACCACCTATAAGTATCGGATTGAACTGATTTTTTGCGGGGGCCCTTGAAAAACTGTTTTACATTTAATGAACGGCTCGGATCATTTGTGTGGAACCCATAGTAAGCCCCACAAAATCTGTACAGAAAATCTGTACCAATAGACTTTCTGTTTTTTCACTTGTATTTTGGTCTTCTTGAGCGCCAAAAGACCAAATGTTTGATTTACATGCAAACAGCTTGGCTAGATGTCAAATCTGCCAAATTTGGATCTTTCCGAACTGCCAAAATAAGTCTTTAATAATTTCTTAAGAATTTAGACCAAACAACATGTCGTCTTCATAACTACCAAAGAAAATAACTTGTCGTCTTCTCAAAGAAAATTGTTGCAAAATAATGGAAAAGACCCAAAAAAAAATTTGTTCAAAAGGCTAGGGACGGATGCAGAATTTCAAATATTGAATGGGTGAACATTTAAAAACTTTTGTAAACGTGAAATGCGGTAGTAATTTTCTATTATAAGTCAAAAAATTATTGGCCTTGTTCGTTTAGCAACTTTTTGTATTTTAGTTTTGGTAATGGGTGGAGAGAGAAAGGGTAATGATTGGAGAGATGGGTAATGAGTGGGAAGAAGTAGAGAGAAAAATGAAATTAATAATTAAAGAAATAAGGTAATGATTGGAGAAATATGTAGAATAATGAATGAAAAAACAAAGTTAAAATAGAGTAAATATGAGAAACGAACAAGACCATATTTTTAAAAGGACACTGCTAATGCCACGATCAAATCCTTTAATGCCAAGAGAGTTACTTTAGTTTCACAATTTTACCCTTTTGGACTCTTTTCGTCGGAGGAGGAGGAGGAGGAGGAGTTTTTCAGTGTCGAGCGGGTATTGCCGACGTGGCACTCGCTCGGCGTATGTGACCCGTCCGATACACTTTTGGACGGCTCGGATTGAAACTATCTCTCTTCTCACCCCAACACTTTCTCTCTCCTCTTCTCTCTCCAAATCTGAGCCATTCAAACACGCAATGGACAGCTCGGATGCGCGAGCGGGCACCACGTGGTACCCGCTCGGCACTGAAAAATTTTCCCTCTCTCCGGGCCTGCTACATGCAAAATGCAATTCCCCTCAGTCCTTCATCTCCTCTTTGGGTTTCTTTTAATTCTTTCGATTAATCCACCACCGATATCCCCAAAACGAACAACGTCACAAGATCAATTTAGCTCCCTTCCAATAGCTGATCCTCTCTCTTCTATCAGTACAAAATGTCCAACACCACCATCATAATCTCTCTTACCACTACAATTCTATTGCTCGATTAGAATTTCAACGGCTGTCCTGATTGATTTCAAGAAAATCGACGGTTGCTTCGCTTGATTTGAACATCTCGAACGGCGATGCAAAGAAGGTGAAAGTACTTTGTTCTTCTTCGAACATATTGGGCCGGTCAAATCTAATTAGATAGTGGACCTCGAATCGACTCTCAAAATATAGATTTTAAAGAGATTTGCTTAACCATCATATTTTCTGTCGGTTGAGTAACATCACCACCAGAATGAGACGGGATGAGAGAGAGCAGTAGACCAAAGATGAGAGGAAAGTTGAATGTGGGGAAAGAGATAGGGTTACACTTGTCAGATGCTATAAAATGTCGTGGCACTATAAATTCTTATCGTGGCATTAGCAGCGTCCTTTTAAAATTATCATAGAGTATTCTGTGTGAATGGAATGTATCTTGGTGTGTCATATCGTAATAAAATCGTAGCTATTTATAGCAAAGATTAGGCGTAATCATATCGTACTATTTAGGGCATAGATTAGGCTTGATTAGATTTACCATTTGTGTATCATTTTTAGGGTTATATATACCCAGTCTTGTAATATTCTAATTATCAATAATACATATACCAGTTTCTCCTCTCTCTGTGTCTCTCACGTATGTCTATTATCATGGTATCAGAGTGGGTTCCGAAACCCTAACCTTGCATGTCGATCAGTCTTCTATCTAAAAACCCAGTCCTCTGTTTTCTGACTTCTATCTGTCTCTGTCGGTAACTCAAACCCAGTCAGATCTCTTGTTGAACCTCCGAATACTCTCGTCGGCCATCCCCTACTCTCGCGCGACCACCGGCAAGCCCTTCCGACTACTGGGCTTCTCTGTTCTGCTCAAAAGAACCCCTATTTTGCGATTGAAGAGGCACTCTCTCACCCAGATTTGTCTCTCTGGCTCTCTGTTTTGTTCCGACTACATTCTGAAGGCTCTCCGACGACCTCTGCTGACTACCAGCGTTGTCGGACCTCGCTGGACCTCCGACGACCCTTGCTGACCTCAGGCGAGCACCTTCCGATCTCTGACGAGTCTCACAGGCTTCCGACAGCTCAAATCTGAAACCCAGAAGTCTTCCGACAGCCTTCCAGCCATTTTTCGACGTTACCCAGCCTCGACGGAGACCTGTAGCCCTCTCTTCTTCCTCTCTGGTGCTCTCAGATCTGCTTATTTGGACTCTGGTATTTGCTATTTTGATATTCTGCATCTGCTCTGGTATTTTGTGGTACCTTGAAATTTTTTGTGGTGCCCTGGTATTCTACATCTGCCCTAGTTCTCTGGTTTTTTGTTTGTTGACTGCGTTCCTCTTTTAGCATCATGTCAAAAGATAAAATACAGGGTATTAACGTTCGTCTGAATGTTCGTCTGAATGGAGCTAATTATTTGTAGAGACCCGTATTTTTAGGCCGTATTTTTTTTCTTTTGTAAATGTACGACCCATCGAGGTAGACGGTGCGGATATTCGGTGTGACGTCTTTGTGGGAGGATATAAGGATAATTGTGTTAGAGGTGCACATGTGTGTGTGTGGGGCAGGAGCATGGGATTACTCCCCATGCCACTAATTTCCCAGGAGAATCATTTCTCCCATTCTCTCTCCCTCACTCCTCGGCTCACTCTCTCTCTACTTCTCTCGGCCGAAACTCTCTCTCTACTTCTCTCGGCCGAAACTCTCTCTCAACTCTCCTTCAACTTGTTTCTTCGATCTCAACACCTTCGAGCGTGATTCCGAATAAAACCCAAGAATTAAAGTTGCTATACGTAGCACGGGCTTTCCGAATATCCAAGAAAATTCATGATCGGACCTTGTGGGAGCTCGGTTGACATGGTCAAAGGGTCAGGTTTTGCTTAAAACCCTTGAGGTAGGGATTTCTTACACTTGTTGTGCATTTATATGTTGATTATGTTGATAGATTGTGCTTAAAATCGTTGTTTGAAGTTGTCCCTTTCATTTCTGAAAATCTGCAGAACAGGGTCTTCGTTTTTGGGGTTTTACGCCTTTTTAAGCTCAGAATTGAATTTTGGTTCCTTCGTATGAAATAGAGTAGACGTAAACCTCGTTCTAATGCCGCTGGAATCACCCGAAACCATTGAGAATTGAATTAATGATGGATTTTAGAAATCAGGTCACGAATCTGTCACGTTGCTGCTCGACAGATTCGTATCGCTTCAGTAAATGCCTGTTTAGCCATATTTCGAGTGCGAATCTGACTAGGGTTCCTTCACATCTTTTGTACTTCGTTCAATTGCGCAACTATCGGGACTAGAATCACTCAAAAATATTAAGAACTCAATTTATAGTGATTTTTAGAAGATTGAACTGAAATCTGGAAATCTGGGCAGCGTACAAAGCTGCGTTTTTTATCGTTTGCCATGGTTAAACGACCCTATTGGTTATGGGTCCTTATAGATTTTAAAGATTAGTAAGTTGATGATATTTTGGCGTTGGAATTACTGAAAAATACTGAGTATGCAATTTTTGATGAATTTTCGAACTTGGATTGCTCTGCTGAAAATCATTCCTAAGTTTGAAAGATCGTATTGTACGATTTGTCGAACGTATCTGTGCCATTGGTTTTCGTTATCATAGTTGGAGTATCGTCGTAAAGGCTATAGTAGTGTAAAGGAGTTTGTGAATATCATAGACTATAAGGAATATTGATACGTGCGTAATTGGTAGAGAAGTACTTGTTCGATTAAATTGAGAAATGACTGGATGGTTTGGTGCTTGTAAATTGAAATGTGAATAACAAACGGACACAACGGGAACATTCAGGACTCATCGACGGGTGAGTGCCTGGCAGAGGACATCGGGGTCCTTTAATTGGCCCGACAGGAGCTAAATGCTCATATTGGTTACTTCAGAACTCATCGACGGGTGAGTGCCTGGCAGAGGACATCGAGGTCCTTTAATTGGCCCGGCAGGAGCTTAGGCTCAGACATATGACTCGAAATTGATTTATGAAGTTAATGAAAGAGATTTTGGTTTTGGTTAAAGGATTTTGATAAAAAGCTTGTGGCATTCTGAGTGAATTAATGGTTTCTGGTATTTGGACACAAGTCAACGAATTTCGGTATTTTGACTCGAATCAACAGAGTGAGTGTTTTTTTACTCTGTTTTGATATAAAAAGGAATGAGTAAATGAAATTGCATGGTAATGAACGAAAGTTGAATGAGAACTAAAAGCGATATTTATAGATATGAAGATTTGTGATAACAAATGAAATGTGGCTAAAATTGCTGAGGAGGATTGAAACCCAAATTAATGGTATGTTTAGGCTAGAGTGGGAATATTAACGATTCTAGCTTAGCCTGTGAATTGTTAGGATTGTTTAAAATCCTTTGGTTGCAGTACGTTGCACGTTGAGGATCATGTGAACTTTGGGCTTGTCAGTCGATATTCATTCACTTTAGAAGCATAATTCATCATATTTTCATATAACTTGAGTATAGATTTCTCTACGGGCGCGTGTATGCTCAACCCTATCATTTTCGGGTACAAAACAAGGAAATTGGCATGGCGTGTATATCGTGCTTGTTGATCATGCCTTTCAAAGGGATAAAAGAGGCAATTATTTGCATTTGATTCGAAAGAAGTATTTTGGAAAGACATTTGTTACAATTATAATATTATTTTCTTCGGACATTGATATTTCGATAACTTGGAGCCATCGAGCAAAAAATGTAATATCTGAATCTTATTTGAGAACAGGGGAAAGAAAGATCTTTTGGGTATTAATTGTATTACTGCGAGAAATTTATTTATGTTGAAAATTGAGAGCGTGACATTATTCTTATTGGGCCACTGTTATGAAAAATTTTGTAACCGATCAAATTATGTGGGGACATATAACTGGTTCCATCGTGAAACCCACTGATCCCAAATATGCAGATTATGCAACTACTCTAGCCAAATGGGAAAGGGAAAATGCACGTATTCTGACTTGGTTTCATAATTCCTCCGAACCAAGTATAGGCATGAACTTTTCGAAGTATGATATAGCAAAGAAAGTTTGGGATTATTTGCAAGGGATGTATCTTGAGTCTAATTTTGCTAAGGAGTATGAGCTTGAGTTGTCAATCCGCCATGCCAGTCAGGATGACAAATCTATTCAGGAGTTTTACAATGAGATGACTAGCTATTGGGATCAGTTAGCACTTATGGAACCGTCAGACTTGCAAGTTCTTGATAGCTATGTGCAGTACAGGGAGAAAAAACGGCTTGTACAGTTTCTCATGGCCCTTCGGACTCAGTTTGAGCCTCTTCGTAGGGCTATCTTGCATCAGTCTCCATTGCCCTGAGTAGATGGTGCAGTTCATGAGCTTAATGCTGAGGAAACACGGTTCAAAGTGGCTAATCTAGCACCTAGCTCCCTCACAGTCTGTCTTTGTCACTCAGTCTGCTCCGCCTATTTGGTACTCTTCACCCCTTTTTCCCACTTCGGCATCCCATCTTACTCAGATTCCGGGAACGCCTAGGCCTCGCATTTCCACAGATGAGTGTAGCTATTGTCATCAGAAGGGTCATTGGAAGTATGCTTGCCCTCAGCGTGTTCAGCCTAAGGGTCGAAATAATTATCATTCAAATAGCCCTTCAGTTCCTCGGTCATCACATCAGCATTATCGCCCACTTGCAGCCTTAGCAACGCCTACTTCTAGTGTGGTTCCTTCTCCTCCCATGTTTGAGCAATATCAGCAGTATAAGGCTTTCATGGAAGCCATCCAGGGGGATCCTTCCCAAGTTTCTGCCATGTCTTCTACCCACTCAGGTTTGCGTGGTTTAGGTGTCACAGGTATATTAGCAACCACAAGGATTTTTTATTCTGGTAGTTCACATCATATGACTCCTCATTCTCTTCTTGGTAAATGTGTCCATCCCATCTCTCCTATTAGTGTTGCCACCGCAAGTGGATCTCCCATGCATGTTGTTTCCATTGGTTCTATCCAGTCGAATTCATTGTCTCTCTCTAATGTCTTTTATGTTCCTCAGTTAACATTAAGCCTTGTTTCAATTAGCCAGCAATCTGACTCTGGTTTTGATGTCGTGTTTTCTTCCTCTGGTTGTGTTGTGCAGGATCGGGAGTCCAAGAAGCAGATTGGGACAGGCCATAGAGTTGGTGACCTCTATACCTTGGAAAGATTACACATCCCAACCAAGTCATCTCCCACTGCTGCATCGTCTTTCTGTTTAGATTAGATGTCATCTCCTTTTTATCTTTGGCATTCTAGATTAGGACATTTGTCTAGTGAGCGTCTTAAACTTTTAGCCAAGTTTGGGTCTTTGGGTCAAGTTTCTATTAGTGACATTTCTGAATGTAGTGGTTGCAAACTTTCAAAAATGTCTGCATTACCGTTTAATAAAAGTACTTATGTTTCTTCATCTCCTTTTCAGCTTGTTCATACTTATTTATGGGGTCCATCCCCAGTTGCAACAAAAGCTGGTTCTGTTTATTATGTTCCGTTTGTTGATGATTATCATAGGTATACATGGGTTTATTTGATGACGCACAAGCCTGATTTCTTTAAAATTTATCAAACTTTTCATGCCATGGTTCAAACCCAGTTTTCTGCATCTATTAAAATCCTTCGTTCTGACTTAGGTGGGGAGTACTCTTTTTCTGTGTTTACTACATTTTTAGACAGACATGGGACTATTCATCAATCCTCTTGCACTGACACTCCTTCCCAGAATGGTAGAGCCGAAAGGAAGCATCGTCATCTTTTTAACACTGCTCGACTTCTCTTATTGTCATCTTCAGTTCCTTCTGTTTTTTTGGGAGAAGCTGTCCTCACAGCCGCTTATCTTCTGAATCGGATGCCCACTTCCCTTCTATCTGGCAGTTCCCCTTATGAGCGACTCTATGGTCAAATTCCCAACTATTTGCTCCTCCATGTGTTTGGTTCTAACTGCTTTGTCCTCTTCCCTAAGAAGGATCGCTCTAAGCTCAGTGCCCGATGTGTCGTCTGTGTCTTCTTAGGTTATGGCATTAGTCAAAAGGGTTATTGGTGTTATGATCCAGTGACAAATAAGCTATATGTATCTCGACATGTCACATTCTTAGAACGTTTACCTTATTTCACTCTTCCTCCCAAAGCTGCTCCTGTGGCCAAAATGGATCTGATTCATATTGATCCCTTCCCTATGGATGTGCCGCCAGAAGGATATACCTCAACGCTTGAGGTCTCTGATATTCCTGTCGCTTCTTCAGCCCCGCCTTCCAGCTCTTCCAGCTCTTCTGCCTCCTAACCTGCTTCGCAAGCTCCTGATCCGCCTCCTCACCGGTATCCTGTTTAGGAAAATTGTCATCCACTGGTAAAATTTGGTTTTTCTCATACCTGTTTTTCCTCCTCTTACCAATCTTTTCTTTCTCGGATTCACACTTACTTTGAGCCTAAGTCTTATAAAGAAGTTTGCAATGATCCCAATTGGGTGGAAGCCATGAACGCTGAACTTACTGCTCTTGCTCAAAATCACACTTGGGAGTTGGTTCCACTACCGGAAGGTAAGAATCTTATTGGTTGCAAATGGGTCTATAAGGTGAAAACTCATTCTGATGGCTCTTTAGAACGCTATAAAGCCCGCTTAGTTGCTAAGGGGTTTTTTCAGGAGTATGGGATTGATTATGAGGAGACCTTTGCACCTGTCGCCAAAATGACCACTGTTCGCACTTTGATATCTGTTGTTGTTGTGCATGAGTGGCCTCTTTACCAATTAGATGTGAAGAATGCATTTCTTAACGGGTTCCTTTCTGAAGAGGTTTATATACATCCTCCTCCTGGCTTCTCTCATTCCTCTGGTCTTGTTTGCCGCCTGCGCCGTGCTCTCTATGGCGTGAAATAGTCTCCTCGTGCTTGGTATGCCCATTTTTAGGATGTGGTTCTTCAGATTGGTTTTCAGCCTAGTTTGCACGACTCTGCTCTCTTTCTTCTATGCACGTCTCACGGTCTGGTTCTTCTATTGTTATATGTTGATGATATGATCATCACTGGCTCTGATTCTGCTGCTATTGATGACATGAAATGTCATCTCTTCCGTGAGTTTGAAATGAAAGACTTGGGCCCTCTTTGATATTTTCTTGGGATTGAGGTTGCTTCTTCCCATAAAGGATACCTTCTTGGCCAGTCCAAGTATGCTACTGATATTCTCCACCATGCTCATCTCACTGATAACAAAACCGTTGATACCGCTCTTGAGCTCCATGCCAAGTTCTTTCCTTTTGATGGTGTTCCTCTAGAGGATCCTACTGAATATCGTGAGTTGGTGGGCTACTTAGTTTATCTTACTGTGACTCGGCCAAACATTGCTCATGCTGTTCATATTGTGAGTCAGTATGTTTCTGCTCCTCGATCTACCCATTGGGCGGCCCTGTTATGCATTCTGCATTATGTTTGTGGTACTCTCCATCAGTGTCTTCTACTGTCTTCTACATCTGGTTTGACTCTCCAAGCTTATGCTGATGCTGATTGGGCAGGCGATATTAGTGACCGCAAATCAACTTCTGGCTTTTGTGTTTTCCTGGGTGATTCCCTAATCTCCTGGAAAAGCAAAAAGTAATTTGCTATTGCTCGATCCACTGCTGAAGCCGAATATCGTGTCATGGCTCATGCGACCTCAGAAATAGTTTGACTTCGATGGTTCCTCTCGGATATGGGTGTTTCTCTCTCTTCTCCTACACCCTTATATTCTGATAAAAAGAGTACTATTCAGATAGCTCACAACTCGGTCTTCCATGAACGTACCAAGCACATCGAAATCGACTGCCATTTTGTTCGTCAGCATCTTCAGTCTGCCACCATTATCTTGCCCTTTGTCACCTCCACGTTGCAGTTGGTTGACTTCTTCACGAAGACCCACACTGCAGTCCGGTTTCGCTTCCTCCTTGGCAAACTCTCGATGCTCTCCGCTCTCGCATCCTAAGTTTGGGGGGGGGGGGGGGTGTGATTGGAATATATCTTGGTGTATCATATCGTAATAAAATCGTAGCTATTTATAGCAAATATTAGGCGTAATCATATCGTACTGTTTAGGGCATAGATTAAGCTTGATTAGACTTACCATTTGTGTATCATTTTTAGGGTTATATATACCCAGTCTTGTAATCTTCTAATTATCAATAATACATCTACCAGTTTCTCCTCTCTCTGTGTCTCTCACGTAAGTCTGTTATTATTCTGATCAATATATTCAGTGACTACTAAAATATAAACCATAAAAAACTTCTTCTTTTTTTCCACAAAAATAACTATGAAATGCATGCAATCCCTATATAATATTATGCATTCCCGTGTCTTTTTTGGAAGAGACATCTCTGTCTATTTTAAAAAGCAAAAATACTAATACATTACGAACAATAAAAATGTTGCTTATTATTTTTCCAAAACCTCTCAGATTGTATACGGGTGTTGGGCGGATGAATATGCATAATAGCTTTTAGAGTTTTTTATTAGACAAAAAAAATCTACTCTTATCGTTCTAACAAAAACTTGAAACGTGAAAAGGACGATCGCTCATCCACTCTTTGGTTTGTGTTTGTTTGCCAAAGGCAGGCACCCTACAAACAACACATTATTTAATTCTCCATTTTGGTAAAGCCCAAAGGCTTTTGGGTTTTTGATAGCGGCAGAAAAGAAACAACAATACAAAGACGGGGAGGGAGGGAGGGAGGAGGATGAGCGGAGCAGGAGCACCCGATTTCTTCTATAGAGAGGCTTAGCGCCTCGGTTATGTCGCTCACTCCGCCTTCAAGGTTTGCTGCTTCTTCTCCCTTTTTCCTCTCCTCTCCTCTCCTCTCTCCTCTCTTTCTATGCTTTCTCTTTGGCCTTTCGTCGAACACTTACATGTATGTGCAAAACCCTCTTATGTTATAATCTCCTCTAATTAAATTATGTGTTTCTGTTGCAAGATCAGCTGCTTCAGACGCAGAAGCAGTACAAGCTCATTAAACTTGGCTCTTCCATCCTCAACCTTGGTTGTGCTCCCGGTGCCTGGCTTCAGGTCTGTGAGTGTGTGTCATCTTTTTCAAATGTCAGTGTTGTGGAATATTTTAAGATTGTTTATTTATTTTTTGATTTCATGGCTTGAATTGAATTCAGGTAGCTTGTCAGAGCTTGGGACCATTAAAAACGGGTGGCGTTGTTGTCGGCATTGATGTGAAGGTGATTCTCTGTACCACTAGAGCTCTTGTTTTGGGCTGGGTTTTTTTGTTGGGTTAACTGTATTTGTTTGAGGAGATATTGGTCTTGTGGGTTGTGGGGGTTTTAAGAATGAGTGTAATGTGCAGAGCAAAAGGTGAAGGTCCCTTCTCTTTACTGTGATGCAAGAGTTCAAACTATTTGTGCAGATGTCATGAGCCTCCCGAAACACCAAGTTCGAGCACTCTCTCCTCAGGTATGGTACTGTGAATCAATCCATAGTATCTGTTGCCAATGCTGGGGCTCTTGAGTGTATAATTTTTCAATTGCATTGTTAGAGTGATTATGTGCTCTCACTTGATTTGTTATTTTGTTTTTTGAATTTTTCACTTGATGACTAATGAGGAAATCATACTATAAACGTCTCTCGGTATGATTGTATTTAACATCTGACAGGCTCTTGAATAGGTCATTGTTCCCACTTAATTGACACTCTATGGTTTGACTCTCCAGCTTTATCAACAGGGTTGTCACATAGGTTTAATTCCTTTTCCCCTAAGAATGTTTAGTGATAAGACGAGACGAGTGCTCTAGTGCATTTGTATCACTAGGATTATCTAGCATGGTAAATATCCTTGTTTATTCTATGCCCAATGCTCTTGTTGGTGGTAATTTGTTTGTTGTTATTCTCCATCTCTATGGCATCTTGCATTATCATTAGATTCTCAATTGATTTGAGCATCTAGCTTCTTCCTTATCCTGATCCATGCTTCTTTAAAGAATTAGAATGTTGTTTTTGCAGGCCCAAATGTGACACTGATAGTCGTTGAGGCTTCCTTGTCAATCAGCCTTTACTATAGGATTTGCCTGCTAAAATTATTGAGAATTAACAAGTCACCTCACTAGTTGAAGGCTCACTCATTATCCAAAAGGCACATCTTATACACCTGCTACATATGAACAACTACTATCCTCAAAAGTGCTGCAAACTATTGAATAAAATATGGCCACTGACAACTTATTCATAATTAGTTGTTTACATTGTTGGGATTAAGCGCGGGAGCACCCAAGAATCGAGATTTAAACACAACCACAATCACAACCAATGGAAACACGATGAAACACAAAATAGTGAGAGACACACAAGATTTATGAGGTTCGGCAATAACACCCCTACTTTACGGAGAGGATCCTGTTCTTTTACTATGAGATAATTGAACAACTACACTCGAGTACGAAAAACCCACACCCAAACCCTTACCCTCACTCATACAAGAACACACTCTCACGAAGCTTATGCTTGGCCACACACCCCTTACACTACACTCTACCGTGTATCTCCTAAGAGGTATTGTGTAAACTACTTGTGCTATCCCAAACATGCACATACATGAGTATATATAGCATTGGTAGAGGATCCTAGAACAAGCCATTATGGCTTTGATTGCCATTTGGACTACCATAAAAGCAAAGCCACCACTAATTTTCCATGCCATGGAAAAACCCAAGATAGCATTCCAAGAGGACTCCTTGGGAATTAGAACAACCCCATGGGGAACTCGAACCACCCCAATAAATACCATTGGGAATTCGAACCATCCCGATTTACATTTGAAGCAAATAACACTTCTTTTTATTCCTTTGGTTGCCCTAGATGTTGTAATGACGTGGGAAACAAATTCCACCTCTTTGGCCATCCAAACATGTGAGAGAATATTCTTTCCCTCAGCTTGTTTTGTTCTCCTGAAAACCCCTGATCCAAAGGGGCTGTAAAGCAATTATATACACGAAAATCAATACCAACAACATAAAAGCTCAGTTACTTTATTATGGTCATGGCATTTCTACCGACCAAATGATTCCTCATAGAACCAAATAAGCTTAGCCACCTATTGTTCATTCCTTTGTGCAGTATGTGATTTACCTCTAACTAGTTACCAGCTCAACATGGACGAATCTATACAATGAGATTCACGGAATTTCGAAATAAGATCAGTGTTATTAAAGTGGCAGTTGTATTTGCCAACACAGTACTTTGTACATCAACTTAAATTTTGCTCAAGTATTAGACCTCTACCGCAAAGGAAACTATACAATTGATGTGTTTTGTTTTGCCCATTTTGCAGCAGCAAGGATTTTCTGTCATACTGTCAGATATGTGTCCCCTAGTTTCTGGAATCAGTATAAAAGATGCAGCATTATCTGCTGAGTTAGGGATGCGAGCACTTGATTTGGCTGTTGGAAGTGGTGCATTATCTGATATTGATACCAATGATATAGATAGGGATGGCCAATCGGATGGCTCTGCTTCTGGTTCAAATGATGGTGGTGTACTGAGACCAGGGGGCCACCTAGTCATTAAGCTTCTAGAGAGTGAAGATTTAAAAGGTACAAAACTTATTTGGTTAAATCTGCACTATTTTTGTGCTGCAACTTATGTGCTTTTCTTACTGGGGTTTGATGTGTAGAATTCAGCCGATTTTGCAAAGTACTCTTCAGAAAGGCGTCGTGGTTGAGGCCTAAAGCTACCCGATCATCTTCCAGAGAGATCTACTTGATATGCCAGAGTTTGCTCCCATTGGTAAGGACCAAAAGTACACCTTAAAATGGCATAGAAAAGCATAGCATTCAATTTCGCCATTGGTGATTTTGGTCGACGAATTGGAAAATGCACATTGTTTTGTAGTTTGACTAGTGAACTGGCATGGCGTGCTTGATGGGAACTTAAGACAGTTTTGTATTGACCAAAGATATGCAGTCTTTTTTTTGGGGGGGTTGGGTATTTCGTTTTGTTTCATGTTAGAAGATGAAATACTTTGTCCTGCGAAGGGAGATCATAGTGGTGAGGGCTTGAACACTCAACCTGGTGAGCAGCAACTCAAGGGCAGTACTAGGTAGTATGATTGACGCGTACAAATTACACACATTGACACAAATATGCATACTTATATTATATACATATAAGTATGTGTATGTATATATTACAAGCGAGGAGAGTGTGGGTACTATCTTCGGTTCCTGCTGAAATGGGGGTCTTCAGTTTGGGGGATCTAGTTTGCGTCCCACCTCCAATTTGGTTAGTGCCTTCCCATCCTAGAAATTGGGCTAGAGACTCGTCATAAATCGAATCCCTTGCTTATCATATGTTTTGTACGTTGTTCTTTGGCAAGGAATCTTTACATGTTACTAATTTATATGCGTTCAATATCATCGGTTTTAAGATGTCCAAATTTTGTATGGAACGCTACAGCCCATTTTGTTTAATTTTTAATTCAAACCTTGACAAATTTAACACGGGTGCCGTACATGGGGGAAGTTATTGGTTTTATTGCTTCCGTACCAGATATAATTTCTGTAAAGCCCTAGGCATCAGCATTTCGGAGGGTTCTTTTCCAAATTTTCTTGGATAAGATAACTAGGTAGGAGTAGGACGACATTTCATTTCTATACTTCGCGTGTTTATGAAATTCTCCCTCGCTCTCTCTTCCATTTTCAATTTGTTTAGTAACAAGTTGTCTTGGAAGAATTGCAATCCTTTATGGCGCTCTCATAATTTCTACTGTCTCCTCTGAAGGAAGGTTTTAACTAGCTGTGAAAATTTTCTTTTGACTAGCAATTAGGGAATGGATTTGCCAAGTGATTTCAGGGGTCAAATGCATAATGTCCTCCTTTAGTGACTTTCCCGTTATCTGCACACCCTTTCCAGGAGGTAATAGGTTTCTGCAATGTTGAAGGGGATTGCCATTTGCAATTGGCGTTGATTTTTTTAGTTTCAAAGTAATAAGGGCACACTTATAGACATTATAGGGATGCGAATGGATATTGGATGCAGTAGGATTTAGGGGTATCAGAGCTTAAATCTTTGATTGCCTTTGATATTTTGATTGCATCATTTGGTATCAGAGCTTCTAGGCTCGATCCCCACCATTCATCTCATCGGAAACCTCACCAGAAAATCTCGCCGGAGACACCATTTCATTCGAAATCTCCAAATAAGTCCAACCCAAGGCCTTACAACTCAATTTCAAACCTTAAGATCCACAGATTAACCATTTCAAAGCTGATTTTCACTATTTTGAACACCCAAAACCCATTTTGGACCATTTCAAAGATGTACAATTGATTTTTTGTACTTTTCGAAGCCCAAAAACCCGCAACACCCATGGATCTGACTCGAAATCACTGAATCAGGCTCCGAAATCACTGTAGCAGTCTCTGAAATCACTGTAGCAGGCTCCATTTTTCGATTTTTGGTCGTTTTCGAGTTCTAATCTATCATTTCGAGACTAGATGTGCCTGTTTCGACCCTTTTGAAGCTATACGAACAATTTCGAGCACTACCCTGTTGATTTCGAGCTGACCCAGCCCTAATCGACCTTCGATTTCCTATTTCGAGCATTTTCGAGGCTTGAAGTCAATTTCGGACTTAGATCTGCCCTTTTTGGTACTTGTAATAGTGGTAAGGGCCTCTGTTGATACTTTTGGGCTCTCGAATCTGCATTTTAAGGTTTCATTTCAGTGGGTGATCTCAATTTGTTGCTATTTGCTGCCATTTCTTGCAATTCTTGTGGGTTGATGTCATTTTGGGATCGTTTGTGTCGATTGCCTACGATTTGTGGTGGTTTGGAGTCTTGAGTTGATTGGGTTTTCATTATTTGGGGTTGATTTGCTTGTTTGGAGTTGATTGTTGGTGTTGTAATGACTTATCGACCCAGAGGTAGACGAGGAGGTAGAGGTAAAGGCTTTGAGGTGAACAATGGTGATGGCTTTGAGTATGAAAATGATTGCAATTCAAATGAAAATAGGAATGAGATTAAAGAGTTGAGTGAACAAGTTGCTACCTTGTATGATAAAGTGTAACTAATGTTATTGAAAAGAGAAGTCTCTATTTTAGAGAAAAAGTTGCAACGTTTGTCCGTTTCATTCAAGAATAGTGATGGTTACTGTGACTCCAAGTCCTATGAAAATCTCAAACCAGATGTGCTTGAGGAAGATACGAGCCTCAACCCGGATGCATTTGAGAACGATGAGAAGCAATTTTATTGTGATGAGTTCTCACATGATATTCCTATCTTTGATGAGCTCTCACGTGAAGAGCTTAGAGTTGATTTTAAAGATGGTGATTTCAAAGACCTTCCCGTCTTTGATGAGTTTCCAAATGAGTAACTTGGAAATGATCTTGAAGGAATTCCCGTGTATGATGAGTATGCAAATGATGTTAGTGATGATGATGTTCCTATCTTTGAATGTGAGAGACTCCACGTGACGATGTTGAGGATGAACTCGTCTTTGGGGCTATATATGACAAGTGTGAAGAAGAGCTTAGTGTTCACATTGAAGATGGAAGATTCCTTAACATGATCAAGAAAAGCTTCGCTATGGTAAAACAATGAAGCGAGGAAGCACCAAAAGAGAATGGAGTTGGCGTGTTACCAACGTCAGAAGAGGTTGCTTTTGATATCGCACTTGTTTTAGAAGGTTTCATAGAGCCAAAGCTTGATAGTTGCTTGTATGAGATGCCTATTGAATTGTCTATGGCTCAAGATGTTCAAGTGTGTGTTGCGTTGGTACCTCATCTAGCTACAAAGTTACTAAAAAAGGTAGAGACTATTTAGAACACCTTGACGATCCTTTGGGAATGATGTTCACTCGAGAAAGTCTGGGGCATGTAGTGAAGTTGAAGTTTCTCTATGTAAAGGTTGATGATTCTTGTGACGTTTTGGAACCAAGTGTAGTTACCTATGTTGAGGAAGCATTGAGCCTTGAGAGGCATGGCAAACGGGTGGTGGCGGTGGTGTGTCGGAGTGGGTAGGGTGGTGTGGGAGTAAGAGAGGGACGATTGAGAGAGTGAGGGAGGGGAGAGGAGGAGGAGAAGAGAGGAGGTGTATGGGGGCTAAGGTTTTGTAAGGAGAGAGAGAGAAGAGGAAAGAGACCGTAGTGAGAGAGGGAGAGGCGTCTGTCTGATTTGAGAGAGAGGGTTTTTTTTTTTATCCCCATGTGAGGGTTTGAAATTTGAAACGTGAAAGGGAGAGGCATGGCAGTTGTGTAATTTAGGCTAAAATCATGGGCACTTAACTGAGAATAGGAGAATGCATCACAGCCTTTGGATCAAATCAATTTTAACCCTTAGATCAACTTGTCTTGTGGAGGGGCCCACACCATTATGTTTTATTAGATAGAAGATTATAGAGAGCCTATGTAGCATGGACACTTCATCAGAGCTCACGTACCGGTGCCGGACACTCTCGGACATCGACACTCCCGGACACTCTCCGGACACTTGTCCGACACTTCTTCGGAGTGTCCTGCTTTTTTTTTTTTTTTTCCAATATTTGGGGTCCGACACTTTACGGACACTTCCAGGACACTTTGGGGGGTAAAAATGTAATTAAAAGAACTTTTAAAATGAATCAAAGTGTACACTTTAGGGACACTTCGGGGGGACACTTTAGCAACACTCTCTTTGTTTGAATGCGTTTTCTCTTTCTTTCTCTCTCTAATCAGATTTAGGGCTATCTTGTTATAATATTATTAAACTTTTATCTTATTTGAATATTTTTTTTAATTTTTATTTTTATTTTTATTTTTTTTATATATATATATATATATATATATATAACGTGTCCGCCAACGTGTCGTGTCCCTCATTTTTTGAAAATTTGCGTGTCGGGGTGTCGGTGTTGTGTCGTGTCCGTGTCCCGTGCTACATAGTAGAGATCTTTTGCTCGTTATATCTTTTGGGATTTCTCCTTATGAATCTATTCCTTGATTTTGATTGCATCAATTTTATAGGCGAAAAGACTGCATTTAAAATTTTTATCATGGTCCAGTTGTACTCGGAAAATACGTCTATGTCTGGAATCGAAAAGTATTCTGAACTACGGTTATTTGAAGCAATCTTGGCATCTTAAACATTAAGTTCATGTCACACAGCTGAAACTGTCGAAATTTTTTTAATGCGCGAAGCTCAGGAATGCACAAGCCAAAAAATACGAAATACGAAGTACTGGTTAATGGTACAAGATTTTGTTTTGACTCTAGATGTTTTTCTGCATTTTATCGCATGAACTGGTTTGTGCGTGAATTGTTATTGGAATCTAACAAAATGAAATATTTTGGTAATCGTTCTTTTGGGGTTCTATGCCCTGGTTTGGGTTTTGGCTTTCTGGAATCACACGTAAGGGAGAGAGACAAGGCCGGGCCAGTCGACTGAGGATAGTTGTGGTGTAAGAATCAATGGAAATTCAAGTTTGTAATGCCTAGGGCAACAAAAAAAACGGCAAAGGTGCAACGAAGCAAATGAGTGCAAAATTTTTGTTAACTGTTCAATCCATTCTGAAGTATCAATATTGACATGCAGTATAAAAGGAAAAAGAGGTAAATGATGTCCTAATCTTGCTTGTGTACAGTTAAATAGTTGGTATAGAAAGTTGAAATATAAATTTCCACTTTAATACGTCATCAATCTGTCATCGAATGTGAGTTCTCCCTAATGACCAAACTCCTGTGTCCTGGACTGTAGCCTGAAACAAAAGTTGAAAGCCCTTGTAAAATTTTTACACGAGAACCGTTGGATTTCCCTGATACAAAATGGTTCACGGATGGTTCAGACCCCGTTCCGCTTTCTTTTTAAGAAAAAAAGGTAATTTTAAATTCAAATATAATAAAAATGAAAAATAATTTTTTAATTTTTTTTGTATCGTTTAAAAAATCTTAATGAGATCTATCAAATAAGATCTATATTGGTAAGAAAATTATTTACATAAATATATAATTTTTGACCTTGAAATTACCTTCTTTTTCTTAAAATGTGGAACGACACCTGTCAATCTCATCAGTATGGTAATAGCTTCACTTACTGTTGTTTTTACGGATGGGAATACATTCCAAAATCTAAGTGTCTCGTCCCCTGCTCCAGTCACTATTGTCTGCAGAAACAAGTTCGCACATTAGAAGTCACCATGCCAAGCTATAACGATTGCATACCCGATGAGATTACTCGAATTGGAACAAGGATTTGATGCAATACCTGGCCGTCAGGTGACATGGCAAGATAGAGCACACGCAAACTATGGCCAGTTAGGGTTGCAACCTATCAAAAGACAAATCCCCATGAATATTACATTCGACATTATGACTAGAAATTTCACACTTGCGGTTAAGATTGAAAAGGAATTTGGGTATCCATGACTAGGCCCGTTTGGACAAATAAGCCACTGTGGCTTATTTTTTGTCCTTATTCAAATTTTTTTCGCATTTTGTGGCTTATTGTCAATTTTTTGGGAATTATTGCTTCGTTATGACGAGAGAAATCTAAAAAGTAAAAAATTTTGATCGAAATCCAATTTTTTTGGAATTTCAACGAAATTTGGCGGGAAAGCCACGTTTTCGTCTTTATTCAAAAAAATTTGGATTTCGACCAAGATTTTTTACTTTTTAGATTTCTCTCGTCATAACGAAGCAGTAATCCTCAAAAATTTGACAATAAGCCACAAAATACGAAAAAAAATTTGAATAAGGACAAAAAATAAGCCACAGTGGCTTATTTGGGCAAACAACTAATTTGAAACAACTCCGTTATGGCAAAGAGATTTTACTGCCCCCAAGAAAGTATACCTTTGCCATTGATGGATATTTCCACACCATAATTTGGTTCTGTGAATATCCATGAGTGCTTACTAGTTCATTCACATTTTTACTCCACGCTAGATTGCATACCTGCAAGCAAAGCAGCTGAATTTCATAAGCCTTTTATTTCAGTTAGCGCGTGTAACTTTTGAATGAATATCGACTCCAACATCACATTCCGTGAAAAAAGAAACTTATTAAATGACCCTTATCAAAGGTTCTTAGGAGCATCAATAATGCTTGACACACACAAACCCACTTTCATATGTGTGTATATAGACATAAATATTGTCAAGAGCAGAACTTCATCCCAAAAAAAAGGACCTGGCTTCCTGTATCCACACTGTTTAATTGATTTCCATTGGTGGTATTCCAGAAGCGAATGCACCGATCAGCAGTTCCACCTCCAGATGCAAGAAGGCCACTCTGGTGGGGTGACCAAGTAATAGCCTTGACAGCAGCTGTGTGCTCCGTCAGCTTTAAAATTGGCTGTTGAGAATGCTGGTTCCATACTAAAAGCTGATTACCAGCAATAAACCAAGCAAATGAATTAATAGCAAGTCCTATTTGGTACGTCAAGAACATACAAATAGACGAATGCTACCTGATTGTCGTTGCCTCCTGATGCAAGTTCCCGATCATCATGAGACCATTTCAATCCACATACCTACGGGAATAAAGAATACATGCAAAATAAGTTGTGCCATTCCTAATAGGTTCTGTATCGTTGAGTACTTTTAGTTGCACTCTCATTTTGGTCTGGTCTTGATGTTTTACCTCGGATTTGTGGCCAACAAGTTTGCTAACAAAATCATTTGGTACGCGAAGATCATGTTGAAGTATGTTGCGGTCTCTACTCCCAGAAGACAATATACGCGAACTCCATGCCAAGACACCGGTCCTTGTTTGATGCCCACTCATAGTTCTCACCCTTTTGCACTGAGTCCCATCCCAAACCTGAACAAGGGTAACAAATAGTAATTAGTGAATTTCAATAGTTCCATAAACGCTGAATACATCACAATGTTGGAGCATTAACTACCTGCACTTGACCAAGACTTGTGCCGATTGATATGTATGAACCCTCCCGAGTCCATTGGACTGAGCACACACCGTCATTAGGCCCCAGGTCGCACAACTTAGTTACCTGAGAGAAACATGACGAATTAAGTCATATGTTCCCTTACTTTTAGAGTGACTAAACAAAGCATGTCGATCTTTATGTCAAACTTACTTTGCTGGTTGTTGCAGTCCATAAATAAACACAGGTACCCAATCCAACAGCAAGGACATTTTGCGATGACCAATCAACTAAGTTTAGGTAGAAGTCATCTTGGAGTGATGGGGCATCTAGAACCTGCAAGGAGCAAATATTTGCAGTGATTACAACCATATAGCAACTGATCCTTGCATTCTACTAATATCCATCCCTCTTTGGATATATCTTATCTACCAGGACCAAGGCACGACTTGACCCAACCGTCCCATGTCTCTTGTGCAACCAGAAACGTTTCCAAATATTAATTACCTCACTGTCGAAGGGGTTGTTCAGAAATTAGTTGGTTCATTCATCAATGTTAGGTGAGCATACAAGGTTTTCAAGAACCGCACCATTCGAGCACAAATGGTGTTTGGCTTGTTACAAAGTTATTTGACCTCCCCTCAAATTATAAACAAACTTAGCTCGAACAACAAACTTTGAAGCCAATCTTGACCAACCTTATACATAACCCAAGCTACTCGTGCTTGGCTGATCCGAGATTGACCCCAAATGATAAACTAGAACGAGTTGGACATATTTTTCAAGCTCATTAAGTTTTAGCCCAGAGATTAAGTGCTCTAGTTTGGATACTTAAATCAAACACAACAAGGCTGGAAGTTGGAAGCTGAAGCTATTTTAAATCCATCGCCTCTAAAACCAACTCCTCTCTCTCGTTCCACACGGTCTCCAATAAGCTTTCTGTCTCCACTCATTACCCACAAAATCTCCCTCAGCACCCAAATAGACACAACATGAAAAAGATACCTTATGGGGTGTCTTGGGCACCTTCCTGGGCGGCTTAGGCGGCGTTGTATTCTCCGATGAAAACCCACCATCACCCCCCAAAATCGACGGCGAAGAATACGGTGAGTTCAGCCCGGACTGATCCGTCTTGAACCGCAACATGTTCTTGCTGCTTGGACTACTACTCAACGGCGACCCCTGACCACCTGCATAAGAAGAAAAACACCCAAAATCAGCCCCGAACAGCTCCGTTCTCAACAACCTGTTATAAGCCTCGCTCCCTCCTCCTCCTCCGCCGGCGCAGTCCTTGGCCGGAGACGCCGCCGGAGACTTCTCGACGAGCCCGAACGTGTGGAGCCTCGAGGACGACCGGCACGGTATGAACCTGTCGCTGCAGCTGCTGCCCGATCTCGACGACGGTGACGATGACGACAGGTTCGAGATCGTCCGGGGCGACATGGACCTCGGCGAGAAAAGATTATTCGGCACGCCGTTGCCGCCGCGCAAGGGAGAAGACGATGAGGACGGGGCGGAGGAGGTGGTGGTTGTGTGCAGACGGAGAGAGGTCTCCGACATGGTGGACGGGAGATTGATCCCGCTCTTCCGTCTCTGTGTCGTTGACTCCATTTTGTTGTTCTCTTTGTTTTTCAGGGTTTTTGTTATAGTGCGAATGATGAGTTGAAGAGAGAGAGAGCTGGTAGAAGAAAAAGCCTCTCTCTCTTTCTCTCTCTCTCTATGTAATACTAGTAAAGAGGCAAGAGAGGGCTTTTCTTGTGGGTTTTTTTTGTTGGAATGAGAGAATGTGAGTGGGACGAACGACGATCTCTGGTTTCTTTTAGGAAAGAGGAGAGAGAGAAGAGGATGGTGGAGCAGCGGGAGTTCGACCATGGTTCCCCAACGGTCAATTGTGCAGAACAAGATGTAATGGGAGCTGCCTCTGCTTTGGTAAATCCACTAGTACAAAACTAGCCGTTACACTTGGACTCCATTTTTTTAAGTACTCATCAGTAATTCCCTTAATTGTATGATTATTGTGATTGGTCTTGTTCCCACTTCCCACCTAAACATCATCTTATCTAATTAGGAGTCTCAAACGAGAAAAAGTGTAAAGTTAAGGACAAAAGACACCAAATACCTTGACGATTAGATGCACTCCACCCAAGTATGAACGCACCAATGAACTCCCAAGAACTACAAATCTGCCAAACCGCCACGGGTTGCCTCGCCAAAGACATCGTGTAGGAATAAAACGCTGAAGCACAGATATCATTATGAAGCAACCTCGATTAAAAAAACCCGATCTGTAGACAAAATTCGTCCAAAGACAAAACTAATAACTCTCGTTGAACGAAAGACAAAACTCTCACAGATCAAACGGCAAATCGTAGATCTGGAGAGACGGAAGGGAAAAAACAAACAAAGAAAAGGAGTCGGTAGTACCATGGCCTCCCTCTCCCTCTGCCGCACAAGGGTATGGAACCCACGGGAGGGGGGGGGGAGGGGGGGAAGAAGATCGAAGAGTTGTAGTGGCTAGGGTTGAGAGAGAGGGAGAGAGATAGGGTTGAGATAGATCCTCCTGTCTTGGTAGTTGAACTTGTGTGTGTGTGGAGGCCCACACATTTGTGTTTTATTAGGTAGACTAGTGTTTGCTCGTACCTACGGCACTACGCACCCTTGTAGTGCCGTAGGCATGGGCATTTTTGTAATATATTGTAAGAATGTGAGTGTTTTCTTAAGAGAGTTGGAGACACACATCAGCCCTTGGATTAAATGAATCTCAGCCCTTTTTTCAACTTGTGTTTACGTGGTCTCCACACCCTTGTGTTTTATTAGGTAAATTTTATAATGATTAGTGAGGTTTCAGTAGATTTCGCTAGTTCGAAAGTCTAATCAAATTGTGAAGTCTGATAATTTTACATGTTTCATGATGGTTAGTGAGATTTCACTAACTCTCGAGGTCGCTGCAATTGGTATTGATCGATTTTGTAATTTTCAGTCCTATAGTAATATGTTTTTTGGTGTCGCTGGCTAGAGTTGGTTGCCAGAAGCGAGGGTTCAACAGAGTTGATAGTTGGATTTTATTTTTATTTTTTTTGAATTTTTAGTAGTAAATTAGAACTTTCCAATATTAGTGAATTTTCACTAACTTTGGGAGGCACCAGCTGGAGTTAGTTGTCGGAGTGGGGTTCAGTTGAGTTGACATTTGGTCTTAGCCAGCTGAGATGGGGTTGTGGATTTTGTGAAATTATTTTAGTGAGCTTTCCTAAGCATAGAGTACTAGTCAGTGAATGTACACTAATATCTCTAATTTTTGTACAGCGAGATGTTAACCAAAAAATTAGTGTTCTCACTAACTTTTCAAATTAGAATATCCGTAATGGGTTTGTTAACTAGTGTATTAATTGTGTGTGTTAAGACTTAACAAACAAAATTATATTTTTTGAGTCACAATGCTTGTGTGCTAGAGTGTGCTAAATGTAGTAGTGTGTTAGCATGGTTATCAAGTTTAGCAAAGAATCTAACAAACAATAAGTGGGTCCTATTCCTATAAATTCAAACTTCAACCATAAAACATAAATGCTCACACTACTTTCTTTAAAAAGTTAACACACTCCTAACTAACCCATTGAAGCACTCATATATATACTAACACACTCCTAAGTTAACACATATTTGTGGGATCCGTTTTTTATCCTAACACATACCTTTAACAAACATTTTGATACACGTTTACAAAAATGCTAGGGGTACATATGAAATGTACATATTATGTACATATGAGTTTTGTGGGGCCCACCTCGGGTCCCATAAAAATGATTTAAACCGCCCATTATTTTTCAAACATTTTTTTATGGAGCCCTGTAAAAAATCAGCACAACCTGATATCGGTAAGGATTTTTTCTGAATTTGTGGGGACAAAACTACTTAACTGCTTAGTTTCGCCCCTACAAATTCAGAAAATATCCTTACCGATATCGGGTTGAGCTGATTTTTTACAGGACTTCATAAAAAGATGTTTTAAAAATAATGGACGGTTCGGATCATATTTGTGTGACCCAATTTGGGCCCACAAAATTTATATGTACATTGTATGTACATTTCATATGTACCAATAGCAGCACTTCACAAATATAACACATCCATTGCGGATGCCCGTAGTATGTGCTCACTAACTTTCAAAGAAAAGCTAAAAGGTTGGTCAAATCAGGAGATGCAACCTTGGAAGGCGGCCAAATCCGTCGATTTGTAATCTCGTAGCTAAGTTTCCCAAATTAAGCTTTTCGATTTTAATAAAATTTCACCAACTTTTAGGATCGCCAGTCAGGTTGGGAGTCACCGGAGTTAGTAGTTGGTCGATTTTTAAAATTTTTAGTAATAATTAGAACTTTCCATCATTAGTGAAACTCACTAACGCAGCATGCATTAGATTTCAAAATAAAACTAATGAAACCTCACTAATCATCATAAGATATCTAATCGACAAGAACATCATGAGATTCAAAATCTATACTGTTGCATGCGGGCGTATATGCACACATGGGGGGTGTGTGTTTGTCGTAGATGTTCAGATGAACGATGAAAAGGGCTGCAAGCAACGATGGAAATAATTTTATGATCACTAGTTATAGATTGTTCTATGGAGTTTGTTATGTTACGTTTTTTTGGTTTTATGAAGATTAGTGATATTTCACTAGTTTTTACTTAGAAATTTAATGTATGTACGAATTAGTGAGGTGTTAGTAGTTCACTGTGAAGTTTAATAGGAGTATGTTTTTTTTTGGTAAGTAAAAAAAAAAAAAAAAAAAAAATACTCCTATGTTATTAGGAGTATGTTATTACAAGTTCTATAATGATTAGTGAACGTTCACTAGTTTTTTGAACTGTAAAGGGTACTACAGTAATCTTGACAAGCACTTGTCCTTATTCTCTATTTCAAAAAACGCGTGTCTTTGTGATCAAAGAAAGAAAATACTATCAAGGATTTTTCACCAAGTCTCCCAATCCAATTCGCCAAGCCTCAACAAGATCTGACTCATCACAAGCAGTAATCAGAAACCACTTTAATATAGCACGCAGAGGTCTCAACTAACATAATACCGTTCACGACAAAGGCGAAGAGGTCCATGATCAGTTTTCCAGAAAATTAGATAATTAGAACACTAAACCATAACCACACAACGCAGAAGATCGCAAAATTCATAGACTTCACAGATGGGCAAAACATTTCCACATCTTCCTACAGAACAACACCAAGAACCAAAACTACCAGTTCAATCTCCATCTGCAAGAAAAATAATTTGTTCCAAATAGGTACTAATAGACAATCAGAGCTGGAGACACGAGTAGCAAACAAGCTTAAGGATTATATAGTACGTCTTTGATTTCATCTTACCTTCACTTATCTGCTAGGGTGACAAATCAGCAGACCTAGATCTAGATCCAGAAGGTGATCGTGACGCTCGTCCAGGTGAAGACTTCCAGGGCCTTCGGGCTTCATCGGAGTCATATGCAGCTTTCCTACAACGGTAAAGGTTAAGTGCATCAGTATCAGGTCCAACCAGTTTCAATCAGAAAATACAAATAATCAACAACCAAAATCTAAATATCAGCCATACCGTCCCCTGTTGCAGATGGTAAACAGAGAACATACTTGGATCAAAATGAACTACATCAATATGGGCCTCTGATGCATGCTTAATCTGATTGACACCCATTGTCACTCCATGGGAAATGGAGAAAAGGTACTGCCACAAAAAAAGAAGGCTCTATCTGTCTTCTACTCTCATTTTTATTATCTCAATGGGCGGGTTGTGTGTGCGTACATGTGAGAGCTTGCATGTGGTGTAGAAATCTGGAGGGTGGGAACATTTACAGTAGTAGAAAGGAGGTCCAACCTGCACCGTAATGTCACTATACCCAATTTGACATTTATAGCCATTCATCTTCTACCATCAAGAACTTTAATACACTATTGATTTCACCACCGAGCTAAATTGATGGTGGGCTAAGGGGCCCTGAAGGTGATCCGGGATACCAAAGGTGGAGGAGGAGAGAACCCAAGACATATCGCAGTAGAAAGACCAAATAATGCTCTGGTAATGGCTTGAACCAAGACAATGTTGCGTAATGTCTTGGATAATAACAAGGTTCTTTTATATAGGTGATGAGATGAGAGATATGCCTGGCTAAAGGACACATGGCAACATGGCAACCTCCTAATGGTCCTTGGGCTGAAAGTCCAACGCCTATGGCCAAAGGGATCAAACCTTTGATGGATAAGTGTTGTTAAAGCATCCAACTTAAAATCAATTGGCAATGGGTGGAGAGGCAGCCCAGGCTCAAATACTAGTTTTGGAGGTGATTATTAACCGATGTGGAACAAACTCTTAACACTCCCCCGAACGTGACCACTCACAAAGGGGGAACCAACCATCAACAACATAGAGTCTTGTCTAAAAACCTCCGAAAGCCTAGCTCTGACACCATGTTAAAGCATCCAACTCAAAAGCAATTCAATTGGAGATGAGTAGAGAGAGGCAGCCCAAGCTCAAGTGTTATTGGTCAAAGGTCAATGGGGGCTAGTCTACTAGCAAGGGCCGCGTGGAAGGCCCTTCGCAGTTTAGGCAAAAGGTAGGTGGCAATCATGTTGAGGTCTAGGCCTTCAGACGATCCCTTGAACCTCAAGCCTGTATTCCAAATTCCTCCTCCGTGTGACTTGGGCCCGGCCTTCAGCCCAAATGTGAGTCACCAACCTCAAGAGTGGGTTGTCCTACAGCTGTGATAAACTTCACTCCAAAGGTCACCTTGTTTCCTTCAGTCCTTGAGATTTGGTAACAAAGATTCGTCACAACTTCAGAATTTGCAAATAAAGAATCTCTTTTCTGTCCTCAAGAAGTAAAATGGCAAAATTGATAGAACTACTTTGAACATAGGTAAAGTAATGGTTACTGTTAGCTCTACTTACTTGCCATACGCATCACCATTTTGCTTTTCATCACCATCATTCTCATAACCTGGAGAGTATGACCTCCGACCACGGTCACTGTCTCGCTCTTTAGGGGGTTCTCTTGGTGATCTTGTG
The DNA here is from genome assembly GCA_025413875.1 of Rhododendron molle. Lineage (NCBI taxonomy): Eukaryota > Viridiplantae > Streptophyta > Magnoliopsida > Ericales > Ericaceae > Rhododendron > Rhododendron molle. The sequence goes on from CM046390.1 coordinate 23,918,173, forward strand.
TGGTCCACTTGCCTTCTATTTGGGGAAATGGAGTAGTCAGCTCGATGCCTGGGAGCAGGAGAATAGGACCTGAAATCAACAAAAAGCAAGCCTTTTCACTTGATTCAGTGGCATTTAAGTAAGATATCAAAAACCACGAGATATTACCTCGAACGATGACGACTACGAGAACCAGAAGGGTAATGGGGGGAACACGAACGAGATACTGAACGAGACCGAGATCGTCCTAAAATGCATATCAGATACAAAACCGTCAAAAAATTAAGAAGTAAAACATATGATACACAAAAGGAACCCCCACATACAATATAATATCATAAAAAAGCTGACCATTAACTAAACGTTCATATTTATCAAGAACACGAAGGGAGCTAGCTCAATTGGCATATATTGGTCCGACTCGAACTTCACTACTGCACCGTGTTTAACGCTCAAACTGCAGTGATGTAAATGGTGGTTACTTACATCCATAAGTAGCTCAGACTCCCAAATTATTTAGTAATACTGTAATACAAACAATAATCTTAATCGAAACTTCCCAGCGAATGCTTACCTTCATATCCCATGTCTCAACTCCAGTCTCCAGAATTCACTAAAAACAAAATCGGCTCTAATTCTCCAACTTGAGCAAAATTTCAGTTATATGTGATAATGCACCCACATTCGGAGGCAAGAAGGTGACAGGAAATCCAAATTTAAAGATGCATCTGATTCATGGAGGTGATTTACATGAAATATATTTTGAAATAATACATATGTTTAAAATAGGGCCAGGACTAGTAATTCCTAAGATATTTGACAATGTTTGAGTATTAGGCAGGACATAGCATGACAAGATGAGGTGATTACAATAGGATTATCAATACCGTGGGGGATGCATTGGCAATCCTCTTTTTTGTGGTATTAACACTAGTATAAACAATCCCAATCGCAAGGTGCAACCAAAAATAATGTAGGTTTGGCAACAAAGGCTTTTGAGCCTAGGCATCTTGTAGAAGTCATGAAGGGGGGGTGGTGCGCTTATGTTCAAAGTAGTTCTATGAGTAGCAACTAGACAATCAAAAAAAATAGAGGAAAAACTTACAAAATAACTTACCTTTCGACGTAAAGAAAAGCCCAAGCTAAAAATGCAGAAAAATTCTCATGATTTTTGATAGTAATAACGCATTCTTCTCGTCGCTAAATAGAAAGATACCAGGACTAATACATAGCCACACAACTGTGACATGCCCAACTCAAAAAGCGTTCTGGCTAGTATACCCTACACCTTTGGCTGTACCATTCCGACTCACATGATGGTACCCAAGTAGGCTCTAGGGAAAAATTCAAAAAAGCCCCTGAACTTTGAACTCAATGTCAAATAGGCACCTGAATTTAAATAAACTTCAATTAGACACCTGAACTTTGTCTCCGTTATCAATTTAACCCCTGCCGTGACTTTCCTAACGGCAAAGGGGTTTTTTTTTGTTTTTGACAGATTCTTCTTTTGTTTGGGTACTTTCCTAACGGCAAAGGGGTTTTTTTTTTGTTTTTTTTTTGACAGATTTTTCTTTTGTTAGGGGAATGGGATTTTTTTTTTTTTTTTGGAGGTTTTCTTTCTGGAGAGAAGCAGAGAAGCAAGGATGACAACCAACTTCAAGAACCAATTAACCCCATTTCACTTGCCGACACTCACAAATCAACCCATTTGACTTTTCCACTTTAATTCTCAGCAACATGCACTTCAATTCTGCATGTGATGTTGGTCCGAACACAATAAAATTTTTATCTTTATTAAAAATAAAAAAATTGGCTTATTGGCTTATTTTTATCTTTATTAAAAAAAATTAGGTTTTGATAGTAATTTTTTACTTTTTAGATTCCTCTCGTCATGACGAAGTAATAATCCTCAAAAAATTGACAAAAAGCTAAGAAAAGTTAAAAAAAAATTGACCACATTTGATGAGTGTCCTTATTCAAAAAAATTTCACATTTCTTAGCTTTTTTTGATGAGTGTCCGCATTGGTCAATTTTTTTGAATAAGAAATGTGAAATTTTTTTGAATAAGGACACTCATCAAATGCGGCAATTTTTTTTAACTTTTCTTAGCTTTTTGTCAATATTTTGAGGATTATTACTTCGTCATGACGAGAGGAATCTAAAAAGTAAAAAATTACTATCGAAACCTAATTTTTTTTAATAAAGATAAAAATAAGCCAATAAGTCAATTTTTATTTTTAATGAAGATAAAAATTTTACTGTGTTCAGACCAACATCACAGGCAGAATTGAAGAGCATGTTGCTGAGAATTAAAGTGGAAAAATCAAATGGTTTGATTTGTGAGTGTCGGCAAGTGAAATGGGGTTAATTGGTTCTTGAAGTTGGTTGTCATCCTTGCTTCTCTGCTTCTCTCCAGAAAGAAAACCTCCCAAAAAAAAATTCCCATTCCCCAAACAAAAGAAAAACATGTCCAAAAAAAAAAAAAACCATTTGCCATTAGGAAAGTCCCCAAATAAAAGAAAAATTTGTCCCAAAAAAAAAAAAAAACCCTCTGCCGTTAGGAAAGTCACGGCAGGGGTTAAATTGATAACGGGGACAAAGTTCAGGTGTCTAATTGAAGTTTATTTAAGTTCAGGTGCCTATTTGACATTGAGTTCAAAGTTCAGGGGTTTTTTTTGAATTTTTCCCTAGGCTCTAATATCAGTTTGGACTTTAGACTCTAGAAGGACAATGAATGGAAAGGTAAGCCCTATGAACAGCAAGCCATCCTAGAACAACAGTGCTGCACAGCAAATTGAGGGTCTTGGTTTCACTCAATATTCCTCCACCTCCCCCACCCCACCCCAACACACACGCACGCACGCACACACTCCCCAATTGGACAAATTGGCACTTCTCAGCATGTGAAAACAAGTTATCCACTTTCACGACCTTTTCCAGCAAGTTTTACAGGTTTTGTCGGTTTTGAGGTTCTTTTTTTCCTTGGGGTGTGCGTGTGTTAGGTGGGTAAGTCAAATGAGAAGCTGCAACTATCCAATGCAACAAATGGTGGTTAGTGTAAAACATACCATAACGAGATTGCCGACCTCCATATCCTGATGTTCCCCTGTATGATTGAATATAACACAGAAAGTCAGAAATGGCAAACTGTAAGAACCAGTGATTAAAAAATCGTGCCTAGGCGAGGCGAGCGATGAGGCGAGTCTGGGACGCCTCGCTGTTGTGAGGCGAGGCGTATTTGGATGAGACGAGCGACTAGGCTCGCTTCAGGCGCTGAGGCGTGAGGCGTTAAAAATTGGCGCCTAGGCGAGGTTAGGGCAAAACACCCCAATTAAAACACAAATCAACGGCAGCCTCTCCTCAAATCAGAATCTATCGTCTCTCGACTCTCTCCTCTGGGCTCTCTCATCTCTCCTCTGGGCAAAGGTAAGTCTCTCTCTCTCTCTCTCTCTCTCTCTCTCTCTCTCTCTCTCTCTTCCCTCTAATCGACACACACACGCACACTTTTCTTCTCTCTTTTCTCTCTTCTTCTTTTTCCTAACAGGCCCGACAGTCCGACACACACACGCACCCTCCTCCTCCTTTTCTCTCTCTCTCGATCTCTCGACCAGTCGACCCTTCTCTCTCTCTCGAGATCGACCGACCAGTCAACCCTTCTGGGTCAGTCGGCTGCTAGTGTTGGGCCTGCTGGCCTTGCTGGTGCTGGGTAATTTTTTTTTCACACAATCACATACACTTATACACACATAATATATATATATATAGTATACATTATATATACTGTTATACAATAATGAAGGATGAATCTAAATATCTAATGATTAATATTATACAGTATACATACATACATATACATATATATATATATATAATACAGTACAGTAGTAACTAGTAACAGTAATGAATCAAAAATCTAATGATTAATCAGTTTGTTGTTCACTTGTTGGTGTACTGTATATATTGTAGATGTCGAATAGAACGGATCCTGCTCGGAAGTATTCAAAGAGACATGAAGATAATAAGTTTAGGTTCACATGTAATTTTTATAACAAAGTGGTTACTGGGAGTGTTTACCGAGTGAAGCTACATCTTGCTTGAGGATACCCTGATGTGACTTCATGTCCTAATTGCCCAGAACCAGTTAAAGAGGAGATTAGGGCATTTATCAGTAAGAAAAAGGAGACGGCATCTAGCATAGCTCCTCTTCCAGATTTGATGAAATGGGCAATGAGGAGGACATTGATGAGGATGGGTTTTATGTACAATCGAAGCCCCCTCCTACGAGGCCTGCTGCCACTGCTACCTCCAGCTCCAAGTTCCAACTTAAGAAGCCCAAGACCAAAGGGCCTATGGATGCTTATTTCACCCTTGACCCAGAGATCGAGGTAGAGGATAGGAGAAGTGGTAAACAACCTAAAGTTGACGATAATACGCCGCAAAAGAAGTTATTGAAAGAGCGGGCTCATCAAGCTATTGCGAGGTGGATTTACTATGCTGGATCCCCTCAATGTTGTCAATGTGGAGTCCTTTGAACCGATGATTGAGGCTATTGGGCAATATGGCCCTGGTTTAACACCGCCGACTTATTATCAAGTGCGTGTCCCTCTTCTTAAAAAAGAGGTGGAAAATGTGAACAAACAAATGGAGGACCATAAGAAGAGGAGAGAGGAAAATGGATGCACTCTTATGTGTGATGGATGGACGGATCGAAAGAATACGTCATTGATAAATTTTTTGGTTAATTGTCCTAAAGGTAGCATGTTTATAGAATCGGCTGATGCATCGAGTCGTGCCACAACCGGGGACAGCATGTATAGGTTGCTTGACGAGTATGTATGTGGAGCGAATTGGATAAGCTAATGTGGTCCAAGCTGTCACGGATAGTGCCGCATACAATAAGATGGCAGGTAACAATGAATTGCCATATGTTAGTTACTAGTTACTACTCAAAGTCTCAAATGTATTATTTCTTACTTTATTACTTACTCTTAGAATCTTATTGTACTTGTTCCAACTTATGATAGGGAAGTTGTTAATGGCAAAAAGACCACATTTGTATTGGACTCCATGTGCTGCCCATTGTTTGGATTTAATGTTAGAAGACATTTTCAAGTTGCCGTATTTGAAGAGGACATGTGAAAGGGCGATCAAGGTACACGGTTATATCTATAACTATCTGACATTGTTGACCATGATGAGACACTTTACCCAAAGAAAAGAGTTGATTAAGCCAACAAAGACTCGTTTTGCAACAACTAGTTTGACTTTACAAAGGGTTCATCAACAAAAGAATAACCTAAGAAAGATGTTCATATCAGAGGCTTGGAGTAAGAGCAAGTGGGCAAAGGAGGCGGATGGTAAAAAGGTAGCAGAAATTATGTTGTTGCCATCATTTTGGAACAATGTCTTGCTAGCCCTAAGATTTGCATGTCCTCTTGTTAAAGTACTTCGTTTGATTGATGGTAAAGAAAAACCCGCAATGGGATAAATCTACGAGGCCATGGATAGAGCCAAAAACCATCATAAACACGTTTGCCAGAGATGAAGACAAGTATAAAACTGTGTTTGAAATCATTGATGCGAGGTGAGAAGTGCAATTGCATCAACCTTTGCATGCAGCAAGCTACTATTTGAACCCTGCATTTTTTTACAAGGATGGTGCAAGGATGAAAGCTGATAAAGAGGTATGGAAGGGTTTGGTGGATTGTATTGAAAGGCTGGTACCAACTGAGAGGATGCAAGATGAAATTCTTCATCAGATAGCATTATATGAGAAGGAGGAGGGAATCTTCAAAAAGGACATGGCAATTAGGCAAAGAACTACAAGGTCACCAGGTGATCACAATTTTTTTACTCTTTGTGCTTAAAAGCCTTAAATACTACCTCTTTATTCTTTATCCGTTAGGACAATATAACTAATTGGCAATGTGCAGTTGAGTGGTGGAAGTTATTTGGTCGTGAAACTCCTAAATTGCAAAAATTTGCCGTCAAGATCCTTAGCCTCACTTGCAGTTCATCCGGATGCGAAAGAAATTGGAGTGTGTTCGAACATGTGAGTATTACATTAAGGGATTTCTAATCGTTTTGAAGGCGTGAATCGTGTGATGTAAACTTAAATCTCTTTTAACTTTATTTTGCAGCTTCACACCAAAAAAAGAAATAAGCTAGATCAAAAGCGCCTCAATGACATGGTGTTTGTTAAGTACAATAGAGCATTGAGGCGTCCATATATGAACTGCGGCAAATTTGACCCGATTTCCTTGAAGAACATTGATGAGAGCAATGAATGGTTGATTGGGAAATTGGAGGATGAGCTTATATTTAACGGTGAAGATTTGGATTGGAATGTTGTTGCAGAGGCTAGTGGGGTTGAACAATCTAGCAAAGTAACTAGGTCAACTCATAAATCAACAAGTTCAAAGAAGCATTCCAAAGCATCAACTTTTTGTGTAGATGATTGGGAAGAGGAAGAATTTGATGACACTGTTTCAAATGAAGGAGAAAAGGAAGATGTGGATGGATATCAGTCAAATGATGATGATGAAGATGAAGATATTGGTGATGAGTGATGAAAGGATGACTGATGATGTCTTGTTTGGAATATCTGGAATTTTGGATTGTTAGTTTGTGACATTTTATGAGCGTATTTTACTAGTATTTCGTATGTTGGAATGTTGGATTGTTGGTTATTATGCAATGATGTTTGTTCTTGTTTTGATGGTAAGAGTGAATATTGGTCGTTTATGTAGTTTATATTACTTTTTTTTTTTAAACGCTCGTCTCGCTTCAATGAGGCGCTCGCCTCGCCTCGCTCCAACGAGGGCTTTGTCGCCTTGTGTACGCCTCATGTATTTAAATCACTGGTAAGAACATTCAGATTTAAAAAGAACCCAACAGATGGTTTTTTTGATAAGTAATAACCCCACAGATGTTACCTCACACTAGATCTTCTACGCATCTCTTCAGGCCTTTTCCTTGTCTCAGCAGCAACAACCACAGTTATCTCCCTACCAGCAAATATCGCTCTATTCATATGGTACTGAGCCTCTGCTGCCTCATATGGGTCCACAAACTGCACAAATGCAAAGCCACGAGGCTCCCTACAGAGGAGATAAATGGAAGCTTCATCTCAAGCGCTTAAGTTGTGTCTGAACAATTGCATATTAACAAAGCTTTACATCACTAATCAAATATTGCATACTAAGAGCTGCAACAATGTAATTCCTCGATGTCGCTTGAGATATACAAACATTAACTTCAGCACACTTTTAGACCAAAGTTGAAAAAGAATGAAATCAGCTAAAATCCAAGCTTAGCGGCTGACCTTTTCTTCTACAGTCACATATGAAAGGCAACTTCAAAAGTTGCAATTGACTTGAAAATTCTTCACATTGCTTGTAAATCTATGAGGCACTTGAAATCAACCATGTCCCCAGTTAAAAACCTTCTCATATAGTCTTCATTTGTTCAACAAACAACCTTCTTCCTCATCAAACTTCTATTCATTGGGTATATTTGTGATTTCGCTCCATAAAGAAACAAACATTACTCTAACACCCTTGGAGACCAATAACGTTAAGCAATGTTAAACAGTAGGCCTTCAGCAAATGTGGGGCTTGGGCTTGTTTTAACTTCAAACCAACAGACCCCCTGACAAACCAGTTCAAAACATAACTAACCATGAAAACAGAATGATAAAACCTTGACAAACAGTTCAAAATATAACCCAACAAACCTTTCAATATTCTAACGTTTCAACATTCTACCTATTGCAAGGTGAAGAAAAAAGAATGCCAAGAAGATTCTAAAGTTAACCAAAAAATAAATGCAACAGAGATAGCACTTTCAGCAGTAGTGCCTGTCCCAGATTTTGCTAAAAATTCAGAATCATCCCAAGGAAGTATAAGAAAACCAGTTTGTTTTCTTATCAGGAATACACGCAGATGTGCTCCAAAAACCATAAGAACCAGCAAAATGCCAGAACTCTCATGTTTGTGGATGATCATAATTCCCAGCTTAAGCTCCCAATGACAAGTTATCTAGAAACCTCACACAACAAGAGAACCATGTAGTCCCCAATCATTGGGGGTATGGGCGGGGGAGGATTGGAGACAGACCTAACCTTTGGCAATATGCGCAAAGTGGCTGCTCTCAAAATACTACTGAAACAGTTGCCCCCCAATACCTGTTTTGTTGCGGAAACATGCCCCCAAATCAAAACCACACGGCATCCGAGAGGGCAGGCCTAGAGAACCAATTCAATTTATGTGCACATTACCATGCTTCCATCACTGATAGTCCAGAGCATCGGTATGCACAATTAAGTTATCTAGAAACATTAAAGTTACTAAATAGAGCCATGTACTCCTGTAGAGCTAAGCATCAGCTTGGTAAACCCTCAAATCCAAGCCCAAGTAATCAGTCAAAAGAACCAACAGTGATTGAAAGCTCGGGTCAAACATAAACTCGAGCCAAGTTCTGCCATCCTAAGATTAGTAGCCTACTGCTAGGTTTGATTCAGTTTGCCTTGTCTGCACCTTCCAATTCAACTAAGACAAATAAACCTAAACCCTGCTACACTTTTAGCCCACAATGGAACATATGCTGGTCTTTTGATACGAAACAAGGAATTTAGCTCAAGCAAAAGAAAAAAATAACAGTGTTATTCAATTCTTCGTAGAAACAACTCACCCTGTGTGATAGTCCCTCGGAATATAAACATCCCGGACTAGCCCAAATCTTTCAAATGGAACTCTAAGTTCTTCTGGTCTGCAACACCAATAAAGATTTAAGCAATGGAAATAGATAAACGACCAAGCAGGGAAAGAGGGATCCTCCGCTATAGCTGCATTTAAACAACATTATAGCATAACAGCATCCCAAATGGTTGGTAGCAAAATGCCAACACTAAAGCCAAATTTTGGTATACTATAGTCGCAAATGACATAGTTTGGAAATGGTGTTCGATAGCACAATAAGTAGTTTCTTCTATTTCCTTCGCAACAAAAACATGAATACCATAATAATATTGGCATTTTCGCAAATTTAACATTATACCGTTTGGCTGCTTTGGCATGAAGGAAAGCAGCCCATTTTAATGAGTTTGGAAGCAAAATTTTGGCTTTGGCATGAAGCATACCAGAGATCCTTTGATTTGTTATCTCTACTGAAAAAAAAAATTACCTGCAGTCCAAAGGAATGTTTCGAACTAAAAGGCTACCATTATTCTGTTCCTTGCTTCTCCCATATCCCCTACGTGGGGGGCTTCGTGCTCGGCCACCATATCCTCTCCTCGGAGGACTGTAGTATGGTGGGCTGTACCTCCACATGACTAACGCTTTTATAACACAATGATATTCTTGTAAGTAATGAGAAACTACAGCAATCAAGATCAGAGGAGACGGACTAGTATAACAAATAGCATCCACTTAGACAACTAGTAAAATATTTTGATCTCTTCACCAAGTTAAGCATAAAAAAACAACAGCTTGAAGTTTCAAAGAAATCTCTAAATCTCAGCTAGATGGGATCAAGACCAAAAACCTAAATTCTTCTTAAACCTGGAAACATACATTCTTCTTAAACCTGGAAACATGATAATGATAATACATATTAAGAACATGCTCTATATCAAAAGAAAGAACTTTCGTAATTCGGACCAAGTATTATGCACAACATCTCTCTTCTCATCTTCAAGAGTTCATTCTTTGGAGGAACCATGTAACCCAAAAACATCTGAATTGACTAACAAATATAAAATCATGTACATTACGTATACAGGAAACAAGAAGTGAGTGTTTGTGAGCGTGTGTACGCGGTGCAAGAAGGCAACTCAACCTGTATGACCCCTGCTCAGATATTCGGTATGAACTTGAAATCTGCCTAGACATTAATCTCAACAAAAACTCGACGATTCAAAGAGAATCCCAAGGGGCCTTGTTCGGTTACCAAGAAAGTTGTGGAAATTGAGAGCGGAACCGATGCGCCGTTCAGTCAAAAGGAAATTAAAAAATCAAACCAGCAAAATAATTGCCCCACGTTCATCCCGCTGTGTAAATAAATTTTAAACAACCAAAGGACGTGTTTCGGAGGCATACAAACTAGTACTACAAAGTAAGTAGACAATTATCATCATCATGTAGATTAAGAGAGGATCTATAATACCTAGACAGCAAGAAATCCACACCAGCAGTTGGAAGAGAGAGAAACCTCCGATCAAATAAGTATGGCATTTGCTGAAATTTTAAAGACCGCGACTTTGGAAGCCTGTAAACGCGACTGTGCTAAGCCCGTTTGGATGCGTCCATAGCTGGGGGATTAGCTTACACCCCTGTATAAGACCTGGCCCCCACTCTTTACCCCCGTTTGGGAAGCGCAAACTGAGGGGTTTTAGTTTATCCCGTTCTTGGCCAAGACCGGAGAAGGGGGGAACCGGGGGTATTATTTTCGGACAGGGTTGGAGGTATCCATAACTTATACCCCCTAATCCCCCTCAAAAATTGACGATTACACCCCTCCTTATCCCCTTCCTCAACCCTAACCGTTGGTTTTGTTTTTTTGGAGCCACAAACAAAAAATTGGAAGAAATAGGAAGAAGAAGAACAGTAACAAGAAGAACAGATCGGAGAGAGGAGGGCTTGAACCTGTCGTAGTGGCTGCTGCTGCTGCTGCTTCTTCTTCTTCTTCTTCTTCTTCTTCTTCTTCTTCTTCTTCTTCTTCCGTCGCTGCTGCTGCTGTCTCTCGCTCTTTCGCTCTCCTCTCTCAAACGGTGAAATAATGAAGGAAAACGGTGAAAAAGGAAAAGAAGAATAAGAAAAATGATTGTGTACATATGAGACCACGTGCTATCATACACCCCACCCACAATAAATTAACATGTACACATAATTAAATTGTAATAGTAATTAAAGAAGAGTATTGAAAATTCCCCATTTAAAAAAACAAAATTAAAAAAACACTTTAAAAATGATTTTTAATTTATTATGCTTATTAAATTAATTATTTTATTAATAAACTAAATTATTATTGTTTAATTATAAAAAAAGAATTTTTTTAAAAAAATTGAATTTTATAAAAAAAATTGTTTAATAATAATACTAAATTTGTTAATTTGTTAGTAGAAATAAATATTATGGCTTAAATTGTGATAGAATAATTAAATGTGCAATTATATATAAAATGTAATACATAATTAATTTAGGGACTGCACAAGGGCAAAAGGGTCATTTGACAGCTTTTTACATCATCCCCCTTCCTTATACCCCCTCCTTATCCCCTATCCAAACAAAGTATTATTTAATCCACATTCTCTAACATATCATCCAAACAACATACTATTTAATCCCCTTCATAAATATCACATCAATGTGGGTCCTCCCTTATTAACTAATACCCCCTACTATCTTATCCCCTTATTAACTAATACCCCCAATTCTTTACCCGCATCCAAACGGGCCTTAGGGCCTAAATACAAGTCACGCAAGTTGACAATTTACTGTACTGGACCGGGCCGGGCCGACCCCATTCACTGTTATATTGGACCCAAATATTATGGCACCTTTTTTTTTTTTTGGGTGCAGATAATACCACGGAAGTTTTTTATGCTGCCACGACATTAATAGCTTTTTGACAATTTAGCCCTCCCTTTCAAAGTAATAGAGGCAAATACAATGAAAAGCAGAGAGAGAAAATGGGATTAACGATGAGAGAGGAAAGTACAGCTGAGAATCTGGAATAACTACATAAGGGTAAGATGCTTAAACAAGATCATTTGTCGTGGCACAATAAAAAGGCTTCATGGCATTATCCTAGTCCCTTTTTTTTTCATTTTTTTTAATAAAAGAAGTTATTCGTGTTTTTTGTATTTTTTATTTTTTTGGATGCATACGGCATATCTCCAAGCATAAATAATAAGAGGGAGTTGATGGGTCGTTTTTTGCCTATTTCGGACACATTTGCCCCTCAATTGCAAACAGTGCAACTTAGCCAGCTGGGTAATTTGGTCTTTTCAACCCATCTGGAAAACGTGAACTACATCACGCCACGTCTCCCCCTTCCGACCTTTCTTCTCTTTCTCTTTCTTCGGCTATTATTAGAGGAAAACACACAGACAGAGAGATCTCGCTTTCCCGCTTCCTCCGTGATTTCTCTCGCCTCCTCCACGATTTCCTGCTACTGCGATTCACGGTGAGTGCTATTCGCGGTGTAATTCCTGCTATCTTTTTACTTTTTCCCGTGTGGGTCGAGTTCGTATGAGTTGTCAGATGAGTTGATGGTGTTGTTCCTTTCGTTCCTCTACGCTGGCGCTTGTCGTCGCAACACACACAGAGGAAGAGGGATGTCAACACGTTTAGGGCCTGATGTTGCCCCTCTTTATCCACCTATTGAGCTGGGCAATGGCAGAAAAAAGGGTTAGTGTTTTCGTCTGGTTCAGTGATGCGATTTGGTGCGATTGGAAACAAGTATGATTTCTTCGATTTCTACGTTAGTGGTATTTCGATTTGTGGGTTTGTGGATGTGGTGCAATTTCTGGGTTGGTGATTTATTACGATTTCTTGGTTAGGGTTTCGATTGCTTGTCATTTCTGGGTTTGGGATTTATGGCTTAGGGTTTTGATTTGTTGCAAAGTCTGGTTTTGATTTGCTGCAAATCTAGAAACTCAAATCCTAATCCCTTTCGAATTTAAGCTCGTGTTCAGTTTGTTAAGTCCTTGTTCGAGATCTTTTTGCTACCTGAACCAATCGAGATCTTTGGATGTTTTGAGTGGGTTTAGTGTCTTCGCGCACGCTTTGTCGAATTCTGTCGTTTGAGAGTTCTAATGTTGTTTTGTTCGGCTGATTTTACTTTTAGATCAAAGTTTTGTGTGATTAGGTTGTATGTTTTACGTTTGTGTTTGGTTCATATATGGAGTTCATTTTTTTTTTTTATCGTAGGATCTTCGAAGATTTACGAGATGGTTTTTTTACCATCGCTGGAGAGAACGAATTTGAAGTTGCATAACAGTGGACCGTGGTTTCGTAAGTTCTTATACCCATCGTCTAGCTGTTTTACCAACTAAACTCATTTAGGCCAATGCCACAAACTGACTTGACTTTAGGACCTGTGGGTATGGATGAACTAGCATAAAGAGTAAGAAGCATGAAATGGCCCTTTTTGTGTAGTTAAATAGAGTAGCACTTTTGATGGTGAATAACTGTTTTCAACAGATTCCAAGCGTTGCATAAATAGACATGTAAAACGGAATCCGTCATTGCATAATCTTTTTGCTTAGTTGCATAACTTCTGTGCATTTTTTCATAATAGTAAAGCGCACTTACTCTAATGGGGTACCTTTGGGCATGATCGGTGATATGTTGCATAACCCTATGATGTATGCTTTACTACTAATGCTCCTTATTAATCATGTTTGTATACCTTTTAAACAGGAAAATTGTTTGTGAGGTTCAAATAGAGCTTTTAAGGCTCTTAATCCAAAATTGATACTGTTAATGTAAAATTCCCCTTTATGGGAGAGTTTGGATGGGTGATTTTCAAGACTCGTGCTTTGGTAATGAATGATTTCATTGTTAATAGTTTTAGTTCAAGCATGATATGCCATGTCCAAGCTGTCTGCTGTTGCAGGTTTGTGGTTTCTGTTGCAACTGACTATTTTTGTTTTATCTTTCCAAATTAGGTGAGAATTCGTATTAAGAAAGTCTGCAAAGCCTTGGAGGAAGATGCTTTCATGCCTGTCTTGCACTACTATGATGGCCCCAAGTTCTGACTTGAGCTCTCTGTCCCAGAGGTGCAAGGAAAATTAGTTCTACGATTATTTTTAGTAGCTTTTAGTGCAAAATGATCTACAGCTTTGCAATGTCTTTGATTAGTTTATTTGCTTTTATTTAGTAAAGCTTAAGTAGAACGATTGGAAACACTGGATTATCTTCACAACTTACAGGATAAGGAGCAATTTACTGAACAAGGGTACTCAATAACTTCGGAATTACAAGTAAGTTTAGCAAATCAAATTGCTTTCCCTACTTCTTTGCACATGGTTTACCATCTCATGATATCTTATCAATGCTGTGCAGGTGGACAGAATATTCCTCAGCACCCATACCAAAATTGTGAATAAGGAAGTGCATTATCTTTCCATGACTAAAATGCAAGGTACATCGTTCACTCGCAACGTACCCCATATGCATATGTTTCACTTGGAAGGTACATCATTTCTCTTTTCTAAAAAGATATGTGCTGTTGCAGGTTTGTGGTTTCTGTTGCAACTGACTATTTTTGTTTTATCTTTCCAAATTAGGAGAGAATTCGTATTAAGAAAGTCTGCAAAGCCTTGGAGGAAGATGTTTTCATGCCTGTCTTGCACCACTATGATGGCCCCAAGTTCTGACTTGAGCTCTCTGTCCCAGAGGTGCAAGGAAAATTAGTTCTACGATTATTTTTAGTAGCTTTTAGTGCAAAATGATCTACAGCTTTGCAATGTCTTTGATTAGTTTATTTGCTTTTATTCAGTAAAGCTTAAGTAGAACGATCGGAAACACTGGATTATCTTCACAACTTATAGGATAAGGAGCAATTTACTGAACAAGGGTACTCAATAACTTCGGAATTACAAGTAAGTTTAGCAAATCAAATTGCTTTCCCTACTTCTTTGCACATGGTTTACCATCTCATGATATCTTATCAATGCTGTGCAGATGGACAGAATATTCTTTAGCACGCATACAAAAATTGTGAATAAGGAAGTGCATTATCTTTCCATGACTAAAATGCAAGGTACATCGTTCACTCGCAACGTACCCCATATGCAAATGTGTTAACTTGGAAGGTACATCATTTCTCTTTTCTGAAAAGATATGTAAGGTACATCGATTTTTTGGGCCATTCTTTCAATTAGACTGGTCTATGTTACAAATAGGACGATCTGTGTTCGACGTTTAAGATCTCAACTCAACTTTAGGTCTTCAAATAGCGACCAAAATTTCCTGTTCTTTTGGCTCAATTTTTCCAATAGTGCAGTTTGTAGAGCATTTTGAATGCTGTTTTTAGTAGAGTTTCAATGCAATTTTAGTGCACATTGCTATGGAAGTGGAACTGTTGTTGTGTGTGTCCAAACTGCAGTTTTCGTGGAGATTGAAGGCTGTTTTAGTGCAGTTTTTTGTGTAATTATGTTGCAGTTTATGTGGCAATGATGGTTGTCTGAGCTCACAAATGGTGTACTTCCAGTTTTTAGCTGTGTAGCTGTATAAATGTTCCTTTTGAAGGTTATGAATGACTATATTTATTCATGATAGGGCAATGATGATTGTCTGAGTCCACACATGGGCTACTTCCAGTTTTCAGTTGTATTTCTATATGTGTGACTTTTCTTAAATCATTGCATATAGAGCCATAACCTGAATATTATTTATACAAATTGCCACAAGGGCTTCGACAATTCTTTGTTGGTAATGCTTCAAATGCATTGATTTTACTTGCACATGGATAGAATTTGGCCAGTTTAAATTGTTAATTATCAACTTGGTGATGGTTGGAATAAAATTTGTGAAGTGCATGACTTGTAGCTTGGATTCAAAGTTATTTTTGTGTGAAAGCATATGTGCTTTTTCCATACTGTAATTCTGGACAAAAATGACCGAGAGCTGGTCTTTCATTGGTCAGGTCCAAATCTGGAGCGCCGACAGCTTTTTTTATAAGTTCCTGTCATGTAATCTCGGTATATCTTTAATAGGTTTGGTTAATTTTTACCAAAGTGAATTCTACTCCATTTTTTTCCTTTGTCATCAATTTTCTCCATGTGAAAAGTCTTCTTTGCAGTTATCTCTTTCCCTAATTTATACTAGCTATTTCCATAAGGTTTGCTCTCCAGATCATGCATAGTAACTGTATGGTTAGGTACCTTTGGCCCAGTTCAACCTACTACAGAATTCAGAAAAGTTTCTGGACCAAGTTCTATGTAATTTTAATATATATTATATGATTTTCTTTCTTTTCTAAAATGTCCTATATCAGTACATTTTCCAACAGTGCTTGTATGTGGAAATGGCGGTTAATGTTCCATTTTGACATTGGGTTTGTGTTAAAAACCCAAGCCAAAAATCTCCAAGGAGAGCTCTCTGTTACCTAGAAACTACTGAAAGCCAGCAAGTAATTGTTGCAGTTGCAATATGTGCCAGAAAAAATCAATTGGTTTTCCAGTAATTTGGCGATTTTGTGCAAGATTATCGAAATATTTTACCCTTAGCCCATGTTCTCATGTGGATTTACAGCTTTTAGCTAAATGCATAGTTGGACATTGTCTACCTTTTGTTTGTTTGCTATAGCAATGATGGTATTACCAAACCCTGGGACATTATTCTATTTGTTTCACATACTATCCACTATATTGCCCTATGTTCTTATGCGTTCTCTTCTCTTTAAAAGATTTATCCTCTGAAGGAAGTTAAGCCCCCACAAATCCCTGAGGATGTTAATACTGGTATTAAGAGTGGAAAAGATCATGTACTCTCTCTCTGATCACTTCATGATTGAAAACTGATAAAGGGGTCTACATTCATTTATGCTATTCGGGACTGATGTTAGGGTTTTCTGATTTTGTAGAATTTGTGTTTGGAGACTTATGCTGCCCTGTGTTTTTAATTTTCCATCTCATTTCCATATTCGATTCGAGTTTCATGTGTGCTTTTGTAACTATAAGATGGGTCGGCATCTTCTCTAACATGTAGTGTTTTTATGATTTCTCACATTTAGGTTTCATTGTTTGGAAAAGGATACACCTGATGCATTGTTTTTTTTTTTGTTACAGTTTGTCACGTACTCAGATTTTAGGACTGTTATCTCTAATCATTCAACTTTTTGTTGGATAGTGTGCTTTGGGTTTCCTCATTACCTCATGTATCAACAGCATGAGGCATGTGTTTATCCTCTTCTTTTTGTTTTTTTTTTTCCCTCATCCATCATCATTTGGGTCAGTTTATGATATATTTTTTGCTTCGAGTAGACACCAAAATAATGCCCTTTTCTGCTATAAATACCAAAAATATCATTTAGACCACAGAGTTGTCTTGAATAGTGGGTATTTTTAGGTAAAAATACTGCAACTACTATTCAGACAATAGCGGGAACTCGCCCTATCGTATGCCATATTTGTAAGAGCTTCCATCACCAGGCAAAGAAATCAAAGCGACTATATCTATACAATACACACACACATAACTATATCTATGTATACATCTCTATCCTCCTTTACACTTACTTGCAGAATGTATAGACAGGCATTTTTTACTTTCTCTTTCTGACCGAGTATCTTGGGAACAAATGAAAGCTAGGTTACAAAGGAGCAAAGCCGAGAAAGAATGGTTGGCCGACTGGGTATCAAGAAATGACAACACTGGCAGAGCTTGCCAATCAATGTGACCGGCGTCTCTCTATTGGTGGTTCTCATCAATTTGCGGCGTTTTGGGTATTGCTGATACCAGTAGGTAAAAGTAAAAACCTTTGCTTCTTTACTTGCTAATTGTATACTATATACTACTAAAAGTTACACAGAGAGAGGAAATGGTGAATGGGTGCGAAAGTCTATTTGTGTTTGTGGATAAGATAGACTTTCTTTCGAATTTTCAAATGGTCGCAGGGATGTAGTGCGGTGGATTCGTTGGTGGAGTTTTGGAAGATCTGTGTTTTCGAGTTAGGGTTTCAAGGAATATACATCTTTAGGGCCTCTAATTATTTTTGTATTGTTGATGTTTGCATGTGGTATTTGATTTATACACTTAAGGTTTCTGATTATTGACCTGTTAAAAGTATTTTTCAGGAATATTGATTGTTGATTTGATTCAACCAAATGTGGCTCCCCGATGTTCTACTCTTCATGGATTGCATGTTTTGTTCTTCACTATAGGTATGCAGCTTCTTCAAATGAGTATTCATTTAATACAGCGCAAGCATCGCTTCTTATGCTATAATCGTGTATGTTATCTATTTATGTGTTGTGTACTTGTGATTGAATCTTGTGTCATGTTGGTGGGAATTTTTGCGTCGGGTATGCAATTTTTTCCAAAGATCTATTCATATAAGGTTGTTCTATTTGAATGGCACTCAATATTACTAGAAAAAACCTGTGTTGTGTAGTCATCATAAATTGTTGACAAACTTCACATTGCCTACGACAGAAACATTAGTGGAAACTTCATCATCTTACAGCACCGAAATGAGCACAAATAGAGTTCTTTCCATCTAGCTGAACCACCATTATCAAAAGTTATATTGACAAATTTTGCTTATGTTTATGGTCATAGACATTCTAATTTTTAAGCTCAAAATTCTATTATTTTCATCCAATGGTATTCAGCTTTAATTTTTGTGAATTGGACTGTTGATGGTGATTACGTCTTTTGAATTTTTTGAGTTTTGATTTGAAATTCTATCGCTCATATTTACTTTCAATTATTTTCATGCTTCAACTTTTCCAAATTGGATTATGGATGCATGGTGATTATCCATGGTGATTGTTCATTATGTCATATTCTTGCATGATGGGAAGGGCATATCCTCTTTTTTATGATGACTTATACATCAAGATGATAGCGATATAGAAAAATCTTGCATAATATGAAGGGCGTATCGTTTTTCTTTTACGAAAAATCAAAAAAAAGAAGGAAGAAGTTCACAACGCCAAACTACCCTAACTCACAAATAGATTTCATTGCAACAATAGTGAAAAAAGTAGAACTACCTACGTCGAGACATGAGGATTTTAGGCTAAAATAGCATAGGCTCAAAGGGAGGAGAAGAAAACAACATAGCAGCGAAGGAGAATAAGCGTAATGCATTTTTTTTTTACAGTTTGTCACGTACTCAGATTTTACGACTGTTATCTCTAATCATTCAACTTTTCGTTGGATAGTGTGCTTTGGGTTTTGTCATTACCTCATGTATCAATAGCATGAGGCATGTGTTTATCCTCTTCTAAGCGACTATATCTATACAATACACACACACGACTATATCTATGTATACATCTTTATCTTCCTTTACACTTACTTGCAGAATGTATAGACAGGCTTTTTTTACTCTCTCTTTCTAACCGAGTATCTTGGGAACAAATGAAAGCTAGGTTACAAAGGAGCAAAGCCAAGAAAGAATGGTTGGCCAATTGGGTATCAAGAAACAACAACACTGGGCAGAGCTTGCTAATCAATGTGACCGACGTCTCTCTATTGGTGGTTCCCATCAATTTGCAGCGTTTTGGGCATTGCTGATACCAGTAGATAAAAGTAAAAACCTTTGCTTCTTTACTTGCTAATTGTATATACTATATGCTACTAAAAGTTACACACAGAGAGAAGAAATCGTGAATACAGTGCGAAAGTCTGTTTGTGTTTCTAGATAAGATAAACTTTCTTTCGAACAGATCCACGAATAAGAGGAACGACGACGCCCTAACCCATTCAAACGATGAAGCCCTAACAGAGGTCTTTCTCTGTTCGAATCGACACAAATCTGTTTTTTTTTTCTTCCCAAGTTAGGGATTTTCGAGAAAAAGGGTATTTAGAAGTATGTTTTAAATAAACAAAATGGGTATTTTCTTTGTAGCTTGCTAATCACAGAAGATAACTCCTCCTCTCTCTTGGTTTTAAGGTCAAATCGGCAAAAAAAGGGATTCAAAGCGGCTTGAGCGGTTGAGCAAGTCCGTGTTTTCTACTCCGGTGATTCAGATTTGAACTCAAGATATACAAGAACATTGATTGTTCTCAGTGAAGAACAATAGAACCCGCAAGATATCTCCTTCTCTCTCTCGCTTTGTCTCTCGATCTCTCTTTCCTAATTTGATGACTTATTAAATACTACATCTTTCGTTTAGGGAAAAAAGGACTTCCTTTTTTTGTGCCTGTGGATTTGATTGAATAGTTAGCTTTCAGATTACGGCTGATGCTTATTATCATTGAAAAAGTATAGTCTGGATTAATGGGTTTGGACTTGGATTTGATTGAATGGTGAAACTCTCAGATTATAGCTGGTGTTGTTATCTGTAAACTTTAGTGTGGTTTGGGTTTCGGTTAGGATTTGGAGATCTGATTTGAAGCTCTTAGGGCTTTTTTACATGCAGTTGAATATATACCTTATGGGTTTTATGTAGATTCTTTTGAATTTCTTTGTTGGGTTAGTCTCATTACCGATTTGAATTGGGTGATTAAGGAACTGCTGCTATAAAGAAACAATTTTGATTAATAATTTCCACCAAATATATGTATTAATAATCAATCTGTAGTATTTCAATTTTTTTTAGAAAGACTTCAATCGAAGTTTTGGTCGTATAGATTCATCGATGAAACAATTTTTTGTAGAAGTCAATAAGTGCTCTCCTGCAATAGCGAAATCTCAATTGAAAATCTTGGGATTGAATTTTGGCAGGTGGGCTGTGCGTTGATATTCTGCCTGGAGTGGGTGGTTCTGACTCTTGCATTCTTCCTCAAGTACTATGCATATGTCGAAGGTGGTGATCTTTCTAAGAGGAGTGCAAAGGTACAACAAGTGGACGAGGAGGACATGAAGAACTGACCATGGCCCTTCCAAGTTTGAACATGATGGTAACTGAATTTGTATTTGTGTTGGCATTTGTAAAAGCACCGATGGCTACTTTTTTTGTTTACCTTCCACATATTCTACTCTAAATTTTCAAACTATAGTTTCATAAGAATTCAATAATCAACGAGCATAATTCAACGGGCATAATTCTCATCCCCACTTCAACGGGCATACTTCAACGGGCCCACTTCAACGGGCATAATTCTCGTGCCTTGCACGAGACAGCACCTAGTTTATTTAGAAAGTTAAAAAATGTTAAAATATTAATAAAATTGACTAGATACGTAAAGCTATACAATTCTTTTATCTCAAAATATTACCTTCAAACTAACAACCAAAGGTGGTCTAGGTATTTTAACCCCCGTAGAGTTTGCCCATTACTCTTTGTTGATCTGTTTCTTCTTCGAAGATTTTCATTGTCCAAAGAAGCCGAATCCAGAGTTCGCCCATTACCCTTTGCTGGTGCTAGGAAAAAAAAAAAGCTGCAAGGCCCGATTCAGTGAAAAGCCAAACAAAAAAAATTAAGCACTATAATTGAATTACAATCCGTTGAATCAGTTCGAAAATCTTATTTTCTTGATCATTTTATCATAAATGGTCATAATTAACTCTCATTAGTTAGCCCTAAGAAAGTTGTTGGGCTAACTATCTCTTAGGGCTAACTAATGATCTACAACTTTCTTAGGGCTACCTAACGGGAGTCCTAAAGTCAAAAATTAATTATGACCTTTTAAGATAAAATGATCTGAGAAATAAGATCTTCATATCGGTTCAAACAGATTAAAAATTGAAACACTTAACTTTTTAGCCATATTTTTAATTAATATATAAACTGGCTAAAAATGGTTGAAAAATTAAGTGCTCTAATTTTCGATCTGTTTATTTATTTTATCGTAAATAGTTATAATTAATTTTTGGCTTTAGTTCTCAAATTAGTTAGTCGTAAAAGATATTTTGTTCTACGACTTTGTTTAGAGCTAACTAACAAGAGTTTTAGAGTTTAGAACTAACTACCAAGAGTTTTAGAGTTAAAAATTAATTATAACTCTATAAAATAAAATAATAAAAAATAAAATATTTACCTTAGTACGAATTAAAAATTTAATCACTTAATTTTATTCTCCTCTCCCCACCAAAACGGGGCCTTGGAGCTTTCTTTGCTTTCACTACCCCGAAGCCAGCTGTCATAAATGAAAAGAGAGAGAGAGAGAGAGAGAGAGAGAGAGAGAATAACCGGTTGGCCCTTTCCGAAATCAGAGGTTGAAAATCAAGTGAGATGATCAGACAGTCAAATCATTTTGGGGCATGATGCCCCAAAACCGCTTTGAGCATGGTAGCTGGACCCAAGCACAGCCAAAGGTATTTCTCAATTGAAGAAGTCTTTAAACTCTGCTCTGCTCTGCTCTCTGCGTAAAACTTCGTCTTTCTCAGAGCACTTGCATGTGATCGAAGAGGCGTTAGAGATTTTCAGAGAACATACAATGACGGAACAAGGTAACAATGTCGATTCAGGTCAAAAGAAGAATGATTATCAGAAGAAACCCACGTATTTACTTTCATCTGATTTGGGTTTTGTTAAAGATTCATCGCCTTCTTCTCTAGACAATAGTAAAACGGTTGGCAAAAAGTTTGTGTATCAGTCACATTTTGGCAATCATGTTAAAGATAAGTCCATTATATATTTGGCTGGGTGATCGTTATTATAGAATTTTTAAGCTTCTGTTCCAATGAATGACGCTTCCTCTTTATGAGATTTGTCAGATTCCAAATATTGTGTTTATGCACGCTGTTTTCTAGGTACTAGATCTCAGAATACGGTTAAGTGATAGCTGTTTAGCTGGTAATCAACAATTTTTTAGTCTCCATTTGATAATTACCATTGACAAGGGTTGGAAAAAATGGAAATGCATCTTGCTTATGTCGATTTATCTTGCTTAATGTAAAACTAATTGGCACCAAAAGTACAACTCATTTGCATCAGCAGGATAAGAATTTTCACATGCATGAAGACGCTTGTCTCCTTCTTTTCAACTTTTTAACTAGCAGAACAAGTCTCATCCTTGTTTCTTAATGAACTTACCAAGGAAATTATGTGATCCAAGAGGTGCAACATTGCCTTCCTTCTAAATCTTCTGTTTCTAGTTGCCTGCCGTAAAATGACTTTGCTGAGGTTCTGACATGAACATATTGTGTGTTTTTATTTTCTTCCGATGTTAATATGTCTGCTACCTTGTCCAATAGGATACATGGGAATCATTTAGCAGAGCTACCATTTATTGGGACGCGGTATATTTATCGGCGTCAAGGGATGTGTCATTGGCTTCTAAATGGAATTGAATCGGTATGTTGAGTATGATATTTTAGTGCCCGACAAATATAATTTAATTTCATTAGAGGGTTTCTACAATTTTATAGTGTTCCAATTTAGATGTATATTTGATCATACTGGGGTTTCATTTCATTATTGGTAATACATGAAGATGCCACTTCATTTTAGACTGAGTGCTTGATGTTTCTACGTCTTATTGATTCAAGTGCCTGACTCCTATCTGGGTGATGGTGGAGCTGCTAGAACAGAACATAATTTTCACTTAAAGAAATTTGATTGAGACGAAAACTGGGTGGATGGTTTCCAAGCTTGCCAGGGCGGTATAAATGGTGGTGGTAAACTTGCATCGCTGATGGTATAATATGTTGTCTCATGGAAGCTCCGAAGCATTCAAACAGCATTTACACTGCCAAGCTTACTTGTTATATTCCCACCCAAAGTCTAATAACGGAGTGGCTTAGGTCTCACCTAGTGAACTCCAGGATTTAACTACTGATCTTAAACATTCCTCTAAACGTGAGGTGACTTGTAAATGAGTTCTCTATGTACCTATATTCAGTTATAGGCTTCTTGAATTACCTACAAACATGATATTACTTGTTATATTACCTATATTCTAGGCATTGTATGCTGAATGATTTGGTTCTCTAGCCATGTGTGAAGATGGGGTTTCATCCTTGATTCTGAGTGTCTCCAATGTAATAGGGGAATGGAATCTCATGACCACTTATTTTTTGAATGTCTTTTTTTGGGTCAGCTCCACTGTCATTTGCCAAGGGAAAATGGAATTTTTAAATGGAACTTGAATCTTGCTGGTGAAGCACAGGGTTGGGAAATCTTTGAAGAATGCCATGTTTAAAGGTTATACTATCAATGGCTGCTACTATATATGATATTTGGATGGAATTTTGGAATAGCATAAGAGCTGTATGTGGTTTCTGAGACGAAGTGTAATATCATGGCTTGCATTTGTACATGAAGGGCAGAGGGGTATCCCAGAAACTTATCTCAATAGGTTACTCTAATGATTCGTATAGTCCTTATACTTCATATCATGTTAGCGATGTCCAAGTCTTGTTTTGAAAATTAGTGGCTTTTTTGGTCTTTGGATTATAGCATTTAATTGACATCAGCTGCTGGTGGTATAAGTTGGTTTGTTTGCACTTTTCAGGGATGGCCAGTTGATTGTGTGGTTTGGTTTCTGGGTTAGTAAATGTGCTTACCCAAAAACAGCAAATGCAGATACCCTTAGACAAGATGCTCTCATTGGATACGTTCAGATTGATCTGGTGTTCCTTGGAATATGCCTTCTTGGTGTAAAACTTTTCCAGAAATGCTCATAACAGTTTCTTGTAGAATGCAGACTGTGTAACGCACTGGCTCTATTCCGTGTTTTGAAACTGTCTTGGTGACAGTCTATCAGGCTCATGATTCATGAGCGTACTCTTTTGTTTTCTACTAATCAAAAAGGTTTAGAGGGGGAGACCAGAATTACAAACTACCCATAGAGAAGAGGGGCTTCCAACTACTATAGCATGTTCAGCCAGTGAGCCAGTACCACCCATTTCACGAGCATCCTCTGATACCACGTAAAATGCTTTTTCAAAAGTAAGAGGCTTGGGCATTTGCAGTAAGGTCTCTCTTTTAGTCATAAAGCTTTCCACCTTGTTAACAAAAATTCTATATTTTGAGGAAGCGCGCTTTTCCCTGGATATAATAATTGTCTATCACCTTCTATGCTCCATATTGGACCCTCACCTGCATATGAAAACTTTCATTTCAGGTGTAATTCGTATTCTTGTTATAAAATTTTTGGTTGCATGTTGGTTTTGTTTGATTTAAATCCACACATTTATCTCTTATTATTGGGTCAAGCGATTAGGACATTGGTATGCCTTTGTCCTGAGTTAAATTTCTGAATCTATTGTCAGGTGTTGTGCTCCATGAAGGTTGAGAAACTTGTCATACCTGCTGTCTCTAAACTTGTGAAAACATGGACTTCTGTCTTTGGTTTCAAGCCGCTTGAAGAACCAGAAAAGAAAGAAATGAAGCGCATGAATTTAATTATGTTCCCTGGAGCGCAAATGTTGCAGAAACCTTTATGAAGGCAGCGGTTCACTGAAGGGGGAAGTGCTTTTCATTTGTAATTTTTTTACTATCAAACGGAGAATGTCATTTTTGGGAAGACAGGTTCAAAGGGTCAACAATATAGCTCAATGGGACTTTCTTTTGAGGTATGTTTGCTTTCTTTCCTCACCGGCTTTTTGTTCTTCACTCTCAGTAGCTGTTCACACAATATCCAGACATTCTTGCCTGTGTCTTCTTATTTCTGTAGTTGCCTTCTTCTTCTTCTTCTTCGTCTTCTTTTTTGCATGCATGCATATATAAATTGTCCTTTGTCGTATTTTGATGAGGAAATTTATAAAATATAGATGCTGATATAATTGCTTTTATCCAATCCCCACTAACACCCCATCAACAAAAACTTTACGTACTTATACCTCTTGAACTCACAAGCAAAGCGAGATTGTTAATTTTTCTGTCAAAAGTAATGAAAAAGTGTCTAAAGTTCCTGAAATACTCCCCGTTTGATAACAGTGATAGATGGATGGGATTCGTAAGGAGATGGGATTAGGATTGGGATTCGTAAGGAGATGGGATTGGTAAGGAGATGGGATTGATAATGAGTATGTTTGTTTGGGATGGGATTAGATGATGGGATTATTAATATCATGTTTGTTTGAGATGGGATTAGATGATGGGATTGGATTGTTAGAAGAAATTGGTAATGAAAAGGGATTGATAATGTGAAGGAGTTGGGATTGGATTATTAATACCCCGTAATACCAAGTCCCACGGGGTATTAGCAATACCCCCTAATACCCCCTCAATTAATCCCATCGGACTACTAGTCCGAACCATTTTTGGTTACCAAACAAGGTATTACTAATACCATCACCTTCATAATCCAATCCCAACCTCCAATCCATTTATCTAAGCATAACAGCATGTTTTGGTTAAACGAATGGTTCTTCTTTTCTCTCTATAACATGCTTTCAATCTTCACAGCATGTTCTCATTAACAAAATGGTTCAACATCTATCACAAGGATATTTTAGTTGTGCTATTATGGTCATCAAATTATTGAAAGCATCTTTGACCGAAGAAATGAGGGTAGATGTTTCAGATTAGAATAAAATAGAGAGAGAGAGAGAGAGAGGGGCAAAGTTGCAAGTTTCAAGAACTTGGCAAAACTAAATTTGCCATTTAATAGATTTCGCGATAATAAACGAGTTTTTCCTTTGACGAAATCGAATACATGTATAAAAGAAGCATGTTTTTAGAAATGCTTATTATTTTCTGTTTTGTGACCTATCGTTTCTTGTAATTCACTACCACTGAAGTTATTTCTAAAACAGAGCAACCAGGCCTAAAATCAAGGAAACAAGTACAAAAAGAAACAACCAAAGGCAATGGAAAGAGAACAAAAATCGTATTTGATTGAATAGAGTTGTGAACACAAAAAAAAAAAAAATCAAACAAGTCACATGAGACACTCCAATATTTCAAAACATGCCAAACTTCTTTGGTCTAGCTCAAACATTTGCATAGTCATCGGAAATTTTTGTGTGTGAACCTTGAATCTCATGGCTTATATAGTGTGTACGATTAATTAGCCCACCAGTTACTAATTCATGTTGCATTTGACAAATAACTTATGATTATTTAATTCTCTTATGTGGTTATTTTACTTGTATAAATGGCCGTTTATTTCGATCACATTATAGACCTATTACTTAGCCCAATATATCCTTATAAAATAGACGAGTTATCTTTAATCTTTGCTAGATATGCTAGATTATGTCACTTTTTTTTTTTTATAAGCATTTTTTTTATTAATCTCTGAATTTGAAAATTACAAAGATTAAAAGAACAAGGGCAAATGAAAATGAAAATTACTATGCTTTGTTTGGATTGTGTTTTGAAAAGTTTTTTGAAAAATAGAAGGGATTATAAGTGGAGAGAGATAGAGAGAGAAATGTTGAAAGTATGGAGAATCTAGGGGGAATCTAGGAAGAATTTTTTGAAAAATTCTTTTTGAAAAGGGAAGAGAACAAGGCTTAATCTTCACAGATACCCAAGACCCAAGTGTTGGTCAAGGACCAACCAAACCCTAAAACACAACCCGTAACCCGAACTCCTGCCCTGAACTACGTGAAACATGCTGTCACTGGTCCTGAAAACGCTATGAGCGAGCCACGGACACCTCGCATCCCAACCTCCACCCATTGCCGCCGCACACACTCATCTAATGCACCCAAAAACAACCCTAGAAACACCACCTGCTATCGAACCTCTCAAACCCCCATGTTGCTGCCGAACACCTCAAATCCGAGAAAAAGAAAACCTGCATAAAGAACACACCCAAAACACCGTCGACCACCCAGCCGCCACCGTCCACAGCCAACGCTTCCACCACGAACAAAACACAGCAGCAGATCCCCCCCCTCCCCCACAGAAGTCTGACAAGCTGCAGCCCATCCACCACCACCACCGTACCACAAACTCCACAACAAGACCTGACACAGATCCCAGCCTGACAGAGGGGCCGGGGAACCAGCAGGCACATTGTCGTTATGCAATAAACTGGCACATCCAGCAACTGGTGGGAGCTTGCCGAGAACGAAAGGGCCACAAGGCCGTTAGGCAAGAAACCGGCACAACATCCACCAATGAAGACCGGTGAACCCTCTCCAGTTAGGAAACGGAAACGAGGGGAGGAGAGAAAGAGGGAAACCGAGGAGGGGAAGCGACAGTAGGGGAAGAGATGATAGATCCGAAAATGAAGGAGAGCAGGAGCCCCGGGGGAGGAGGACGCGCCGAGAGATCAGAAGTTAGATTATGTCACTTTTTATTTCCTGATTACCTAAGGTACAAAATATACGAGTTAGGCTCCGTTCCGGAAACCTTCTTAAAAAATAAGTAGTTATTTTTGCAACTTCAATTTAAAAAATAAGAAGGGTCATTCTACAAAACTCAAACAAAAAATTTATTTCACATTTTCAAACTCAAAAATAATGTAACTGAAAAAAAAAAAATTTTTTTTTGGTATTGTATTAAAGATCTCAATGAGATCTATCAAACAAGATTAATCGTGGTAGGAAAATTATTTGTGTAAACACATGATTTTTGAGCTTGAAGTTGCCGTATATAAAAAATAAGACTGTTGCTATGAGAATGGGCGTCGGCGAAGGAAAATCTTACCGACGGCTGCGTCGGGCCTTCTCCGGCCACCGGACAGCCGATCCGAGCCGTCCAAAAATTCTAAAAAAAAAAACCAAGGGGGCTAAAGCGGGAATCAACGGCATCCAAGATGTGTAGGGTGCTTGATCCGAGCACCCCTCTTCCGCGTATATATGAAACCTCATATATTCGCGGAAAAGGGGTGCTCGAATCAAGCATTCTACACACCTCGGATGCCGTTAATTCTCGCCTAAGCCCCCTTGGTTTTTTTTTTTTTATAGAATTTTTGGACGGCTAGGATCGGCCGTCCGATGGTCGGAGACGGCCGGGAAAAGGGTTGCTCGGATCAAGCACTCTACACACTTTGAATGTCGTTGATTCCCGCTTTAGCCCCCTTGGGTTTTTTTTTTATAGAATTTTTGGACGGCTCAGATCGGTGGTCGGAGACGGCCCGGCGCGGCCGTCGGTACGATTTCCCTCCGGGGCTGTCGCTATCACATATCTTTATCGGTCCTTTTTTCTGGAACAAACCTTCTTATTCAACAAAAAATAAGAACTTGTATCAGTTCTGGAACAGTCTTAGTATCCTGCTAGATATGCTAGATTATCCGTCACTTTTTTATTTCCTGATTACGTACGGTACAAAGCACTCAATACCCTGTTTGGGTTCTTTGTTTTTGATCGGTGCCCTGTTTGGGTTCTTTTAGAGCTAAAGACAAGGGAAATTGTCTTCGTGATTATGTTCTCCTTTGGGTTTGCTGAGAATCAATTAAATAGTTGGTAAAAATAAAATTTTCCCTATTTTTTAAAATTTCCTATTATTATACGCTCAAATAAGCGTCTACCACAACTAAACTACTCATTCGTAGTAACTATATGGAAAGCTGTACAAATTCAATGTCCTTACTGACTGGCTGTCTAATTTTGTTTTCCTCTTCGGCTTTTACTGCCATCAGCTTGAATTGATCTAATCCTTTCCAGTTTTGCACCCCCGTATGACTCAGCAATGGTTTCCCAGTTTTTTGCCTTATTCTATAGTGGATGTCTTTTTCGGTTTTTTTTTTTTTTTCCAGAAATCAGCACAACTTTAGTCCCATGTCTTTCCTACTGTATATAACATATTTGCTGCAGAAATACCATGAGGATCTTATATTTATTGAAATTCTATAAACATAGGTGGTAGAATAGGTGGGAGCAAAAAAGAATACAGCACTTCTGTAATTTGATTTGATGTTTATGCAGTTTTTTGGCATTTCTTTTGCATTAGCCAGTATTATCTCTCTCTCTCTCTCTCTCTCTCTCTCTCTCTCAGTTGCTGATGTTTGTGTTCTTGCACAGGAGCATTTTGCAGTGTATATATCTTGACTAGGATGCCCGTGGAGTTTTAAGCGCATCATGTTAAGGGGGTCAAAGCGAGGTCTGGTGATAATTGCCAGTTACTATAGTTAAGCCTTTGAAAACCTTTACCCAAAAAATAAAATAAAATCCTTCCAAAACAAAACTCTCTCTCTCTCTCTCTCTCTCTCTCTCTCGAATCACCGCAACTTTTCCTGATTCCTTGCTAATTTGGAGGTGTGGACCTGCTGAGAGAATGTTAAATTGAAGCCCACAAATACTTGGACCTGCTGAGAGAATGTAGGCGCTCTCTCTCTGTCCTTGACCGTCGATCATGAGAGTGACAACAAAGCCATCGTCATAAACTATCTAGAATGGGATGATATTGTCAGTCAAAAAAAAAAAAAAAAATCTATCACAAAATACAAAGGGTGAAGGGTGATTGATATACTGGCACGGAAGTAGTTTCCATTTTTCACATGTAGTGAGGGGTGCAAGCCGATTACCATCTATTTTCATTCTTTCCATTTACAAATCCACTCTATAAATCTGTTGCACAAAAACACCCCAAATCGGACACTATTTATCTACAAGGCCCCATGTGAAGCCATTCTTCTTCTTCTCCTCTCCTTGAGATCAACATTGAAGCTATGTTCCGGTATGAAATATCCAATAAAAATATTCAATTAATTGAATTTCCACACCATTAAGGATTCACCATGACATAAATTCTAGCCCAGATTTCAGACGTATAACTTAGACTACATGAATCAAAATGTAAAGAGCCAAACAACGAGGGGGGAAAAGTTGACACCAGTTGAACTAGCATTTTACAAAGGTGGCATTCCTGTTCCCAACCCTAATTGGATTATAAATGCGGCATCTCACTTCACCAAATGCACTTTCGGATGTGAATGTACTCTATTTCTCCTCTAACATCTCATTGCACTTTCAAACCTGCTGCATCCCACAGGTCGTATACCTTCATGGGGATGTGAAAAATGCCAACCGACTTCTTCCAAAACTGTCAGGAGGATGGATCTCAAACCAGAAGAGGCATACTAAACATTGAGCC
The DNA here is from genome assembly GCA_025413875.1 of Rhododendron molle. NCBI lineage: Eukaryota > Viridiplantae > Streptophyta > Magnoliopsida > Ericales > Ericaceae > Rhododendron > Rhododendron molle. The sequence continues at coordinate 23,948,715 of CM046390.1, forward strand.
CGTCCAGAACTTTTAGAGATCAACACAGAACTGGCATATCTGGTTGAGATTGCGAGCTGTCAGAGTTGTCTGCGACCAAGGGACTCTTTTGGAACTCATTTCTTAGCTGTCCACAAGCAGCACTTGCATCCAGGCCTCGTGTTTGGCGTACACTGGCAGTTATTTTACGCGATTCTAGAGCAGCTTCAAATGCGGCCACCTGCCAAAATTATAACATGATTAATATAAGTGGCAACTTCAGGAATTATGCTGTGTTGGATCATAGGAATTTTTTCCTCCAGAAGTACGAAAAAAATCAAGTAAGAAAAAAAATTCAAAATGAAATGAATCAAATGATACAAGGAAAAATGTATCCATTTTATGTATCCATTTTTACGTCTTCAATTACAAAAAAAACAGATCCAGTTGAAATTTTTTAGTTTACTGTTTCCCTCCGTCTCTTTTTAAGTGTATCCTACGAAAGACGTACAATTTTCGGATTAAAAAGTAAAGAACTTCCACGTTTAATTTTATAACTTTTTGGCGCCAATTTAAAGAACTTACAGAGTAATTCAGATCTTTAATTTGGCGCAAATAAATTGAAAAAATTATGCGCAGAAGTACTATCATTTTTTATCTAAAAATTGCACGTCTCTTTGTAGGGGACACTTAAAAGGGTTCGAAGGGAGTACTATATTAGATCCAAACTAGTAACCAAACTAATTGATTTCAACTCAAATGATACAAACATATCAAATATTTCAACAAGTTGAAGGAAGAATAAGAATGCATCAATTTCATCCACGTAAGGATTAAGGGGTGATGCAAGAAAAATGAGAAAATAAACATACAGCTTTTCTATAGGGACGCCGGTATTCGGAACCTTCAATTGGATTGAAAGGTATCAGGTTCACATGATAACCACGTCCCCACTCATGTAGTAGCTCTGCAAGTTCTATCGCATGCTCAACCGTATCATTGACTCCAGCTGCCAACAAAAGCCACATCAATTTTGTGTTGTTCAATTATTTGAGAGGGGAACGTAACAGAAAGTTTAGGTTCCAAATGACAATACCTAGAAGTGTGTACTCAAAAGTTACCCGTCGACTGGTCTCTTGGAAGTAATCTGTGCAATCTTTCATAATTGCATGCAGAGGGTAGGATTTCGCACTAGGCACAATTGTTTCCCTAAGTTTCTGGTTTGGAGCATGTAAGCTGATGTACAAGGAAGCAGATGTGGGGAGAGAAAGATGAATAAACAAGTAAATATAATGATGACAGCAAGAAAACACAACAGGAAAAGATATTAAGACAAATGGTCTTTTAATATAAAACTAGAGCGAAACTACACCTTATGAAGATTGCATATAACACAGAGAATATTCAAAAAGAAAAAAGAACACGAAAGCTCTAAAATGTACAAATACATACTACATATCCCCAATACAACACATAGAAAGTATCTATTTCATTTTCTTCAAAGCAACAAGCGCAACAGATGTATAAGGAAGTCATTTCTCAATACAATGTCCAAAAAAAGGGATAAGAATCATATGGTTGTGGACCAAGTCAACTAAATCATTTAAACAGGTGATTCTTGAACAATGGCAAAATTATTCGTATGTTAACAATAAACTACCTGACAGCCAAGGTGGACTGAAGTTTGTGAGAAGCCAACTTTTTAATTGTGTTGGGAACCCCAACAGTTGAAATTGTCATCATTCGTTGCCCAATTTGCACGTCCTTAAAGATAGCAGCAGGGAAGGAGGAAAAGAAGAAGATAAGAACACAAAACGTAGAAAGTGGGATTAGAAATCCAAAAGCTTACAATTGTTGCACTATTAAGTATTAACTACCAGTAGAGGTACCTTCACTAAGGGAGAATTGTGCTAAAACATCAATGGAATAAGAGAGTAACCGCAAGTATGAAAAATCAATACACTTGAAAAACTTCACAAGAACAACCTTTGATGTAACTGTAAGGTTGCTGAATTCAAATGCTACAAAATTTGTAACTAAAATTGCTTCCCATTTTTAAACCATAGGAAACCTGATGAATTTTGAGAAAGTAAATATGTATTCAAACAAGTATTTTGGATTCCAGTAATCTTAAAACAAATAGCCCTGATTTTTTTTTTACAAGAAATATATAGCCCCTGATAGATGATGTAAATCTCACAAATAATGTCACCAAGTAAAGATGTCAAAGTGTCTACTTTAAAAGACATCATCTGCTTCAGAGAGGTTAAAAAATGTCCAGCAACTGCATGATAGCATTAAGGAGTTGTAAATGCACCTTATTCAAGCATTGATGCGCTTCAAGAACTGCTTTGAGGTTCAGCATAGGCTCACCCATTCCCATGAAGACCACATTTGTAACCCTTTGCTGGAAGAGCTCCTCTATTGCCAAAACCTGTGCACATGAAAAGTCTGACACTTTGAACGACATATAGAAGTGAGACATTGCAAGATACCAAGATTGATAGTGAAAATAATAACTACAAGAAACGAAGACAATGCTTGTATAAACAACAAGACTTTCTAGACCTAAGGAGATTTCCATAAGGACAAACCTAGTTTCCTTTATGCTGATGGAGGATCTTACATTAATTGCACATCAATTGGTTTCTTTTCAATATAGTCTAAACATCAATGCAGCTCCTGTTTGAGGAGTCTAGAGATAAAAAAAAAAAAAAAAAAAAAGAGATGTGACAAGAACCTGCTCTATAATTTCATGTCTCTGAAGGTTCCTTGAGAATCCCCCCTTGCCAGTAGCACAGAATGAGCAGCGCAAGGGACAGCCTACCTAAATAAAATCATAACGGAGGAAATAACATAATTTAACTTAAAATCACATGAATAATTACCTGCACATGCATAGAACCAAGTAACCAACCCATTAACAGTAACTTATTCTGGTCAAAAGTACCTGTGATGAGACACATGCAGTAAGGCGAGCAGAGCCTTTATCATCTTTAACTGGTATACCAACTGTTTCAACTAGTCTGTTGTCCTCTAACTTTAATAATAACTGCACAATCAGTCATGAGAAGAGAATTTGTAAATCCGAAAGACAACCTGTACGGAGAAAGGAAGGGGGAGGGGAGCAAGAGGGAGGAGATTTTCAATGCAAGATTCATAGTTAATAAATTGGCCCAAATTAGCTTGTAAAGGATAAATATCTCCACTTTAGGTATAAAGCTATAGCTAAGCAGGACTATTGATCCAAATATGTAATTAAATTCTTCTCAAGCATTGTTTAGTGCTTCAAAAGTTTAGAAAAAGTTATACTGAAGACTGAACGACAATGTTAAACTCCTGATAATTTTTCGTCCCCATTTTTTGTTTATATGAGACGAATATTCTCAACAAAAATAACTTAATATCGAGAAGGGTTCTGTAGGGATGTAAAATGGACCAAGGTACTCGTTTCAATTCCTTGAAAGCTCATCGAACAACATACTGTCACACAAAACAAACCAAAGCTTGAACATGTTTTGAAGCTTGTCAATCTTTGAGTTCGGCTCAACAAGCTTATATTACATGAGAAATCGAAGACTTGGGCTAAGCTCGTAAGCATAGAGAAATAGTTCGCAATGGGGAGGACGATACGACCTCAAAATCAGTCTCCATGCAGGTTCTCAAGCACTGATGTTGAATCAAACCGAAAATTTTTATGCTGAATCAGAGAACTTGCGATTTGATAAGCCCATCATTTGAGCCAACTATAACAAAGGAGAAACTTTCATTTCTGAGTGGTTTCTTTCTTCACTTATTTGGGATCAAAATCTTTCACTCTTTGTTTCACTTGAGGATGTTTGTGCCTGCTGATCCGGTTATAAGCTTTGAATCTATATCACAAAGTGCTAGTCCGATTGATCAAGAAATTTCTCTCCAAAGAACTGGCAGGGGAAGTTGCACCAGTTTTGATATGAACCCATTTTGAACTTTGTGATCTAAGAAAACCAATTTCAGTTTGCAAAATCTGAGGATGCAATATTTTTTTCATTTTCTACTGTCACGTACAAATATTGCTCCATATAGAAGAAAATCTCCATCATTTTGCACTGTCAACTATCATGTATTAGACGAGAGACAAGTGAGGTGGTGCCTACAGTCCAGTCACCAGTGCTTGGGAAGCCAGGTCAGGACTCAACAAAGAAAAAACCCATAAGAACATCACAGTCTTTTTTTCATGACCACATACATCCATTCTCTAAGCACAACCATATCATCACTTCCACTACCTTAAGCATAACCATCACCACCACAGCTATATGTCTATCATGTCCCGAGAGTTCAAATTATTCAACTACACAAAACATTTTCTTTGATAGGATACAGCCCAACGCAGTATATGTTTCTAATTGGAAAAGGTTGAAATCCATTTAGCATCCCCAATTTTTTGGGGAATTCTTCGCTTTTAAATGGGAAATTGTCTGTGGTACGCAATTCGAATACATTTCCAATTCCACTAATCAGATAATACCGCTAAATATACAATCTTGCTGGCCTGCAGCCTCAAAAACCAATTCCAAGGCTTAAAACATATCAATCTCATATAGCCCCAGCTCAAATCAAGCTCTACCAATGTCATTCATCGCACATAACCGCCTCCAAGACTTCTTAACACGCCATAGCAGGACTCATAAATGCAAATGACAAACTTAAATATTTGCATACCTAGTGATGAATCCATCCACCCTTTCATCGTACTCGGAATAGTAAATATGAGGAATTAAATATCAAAAGTAAATGCTACGCAACCAAACCATAAAGGGAATTGCATACGAAAAGTAAAAAATCACCTTTTCACTATTTATACCATAGCAGGACTCATCAATGTAATTCATCCACCCTTTCTCCATTTTGTAATTAAACAATCAACAATATAATTCAAAAATCCAAGTAGTTTCTCCATCGAAAGGATCCGGACTGGTTACAAGTGCTATGAACCCTATGACTGTACCTCCTTTTAATTATTTGAAAAGAAAACAGTTGTTTCCTTAACTTTTAGTTAATCTCAATCAAAACGACAAGGGGTGGCTACCTAAGAGCCTGTTAAATTAGTTAAACCCGAGTTTTTAGTCCGCACACATCACTGTCTATATGGATTCGACTCCGGTCTTACCGGATATTGTGCTGTCGGTCTCCGCCCTGCGCTTGGGACAACCCTTTATTTTAGGACTAGGAAATCATCAAGCTTTACACATAAGATAATTAACACTTGCTGAACCCCTACCGGTAGGACTCTTTCATCTACCGGTAGATGAACGAGTCCTACCGGTAGAACTTGACCTACCGGTGGGTGAAAGTTCCTACTGGTAGAAATTAGTACCTTAACAGTGCCATCAGCCGCAGTGACGGCTTGATGAACCGGTGACCGCCCAACCCTCCACCCGGCATCCCGAAGGTTACTCCTGAATGCCTGTGGCACTGTTCACTCAAAATCACATCACATAAACCGAAAAAGTCGTATATAACAATTCTATGACCAATCAAACCAAAATCCCAAAAAAGAAATGGAAATGGAGAGCACTCACAATTGCTGAAATCCTCAATGTCTTTGACCTTCCTCTTGTATAGAAGATGATGAAGTTGTTTCCCTCTATATTTTTCCTAAATTCAATTCCAAAAGTAGACAATTACCTTATAGAATTAAGGGGAAAAAAAAGAGAGAGAGAATACTTGAATAAAATTCAATATTCTAAATCAAAATACCTAAAAAGAAGTTCAGGTTAGGTTTACCTGACCTAAGTCGGCGGCGAGTTGTTGAAGCTCTAGCTCCGACATGCCGAGGAGCACGTGCGAGTCAACGTGCGGGAGTTTCTTGACGGAGGGGAAGGTGACGGCAGCACGCGAGGAGATTGTTAGGGCACGAGACCGTATCGCACGTGCGAGAGGAACGGAGGACGTGTGATGAAGTAACGACATTGACGGTGGGGGTAAAAGGAGCTCGCTGTGTCTGCTGTACGCTCCGATGGAGGGCTGTGCAGAGAAAACAAGAACCCCGACGCGTCACAGGAGGGAAGAGCCTTAAACCTTACCTTTTGAGAGGCCCCCCCGGCCCATTTCCCGGATTACCCCCCCACCCCCCGGCCTATTTCCCGGATTAACCCCCCCCCCCCCCCACCTCACGGTTTGCCCTTTTTTTTTTTTTTTTTTTCCCCTCCCTTTTCTTTGTTTTTTTTTTTTTTTTTGGTTGCTTTATTTCCTTTTATTTTTATCCAGTTTGAAATTTTTTTTCCTCTTTACTTCTTTTTCTTTCTTTTCAATTTGAATTTTTTTTTTCCTTTTTTAAATTTTCAATTATTTTCTTTATTTGTTTCTTTTCTCATTTACCTCCCTTCTTTTTTTTTCGGTTAACTCAATCTGGTTATTAAAAAAAAAAAAACGAATTAGTGGTCTAGGCAACTGACAAAACCGAATAATTTTTCCTCCTAGGTTCTGCAAAAAACAAAATTTTTTTGCCGATAAAAAAAAAACTCTCAAAAAAATTTCAATGTGTGGTGCTATGCTTTCTCCGGTCGAACCTTCGGTGCTGAGATGGCTGAGACGGTTATTCTTGGTTGGAGTCTGCACAGGAAACGAACACGTTAGTGCCCAAGCCCGAATCGTGGTGGTCCGGGATAGGCACTCCGATGATCAAGTCAGTGACAGGAGAAGAGAGTATGTGAACTTGAGTTTTTAGGGTTTGGGGGTGAGTATTGCGTACCTCATCTCTCAGCATCTCCACTCCTTTTATAGGCGGGGAAAGGTGGAGTCCAAACCACGCGGTTACACCACGCGCACAGTGATTGGTTCGCCCACTATGGCATCCAAATCCAATCCCGTGAAGTTAGACTCGTCATGATCCCTAACGGTCTGTTCTTACCATAGTGGGATTAATGACACGTTCCTTATTCAACCGACTCCCCTCCTGACTTCCTCTAGATATAGTTCAGTGGTAGGCAGCACCGCTTGAGCTCGTTGAAGCGATTATCTGGTTCGGTGGTGCGTCGCCTGTAACGACCCGGATTTTTGAACCAATTTTTTTTTATATAATAATATTATTAGGATTATTTTCTTAATACAATCACCTATTTTTTTTAAAAAAAAATACATAAATACATATAATTATCTAATTCTATTTTTTTTTCTAGTTGCATGCATGCATACAACTCTCCCATCTCTCTATCTCCTATTCCTACTTAGTTTCTACCACCTCCGTAATCCTTAAACCGAGCTCAATTCGTCCATTTAGAAACCCAGTTCAACTAGGATTCAATCTAATCTTTCTACATCAAATTCTCTTATAAATACAATACCACTCCGACCCTAGGGCACGTACGACACTCACCACCTTCCACGAAGTCAGAAAAGAGAGAAAAACCAGAGAGAATCAAACCCCGATCCATAAAATTTTAGAGAGAGAAAGAAAGAGAGAGAAAGGTGGGTTTCATAGATTCAACCAACCAAAACCCAAATTGACCGTTCCATTCACCTTCTACAATCCCAAGCATCCCCAAAGATCAACCAATTCGAGCCCAAGGTTCCCCGATCGACGAAACCGAAGTTGTCTTCTCCAAACGTTCAAATTCGATCGAAAACCAATTTAATCCGATTCGAGGTACTATAATTCAATCCGAGGCCTCCTCTAAGTATATTAAGTGTTTATAGATATAACCCAATGACCCCCGTAGTCCCATGCATTGAAACGAGTGAGAAAAACCCGAAACTGACCCCGACCTCGCGGCCGCAACCTGCGGGCTGCTCCAGCCGCAAGAACCAGGGAAATCGAGTTCGCGGCCGCGAACTCCATGTGGCCAGACCGCGCGCCTGTTTTGCTTTCGTGTCGAATTGATTTTGCGACCTTACTAAACATCGTTTTTGACCCCGGATTATTTTTCCTAGGTTACCCACACTCTAAAGATCATACCTTGTTAGTTTCATATTTTTTTTATTTAATCTGATATTTATTGAATTTTTATTCGTTATCTTGTAACAATTTACAAACTAAAATTCATTGCGACCTTGTAAACTATTCCATAAATCCCCAAACTATTTTCCTAGTTTTCTAACATGTCAAAGGTCATAACTTACTGATTTCATAAACTTTTGATATTATTAGCTATTTATTTTATTTTTAAATAAGGATACAAACAAAAAAATAGTTACGACCTTACAAAAAATGTTTTTAACATCAAGAATATTTTATTAGACTTCTGACATCTCAGAAGTGATATGTTATTAAAATAAAATTTTATTTATTTGATTAACTATTTATTATTATTTAAGAGTTGTTTCTTAATAATAATACTGTAAAATATTATAAAGGAGGTTTAAAATTACGAATAATTTTATTTAGACTATTTACAGTCCTATAATGATATTCTGTAAATAAAAATGTATTTTTAATTATTTAATTATTTATTGTCTATTTATTCTTGTTTTGTCTGTTAATTTAAATCTTTATATTCAAAATAATTCCGTGAGCGTTCAAACCCAACTTTTAGCACTCGAACTTATTATAGGGGACTGTTAGGACCTTTATTAAGGTTACGATAATTATTCTAATATTTTTAACTAATTAGTGTATTTAATTAGTGTTTAATTAACTTAATTACTTTTAATTAATTAACGAAAGTCTAGAAAATTATTTTTAAATCTTAATTAAATAATTCTTACATTCTTAATGACTTTGTGATCATACGAGATTAAAGGCAACGGCCCAGTCATAAAAAGTTATGTGATTGCATCGTTTAATAAATGTTTTGATCCGTCTGTTATTCGTTTTTAATTATTACTGAGAATGATATTGTGTTAATGTTTCATTTGAATGTTAGATTGGACCCTAGGGACATGGGGTGGTATGCGAAATAGAAATCACATAGACGATGCTAAGTAAAGGATAAATTGTGAAGTTTTCTTTCTGTTAGAGGTTGCCTGCAGGCGTGATATTGAGATATGATGAGATTGTGATGAGAATTGAAACTGGCAGGAGTCTAGTGATGATATAAAACTTGGCAAAGTAAGCCCAGTGATGTTTTGATAAAACCTGGCGGGTAGTCCAGCGATGTTTTCTGTCGATAAAACCTGGTGGTGGTCCAGTGACGTTTTATATTGATAAAACCTGGCGGAGGTCCAGCGATATTTTATGTTGATAAAACCTGGCGGTGGTCCAGCGACGTTTTATGTTGATAAAACCTGGCGGGTAGTCCAGCGATGTTTTCTGTCGATAAAACCTGGCGGTGGTCCAGTGACGATTTATGTTGATAAAACCTGGCAAGTGTTTCAGAGATATTTTGTGATGATAAAACCTGGCGTGTGTCCAGTGATGTTTTGTGATGATAGACTGGCATGTGTCCAGTGGTGAGTTGATAGACTGGCGTGTGTCCAGTGATAATTGTGATGTGGTATATAAGATAGGCGAACCCTAGTTGTGATTCAGGCATGATAAGCTATCCCCTTGTTGTAGTATTGTAACTTAGGTTATCTACGACAGCAAAGGGAAGTGATCTCATGGGACCGAGCATGGCTAACGGTTGGGGAGGAAAGATCTCGCGGGGAGATCTTAGATCACACGTTAGGCTAATGGACAGTAATAAACTGGTTTACGTGAGAAATCTCTGTTTTACTTATTCGTGTCATTATTATCCTGTTTACTTGCTCGCTGTATTGTAAGAGGGGTATATGGGTTGGATTATAGTTCGGGGTGAACTCTTTCACTCAGCCACGGATTTCCTGGCATCCGTGTCAGATTTTGCAGAAAATCAGGAAGAACCGCAGAATCCCGAAGGTGACCAATTCTATACCGAAGAGAATCCGGAAGTGGGAGTTGAGCTAGAATACGCTTGGGACCCATATCAATCCTAGAAGACGGCTCTATTATCTGTTTAGTTTATCCCTTTAAAGACTATTTTCAATATTTTTACAATAGTTTGTAATAGATGAATCCTTAGGACGAATTATCTGTTTTGGATTTCAAATTGGATTTAATAAGTTTTTCGAGAATTAGTATTTAATACCTCCGATCTTACTTCCGAAAATCGGGGCGTTACAACTTGGTATCAGAGCTTTAGGTTCAAACCTCGGCCTTGGGTAGATTGGATAGATCCCCGTGTATATAACCAATAAGTCTATGTCGTCACGTCCCCTTTTATATATAGATAGTTATATATATACATTAGCCATGTTGAAGTAAGAGTCCTTAACTGATCTTACACATTAGTGCGTCGGTGAAGTTATGGAGGCTCATTGTCTGACGAAATCGACAAACGAACGCGACAGCATCCTCTTTTGCCTCGTAGCGTTTTAGCTTCGGCATGACAAAACGGTTTGGAGGCTGCTCTTGTTGAATGGCGTCGATGAAGGGAGATGCCTTTGCCTTTCCGAGCTTGGAATCATCCGTAGGTGCAGGTGCGGGTGCAACGACTGGCGCTGGATCCCCTTGCCGAGCCTCATGAGTTGCCCTTGGCTCTCTGTGACGATGCCTATGTTCTCGCCGAACGTGATGGTTTAGCCGAGCTTCTGCTGAGGGCTCCGGATGTTCCACCCTCGGTCCTTCATGCCGAACAAGTGGCATGTCTACGCCGTCATCCGCTGCTTGGTACACCACTGGCTTCCCTGTGTATTGATCATAAAGAACAATGGTGTTGGTACGTTCGGACCGTGTTCCCCTACTCGTTGTTCGCTCGCCCCGCGAACCTGCGACCCGTCCTTCGATGTTGCATTTGGCACGTGATCTGGATTGCTCGAATCGCTCGGGTAGTTCTCCCGTTCGTTGCCGCACAGGTGGATCATTGAGATTTAGAGGCCTTTTCCCATCCGCCTTATCTTGTTGTCGTCGAGTAACACGATGGGTTCGCCCCGAAGCTCCCGTTCTAAGAGTACCGGCCGTAGAATTTGTTGCCGAAGAACGTGAACTCTCGGCCCGAACGACACTTGCCACTCGTGGACGAGAAGACGCTGGGTGATCCCTGGGGGTGCGATTGAGCCTGTTAAAGACGGTACGACGTTCGGATGGAGCTCCCTCGATCGTCTGTGCCTGTCGTGTCTTTCGTTTTCTTTTTTGAGGTTTCTTCGGTTGGCTTGGTTCGGCATGGTGGCCACGGATAGGAGTCACGCCCGCACCTCCATCCCGTGCTTCAAGGCGTTGTTATAGGAGGGTTATGACGGCTGCTTGACGCCTTTGCTCCGCCAGGGCGTTATCGAGTTCGGTTGGTGGATAGCTAAGTAGACGAGCAACTGGTTGAATGGTTCCAGCGGTGTGGCTAGGCTCAATGTTCAAAGAGCCGTACCCAGACAGACCGAGGGTGAAGTTTTTTGGGCCAGGTGGAGGGAGGCGTTGCATCATGCCTGAATGTCGACGGGGGAGGAAAAGGGGAGGTCTATGGCTCAAACGCAGGTCCACGTTTTGCTAGGAAAGACGGTCCCCAGCAGAGTCGCCATTTGTGGGGGGCTGTTTTCAACCTGGACCTCTTGAACTCTCTTCTCCTCCGCTATTGAGCCGTGGAAGGTTGACGTGGAACGCCGGGTACCTGCAAACCGGAGGAGAGTGTTCCTCCGGGTAGAAGCTCCAACGATCTAATTAGTACGGGAAAGAAGAGTAGGTGCAGTCGTGTATGCTAGGAAAAGAAGAGCTGCTTACGTGAGAGGGAGGAGTGTGTATCAGTCCTTTTGGGGTAAAAGGTACCTCTGTATTTATAGGCAGAGGAGTCTGTCATGCTAAGTAAGCCGAGCGTAGAACTCACGCGCGTTCCTACGCTTGGCTGACGTCACGTGTCAGGAGCATTTAATGAAGGCCGCCTTCCAAGATCTGCAGACGCAGATGGGTTCATGTCAGACATGTCACATCATGCAGGGACGGCACGTCAGTGAGATGAAAAGGCAACCCACGTATCATGTGGAAGGTTCTGGAATGTTCTGTTCCAGCGGTCTCCGAACAAACAGGTCCCGAAGGAAAGATTACTGGCCAAACAGACGGAGGCCGGGAATGCATAACATGTTATGCCGAACAAAAGACATCTACACCCAACAAACCATCGAGTGCAGATATTCGGATAACAGTCCACGCTCGGCGAACAGTTACTGACCTTCCTTACGTTCGGTGAAGGATGGATGACGTGTCACCGGGCCAACTCAGCCCTCATCGAACTGAGACAGCTAAACGATGGACCCCAGGCATGACCCTTTGGACCTTATGAACCCCTTCGGATATTTCGGCCCACTACAGATTCGTTGCTGTACCCTTGGCCGCAGAGGAATTGGATGTAGTCGGATTCGCCGGCGTTGTAGATTCGGCCTGGATTCGCGGCTTTTACAGGGTTTATGTGGGCCGAACCGTAGGCGTCGGCTTCGGGGTTTTTCGTTGCGCTCATTGGAAATGCTGAGAAAAACAAGAGAGAAACAGGTGATTTAGGTGTTTTTTTTCCGCAGTTCATTAAGGCTGAGTTTTCCTACCAAAAGGGCTAAACAGATTTAGGTGGAGTTCCAATAACTTTTTGGACTTTTTTAATTTTGTCCTTATTTGAATTTTGTGTACGAGACGAATCAAAAAAGTAAAAAAATAAGGCGTAAAACTAACAACCGTGAAAAAAATTTAAATAAAAACAAAACCAAAAAAAGTGTTAATGGAATGAGGTCTTATTTTCATTCACGAATTGCAAATAGAAATAAGCTCATTTACCCCCTTTAACCTGTTTAGACTCGTAGGAAACTCGGCCTAAGATGTTGGTCAAACTCAACATGTATTTTTGGGCAATTTCTGATGCTTTTCAAATGTTTGATTTGTTTATGCAACGCTTCTAACCACACAAACAATCTATGCATAGATTGTGCACAAATTTTGTTATGGGGCTCACCAAGGATCCCAGATAAATGATCCGAGCCGTTCATTAAATGTAAATCCATTTTTCAAGGGCCCTTGCAAAAAATCAGCTCAATCTAATACCTATAAGTGCTCGATCCAATCATCTAAATTTTCATAAAGATTTTCGGATAATAAAAAGTTAGATGATTAGATCGAGCACCTATAAGTATTGGATTGAGCTGTTTTTTTTGCAGGGTACTCTTGAAAAATTGTTTTACATTTAATAAATGGCTCGGATCATTTGTGTGGGACCCGTGGTGGGCCCCACAACAAAATCTGTGTGGATAGACTTATTGTTGTTTATGAGTAGTTCAAGACCTGTGGGGGCATTTATGGGCCTTCCTTAACTCACTTTAATGACTAAAATGGTTTGTTTTTAGAGCTTGTTGAGAACATCAATTATACCGAAAATCAAATGTTTTCATCATGGAATGAAGTCGGGGGTCTTATTTTTTCGGGATTTCAAAAAAGTGGTGGCCTTAAGTTGATATAATTGTAGCACTGTATTGTTATTGAAGTTTTCAATGTAGATTGTTTGAATTTGAAAAACTTACCAGTGGGTCATGAGAGCTGACTTAATAGCAGCAGGTGACCAAGTTGGGTGAAACAATTTCACATTGGCGGCGGCCCCAGAAGCATGTGGGCATGACATGGAAGTGCCAGAAATAATATTGTAAGGACCAACTCTCTCATCTCCTGTTATTCCCGTTACTGTTGTAGCTTCTGACCATGCTGCAACAATGTCCACTCCTGGTGCCGCTAGATCCGGCTGTAAGGGAAAAAAAAAACTCCAGTTACGAAGGGAGAAAATGATTATATATGTGTTGATGGTTAAATCAGATATTATTTTACGAATACTTATTACCCTGAGGATGTCTCTTGTTATTGGGTTCGGCCCCCTTGATGAAAACAATGAATGGCGCCAATTTGTCTTTCTTTGCAATACTCTTCTCTATGGTCACTGTTGGTTTACTACAAAAAATTATAGCACATAAGCACAAATAGTGTCACAAATTTAGAACGCATACATTGAAAAAATGCCTAGAGAATATTGGATTCTATACACTATTTCAAAATTTTCATAATTGGCGACATTTTTGATAGATTAACAAATGGAAAATGCCTAGGAGTAGATTGTAGTTGGGACCTAACGACATGTTTGGATGGGGGATTTGTCCCTGGATTTGAGAATCCCCCAGACTTGTTCTCCCCCTCTCCCTCTTCTCCGGAGCTTGGCTGTGCAAAATCAAAGGGGGATTTGAGCCCTAGCCGGACTCCATCTCTGGCTCTTCCAGGTTTTGGTAACGACAGGGGGTACCCCTGTCGCTAGTGAATCCGGGTGGGTATTTGACTGTTTTGCCCTTGACTTTTCACTTTTGTGGGTTGTTCTCGTTCATTTTACAACCAGACCGAGAAAGAGAGAAGAGAGAGAGAGAGAGAGAGAGAGAGAGAAGAAGAAGAAGGAGGTCGCCGATCTATTCTCTGGCGACTCCACCGCCGTACACCGACGGGTTCTACTCTCCACCTCATCTTCCTCTACGTCCTGACCTTGTTTTCCTTTTTTGAAAGGGCTGAGGTATGGTTCTGAAAACCTTTCCATTAGTGAACGTCCTTCCTCTATTGTGTAAACGTACTCATTTAAGGCAATTAATCTCATGTGTAGGTCGTTACTACCTCGCCGATGCCGGTTACACTAATGGGCTGGGAATATTAGCACCTTACAGGGGTCAACGATACCACATAAATATTTGGAGGTAAGGACACATGCTCTAGAGGCGGGAGGAGTTCTTCAACATGAAGCACTTCAAAGCACGAAATGTCGTAGAGAGATGCTTTGGAGTGCTTAAGATGAGATGGGGAATTTTAAGATCTTACTCTTTCTATCCCATTAGGACTCAATGTCGCATCGTCATTGCCTGTTGCCTTCTCCATAATCTCATTAAGCGTACAATTGCGGTGGATCCCGTTGAGGCTCAATACACGGCATGGGAGCAGGCCAACCTACATAATATACCACCTGATGAGTACATTAGAACTCTCAAAAGTACAAACCAATGGACCCAAATGAGGGATAACTTGGCAACCCAAATGTACAACGATTGGTTAGCTCATCATGGGGGTGGCCAATAGGATATGTCTAACTGTGTTATGTAATAATTGCAATAACATTTGCTTGTAGAATTCTTAAACCATTGGAACTTGAATTGTGTTTACTATTTCAATGTCATATTTAGGTATTTAGTGAGTACATTACATATGTCATGTTGTCATTGTTATTAAAATCAGGGTATCGAACATAATGGAAAGTGAAGGAACTGCGCAATCTCAAACATCAAGTGCTAAGGACAAACAAGCTCGTAGGCTGTGGACCTGTAAGGAAGAGGAGTGCCTACTTACTGCTATGATGGAGTGTATCTCCGAGAAGTATAGAGCCCATAATGGTTTCAAACCGGGCTTTTTCAATGAGGTTGAGAAGGAGTTGAAAAAAAAGTTGGCCGGCACGACGCTTAAAGCGATACCCAACATCGAGTCAAAGGTGAAAAATTGGAAGAAGATGTTTAGTTTAATTCTCGACATCACACGTATTAGTGGGTTCGGTTGGAACTATGCCACTAATTCAATTCAAGTGGATTCGGA
The DNA here is from genome assembly GCA_025413875.1 of Rhododendron molle. NCBI lineage: Eukaryota > Viridiplantae > Streptophyta > Magnoliopsida > Ericales > Ericaceae > Rhododendron > Rhododendron molle. The sequence continues at coordinate 23,964,181 of CM046390.1, forward strand.
TGACGTGTGGAAAGAATATGAGAAGGTAACTTCTCTACTCTTCCATTTTCACTCACACAAATTGTTCTCACCTCCCACTTTTAATGTATGTCATTGAATATGTGTAGTCTAATCCGAAGGCGAAAGGGATGAATGGGAAGGCTTTTCCCATGTTCGAGAGTTGGCAATTTCTTTTTGGGAGGGATAGGGCCATCGGTGAAGTTGCCGAGGATGCGGCGGAACTTGACGATGTTCCGGCCGACCCCGTTGAAACCATTAACCCCGTTGACTTGTTCAATGATTGTTATACTCCGTCCTTTGCAAATGGTGACCCGACTTTTGTTGACATATCAACTTCTTCCGAGACACCAACAAGCTATGCCATTCCCCCCACTCCAAGAACCAATGCGAACACTCCGGTGACCAATGTTGTGCCGGAAAGGCCTAAGAAGAAGGCAAAGGTGGACGCAAAAGAGGCATCCATTCATGACGCAATAGGGAATTACAAGGCTTAAAGCAGTACGGCGTTTAATAAGATCGCCGATTCCGTTGGTTTTGAAGACCGACTCACTGCCAAGATAGAGAAAGTGTTTGGCGAGCTTGAGAAACTCGACCTTGAGTTGCTTGATATGTTTGTGGCACACGCCATAATTGTATCGGCGGAAGAAAATGTGGACACGTTTTACGGCATACTCGAGAACAACAGACAAGCATGGATGGAGGCCGTTTTAGTGGGCAAAATCAAATTGAAGGCCACTTAGGATTTCTCCATGCTTATGTGTAGAATGTTAAACATGGTCGAGAATGTGATTCCTTATTTTTGTAATTAACTACGTACTACTTTTGGCCCTTTATTCGAGGATGTGATGCCTTGTTTTTGTAATGATGCACCTTATAACATGTTAAACTTTTGATAATTTATATTTCGTACTCGTTATGGCAACGATGATGATCATATTGGTAGGTGAAATGTTAGAGGCAACGATGATGATCAAATGTATGAGATGGGCAATGATGATGCATTTTAAGTTTATTACAATGTGTATTAGTTGGTAATGATTTTGGCAACTATGATGGCTGTAATGGCAACTTAGTTATTGGTTAGTGCTACTTTGATTATGGTTATTACATCTGAGCCCAAATGATCATTTTGTGGTGGCTGTTACCTGTTAGCATACAGGGCTATATGTGTGTTTGTGTGTGTGTGTAGGCTTGTTTGTTGGCTGGTTCAGGCTGCATTAGGTTCTGTTTGTTGGCAAGGTTTTATGGCAAATTGTTGGGCTGTTTAGTTTATGGTTTTTGGCCAGTTTTGTTGCTGTAGCTTTGCTGGATGATGGGAGCATTAGGTTCTGTATTCTGGGCAGTTTTATTGATGGTTTGTGGCTGTTTTTGGTATGGTCTTGTGGCTGTTTTGATTATGGTCTCTGACAGTTTTATTTCTAGTTTATGTCATTACTATGGTGCAGTTTTGGTGCAGTTATTGGTTTACTCTGGCAAGGCTTGCATGCCCTTTTTTTGGGCTATATTGTTACAAGTTTTTGTGCCCTTTCTTTGGGCTGTATTGTTATAGGTTTTTGGGCTGTTTTTGGGTACAGTTTGGTGTCTGCTTTTTGGACAGTTTTCTTCCTGCAACTTGGGCAATTTTTTGGCTATTTTTTTTGACACTTTGGTGGCTGGTTTGTGGACAGTTTTGTGGCTGGTTTTTGAGCACTTTCTTGGTGCATTATGTGCAGTTTGTTGGCTGATATTTTGGACAGTTTGGTGGCTGATTTTTGGACAGCTTTTTGGCTGGTTCTGGCTGGTTTTTGGACCGTTCTGTTGCGGATTTTTGGACAGTTTTGTCGTTGGTAGTTGGACAGTTTTGGTTGCATTCTTTGGCTGATAGTTGTGTTATTTTTTCCTGCTAAGTAATCTGATTTCCTAGGCTATGACGATATAGACGCAAAATTTAAAGGCAAGGCATTATATTGGCGGGACAACTTATGAGGGCCAATGGTTTAATGACCGTTTGGCAACATAAGTTGTAGCCATGTGGTGCACTATGTGCCGGTTAAATCTGAGCCCAACAGTTGATGCTTACACTTACATCAGTTTTGTTCTGCAGTTTCTTTGGTTTGTTATGTAGTTTTTTTGCTGCTTTTTCTGGACGGTTTTGTGGTTCTATTTTCAATGGACCCAAGTGTTGGCTGTTAGCATGCAGGTTTGTGGAATGTGGCCAGTTTTTATCTTGTGTCTTCGACAGTTTTGATGCACTTTGTGCTAAGTAATGTTTGGGCAAGGATTGTGGCTAGTTTTTGCCCTGTTTTGATGCTGTTTGTTGGGCAGTTTTTTTACCAAATTATTATGCAGTTTTGGTGCTGTTTATTGGCCAGTGTTGGTGCTTGTTTCTTGGGCTTATTGTTATGGCAACCTTGGAACAGTTTGTGTCTGGTTTTTGGCCTCTTTTGTTGCCATTTGTTGGGCTATTTTAGGGGGCAAATATCGGCCAATTTTGGTGCTCTTTATTGGGTAGTGTTGGTGCAGTTTCTTGGGCAGTGTTTTACTGTTCCTTGGTTGCCTTACAATCTATTGTTGGCTGCTATCATAGCAGTCCTGTTCTGCTATTTACTCTGTGGTGTGGCTGCTACTGGTTGCTACATGGTTGTATCTGTTTCTTGGCTGCCTTATAATATGTTTCTTACTACATGTTTTATAGGCTATAATGATATGACAGACAATTTTGACGGTGACGCACTTATCTTGGCGGGACAACTTATGAGGGTCAATGGTTTAATCACCATTTGGCAACATAAGTTGTAGCCAAGTGTGGTGCATTATGTGCTGGTCAAAAGAAAATCTGAGCCAAGTACATATAAACATAATTTTAGTATTCATTATGTTATAAATGTGATAATCGGTATTTTCTCATAGATTTTACAATGTCAAGTGAAGATTGTCAAAACTATTGGGTGGTTTTCGTTGGGCGTAATCCGAGAATCTATACCACTTGGGCGACCGCGGAATCGCAGGTTAATGGATACCCGAGGAACTTGATCAAAAGATACACGTTTGATGAAGCAAAAAGAGCATTGTTACAGTTCCATGAGGAACGATACCGGCTCAATCAAATGCAATCGGTCCGAACCGAACATCAATCAACTGACGATGCTTCCACATCCACAAGTTCTTTGCAAGCTCAACATCAACAAAATCTATCAACATGCTTTATTCTAGAGATTTTTTTAGGTTTCGTAGCTTGTATTTTGATCACACTTCTATTTGATTCGGAATGAAATTGTAACTTTAATTTCTCCAATTTCGAAATCAAGACTGTATTATGTAGAAAACATTAGTAATCTCAAATAAATATAATTACTTGAGATACAAACCGGAATGATACAAATTCATTCCTCAAACATTTATTATCAAAAGTACGAACTTATTCTTCGACCACCTTCTTACAACTTCAAACTTCTAGTTTTCTTGTTGAACAAAGCAATGGCCCCAACGATTAAAATTGGGAAATTCCCTGTCCCGAAAATGTCTCAATTGTGGCCGATCCTACATTAAATTAAGACAAACAGTTAATAAATAAACTAAACAAGATTTAATATGAAATTGTAAACAAATTCAAAATTACTTACTCGAACAAATTCATTCCAAACATCATTTTCCACCACCAGTTTATTTTCAGTTGGATTCCACCCAGACCCCGGAATTCGAAGTATAGCGTCTAGATAAAAATAATCACGCTTCCATTTTTTTATCTTTCCTTCGATATGATTTTGTTTAATACCTGCTTCGGGGAAACAAACTCGCATTTGATTCTCAAGAACTCCTAAGTAGCCAGGATGAAACCCGTTCTCGGCTTGCCAAACCCTCTGATCTACAAGGCTCGTACGATTTGTAAGTAGTATTTCCTCTTCCACCTTGCTCCAAGCCCGGCATGCCATTTCAAGGAGTGAAAAATCAAAATTACAAAGTAATTTTTTAAAGGGAGATAGATGTGTGTGTGAAGTGATATGAGATAGGTAGTGGTATTTATAGACCACTTTACCAAACAATTTTGGTACAAACGTTTTTACCTAACAAAATTTTGTGCACCTACTTTTCTTTTTCAACTACCACAAAATATACTTTTTAAATTACTAAATTTAAAATATATAATTCAGATTTCTTAAAAAAAAAATTCAAATAAGGTTAATTTTTTTTCAATATAATTACATTTCAATTTATGCAATAATTAGTTATAAATATGTATTTACTGTAATTACCAAATGTGCTTTTTAATTACTAAATTGAAATTAAATAATTCAGAAATTCATCGTTACCCAGCTTCACTCCGCGACAGACTTCTGTCTATGGTGCTAGCAGCCACGGTAAGAGATCAAGGTGAGACATTCGAGACACTTCCGGCACTGGGGCCCGAAATAGCAGCGGAGTTGGATGTGAGTATGCCGTTCTTCATAGAATGGAAAGCTCCAATGGCAATTGGATCGTTAAAGTAGTCTTGAGCAGCCCCCCAAACCGAAAGAGAGATTATATCCACCCCATCAGCTATGGCATCATCCAATGCAGCGAGGATATCCGCATCATAACAACCGTCAGACCAACAAATCTTGTACACTGTGAATCGTGCAGATGGAACCCCTCTGCGGGGCCGTTCCTGCTCCAAGGCCGAGCAAGCTGGCATTCTTGAATACTCGACCTGCAACTGTAGAAGCGGTGTGGGTGCCGTGGCCTTCTGAATATCTCGGCGAAGGAATATCTCCTGGAAGGAACGAACCTGCGGACCGATACTAATGAGCTCCTATAATTTTTCTGCAAAATATTGGAACTTCATTTAACATTGTAGTAGTAACTAGTATGGAAAGACACAGATTTGTAAGGGATCGAAAGGATTACTTGTTGCATGTGAAATTGGAGGAGGATTGACAAGTGCCCATCGTCGTTGAAGCTCTCAGATTCAGGCCAAACCCCGTTGTCGAGCATCCCTGTTATAAGGTTGCTTTTGACTATTGGCGCTCTCTTGACCTTTTGAGAAAATCCCATGACCTTGTGGTGTGGAGCTGCTTCTTTTCATTTGGGAACACGGAGACTACACCCTCCATGCCTGAATTCAACATCTTAATTGTGAGATTGAAACGACAGAGTAATTGACGTTTATGAAGGAATCGTTTCTAGAGAATTGTTGACCAACTAGCTATTCTCTTCCTCTGTCAGCTTCGATACGATCGAACCCGTTGAAGCTCCTCTTGTAGATGTGGAGTAAGGATTTTGATGCCCTGCTGCTGCAAGTTGAAGTTTTGCTTTTAGGTTAGAAGACAACAGTGTTGAGTAATAAGCTACTGCTATCTCTGATTAATTTTCAAAATAAAAAATAAAAGTGGCCAACCAAGATAGTGTCGAGTGGCGGACCCAGAAATTTAACATAGTGGGGGCACCAATTTTTTTTGTAACCGTAATATATGAGTTACAGTTAAGCACATTTACTCCAAAATAATTTTAGTATTCATGATAAATTAACAATGCCACGTGGGTTTCTTTTAGTGCCACGATATTTTGTTTGCACTCACTATTCTACCCCTTCAAGGAAGGAGCAAAACAATCTCCACCTTTTGACCAAAAAAAAAAAAGAGTCTCCACCTCACGGCCAATTGGAAAAAAATGTCTTGACCTCAGGCATGTGCTTCTTTCTCTCTCTTCTTCAACTATTTTCCATTAAGAAAAGTGCAACCCACTTCTCTCTCTCTCTCTCTCTCCGTACTGCTTCATTCCTCTCTTCCTTGCACCACTTTTCTCTCATTGTATCCGCCATGGAGTAATCATATATAATTTCTGAGTTCAAATAACAAAATTGAAATTCAAGTATAGTATTGAAATTCTCAAACTGGTCGCCAATCTCAATATTATACTTTTGCAAATCTCCCCCAATTTGGCTCCCTCACAAGATCGTCCAAATTGTTGACGATTTGCCTCCTTCCCCATGACAGCGACAGAGTAAAATTCGAATCGAGCAACACCTTAGGGTCATTTTCTCAATGTTCATCTTTTATTTGAATGTGTGGAGATGAGTAAAAATTACAGATTTTCTACATCTTCGTCGTCTTATTGTCTTGAGGATTGAAGAAACATATTTTTTGGTTAAGTTAATTCATTAGCCAACGCACTTACTGTTTGCAGTTGTTTACTGTCTAAGTTTCTAAGAAAAATTGTTGTCGTCGGAGTGATAATCTGAATGGGGTGGCAATCCAAGAGGGAAGAGGTGGCAAATGTCGATCTCTAATGAGAGAATAAACGGGAAAGTGAGAGGAGTGTGGTAGTTGTTCTCTGCATAAACAGAGAGAGAGAGAGAGAGAGAGAGAGAGAGAGAGAGAGCATTGAATGGATTGTCTGACAATGGCTTTGACTAATAAGGGTTAAATGGTCAATTACTCCAAAAATGTCGTGGCCCTAACAAAAGAATTCGTGGCATTAGCGCCGCCCTATATATATATATATGTATTTTAATAATTAGTTACTTGGACAAACTTGCGCACCTTGACTAAATGCATTAAAACAACACTAGCACATGTTCATCATCTATTTTTCTATTACTAACTCTACTATTACAGTTTTGAGGACAAAAAAGTATACAAATGCAATGTGGGGTAAACTCGAACCCATGAATAATATAAAAAACACGTGCGGGCCCCATATGAATGTGAAAAATTGTGTTTGAATGATTGTGCATGTAGCATGATTGACAATGTTATTTCCATTGACCTAATAGTCATCTTACTATATTAGGTACGTAAGAAAAGAAAACTGTTTATGTTTGGCATATCAAGCCCGGCCCTATCACCCAGACAGACCCAGTCCAAGCAATTGAAATCCAACCAGATCAAAACTAAATCAGTCGCGCTATTGTTCTTCTATCTCTCGATTCCTCTCCTCTCCAACAAGACAAGCCTTATGAAAACAAACAAAAAAGACCCTACCAACACAAAACCCAAATGACATGCACCAACAATTTCAGTTTACCATAAAAGATCGAGGATATCTAAGGAGTATACGACTACCGAATGAAGAAACAATATACACATGCGCATTTATATGTGTATATATACTAGGTGCATACCCTCTCGTGCTAGCACGAGAATTTCGTGCCCGTTTTATTGTTGGTTTTTTTTTTTTTTTGAATAAGCACGTAAAACTAACAAATGCAAAAAAAAATTTGAATAAGAATAAAACCAAAAAAATATATTGCATAAGTTAATCACTAGCGTAAACACCCCATGCTGCCGTAATTCTATTTGTACACTCGTCATCATCTCCACTGTGACAATTATCTAGCCCCTTCAGCTGCAGCAAATTAGAAACCACTAAGTTACTTTTGAATGGGGAAGAGAAGTAGATAAATGAAAAACCAAAAAAGAAGAAGGTTGCGCGAAGAATTTTTTTTTTTTAATCTTTTTGCAATAAAACTCGAAATAGTGAATTCATTTAGGTCTAACACCTCTTCCCCTACAAAATATGTTAACATTTACGGCCCGTTTGGATGCAGGAAAAGAATGATGGATATTAGTTAATAAGGGGAGATAAGATAGTAAGGGGTATTAGTTAATAAAGAATGACCCACATTTATAGAGGGAGTATTAAATAGTGATTGGTTAGGATGGAGTATTAGAGAAAGGGGATTAAATAATATTTGGTTTGGATAAGAAATAAAATGGGGGTATAAGGAAGGGTAGATGATGTAAAATGCTGTCAAATAACCCTTTTGCCCTTGTGCAGTGTTAAGTTATATTCTTCATTATAATTAATATAAAATTGTAAAAATTAATTACTTTTTCATAATTAAGCAATAATAATTTAATTCAATAATAAATAAATTAATTTAATAAGTAAAAACAATTGAAATTCATTTTTTAACAGTTTTTTTTAATAATTTCGTGTGTTTTAAAGTGTGGATGGATGGGGTTGTATGGAACACATGGGCACAGGACCCACAGGATTGTAGTGCCCCAAAACTGTGTCGTTTTGGGGTAGCAAAGAAAAAAGACTAAATTACACTACGCCCCCCTCAACTAACACTCATTTGCACTTAACCCCCTCAGACTACAAAACCCGACATCATGCCCCCTCTAACTATCCAGAGTTGACACTTAACCCCCTTTTGTTAGGTCAAAAGGCAGTCAACTTAAATGGGATGTTTGGATCGAGCACTTATGCACATCGGATGCCGTTGATTCCCACGCCGCCACTCGTTTTTTTAAAAAAATTTTTTGGACGGCTCGGATCGGCCGTCGGTGGCTTTAGGGCTCTCATAGGGAAAATGCACCGACGGCCGTTTTCGGCCACCGGACGGCCGATCCAAGCTGTCCAAAAATTTTTTAAAAAAAACCAATGGACCAACGCTGGAATCAACGGCATCCGATGTGCGTAGGTGCTCGATCCAAACATCCCATTTAAGTTGACTGCCTTTTGACCTAACAAAAGGGGGTTAAGTGTCAACTCTGGATAGTTAGAGGGGGCATGATGTCGGGTTTTGTAGTCTGAGGGGGTTAAGTGAAAATGTGTGTTAGTTGAGGGGGGCTTAATGAAAGAAAAAAAGGCAGCAAGGAAAAAAAAGCTGGGGGAAAGCTAAAGAAAAAAATTAAAAATTGTAAGTGTTCCAAATTTTAATCTGTTTGAACCGGTGGAAAGATTTTAATTTTTTGATCATTTTATCCTAAATGATCATAATTAAATTTTGACTCTAGGCTCTTGTTGATTAACCCTAAGAAAGTCGTAGAACCAAATATATTAGGGCTAATCAACGAAAGCCCTAGAGTCAAAATTTAATTATGACCATTTAGAATAAAATGATCAGAAAACTAAAATCTTTCTACCGATTCAAACGGGATTGAAATTTGAAACACTTAATTTTTTTTCTCAACTTTCTCACATAGATACACTTCTGCACTTCAGTCACACACCCCGGCAGAAATGGAAAGTTGGGGTGGAGGAAGGGGGATAAAGAGGGGTGAAGTGGTCAAACTTCGAGGGGGATTGGGGGTATAATTTATGGGGACCTCAAACCCTGCCAAAAAATAAAATCGCCGAATCCCTCATCTCCAGTCTTACCGAAGGAGGAGGAGGATAACCGAAGACCCCTGCGACTTGAGTCCCCAAACGAGGGCAAGAGATGGGCTCCAGGTCTTGGATGAGGGGTATTATTCATCCCCTTCTTTTACTACATCCAAACGACCCCTTAATTCCGTAAATAAGACCGCAAACATAGTGATGGAAAAGATGTACCTTGTTTGGATGCAATGAAATGGGCCAAATATCTATGCATAATAAATAAGGAGAAGTAGAAAGAATGTAGTACAATGGCATCTATGGTACTTGTTTTCATCTACAGCTCCCTTGCCTATTTCTATCCTTTTAGCAAACTAATGTAATGCACGCCCAACGCCACGTGCTCATAGTTGTTTATGTCACAATTATATATCCAAGAAAGGAAGGTTTAATGGTATGTTGGCAACTTGGGGTACAATTTTCAAATGTCCTGTAAAGTGGAAGAATAGCATGGCATAACATAAATATATACTAAAATCTGGAGCTATCAAGTAGCAGGAGGTAAAAAAGAAGGAACATGTGGAAGTAGAAAAGGAGGTAACTAAAGAGAACAGTGGGAAAAAGTCCGTAGCGGTAGCAATCGATTCAAGCATGCAAAATTTATACTTACAACTCACCCATCATTGACTTCCTATATGGTTGATCAGGATAACGAAAACTTGTTGCAACTCGTGTACACACATCCCCTCTAGCAATCATCAATCCACCAAAGTGACTGCTACCCCCACACTGCGGAATCCAACGCCACTGCCGTCTCCCTTTCTCTTTCTCATGTCTTTGACCTGCTTCCACTCTCTATCTTTATGTTTATAAGTTCATCTATGTGCCTATCTAATTATATTAATAACAAGCACCAGCACTCCAACATATTTTTTTTACCACAGCAACTCTATTCAGCTTCTCCCTCACATTCTGCAACAGTTGAGAAAGATCACCACTCCATTTGTGAAATTCCAACCCCTTGTTTAGTATTGTTTCTGATACCTGAAACATGGGGAAACCAAAGGAATTTCACTTGACTTCCACCTCAAAAACTTATTATAAAGATTGAACCAGAAATCCAGATGCTGCACCAGGAAGATTAGATAGTCAAATGAATAGATGTCGCAAATTGCTTTTCCCACTCCCTCCCCCGACACCCCACCCCCTGACCCCACACTCATTTTCCGGAACTACCCCTTCCCCTCTCTCTCTCATTTTTTTTTTATAAAATTTTAAATGGTAATAACTTTTTTTTGACGTATTTTTTTAAAATAAATTTTATATTTTTGAAATCTACTCAATGAAACCTATCAAACTTGCCTAATATTGATGGTGAAATAATGAAAAATGAAAAAATTATATATTTTGTGGTAATTTAAACTGTATAAAGAGGTTGAAAAATTAAGTGTTCCAAAATTCAATCCGTTTGAACGGGTGGAAAGATTTTAATTTTCTGTCATTTTATTCTAAATGGTCATAATTAAATTTTAACTGTAGGGCTCTCGTTGATTAACCCTAAGAAAGTCGTAGAATCAAATATCTCTTAGGGTTAATCAACGAGAGCCCTACAGTCAAAATTTAATTATGACCATTTAGGATAAAATGATCAGAAAACTAAAATCTTTCTACCAGTTCAAACAGATTGAATTTTGGAACACTTAATTTTTTAACCATATTTTTTAATATATAAACTGTATAAAAAATATGGTTAAAAAATTAAATGTTCCAAATTTCAATCCGTTTGAACTGGTGGAAAGATTTTATTTTTTTAATCATTTTATCCTAAATGGTCATAATTAAATTTTGACTCTAGGACTCTCGTTAATTAACACTAAGAAATATTTGATTCTACGACTTTCTTAGGATTAATCAACGAGAGCCCTACAATCAAAATTTAATTATGACAATTTTTCTACCTATTCAAACGGATTGAATTTGGGAACACTTAATTTTCCAACCTCTTGATACAGTTTAAACTACCACAATAATATATAGTTTTTTTTCCAATTTTCCAACCTCTTTATACAGTTTAAACTACCACAATAAAAGGGAAAAAAGAAAGAAAAGGGAAAAGAAAGAAAAGGGAAAAAAAGAAAAAAAAAATCAAATTGGAACGAAAGAAAACAAAATAAAGAGAGAAAAAAGACAAACGAGAAAGAAAGAAAGCGTGGTTGGGGGGTTGTGAGGGAGGCGAGAGCCCTGAAAGACCCACAAAAAATAAAAGATTACGCAGCAAGAACAAGCACGTGGGTCGAAACAAATGGGTTAAGTAAACTGCTCTCTAGTTTCCATTTAAAAGTTATACCCCCAAAATTCATGAACATCAATGTCGCGGCGGGATTTTGAAAAGGGTGCCATTTTAAGGAAGAAAAGAGCGCATAGGTTCTTTTATATACCCAGAGGCCCCATTTACTTGTTTTTTTTTTTTAATTTTTTCCAAATTAATGAAGGAAATCATTTCACCCGTACTGAATTGCATGCATCACTGATCCAACGGCACTACTTAACACAAAGCACAAGAAGAAAAGAAAATATATGAACCGACGGGCGTAATCTTGCATAAAATTAAAAGGCTAACATGCTAGACTTACAATGAGAAGCATCCAACTTCAGAGATACAGTTGCCAATTTTAAAGGTATAACAGTAATATAGATACCTTTTTCCCAATCAATCGACCACCGGCAGTTTGGGCAAGGAATGTGTTATAGAAATGGCAAAGGAATGCTTGAGGATTCAAAGAAAGAGAGAGGGAGGAAGCAACCTTACCAATCTTTGCAAATCGATGTATTTTAGCGGTAGAGTGCATCTTAGTGTATGTCATGACTGCTCACACATGGAAACCCCTAAAGAACAAGAAACCATATTCAAGATATGAAACACAATAAGAATGCTCTGGTTTGTTCCATGGCAAAAAATTGATTCGATAGATTCAAAACAAACGTTGCAACATATACAACTATATCTATAGACATTTATCCATAATTTTTGCTTAGGGCGTTGAACTTTTGCTTCAACCATAACAATTGTCACTTGATTAGACATGAACTCAAGGTGTTTTCCTGTAATCTAAGGGTGTGTTTAGAATTAGAAAAAGGAAGAGAAAAGAATGAAAAAAGTTAGCGTCCCCTTTTGCGGTTTGCTTCAGCTTTGATAGAGTCTCTCATTCTCCCTAAACACAGTAACTTCAATTCTTTACTTTGCTTTGCAAATGTAGTTCATTAAGTGTTTATAAACTAATCAATAACAGAAAGAGTATCCATAAAAGCTATAAGCATTACAATCAGGCCAAATGCACATGTATCAACTATCATATGAATGCATTCTTGCTCCAATATATTCAATTACCTTTCCCAACAGTATCTCGGCAATGTGATTGGCACCATGTATATATGATGTATGATAAAACAAAGAAAGCGATTCCTTTGCTGCCTAAGTAATGCAACGCCGTCATCTAATGCAACGCTGTCATCATCAGAGACTGGAACTCAGACCCACGCACCAATAACCCAATTTTGAGGCCCGAGAAGAGAAACAGGATGAACATTTCCTAAAATCAATGAGACGGAAAAGTGCCTTAACACATTTGTGAAACTCTCCCTTGAACTGCCTAACCCCAAGCTATAAGTCAATGGCTTTATTTCCATTCCCCCAATCACTTGTGTTTGGTTATTGTCCTAGTACATTGATCTGAAAATGTCTAAAATTGCAGGCGCAAAAGTGGTATTGATGAGTGATTCAGAGTCGGAGACTCATTTCGAGGCCATGCCTATTTTTCATCACCACTCATCTCCAATTCAATATTATATTTACAATTTTCACATAAAAAAAGTATTTTAAGTTGCAATTAGGTACATATCTAGCGAGACATGTTGAGAAAGGGAAATGACTCAACCAACGAAAATCATTTTCCTACATTTCTCATCAAATTACTACTCTAATCCCTTCTTCCATTTTTCTACCAAATCATGCAATCACAACCTCAAGAAATCATGCCGTGTGCCTTGTCTCAAACTGATACTTTGTCTTCTACAATTTAAAGCAAGTAGTTAAACCAAGTGCAAATAAAGCAAAGTTGATCAATTATCAAAGAGTGGTGAATGGAAGAGTTTTATGTACCAAAATAGGTGCTCACATGACCCACACATACCTTCCTTTTCTTGAACTCGTTCAAATAGCTAAGGTTGAAAAACTTTCAATCATCACCGGTCTCTCGGAAACTTTGCCCAAGTCAATTGGTTTGAGAGGGACACTTGAGGCCCTAGTGTTATAGGGAATATCTCCAACATCAAACCCCTGTACGTACATTAAGCAAAGCTACATGATCAGAATTAAAAGGAGAGGGAGATGTAAATTCTTTTAGTAAGTGAGAGGAAAATGATAATGTATACAGAAGGTTAAAAAAAGGGATGTAAGCAGAAAGTGTAAAAGAACATCCTGCATGTGTAGTAAATTTACATACCCCACTTTCCTTGACTCTCTTCGTGGATTCTTGCAGACATGTAAGACAGATGGGAAGGTTGTCCTGAAATATTTTTAGCTTCCGCATACCAATATCATGTTGTATTCTCTTCTTTTCATCATCACCCACCTTTTGCTTTTTTTGCTTTTTTGCTGATGGCTTCCCTATATAAACAGTTGGATCGATCATCCATGTAAATGGTCATGGTGACCCTGTCCTTGTATGCCACCATATTCTTCCATTCGGCATGATTCGAAGGGGAACAATATTGATATCATTGATATCATATCATAAAGAATAAAGAATATGGGATACACACGGGTTTTCTCGAGGTGGAAAGATATTGATATCATTAGGAATATTGGATACGCACACATTATTATTAATTAAGAGCAAACTCATCCTACCAGCAACCACCAAAATCAATCATGGTAGTATCAAAATACAGAAGAGACAAAAAAAACTATTACGGCTAGTGTTCCATTAAAATGACTAAATTATGTAATTGTGTGGTTCAATTTAGGTCGTTTGAGTTGGTTATAAAGTGTCGAGCTTTGGTTATTTTAACTTGTGGTGAATGGTACCATACACCTTAAAAAGTGAAGGAGATAAAAGGGGGTAAGGAGATAAAGGAGAATGATATATTACCGCTTTAGTTTCTCTTCAATCGTTTCAGCCTTGTCAGAAGAAGAAGAAGAAGAAGAAGAAGAAGAAGAAGAAGAAGAAGAAGAAGAAGAAGAAGACATGGTGATCGACAACCCGCAAGAACAAGCACAAAGATCCAAATACAGGGAAAAGAGGATACAAACAGAGCAATCATAATAGCCATACCCTATGAAGCACAGATACTGATACGGGATGCGCATACTACACGATACGGATACGGCGATATGGCAAGACCTAAAAAACTAGGATACAGATATGTTGGGATACGACTGTGCAAATTATAGATTTTTATAATTATGAGTCTCCTACTAGGCATAAGAAGTCAAAAAAAGAGTAGTTAAATTGCCAACACCAAGCACTAAGCACATCTCCATGACAAAAGAAAAAAGTCATTCCAAACAAAGAGAGTTAAAAGTTAAAACTAAAAGAGTGTAAAATTAATAAGGGCCATATCCTCCACCAGGACCACCAATTTTGTGTATATATATAATATATATTAGTGTGTGTGTACCAAATATAAAGTAAAAAAAAAAAAAAAACTAAAAAATAGGGAGTATCCAGACCAATGGAGAGAGAGTGTGTACCATGGAGAACCAGTTGCAATCTAGGGTTTGGACTTGGGAGGAGTCGACTGGTCCCACCTTCACAGGATATCGACTCCAATCTCAAGATGAGAAGGCATATAACATTAGGGTTCCTATCATAAAAATATATAATTTATAGTGTTATTACAGTTTCCCCCTTACACAGCTTCTACTTATATGTGTAAAAAGTTTCATTTTTGACCCCGCCGTATCCCAAAAGTATCTTGACGTATCCCTCTCGTATCAAAAACGTATCTGAATACAAAAACATTTAATTTAATTACAGAATACTTATTTGCCGTATCCAATACGTATCGGGCGCGTATCCGTATCTGGGTAGTAACCGATACTTGTATGTGACTAGTTTCGGAGTATCCGTGCTTCATAGGCCACACCCCTGAGCCATGTAGATCAAGTTGTGCGTGAATGTGTTTCAAACTTTCAAATACCAGTGGTGAGCAACACCTAGAAGCAATGCAAAAGCCAATGCACAGAAGGAGTAAATACCAACTTTTTTTTTTGTTTCTCTTTATTTTTATTTTTATTTTTGGTTTTTGATAACCAAGTAAATGCCAACTTGAATGATACAAGTCTAAAACCAAATACCAATGCATGAGTCAGAGCATCTAACCACTCTACCAGCTGACTTTCCAGATTCTAGGTCAAATAATAAGCGAGACCCAAGATGTTTGTATAGTCACGCTTGAAGTCATGGCAGACTTGGTAAATCACATGATCCGTTCCTTAGTGCTCTGCTTGGGCAACAATTGTCTCATCACCTCCATGAAAAATGACGTAGTAATCAAGTCGACTACTATTTAGACAACTTGGATGGTCCTTATAAAATCAACGGATGAAGGGAGCATGAGTCACCATAACACAAAAACAGAATTTAGAAATAATTTTTGAGTTATTAGTCTAAAAATATTGACTACTGAATTTACCAATAAACCTAAGCCCAGATTGTGAGCATTATAAATTATGTATGGAAGAATGTTGCATTCACAGGGATAGAAACTAATTAAAGGGGTGATCTGATGAATAAGTATTTTATTTTCACAGTGCATTCATAAATCCACCCGTACATTTCTCATTAGCAACAACCTTTGTCAACAAAACACTCAATATACAAACATAAGAACCATAGTAGCACTTGGCGGGAGCCATATGTATAATAATATATTACTGATCCAAAATTTTGGGCGGAGGAAGGGGGGTTGGGATTTCTCATAAAATAGTACACAACCAACCAAAACTATATTACTAGGCCCAAAGTCACACCAACAACTTCCAAAATTTCACATTTCATAACTCCTAAACTCCACTACAACACATGCATCAGGGGAATTTGGTACAATAAACTTGCAAACTAAGTACGTAGCACAAACTAAAGAGATCAGAAAGCACAATAACAATAAATTCATGAAACTCTTTCTCTGTGTGTGTTTGGAAAACATACTACAAACAGGTCTATAATATACAATGAATCAAAACTATATTATTGGGTCCAGAGACAGAACAACTTTCAAAATTTCACATTTCATAACTCCTGAACTCCACCACAATTCATGCATTGGCAAATCTGGTTTGGTAAAGTTACAAACTAAGTATGCACCACAAACAAAACAAATGAGAAAGCACAATATAACAATAAATCCACAAAACACACACACACACTCTCTCTCTATATATATATATATATATATTTATTTATTTATTTTTCCTCATAAATATATATACATATATATATCCTTATCGGAGACAAAACCATAGCCACAGGAGAGATGCCTAAATATTTGTCGGAGGAAGGACTGTAGCCTCCGTCACGGTCGAACATCAACAATCTACAGCGCACAACAATGACAACCAACTGAAAGATGCCTACATATATATAAATTGATCATACACAAGAACCGATTTCTCAGAGAAGTTAAATGAGAAGAAGTAGAGAGAACCTGTCGGAGCAAGAGCATACATACCTGAGATTTCAACCGGCAAACTTCCCAATAGCCAAGGGAATCAGCAAATATCGCTCACCAAACCAGGGATGAGGACTCTAGAAACATCTGTTTTCCTCCTGGAAGCGTGCATAAGGAATAACGATGGACAACCTACATGGAGAACCGTGCACAATGCAATCACGATGACACCATCATAGTGTTAGAGTTGGGAAGACGAAATTACCCCTGGAGTTATAAGAGGAGGCTGGCCAATTGAGGGGCTTAATTGGAAAATTTGGCCAAAAATTGGGAGAGCAACTCAATTGGCTTCAAGCCTCTTTTACTTAAAAGGACAGATAAAGTAATGAAGAAGCAAGGTTTAATGCATTATTATTTTATTTTCAAAGTGCATTCATAAATCTACTTCTACACCCAGCAGCAGTATTGCCAACAAGAAAATATCAATGTTCAAAGATAAGAACGACTGTACTGTAGTAGTTTGTGGGAGCCATTTGACTCACTTATCCAAATTGTGGTGCTGAAACATGGATCAAATTCTTCAAGGAGTAAAACCATACTGTACCGTATATACGAGGGAGAAAGTATGTAAGCAAAAGGTCGATACCATGCGCAAAGTAAGATCAGAAAAATCAGCAGAAAAGTACTAAATACACTCTCAATATAGCCAATATATATTACAGAGCCCAGAGTAAAGCACAACCAATGAAGGCTATATTAATGAGCCTAGAGTCCCAACAACTTCCAAAATTCCACATTTCATATAATAAGTCCCAAACCCTATAAAAACACATGGAGCACAGAAATCTAATCTGTTCAAATCATAAACTAAGTACCTGGTACAAACACAACAAATCAGAAACCAGAATATTAATAAATTCAATTCAAGATAAACTTTTGCCTCTCCTGGGGGAGGGGGTGAGTCTCGTGAATGTGTGTGTTTGAGAATCAGCACAAATAGGTTAATAATACACAATCTATCAAAACCATATTATATTGGGCCTAAAGTCACAACAACAATTCCTATAATTTTGCATTATATAAATCCTAAACTCCAGCACAACACATGCAGTAGCCAGACCTAGTATGCTCCACTTACGAACTAAGCATGCACCACAAACAAAACATATCAGAAGGCACAATAAACCACGAAACTCTATCTCTATGTGTGTGTGCGCGTGCACGTGCATGTGATATTTGTTTTTCCTTGTATGCAAAATATATATACATCTACAATATCAAAGGGAAAGCCATAGCACCAGAAGAGAACCAATTTGTCAGAGAAATTAAGAGAGAAGAGGTAGGGAAAACCTGTTGAAGGAAGAGCATAAACCCCTAAGATTTCAATCGGCAGAGATCCCACACCATCGCCGAAGATCATTCACCAAACCACGGGGGAGGGCTCTAAAAACATCCATTCCCCTCTTTCAAACGTGTATAAGAAATAGCGGTGTACTACCTGCATGGGGAATCGTGCACAATATAATACTCAATAATACACTCATAATGACGTCATCATAGTGGTAGACCTAGAAAGACAAAATCACCCTTGGAGTTACAAAGGAAGACTGGCCAATTGAGGGGCTCAATTGGAGAAATCGGCCAAAAATTGGGAGACCCTCTCAATTGGTTTTAAGCCTTTTTTACTTAACAGGACAGGATACCAGCATTGTGTCTTAGGCATCCCCTCCCAAACAATGTAGGAATTGTTGGGCCCGTTTGTACCTTATTTAAAGATACCAGCCTCATGCCTAAGGCATCCCTCTCCTAAAAAATGTAGAAATTGTTGGGCCCGTTTGTTTGATGGACTAATAATAAGGGTATATCTGATATATAATTTCATACGGTATATAATCCTATCGGACTAAATAATACTTTGAGGGGGCAGGGGGTGATTTTTCACAAAATAATACACAATCAACCAAAACTATTTTATTGGGCCCAAAATCGCAACAACTTCCAAAATTTCACATTTCATAACTTCTAAACTCCACTACAACACATTCATCAGGGGAATTTGGTACGATAAACTTGCAAACTTAGTACGTAGCACAAACTAAAGAGATCAGAAACTCGGTCCAGAGACAGAACAACAACTTTCAAAATTTCACATTTCATAACTCCTGAACTCCACCACAATTCATGCATTGGGAAATCTGGTTTGGTAAAGTTACAAACTGAAAACGCACCACAAACAAAACAAATAAGAAAGCACAATAAAAATAAATCCACGAAACTCTCTCTGTAGTTATTTTTCCTTGTAAATCAAACCAAACCAAACCAATCCGAGCCTTATGTCCCAATCACTTGGGGTCTGCTACATGAACCTTTTTTTATCAATTGAGCTCTGTCAAGGGCCACTTGTTCACATAAACCTACTATACTCAAACCTTTGAGCACCACAGCATCTAATGTCAATTTAGGTTTACCCCTTCCCGTAGCATTGCTACCCAAAGCTATCCTTTCCGCTCTCTTTACTACTGCATCTCCTGGTCTACGGTAGATATACCCAAACCACATTAGCCTATTCTCCCTCAACTTCTCTTCTATAGGTGCCACACTTAGTCACCTACCATTTCACGAACCGTTTCATTTCTAATCTTGTTTCGTCTAGTCTTACTACACATCCACCTCAACATTCTCATTTTCGCTACACTCATCTTGTTCACATGTTGTTTCTTAATAGGCCAACACTCTGTCCTATAAAGCATCGCTGGTCTGATGGCAGTTCCATAGAATTTTCCCTTTAATTTTGTGGGTACCCTCTTGTCACAAAGTACACCAGTAGCGCTCCTCCACTTGAGCTACCCACTTGGATCCTATGGGTCACATCATCGGCAATCTCTCCATCACTACTAATAATTTAGCCTAAGTACCTAAAATGATCACTCTTAGGTATCTCCTGGTCTTGGATCATCACTCTTTCTTCAAGAGCATTGCTAGTACCACTAAACTTACACACTATATACTCAGTTTTACTCCTATTTATTCGAAAACCTTTTGACTCCAATGCTTCCCTCCAAATTTATTTTTCCTTGTAAATATACATACATATATATCCATATCGGAGACAGAACCATAGCCATAGGAGAGATGCCTATATATTTGTCGGAGGAAGGACTTTAGCCTCCGTCATGGTCGAACATCAATGATCTACAACGCACAACAACGACAACCAACTGATGCCTAAATATATTTAAACTAATCATACACAAGAACCGATTTCTCAGAGAAGTTAAATGAGAAGTAGGGAGAACCTGTCGGAGCAAGAGCATACACCCCTGAGATTTCAACTGGCAAAGGTCCCAATCGCCAAGGGAATCGGTAGATATCGCTCACCAAACCAAGCATGAGGGCTCTAGAAACATCTGTTTTCCTCCTACAAGCATGCATAAGGAATAGCGGTGGACAACCTGCACGGGAAACCGCGCACAATGCAATGATGATCACACCATCATAGTGTAAGAGTTGGGAAGACAAAATTACCCCTAGAGTTATAAGGGGAGGCTGGTCAATTGAGGGGCTCAATTGGAAAATTCGGCCAAAAATTGGGTGAGCTATTCAATTGGCTTCAAGCCTCTTTTACTTAAAAGGACAGATAAACTAATGAAAAAGCAAGGTCTAATGCATTATTATTTTATTTTCACAATGCATTCATAAATCTACTTCTACATCACTCATCAGCAGATATTACCAATAGGAAAAGATCAATGTTCAAAGATAAGAATGATTGTATTGTAGTAGTTTGTGGGAGCCATATGAATCATTGATCCAAATTGTGGTGCTGAAACATGGACATAATTCTTCAAGGAGTAAAACCATACTTTACAGTATATATGAGGGAGAAAGTATGTAAGCAAATAGCCGATACCATGCACAAAGTAAGATCAGAAAAATCAGCAGAAAAATACTAAATACACTTTCATTATAGCCAATATATAACTGAGCCTAGAGTAATGCACAACCAATGAAGGCTATATTACTGAGCCTAGGTCCCAACAACTTCCAAAATTCCACATTTTATATCACAACTCCCAAACCCCACAAAAACACATGAAGCACAGAAATCTAATATATTAAAATCACAAACTAAGTACTCGATACAAACACAATAAATCAAAAAGCAGAATAATAATAAATTCAATTAACTCTTTGCCTCTCACTGGGGTTGTGTGAATGTGTGTTTGAGAATCAGCACAAATAGGTTTATAATACACAATCGATCAAA
The DNA here is from genome assembly GCA_025413875.1 of Rhododendron molle. Taxonomy (NCBI): domain Eukaryota; kingdom Viridiplantae; phylum Streptophyta; class Magnoliopsida; order Ericales; family Ericaceae; genus Rhododendron; species Rhododendron molle. The sequence continues at coordinate 23,985,122 of CM046390.1, forward strand.
ACTATATTATACTGGGCCTAAAGTCACGACAACAATTCCCATAATTTTGCATCTCATAAATCCTAAAATCCAGCTCAACACATGCAATAGCCAGACCTAGTATGCTCCACTTACGAACTAAGCATGCACCACAAGCAAAACAAATAAGAAGGAACAATAAACCACGAATCTCTATCTCTCTCGATCTATATGTGTGTGTGCATGTGTGCATATTTGTTTTTCCTTGTATGCAGAATATATATACATCTACTATAGCAAAGGGAAAACCATAGCAGCAGAAGAGAACTCATTTGTTAGAGAAATTAAGAGAGACGATTTATGGAGAACCTGTCAAAGGAAGAGCATAAACCCCTAAGATTTCAAACGGCAGAGATCCCAATCACCATCAACATCGCCGAAGATCGTTCACCAAACCACAAGGGAGGGCTCTACAAACATCTATTCCCCTTTTTCAAGCGTGTATAAGAAATAGCGGTGTACTACCTGCAATCGGCCAAAAATTGGGCGAGCCTCCCAATTGGGTGTAAGCCTCTTTTACTTAACAGGACAAGATACCAGCATCGTGTCTAAGGCATCCCCCTCCCAAACAATGTAGGAATTGTTGGGCCTGTTTGTATCTAGTTTCAAGATACCAGCCTCGTGCCTAAGGCATCCCCCTCCTAAAAAATGTAGAAATTTAGAAGTTTAAATCATGGGATATCATGTATATCCCTCACTTTGTGGGATAAAGATGGATTTTTCTAAATCGCCATAAAAATTAATGAGACACTGGGTACGTGGTCTCCTTAAATATATATACCCCTGATTTGTTTATTTTAAAATTGAACCTTTAAACTTCGCTATTAATAAAAGCACAATACACATGAGATTCCAATTCAAGCAATACTCTATGAGCTAGGGAGTTCCTATGCTTCCTTTTTAGACGGACTTCCCATGGTTCACATTGGACAAACTAAAATTATTAAAGGCAACCTAGTATTCTTCACTCCATAAGCCACCTAGTATTATTCTCTATGTAAGCTCAATACTACTTAACTTGAGCCACTTGCTTCACTGCCTATAATTGCCGATTGCCTTATTGTTGGATATTCAATGACGCACCAAACGTTCGGCAATCCATTTTGGCAATTTTAATCAACAAATCAGATGCCATAAAGAGCATTAAAATCTACCACATAAATTAGTTGTATAATCATCAAAGCAAACCAAAAGTAAGATAATCAAAGACGAATTATCAAGTTTTGACCAACAAAGCCAATATATCAAACTCATGGATAAGATCAATCTACTTGAACTACCTGATTGGCCGTTAAAATTGGGTACAAATACTTGTCGTCCTGGGTGAAGAAAATAGAAGCTTTTTACTGGCGACATTCCACACATTTTGCACTCTCCCTTATGTCAAGAAATAGGAGGAAAGCAGCTAATTAGAACTAGCATGGTGACCTTATTATGTATTGGATCAACCGTTGGGATTAGAAATTACAACCTACGTGGATCACAATTTGACGAACGGGTGTTTTCTATAACATTCAAAACGAGATAGAACTAAACAAACTATAACATTAAAATTAGGCAAATTTTGTTAAACATTTGAAAACCAAATTCACCTATGGAGGCATAGTCTTTTTCTCTTTGTTAGGAAAATACTACTTTTCTTGAGCCAAATTGTGATGTCATGGCCTCCGAATTTTGAATTGCTTGTCAGAGTATCAATGTTGTGTTGTGTGTCCGCGTAGGTTTCAATTAAATCATATAACTTCTTGCCTTGTGACTTAATTGAACATTCAATCGCACGCTGAATGACTAACATTCTGCTTTCACGATTTTAATTACCACACCAAATGCCGCAAACAAAAACCTTCAAATTCACGACATAAATCAGTTATATAAAAATCAGAGTTGTAACACAAAAAAGTGAACATATTAAAATGTGGATAAATTAAGTCAACTTGAACTACCTACTTCGTTGGCTAAAATTGGGATACAAATCCTTGTCACCATTGGTGAAGAAAATAGTAGCTTCTTACTAGAGACTTGTCGCACCAGTTAACCTCTACTTGCTGTCAAAAAGTAGGACCAAAGCAACAAATTAGAATTAGCATGGCGGCCTTATTCATTACATCAACTGATGGAATTTAGGCAATTAAAATTACATCGATCATGGTCGGCAAATGGCCATTGTCTAAAAGGAACGAAAAGGATAGATAACTAACCCAAGTAACTCATGCTGCTCAAAGAACTAATTAAAAAGGAAAACAAAAGCAAAACATTGAAGACACCACTTGCCAATAATTGCCCACTCAAACAAAAACTCAACCAAATGATCATGAAAATTAGTATTACAACTAAAAGTTTGAAAACAGAAATTCAAAACCTTTATTTTAAAGAAAAAAGTCTAATGCAGCGGAGACTAAAAAGAAAAAGTCTCAACTTAATTGATAGGTAATTTGCAACTTTTAAGATTACCTAGTTGATGCTAAATGCCATAGGATTTCCCACTCATGGGACACAACATTTATAAGTGCAAAGAGGTTCTCCATGAGATTCTTATATATGTTGTTCAAGTCAATTGCGTCATCCAAAGTGAGGTTTTGATCTTGTTTAAAGCCCAAGTGTCATAACAACAGGAAATAGTACCAAATGTAGTGCCTTCTCATTCCTGAGTGGTTTACTAATAACGGGATCTAAGCAATCTACTTGCCCAATTAACCGTTAGACATCACACTCATGCATATAAATCGGCAAATCTAAGTTAAATTTAAATCAACTTTTTTTTGTCATACCGCCAACCATCGATCAACCAATACTCATGCCGACAATTGAACAATAACATGTTACGATAGTATTCGCCTAACAACTAACCAAATGAACAAAAAAATAAAAGATGAATCAGAATAAATTAATAAGATCTATTGGCATACCAAAATGGAAAATCCTATTTATCTTCATTGCCAGTGAGGGATTCCGAGTCGCTCTAAGCATCCTTTTGCTGCTTCACTTCAACTCTATTCTTTGAAAATCTTGGGTAAGAAAGTAAACATAAATTCAGCTACTCATCAAGTGGGAAAATTTAACTACACGTCAAAGATTCAATTCAAATGGCATACAAAAAATGAAGTGGGAATTGCGCCTAGAAACATGTACTACGTATATCCCCTCCATTGCCCAAATAGTATCTAACAAAAATCGGTAATCTTTGCATGTTTGTTCTTGGAACACTCAACTCAGAATCTCCAAAATACAACCTTAATTTCACATTTACTCCAATATATCAAAATTGAGATTATACTCTTGATGCAAAGAAATTTACCCTCATGATGGTAGCTTCCTTTCAAATTGTCTTGCAACAATATGACTCTTGCATTCAAAAGACACACCTACACATAAGGTTGCTGCTACCCTAAAAATCGAACCGCGGGGAGAGAATCTTCACTGGTAATACATGAGTATGGTTGCTACTAGAATGATTGAGCAACAGAAGCAGAATATGAGTATGGTTGCTGCTAGAATGATCGAGCAACAGAACTAGACAATAACTATAAAGAGGAATGAGGTGAGCACTACATCAAGATGATTGTGAGCTTTTGTCCAATAAGATGCATGAGGCGTTGCATGAGATCTTTTAGAAATTAGAGAGTGCCTTGTGAAGCCAAATCCACGATCCCCTTTCTTTGAAAAAATATAGATTACTGACATGTTAACAAAATCTTGAATAGAGAGAACAAATGGGAAAAAACCAAGGTCACATAATTCCCTAATAGGACCATTCACTCCTACTCCCAAAGAGACATACATCCCCCACATGAAAGTGCTAATAAAAATGACCTCGTGGGTTCACAAAAATGATCAACAGTTTTGAGCTAATGGAAAAAGTAGAGAATGTAATTCTGCACACACGACAATCTCTTGTCTTGGTTACATGATTTTTTCAGTTTTACCGATTTCTTGTTCAGTTACTCTTTTGTGATACTATATTGGTTCTTGACCTTTAATGAAACTGGTAACAATAGTTGGATCTCTACCACAAAACCTATTAGAAAATAGTTGATTCAGCATTTAGAAAATGCAGTATGTTGTATGGCGATAACTAAATGCCCCAAACAAATGGTTATAGTGTCTTAACCCAATACCCGAAGAAGCAGGAAGAACTCGTACAAAAAGATTTTCATGATACCAAATAACCTAACCGTCAACTCAAATCCCAATTTCAGGTAATAGCATGTACATGAATCATGTGATGGTGTAGGCCAAACAACAAAACCAATTGCTAATAAAAAAAAACAACTCAAACAATCATAGTATGAGACAAAAATATCAAAGCAAAGTAATAAAAACTAAGTTTATTGCTACAAAAGTTAAAAAAGAAGAAGATATAATAGTAATAAAAAAAGGCACCTCTAAAAGAATGAACTTAACAAAAGGAAAAGACTATTGAAACTAAAAATATTTTTGTAACCTTTGATTCCGCTCTATTCTTAGCCTATATTTCACGCATATTTATTGCAAAGGCAGGGAAGAAACTAAAGAGGTCCGTGTCTAATCTAGTGTGATAAAGTCTTGATTCCTGTTAAAAAAACTGAAATTTAAAAACATTCCTTGAGAATAACTGAAGTCATACCTAAAAAGAAAGATGAAAACTTAAGGGTGAGGGAGAAAACGAAAGAGACAATGATTGAGCCCTGAGACCGTGAGAGGACCATGGGCTTGACTACAAATCAAATTCGGCAACACAGCGAACCAAAAAACTGAGTTAACTTCGTCCAAATTGTTAAAACCCATCAATTTTAGAGGTAAAAGTATGAAGGAAACTTAATGGATAGCAAAGTGACTTTAGAGACTTGGCAATACCACAATTCAAAAAATGAGTCAATTTTTGTCACGATCGACTTTCAAGGATTCCTATCTAAGAAATTAAAAGCAACAGGAAAACCAACATTACAAAAGGATGAGATAGACTTACATTATGTTTCGGTTATACACTTGGCGATAGGGGAGTGAGCTAGGGAAAGTGAGGTGCAGGTCCTCTAATGATCTGATCACATTGTAGATCAACTCAAACATTACAATTCAAATGAAAGAGGGACAAAGTCCAAAACTAAACTCCCACAAAGTATATAAGGTATATACCTAAAAGCTCAAACAGATGAGATCCAAGGGAATCTGCGTTGATTCGGCAAAATCAACAATGGACTTGACGTTTGCTTCACATCAAATACACCCACGCGTCCCTCCTTTCATCCCACAACACACCTTTGATTAGAAAATGTTACATAAGAGTAGCAAGTATAATGCCATAATATAATGCCTATATTGTGGTGTGAAGGAAAAAATAAATTACCTATTCTATTTTAGTTTCTCAATTCCTTAACCATGCAAATAAAAGAAAGTTACAATTCATGAATGAAGAAGAGATAGGGTATGCCCAGACATTGAGTAATCAACAAAATCAAACAAATATCAAATTTGATCTTAGAATTAACAAAGAGAGAGGAGGAGAATCACCATGAAACAACTCTTTCTTTCGAAGCTCCTATGCAACACCTGCAAAAAAAGAAAAACTAAAACACTATAGTTTCTTTGTCTGCAAAAAAAAATAATAATAAAATTGACACATTAAACCGTCAAATTGGAAAATAGATTAGTCAGAAAACTCTGAAACTACCAATAGACCCATTACGTCACTTTCAAATCTAGAATTGTATTTATCCCAAAATAACGAATCATGGGAACCCAAACAAACCCGTGATCAATATAAGCATGGGTGCCGAAAAAATACAAAATAGAAGCATGTGTACAATTTCCTACCTTCCACGCAACTTCTCAAGTTGCCCGACGAGACTTGATGTCGAGACCTCCACGACGTCAGGCAACCACCAGCAACAACATTCTCTTGCAATCATCGCCGACACCAATGGCTACAGTGGATTTCTTCAGTGTAAATCCGAGAGATAGAGCGAGCATTCCAATTTTGAAAAGAACGGTTGAAACGTGTTGGTCTGGATGCTTTTGAGAGACAGAGGGGCACATGTCAGAAATGATCTAAGTTGTTCTCTCTTTACTTCCTTTTGGTGGATTGGTTAAGACCTAACCGTTGGAATAAAGTGAGAGGGCTTTTTATGGGCAATCCCACTATTGACATAGAGATAGAGGAGAGAGAGTCAGAGCTTCTTTGGATGAGGCTCTAGATCCAACGGTGTTTCATGGATAGAATAGATCCAAGTTGAAAAATGTATACATATGTTCAAAAAAGAGAGCTCCTTTATTATAGAGATTAAACCAAAAGGCTAATTAGGACTTGCTACAGAATTGAATCTTAAATGCATCCCAGCTTAACTTTAAAAGGGAAATAAGAAATAAATGCTATACATGATTTTCACTATGAGACTTCCCCTTTGTAAAACTTGAAGTCCAGAGAATCGCTGGTAGACCATCCAAGAGTTCGTTAAGAGATCACAATTTACCCTGCAACTTGCAAATTTAGAAAACAAAAGATATTCTAAGTCAATAAACCAAATTCCGAATGATAATTAGACCTTCACTCCATGAGCCACCTAGTATTCTTCTCTCTGTTAGCTTAATACTACTTATCTTGAGCCACTCATGTCCTTTGATTTCAGAAAAAAAATCTGCAACTCAGAGTATCGGTGTCACATTGTGTACTGTGTCGGTTCAAGCTAAGTTATTGCACTTAATTGCCCAATGCATTATTGTTGGATGTGAAAAATGTCGACTAATCCGTAAACGGGGGCGAATCGTGAGCCTATTAGTGAAGCAAATTCAATGAAGCAACATCTAGTACCACAGAGAAGGGGCCATAAACTAGAGACTAGAGAGTCTTGACCAATTTGAAAGATCGTTGAATGTAGTCTAAATAACAGAATTTTGAGTTATTCAATCAAGTATAGCTCGAGGTTTCCATTTCTTCAAAGTAGTACCCTCGTAGACATCGACAGTACAAAATTTCTTTTTTTATGGTATTTATCAAATTTTTATATCTATAACTATAAAAATCATTTCAACTTGATTTCTCTTCGGTGGGACTGATCTCGCAATCATTAATTTCTTTGAAACTATGAAGCACGGACACTCTATTTTGGCCTTCGTATCACGTACCATATGCGTATCGGATACGAATCCGATATATTTTTTAGAGTATCCAGATTTTTATTTTATTTTTTAGTATTCGGATATGTTTGGGATACGCTTTGGATACACGCAGGGTAAATATGTTATTTCTTAAAACATATGGGTTAAACTGCAATTAGGGCTATTTATGTTTCTTCTCCCCTATCGATCAGAATCAGAAATGAAGAAAAGAAGAAAAGGCAGGAAGAAAGAAAGTGATTTCCTCTCATCTCTCTCTTCTATCTCGTCTCTCTCTTCTCTCACCTCTCTCGTTGTGTTGCTGTATATATATATTGTGCATATACAGTGTGTGTGTGTATATATATGAGACTGAAACCCTTATATATATTACATATATATACACTATTTTTTTTAACAGTAAATCTGACACTGTTCAAAATTACATATTTAATGAGACTGAAACCCTTATATATATTACATATATATACACTATTTTTTATAACTAATACATTAGTCCAATTACATACATACATATATATATATATATATATATATATATATATATATATATATATTATTCAACGTATTGTATCCTACTTTTTGAAAAAACTATATATATATTATTCAACGTATTGTATCCTACTTTTTGAAAAAACTATGTATCCACGTATCTCATATCCGTGCTTCTTAGCTTTGAAACTTCGCAATACGATTACACCATAAATTTAACATCGTTCACTCCACAGATGGAAAATAATAACCGAAGAAAATCACCCATAGTTTCCTAAATAATAAAATAAGCTTTTGATCCTTGTACTCCACGGTGCAACTAAATCTAAAAATATATGTTTTCGATAACCAATCGTAATCAAGCTGAACTCATATCAAACAAATGAAACCTCCTTTCCAGGAGAGATGATATTTTGTCAAATTGTGAGGCTTTCACACCTCTATTAACCATTGCCGTCTCATTCTAATACACAGCTCACCCCAAGCTCGTAACTTGGTTCAATCTACATCTCTATTAGATACTTCTGATAACATATATGAAACAACAAAAACTTCAGTCATTGAACAAGTATCCAGCCGTTGAAACTTAAATTAGGGCTTGTTAAAAGCGGAAGAGCAATAAATAGATTGGGCATGGGCACATACAAGAACACCAAATCAGGTCACAACAACGTGCATGCGGCTAAAAACGGAAGAAAACTAATTCTAAATTCAAATAAACTAATTCTAGTCAACTAATTGCTGCAAAAGAATATTAAAAATGGCTAGGGAACAAGGAAACTTGATACTTGTACATCTCATTTTGTTAAGTGAACAATGATGGTTAGAACAAAAGATCATTATATAAAACAACCTCAACAACAGCTAGTATTCGAATTTCAGTATTCTCCTTTCTTTTCTCAGTTGTCACAGCAATCAAACCGTATAAAAAGCTTGAGGCCCAATTAATTTTTTTTATGTTTCTTTTCGTTGAGTTAAAAAAAAAAAAAACCGAACAACCAATGCGGTCCAGGCCACGACAAGACGCGTCCAACTGAAGTTTGTGAACAAAATAACTCAGTGATGAAGCACCATTGCATAAGGCCTTACCACATGATGCTTCAATCAATGAAGAGCCAAATAGGATAAAGGTTTTTTGTTTTCAACTTTCAAGTGTTCGTCTCTTGTTGTTCTAATGCATAGACAATCGAACAATACATGATTGTGCATGTTAATGCCTTCTGAGAAAGGCTATGGGCACAAAGGATTCTATGCTCATTCCATGATAAGGGTCGCTTCTATTGGTAGACAATCACTATATAAACATGCTGATTTGGTCCTCTGTAACTGTGACTCCATGGGTAAGGGGATGCCATGGCTAGGGGTTTAAATTTGTAGTGTTCAAACTCAGCTCGTTTACTAAACTCAACCTCGAGCCTTTAAAAATCGACCCAAGCCCGGTTCGCATAATAAACGTGCTAAGCCTCTATACAAAAAATCTGAGCTTTTTTTAGTCTAGCCGAGCTTTAGAGTGTGGAGCTCAGCTCATTGGTGTACCTATATACATGTACATAAGCATATATACAAAAATATAGACGCAAATAGCAAATCCATATTTCAGAAATACGTACGTATATTCAAGTACAAACTACTCTCTCCGTCCCATTTCGTTTGTCCATTATTCTTTTTGTCGCTTTTGTGTTTATTGCCTATATAGTATCGAGGTTTTCCCAACATATACACAGATGTATGCATGGTAGAGAGGGATTACCAAATCTCGGGTTTCTCGGGGTCCAGTTTGGCAAAAATCGATGGAGGCGTGATTGACTCTTTGTGCCCTAGCTATGAGAAGAAAGAGTGAAGCGTGGATTCTTTATGCACATGTTAGATCGGCACATGCACAATACCACCAAAAGTTGGGGCCAATCTTGAAAGATCATTTACCGTTTCTGGTAAACATAATCACATTATACAAGATTACAAGGTTGATCGATGGAAACCTTAATTCCACAAAGTAAAAACCTCCTCAGTATCTCGGATTTCCACTCAAATAAAAGTAACACGATTTATGAACACCCGAGAACAAATTGAATCAAGAAGAAGAAGAAGCAAAGGTGGACAGAGTAGTTAGTGAACTTGAGGTACCTGATTGGTGCACTTGTTTTGGGCAACAGAAGGGTGGTGCAGCAACTGGCCAAAGATGTTGGGTCGCTCAAATCCCTCGACGTCCTCAGCAGTGCTTCCAACGGTTGCAACAAGCAAATGCTGTTGTACCACTGACATCGCAAAATCAAATTCACTTTTTAAAACAATTCTTTATATAGTTAACACAATAGCCCTCAAAAAGTTACACAAACTGACCTGGCCAGTGGAGACAATAATAAGATCTCTCATCAGCTCATTGGAAATAGGGCACTGAGACTCCTCAAGACAACAATTCAAGAAGCTCCCCTCGCAACTCAGATTTGTTAGAGAAACCCTTATCTTGGATTTCACCTTCAATGCACGCACAGCGTTTGATTGGCTCGATCGATGGTCTCCGCATGGGAATCGTTGTTGTTGGCATTGAGAAATGAGAGGGGAGGAAAGGGGGGGAGGTGAAGAATCACTAGAGCTATGCATCCACCCATAAATCAAAGATAAAGACAACAGGTCTCTCTTTATGTATCCACCCAAGGCTATAACCACAGACAATCAAAACGTCTCCATGAAGCTCACTCTCTCTCGCAACAAATTCAACACGTCTTAAACTTGAGTCCCGTCTAGCCCTTTCTCTCTCCAATAAAATCAAAGTACCCAAGAAACCAAAACACCCCACAGACGTCCCTGCCGCCCCATCCCCATCGGTGTGAAGGCGCCGACTAAAACCTAGCTTTACCCCCACATAGCCTGCCATATATCGACAAAATAGAAAACAAATAACAGGACAGAGGGAAATCATCAAAAGTCTGGGAAGTTAATTGGGTAATCAACTAAAAACATGGGAATAGACCAAATCCACCCACCAAAGATGCCTATGTGTACCAATTTGAGGGGCTTGATTGGAAAAATCGGACCAAAATTGTCCAAATCGAATTGAGAGTTTCATGTTCTTATATGCCAAAAGTCACCACATCCATTCAACTCTACTATATAATAGTATTTAGCAAGTAATCTTGACCTTGGTCCTCCACATGAGAAACAGAGAGAAGTGGAGGGACAGAACCCCACCACACTCACTGACAGCCCCTCCGGGTGGCATTCAGCGCTGTCTCCAACAGCCCAAACGTGCCAAAGCCTTTAAGGCTTTTGGCCTCTTTGAGAGAAGTAAGACAAAGAGACCGGAGTGTTTGAGACAGAGAGTTCATGTGTGTACTCCATTAGTCCATTTCCATTTGAGTAAGAAATAGGGTGTTTCTCCATGGTGCGAGCCTTTCATAGCATCTCTGCGTCTGTTGGGTGTGCGAGTGACTGACAATCAAACAAGCAAAACATGAGCATTGTCAATGATGTCGAGCTAAAAGTTTACCACCTAATGGTAAAAACTGAACGAACATGAAACATGAAGCATTAACATGACATATGGGCTCCAAATTTCCTAAAGATCAATCTCACGAATTCTTTTGCCGAGATTGTATATCTCTCTTTATTGAAAACATCCAATAAAGAGGACCTTGGCAATGAATGAAGGACGCAATCCCTGAGCAATGTGACCTTTTTTGCCCAAAGAAGGTGGAGCGAGAGATTACCTTCTCGCGTTGACGCTTCGACTCGTCACAGACCCAGCTCATTTCAAATTCAAAAGCCTCTCCTTAGCCTCATCATGCACCTTACAAATGCTGCAGAATACAAATGCCAGATTTGCAACATAACACGGGATTATTATGCAAACCAACAGTGCCCATGACAGAAAAGAAAATGACTAAAATGCTACTCTACCTAGAAAATGTGGACATAAAAAATGCACGCGAAGTAATAAGTTGTGTTTAGCTATATCATTTCTGGAAAACAAAAGGGTCATTAAACGCTATAGCATACATTTCTGGAAAACAAAAGGGTCATTAAGCAAGTCCGATATGTTTTAGACAATACTCGGGTTTTCTTAGATGTTGAAACTAATTATCATCTATTGTTCATACTTGTAGCATCCTAGTGAGGAAACTTAGCTTTAAAGCAACATTCTTAGGTTGTCATTAGGACTATAACCCTAAACCTAAAGGTCTGGGTCCAACCCCATACCTGTCGCTTACAGGAGGTTAAAACCTTATAGCTATCCCAAAACCTTTCACGCCCTTAAGAAACCAAAGTGAGGAATATAAAATCAACTGCTATGATTAGTTCATGGTATCCTCAATGGCTCAAAAGAGTGTAAAATAAAAGTAAACATTGATCCACAAATGTCACTCTACATTAGAAGTAATAAAATGACGATAAGAAAAAACAGATACATTAATAAATCAAATTAAGTAAAGATAACATTTACAGTCGATAATGAAATGCAACATATGAGCTACTGATGGAATAAATTATCTTGGCAAGATAGAGAGAAGAATCACTCACATCTTGGCTATTTCAATTGACTCCTTGTCAACAGGTCATTTCAGAAAGCTTCAATCTTTCAATTTCCTTGTCTGGGCAATACAACCAAGATTGCAAAACAAGTTAGTATTAGGTAATATGCAATAAATAAAACTGCTAAAAGAAAAACATCACTCTTACGAGATTGATTAATCATAAAAATATTGAGACTAAAAAGACCAAAAAAAATCTTGTCGACCTAACTAAGTGGTAAGTACCAAGTATCATAATGATAAATTGTATCAAAACCATACACATGAACATTATACACAAGTGAAATTGTCTTTTTTTTTTTATGTAGTATCATACAATACACTATAATTCTCTTTGCCCGGAAACAAATTCAAACATCTATTTGAAACCCTACCCGTTCGCAGTGATGTTTCCCATGATAGTTAACTTTGACAAAATCAAAACTTGGAACTTTAAGTTAAAATTTTAACGCTAAAAATGATCTATCCTTGTGCAAGCTACATGCATACTCAAAATTTGGGATTTGTAAGGGCCTTTGATTCTGGAGAAATTTACCCGACAAGATCACTATTTATGAAAGTGATGTCATGCTGCATAATGTACTCTCATAACGAAAGGTTATAAGCATATGTATGATCACTTCTATAAGTTTTAGGAAATATCGTGTATTTAAACAATGTACAAATCATGACAATAATATCAACTCCGCTGTTTACTTTCTTTCTTTTTTTCATCGTCACCATAAAGACCGTATTAATATGAAAATTAACAAATAAAAAGTTGGGAAGAAGAAGTCCACCACAATCCATTTCCTTTTCATGATAGTGAGAATAATTGACATAAAGGTTCTTGAAAGAAACTAGGTGGAAGTCCTCGTGCCAGCAAGAGAATTTGCGTGCCCGTTAAGCAAGATATAAGTAGTAGGTTGTTAAACTAAAGTGTCTTAATTTACACTAAGGCATAACCAAATTTATACCTTGTTAGAATTTACATTGGTTTCAGTTTCAAGTTCACGAAGTTAAGAGTTTTTGGAAGCAAAAAAAAAAAAATAACAGAGGAAAAAATTAAAAATGAAGCGTCGCTTAGAATAGAAGGTACAACAGAAGGAAAGATGTCTCCCGCGGGAAATTCTCTCTAATGGAAAAGAGCTGGTATATGGTTTTATACCTCAGAACGATGAAGAAACAACACAACCAATTGAAAGAATCACTTTCAAAACTTCTGCAACGACATGTTTTTCTAAGTATCTTTCTTCATCGCTTTAGCCACCGCCATTTCAAAATCTTCCTGGGTTACATGAACCCTCCTCTCCCTCAATGCAAACATATGAGCTTCCGTGCAAACTGCCTACAGTTAAGAGAATATGAGAGCTTAATCAAACAAAGCATTAAAAAAGCACAGAATGGAGATCAGTAAGCAAAATAATACAACATGAGAAAGAAATGGATCTGGAAGAAAATAGTCACCTTTAGTTCTCCACCAGATGCGCCATTCATCTTCTCGGCTATCTTCTTCCAATCAAGCCCACGAATTAAGTGCATTCTTCTTTAATGTATTTTCAAGATATTCCAGCGGGAGGGCAAGGAACAAAAACAAATGATTAGGCAAACCACAACAGTGTTCGAGAAGCAGAAAACTTGGGAAAAAAAAATAATACCACACCATTTTCATGCATTACATTTGCTTCTCTTGAGAGTTAATTTAAAGGACTTCAAACACGATGACAGATAATAAAAGAATCTTTCATCAAAGAGCTGATAAGCTACAAACTCAAGAAAGGAACAAGAAAGAAGATAGAAGTTCGGTATATATATAATCACATAAAATTGATCATAAAAACATAGATTATGAGTCATGACAAATGGCAGAATATACCTTTTCATTGGGATTGGGAATTATATTTTCTTGACAAATGGCAAAATATACCTCTTCATGCTTTTAAGTAGGTGATGATCTAACCAATGGGAATAGGATATGATGATACACATCAACGTCCACAGAGAGCCATGCCTTCATGTAAATCATCACAATCTATCTATCTAGAGGTATCATTGTTAGCATGGTGTTCAAGAGTGGAAACTACCAAGGCTAGATAGTTCATATGGACAATACCAAATTTCTACACAATTTTCGTGAAGGATAACAGCATGAAAAATCCGACGACGTTCACATGACAGAATCAATTTGTAGTTGTTCTGAATACCATGGGCCACATTGAAATCATGCCAACCATCTCGTAAGACATTGTCCACAACTCAAACCGGCCAAGCTTTTGATCCATACCTGAGTAGAATCCCAACGGTCCTACCCATGCCTTGGATAAGCGGTAATGACAACACAATGAATAAGGCACCATTATATACAAGTATTCAAATAAAAGTGTACCAAATGGAAAAACTACACATAGTAGATTTAAGCGCTAAACTATTGATCCATGCAAATCAAGCTCCCAAATACGCTTAAGATACTAGCAACAGCCAACACCTACAAGAATTCAAACACCGAACATACGAAATGAATGGCTAATACCAAATTGAATAGTACGAGAAAACACCGAGGTATGTTTAATCGATGACCATCAAATGAATTACATAAAGTAAGCTGGAAGCATCATTCTCAATATTAGCATGGAAACTGAATTTCTTATCTTTTCAATGTATTAAAACTAGAAATTGTCCGTGCTTGAAGGCCGGCAACAAGTTTTTGAACAAGACTGAAAATGAATTATCGAAAGTGTGTAATTTTGGCCATAAATGAAATAGTCAAAACAAAAGTTACAAAAACCAACTAGTTGAACACCAAAGAAATGAACATAGCATAGACGGGCATCAAAATGCACGCTCCCTTTCTCTACTTTCGAAGGAGAAACAAATCCTCTACATCTAATTAATCGAAAGAAAAAATCACTGACCAACCCTAATTATTTCAAGAAGGGGAAAAAATATATTCAGTCAATCAATTTTTTGTCCTATTGGTTGGTGGAACCTAGAGTCTCACATAGCATTATGGGACCAGGAGAGAGGTTTGAGATCCTAACTTTAGGCAATTTCCAAAATCTCAGCCCTGCAAAATGAACATCTTTGAGTAACATAGTGGATCCAAATTGACGGGGTACGTGTTAATGAAAGTAGACGATGGGTTTCTGAATGGTAGTGAACAAACATAATTCTAAGAAAAAAGCATTTCATTCTTTCAACTATCATCGTGACCAAGACCTTGTGTTCACATTAGAGCATTTTCTAAACCAATTTTTCTAAGCTAAGCATTTTCTAAACCAATTTTTATTTCATTGTTTCATTGTTCCAAGGACAAAGAAATAAAGACATTAAACGATTGATTGGAAACACCAAAACAGAGGACAAAGCGGAGTTTGAATTGGTTACCTTTATGCTCTCCTTGTTGTCCCCTTGAACTTTGTATCCTTGAAATCACAAAGCTTTAGCTGACTACCTTGTAGAAACGAAACGACACCTGATAGAGAACAAATGAGTTGACAAATAGGTTCTCAAATGTGAGCGTTCGATATACAAAAAATATAGCCAAAGAGGGGGAAAAAAGATTAAAATGCTGAAATCTGTTACCTTTGGGCTATGTGATATGGAAGAGAGATAGAGTTTTCCTTAAAACTGTAAAGCCGTAGTAACCTAACCTATGAAACAAAATTGCAATGAAAAATCTAATGAAAATCCCATGAAAGAGAGCTTGAGATATCAAAAGGCAGCGAGATCGGCGGCGGTTGGACTCACTAAATGCACTTCATTCCCACAATCCTCTCCATGGATGGGTTGAGACTGCCTTGTAGAGAAGAAGGAAAGAAATAATGAACGAAAATAAATTTTAAGATCCAACAATCAACCAAATGGGGACACGGCGGGAACAAGGGAGGGGTTAAATACGCGTAGAACATCATTAGTTGTGCTAATTTGAGCCATTAAATAAGAGTGTTTGCACACGCATTATACACCCAAGAGAATATGCAACAAAGGTAAAAAAACCAATGAGCTAGCCATCTACAGCTACGTGAATTCATCTAGGCTAATAAGCAAGTGTTAGTCAATAGCAAAAGTGAATTCTTTACAAAAGAGTGTCTTCACATTGCAAAAGTTTCATGACATTGTCTATGCAACAAATATGGGAAAAAGGCTTTACAATAGTGTCATTCCAATACGGTGTCTTCTTTACAAAATGTGTTTACTTTTCCAGTTCAAAAGTGTTCAACATGCCTCTCAAAAAGTCTTCAAATGCTTCTCAATACGGCTCTAAAAAATAAGCCTCAATATGCCTCTCAAATGAAAAAAAAAAAACCATACATATTTGAGGTTTAGATTATCCCAAAATATCAACTCAAATTCTAATAGATTCACTTAGTGAACCTCGCATGCATTTCCCTGTCCCTTTCCAAGTGAGCTCAACCTTACATTTTGTATTTTCTTCTTCCTTTCAAAAGATGAGTAAAATTTGCTAGAAAAGTTTTAAGAAGGATAAGCAAATAGATTTGATTGACATAGAGTGAGTTTGGAACCCAAAGAAGCCCAAACAATAAAATACATAATTCTGCTTCAAAGTAACCGATGGAGTTACCTCAATAATGTAGATTACTTTGAGTTCCGTTCCATTAACCGCAGATCAAAACTCCAACATTTCTTTCTTGAAGAAGATGAACCTACACATATAAAGTCATTTATGAGGCTAAAAGGTTTACGTTAAGGAAGCCTAAGTAGTGATGACAAAAATATAAGCATAACAACATCCCATGAAGCGAACACTTATTCTTGGGTTGGGAAAAACTGCAAATTAGCCAAGTAGAAGGTAGAGACCATAACCAAAACCTTAGCCGTAGACCATGGTCCGGAAGTCCACTACATCCACCTATCCACTACATTGAAAACATTTTCTTACCAATCAAACCAAAAGATAAGTAAAACGCGATGATCAACTAAAAAGGTTCAACAAAACAACTTTTAAGCTACACTCCAAACCTAATTGAATTTCTTCCTAATCGAGTTCCGGAAGTGCTGAATTCAAATGTATATTCGACTGTGATTCTAAGGTTTATAAGCCCCAACTAGGGGCAATGCGCGTGCTTCGCACGAAAATATTGTGCCCGTTGGATTAATTTTGGAATTGTTTTTGCATTTAATATAATGTGCATATAAATGGTCTACTCAATTTTTTTTTTAAAGCGGCAACAAAGACTTTTATTAATAAAAGAGAAGAGAGAATACAAAAAAACAACCTTAGGCGACGGCATTCATCTGCTTCTCAACCCACAAGTTCATAAGGAATCAACTTGAGAACCAAAAAAAAAACCAGCGGGTACTCAAACAGCCTCACAGAAATATCAATCCCCGCAGATAACAATCCCAAACTAAAGAAACCTAACAGTTGAATATAGGCTGCCAAACTGTTTGAAACCACTTGAATTGAAAGAAGCAGCCAGTTGATCTTTTCCAACAGGATTCAATGGCTCCAAACAAGCAAACTTTGAATCCAAATACTTAAGTACATCAGTAGCTTGAGCAGATTCTGCAAGTTTGACTCCAAAAATTTTTGGTTGAATTGATCTTGAGCTTAACTCCCTGTAGAACTTGCAAAATTTGCCACTAGCCAAAATTACAGCAGTAGCTAGTGACACCCTCGAACCAAGCCTTGAGAATTTTTAGCAAAAGAATTCCAGCAGAGTAATCTAGTGTCAAACATGAGAAGCTCAATCATTCACAATGCAAAGGAAAAAAGAGGAAGAAGATTGCCAAAACCCTCCAAACCACCATTGGCATGACCAAACAACCAACATAATCAAAATCCACCTACCTTGATTCGTGACCAACTCAGTCCAAGAAAACTGAAATGGACTAAAGTCACGAAACAAAAGACATCAGTGCCATACTTGATGTGGACGAAGTACTTGGAACAGCAAAGCAGTCACATTTACCGGAATGTGATAAGACCCAAGTGTGGAAGACTCCCCCAAAATCCACAAATTTGTCAAATAGAATGTTTGATTAATGAGAAATGTGTCTAATTAAAAGAATGGCTAGAAATCTATCACTAAATATGTTTCTCACATTCCAATCAAGGAACTTTTCTTATGCAAAACGAAGACGGTAAAAGTCGAATCTATATATATTTATATATGATAGTACTATGTGTAGGTTATAGTTTCAGCGCATGAAGTATCCGGGTACATAGGTATTCAGCAAAGACTAAAAAATTACATCTTCATTAAGACACTCAACCAAACACCATGTGTGCTTGGAAGTTTCATTGATTATCTACATGTGCTGCTAAAAGACTTTCTAATAAGAGAATTTCCTAAACCAATACTCGGACCATATTGTTGGACAAAAGGACTAAGTTAGGAATAAAAACTGTGGATAAGAGAGGTACATAAAAAAAGCTTTCACAATCTAAAATTCAAATATGACTGTCAACAAGGAACCTCGTAACTGTATTTGACAAGGCAGCATCATCAGGCATATCAAATGAGCATCCTCAAAGAATATGTCCTAGTCTTGATTCCCATCTATCTAAGCTGTAGGAGCTATGTGTGATGCATTAGGATCGTCAGCAAGCTCATCTATCCTCATAAACCACACTTCAACAACCAACACAACTACAAATAATAATAATAATAATAATAATAATAATACTATTATTATTATTATTATAAAAATAAACTTATTTTTGCAACACTTCATCCAATGCATTGCACATTATTACGATATATATGAATGGGCTAAATTTGAAAGACAAAGCATAAATTAAAATTTTAGGGTTCATAATCAGTTAGGAAAATGATGTGTCAGACTTAAATTAGCCCAATTTTGATCCTGGCTTGGTGGTGATACGAGATTCCTAATACAACAGTATGTGTCAAAGGGTACAAGGTTTTAGCAGATCTTGCGACCGAGCACCTAGTATGCTCCACCCAAAATGGAGCCGACGAAGAAAAGAATACGGTTGACATTTGTGTGAGGCTGTTTGAGTACCCACTGGGTTATTATTATTATTTTTTTCTCAAATTGATTCCTTACAAACCACAAATAAAACTCACCTTTTAAAAAAAAGCTGCCTAAACACAATCTAGGCAGATGAAAACGAAAGCAACCAATTCCATGGTTTCCCCCAACTATCAGAACTAACCTTATCACTCATTTCTAAATACAATTTTCACGTTTCTCATTTAAAAATAGCAAAAAGACTAATTGAAAGACATAATCTAACTCTATTCATGAAAGAAAAATACTATGTGGTTTTCAGACCTGAGTGATTTGATCAGAGAACCTCTGGACAAAACAATGGTGAAAGCTATCAACGGCATAATCGTTGTCGTCAACTATGCCTTTATATATCTCCGCAGATCAGGCAACGAAATCAAACCCAACAAGGAAACAACGCAACAGCGAATCCCCACAGGAATTACAACCTGAAATTATCATCTCATTTACCATAGTTGTGATTATTGTGAAAGGGAAAAATAATGCTATAATCACCAAGATATAGCCTAATAATTGATGCAAAATAACAGTCAAGAGATTAGCCTCCGATAAAGACACTCAAATTTTGAAATAGGGCACAATAAATCCACACCATCTTCCATTCTAAAATCCATGCAAATCAGGAGATTAGCCTACTATAAAAATACTGAGATATCAAAATATGGCACAATAAAACTATAGCATCTTTCATTCTCAACAGCGAATGGAGAAAGAGAGAAAGAGGAGTGGACAAGGGAAGATGAGATTGAAGGTGAATGAAACCAAACTGAAGATGAATTCACGCAATGAAGATGAGATTGAATTCACGGAGAGAAGATGAGATCGAAAGCCACCGCCTAAACCTACTACAGAAACTGAAGATGAATTCATACAACTTTCCCGAGGAAACTCATTTAATGTTCAGAGTTTGAGAGAAGGTAACCATACATATGGTTAAAAATTAGTCATAATAACACTATAATATTGAATGAAAGCTAAGATAACCAAGTAGTAACAAGAAGCCTTGTGCTTACCAAGGAGCACCATCAATAAGTCCAACACGCACGGCAGCTCGCTTGTGTTTGTGGTGCTTTACCATTGTAGGCTCCTCCCACAGTGAGTAAGTGAGCATAAATCCATATGGTTGCAACCGAAAATATTACAGCAAAACGTTCAAAGATATCTTTTCCTCTCTTTATGACATGGGCTAGCTACTGAAGACATTAAAGGAGATTGATAGTTTCAGCTTAAAGTATTTTCGAACATTTTGAATGTGAGAGAGGAAAGGAAAACATTTGGATGAAACTTATAACACCTTAAAAGACCTTACCTGTGAGATGAACACTTAAATGATGAGTTGTGGCAGCCCAATTTCAATGCATTTTGCCACCTAGAAAACAGTCAACAGTTTGCATCCCATAGAGATACAAAGAAAAATCAGAAATACATACGCGCTTACAGACGCAAAGAGAGTAACATCCATGAATCCAAAATGTATCCAAATTCAGTATAAGTACACCTACCCCAGGAAAACCAAACTCATAGAGCCCAAAACCAACAAGAGCAACCAAAGGAACAGCTAAGAATGGACTCAAGCACCTGAACAGCATCATGGTTATGGACACACTTCAGTAGATGTAGTGAAACAGCGTAGTGAAGTTTGAAAATTTAGTGGATTGCATAAGTAGAAATAAGATGAATTATTGTAATATTGAAAAATGACAGTACTGCAGTTATGTGTAGTCCATGCCTATAACTATGGTTACAAGTTCACAACAATAAGAAAAAACTTAAGTTGGCTAGAACTTCATGCGTTTCGGAACATAATGAACCAACCTTGTGACATTACGCCAAAGGCCGCCGAAACCCAGGACTATCTGAAGAGTTGAAGCAACAATAAGTGCACCTTGAATTGCCCGCATTGTCCTTTTGAATCTCCGATAAGACAATAAAAATTGACCACAATGTTAGAAAAAAATATCAGTGCTTCATTTTGTCTTCCTCTTTATTTGGGTAATGTGTGACCAAAAGAACATATGTAAAGAGAAGAAAATATTTGTAGTAGTTGATGTGCATGAAACTTCACGTCCAGCTATAATACAGTAGCATTGTTCCCATGAAAATGCTATTGATGGCAGAAGTATGGTGAACCCTATACTAAACAGGAAAATCAGTCATGTTTCTCAACACGTGTGCTCACACGCAGACAGAGAGAAAGAAGGCTTCTAGAAATGCAAACATGGAAAAAGAACTTTCAAAAAACATGACATGCACAAATACTAATTATGTGTGTTTAATAAGCATCATATAGTAACAAAAACAATCAATGTTCTACGCAAACAACACAGACTATATCAACAAGGGATCTATATCACAAACCACGATAGGATCCTGATCGTTGAATCGATCAGAGAGGATAATTGAAATTGTGGCTGCAACAAACGTGTATGGCCCTCCCATCACAACAGGCAATCTAGTCCCAAAAGTAGTTTGCAATAATGTGTTCAATCCAGAAACAAAGAGTAGGGTCTGGATCACCTTTGCTTTCTCCTCCTAAAAGAACAAATAAAGTTTGATTACATGTATTTAACTCATTTATGACAAAATCATGATAAACGCTTAGTTTTCTTGTTAGGCCTTAGATTCCCTCCCCCTGTAACGCCCCAAATTTTGGGTACGTTAAATAGACATTGTTATTGAACATTTAAACAGAGCCTGGCTCATTATTACATCATAACTTCCACAAGAATTCATTATTTACACAAGGAGAAAACTAAGGTCCCTAACTACAGCTCCGCCTGCTCCTCCATCCTAGCCAGCTCTTCGGCTCGAAAGGCCTCCTAGGTGTACAGCTCACCTTGATCATCTACAAAGTCTAACACATTATACCAGCGTCGCCACCAATATAATATGTCAGGGTCACCAAAGGTAACACCATGAGCTACAAGAGCTCAACAGAATAATCCTATACCCATTAACCCATAACTTACACATAGCAGGTCATAGATATAGCATACAAGGTCATGATTCTCACACAGCACATGCATATTTGATAAAAATAACGACACATCCACATTCCTTAATCTAACGTTGGTGTCTGTGACATATGTGTTTCTGCTACGCGACTCATCGTAGGCCGTGTCTTGTTTTCATTTACCAAATCAACATTTCGAAAAGCATTTTTAACACACCCAACATCGGTTCCGCTGCTCCGGATTCCCGAGTATCCTCACAATGGTTCCGCCGCTCCGGGTTCCCATTGGCACAAAATTTGCATTGGCTCTTTTTTGCGGATAACCAAGCTACACACCCAACCTCGGTTCCACCGCTCCGAGTTCCCGAGTATCCTCACAATCGTTCCGCCACTCCGGGTTCCCATTGGCACACAAAAACATTGAATTTGGCAGTGGCTCTTCTCCACGGATAACCAATCCACAATTCAAAACCCTTGGTTCCGCCGTTCCGGGTTCCCGAGTATCGCCACAATGGTTCCGCCGGTCCGGGTTTCCATTGGGTTTTCAAAAATTATTCCTTTACACACACACACACCACACGATGGGCAAGTCCGGCCACATTACGGTTTCAAAAGACACCTTGTCTTTAACACACCCTAAGTGTCATGTTTTTGTATCTCGTTGCATGCATAGACTCCGCGGTAGGACTTTACACATAAATCATTCATTGTAATCTTGAAACTATACTAGCAAGATCATCCAACTCTATATCGTTGATACCATGTTATAACTTCCTATTTTCACATAGTCATGCTCAAACATTTAACACACAATATAAAGCATAGTGTCACGTGGACGGACACCTTTGGAGTGGAAAACCACTTATGCTTTATCATACATCAAACAAAGGATTCAAGTAAACACGTAAACATGCTCATAACCATCCTTAAGATCAAAGTACGAATACTTTCCATCAAGTTTATATCTCGAAAATCCATTCTTTCTTCTTTTTAGGGAAGTTCAAAACAACATATGTTTTTCCGGAAAATAAAGTCGGGATATTCAACATACTCCCCCTCCTTTTCAAGCTTTTAGTAAAACACCTTTCAAGTTCTCATGCATTTCATCATACAAGTGTCATACAAGTTTCTATTTATACTTAGAATTAGAGAGTAAGGATAAACTACTTATACTTTTCAAACATACGATTCTACTTTGATACATTGAGTTAGTGGACAAGGGATTCTACGTGCATTTCAATCAATACATATAGATTTTCTATATTTAGAGAAAGTAGGTACGGAAAAATCTACATATACTTAGGATTAAAGTAAGGACATTCTACTGTTTTTCTTGGCAATAGGGCGGCTACGAAAAGTAAGTAGGCGATCGAACGGAGTAACTTCCTACGATAAGCTTCCGGTAGTTTCGAAAGAAAATGGTTTCTCTCGAAACTAATTCTTGACTAAACTACTAAACTTTTTGGATCGAGGGAGTGGTCAAGTGGCGGTTTAGTGGTGGCCTTGGATGAGTTTCTTGAAGAACTCAAGAACACCAAGAACAAAGAAGAACAAAGCAAGAACACAAGGATTTCTAGAGAGAGAAGTTGAAGGATGAAGGTGTGAGTTGTATGGCAAGTGAGGGATCCGATTTATAGCCAAAGTTTGAGCTCTCTCTCCCCTCCCATGGCCGGCCTCCCTCTCTCTCTCTATCTCTCATGGATTTGCTCCATTGAGTTGTCCAATCAAGCCTTTCAAGTATGCTATGACTTATCAAATCCAATTTTAGGCTTAAGGCTATTTTAGGCAAGTAGGATCTTAAGCTTTCTACGTAAATCCTAGGTGATTATAGTCTATGTTGTAAGTCTTACAAGTCTAAGATATTAGCCCTCCATGTTTAGTCAATCCTAGGTCTAGGTTGTAAGTCAATTTATAGGATGATTAAAGGCTAGGATTTTATGTCTAAAGTAGTCCAGGAATGGGTTGGAGTGCACAAACACAAGCACACCTCTCTCTCTCTCTCGCTCTCTCTCCCTCCCTCCCTCCCTCCCTCCCTCTCTCCCTAAAGGAGTTTAGGATGTTAATTTTTTGTGGTGCCTCTTTTTTGCCTTTCCTTTTATTCTTGTACCTCCTCGTATTGCAGAGGGAGAAGGCCATTAATTGAGGAGTTTGAGCCTAGGTTTTGTTTGCTATTTTTGCTTATGCAACTCGAGCTATGTGCTTATGGTTGACTTAGAACAAGCCAAATTGAACTGTTCTCTATGTTTACTGGAATCTCTTTTGTATGGTAAATGTTCTTTTTGTTTATCTTTTGTCGATTGACTTGAATCAGATATTGTAAAATTCAAATCTTGACTTCAACTATACAGTACTAATTTGAGGATTGGCTACTAAGTCATGTTTTCAATTGAAAAGATTGTGGCAATGTTTGTATCCTCCTTGTCATCTTGAATTTTAGTAAATTCATGGTAGCCATTCTGATTCTTATTAGGCCAGACAACGTTGAGTTTTCATGTTTCCGATTTGACAATTCAATGTCTTTGCCTATCATGATGAGAGCACCTATTTTTTTTAATTTTGTGGTGCATTCTTTATGCAGCCGACGCTATCCTCCTTGGGTTTGAACATTATCTGGTGATGCTAAGCACGACAGTTATCATTCCTATTGCTTTTGTTCCTTAAATGGGGGGGGGGGGGCGGGGGAGGGGAGTGTAACGACCTGCTTTTTGGTATGTAAAAAATTTCGTTAAATATTTGAAATTTATATTTTAAATCCTACATTACCCTATAAAATTTTCTTTAACTTTAATAATCTGTCATAATTAGATTTGAGACTTATAAAATTATATTTCTTCTAACCGGGCAATCTAGTCCTTTTCCAAAGACAAGTATGCTTATAGAAGCACTTGTATATTTTACTAGTACTAAATAAAATAAAGTCTTTAAAGTTATATTTCTTGGTTAGGAGTCCTACTTGGCAAGTAGAATTAGTTCCCAACCAATTGGTTAGCAAAACCTAAGTACTATTTAAGTTAGTTACCTTCCCCTACATTTAAGGACCATTGGACCAAAGGAAGTAATCATGATGCTTTCAAAAGTAAGGAAACCTAGGCTTGCCATGCATGCAAACCTAAAGTAATTAGCCTTGGACCTATTTACCCACCAAAGATACTTTCCTAGATCTTTCCCTAGGAAGATACATACCTATATACACCATAGCCTAACATTAGTATGCCTATATCTACATATATGCTTTCTAGGAAAAGTGTGGACCATTGGACAATGAGATACACTTTCTAGGAAAACTCTTACCCATTGCGCAAAGCCCTACACTTGAAAGCCTTTAACAAAATCAATGTATATCCCACTGAATCTATCTATCTGAAACTAAACTAAAATAACATAAAAATCAGAGAGTCTAAATTAAGGGGAAAAAACAGTGGATGTGAGAGACTCACGCCACAGGGTTGGACGAAGTCCCACCCGATTCTCTTACCTGGGAATCGATATGGGAGTGTACTTAATGGAATGCCCGCTTCATTTGAATTCGATCAAGTACAAAACAACAAGGGTGCTGGCTACATTGGAGATATTTCAAATGCTAATAATGTCGCAACGGTTTTCCCCATTTCCTGTGTAGCATTTCAGATAGTAGCACAAATGGTACAAGCTCAACCAAGAGCTCACTTCTTGGTGGTCCCTACAATCCCATGATTTTACAAGGGCAGCCTCAAAGGATCGAAAGGAATCAAGTATTTGGAAATCAATCACAGATAATCAAACAACGGTTGTGAAGTTTGATCTCGCATAACAGAATTAAAGTGAAGAATTAAGACCAAGCACTCACTTTTTTCACCTTAACTCCATAATGTTCCAAAAAGGTATGCGGCACTCACCTCTCCTCCTGTAGCAAGTTCTCTAAAAGTAGGAATTTAAACAAAATAATCCATCAGATAATCAAAACCAAACCATTTTAACAAACTGATTTCAAAAAGTTAGGAAAATTGCAGAATTAAGCTATAAGAAATCATCCTAGAAATTGATTTCTTGTATTTGCAATATAGGTAAAACAGGAAGGGAGTTTGAATAAAAACAAGAAAGTCTCCAGAGATAATGTAAACTATCCATCTCATGCTAGCCCTAACTCCTGCTGTGTTTGGTTTGGTTTTTGAAAAGTTTTTTGAAAAATAGTAGGGGTAATAAGTGGAGAGAGATAGAGAGAGAAATAGTAGAAGTAGGGAGAATCTAGTAGGTATTTTTTGAAAAATACTTTTTGAAAAGTGAAAGGAACAAGGCATCCATAATTCAAAAACTATCTCAAACCATAGCACATTTGAATGCACCGGAGCAATAGACCAAATAAAAGCTAAGATTCAGTAACCAAACATGAATAGATCATGACGAAGGATACCAGAAATCGCTTTAAATAGCAAGAATATACTGCAAAAAGTTTTCAGATTTCATACCATTACCGTCTCTAGAGGCTGAAAGTGATTTATCACTTCTGCTTCCTCCTTTGCCATTCGCTTGTACAACTGGCTTCTGAACCCTAGGTGACAGGTATATTTTGTCATTCATGGAAGAAGGCAAAGAGTGCCGCCTGACAAAACCATTTTCTGCACCACCATCTTGAACTAGTCTTGGTGACCCTTGTGATCTAAGTTTTGCCTTTGCAGATTGAGACACAGCCATATAACTTGGCAAGGTTGGAGGAGTGTTCTGTGGAACATTCTCAGGGTATTCCTGTTTTCCTGGTAAAGATCTCCTCCTCCTAGTTTTAATGTTCACAGAGGTCAGTCAAAGAAAGACAACGACTTCACTTGCTATAGACTAAAATCATTCAATTATGTATTAACACACACAAATACAATCCATCTACTCAGGATATGTATCAAAGAGTCCCCACTTCTCTCTGTACACTTCTAGATTACCTCACCTCACTTGTATCAGTGACATGCATAGTGTTATGTTTGGATCAGGCTATGGAACCATGTAACGTGTACCAGGCTATGGAACCATGTAACGTGTACAGTGCTCAACCTTGATACCTTAACCTCTCTCCAATATCCTCCTTAATAGCATTAGTGGATGGAGTTCCAATCTAAAAATGTAAGCGGTACACGGTACAAGTTTCGCAGCATAATCCCCAAATGCCCTTTCAACGAGGTGCCATTGGCTTCTAAGGAACTAAAATCTCGCTCAAATTGGACCTTTAACTCAACGCCACAACAAAAAAAACTCTATCTCTATAGAGTTTTCTGCAACCACGCTTCAATCTAGATGACTTAGAAGTTGTCGGACCAAATAAATGAAAAAGATCATCGATAGCGAAAATAATTTACTGTAAAACGTATCAACTTGAATCATCATGTGACGTCGGATTGTCCTAAATTTTTCTAAAGCCATAAATTGGCAAATGCAAAAAAAGCTAGAGAGGAAGGAGCAGAAGTTTAAAGGCCATCCACATAATTTAGTAGGTACAAGAAAAAGAAAACAAACAGCAAGGTGAGTGAACTCGTTTAATCAGGAGGTCCAGACAACACACTAATTTTGAGCTCCATGATGTGGATTGGGATGCAGGCTACTGGAATCTGATGAGATTCGATAATGAATCCCTGCACTGCAAGCTAGTTGTAACTTGTATTTGATCTTATCACATTACTAGTCGTTGTTCTTAAATGCTATCATGTTACTCTACCAATCACGTCCTAGGGATATTGTAGAAACAATGAAGCTTACAGGATAATGACAGAGAAGGAACGATACCTCAGTTATAATTACATCCAAAGCAAACCCAATGAAATCGTTGATTACAGCTTGCTAGATGTCCTGCCGAAGGCTGTCCATAGCCTTCAAGATTGAGAAAACGAGACCTGATCTGTGGGCAGAGACCATGTGGATGTTGCCATCCCTCACTTTTCTTAGGGTAAAATCAACCTACAACAAACATAATCACAGAAGGAAAATGAGAAACACAAAAAGAAAAGCTTCATTCATCAAACAAGCCAATTACGCGTTGCATCAACCTATTTGACTAAATACTATATGCTCAGCTAACAATCCAAAAAATACTTGATACATCTTGCCTAGCAAAGAATCTGTGTTTCAAGTAAAGGGACTCCACAAGTCCATTTGACTTTGAGTGGATAAGCATCACTCAATAGGGATCGAAAGTACAAGGCACGTCTGGGGGAGAGTCAGAGTCTTGAGATGCATTTTCTGCTCCTATAATTACATAAGCATCATGCAGCACCGAAATTATGTATTGAACCTAACCGACCAAATATGACCAAAACCCAAGCAGGAAAAAGAGTTCCTACAAGCATGAAATTCAACCAAAATCCATACACTGACAATAAGAACACAGGAAAATAAAAACCACACCGGTAGCAATTCTGCAGGGAAAACCCAAAAAATGCTTTAAAAAACAACACCAGATCGTAAAACCAAGTTGCTATAACTTTATGGAAACACTAATCCAGCAACATACACAAATAACAAAAATCACTAACAATTTGTAATTCCTTGTGTCGTTTTATCCTCCCTTTCACCAACCTATCGAAAACACGAAACCACGTGAATAACAACTTGAACCTAGCCAAATCAAAAAATAACGGGAAAAAGCCCCCAAAAAAATACCCTTCGGGTTATTGAATCCTTGATCTCAGTCACCGAAATCAGAATAGAGCTTATGCGAGAGAGAGGGCGAGAGAAACTCCTATCACTGTAAATACCCAACCCACACCAATCACAACTAATTTCCAGAAGAAATAAAAGGAAACGAACTTAAAAAATTACCTTCAGGGAGCTTGAATCCTCGATCTACATCACCCAACCAGACGAAGGGGACGATAGGGAAGGAGGCGTCGCTGTCTTACAGCTGTAAGAGACGAAAACAACCCTGGGGAAAACTTGAAATAACAGGTGCTAAAAGACAATCAAGCAGGAAAATTGGTACACAACCAGAATATTGACAAAGTCCGAAAACCCAATTTCATTTGGTAATTCGCCAAATAGTGCCAAGGTCCCACCACCAAACACGCGAAAAGACACTATTGCCCCCGAGCAGCCAACGTGAGGGAAGAAAGTAGGTGGATAAAATTGGAACTAATTGCCAAAATTGGCCAAAGCGTTCTAACAAAATCACTCTCTATTATATGGCAAAATTCAAACATCTGATTCTGTAATTAGTATTCTGCCTACTATGAAATTCAAACCCACTATAAAAAGTATGCAAACTATAACATTCAATTGACCAATTCCAGAAGGGTTAGTGTGAATCCCAAAGCAAGAATTGGGATACAGAGGTTGTTGGAGATACTCTATACAAAGCCTTGTTCAGAACAACTTTCCATAACCTCTAACCAAAGTGCATCCTCCCCTTCTACTTATCAAAACTACAATCCAGCACTATTTACACACATCACAGAAATTTATCAAAGACGCAAAAGATCATATGCAAGCACAATTATCACGTTTCTAATAGAATAAAAACTACACAAGGCCACCACTGAATCTGCAATCTACTAACTCTGCTAATGAACCTCATTGAAGGATCTCAAACTCCTATTTTAATGGCACATAAAAGCTGCGTAAGACCCAACCACAAATGGAGGAGGCAGAGATTAAACCATGCCATTGAATCAAGAAAAAACAACCACTAAATCAAACTTCAAAAAGATGGACAAAACAGAAATTGCTCATGCCTTTTGAGGCATGCAACACGTTCTAAGTATAACTAAACTGAACCACCCTTTCCTATATTGCTGATCAACGAACCCAACTTGTCCAGTAAATCCTTTTTCTCAGGAAAAAAAACTTCTAACATGATCCATCTACTCAGTTTCAAAAAGTGAATTTTAAAAAAATATAACTGAAGTCATATCACATCCATGGACAATAGTTTTCAAAATTGTTCCCCTACTCAATGTCAAATTGGGATTTCTAAGCGGTTTCATTTTCTCACACCAACAACCATCAACCGACTAGTTCTCAAATCACGTCCATGTACAATAGTCTAATTAAAATACAAAAAGGGAAGCGAAATAAAATCATCATAACTATTTTAGCGTATAATAATCCTCTTAATGTGCATTCCCAGTGAGATGTTCCAGGACACTCCAAATTTACTCTGCACTTCACTTCAATCCTATATTTCCAAAACCTTGTGTACCAAAGCAATCCAAAATTTAGCAACTTATCACAATGGGTACACAAAAGTACACATAAATTGTATCTAGAACAAAAACAGATAAACTTTGTTTGTTTGTTTATGGGAACCAACTCTCTTATCCACCTTCAACCATAATTTAAAATAAACCTAATGCCAAAACACAATACTAATTAATTCTTCCCCTAACTTTTCATGTACTAACACCCAAATTGCATGTGCTAAAAGGCACTTTCTGAAATTAGGCAATCCCAACCTAAAGCAACAATCGTGAAATCTTACCATAAAATATGCTTGACACAGGTCCACCTACGTATCATGTGAATCAAAGAAAAAAATTTGCCATTCAATAAGTCCAAATTTTATGTGATGGTCAGTCAATGCTCAAATTGCCTACACATGCTAACTGTTCGGTCATTGGAAGTATGAAGAAGAGCAAAACATGCTAACATTTAGTTTTTCTATGAAATAAGGTAATAACACAAAAGGCCACAAAAGTTATATTATAAAAAAACACATACCAAAAAATCAGAGCAAAGTAGAAAAAGAACAAAAGAATGGAATAAAATAAAGCCCAAATTTTCTTTAACTTATTTTTGCTTTTTTGCTTTTTTGAGATGACCATGGATGGGTGAGGTGGAGGATGTACACCTGTTGCCAAATCATACCGGCGTCAAAGGGTGTATGCGGTGGTGGCTATAGTTGGGCGAGGTGGTTGATGAAGTGTGTAAGTGATGGGTGAAGGAAAACGGAAATGCTAACAGCGGAAATACGTTTTTGATCTTTGGACTTTGATTCATTTATAGGTTCCCCAAAGCCCTAATTATTTTAGAAAAACACTAATTTTTGAGCAACCCTATTTTCAGATTTTGGGGTTTTAGAAAATTAGGGAAATTATGTAAGAAACTGGTTTTAACTAACGGATATGTGCCTCAACTAAATGGTGTAAGCCTACAGTCATCAAAACCAAGAAGAGCTAAAAGTAGTTGATGCTTAAAAATTGCTATTCCATAGAAAGGCAACCATTTGTTGATACCTCCAAGCCTCCCACTGCAAACTAAACCCCTCATAAGGCCGACACAGCTTGAATTCATGCAAGCCACGATGAAAGGAGCATGCCATGTAAGAAACATAAGCTCCTGCAAGAGAAAGAAAACATGTTCACTTCATTAAATATTGAAAGTCTTGGTAACAAAGTAAGTACCATATGTGTGTGCGGTATGGAGTTGTACTCAAAGCAAAGTGTTAGTATTTAACAATGCTTCACCATTCAATAGTATTTAAAAGAGGACAAATAAAAAGCCTCAAAAGGCCATACATCAGGATAAGATGTTGCTAGCTAGCAACAGATCAAAAGTACAGATCCTCTAATAGAGGTCAACATTTTCTACCAAGGAAAGAAAACAATGCCAATGGGAACCTGAATCTTATGCAAAAGAAGTGGCTTATCCAAGAAAACAATTTCATGCCCTAGGATTTATGTATGTAAATCGAAGATATACCAATTTCAAACCCTGAACAATACCAATACTCAGGCTTGCAAAGAAAATACAACAGTACCTAGCTGATGAAACTTTCTATCAAGACCAACTTTCACTTTCAAGCAACAACATGCATAACTAACCAAAAGCTAAAGATATTCAGACAAATCAATACCAGAATTTACACATAAAAGTAGCAATAACATCAATAATGGCAAACACATATAGGGAACCCATTTTGCTGTCCAAATGCAGCGCTAATAGAAACAATATGCAACATGAGAAGCAAATTCAGCTATCACATTCGAAGATTGGGGATTCTGCTCACTGACCTTAGTTGAAGTTTTAGGATTCCTTCAAGACTCGAGAGTCGAGAAACCCAACAGAATGGCACAAAATGATCATAGTAAAAAATAAAAACGACTAAACTAACATATTAAAATAGGAAAAAATTAATAGAGTTACCCAACAGAAACCAGAGAAAGAAACCCAAAATAAATATCAAAATAGAGATTGATAGTTACCAGACCCATCCTTCACCAAAGTTATTCCTCTCCTGCAGTCGTAGAGAAGGGGTTGATACACCTTGTAGAGAAGAGGTTTGAAATTTGAAATTAGAGTTGTGTGTATGTGTGCGCAAGAGAGAGGGAGATTCAAATTCCAGATCTGGAATTAGCGTGTGTGAGTGAGAGGTTCAGATCTCAAAATAGTGTCACAGAGAGAGAGAGAGAGAGAGAGAGGGAGGGGGGGGACGTTGTTTGTAATTGGGATACATGTGTGTGGGAGGAAAAAAGGGAATGCTGCTTTGTAACTGTTGGATCAATTAGATGAGCAGATGGATTTGTAGATTCTCAGCCCTTGAATTTATGTTTTTGTCTCAACCAAATACCAACTGATCTATGTAGCATGGACACGGGACACGGACACGACATCCCGACACGCAAATTTTTCAGAAAATGGGGGACACGACACCTTGGGGAACACGTTATAAACATATAAAAAAATTAAAAAAAAAAACATCCAAATAAGATAAAGGTTTAATAATATTATAACCAAATAGCCCTAAATCTGATCAGAGAGAAAGAAAGAGAGAACACATTCAAACAAAGAGAGTGTCCCCCCGAAGTGTCCCTAAAGAGTACACTTTGATCCATTTTAAAAGTCCTTATAATTGCATTTTTACCCCCCGAAGTGTCCTAAAAGTGTCCGTAAAGTGTTGGAAGAGTGTCAGACCCCAAATATTGAAGAAGAAAAACAGGACACTCTGGGAGAAGTGTCAGACACGTGTCTGGAAAGTGTCGGTGTCCGAAAAGTATCCAACACTAGTACCTGAGTTTCAATGAAGTGTCTGTGCTACATAGCTAATAGCAACTGACACATACACAATTTTTCAAAAAAACTGAGTTGCCTTATTGAAGAGATAGTAATCATTACAGCATCTAGCCACTTCTCGAGATCATCCATTAAAGTCTATCTCAAATCATCATGAAGGCCCAATATATCTGTATAGTCAAGGATAAAATTAGGGAAAATCACGGAACAGTGGAGAAAGGGGCAAATATTACCTAGTCCCATGGCCAATCCCTAAAAGTCACATGGCTAGTCCCTCGGTGCTCTGCCACACCAGCAACTATCCTTTGGCCTCCAGCAGCGATAACATAATAAAAAACCCCATTTGGGCTTATATAGGGTGGATGGCTTTTGTAAGCCCAACGAACAAAGGGAACATGAATCAACACAAACTCTGCAGCATCAAGACAAAAATAAGAACATGAAATCACTAATCCAGCAGAGTGCGCCCATCCACACAAAGTTGCACCCTTAAAGCATACTAAACTTGTTACTTGAGCAACTACAAACTCATAACATAACAAGCTCAGCCACAGGATCGCAACAAATAACACGCAAACCAAAAAAATGTGTATTTTCCCAAACACGTTGGAAATTTAATTAAAAAAAAAAAGCTTTAGAAATGAACAAGTAACCAGAAAGCACGAATGACCTTAGCAGAGGTCAATCAATCAAGCCAGCAATACTCAAACTGCAGCAACTAATTTAAACCAAGAAAATAGTTTGAGAACAAAATCTTCACCAGAATACAAGATTACTTGCTAAACACAATCGTAGCAGGCAAATTTCAATCGCACAACTACAGACACACAACATAACAGACTCAGCAACAGCATCCCAACAAATAACACAAAAAGCAAATAATACGAAAAGCAAAAATTTGTGTATTTTCCCAAACACACTGGAAATTTAAAAAAAAATATTGTAGAGGTGAACAAGCACCTAAATCTTCCATCGGTAAGGAATAGAGACCACGCGAATGACCTTCTCAGAGGCCGATCAGTCAGGAAGAGCAAATAACTTAAACCGAGAAAACCAACACGAAAAAAAAAAAACATACATTGAAACCTTGTTAGGAGAAGCACCAACCGTCGATTGAAGCGCCGGACGAGGAAACGACTTTAGGCAAGCTGCCCGTTGTTCTGAAGCAGGTTACTACTAAATCATTTAAGAGGATCTATGCTTAGATATGTTGGGATATCATATGACACAGCAATCAAATATGCAAGTGATATAGTAGTAGTTTAAACTTTCCAACTGAAAAACATGACTAACCATCAAACCTACAAACCAGTTGCCTTAACTGGTAGACAAAAGATGCTTAAAAACAACATAGCAGTTTTTTTTCTCGCCGATAACAACATTCCCAAATAGCAGACCTAAGAGTGAATCAATACCACTATAGGACCTATCACACCTGGTGCTATCGAAGATAAGTACACGAAGCTCATTCATAACAAAGACAGCAAAGAAGACAGCTTCAAATTAGTGGATATCATGATCAGCAAAAAACTAAACCCTACTATTATCACATAATATGTCACCCACCAGCTAAATATTCCATTCTCAGCTTCAAGTACTCATAAAGACCGAATGCAGCCCCGCTATCTATTTTTTAAATTTCCTTCAATATTTTGGGAGGACCTATTACAGTAATATATCGTCGTTCAGATCTAGCAATTATATTCATAAAGGCAAATTCATCGTAGTAAGTGAAAAGTAGTAGCCATGGGGTATGGAACCCATCAAAATTTTGAACTATCAAAAAAATTATCTTATGGGATAATCCTTAATAATGGAGGACACTATTTACACATCATAGGAAGATACGTGTGCAATTTCACCCTATTCATACATCATAGTAAGGATGGGCTCAACAGAGGAATTGGTTGCACACGGGTATAGAAACTGCATGTTATAGCTAATTCTAATCATTAGTGCAGTCGCTTATGTTGGTTGGCCCTCCACAATATGGTAACTGCTGCTAAACATGCTAACCCTTCACGTGTCCACTAGTGTTAGCCATTAGACAGCCTCTAAAAAGGCATCATGGGAAACAAATCACCTAATCAAGGATAAAGCTAAGGTAATCAGAAGCCATATCTAATATGAGAATCCCTATGTACGCAATGTCACCAACACCCATAAAGAGATGATATGCTGAATATATGACAACTATAGTATAGTCACAATGAAATTGTACCTACACAAACAACATGATTAATAGTTTTATTGGCTTCAAGAACCAATTCCTTACTATTGCTTACAATACTGGATAGTTACCAAAGCTAGAATCCTCTTTGCCTGTAGTTTTCTTAGGTGATGGAGCTGCTAGTGCAAGAGCAGAGGTAGGGGAGAAAATGAGAGCTAGACACCGAAGGAAGAGACTTGAAATATCTATGGAAGGTCTTGAGCTCCACCTTGTCGAAGCAACCGAAAATGAGAAAGGAGAGGGTGTTGTCAATGGTGTTTATGCCGAGTGAGTGGCTAAGGTCTGCAGAATACCAGCCATTGATCCACAAGCAATCGCTACCACACCTCCTAATTCCTTCATTGGGTATGTACTTTCTTTACCTGCGCCCTTTTCAAAGTTATTAGAAAGGTTAATTTCAGAAGTTGCTTTGAAAAAAAGAGGGCATCTTTCTGAGTTCTATCAAGTTAGGAACTAAACAAGGGATGGATTGAATTATCAGCTTATCATATTTGTAAAGAGAAGGGTTTAGGTAACAAATGCATGTTATTGCAACATCAGCAAAGTCGATTTTGTGACTTGTGATTAACCCTTCGTCTAGCTTGGTTTAGGCCAATGTTCTAACCTAATCCTAGCCAGACCAGCAGTCCATTTGCACACCAATATATTTACAATCAAAAGAGAGACTATTTAAATGAAAAACTTAATTATAACAAACCTGATAGGACTACTTATCCAAACTGCAAATTACTTGACAGTGAATTCTGATAACAAAGTAAACTAAAACAGAACATTCCTTTTCTTCTTCCATAACTAAAAAGATCATTCCTTAAAACAAAGAAACACACAAAATGAAATAAAACTACCACTTTTATCCAGATTTAAAGTTAAAAGTGAGATAGAACCCGCAATATTTGAAAGAAGAGTCAAATGGAAGTGAAATTGTTTAGGAAGAGGATTCGTAGTGTTTTAGATTAAAGCCCAATAACAACATTGCATAAAGGAGATGAATGTGTTTTTGTAGGCCCTACTCAACATAATCGTATATAGAATCAACAATCTAAAGATGATTCTTGAATCAACAATCACCTGGAAGGCCTTGTGTTCTAGGTGAACTCCGGTGTATACGGCGATGACCTGGAGCCACGGAACAAGTTAATTTTGTGTTATTCGGTGATGAACTCGGCATAAACAAAAAAAGTTACTCCTAATTTTCTGTGTATTGTAAAAACTCACATAGAAAGCCATGACAGTTCCAGCAGAGTCCCCTTCCACAAATTTTCCCAAACATATACTCGCTTTTTGATGAAAACCCAGCACCTAAAATTCCACATTGCATAATGTAATAACATCAAAACACTAAATAGTAACTTGAAATTAAAAAAACCAATAAAAAATAGGACGCAGAGGATTGGGGATCTTCGCAAAATAGACGTAACCCAAGAGATCCACAACACGTAAAACTCATTGTTTCATCTTTTCTCCCTCATGTGTGAAATGGTCCAGTGTTCAACTCGGCTGAAACAACTCATTAAACCTAGATGTACCAGCCCAATGTCACACCAACGATCGCGAGAACCAAACCACCACCCATGCCGAAGACATCAAAACCACCACACACGCCAAAGATCAGCAACTGGTGGTCCGTTTCTTCTCTGATTTTTCTCCCAACAGAAAACCCTAATGCAGAATATGCAGAACGAAGAGAGAGAAGAGAAGAAAGGTGTGGCGGTGTGTATTTCTCGGAGAGAGAGAGAGAGAGAGAGAGAGAGCGGGGGGAAGTATAAGAAAGTGAAATACTTGTAACGGAATCTCCAGCACGTGAAAATAAATTGCCCCTGGTGAAAAGACCATTTAGCCCCCGCGTTTGGTCTTGCGGTTGCTGTCAATCCAACCCAGGGGCCCAATTGGAAAAACTGTGCCAAAATGTGCCAACGGATCAATTTTGCCACAACGTTCTTTTACTTCCCTTTTTTTTTTTATCAAAAAATAATAGGATCTTTTTTTTTTTATTATAAAAGAAGCAAAGTCAAAAACATCAATTATATATTTTATATAAAGGTTTTGTCACTCGCCTACTTGTTTTTATTAGATGAATTTATTAAAACGCTCTTACACTTTATGATACCAAATAAATTACAAGGATGTTTTAATAAATTCACCTAATAAAAACAAGAAATGGAGTGTCGTTAACAAATAGAAGAGTGACAAAATCAATTGCTTATATAAAAATAAAATAAATAAATAAAATAATAAGGTTAGGATATTCCTGACATGCCATGTAATTGGTAGATTCCCCATGAATCATATTTTGTCACAACGAAAGTTTTGTTGTCCACACTCACGAGGAGTTGAGATTCTTCGCCATGGAGCAAGTTTTAGCAGCTTGCTTTCCTTTCGCAATTGCAGCACCAAAGTACCTCTATCAACAATTTCGTAGGCAACAATATGAATCAGAGGATGTCCAAATAACATAAAATAAAAGAAACAACTAGTCGATTGGTCGATTGCAAATTTACAACTGTTACAGTAAAGAAGTTGCTATTTAAGTGTAGGTAGCACAAGAAAAGATACCTATAAGAATACACTTCAACTTGTAACAAATTAAACTCACATATGAAATGCCAGAAGGTTCAATCATTTAAAATTGTGGTCCATCTCTGTCATAGTAGAATCACTCCACATCCAAACGGTTTGCCACATCGAACATTATTTTTTCAAAAGAAAAGGCAAAATAAAAAAAATAAAAATAAAAAAAGATTGAGGAAAGAACAAAAGGGAAAGAAGAACAAGAAGAAGATATGCTATAGTGCAACGATACTGCTTCCCACACCTGAGCCACCGGTACAATGTGCACAGATGCACATAACTGGCAACACGTCAAGCAAGTTCCTTCACAAGAATAGGTTTGCCATAGACACTACATAACCAGAACTAGGGCTGTAAATGAGCTGAGCAGCTCACGAGTTCGGCTCGTTAAGGACTCGGTTCGAAGGTTAAATGAGCGAGCTTGAGCTCGATTTTGTGGCTCGCTTGATAAACGAGCCAAGCTCGAACCTAGCAGGGCTCGGCTCGAACAGATTCGCGAACAAGTTCGTCTCGGCTCGAAATATATAGGTTCGGCTCGGCTTGGCTCGATATATAATATATATATATATACACACACACACACACACAATCTCCTTCAAATAAGGACCTCCCCATTTCTCCCATTTTTCGATTGAATTTTGATGATCCGAGCCACTCAATATGTTCAGAACGTGATTTTAAGGGTACCCACGAGAAATCGGCAAAAAAAATGACCGGGAAGGGCTTGATTTGAGCAGTTTTTATTTGAACCGTTCGATAAAAAATAAACAAAAACTGCTCGGATGAAGCCCTTCCCGGTCTTTTTTTTTTGCTAATTTCTCACTGTTACCCTTAAAATCACGTTCTGAACACATTGAGCGGCTCGGATCATCGAAATTCGATCGGGAAAGGGAGGTCCGCATTTTATTAAAATAAGGTAGTCCTTATTAAAAGGGGACTCATATATATATATATATATATATATATAGACACACACACACACACACACATTAACTTTTAGCCTTTAGGGTTCGGCTCGCTCGGCTCTGTTGACGAATTCGAGCTCGAGTTCATGTAGAGAACGGTGTCTAAATTTATTTATTTAATATTTTCTTAATGTGAAATGTGTTATTTTAAATACTTTGAATTTTATGAGCCTTGGATTTTTTATTTTTATTTTTAATATAGTTGTGCAGGTGCATGCGTAGGCATTTACTTGACCGTGTTCGAATTCATTGGTCCTTTGATCGAGTGTGTTGGGAGACTCCCATGTGTTGTGTAATTAGTGTTAGAAATTTTTAGAGCTAATTACTTGGTTAAGTGTTAGTTGTGGGACTCTAGTGCAAGAAATTATAACATGCAAGTGCTAGGCCATAATCTAGAGACTTGAGGGAGGAATGGTGTAATTATTTTACACCTTTTTAAACCAATTGCCGAGAGAAACCGAGAGAACCAGTGTTCTCTGTTTTCTTTTTTCTTTGTTCTCTCTGTTTCCATCTCCAGTGCCGATCTCTCTCTCTCTCTCTCTCCCAGTGCCGTGTCTCTCTCTCTCTCTCTCAAACTCACACAGCCATCATCTTCCATCTTCTTTTGCTTGGGTATTTTGGGTTTACATCAAGAACTTGGAGGGATCTAGGGTTTCAAGTTTGTGGGCTTTCCTTCATCATCATCTCACTCATCCCTCTTGTGTGCTTGCAATTGAGGTAGGGTTTTCTACTAGATACCTTAAAAATGCAAGTATTGTGTTTGAGAATTGATTATTTCATGCATTTAAGGAGTAAGTTGATCTATGGAAGAAAAGCCCTAATTTGAGTAGTTGTGTATATTTCATATTTTTAGTTGTATATTGAAATTGTTGGATCTAGTGTTTGATTGGGTGTGGAGAGAATATTATGCCTAGGGAGATTGTGGTTTCTAATAGTGGCTCATGTGTATTTGAATTGATAATGGATATACTAGTTTTGGATACTTGGATTAATTGTTTGCATTTTGTGAAGAGCACATTATTTTTTTGTATTTGATATGGACTACCTCTTATTGGCATAATTGTTGAATATTTTTGAGGGATGGGGTTGAAAAAGTATAGACACTTGTATATCTAGGATTACTGCTTGGATTTGAAAGTAAAGATTGATACTTATGTTGATACAAGTTGTTTTACGTATTGGAATTGATTTGGGATTGATACTTGTTATTTGGGCTAGTGAGCCATGTATTGGCGGTTGAGTTGGCCATTTTATGCTCGTTGTGTAGCCGGAAACATATGGATAATGAGTTATCCGTCGGTGTATAGTCCGTAAACCCGCGCGGGATAAGGTGCCCCATAGGCCTTTGGGTTAGTAGCCCATAAATTTGGATGATTTAGGGACCTGATCAGTCGCCTAGGATTGGTACACAACTGTGATAACTTGGACCTTGGTTTTATGTGCTCTTATTTTCTCGTACTTAGTTTAACGTGTTGACTTGATTTTTGTTTGAGGAATTTTGGTTTCATCTTTTCGAGCTTAATTATATTCATTAAGAATTGTGTCTAGCTAGCATGGATTTCAAGTTAAGAAAAAGGGGGAAATTTGGGCATGAGCGTTCATATTTTCAAACATGTCACTTGCATCTTTTAGTTTCTAGTAGATTTTGTGTGGGCGGTCGTGCTCACCCCTACCTTACAGGTTCGAAGGGCAAGGATACGCTTTGATGGACTCGGTGATGGAGATATCTTTTGTGTTTGGGCGAGACGATCTACATGATATTTTGTTGGGTCTTGAAGGCCATCTTTTGACTACATGTATATGTTTTTGACTTTGGGAATGTAATGATAAATGCTAAACTTTCCTCTAGGAATGCCTTGTTATGTCATTTAGGCAAAAAAAAAAAGGAAATCTTGTATCCCCTTTTGTAATTGGAGTTGTATGGTTTAAGTGGTGTTTTGGTGCCTTGGTGGCTAATCAAAAATTGAAACATTTGGAAGTGGATAGCTTGTCATGCTTCTTTTAATTTGGTTAGACTTATAATTCGTTGCATGATAGAGTGAAAAGAGAATTGTTTTTCGTTATTTAGTAAAATTATTTATTTTATTGAGGTTAAAATCACATTGCCGAATTATTATAAGCGGGGCGTGACAGAATGGTATCAGAGCTAACCAGGTTTGAATACCTCAGGACCATGGGAAATGATGGGGACATGAAATTGCATGGACACTACGTATATTAAGTTGTGAGAATGTTATGTAATTTACAAGTGTTATGTGTTCTTGTATGCTTACGTGGTTAACATGTTCCTTTAGATGGCATATTCTTTTTGTTTATGTCTTCACATGCTTAAGTGTCTCGGAGTGATAACATGCTATGTGGTATGAAGTGATTTTTTTTTTTTATGAGGTAAGAGCTTTGTGTGTTCGATCACTGGACATTAGAATTGAGAATCATTTGAATGGCGATTAAGTTTATTTGCCTTTGCCTCTTGTTTAGTGGGATGGCGCGTGGACGTGGTCGTGGGAGAGGTGTAGCACGAGGGGCTAGAATGCAACCCCAAGAGCTAAGAGAAGAACTAGAGAGCCTGTCCGAGAGGCAGCTAGCGCGGTTGACGGAGGAGAAACTCCGGCTCCACAAGAGAACTTTGATGGAGCTCAAATGATGAGAGCATTTACCGAGGCTCTCCAGCGTATGGCCAACACCACACCACGGCAAGCACAACGATCTCTTCCTGGGGAGCCAGAGTCTCGTGCCATTTCTGCCATGAGGGAGTTTCGTCGTATGACGCCACCTATTTTTAGGGGGGGAGCCCGACCCCATTGCCGCGGATAGTTGGTTGTCCAAGATAAGTAAGACCTTGGATACTTTGCAGATCACAGAGGATGACTTGAGGGTGTCCTTTGCTGCCTATCAATTGGAGGATGCCGCTGCTCTTTGGTGGGAGTCAGTTGAGAACACTGGAGGTGTGGCGGGTATGACTTGGGCCACATTCAAGAAAACATTTCTGAAGAAGTATTTTCCAGAGATGGTTAAAGACACGTTGCGGGAAGAATTTTTGGGATTGACCCAAGGAAACTCTACGGTTATGGAGTATGAAGCGAGGTTTACAGCACTTTCCCGATTTGCGCTTGAGACAATTTCTACTGAGAACTTGAAGGCGAGGCGATTTGAGCGGGGTCTTAACCCCGATATCAGAAAAGGGTTGTTGGCCATCGATATAAGAAGTACTCCAAAGTCTTTGAATGCGCTTTGGCACTTGAAGGTGATGCTCAATGTGCTAAGCAAATCAAGGAGCCCAAAAGTCAAGCGGTGGGATCTTCTTTTCAACCTGATAGTAGAAAGAGGGGCAGGGAGACAACTAATGCAATTCAAGGAACTGAGTCGGTGAAACGTGCACAGTCTGTCGGGAGGTCGGCTTCGGGAGTTTTCCTTTGCTATCATTGCAATCAACCAGGTCATCGAAAGTCTGAGTGCCCACTTAAGAATCAGAGTCAAAGCGGAGGACCACGAAATTGTCACCAATGTGGTTAGGCGGGGCATATCCAACGCTTTTGTCCTAACGCTCAGAGTTCCCAAGGAGCGACTGGGTCACATCAGTTCAGAGCTTCACAGCACACTTCAGGCCGTCAGGGCTATAGGCCACCTCAGCAATCTTTTTCTGCTCAGGGATCTCGTGCTACCCAAGGCTCTAAACCTACTCATAGTGCGACTACCGCTCCTTCTGTTCAGCAGCCTAGGCCGGGAGGTCAGCAGGGCCGTGTTTTTACAGTTGCAGCTACTACAGTTCCAGATTCTTCTACCGGGCCTTCAGTGGTCCGAGGTACTTTCTTATTCTTTCGTACTTGGGGTAATGTACTTATAGATACTGGTGCATCTCATTCCTTCATATCTTCTGCCTTTGCTACTGCATTGGGGTTGGAAATAGACTTGTTAGACTCTTTCTTGTCTGTAGACACGCCTGTTGGAGGTAGAGTGATTCTTAATAGAGTGTGTCGGTTTTGTGAGATAGAGGTTATGGACCGTCGTCTTGTGTTTGACTTCATCGTGATAGACATGTCTGCATTTGATGTTATTTTGGGTATGGACTGGTTGTCAGCATATCAGGCTACTATAGATTGTCACCGAAGAAGAGTATCAGTGTGCACTCCAGATGGTGATTGTTTTTATTTTTTGGGCGATCGAGAGGATACTTTGGCTCCACCTCTTTACACCCTGCGTAGTCGAAGAGAGCTTAGTTATCTCTTTTCCATCACTTTGAGTGACGAGGGTAGCATGATTGGTGGGGAGTTGCCACCAGTGGTTTGTGAGTATCCAGATGTCTTTCCAGAGGACCTTTTTGAATTGCCACCGAAGCGGGAGGTTGAATTTTCCATTGATATTATACCAGGCACTGCACCTATTTCCATGGCACCATATAGATTTGCACCAGCAGAACTAAGGGAATTGAAAGTGCAACTCCAAGAATTGTTGGACAAAAGGTTTATCCGACCTAGTACTTCACCGTGGGGAGCTCCAGCATTGTTTGCTAAGAAGAAGGATGGATCATTATGCCTTTGCATAGATTATCGCAAGTTGAATAGTGTTACCATCAAGAATAAATATCCTCTACCTAGAATTGACGATTTGTTTGACCAACTTAAAGGGTCTTGTGTCTTTTCGAAAATAGACTTGAGATCGGGATATCATCAATTGAGGGTCAAGGAGGAGGACATAGCAAAAACGGCTTTTCGTACACGTTATGGGCATTATGAGTTTTTGGTGATGCCATTTGGTTTGACAAACGCTCCAGCAGCTTTTATGGACTTGATGAACCGCATTTTTCATGCCTATCTTGATCGGTTTGTAGTAGTGTTTGTGGATGATATTTTGATTTATTCACCATCAAAGGAGGAACAT
The DNA here is from genome assembly GCA_025413875.1 of Rhododendron molle. Classification (NCBI taxonomy): domain Eukaryota; kingdom Viridiplantae; phylum Streptophyta; class Magnoliopsida; order Ericales; family Ericaceae; genus Rhododendron; species Rhododendron molle. The sequence goes on from CM046390.1 coordinate 24,028,784, forward strand.
GAAGAGCACTTGAGAATTGCTTTATAGCTTTTGCGAGAGCATCGTCTTTATGCCAAATCTGAAAAGTGTGAGTTTTGGCTTTCGGAAGTGAAATTCCTTGGCCATGTTGTTTCGAAGGATGGAGTTACCGTTGACCCTGCCAAGATAGAAGCCGTGATGGATTGGGAGCGACCGAAGAATGTATTTGAAATCCGTAGCTTTTTGGGCTTGGCCGGTTACTACCGTCGGTTTGTGGGGGACTTTTCACGTTTAGCCGCACCCATGACTCGTCTCACACGCAAAGGAGTAAAATTTATATGGAATGAAGCTTGTGAACAAGCGTTTCAGGAGTTAAAGAGGAGGTTGACTTCAGCACCGATTCTAGTGATACCGGTGAGGGGCCTCGGTTATTCCATTTATTGTGATGCTTCACGGGATGGTTTGGGATGTGTTTTGATGCAAGAAGGCAAGGTTGTAGCTTATGGTTCTCGGCAATTAAAGACCCACGAGCGTAATTATCCAACTCATGACTTGGAGCTTGCGGCGGTGATCTTTGCTTTGAAAATTTGGAGGTATTATTTGTACGGTGAGAGATTTGAAGTGTTCTCAGATCATAAGAGCCTTAAGTACCTTTTCTCTCAAAAAGACTTGAATTTGCGGCAACGACGATGGATGGAGTATATGGAGGACTATGACTTTGACTTGCACTACCACCCCGGGAAGGCAAATGTTGTGGCGGATGCACTTAGCAGAAAATCTCTTTGCAGTTTGGCTAGCCTAGCCATACGAGAATGGAAAATGCTTGAGGATGTTGGCGAATTTAATTTGCAGGTCAACGAGATCGAGAAGCAAGCCACTTTGTTTAATATTGTTGTACAACCTACACTACTCACTAGAGTAATTGAGGCTCAACAGGAAGATGACGAGGCTCAAACAATTCGGGACAACATAACTAATGGTAATGAAGTAGATGGATGGGTTCTTCACCCTGATCGGAGTTTGAGATATTTGGGCAAAGTGTTTGTTCCTAGGTTGTGTCGTGACGATGTACTTCGTGAGTTTTCATCATTCTCGTTTTGTCGTACACCCAGGAGGCACAAAAATGTATCATGATTTACGTCGCCAATTTTGGTGGAGGGGCATGAAGAAGGATGTAGCTCGATTTGTGTCAAGGTGCTTTACTTGTCAACAGGTAAAGACCGAGCATCGGAATCCTGCGGGATTGTTACAACCCTTACCAGTGGCGGAGTGGAAATGGGAGCATGTGACTATGGACTTTGTGACTGGACTTCCTAGATCGTCGAGAGGGCATGATGCCATTTGGGTTGTGGTAGATCGTTTAACCAAATCCGCTCATTTCCTTCCCATCCGTGTGACAGACACGGTGGACATGCTTAGTAGAAAGTATATTCGGGAAATCATACGACTTCATGGAGTTCCTGTATCCATTGTTTCAGATAGAGATCCTCGTTTTACATCAAGATTTTGGCAGAGTCTACAATCAGCTCTTGGCACCGACTTATTGTTTAGCACAGCCTTTCATCCTCAAACAGATGGGCAATCCGAGCGCACAATACAAATTTTAGAAGATATGCTACGAGCTTGCGTACTAGACTTTCGAGGTTCTTGGGAGGATCACTTGTCTCTAGCGGAGTTTGCCTATAATAACAGTTACCAATCAAGTATAGGGATGGCACCATTTGAGGCCTTATACGGCAGGGCATGTAGATCACCAGTTTGTTGGGCAGATGTCGGAGAGACAACACCTTTAGGGCCGGACTTAGTACAAGAAACCACGAAGAATGTAGCTCTTATTCGTCAACGCCTGATGACGGCACAAAGTCGTCAAAAGATTTATTCTGATCGAAGGCGACGACCCTTGGTGTTTGAAGTCGGGGATCATGTCTTTTTGAAAGTATCGCCTCGGAAGGGTTTAAAGAGATTTAGTCTCAGTGGCAAGTTAGCACCAAGATATATTGGGCCTTTTGAGATTCTTGATAAGGTTGGGGAGGTGGCATACCGACTTGCCTTGCCACCACAGTTATCTGGAGTTCATGACATTTTCCATGTGTCTATGCTACGAAAGTATGAGCCAGATCCTTCGCATGTTCTTGACTGGATTGATTTGGGTATTGAAAGCGATGTCTCCTATGAAGAGAAGCTGGTCCAGATTTTGGATACAAGTGAAAAAGTTCTCCGAGGAAAGACAATTCCATTGGTGAAGGTGTTGTGGAACTACCATGGGGTTGAGGAGGCTACTTGGGAGCTAGAGGCGGAAGTTCGTTCTAAGTACCCTGAGTTATTTACTCCGTAAGGTATTACCACTTCCTCTCTTGGCTATTTAAATTTCGGGGACGAAATTTTTTTTTAGGAGGGGAGGTTGTAGAGAACGGTGTCTAAATTTATTTATTTAATATTTTCTTAATGTGAAATGTGTTATTTTAAATACTTTGAATTTTATGAGCCTTGGATTTTTTTTATTTTTATTTTATTTTTAATATAGTTGTGCAGGTGCATGCGTAGGCATTTACTTGACCGTGTTCGAATTCATTGGTCCTTTGATCGAGTGTGTTGGGAGACTCCCATGTGTTGTGTAATTAGTGTTAGAAATTTTTAGAGCTAATTACTTGTTTAAGTGTTAGTTGTGGGACTCTAGTGCAAGAAATTATAACATGCAAGTGCTAGGCCATAATCTAGAGACTTGAGGGAGGAATGGTGTAATTATTTTACACCTTTTTTTAACCAATTGCCGAGAGAAACCGAGAGAACCAGTGTTCTCTGTTTTCTTTTTTCTTTGTTCTCTCTGTTTCCATCTCCAGTGCCGATCTCTCTCTCTCTCTCTCTCTCTCCCAGTGCCGTGTCTCTCTCTCTCTCTCTCTCAAACTCACAAAGCCATCATCTTCCATCTTCTTTTGCTTGGGTATTTTGGGTTTACATCAAGAACTTGGAGGGATCTAGGGTTTCAAGTTTGTGGGCTTTCCTTCATCACCATCTCACTCATCCCTCTTGTGTGCTTGCAATTGAGGTAGGGTTTTCTACTAGATACCTTAAAAATGCAAGTATTGTGTTTGAGAATTGATTATTTCATGCATTTAAGGAGTAAGTTGATCTATGGAAGAAAAGCCCTAATTTGAGTAGTTGTGTATATTTCATATTTTTAGTTGTATATTGAAATTGTTGGATCTAGTTGATGCGCCCATTCGGTAGTCGTTGAAGTTTACCAAACGGCCGTCAAATTCAATTATTTATAAACCGGACTATGACTAACGATTTGCATAGTATAGCGAGAAAGTCCGAGTCGATCCACAGGGAGCTCGAATATAGCTTGTTTGAATTTGTAGGTGTAAGGGTTTCCGGCGTTTAAGATGGCCAACTTTTAGTTTTACTTTGAATGGTGCTAAAAGACTAGAAAAGCGGGTTTTTACTAAATTAAACAAGCGGCATGGCAATGGATTCGTCAACACCCGTAACTTAGCCAACGAACAAATCTCAACGAAAACTCGGTTGAATCGCACGGCTTAGGCTATCAACCGGAATGTTTAGCTTTGAAACCAATAAAAGACTAGAAATTTAACATGGAGAACAAGTGAATTCTTTCATTCTTTTGGCAAACACAAACCGAGACATCGCTCACGGAACCATATGAGCGAGCATATGATCACCGGAGATTAACATCAGCTAGTTTTGTTACATAAAGGTGAACTCATCTCATTTTCCATACAAAACGTCAAGCCATGTGTTGAGAGAAGCAAGTTAACACAAGTCACGAGGTGATAACGGCCCCACGGCCAAGCCTAATCAACTACTCACGCATATTCAAAAGACTAGAAAGCATGGTAGAAAAGACAAACATATTTAACCGATGAAAACGAAAATAAACTTGATATTAAGAAAGATCCCAACCGTAGCTACAACATTAATAAACGAGAAAAGACGATACGACAAAGACTTACTTGAATTCTTAAGGAAATTGCAAAAGAGAAAGCTTGAAGAAGACAACAATGGAACTAACCTAAACTAATTACTTCCTACATACAAATGAGAGAGATGAAGCCCCTATTTATACAAAATGGGTTTCTCTCCCTTCAAATATCTGAAAATATCCTAAAAGTGGCAACTATTCCATAAATGGAAGGCCCAAAAAGTAACAAATATCTGGCCGAGAGCTCCACGTATCGATACGGTTCTAGGGAGTGTATCGATACGGAAGGCTCTGATGTCCCACGTAACCTACGCGTATCGATACGCATAAAAAGCCGTATCGATACGGGGAGGTTATCTCCAGATCTTCAATTCAGCTTCAGCAGGCAGCTCCCAGCAACTTCCAGCTTCTCAGCACCTTATTTTCATTCCCTAAACTTAAGTAAAGATTGCATTTTAAACCTTTCTTTTACCTTTTCTTTACTTTAATTTATTTAATGAAAATAAGAAAGTACCCCCCATTTGGAAATAATGGCATTACCAGAATTTCAAGATTCCAATTAAATCAAAATGTCAACCCCCCACTTTTAGTACAAAATGGAAAACAGCACAATTTTCTCGAGAGAAAATGGCTCGAAACATGACATTGCTCTTCGAATAAAACCTTGTAACTTTGTAGTTACTCTTAGAAAAATTCAAGGATCAATTACCGCCATTTTTAATCTCGAAAATCGAAACTTTTTCAGAAAGTCATTTTTCCATACTTAGACAGATTTTAAGGGGCCGACAGGGTCTTCTTGGAAGCACTTGGACCATCCATGGTATTGAAATGCGCCTTATTTGCACGTTTTACCTGAAATGCACAAAAACCTACCTTACGTGCAATATCACTATAAAAGCTAAATAAACACAAGATAAAACACTATAAAACGGGACTAGTCGTACCAAATATCTACAATATTGGGTGCTCATCACTAGTGTTTGATTGGGTGTGGAGAGAATATTATGCCTAGGGAGATTGTGGTTTCTAATAGTGGCTCATGTGTATTTGAATTGATAATGGATATACTAGTTTTGGATACTTGGATTAATTGTTTGCATTTTGTGAAGAGCACATTATTTTTTTTGTATTTGATATGGACTACCTCTTATTGGCATAATTGTTGAATATTTTTGAGGGATGGGGTTGAAAAAGTATAGACACTTGTATATCTAGGATTACTGCTTGGATTTGAAAGTAAAGATTGATACTTATGTTGATACAAGTTGTTTTACGTATTGGAATTGATTTGGGATTGATACTTGTTATTTGGGCTAGTGAGCCATGTATTGGCGGTTGAGTTGGTCATTTTATGCTCGTTGTGTAGCCGGAAACATATGGATAATGAGTTATCCGTCGGTGTATAGTCCGTAAACCCGCGCGGGATAAGGTGCCCCATAGGCCTTTGGGTTAGTAGCCCATAAATTTGGATGATTTAGGGACCTGATCAGTCGCCTAGAATTGGTACACAACTGTGATAACTTGGACCTTGGTTTTATGTGCTCTTATTTTCTCGTACTTAGTTTAACGTGTTGACTTGATTTTTGTTTGAGGAATTTTGGTTTCATCTTTTCGAGCTTAATTATATTCATTAAGAATTGTGTCTAGCTAGCATGGATTTCAAGTTAAGAAAAAGGGGGGGAAATTTGGGCATGAGCGTTCATATTTTCAAACATGTCACTTGCATCTTTTAGTTTCTAGTAGATTTTGTGTGGGCGGTCGTGCTCACCCCTACCTTACAGGTTCGAAAGGCAAGGATACGCTTTGATGGACTCGGTGATGGAGATATCTTTTGTGTTTGGGCGAGACGATCTACATGATATTTTGTTGGGTCTTGAAGGCCATCTTTTGACTACATGTATATGTTTTTGACTTTGGGAATGTAATGATAAATGCTAAACTTTCCTCTAGGAATGCCTTGTTATGTCATTTAGGCAAAAAAAAAAGGGAAATCTTGTATCCCCTTTTGTAATTGGAGTTGTATGGTTTAAGTGGTGTTTTGGTGCCTTGGTGGCTAATCAAAAATTGAAACATTTGGAAGTGGATAGCTTGTCATGCTTCTTTTAATTTGGTTAGACTTATAATTCGTTGCATGATAGAGTGAAAAAGAGAATTGTTTTTCGTTATTTAGTAAAATTATTTATTTTATTGAGGTTAAAATCACATTGCCGAATTATTATAAGCGGGGCGTGACAGTTCAAGCCGAACCGGTTCGTTTGTTCCAAACGGAATACTAACGAGCCGAGCTCGAGCTTTGTACATGTTTGTCGAGCCGAGTTTTTCCAGCTCAATTCGAACTCGAGCCACACGAATTCTGATCGAGCCAAGCTCTGACATGCCGATCGGTTCGGCTAGGCTCGTTTACACCCCTAACCAGAACACATGAAATCTAATTAATCGGAACATACAAACGAAGATTTATAAATGTGAAAAAAATGTCATTTCAAGGCTGGTATAGATCAAGGGGATATCATTTAACCAACTAAGCATACTCAATCAGTTTCTTGCGGAGAGAGATTGCTAAGCAGCACGAACAATAATGAGCCCTGATTCTGTGTCTTACTTTTGAACTTCCACAAACTAAAATAAGATCCGAGCTGGACACAAGTAATTCAAACTTAAAACTTTGCATGAATAAAGCTTTCCAGATAAATTATCCAGTACATATCAGCCTTTCCAGATACAAATATTCAGAAGATATCAGCTGAAGTCATCATCCATAATACAAACCTTACATAAATAATTTGTTGCTTCAGACTTTGCTCATGCAACGATTTGTCTGCCATCTGCTGCTAATCCTGCAACAGCCTACACAAACAAATAAAAAATGTGAATGTCATCAAGGTTAATTGGTTACGCGTAGACACTTTATCGTCCTTTACATTTGATTTTTTTTTTGTCAAGGCATATAATTGTGAAATCTTGAATTGCTCTTGTTTCTTTTTATTGAGAGGTTTGGTCCAACCTTTTGGCGTTGATGGCCTTTTATTACTGTGATTTCCACCTCTTATTACGCATTTATTTTTCTTTTGACATGTTGGTACGTGTTTCAATGAATTTGGATGACATTTGTCGCTGGCCTTCTTGATGCAGATTTCATACTGAAAAAGAGAGACTTAATTAAAGAATACAGAGTACGTAAAGTCGAGACTCCTTGCGTACATTTTCATCAAATCCTCTGCAGAGGTTTCATTTCTACGTGTCCAACCCATTATAAGAGGCTTATTTTGCTCTGTTCCTGGAATGATTTCGCTTTAAGCCCCCTTATAATGGGGCTGGAATTGGTTCTTCCTCTAAAATGGAGGAATGGAGACAAAAAAAAAAAAGAAAAGAAGAAGAAGAAGAAGAAGAAGGTGTTTTGGAGGATGGGTTGGAGCAAAACCATCCTCCAAAATATATTTTTTGAGGCCAATTAAAAAGATGTTTTGGAGGATTGCATTGGACATGCTCGAGGAGCTACTAAAGAAAAGGTTCCTTGATATCTATCAACCCAGTACAATTAACAATAGATGAGCGCATAGCTGAAAACTTTCGGTAGTTTGGTACCGACACAAATCACTCTAAAAAACAGGAAACTATTTGATGAATGCCGAAGAGTCTTGATCTCTCATGCTCACTATGTATCTATGTGCTCTCTTGTTCACATGGATGCAACGCCAAGTTTTGATACCAAACACAAACAAAACCTTTCAGAATTCAGCATTCACAAATTTATATATATCTAAAAAAAATGTAAGTCATAATTAAATACTCACTTATTTGGCCATCTTCTCAAATTCCAATATATTAGTGATTTCAAGTCTGAGCCTCATGAATTTGTAGCTGCAAAAGAAAATAGACATGCAAGTGAAGCAATTGGTCATCAATTTCTGAACTTGACATGAGGAATGCAGGGTTACTAACAAATATCAAGTTCTTAGGTTCAACAAACACATATGCAAAAAAATTGCCATAGAAGTACAAATCACCTATTAAACTAATAAGAGGTAGCTAGCTAGAGTGGTAGACAAGAAACACAATGTGTTTACTGGCCCTATGTATAAAGTGGACAAACACTTCTGGTTACGTAGTCAATTTTCTATACATACATATATATATATAATTAAAATTAAGATTCTGAATTTTCGAATTGAGAGAGATATTGAGCGCGATCCAAAATTTTCGTTATGTGTCAGAGTCGTGGACCGAATTCAATTTAGTGGGATCTTTCATTCACGTTTTTCCACCAAGAACGTTTTATAAAACTCTTTGACCCCTGAATTTTGAGTATCCTACTTTCATGCAATTCACAAGGTTCAACAAACAATTGAATTGATATCTCGATGTAATAAGAAACTCTTAATTAAGAGCCTATGCTGGTATCTATCGTTGAGTCAATATTTGTCAGAAGCTTCCTTCTCATACACACTCGAACCACCGGTGGTAAGGATCGAGAGAACACACAAGATATAATAGGTAAATACTGGTTTATTCTTGCTTGCCAACCTCTGATTACAAACGGGGGGTGCAGCCTCCTTTTATAGGCGTAGGAAAGCTGAGCTTGCATCACCTATTACAGCATACACAGTATTTACACATAATTGGTACATGCTACAGTAAGTTACATATAATTGCTAACTACTGACTACTACTTTATTACATACTGACTTTTACTGGTATATCAAGACTTATTGCTTACGTACTATATTCCGCGGCTAGACCGCCCTTTAATAATCGATCGGCAGCGTTTCATCGAGCTGCAGCAAAAGCAAGAACGGGAACTTTAGTAGTCGTAGGCTACGGGGATTCATCTACTGGCTTTTGAACTTCCAGTTCTATATATACTAGGTTCGGCCACGTGCAAAGCACGAATATTATGTGCCCGTTGAAGATTATTTTGCTCTTTTGTTTTGATTTGCTATTTTGTTATGTGCCCGTTGAAGATGGTTTGTGTGATCTATGTTAACTGAACACTCTGGAAAGGATGCACAATGATTTGAATGGAAAAAATGACTGGATTGGAGAAAAGCTTGACAAAAGCTCGAGGTATCAGTTGGCAGACACAATATTGCAGGAGAAAGGGTAATGTTGTTTTAGCTTGCTCTTCAATTGGTTTCCCGTACCGCCTAGACTTTGAAGAAGGGAGGATAATGATGTTTTAGCTTTTTGTCATTTGGTCTTCTGTCAATTTGGGATATATACTCTATACTCTGCTAATTAATGCAAACATAAATAAAGATATTGTGAATGAGGAAGTGCATTCTCTTTCCATGACTGAAATGCAAGGTACATCGTTTACTCACAAGGTACCATATTTATTCTTACGAAATTGGTCACAAGTACGATACGAATGCCCGAAATTGAGTTTCTGGAGAATATGAAAAAAAAGGCATTCGTATGCCCGAAATTGGTCACAAGTTCGCATCTTGCTTAAAAGCTCAGTCATGGCATACTCACCAGGCACTGCAGGTACAATATCCAATTCATTACTGATTGTAACCCAGTTATTATCAACACACCTAAGTTGTTTGTCTATAATAATAACATCAAATATCCACTTTTGTTCTACAGCAAATAATAGCCTAAAATTGGGTTGTAACTTATGTTCGATTCAAAACTGAACCCATGCTTTGTGCAGCCTGTTCACAACACGCACTGGGAAAATTTTCCATCCATCCAGTTTTGAATAAAACCCAATATTCACCAGCTTCCATTGCATCAATGTCTCTGAGATTGGCTGGCGGCAGCTATACCATAAAATTTGCTAACAAATAATAAGGAAAAAGACAAAATAAATAACAAAACTATAACCATTTATACAGAATAACAAATCTAACAAAATATGGAACCAAATTCTTGAGAAGTAAATCTTCGTTAGACCTCTGCCAATGATGAAGCTAAACCATGTCCACTGGGTTAAAAGGTTAAAAAATATCAATGTCACCAATGTGTAAATATAGAATTTGGTTCCATCATTGAACGGAGACGGAGGACATTGATCTATGTTATACCAATGTTACCAATGCTGTTGGTTGAGCAATCTCTTTAAAATGTATAGACTTCAAAAAGCGAAGGACCTAGGTTTATATAGGATACCTGGTTCTACCATTACCTGGTTGTTGAACCTAGGTTTATCAAGAAACACATGTGGTTATTTTCGAATATTCTAGGTTCTAACTAAAACGTACGCCCTCATTTTTACACACGAACAGTACATATATACATGCATATGTCTTGTATAAAAACTATATGCAATAAAAGTTACCTTGGTAAAGGTACGCTGGCATGTGCTCTAGCTTATTTCATCTTCTGTGGGATGCCTAATGCTAGCATTAGTCCAACATAAAAATAAACATGCAAATTTCAAAATAATTCGTAAAAGAAGGGGAGAGAAAAGCAACAGCAAGAATGAACTGAAAAAGGAAGCTTAGTTACCCTACATGTCTTTTCCGAACCAGGAAAGCCTCTCTCTCAAAGTGCAGAGTATAGACCTTAGATTCTTTGGTCTTTGAAGAAACCAAAGCACACCTTCAATGAGCAAGCATAATGGCTAAAAATAAGTTGTATCCAAGCCAACACACTGCCTGTACATGATCATACAATAACATTATAAGTTTCTACAATAAAAACTGTACCTGCCTAGATGCATTGAAGCCATTGGTCCTCATACCCAAACATCCCAACAACAGGCCCCAGTTGCCCAAAATAGCTCTTAACACCAAAAGAGTAACAAGTAAAGAAGATATCAAGCAGTCACGAAGAAATTGATGGAAGATCTTACAGTAGTTAATGGTTCCTATGCCACATCTATAAAATTAATTGTCAAAGAAATATACATTGGAGACACAACAATTAGTAGATGAAGTAAGTTAGCCATTATCCGCATCTTGCTTAAAAGTTCAGTCAAGGCATGGGGGCAATGTTTGAAAATCTCGTAAGGGCCCCAGCAGTTCTTACGAGATTTTCCAAAGGTAAGAGTTTCAGTAAATGTGTAGGCAGCTTATTTGCTTTTACATCGATCATCTTCCACCAACAATTCCACCATAAATACCTAACTTCTATAAGGGCAAGTAACATAGCACGAAGACCTGCCCTCTAAGCTTTCTGAAAAAGCTTCCAAATTTATTGCAACCGCTTTTTTTCAACTTCCATTATCCTAACTTTTGCTTCAACATTTGGAAAGATGTACAAAATAAAGAGGTTGAAACCATTCCCCCAATGTCTTCAACTTGCATTACATTCCCCTAATGTAAGGACTTGAATCATTCCATTACCAAATTGAGGCTACTAACCAGTTATTGAGGAAGATAGATGTCTTTAACGATTATGATTTACATGTCTTTTAGCAAGTTTCGTAGCATTATTTTTTTTTATCTTAGATAACCAAGATTTATCCTTTTGGAATATTTACCAGCACAATTCAAGCCTCTTTTGGACAAGTTCATAATAGATTATGAATGGAGTAGGTTCTCAATTTCAACTACCAATCTTATGCTAAAGGCAGCCCAAACGCTTTCACCAATTTCATAATAACATTCTTTCCAAGCATCAATACAAGTGCAGTTAACAAAAAACCACCAAAGAAAGAGGCAAACTTACCTAAACATTCTACCAATTCCAATTATGCCAATGTTTTAGTGTTCTGCAACTTCAAATCTCAAACAAATGTGCAGAAACAAAGATTACGTGTATCAGTTGAGGAAAAGTGAGAATCCAACCATGAGAGCCCTATTCAGTTGCTACCCCCGAACAATTGAATGTTTGGGAAAATGCAGAAGAATGAACAACGTATATAATTTCTTATATGACATATATAAGACATGTTTTTTTAACATTACACTAAGCATCTTCAAAGGCCAGCAGTCTAATAAGAGAATATATGACATAATTTCTTAACATTACACCAAGCATTAAGGCAATTTACAAACTTACAACAAAACACCTTGCAAAAAACTTACAAAAAAAAAGAAGTTATATTTCTGAAAAAAGGTAACATTCATGAATGTGCCAAATTGATTTTACATGCAAATGAGAAGTGAGATATGAGTGCTTTACCTGTTGAGAGAGGTTAGCCCTTTGAAAGAAAGAATAATGTGAATCTCCATATGGCTTGAAAAGATATCTCATCAGAATCAAGGGAAAAGGCTATAGTTGCTTTTTCTTATAAAAGGAAATCATCATAAATAGATGTAGGGATTGGAAAGTACAAATAAGTTAACCCATAGATCAGTGCTTACAAGTTTCCTAAGCTAGAAAAGTTCGTCAATAGTTTAAGGGGATTAAACTCTGCTTCGAGCAGCCATTCTCATACCCTCAATGGTTGGCCTTGTGTGCTCTTTTCAATACAAGGCATGGCACTACAACCATATCACTGTTTCTTTGAAGCTATAAAGGGAAAGCATGGTGTAGGTTCAAACCAATTTCATTAAAAAGACAAATTGGTCGTGGATATAGGTTGATCGATATAGACAAAAGCTACACTTCAAGACAAATTGGTCGTGGCCAAACTTTAAAATCCATGTAAGCTAAAGACCAAAGATAACCCTAAATCCATGTCTCAAATGATTTTGATTGCAGAATTCATTACACCCATACTCCATTCTATTCTTCATAACATGCACTGGCCAAACTTTAGACCTATTCTTCAAGAGAATCCATATATATGGATCATGAAGTTCAACGATTTGATTGAAAAAAAAAAAAGAGTTCAAAGATATCTTTGTGTTCAGGAAGCATGAACTACACATTTTTTCAATTACTTTGCCCTTTTCTTAAAAAGCAACTGGCCTACACATGCACATGCAAGAATACGCCCAAACACAACTGCATCAACATGGCTAGTTTATGGAAATGAAACAAAGTGGAATTATGTTTTGAGACTGCAAATGGGAAAAGAGGACAACAAATCAAACACACTACAGAGGAAGAAATTAAAACCCGTTTTTACAAAACCATATCTAAAACCAAAGGATTGAAACCCACAATTCTATTTCAAGCAATAGAGATCGACAAAAAAATCGAAAAGGGAAAAACGGAAACACAAAACAATCGAAACATCTAAACACCACACACGACTGTAAAAGGGCAATTTTTAAAATACCATGCAAAACTGACAAACAACGAAAACTTGTGCCAAAAAGCATATATGGATTCACAAACTCAAAATAGAAATCCACTAATAAACAAGACACACAAATTTAATTCCTCAATGAACACGATAGATCCACAAATAAACATATTCCCTTACCTGAGTACAGGCTGGTAAAAGTATCCATATGGCTGCTAATTACAGCTTTTATGTGGAAACCCTGCTTCTGCAGTGTGTTTGTTAGTCTCGAAAGATATTCACTGCTATCCATTTACAGCTCCTCACCCAGTCTGCAACATTTTCCAATCGTTTCAATGGTGCTGGTGATGTCAAATAACAAAAATGATTTTAAGTTTGTTTGTTGAAAAAGAAAAATGAAATTCCAGGTTATTTACCCCACTCATTCCAAAACACGAGGGCTCGTCCAAGAAGACTGAAGAGAGGTCTAGTGATTCCAAAATGCAGCACAATCCAAAAGGCAATGGTGCATCCGAAAGGAGTAAAGAGGTATATATTGGCGCACTTCATCAAAGGTAATCCTATAACACTACAACTATTTAGAGAATCTACTATTTAGCATGATCCTTCATAAAATTTATGTACCTAAACCTAAACCTAAGGGAAATCGTTCCAAAAGGATCAGCCTAGCATAGTTCATACTTCATAGGCATCCAAGCATCACACAGTGTTTCAGCAAAACAAACGAAGATAAAAACAAAAGAAAAACAGGAAAAAAAAAGTTGAAGAAGCAGCATTAGCAGATTCAACTGTCTTAGTCCAAGGTGTATATTCGACATAGCTCATACAGAGTAGTGAACCTTCCAGAAAGAGCAACTAGGAGAAAAAGAAAAAAGAAGATAAAGAAAAAGAGAAGCATGAATTTACATGTATGATTAGACAATGAGCTCATCATAGAAGCTATTCCAGGAAGCTTAATAAAGTTATTTTAAGGCAAACAAATGAGTGATGAACAATAACAAAAAACAACTAAAGGCTTGGAGTTCTTCGCCAATAGCAGAAAAGAAAAGGTCAACCATGTCCTTAGACACTGGCTTGAAGAGCACACTTGTGGAGAAAAAACATCTGCATTTAAGAACCATTTAGTAAATGGTAGTAGTATCTGCATAAAAATGGAACATCTAACTGTATACACAGTCCTGGTATATACAGGAGAATAAGTGTTAGCAGCATTGCAACATCATATCATCTAATACAGAATGAGGCAGACCTAATTAAACATTTTAGTATCCTTCATTTAGTGAATTTATCACAGTGACAAAGAAAGGAATGAAGGGACCGTACCTCATAATCATTGAAGACCAAGCACCATACCCAGCAGGAATAAGGTGCTCTGTGATGGCATTCCGTTGATTCTCAAGTTTACTTGAGAACAAAATCAACAGCCACCCACCCTCTTGAAGTTTTGTGTACAATTTCTGAATAAACTTATGCTTCAGATTTTCTATCCCTCTAAGGCAATCCTCACAACCGAAAAGAAGAAAGCAAAGACACTAACAATCAATCTTCACAGAAGATGCTACAAAAATTTTGCATGCAATTTTAAAGATACCAATAGTACTACTACCAAATATTAAATACAAGTTCTTGCAACTAAAAGGCGAGCAATATGGCAAGCTTACAAGGAAATAGTAAGCATATTGGGGGAATACATCCAGAGGCTAAAAAGGGCCAAATAACTTCAATTAATTTCAAATTAAGACAGTTCAAGAATCTGAAAGTTTCGGTTTAGAAAAGAATATTCTACCGCGAATACAGAATAGGGACCTCAACAATGGATTAAATTCTAAATATTCCACGTTTTGTTTGGAACCTATATTATGAAGCACAATGATACATTGACACCAAAGAGGAAATGAGCCACCAAAAGTTAAATGTAGTAGGTTCGCAGGAATTACCGAAACTGCAATGGATTATCGTAATGAGTACTTGAAGGGAAAAAGTCATCTATGTCCATCAACACCAAATCTAGACCATCTTCTAGTGGCTTAACACTGTTAAAGTAGTCTTCCGCCATTATTTGTAAGATTTAGATCTCTCGAGTATTGACCTTCTTTCACGTAATAAACTGCAGTAATCTTACAAATTTCAGGAAAATCACTAACTTCCACTTTATTGAGCTCAGCATGCAGAGTAAAGATCTTGCAGTAAACTGTAATTTTCATATGATTTCGATGTATCAACTACTCCCGCACACTGATTTTCACAGGAATGCAACATTACTGCTAATGCAACAAGCAAAGTTATCAACAAAATCCTGACTGCTGCAAGTACAACTATGAAAATAATTATAGCAAAAGGTGTCACAAAACCCTGTCTCCATCACACCACGACTTTCCATACCCACATTAGACCTGAAGAACAAATCAATGCCTCATGGTACGGAGAAGTCAAAGATATCATTATCCGACAATCATACTGGAATATAGTTAAGATCTCCAATAGCTTAACATCTTAATGAGCCAATCATCATAGGAAAACAAAATCGACGAAGAAACCCACAATCATACCTATACCCTGAACAACCCATTTTTTTCCTTCTGTCAAATGATTTATCCAATTGAGGGTCCTAAATATCTTATATATGAACTTTGATGGGAGCTTCCCCACCAAATGGATATGAAGCTAGTCATCGTGAAGAAATTGGCGCAATAATATTCCATCTTTAAATTTTCGCCACGAAAGCAACTATTAGTAATTGAAACTTGCAGAAGCGAATATGTGTTTGATTTACCTCCAGTCCAAAATCAAGATTCGGATGAATACCGTGCTTACTCTCCAAGTATTATTAGTCTCCTGCAGTGAGGCAATACTACCAAGAGTATTTTCTTTGATCCCCAGTTCAAAACCTTTGATTTTTGTTCTGGGGAGAGGGGAAAGAGAAAAGGTATGCTCTGATTGTTTGTTTCGATTCCTGGAAAATGGTCTGCTACATGGGCAGAATTCACAGCTAACTCTCATCTCCAACCCATCACTTGTTACTCGAGCCTAAAAATGATCTTTATTTTGACCTCCATTTTGGTACTTATTTCTAAAGTTGGTGCCTATATTACCTTGAGATACGCCATTTCTCTCTCCCTGGGTGAAGATGACCAAACCCAACCCACATAAATACATACGCAGACATCACTCCAAGCAACAAAAATCAACATTTATACACGAATCTAAGAATAAAAAATGCAAAAATCAAACCTATTTATGCACCAACTGGGCCATGACCCACTCGGTCAACAACGTTGTCATATCAGTTCGTCAAAAAATCATTTCCTGCATCCATATCTCCATATCCCAATCAAGGTAGCCGAGTCAACTCAGTCAATCACACCCACAATAGATAAAACGGTGGATACAATAGTTTTAGTTCTTTAAAATAACACTTCAGATTTTACTTAAATTCCATCTCCGTACATATTCAGACAAAAAACATACGCATACATCAATCAATTGACAAAAAAGCAACCCTTTATGCATGGATCTGTGAACGAAAATGAAAAAAAAAAACCTTTATGCACTACTTTGAGAAGCAAAACGGAATATCTCTCTCTCTGTGGATGAAGATGATCAGAACCCAGCCCCAATCGACGATCTCATCGATCATTTGTCATCTTGGCCTTCCATGATAGTAAACACCTGCTCTTGTACAGCCAGCAGAAGCATATGGAATTCTGTCTCATCGAACAAATGGCCCAGAAGCAAAACCCACCCCAAAAAAAAAGGGAAAAAAAAAGAAGGTAAAATGCGACAGATACCTGATGGTGATGCCGCTGACGGAGAAGAGAAGCGGTGTGGCGGTGCGACGCAACGGCGGTGGATCCGAGGGGCAGAGAGGGAGTGAACACGGAGAGAACAGAGAGGGAGGCGATAGATTCAGAGCAAAGAGGTTCTGTGAAGGGAGATGAACGAAACACGTAATGAAGGAAAAGGAAGCAAGCGAAATGAACGGACCGAATTCATCACGAATCCCGCGGGAAAGCGGAGCAGCAACACCTGTACAGAACCACAGGCGGCAACGAAATGTCCAAACTACCCCCACACCATGGGCAATCCGTTAAATGCACCAAATTAAAGGGCAAATTGGTCCAAATTGAGGACAAAACATCCGAAGAAGTGGTTCTTTTTATATACCTTCGGCTGGATATATATATAATAAAGGTAAGAACTAACATAGACCATAGTAAGGGGTCATCCGACCTAATAAATTGGCTTATTTTTGGGAAATGATATTGGCACTTCAAAAATTGATGCAGGCACTCCAAAATCAGTGTAACTCTAAGGCCAATTTTCTTTGTTTTTTGGAGTGTCTGCATCAATTTTTGAAGTGCCAATATCATTTCCCTTATTTTTTCGTTCTTTTTAAAAAAAATTACCATTTGTTAATTTTTTGTGGATTATTGTTTTGTCATGACAAAAGGAATCTAAAAAATAAAAAATTATGATCAAAACCTGAATTTTTTGTATATAGTTGAAAGTAGTAACCCTAATGTTACAGTTCTATGTATGACAATGCTTATGAATTATGATATCTATCTATAGCCTTATTTTCTTGAAAGTTCGATAAGATTGACGATAGACATTTATGTATGTCATTGATGCACCATAATAAATTTGATGTTAGTTCTATAATTTTTATTATTAACCATTGCAACAATTGATGAAATTAAGATTACTCGAGTTGAAAAATCCAATATAATCAATCAATATCTCACAAGTCTTTGTCAATTAATTATCACATTTGCTAATTATGTAATGTTGATTGATTAAAACAGTTTAATCATTTGGGTAAACAATTATGAAATGGAAAATGATGGCACTCCAAAATTGGTGGAGGCACTCCAAAAAACAAAGAAAAGTTACTTTGGAATTAATTATACTGATTTTGGAATGCTTGCATCAATTTTTGAAGTGCCAATATTATTTTCCTTATGGAATCACTATGTTTGCTTTATTCAATTGTATTGATACTCAGATCACTGCCATCCACAATCACTATTAATTAACAAATCTACTAATTACATCATATATATTGATCATTTCAAATGGTTCGATGAACTTATGAATTGGTCAAAACTCTTAATTAAATCAATCCTTCCATTTTAATTAATTATTAAATATCTCAGTCAAAATGAATAGTCTAACTTCATAATTAATAGGCTTAATTCGATTAAAGATCCAATTAAATTAGTAATATTTATAAATCCCTGTGTTTGCCTTTTAGTCGACTTTAATTATAATAATAACAATTAACTTGTTACGTCTATCTATTAAAAAATATTAAGTGTCTAAATCATTGGTTACTTAGTGATTACGATAAATATTTTCCAAAAGAAGTCTAAGCTATTTGCTCGATATTGAATAATAAAATAACATATGAATTCGATGTCTTAAGAATAATGTTTACAAGTTCCAAGTTATTTAACGCTAGATCTAATAAATAAATACAATTTTATTGGCTTTGTTCGGTTTGCAGTTGTGTTTTTGTTTTTGGGTAATGATTGTGGAGAGAAATATGAGAAATAATTAAGAGATAGAAGTAATGATTGGAGAGATATAGAGAGAAAAAGTTAAAATAATAATTAAAAATAGGGGTAATAATTGAGGAGAGATAAGAGTAATTGAAAATAAAAATGAAACTAAAAGTTAAAAAGGAAACCGAACAAAGGCATTCTCTCTTTTGCTCTCTTTCTTCTCCCTCTTCCCCTTTTCCCTTGCGATGTCTTTGCGTTTTTTCCAACTGGTTCTCTTGTCCTTGTTTTCTTCGCCTTTTCTTTCGTTCATCATTCGTCTGCTGGTTACTTTCTTGGGGTAATTGGTTTCCTAATGGGAAGGCGCAATGGCGGCGGTGAAGGGCGGGGTTGCAAGATCTTCCACCGATCTCGGCTTTTAAGCGGTTTTCTAGTGGTCCTAACGACGAGGTGGAGATCTTGTTTTCTCTACAGCTGTAATCATCTTCTCCAGCCATTTATCCCTTTCTAGTGTTCCATCCTCTGTGCTCTGTTATGTTTGGTGGTTGGGCAAGCGTGCATCGCCGTTTCGGCTTTGATGGCTGGTGGTGGTGGTGGGTTGTGCTCACCTGGGCTTTTGGTTGGTTTTGACTGGGTTGTGATGGTGGTCGTTTGTTGGATGTATTATAGTTCCTATGGATGTCGAGGTGGTGTTGATGGCGGTCTGGAATGGCGGAGATATCGTCAAGGGTTAGGGTCTTTTTTGCAGGCGGCTAATGGTGGAGGCGTGGATCTTTGGGGATGTGGCAGCAACAGTGGCAGTGTCAGATCTGTCGCGGCGGTGACCAGGTGGTGGGCTATTTTAGGGTGTTTGGTTCTTTGTGGTGTGGGTACTATTGGGCCTAGGATTAGGGTTAATTTCTTTTCGGGTTGGGTTGGGTCTTAGGATTTTTTCCTTTAGTAATTTACAGGCCGGTCCAATTTATTGGACCTTATTCCCTTCGACTCTGCCGAATTTCTAAAATATACCCCAAAGGATTTCACGTACTTTTACACCAAAATAATACCCTCAGGCCCTAATCCTCTCCTGCTTCCCTCCACCTTATTCTAGTATGGGTTCCACTGACCCTCACTCTGGCGACCACCACTGACATCTGGCAAACACGGTTGTCACGCAATCCACCCATGAAACTCGTCGCAATCTCTCAAATATGGTAAGCTAAACAGTAAACCGCCTCTCTCTCTCTCTAGAATTTGACCAATTCAATATCAGAATCCACTACCCAGACATGAGCATCTTCAAGGGCCTCGTCAACTCCTTGACCTCGGTCCTCTCTGATTCCTCTTATGAAACTCAGCAAATCCCTAGCTCCTGTAATTCGACGACCATGGACGGCATCACCGTCGAGTTGTCGGTATCGAACGAGCGAGCTGCGTATAAGCTCAAGGGGTACCTTGATTTGGCCAAGGAAGAGATCGCCAAGGCCATTCTAGCCAAAGAGTATTAGGGCCTGTTTGGAACTTAAGGAAAGTAAAAGAAAGGAAAGGAAAAGAAAATGAGAGAAAAATAGGAGGGAAAATTCACTATTCACTGGACTTGAAATCTTTATTTTCTTCTCTCTTTCTCTCCTAACCAAACAATAAAAGGGAAAATTCTTTTATTTTCCTTTCTTTTCCAAACAGAGCCTTAGTTTTCTAGACCCACATGTAATTTTCTATTTTTCCTCCTGGTTTGGTCTCAACCTATTGGGTCTAAATCAGTTTCCTCTGTGTGGTTAGGAGAAGAGGGTCTTGGGTGGTCAGGCCGGTGTACCCAAGTCCCTATTATCTGTATTTCGTGTTATGAGTTAATGATAAAAAAAAATTACAATTTTATCTTATTATTTGGAAATTAAGCTTCTTTTAGCTAAAATTTTAAACACATTTCTCTAATAAGTACTTTCTACAATAATTGTTTTTATGGTCACAAATTAAAATTTTAAACACATTTACATTCTCCCCAACTTTTAGACCATGTTTGTTTTGGAATTTTGGATTCTCTCTCTGCACACGGTTCTCAAGAATTTTTTTCTCAATTATTACTTTCATTTCTCTATCTATCTCTCTCTACTTATTACCCAAAATTCCATAACGAATATGGTCTTTGGTTCTCCACTACACTATGTCTTAGAAAAAAGACAAAAAGAGAGAGAGAGAGAGAGAGAGAGAGAGAGAGAGAGTGGATATAGCTTCAACTTGAAGCCTTCAAAGTGGTGTGTTTTCAGAAATTTTCAAAGTTCCAAAAACTGATACTGTGTTTGGATGAGTTTTTGAGAAATTTTTAATAAAAGTAATGATTGGAAGTAGGGGTAATAAGTGGAGAGAGATAAAGAGAGAAATTTAAGTAATAATTGGAAATATGAGTAGAGGGAAAATGCTACATACGAAGAAAAATGACCCTTAAAATACCCTTAAAAGATGATGTCATTGTGTGTGACCCACCCATCCAACCAAACTCATTAAAGTTTCTTTTCTTTTATTTTCAGGCCAGGCTCTCATTCTCTCTCTCTCCCTCCTCTTCTTTTTTGTCAAACTCTGTCTGTCCTCTTCGTGTACACCATATACAGGGAAAAGGGGGGAATGATTAGCTTTCCACTTTTTAATTTTGCCGCTAAACTGGCGACACCCACCAGCATCGACGACTCTCACCACCACCACCCCCGGCAACCAACCCATCTTCTTTCCAACCTCTATCTAAATCGCTAGACATTTCTCTGTTTCTACATTGCAGCATAAACAATGATTCAGTCTCATAATCATCCATTTTTTTAAATCCGAAAGATTAATAAACTCGATTCTCAAACTACATATTAAAAAAATACGAGACCTTGTGTAGAGTGGGTCCTATTTTATCAGAATGAAACAAATTATTTTATTTCATATGAACATTAACAAATATGAAACTTAGTGTGGTCTCTAACTGCATAGGAGGAAAAAATAATACTAAATCAATCTTCACCAAATGAACTAGAACAAGGCAAAGTAACTACATTTTCGGTATCTTTTCTTTTTTTTTTAACCTTTTGAAACATTTTATTTAGGGTTGATCGTTGTTGTTTTTTTACTTTTGTGACTCCCTTGTCAAGACGAATGACTAATTCAAAGAATATGATGCGTATCTAACAATAATTCAAAAGAGATGAACAAAACACACAAATGAAAAAAACAAAAAAAAAAAGTTAAGGATAATAATGCCCAGGCAAAGTAACTACAAAAAATTAAAAGTACTGATACATACCAGAGTTTGTTGTCGTCGATCAAGAGATTTTTCGATCAAGTCATGTGATTGCAAGAGGTAATTTAGAGGAGAAAAAGTGCTGTTTTGGGGCCTTGATGGAAGTATTTTGGAACCCTTTAGGTCCCGTTTGATAAATGGATTGGAGGTTGGGATTGGATTGTGAAGGTGATGGTATTAGTAATACCTTGTTTGGTAACCAAAAATGGTTCAGACTAGTAATCTGATGGGATTAATAGAGGGGGTATTAGGGGGTATTGCTAATACCCCGTGGGACTTGGTATTAAGGGGTATTAATAGTCCAATTCCAACTCCTTCACATTACCAATCCCTTCTCATTACCAATTTCTTCTAACAATCCAATCCCATCATCTAATCTCATCTCAAACAAACATGATATTAATAATCCCATCATCTAATCCCATCCCAAACAAACATACTCATTATCAATCCCTTCTCATTATTAATCTCATCTGCTTACGAATCTCAATCCTAATCCCATCTCCTTACGAATCCCATCCATCTATCACTGTTATCAAACGGGGCCTTAGTGCCAAAATGAAAACGGAAAGATAGATGGTCCCCCCTTTTGGAGGGTTTACACGAAGAGGAGAGAGAGAGAGAGAATGAGGGCCTGGCCCGAGAATAAAAGAAAAGAAAATTCAATGAGTTTGGTTGAATGGGTGAGTCCCACACAATGACATCATCTTTTAAGGGTATTTTAAGGGTCATTTTTCTTTGTATGTAGCATTTCCCATGAGTTGAGTGAAGAGTAATGATTGAAAGTAAGACTAATAAATATTTTTTGAGTTGAAATATTTTTTCAAAGAGAAAATGAACAAGGCATGAAATTTTTGTAACCGTGGGTGACCTTCTACGTACCACACTTCCTGGTTGTGTGTGGAAAGTAAATAGACTAGATACTCCTATATCTGTAACTATAAATGGTGAGTACAGACACGCAATACGAAAAAATGGCAAAATAATTTTGTTTTAGCAAATCCAATTTACTTTTTGCATGTCATTTTAAGGGCTGTAATTGACCTACTTTATTATCTAAAGGTCTGTATTTAGTGGCATGAATGCCCCAAACCACTATAGGGCATCATAGAAAAATTCTTGTTCTTAAAATCATAAATATCAGTATGTTTTTCTAATAGATAGAAATGTGTTTGGTTTAGTTGACACCAACCTAAACAATATCCAACAATTGCCATTTATGTAAGATTTATTGGATATTGTCACCATGTCAATATCCAATCAATCACCTTTTTTTTGCATAGACAGCGTATTCACAAGCCAAACAAGATAAACATATTGGATCACACTCATAGGCTCAAAACGTCACCTAACTAAAAAGCACAACACCCTATTAGGCCTGTCACATCCAATCAATCACATTTTTTGTATAGACGCCTCTAAGCAAAATATAAAATTTCGAAAGTCAATTTTTCCACCTCTCCTAAGGTGCCGTACATAAATGGCTCAAGCTAAACATTTTTTTATCTACTCAATTTCAATCTTTCCTAAAAAAAGTACGTACTAGATTGAGTTACTCTTTAGTTATCGAAGCAACATTGTAAGTGATGAAATTTGTATAGAATAAATCAATTTTGGTTTTGGAGATGTTCATGAAGATGTCTTTCAGACAAATGGAATTTACATAGGGGGTTTTTTTTTGTTTTTGTGTGTGTGTCAAAACATCCAACTAAACAAATCAAGAGTAATGATATAGACAACATCCAAGAGACACACATCTTCATAATGATGCGCGTCAACATAATCTACACACAAAAAAAAAAAAAAAGCTATTATAACTTTAAATATTGGTGCTCAAAACTAAACTCCGCCTTCAACAAATTGAAACCACTACAATAATATGATTAAAGAAAACAAAAAGGGGAACATTTTCATTTATGTGGTGTTTTTCAACTTAAAATCACGCTAATACAATCATGTTCAACATCATCATCATCTTCTTCTTCTTCTTCTTCTTCTTTTATCATCGACATTAATTTATTCAATTCATGCAAAAAAAAGAAAACAACAACTAAGACAAATAAATCGTCACACTTGTGTGTGAACTCACACTAGACTAGACACCAAGTTAGTAAACCCCATCCTACCGGCCTGGGGCACCCTGTCCTCTAGCGGCACTGAATAATTTGTCCGCAGCTCAAAGAATGCGCAACAATTGGGCTCCTCACCTGATGCACCCCATCATCCCAAATCAAAAAACCCGACATTACGTCCGCAATCGCCACCCCACTCACCGTTAAAACAAACGTCTGTTTCTGTCCTACTGCCGTAAACTTCATCACGGGCGGTTCAACGTCAACCGACATGGTGGGTGGAGGAAACACGGTCGAAGTGTAAGTGGAGACGGGCGACCCGACATTGGTCACGGTCCGATGGAACACCCGGGTGATGGACACGTTGGCCGGGCCGGAGAGGGAGAACGAAGGGTAGTTGAGGTCCCAAACGGTGCCGTTGTTGGACGCGGAGCAAGTGGTGTTGCTGGATCCGGTTACGAGTTGGAGTAACTGGGTGGTGTACCCTTGGCCGCAGAGGAATTTGACGTAATCGGATTCTCCGGCGTCGTAAACTAAGCCCGGATTCGCGGCTTGTACCGGGTCGATTTGCCCTGAACCGTAGGCAAAGTCGGCTAGCATGGTTTGTGTTGTGTCTGTGTTTTGTGTTGTGTTTGTTGGAGTAGCTGAGAAGAAGAACAAGAAAGAAACGGTTTCTCAAAGAAAGAAACAAACGGGTAATACCTAAAATTAAATGATGTTAGGTTGCTCTATTTAGTTCAAGAAATAAGTGTGTTTTTGTTTTAATTTTGTGTATCTTTTTCTTTTTCCAATCAAAATGGGTAAATAAGGAATCAGTTGGGCCCATGGTAATGAGCTACGAGAAATTTTTGGGTGCCGGGTGGACACCACGTGCTGCTCGAGCAGTCCATCATGGGCTGTCGAAAATTTCTCCTACTTATATAGTTGTACTGCGTCTTCCCTCACAAATATTCTATAAAATAAAATAAAATATAGTTCATATATGTAAGAGGGTGTTCCACTTTTTAAAAATTATGTATTTAAGCAAATAATTTTTCTACCAATATGGATCTTTTTTTTTATAGATTTCATTGAGATCTTTTAAACGGTACAAAAAAATTTAAAAATTAATTTTTATTTTCATTATATTTGAAATTGAAATTACCTTCTTTTTGAAAAACAAAATTTAAAAAGAAAGCGAAACGTCACCTAATTAAGTACGTTACCAGTGGTCATGAGAGCGGATTTAATAGCAGCAGGAGACCAAGTTGGATGAAGCGACTTCACATAGGCAGCCGCCCCTGATGCATGCGGGCAAGACATGGACGTGCCGGAAATGATATTGAAAGGAGCAAATCTGTTATCTCCTGCTACTCCAGTTATCGACGTAGCTCCTGTCCATGCAGCAAGAATGTCCACCCCTGGCGCGGTTAAATCCGGCTGCACCACCATTTATTTAAAGGAGATCCAATTAATGATGGAGGTTAAATTAAAAGTGAACATGCATGTATAAATGTCGTAGATAAATAGAAGGGGCTCTGCAATTTTGGTTCTTACCTTGAGGATATCCAATGTTATTGGATTGGGCCCCCTTGATGAAAACCAAACAACGTATGGTGCCGATTCGTCTTTAGTCGTAATACTCTTATCTATGGTAGCCATTGGTTCACTATCAAAAAAATTACAGGACAAATGGTGTTAAAGATTCACTATATAAAAAAAAAAAAAAAAAAATCATAGGGTTTTTACCTAATTCTTTTATGTGAGTATTTTATGCTAAGGTGTATTTCTGGTGGTACGAATCAGATGTAATCTTCGAACAGTTGAGAGCAATATTTGTAAAGATGATTCTCGGGCTCGCCACGAGGCAATTAAAACATAGAAAAAATGCTTCTAAGCGTTGATTATTGAGCGCAAAATCAAAAAGGTGTTCGCCCATCCATTACAGACGAACGGAGGCATATGCTTTTCATGCCTTTTCGCCCACATGGCGGAGGCGAATGCATCAAAAGAATAATCGTTTCCTTTTGTTTTTTATTGGTGAAAAATCGGTTCATTATACTATTAATTCACAATGATTTTATGCCGTAACACGTGGCTTATATGAATTATATATGTATCATTTTCTTGTTTTTAGTATGGCGCCTTTATATAGCACAAACACCAGCCTCATGCCACAACAACTTAAGGCTTATGCCTCGGCTCATGAGAGGTCAACTATCTGGCCTTGCACTTTCGCCTTTGAAAACTATGGTTAAGTCGAGTACTCCGGACATATATATACGTACCTAGTTGTGTTGATGTACAGGGAAATCGCAGCGCCATCAGACGAATCCACATAAGATGCAGATAAGGGGAAGGACCAGACAACATCTTCGTAATCTCCCCCTTGCATTATAGTACCAATTGCACCTGCTTCATACTGTTCTGTCGCACCAAACTGATCACACAAAACGATTTTACCCTTCACCAAAGTCGCGTCCAATGAGCCCGAAATGCAGTACCTGCATTTCATCAAAGAAAAAGGTCCATGATATGGGGGAAAAAAAAAAACAATAGAATCGATCTTTCAAGGAAATTAATAAAGTATGAAAATTTGATGATGTAATTTATGTTTTACCTAGATTGGGATCCAAGAGAAGGGTTCGTTTTGTTGGGTACATTGCCCCCATAAACTAAGGGGTACAGGCTTTTGCTGAGGGTGAAGGTATTTATAGACACACCCTGCAATTGATGAAAGGAGATTGGGCCGGGAATAAAAGCACAAAGGTAAGTGACAATTGAATGATTTGATCCGAAATGAGTCTGATTGTTGTTGGTGTTTTGGGGAAAGTTTGCATACAAGAAAGGATGAGCTTGCTAACCTCATAAACCTCACTGTTACCCAGCTCCACGTTGGTGACAAACCTTCTGTCTATGGTGCTAGCAGCAACTGTGAGAGACCAAGGTGACACATTTGTGACAGTTCCGGCAGTAGGTCCCGAATTGCCGGCAGAGTTGGATGTGAGTATGCCCTTCGTCATAGCATGGAAAGCTCCAATGGCAATTGAATCACTAAAGTAGTTTTGAGGACCCCCTCCGACCGAAAGAGATATTATATCCACCCCATCGTCAATGGCATCGTCAAACGCAGCAAGAATATCAGCAGAAGAACAACCGTTAGACCAACAAATCTTGTACACCGCAATTCGTGCAGATGGAACCCCTCCGCGGGCCGTTCCTGCCGCAAGACCGACCAAGCTGGCTTCGCGAACTTCTCGACCTGCAACTGTAGAAGCGGTGTGGGTGCCGTGGCCTTCTGTATCTCTCGGAGAAGGAATTTCTCCAGGATAGAAAAAACCTTGAGACCGATAGTAGCGAGCTCCTATAATTTTTCTGCAAAGTCGTACAAACTTCATTAACACGGTTAGTAATGAGGATACATATTTTCTGTCCCCTGTACATGCGATTGTGTGCAGAGAGTTGTACTATATATATATATATATATGTGTGTGTGTGTGTGTGTGTGTGTGTGTGTCAAAATCACGCTTAGAGAGAATTGAGATAGTGAGAACAAGGATTTTGGGGACAAAATATATTTTCAAAATATCTATGTTTGATCGTAACTTGAGATATGTCAATTTGGATGTATCCCAGTTAGCGTGCATTGCGAATACAGGGACAAGAACATTGGAGACATAATTCTTATGAAAATATATTTGTTCGTATCGTATTGCAAATTGCAAGTTAAAGTTTTACTTGTTGCAAGTGAAATTTTGTGGGGATTGGCAAATGCCCTTCCAATTAGATGGAGGTGGACCGAATCCTTCATCGCTGAAGCTCTCGGATTCAGGCCAGACCCCAGTGTCGAGCATCCCCACTATAATGTCGCTTTCAATGGCCGGCGCTCTCGGGGCTTGTTGAGTTAAACCGAGGAAGTCCCATGACCTTGTTGTGTGCAGCTTCATCTGTTCATTTCGGAACACGGAGACTACACCCTCCATGCCTGAAATGTGCAACATTTATATGAGATCGAAATAATGCGCGCGTATTTGTAGTTTGAATCATCATTTTTAATTAGACTCTAACTTACTGGACATTTTCTTCATCTCTTCCATTGTCATCTTCGCTACAAACCCGTGGAAGCTTCTCTGGTAGCTGTGGAGTAGAGAATCTGATGCCCTGCTCCTGTGATTTAAAGCTAATTTGGTTATAAAATAGTACTACTGTATTGTAATGAGCTACTTATAATCTCTCTATGTATTTGTTATCTGTCGCTAAAAAAGAGAGTGTGTGTATATTACCCCCCTACAACTTGTTCCATCATGCTAGTGTGCAGGGATGTTGCAGAAAAATCATCCTTTGGGAGGTCACCCATGTAGACAATGTATGTCTGCAGCCATTGAAAATCACACTCATAAATAATATTGATATGCCCATTTCATGCCAAAAACTGTTAAGGCATTCAACTCCAAACCAATTGGCAAGGAGTGGAGAGGCCGCTCAGACTCATATACTAGGTTTGAATGTTATATTTAACTAATGTGGAACAAAGTCCAACATAACAACATCAAAAACCCGTAAGTTAGTGACCCATATATAGCAATAACAACATATATAAAACCATGTTATTTTGATCTATAGAGTAGAGAGTATATGCCTTTTCATCATCACCCTCAAATGCTCCAAAGCAGCTTGCTAGCAGAGAAAATGCGAGGGTGATTAAAACAAGCCATGAAGCCATTGTAGGGATTCTGATCAAGTTGTGGATAGTTTCATGCAAACAACTATATATTATTGGCTTTTATAGGTAGATAAATATTTTGAATATTTAGTTTGAGAACTTCAGTTACCTCCCATGCGCCATTGGTTTCTCAAACTTATATTAATTCAATTGACTACACACTATAAAATACTGTACGTCCAAAGCCGGCTTACAAAAAATGTTTCTTTGAAAGTTTCTCCCAACGGAACATACCTCTTTATGTGCATATAGATATAATTTCATGGTCAAAAGTAGTGATTGCTGCCTATTTAATAAATAAACATTTCCAGCGTTTTTGCTGAACAAATGTTCCCCCTCTTTTTTTTTTTTTTTAATCAGGAAAAAATATTTTATAAATATTATAAATCTCCGAAACGGATTTCAAATATTCAACGGATCACGGGTATACCAGCAAACGCCACCCGAGAACCAAACCCAAAGGCAATGAACCAACCGAAACACCACAACAACAACAAAAGAAGAACCGCACACTCGCTAAAACAAACCAACAACCTACACCCAAAACAACCTAAAACCGAAAGAACAAACCGAAAACTCAAAAGAGCAAACCCAATGGACAAAGCCAAAGACCAAGAGAACAACCAACATCTTCCACCAAGACAAGCTCTTCTCCCAAGTCATCTCAAGAGCATGTATCCTTTACTTTAATTCTTCCTCCTCCATTTCATCAAATTAATTTCTTTAAAATAAAGTTTCTTCCCCCGCTAAATTAATTTAACGTCCAAACGGGCACCTATATATATCCATCGCCTTATGAGTTCCCTTAACAAGAATGTAGTTTCCGTTTCCAGATGTTATCAGAAGATAAGGAAGAAGATGAGACCTTCATATTTCCATGATTCAAATTGTAGGCCTTAAACCCATGCTCCGTAAGAAGTTTCTTCTTTTATATCTTCCTATTTGGCCTTCTCAATTGCCTCTCCATTTTCTGAATAGAATCAAGGGATGATCGATCGCCAGGAATGCTACTCCCAACTCTTCTCTGCTTACAACCCCAAGAGCAGAAGGAATAACAATATTAGATCCTAGGTTTCGATCTATTTTATCCAATCGGATTTGCGACTTGGCCCAGATTTTCCAACAGATTTGAGATCCCCCCATGAAGCGAATCCCGAATAGGAAGGTATGACCCCGAGCATGTGCGCCGATAAGGAACACCAAGTAAGGGTGAACGGTTGGGCCGATCATACTTATGATCGGCAGTACCACAAGAAGGGGTCCAGCGATGTTGCTAAGCACCAAGGTGTACGTCGTACAAACCCTAGCATGGTGGTCTTAAGTGGTAGGGTGGGGGAAGCTTTCTGGAATATTGCTGTAGAAGGAAAGTTCTATGTGCATGATAGGCAAGTATCCCGTGAATAAGAAATAGAGATTGAGATCCCTTATATATTGGACAGAATTCCACATTGGAGAGGATTCCTAAACGTGATAGGAGTCCTAGTATTGAAAGGAAACTTTGGGGTGCAAGCCAAATTGCATCTGTAAAATAAGAGGTATAAGAAGTAACACCAACTGGCAAAGGTAAGTTGTAATTGATCGATTGTACGTTCTACCCATTGTTACGTACCTACTGTTAACTCAAGTATGAGATATTAACTTAGGTATTGGAGCGCCTTTGTCAACAAAAGAAACAAATGTGCACTCATGGTGGTTTCTTCACCTACAACATGCGTGAATGAAAGTAATTAATTTCTCCTACAATTGAATGAACAAATGAGTAAAATCAACCTTTTATTTGAGTATTTGAATTAATTTTCATTTTTCAGTTTGCAACCATTTCGTGGTGATTATCACAATTTCCTTATCAAATTTTTTTTTTTTTAAATCTTAGATATTTGATATTATAAAATAGATATTGATACTTCCTTTTGTCTTCTAAAAAAAACTTATAATAGTAAAACTAAAAATTCATAAGTGCGCGCTAAAATCAAATGTTCTCTGTTTTGTTATGGAAATAAGGATGCTTTAGATCATATAAAAGCAAGATTTATGGAATTTATAAATTTGAATAAGAGTGATAAAATATCTTCGACGTATATGAATGCTTCAAATCCTTTACCCAAAGTTCTTTATGGCAAACCAACTAATTCATGGCTCTATGGTACGTATCTTTATTCTATATAGATTTGATAGTCAAGTAGTGATTAATTGCTACATATTTAATAAATAAATATTTCTAGCATTTTTTGATGAACACAGGTTACCTTGACAGCTTTTCCCCACATTCATCTTTATGTGCTCATAGATTTGATTTGAAAGTTAAATTTAGTAATTGCTGACTATTTAATACATAAACATTAAACATTTAGCCCCTTTTTTTCATAAACAAAGGGTCCCTTAGTAGTTTTTTTTTTTTTTTTAATTGGTAAAAAAGATTATATTATTAAAACTCGACAAATGGTACATCAAAAAAGACCAAAAACAACCCAAGAGGGTAATGTAGATGGTCAAAGTGAAATCCAGCGAAGTATGCTGGATAAAAGAAAAGAAATCAACCGGTAGACTAAGGTTGCAAAAAGCAGAGGAACAGATCAAAACAGCCTGAAAGCGAAAGGGGAAGAAGAGGACCGGCCAGCTCTGTGGTAAACTGGCCTCTTCAATCAAACAGATCATAGATAGCAACAACAACAAAACATACATATTTATATGCTTTATAGATATCCTTCGAGGGAAAAACTATAGTGTCCCCCATTTACGCCTTCGGATTGTTAATTTTAAGCTTTCAAATGGTTATGTTATGTTTTCGAGTGATTAATGGCATAATACTTTTTTAGGGAAACACCATAATAATAAAAATATTATGTCATTTTTGAAAAGTGTAATGCCTTTGAATAGTTATTTTATGTCATTTTTTAAAAGTGTTTTGCCTTTGAGTAGTTATGTTATGTCATTTTATGAAAAGTGTTATGCCTAATAATAATAATAATAATAATATTTTTAATGTTATTTCATTTTTTGAAAAGTGTTATGCTTTTGACTGGTTTAATGTTATGTATTCCAGTGATTGTGTTAGGCAGCTGATTTTGCATAACCCCCCCCTATTTGTTAATGATACCCTCTTTATTGTTTTTATTAGGTGAATTTACTAAAATGTCCTTACCTTTTATTAGGTGAATTTGCTGTAACACCCTTCTTGCAGGAGTATTTGGTATCATAAAGTGCAAGAGTGTTCTAGTAAATCCACCTACTAATAAAAACAAGAAAAAGAGTGACGTTAACAAATTAATAGAAGAGTGACAAAATCAATTGCCTTATGTTATTGGCGTTTTTATAAAGAAATGTTCCTTGGTAGTTTCTCCCAATGGATCACACCCGTCTCTGCTATATGCTTAATTATAGATATGATTTCATAGTTAAAAGTAGTGACTTCTATTCTACCTATATATTTACTGTATATATATATATATATAATAAATAAACATTTCATCGTTTTTCATAAACAAGTGTTTCCTTAATTGATAGTTTCTCTCAACGGAACATATATATATACATCTTAATTTATGTGCTTATAGATTGATTTGATTTGGTAGTCAAATTTTGTGATTAATTGTTACTACCTATTTATGAATAAACCTCTCCAGCGTTTTTGATATAAATATATATAGAATTGCAAGATGTTATTGATCGATTGGTTTTCATTTCATAATGTTGATTTGCAGAACAAGTACTTCTAAGAAATATGTAGTAATTTTTTTTTTTTATGTATATATATATATATAAATAATAATATACATTACCGGCCGTTTCCTATATTAAGTATTCGGTTTTTAAGCAAACATATGTCATATAGTATCCACTTTCTGGTCAAAATGAAGAAGGGTTTGTTTTCAAATTACTCAAACTGAAACAAGTTTAAAGAATGTTAACTGAATATTGAATATTAAATCTGTGTAATAAAATAGTGGCGATTTTTTTTTTTTTTATAAAATGTCAAGGAATACAAATATTAATCAGTAACATCCACACTCGTCAGTTGATGGATTTGTATAAAGTTATGTCTTGATTGGCTAGTAATGTTGTTGCCCTTTCAATAGTAGCGTACAGTTAGAGGGTTAATTCTTTTAATATAGAGATCGATTTTCCTTTTTGAGCTGTCAGTTGTGCATTAAAATCTAAATTTGAGATGAAGATTTTAATTCTCTCTTGTTCCTCTTATTTTTTAAAAACTAGGAGACCAAAGAAAGAAATTGACACAATTGTTATAAGGACGGTGAACGGATAAGGGAAGCACACATTTTTACAGAATTGGATATATATATATATATATATATATATGGGGGCGGTTCCGGAGACAATACTTTTGACAACAAAAAAAACAACACATAGTTCTTGATCAAATTTTAATGATCTGAGCCGCTCAATGTGATCAGAAAGTGATTTTAAGGATACTATATATATATATATGTTCTCTTCAGATGTAAGGAAATGTTTCAATACACACTCTTATTTGGTTGTGTAAATATATGCATGCTAATTGAGTTCATAATATGTTGAATTTAATTATACTGACTTTTAATATAAAAGATTATGATTTTTTTATTCAAAATATTATGAATCAAATGGCGCACACCGGACCCATCCAATAGGGATGTGTATTGTATCATTTCCCTCAAACGTATACCAATAACCTTGTAGTTCCTTATAATCAATGATCATTAAAACGAATAATTATGAATACCTAAATGTCAAAAGGAGACCAATAAAATATATGTTACATCAAGATTTGTCAAGCTGAAATAATTCACCGACTTACCAATTAATAGTTAAAAAGATGTAGTAATATATTCGCTAGGATTAATTAACCAAATGGATGTTGCGCGCGCCTTACCCTCTTAATTTGGTTAAGAATGATTTTGTACTCATATAAAATTGACTAGCTCACAATCGTATGGTGATGTAGAACAAATTGCGAAAGATTTTACGAAAAAGATTCATCCGGTACAAGTCGAATGAAAATGGTTAACATCGAACTTTTATATAACTACTTGGCTGTCAAGTTATCTATAGATCTTTGTAGCCCAATTCCGCCTCCACCAATTCTTAAATGACATTTACTACAAAGCAAATCTTAATCCACATGCGGCTGCCGGCTCAATCCTTGACATAAAGAAATGTTGACTCCAATAAGTTTCCAAACAACTATATATATATATATATAGTACTTTCACAAAATTACTCAATTAATCCAAACACTGAAATAAAATTACTTCCGACATTTAACTATTAGCAATTTAAGAAAATTCTTGTTGATCATATTCGTATTCCTCTCCTTAAAATTGCATGTGGCCATCCAAACATAGCCGAAGTAGATTCTCAAACCCATTTAGTTTAATAATCGAGCCAAAATAATCAACTCCGTTGGGCATGAGTTGTGCTATGGGTACAAGCCATACACATATCTAGCACATACGTTTTTTGTGAGGCCCACCTCAACCTCACAAAGTAGATCCGAATCGCTCATTGTTTTTAAAGTAAAAAATTATTTCAGTCAAGTATTGCTGTATCGGTAAGTGCTTTTCAAAATTCATAGGACGAAAACCAAACAGTTTTGCCCTACGAATATTGGAAATGTAACGCCCCGATTTTCAAAGGTAAAATCGGAGGTATTAAATACTAATTCTTAAAAAAAAACTTATTAAATCAAATTCGAAATCCAAAACGGATAATTCATCCTAATGATTTATCTATTACAAACCATTGTGAAAATATTGAAAATAGTCTTTAAAGGGATATGCTAAACAGATATTAGAGCCATCTTCTAAGTCTGATATGGGTCCCAAGCGTATTCTGGCTCAACTCCCACTTCTGGTCAGCATAAAACTGTTCACCCGCGAGATCCTGTGTTTCCTGGTTTTATGCAAAATCTGACACGGATGCCAGAAAATCCGTGACTGAGTGAAAGAGTTCACCCAGAACTATAATCCAACCCAAATACCCCTCTTACAATACAATTAGAGGCAAACAGGATATATATAGTGCGGAAAAGTAAAACACAGAGATAATCCATACAATTTGATTCATTACTATCCATTAACTTAACATGAAATCCAAGATCTCTCCACGAGATCTTTCCTCTAACCACTAGCCATGCTCGATCCATGAGATCACTTCCCTTTGTTATCGCAGGAACACCTAAGTTAACCGAGTGTGCACCCCCGATAACTACAACAAGGGGTAAACTTATCATGCTATCACGACTAGAGTTCGCCTATCTTATAAACCACATCATAATTCTTTTCACAATCATCATGGACACACGCCAGTCTATCGATTCATCACTGGACACCCGCCAGTATCAATTTTCATCACAATCTCATCATATCACAACATCGCGCCTGCAGGCACTCTGCAGCAATAAACTTCACAATTTATCCATTACTTAACATCGTCTCGTGATTTCTATTTATACCACCCCATGTCTCTAGGGTCAATCTAACAGTCAAATGAAGCATCGGCACAATTAATCTCAATAATAATTAAAAGCGAACAGAGCGGATCAGTTATTAAGCAATGCAATCACGTAACTTTTATGAAGGCGTTGCCCTTAATCTCGTATGATCACAAAGTAATTAAGAATGTAAGATTTATTTAATTAAGCTTAAATAATAATTTTCTAAACTTTTATTAATTAATTATAAGCAATTAAGCTAATTAAATACTAATTAAATTCATTAATTAGGTAAAAATATTAAAATAAATAACGTAACCTTAATAAAGGTCCTAACAGTCCCCTATAATAAGTTCAAGTGCTAAAAGGTTGGGTTTGGATGCTCACGGAATTATTTTAAATAAAAGAATTAAATTAATAGACTAAACAAGCATAAATAAACAATAAATAATTAAATAGTTGGAAATATTTTTATATTTACAGAATATCATTCTAGGGCTGTAAATAGTCTAAATAAAATTATTCGGATTTTTAAACCTTCTGTATAATATTTTACGATATTATTATTACGAAACAATGCTTAAATAATAATAAATAGTAATTCAAATAAATAAAATTTTATTTTTATAAAATATCACCTTTGAACTGTCATGAATATAAGAAAAATATTTTCGATGTTAAAAATATTTTTTATAAGGTCGTTATAAATTTTCGTTTATATCTTTAATTAAAAATAAAATAAATAGCAAATAACATTAAAAAGTTATGAAATCAACAACTTATGATCTTTAATAAGTTAGGAATCTAAGAAAAATAGTTTGGGGATTTATAGAGTAATTTAAAAGGTCGTAACGAATTTTAGTTTGTAAACGATCTCACGATTACGAATAAAAATTAAATAAATAGTAGATTAAATAAAAAAATATGAAACTAACAAGGTATGATCTTTAGAGTGTGGGTAACCTAGGAAAAATAGTTCGGGTGTCAAAATCGAAGTCCGGGATGACGAAAGGTCGATTCGAAGCATCACAACAGCCGCCGCAAGGTCTGACCGAGTCAACCTTGCGGCTGGACCTTCTGCCGCAACCTTGCGGCTCTTGACCCGCACCTTGCGGCATAGGTTCTCTTTGCCTTGTTTTTTCGTTTCGTGATGGTTTTGATGCATGGGACCATGGGGACCTTGGGTTATGTCTAATAAACATATTTACTCGTAGAGGAGGGCTCGGATTGAATTATAGTACCTTGGTTCGGTTTAATTTCGTTTTCGATCGAAAACTTTGAAGACGACTTTAATTCATTCGATCGGAGGACCTTGGGGCCGATTTGCTTGATCTACGGTGATCCTTGGGGCTGTAGTAAACAACTTGAGCGATCAATTTGGGTTTCGGACGAGCGGAACCTCGAAACCCACTTTTTCTCTCTCTTTTCTCTCTCTAGAATTCTATCGATTGTAATTGATCTCTCTCAGTTTTCTCTCTTTTGTCACCGTGGGAGGTGGTAGAATAATGTACGTGCCCTAGAGTTGGTGTGGTGTGTATATATAGGAGAATTGGATGAGTTTGAATTAAAGCGAGTCCCTGTGATGCAGGGTTTTATTGAGGGCCAATGCATGAATTTTTGGAGTCGAGAGGAGGTAGAGATTGAGTAGGAGAGTGAGGGAGAATATAGGCGTGCATGCATGCATTTATATGTATGTATATAATGCTAAATTAATTTTTAAAAGTTTAATTAGATAAAATACTTATTTTTTTGTAATTATCTACTAATTAATAAATAAGGAAATCAATATTATCATAAATAATAAATTCTTTTGAATATTTTTATTAGTTAAATTTTCGGGTTATTACAGGAAAAGCATTTACTGATATCTAATTGAACTGATTTTCTTAATAACCTTTAGAAAATCATTTTAAAAATAGTAATGAACAGTTCGAATCATTTTTGTAATTAGAATTCGAGATGGGCCTCACAAAGATGATCTAAGGATGGGTCTCCCAAAAAAACGTTTGTGCAAGATATGTGTAGTGGATATGCGTGTGCGAACAGACTTGCTGGGCGGGTGTGCAGCCCAGCCCAGCCCAGCCGAACCCAACCCAACCCATAACCCAAATGAGAGTGAAATGACGTTTTACCTCGGCAGGCAACCTATAATTCGGCCATATTGTATTTTTCCCGGGTTTTGCTGATTCGAAGCCATTGAATGGCCGTTTAAATTCCTGTATCGTCGGTTATTCCGTTTCTCTTGATTGGACTGAGAGAAATGTTCTTTCTCCCTCTCCTCTCTCTCCCTGTCTCTCTTACCCCAAAATTTCTCTGCAGTTCTTAGATTCCAAATTCTCCATTGCAGTTTTCCCCTTTCCCTCAGCCAAATCGTCCTCTGTTTATGGTAAGTCACTTCTCTCTCTCTCTCTCTCTCTCTCTCAATCTCTCAACCTCCTTGTTGTTTTCCGGGGAAAAAAACAAAGAACAATGAGAAAGCTAAGTCATCTTATACAAATTTCCCAAAATTACGTACCATAGTTTCGGGGGTGTTCTTGATTTTGGTTTTTGTTGTGTGGGTTATTGTCAGGATTGAAGATTTCTTCCCACATTCGGCATTTATTGAATTGTGATTTGGTTTTTGATTTTTGATTAGGTTTTGGAGGGTAAAGAGAGAAGAACCAAATGGCATATAAGGTGGATCATGAGTACGATTACCTATTTAAGATCGTCTTGATTGGGGACTCGGGTGTTGGTAAATCCAACATACTTTCCAGGTTCACGCGCAATGAGTTTTGCTTGGAATCTAAATCCACCATTGGTGTCGAATTTGCCACAAGGACTCTTCAGGTTAATTAAAATACTCTGATATAGAATCTTCCCATACATTCGTCTCAAGTTTTTGTGTATTATTTTTCCATTCTGTTGATACCCATTCTTTTCCAGTTTCTTGGGGCATGTCGATGTTGGGCCCATTTGGTTGCAATGGTTAAAAGGTTTTTTTTTTTTAGCTAAGTACCAATGAGATTGAGTGAATTACCTCTGGTAGCTTATGACTTCAAGAAACGAATTGAAAGGTTGAGAACTTGAAATAAAAGGAAGAGGAATATGGAAACATGTCGTAAACATGCCGTTATGTCCAAGAATTCTATTGTCTTTGTTTTGGTTCCTTGATTTGCTCCTTTTGGTTGTTTCAACTCGTTTGTTTTTGAACCCGACTGTGTAGAGTTGCCTCACCACTTGCAAGTAGTGGATGAATATATCATAGTATCAAACAGATATTTCAAGGGTATGGTCATTGGGCATTGTCCTACCACAGATGCTCCTTTTCACAATTCCAAGCATATGTTGTCGCCCAGACCACAAAAAAAGGAAAGGAAGAAACTAAAAAGCAAGTTGTATGGGGCTAATTATTCAATACTTCCGGAGCACGGTGCTCCCTCTCACATAAAATGCCGGATCCACACACTGTTTGTGTGGGGGTCGTTGTTTAATGTAAGAGGGAGCACCGTGCTCCGGGAGTACTGAATGGTGACTCGTGGTATTGGTAATCATATATTTGCTGAAGACTCATTTCTGAGAGCCAATGAGAAATGGAACTTATGCGAAATCAACCATTACCAATTGCCAATTGATTGGGACTTTAAGGCTAGGTTTAGTTTGTATGGTAATGGGAAATCCCTGCCATAGTTTACTCTCTGACCTGTCTTTCACCTTCAAGCTAAGAATCATAACACAATGAGCCCCTAAGAGTTACCATCTCTATTAGAGGAATGCGGCGAATGCCATATCACACTGAGCAAAACTACTAAACCATTAAAAAAAAAAAACTACTAAACCATAAAAATGCTATACCAGCCCTGGTGTTCTACTAGAATTGTGAAGTAAAGAAATTGTATCTGAAAGATAACATAAAGTTCCTCTGCAAGATAGAAGTTGTACAAATGGATACCATCTGAAAGATACCGTAAAGTTCCTCTGAAAGATGCCATCTGCATTACAAATGTAAAATTCTTTGTATGCAGTATATGTACGTATGCGACCAAGTCTAACTTTGCCTGCGCTCTATGATATTAGTGGCAAATTTAGCTTTACATCTATTCACAGACACAGGAATGTGTGTACGTGTCAAGTGTCGAATTCATCTAGTTACCATCTAAAAGACCATGAGACACACCATAATATTCGTATTTCCTTCATTTACCCTCAATAAAATGACGTTTACAAGGTGCCTTAGTGTACTTTCATGCAATAATTTTAGGAGTCTACACAGTGCATCGATAAATTGGAATGGAAAACTATGCTTGTTGGATGAATGCTCAACTCAATATCTGTGTCTCACACAGATCTTGTACCCACACCTGAGCGTCGAGTGTTCAACATGACTACTTTATCAATTAAGAAAATTCCATGGGACGTAGACTTACATATTTGGCTACAGGTGGAGGGCAAGACAGTGAAGGCCCAAATATGGGACACAGCGGGTCAAGAGAGGTACCGAGCCATCACAAGCGCTTACTACAGAGGAGCCGTGGGCGCCCTCCTGGTCTACGACATAACCAAGAGGCAAACCTTCGAAAACGTCCTGCGGTGGCTCCGCGAGCTGAGGGACCATGCCGACTCCAACATCGTCATCATGCTGGCCGGAAACAAGGCCGACCTCAACCACCTCAGAGCGGTCTCCGACCAAGATGCTCGGCTCTTGGCTGAGAAGGAAGGGCTCTCGTTCCTAGAGACCTCTGCATTGGAGGCATTGAACATCGAGAAGGCGTTTCAGACGATTTTGTTGGATATTTATCAGATTATAAGCAGGAAGGCGTTGGCAGCTCAAGAGGCAGCTACGGGACTTCCGGGTCAAGGCACGTCGATCAATGTTGGAGACTACTCGAGTAATTTGGGCAGGAGAAACTGTTGCTCTAATTGAGGACGAGTTGGGGGGAGGAGGATGGAATTGGTTGAATTCACAACAGAGATGTAGGTTAAATTCTGCATTTCTGTCATATAGCTTCCTCAGAAGAGATCGTGTGGAAAGACTTCATGGCAAGTTGTAGAACATCTCCCTATCTGGAACTAAAAAGGAAGCACTGCGAATGTGGATAGATGAAGAGAGCCTTGTAAGAGTAGATTCAATTATTGTCGTATTGTTGTTCTTTGATTCAAATATTTGTCTGTTCAAGATCCTGCTAACATGCAGTATATCTTTTTGTCACCGGTTGACATCGTTTTGTAGCTTAAACATGACCTTGATCATCACATGGAATTCAATTTTTGTCCCTATGAAACTTGAGCTGGACTAGAAAGATTGGATGGGGGAAAGCAATCCATTTAACTTCAAGCTTAGGTGGAATGCCATGAATATCCCTGAAATCTCCCACTCCCTATCCCTCAACCTACTGTGGTGGTAAAAAAAACAAGTAAGGCTGTGCACAAGAAACCACTTGCATTTTCGTAGAATGGTGATAAGCTTTTCATTATTACATTTGAAGCCATTTTTCCATGTATCCTCAAAAGGCCCAACAAAAACAAAGGGGAGCTAATCCAAGCTTTTATGATCAACTCAATCCTTCTGAGGAGCCACACAATCATCTCCAAGCATAATTAAAAGTAGAACTTTATAAATAGGATTACATAGGAAAACTTCCGGTTAGGCGAATGTGCTCCAGGGTACTGCGTAAACCATACCTATGGACTGCTGCATTAGCAGCCCTAAATCCCCCACCGTAGGCTGGAGAAGCATCATGGGCAATCTGGTGCATGAAAAATTCTCCCAGTTTATTCTCAACACCAGACTTTCCACCTTTCTTAGATGATGACACTGAGGACGATGATGAAGCTGCCGAACACGATGGCATATTTTTTAATCCGGGCATAACCTCTGACTCAAGCCACATGTATGAAAGCACTTGACAGATACCCTCCTCTACCTCAGGATTGAGATTGCGGTAGCCTGTACAATTTTTAAACAAGCATCGGAGAGAGAAACAGGCATAACTTAGATTTAATAACTATAGCTGCAAGTGAAGAAATGGTATCCATAGAATTTGTTCCTCTAAGCGCACATGATATTCTTAGAGGTTGTGTTTCTATGAAATGGAAAGTAATGAAAGGAAGAATACCTTTAAGACGTAACCACCCATGCATTAACTCGTGAGCAAGAATTGCACCTGTTAGTAATCTGTACAAAGCAAAGATGTGTCCCTTAGAGTTCAAAGGGATAAACAAACCGTTTGCCACGTACAAAAGTAGACAACAAAACATGAACTGCAATGGTTAAGGTGTAAACATCCAACATGAAACCGATTTTGTGAACTTCTTACCCACAGAAGATATTGACTTCGGCGAGAAAGAGCAGGGAGAGAGATCACCAAATCTTACCTTGGGAGGCCATATAGAACGAGAATAGCTGTGACTTCACATTTTCGAGTCAGCTTTTGAGGTTGTGTTCTCATTCCTATGAGTCGGTGGCCTGGGCCCCCTACTTTTGGTCTTTTAAGTATCTGGAAATTTTCAAATTAGACAAGAAAACATGATGGAAGCATAACGTAGATACAGAATTCAGTGACGACAGAATTATTTCCCATTGAGTTATTAGAAGAAAAAGGGAATGAAGTGGTTATTATGTTTATCAAACATACACTGGCAACTGTCTGCTCTTCAGACAAGCACAAACCCCTTGTTTCAGGCATGTGATGGAAGCCCTGGAAAAGAACCTTATCTTAATCGAAACGAATTTCACAACTCAGGAACACAAAGAAAAAAGGGAGAAATCATTACATTTTTCTCGCCTACTATCGCTTCATTAAGAGCTTGTCTTTCGACTAGAAGCATGGGAATTTGCTGGTCAAGTTTCATGTACATTCCTTCATAGTAGTCGCGGATGGCGTGGTAAAGAGGTTGGCAATCACCAGTATCCATGATAGCAGATTCCATGCACTCTAAACATAGACTCCGTCCATCTCCCAAAGCTACATATCTTGCATTCAAAGACTTAACAAGGAGAAGAAAGGGAGAATCAACGTCCATAAGACATACCATAAGCCACATAATTTAACTTGCTACTGATTGCACTTCAATTTCAAACAAGTATGGTGATAACATCACTTAAAAAGAAAAAAAATGAAAACAACAAACACTATCTTAGATCAGTACCTCCAAACGTTCACAACTACAGCACCTGGCCGTGTTGTCATCCTCATGTGAAGGACAATATTTTTGAGACCAAAAAGGGTGGCACCTATACTCAATCAAACCAGCTCCATTTGTTGGAATCTGAGAATATTTGAAACAAAGATGGTAGATGTTAATGAGAATTCACAGCAATACAAACTTTGAAGATGGATGGTCTAAACTAGATCCATAGGATGTTAATGAGAATTCCAATGTTGATTTTGTAGTTTTGGCATAAATTTACGTAAACCCAATTAGGACGATCTCGTAGACTTCCATTTCTGAATAACTCGTGGAAGAGATCACGGATGTGACAAACACGTTTTACATTTTGCCAGTATGCTGACTCACAAGGGCAAATCAACTTCAGAGGAAAAGCATCAATAAGGTACTTCTTATGGAAGATCACAAATAAAAAATAATTTAATTCAAGACATAAGGAAAACAGGAAAATGTTCCAAATTAATGTTCCCCTCACAAATTGGTGACAAACTTCACATTTGGGATGAGTCAGCTCTTTGAAGCAGGACTTATGGTACGCATCCTTCCCTGACAAAGAGAACTTGAAGCAACAGAAACAAAACCCATTAGGCCTAGAGTCCAGCAAAGATTGAAGAGCATAACTTGTTCTAATAAAAAATAATCCCCGTGATACAAAGGGTTAATCTCCTATTCATTAACTTTGATGCACACAAGAGCCAAGAGAAGGGATAGCAGGGCACAATGTGGAAATGAATAACTATGGCAAAAAACGCAGCATACCTCATGCTCAGTGATGGGGAAACCACAAGAACGACAGCAGAAGCACTCTGGATGGAAAAAAGTTCCCATGCATCCCAAATAGCTTCCACATCCAAGGTCACGTTTGCATCCACCGCATAATCTGCAAGTTTTAGTTGTTTGGAAGAACAGGCAATCATATTAAGGGTCTGAAACTTGTGACTTTGGAATATGCTATAGTTGCACTGTTCTAAATCTTCTGATTAATAAAACTGGGTAAGGAAGACCTAGAGCTACCATTAGAACCTAGATCTTCATTGTCTGTGGTTCCAGATAAAATAGTTACAAAGAGATTTGGCAGCATGGTGAAACATTTTCTCACCCGGACAAACAAGGAGAAGCTAGGCAATCTGCTTTTCATTTTGTCTACTTTAAAATCCAAATAATCGATGCAAAAAAGTTAAAAATCTCATGCATTGTAAGAAGTGCCGTAACTATTGTAAACTGTGTTGTGTGCAAAATTGTGGTCTCTTCTACATAACAATTTAACCATTCATACTTCAGTAAACAGGCTTAGAAAACACAATAGTGAGACACTCTTTTACATTGCTGAAGTAGAAAAATGATTCCCTCCAGACAGAAAGAGATTCCTTCCTGTAGGAGTAGGAAGATGTAAGTCCATTACCAGTTTCAGGTCCTTGGGTCTCATGGGGATACAAGTATGGAATTGGTTCAAAATGGCACAAGCTTTCCTGAGTTAATACCTCAGACTAGTCAACCATCCATTTGGCATAGAGAAAACAGATCAGTTTCATGCCCCTCTCTATTTCCAAATATGGTAATGAGTAACATTATTACGCTTTATGGAATAAGACAAATATGACGGCAATGCTAATTGGGGTTGACTGGGTAACACAATTTTAACTTGTAACCACAAACCATTACCTATATCCACTGCGATTATAGTCAGTAGGCGCATAGGGAGGATAGTTTGAATGAAGGCTATCCTGGAGTGCCCTTAGATCTTCATTATTGTCTGTTCGCCATCGGTATCCTGAAGAAATCCAAAAATTCCTAAAGCTTGCAGGATCTTATTGAACAACTGACAAACCCCGAAACTCTTCTACAATATTGTAACATGTGAGGAGAAAGGAAGGAAACAAACTTCAAGTAGAAGTAGAGTAATTTTGGTATCCT
The DNA here is from genome assembly GCA_025413875.1 of Rhododendron molle. NCBI lineage: Eukaryota > Viridiplantae > Streptophyta > Magnoliopsida > Ericales > Ericaceae > Rhododendron > Rhododendron molle. Next base: position 24,072,791 of record CM046390.1, read on the forward strand.
ATAAAACAATCATACCTGGTGGTCTCTTCAAATCTTCAGCCAAAGAAAGTGCAATTGCACGATCTAATTCTTCTCTCTCCTTTTCTGTTCTAGAGCGATCATCCTGATGACGTTTGATGGACTTTTATTAGAACCTCGTCTTTCTTTCAGTAAATTACATGCAGGAAATCCAATCATCCAGACCAGAACACAATAACAACAACATATACAGTTGAAGATAACTGAATTAACAGCTGGAGAGAAATTAATAAAAACAAGGTTTCGGCAAAACCATGCCACATAATTGAATCGCATGGTCCAAAATATCTGGTGATAAATAGAAATAATTCCCAAAACAGGCCTCGTGGTTTGGGGTCCATTAAGCTGTTGCTCAAGCATCGGGTCAAGTTACATGCTACTCCAAAGATTTTGAGGCATATAAGGGTGTTCTCCAATCTAACAAGAAAATGGTGTCTCCTATTTAAGCAAAATATTTCGGATGCAAAAGTCTTTGTACATTAATAGAATAGCAACAACGAATATTCTAAACTTGCATTTTTACTTACAACCATGAATCACCCTTTCTTCAAAAAACAGAAGGAAAGGACAACAACCTACAACTATGATCATAGTCAAGTATAAATCAGTTGAACTTACAAGACTATATCATTTCAAAAATTTCTACAAGTCCCAGGGATGCCAATCACCCCAGCAGATCTTGCAAGTGATGTAGCTTCGGAAGGTCCCAAATCCTCCCAATAATGTTAAAAGGAGTATGATCTCTCTCTCTCTCTCTCTCTCTCTCTCTCTCTCTCTCTCTCTGAAATAACTGTGCATAGATGAAAATCCCAGCAATACTCTAAACTATCACGATAAAACTAATAGACACAGAACAATAGGGGCCTTGTATTGTTACCAGGGATCTTGCTGGAGCCCGCCGAACCATGTTTTCCTCCCCAATATATTGCGGATAATGTCTGCCGGTAACTTCACGGTCTGAGCCACTCTTAAAAATCTTGCTCAGCCATTTCATAAACCGGGACTTCCTCTCACCGTCCGAAGAAAGAAAGTGTCCTGTATAAATCCCAGAAGCCATAATCAGTCAACACATTCCATTACATTCATGTGTATCAAAGCATACACTAAAAGATTTCAAAATAAAAGAGAAATTGAAAATTCCAAAGTAATTCCGTATGTAAGACAGACATAATGGGGTCGCATATGGTTTAAGCTTGAAGGAGACACCGTACCGTAAATACAGGGCTGAGAGAGGTGGTTGAAGTCCGAAGAAGACATGGGTATTGAAGCAGCGTATGTATAGTTTTGCCTGAATGCGGAGGAGGCGAAAAGGAAAGAAAAAATTGAAAAGGACGGAGAGAAAAATAGGGTGAGAGAGAGAAGAGCGGAAGAAAGGGTGCGAAGCATAAAATGGGAATAGAACAGAGGGTGGTGAGGGAGAACAATGGCATCGTGAAAAGCTAAGTTTTGGGAAAGAAAGAAATAGAGGGGAATCTCTTGAGGAAGAAAGGGGGGGAGAATTTTAGAGAGAGAGAGAGGGGTGGAGGGAGAGAGAAGGAGGAGGGATTGGGCTGGGGGAGACGAGATTCTTGGCTTGGGGAAAGGAAAGAAGAGAAAGTGGGAGAGATCGGGGAAAGATGAGGAATCTGCTGAGGCGGAAGGAGAAGGGAAAAAGTAGGCGTTGGACGGCTGAGAATTGGAGAGAGGGAGAGAGAGAGAGAAGTGATTTTTGAATATTTGAAGGAATTTTGATGCCGGGTAAAAAGGTGCTAGTGCTACTGCGGATGGGCCTCCCTCGTATTCCCTCCGAATTACAGATCGCCCTTCTTTTGTCAACTGCCCCGGTGTTGTGTTGTGTTGTGTTGTGTTGTGTTGTGGAGACGTCAGATCAACGCAAGGTTTTGAATTTCATTAGTATACGAACGCAAGATTTTGAATGACGATTGTAGGGCCTTTTTGGTAATTAATAAATATTGAGAAAAAATTTGTTGCAATCATGCATGTTGGTAGTTATTTATGGTAATTAGAAATGTCAAATTATTTTCAGTAGTAAATAAGTTATAAATGGTTAATTATGTGAGTGAAAAATATATATATTGAGATAGAAATTATTGATGATAAATTGTTATTTTGTGTAAACAACAAGTTAAAATGCCAAAATTTGTTGAGTTGTGCAAACAAGATGATTAAATGACTTACATTTTTTCACCAAAAACTTAGTGAAAACACTCACACGTTAATTTGTAACTTATTTAATCAATGAGTTCTTACTTTTTTTTTTTAAATCACGATATTAATTTTTTTTGCCACACTTTGGGTGTGTTCCATTAATTAAAATAAGTATTTATTTTTTGAATTAAATATTATTTATTGTGAAAAAATAGTTTGTCTCGTAAAATAAAAATATATATTTAAAAAATAAAATCCTTAGCGGAACAAGGCACGTACAATGAGGCTCGAACCCTGCTCTTCCACGAGGGAAGACCAAGTGTAAAAATTAGGTTACAAGCCCATTGGTAATGACAATATTAATTATGTCAATGTAATTTAGAGTATAGAAATACAAAGAAAATGTTATTTATATTTTTGATCAATCAATTCAGTTACTAATATATCATCATCTATAAATAACTACATATAATCTTTGCATCATTATCCATTTTAAAGCAACACGATAGTAGAAATATGCCACATTTTTTTCAAAAACTTTTGGTTAGGCGAGTGTTGGATTGGTCAAAACGATATTAGGCCGGTAAAATTATATAGTAATTTAAACTTTACGAGAAAAAACTTACTATAATTTAACAAAAATCTGTAACATGAAGTAGAGCAGTCGTCCGGATTCATACGCCCTCGATTTCCATTCTCGTGGTGCTCCAATTCATCTCAACACCACAGATTCTTGTAGGAAAAGATCCCACGAAAACTTGTGTTGCTAATGAGTGTTGAGACCCATGTCACCCACCACCAGGTCCACCACCACCTTGGCAGGTTGCGGAATGGAGTAGGCTTCTCAACACCGTGCAGTTTGCGTTTTTCAAGCCCGAGCACATGCACACATGGGTTGTTGCATTTGATTCAGTGTGGCCAAATGCATTTATCTCGGTATTATTTGGCATCGTATTTTCATGATATTTGACACGGCAAATGTTCACGATGAACTCTATAAAATGAACAATTTCAATCTTTAAAATGGATCATGCTCGTGGTCGAAAAATACAAACTGCACGGTGTAGTTCCCTTGTGAACTAATGTAACATATATATATTTTTTTTAATGCTCAAAAGCTGCCGTCTTGTGAACTAACGTAACATTTTTTTTTTTTAGTATAACTTAGTATATTAAGTAGTTTATGTACATCTTAACTAATTTTTCGAAGCCATTAAAGAAAAACTAATTTTTTGGAAATTTGTTTCTTCGTCTATTATAGCCTGGACAAAATCTGTATGAATTGTCCTATATATACAAATTTATAATAACTAAGAAGTTTCGAGCATGAGATTTTATTTTTTTGAACTAGTCAATACCATATCATTTCAAGTGCCAAAAGGCATTACAGAAATCATCACAAGATAAAAGAATGAACCAAAACTACCTAAACCTAGACACAGACATCTACTGCAAGTGCAGACCCAGCAAAATGTCGGTACATAAGAATCAATCGCGGAAACGGTAATAGAGAATCCTACAAGGACACCCCAACTCAAACCCTAGAAAGCACATATGAAATTTGAAGCCCGGATTACCATCCCAAGAGCCACACCAACGCGTTCAATACCCGTCGACGTAATAAACAAACTCGCAACCATGCACACAAACACAGGACACTACTCCAAGGCAAGCCCCCGCTGACATGGCGAGCTCTAGCCGCGAGAAGCAAAACATCGGCAAGCAACAACGCCATAGATGAATCCTCACAGCCATGGTGAGCAAAATAACAGTCCGAGAAGCACAAAACCACCAGGAACCAAAACACAACAGTTGAAAACTACCAATTATTAACCCACAACCACAACCTATTGGGACAAGATCTCTGGACTGGGAGACCCAGCCGGGAAAGACTCCACACCGGAAAACTAGCCGAAAAAAAGAAACAGAAAAACTAACTCCGATCACCACAAAAACCACTTATTACCATCCAACCGAAGATGAGAAGCATAGTTGGCCACGATCTAGCTTCGAGTTTAGCGAGGAAGACATCACGTCACAAAGTCACCGGGGCTACACTATGTTACTGAGATTGCCGAAGCAATATCTATGACGCTAGAGAGGGCGTTGATCAGCAGATACAAGACCGCTGACATCAAGAGGAGGAGAACCAGGGGTGTGGCCGGGGGGGGGAGGGGGAGGTGGTGTCACGACCCTAACCCGCCTCTTGAGGTCTTAATCATGACAAATGCCAGCGATTTCTCACTAAAGCCAAATCACAAATCAAATATCACCTAAGCAAGTGATAATCAAAAGGGGCTAAAACATAACAGCGGAAGCAAAAGTCAACTTTTTATTGATAACAAACCAAAGTCTTACATGGGTTTTACAAACCAAATAGTAAACCTCTCAGAGCTGTGCTTACCTACAAATTTACAAACTAAACAAACCATATACAAAACTAAGTGACCCTGAAGCATAACTTCCTTTCTACAAGTTCCAAATAAACAACACATCCCAAAAGTAAACACCCCGCCATACTACGCGTCGATTCCTGAAAGGTGGAAAAGAAAATTCATAAGCCAAAGCTCGTGTGAATGATTAATACTTAACTCACATACCTTCCATGGACAATACAAAATAATTTGATAATATTTCAAAACCAAGAACTCAAATCCATAAGCCAAATATAATGCACATTCCGCTATTCAAAATTAGAAAGCTACCGGCGTCCCCGACAGTGGATAAGCCAGACGTCTATGCATTATCCCAAAACACACACCAACCTCAAACACCCTTGCTAGCCATTAAGCTGTCCCCTAACAAGACCGGACGTTGGGAATACCATTAAATAGATTCACAAACATTTCACAATAAGTCCACCTTCCATTGTTATCCATGGAGTACACAATTTATAAAACATGTGTAGACAGCCCAATCTGGATCTCCGAATAATCTTTAAGTTTCCCCGATGATGAAATAAGGAAAAATATACCTTCAAGTCTTGGATTGTTGTTCCTTTGCTACTCCTTCTTTAACCTCAAGAAAATCCCATTTTAAACATATAGGGTGGCCATTGGTTCAATTGCAAAAGAGAAAGATGCGTTTGTTTTGTCAAAAATAATTTTTTCCATGACACATTGAGGGTAAAATGGGCACACATTTCAATGTATAAAATGGCTTTGAGTGAAACCAATTGGGTTAAAAAGAGGACTCGACAAACTTTCCAATGTTTCAAACCGCGCTCAAATCCAAGTTCGGGAGTGTCCAGGGCGCCCCGCAAAGTTTGGTGTGCTGTGCTGACGGAAAATACCGCGCGGCATTTCAAAAAATTCAACAAATTACTCCACCGCACGGCATTTCAAAACGCAGCGCGGCATTTCAGAAAATTCAACAAATTACTCCACCGCGCAGCCTTCAGGAGGAGCGTCTGACAGATTCCCATGCGAGTCAGCTGATTGGCCAGAGACATTTTTCACGTTTTTTTTTCTTTGGGTGCTCTCCAAGCATCTTTTTGCCTATAAATACATCCCCCTCTAATTGAGAAGCACCCCTTTCAACTCTAGACAAAGTTACTCTATCATTTTTTTGGCTCTCACTCTCTCTCTCTAAAAATTCCCCTTTTTGATTCTCTCTCTACAATTTCTTACACCCATCACCACTATACATACCTCTTTCTCTCTCTACATCAACCCACAAGCTAGGCTATTCCAAAGTCAATCTCATATTGATTTCTCTCTCTCTCTCAACACTCATTTGCTCATAAGTTTCTCAAAATTCAATCCAAATCAATTTTCACTCTCCATTTTCAAGCACATCCAAGCTTCAATCAAAAGGTATAAATCAAGTTTCCTTGGGTTAAACTACATTTAGTTTTGAGGGGAGCCGATCGAGACCCTTCTCGGTCTTTCCATACCAAGTTTGGGTCTCAAACGAGCTTTATATTCAAAAAGTACAAAAAACAGTTTTTGCACTAGGTACACTACATCATGCGGCGTTTACGACACCGCACGGCGTAGCTTATTACACCATGCATTATTTCATCTCTTGTACATATTCCTTCTTGTGTTGTTCTGTTTAGTCTGCTTATTGCTTTTCTGTGCGGGTACATTCCAGAATCAAGTTTCATGTTAAAAGTTTTTTTTTTTTTACTTTATTAGATCTTTTAACATTTCAAAAAGTCTTTAACATTGTTTTACATGATAAGATGAACAAAAGGGTCTCGTAAATCATTTTTCAGAGATTCGAAAAATATAACAAACTATTTTGCAGACCTATAGTTTGTTTTGCCATGTAAAAGTAAACTGATTCTGGAATGCATAGACAAGTACACCGCACGGTATTTTAGTTACACCGTGCGATGTATTCGGTTCATCGCGCGGTGTTTCATATGATATTGGCAGTTTCCTATAATACTGTTATTTTACTTTCTGTATATTGCTCATCCATTTCCTACTGTACAGTTTACACCACAAGCACGCCAATATGTTATATTAAATCCCGTGTCCCTTTTCCCGTACATGTTTTAAAGTTAAGTTTTTCAAATGATATTAAATCCTCCGTCTAAAATGCTTAGTAGAGACCGGTTTTTACCGGGCAAGCGGGGTGCTTTTTCAACAAAACATTCCCCGCTCGTAACGTGGCTCCCGGATCTAAAATCTCAATATTTTCGCTAGATCAAAAACCTTTCTTTTTCAAATCAAGCTCTCAATTTCTCGAATCATCCATCTCATAAATCCGGGTGGCGACTCTTCGAGTGCACTTTGGGCGCGGGAGCCCACAACATGTTAAATAAGCTCGATAAGAAAAACAAATTCAAAACCATGTAATTTAAGTATTAAATCACTCACATCGGCTCTACGAACCACCCGAACTTCCTAAAACAATTAGGCAATAAAAACATCATTAGAAGATGCTAAACAAGCCTATCTTTATGAACATAAGGTCCTAAGATAAACATATGAAATTAGATAGCTAGCCCAAGAAAACAGTCACAAAATCTGCAGTTCCATAAACTTTAACGCAAAAATTGACCTTGCACAAGAATAACTAAGACACAATCTTCATGCATTTTTTTAGGTCTATGAGTCTAGTTTCAAAATCAGAAATCGGATCGCAATTTTATCTCTCAAACTAGAAATTATGGCCATTTCCCCAACACGTGTCTATGCAGTCAGCACAGTTCAAAAAGTGCGCGCTGTGAAGTTACGAATTTCTACAGAATTTAATACTTTGAATCTGATCCTAACATTTTTACCATAGAGGAACTCTCTATAAAAACCTCATAATTTTTGGAGTTTCGGAACTGCCTCAACAAAAATCCTCAAAATCAGGCCAGGTGTAAGGTTTCTTAATTCTGCAGTAGAAAGTCTACTGACACAGATTTTCTGTGCACAGATCACTGTGTGGGGCCCACTTAGGCTTTGTTCGGTTGTGGGTTTTGAGTTGTGTTTTTGAATAAAGGTAGAGAGAGAAATGAGAGTAATGATTGTGGATAGAGGTAAAAAGTAGAGAGAGATAGAGTGAAAAGTAAAAGTAATGATTGAAAAGTTAGAGAGAGAAAAAGTAGAAAAGTTACTTTATCCAAAACCCTGAGTTTGGAATTCCAAACCGAACAAGGGCTAAGGGTCCCACACAAACGATCCGAACCGTTCATTAAATTTAAAACACTTTTTCAATAGCCGCCGCAAAAAATCAGCTCAATCCAATAGCTATTGATACTCGATCCATACATCTAAAGTGTGAATGAAAGTTTAGATTTATGGATCGAGTATCAATAGGTATCGGATTGAGCTGATTTTTTGCAGGAGTCCTTTAAAAAGTGTTTTAAATTTAATGAACGGTTCGGATCATTTATGTGGGACCCACTAAGCGTCCCACATAGTGATCTGTGGACAATCTGTGCACAGAAATCTGTGTCAGTAGTCGGTCTCATTCTGCAGATTTCCAGAAAATTACTTTTTGTTCTTCCTGCGATTTCCAACCCCAAAACCTTTCAATACACCTCCAAATTCACACCAAAACTTCACAAAACACACGTAAACATGTAGATATCATAGAGCTACTCTAGAAACATCAAATTCATTGGTCAAAGCAAGTTCTAGTCATGAAATTCAAGGAATTCAAATACGGTTCTTGAGCTTCTTTAAGAGTTCTACCCAATACAACTTATGATTGAGCTAAGACCCATAAAATCCATCAATTAGATATAAAATACAACTACCAAATCATGTAATCAAATAAGAAAAGCATAGATTACCAAGTCAAGTCTTCAATTTAAGATCAATCCTAGATTTTCCCCCTTTTCTCCTTTCTTTTCTTCTTCTTCCAGTCGTCTCTCTCTCCCTCCCTCCCTCTAAACGGTGGTGATAAGAACAAGAAGGGGAAGAACGTAGAAATCCCCTGTTTTGTTTATAAGGAAAAGTTATCTTGTGTAGGTGTGTCCTTTAACCAATTATGTTCCATTTCCTAATAAACTAGCAAACAAGGCCAAAATCACATAATTAACATCAAGCTCCACACATATTTAAATTATGAACATAATTAAAAGTCGGGGTATTACAGGTGGTTCCACCTCCCCCCAATCAAAACCCTAATTCTAGAAAAAGGTTAGAGTGAGAAAGAAGAGAGTAGGAGGAGAGTATTTGGGACTCCAAGCATGAGAAGTAGAAAGAAGCAAATTCCTAAATTTCAAGATTGAGTTCACGTAAATTAACAATTATCGCATGCAAAATACACTAAATGCAATCAAAGGAAAAAAGAAGAAAAAGGCCTAAATCGATCCAATGGTCTTTTCAATCAATAGGACAACGACTTTATAGATAGAACCTGTCACACCTTCGATTTTCAAGATAAATAATAAAGCTTTTTAGAAATAGGGTCCTCACATTACTCAAATAATACCCCAAAAGAGTTTCAGATTCCCATTAGTTCAACTTACAAATCCAACTTCAACTTCAAAGAAGATTATTACATCTTTGGCACTCCGGCCCGAAACAACTTAAGTACAAAGTATGAGTAGGTTTAGTGATTACAAACATTTCAGTCAAAGAGGTTAAGAAAGTTGAGTTACAAATACAACCATTTCAAAAGAAAGTTCATTACAAAGATGACTCAGTAACTCGGTGCTAGCATTCAAAACACGATTCTTCATTTTCAACCACATATTGCATGCATGTTATTGCCCAACGTTCGAACCTAAAAATGACGATATGTTGAGCTACACTAGCTCAGTAGAAAAATCTACTACCAATTCTATATGCAAATATGAAGGCAAGTGTAATGGAGTAAAAGGCATAGAGAGTAAGATTCAATGAAGGAAAAACAACCAACTCACAACTCTTTAAATGATAGCTCGGATGGTATGTTCTACGAAGCCTAACAATGTCCAAGGTGACAAGTAAACAAGAGGTTTGATACTCCACGAGAATGTCAACATTCAATACGTACATTTCATTTCTTGCTATAAATATGACACAATCTCAAATAGCAATAATTCAAGAAACAACATATACTTCCGACGTCGACTATATCACCCTCCATCTCGCGAGAAATTCAACTGCATTACCACCCCATGCGTTACAGTGAACTCTCTCCAGTTGGGTCTCTGCATTACGCTATTATTCAATATGCGAGCCTAGAGCTCTCTCCTATCCACATTCTTACACGTGTCATCATACGATAGGATACAAACATTATAAACATGCAATCATCATCCACCACACACAATCACCCAAATAAGAGACACTTCGATATAACTTAACCAAGTAATTAATTTCCTAATCTTTCATTTACAATGGAAGACCAACGGGATGAGAATAACATCAATTAATCCAAGGAATTCAATTAAACATGCTTGAAATGGGTTAGGAGATGTCCAAAACTAATTAAAAGTGATCGGGGCTCAATACGGTCAAAAATAGGCAAAACAGCACAAAAGATGTCCAGAGAGAGGAGGGATCTCATGGGGATCGATCCCCAGGAGGCAAAAACATCCAGATTGGTGAGGGATCAATCCCCCCTTGCATAGGGATCGATCCCCAAGCTGTTTTGTGCGATTTCTGCAGATTTTTGACAGATTTCAAGAACTCAAAGGATAACGATCTAAACTCGATTTCCACACCCAATCAACATATTTATACATAAAGAAGGAGAAGAAGTCTCTACCTCACAACAAATGCCAAGATCCACGCGATACAAACAAGCCCTAGCTCCACAGACTCTAAAATCAATCGAAAGCTTCCGTTCGAACTTCACCCAACGAAAACCAAGCTTAAGAACAAGCAATTAAACAAGTTGGAATGGAGGTGGATCTTTGAGGTTTTTGGGTGATTAAGAGAAATTTTGTGTGAGAGAGTAAAAGAGAGACAGAGACGGTATATTTATAGAGAGAGAGGGAGGGAGGGAGAGATGAGATATTTTTAGGGCGCTGCTATTCGCAGCCCTGTATTTTCTCCTGTAGCCCGTTAAAAATTATCGAAAATTATATTTCGGTAACTACATGTCGAAAATATGTTTAACTTTCGGTAAACAACTGCCGAACATACATTTCGGTAAATAGCTGTTGAAAACAATATTATATTTCGGTAACTACATATCGGAAATGTATCTTAATTTCAGTAATTAACTGTCGAAACATATATTTCGGTAATTGGATGTTGAAAATGTATCTCAATTTCGGTAACTAACTATCGAAAATGTATTTCAATTTCGGTAACTAATTGTCGAAACATATAGAAATTTTTAACGGGCTACGGGAGAAAATAAGGGGCTGCAAATAGCGGCGCCCTATTTTTATCTCCTACACACCCACCCATCTATATATACTAGCACAAGTATAAATCACACAAACACTCCCTCCATTAATAATTCCTTCACTTTAAACCCCAATTCAATTAACCACAACACTTTTCATATTTTCCTCAATTTTCCGGCATTTATACAACCTTTCGATAGTTGAAATTTATTCGGGTCTGTACATAACCATAATAATGAAAGAATACATCAAATAAGGCATCCACCAACCTAAAGAAGGGATAGAAGCCACATCAGAGGTCTAAATTCCACATAAAAAAGACAAGACCTCACTGTTTTTTGAGCGACACTATAAAAACTCTGAATTAAAAAACCCAGCTAGAAGATGCAGGATGTCCGCTACAAGCACCCCAACCACCTGATGATCTTCCTTGCGCCTCTGGACCAAATGCACCAATTGTTGTGAGTCACCTTCAATAATAACAAATTCCAGTCCCAGTTCCATGGCAAAATGAAGGCCATCCCTTGCTACCATCGCCTCCTCCACCAACGGATACGTCAAGTGATACTCGATGTATGTAGAAGTTTACAGTGGTTGTTCCCCTACTTTAGTAATGTCCACGTACTCAAGTAAAAAGTTACTAGTCGAGATTATCCATGTGAATCTGGACTAAAAAGAATTTGGAGGGATGATGAGGATAGAGCTATATATATATATATATAGAGAGAGAGAGAGAGAGAGAGAGAGGAGCTAGCTTGAGCCCCAACTCATAATGCACTCTTGCTATATATTTTAAGAAATTAAACACAGAATTAATTGAATATTTTTGTGCTCTAGTGAAAACCCAAAGGCCAGTAGTGTCTGGAGTTCAGAATTTTTTTCTAGCTAATGAATGAAAAAACGAAAGGTGGATTTGAATCGAATTAATAAAGCAAAAAAAAGTGCATATATATGCCTACACACAAAAAGAAAATGTTAACGAATGCCATGTACAAGACAAGAGGCTCACAGATCGATGTAGAATGAGGACAGAGCGTAAAGCCGCAAACCAAAACAAAGTATCGAAACTTAATTTGAAGTCATTTCCTCCAATTCCTCTCTGTCTCTAGATCTCTTCCCATCAAAGGTACTTTCAGCTAGCTAGTGTTTTGCTAGTAAAAGAGTTTATTATATATATATATATATATATATATATATATATATATATATATTATTAGAATTAATACACAACTAAGCGAACAATTAATTAATTAAACAAGGCCTACGCTCGCCTGGATTTATGAACTGAAAAAGAGGGTGAACCTAAGCAAACTCACGGCGCTTGTAAGAATAAGAAGAAATATTATAATCGATCGACCAATCTTGCGTTGTGTTTATTATTTATTGCATGATGAACATGAACTAAATGGATCTCACCGTTGTTGCATACGTGTCTTGTGACACGAGAGAGTATTTTGACAGATGGAAGCCCAATCTTTGGCACATTGGTACAATATATCTCTAGCAAATTTATGGTGGTAAAAGCTAACAAGGTTGAGCTAAGAAAGGCCACTGGAATAAGTACTATTCTTATCTTAGCCAGCCTGCGCGTCTGTGCCTATATTTTTCTCACCATGTATTGGTTAATCCAAATAAAATTAACCTAGATTAAGCCCTTTATTCTTTTCTTTAGGCCCTTTTTAACTTCTCTGTCACAAAATTTAGTGCTTAAACTTATCAAAAAGACTGTTTTTGGCAGTAAAAGTTCATGGCCGGCCTGTTAACATCATAGTGACTGTTGTTATCCTTGTAATCACCATCATTTTTATATTGCACAAAAATGTAGATAAAGTTGGATGAAAAACATGAATCGATGATGCTTTCTGTTCCAACTTGTTGCTTTTATGCCTTCTCCTTTTCTTTTGTCATCTTTTGGCGGTTTGATATTGTGATGATCAGTTAGACACAATCTCTCTCTCTCTCTCTCTCTCTCTCTCTCTCTCTCTCTCTGATCAGTATACAACAATAATAGAAGTCAACAAGGATCTTTTTTGTTTGTTATCCTGCACACCTAGCCAATACAAAGCAACTTGGCTCCTGCACCATTGTATCAACTTTTTTTCCCACCAATTATGTATAATGAATGTCTATTTTCTCTTGTCTAATTCTAATAAGAAGATCAAACCCTATGATTCAGGGATGGGAAAATCAGAAAATGAGTTTGTAGTAGGAAGCAGGATTTGGGAGCAGAGTCCACCGGGCCCCGATTTATTTTCATGGGCTCCATATTTTTGTAATGATTTTGAATGACTTTACTGGTAGAAAAGATGGAAAGCCTGCTCTTTTAGTAAAAAGAATAATTTTATTGCACTCTTTTGTGATTTTTCCCATGGCCTTTTACCTATCACTCCTCCTCTATCCATTTTTCTTCGAATTTGTTTACTGATCAATTTATATAATAAATTAATTTCTACACTCTCCTAATTGATACAAATACTCTTTTTCTTTTTTTAAGCGGGTGAATTTACGAAACAGTCCCTGTATGCAAACACTTTTTACAAATTTCTGAAACTGTTTTGTAAATTCACCCGCTAACAGACAAAAAAGAAGTGTGCATCAATTAGGGGAATGTAAAAATCAATTTGCTTTATATATCTTATCAACACACTTGTGATTCAAATGGCTAGAGGTGAATAAAGTATGGCTTCATTCGAGTGTTGGACATTAATACCCCTATTTGTTTGATGTCATATAACTATGTATGCAAGTGGGGTTGTTTGGCATTTGTGCTTATTCAAGATTTTTTCGTATTTGTTAATTTTTCATCTATTTTTTTGAGGATTATTGCTTTTTTCATGACAAGAGGAATCTAAAAAGTAAAAAATTACAATTAAAACTCAATTTTTTTGAATAAAGACCAAAAAAAGTTAGCTTATTTTTGTCTTTATTAAAAAAAGGTATTAATTGTTATTTTTTACTTTTTAGATTCGTCTCCTCATAAAAAAGCAATAATCCTCAAAAAATCGATAAAAAAAAATTAACAAATGAGATTTTTTTAATAAGAACAAAAAAATAAGTCATTTGGCAATTATTTTGCCAAATGACCCCTAAGTAATAATGGGTTGTGTAGGGACTGAGAGGTCTTGGTCAACAAAAGGAACATTGACCTTTTTGTTTGAGCTTTCAGATACTGAGGAGAGAGAACCATCCAAAATTTCAAACACGTTTTACGAAAGATTTTGATTTATAAAATTGTTCGTTCATTTTAATTTACATATACATTTAATAAATCTCATGTGTGTACAAATATGCGCATGCACGAGAAGGCATTTGTGCGCAAGAAGCAAACATATGGTATATAATTATTTGGAGAAAATAAATATTTATATTCTCTATCTATTTATCTATATTTCCTTTGCTAGAGTAATAAAAATCAGGGATGAACAAAATAACCATGAAACCGTGAATTCAGTCCAAACAAATCTAAACCAAATAGTTTGGTTTGGTTTTTTAATGATGTGTTTAGGTCTCGATTTAAAAAAAATAGAAACCATGTTAAATTGTTTGGTTTATGGATTTACATTAATGGTTCCGGTTTCAAACAGATCCGAACCGTGTGATATATGTGCCCCCCCCCCCCCACACACACACATATATATAATTTGTTTAGATATACTTAATAAACTTAATTTCCTATCTAATACTCTATTCCACCACCCTATTCTTTTCTTTCATTTTCAATATTAATTTCCTAAACTTCCTATTCCTACAATTTCATTACGTTAAACATACACGGTTTGGACTTAATAAAGTGATTTCCTACTCTTTTTTCTCGGTCATTGATTTTTTAATGTATTCTATTCTTATTTAGTTTGTTGATGTTAAGTTTTGATGATTTTAGTATATTAATTTTAATATAACTTTTAGTTTAAGTTATCTATGCAATTTTATTAAATACTAAAAATAGTTTATAGTAATGATATCTCAATTTTAAGCGAATCGTGATTCAAAATCAAAACCAAACTGCCTTTGAATGGTTTGGTTTTATGAATTTTATGGGGTAGTTTGATTCTCTAAATTCAAAATCCGTAAGTAGTGACCTACCCCGATTGGTTGAGCTTTTAGAAAGTTATTTTTGAGAGTTGAGTGGTAATGAGTGGAGAGAGATAGAGAGAGATAATTAATAAAAACTGTGTCGAGAGTAAAAGTTACTCTCAAAATGTTCAACCAAACAAGGTGTATAATCAGATCAATCCGGTCCATGTTTACCCCTAATAAAAACATTTTTAAATTGTCTAATTTGGGGAAAAATCAACGTTACTTTTTTGGGAGTTGAAGCCATCTCCTCTCCTCCCAGTAAAGTTGAACACATTTTCCCCCTTTTTCCATCGCCTCCCTGCAAATAAAAAATATTAAAAAAATCACGACGGAAACAACTGTCATAGAAGAAAGGAAGATCTCCCAGACCAAATTAGGGTTTCGTTCGCTCTTAGGCAGCGCGTGGAAAACTTCCAGCGGCGGTGGGACGAATGGACGCGGCAGCGCTGGATAAGATCATCGAACGGCTGATCGAAACCCGATCGACGAAGCCTGGGAAGCTCGTCCAGGTCACGGAGTCGGAGATCAAGCAGCTGTGTGTTGCTTCTCGCGACATCTTCATGCAACAGCCCAATCTCCTCGAACTTAGAGCGCCCATCAAAATTTGCGGTACAAATCCATGCAAAAATTTGTTCATTTTAGTTTAAGATTAGTGTTGAGTTTAGCATAAGCTTTTTTTAGTGATTTTCGTTTCGGGTTTCTGATTTATGAGATTTTGAGGAGTTTTGTTTAGGAGTTTGAGCAAAAGGGTCGACTTTAGTTTTTGAGTTAACTCGTAGCTTTCTGGGATCCGGTAAGTCACGAGGAGTTTATTTATTTTGTGGGTTTTGCGCGAGAGCAGGATTGTAGCGGCACCTGCATTTGGGTTCAGGAGAGAAGCCCAGTATTGTAGCTTTACGGTTATATAGGATTTAAGTTCAATGTGATCAAATCTGAATTAAAGCCATAGCTGATGGGTTATACCATTTAATAAGATGGGTTTTGTTTTTTTCATCAATGAAAATCACAGAGTCTTAAAAATTTGTTGACAAGGTAGAATTATGCTGACGAAGGAGTAAGCTTTTATGGTTTCACTAAGCGAAGACTGAAGCTACATAGTATAGTAGTCTCGTAAACGCAATCTTACTCAGATTTTGTTGTTTCAGAAAAACCTGTGTTGGTCGTGAGGCGACGTTATAGATTGTAGTTTGTGATTCGCGAACAGGTGCACGAAGGAGAAAAGGTGTGGGATAAATTGCATATGCCAAATTGTTTAACTTCTTTTAGGGTACATGGGGCAATTCTATAATTTCTGCAGGGCCAAAATTGTAATTATTTTTCATAAGTGAACAGCAATGAAGATATCTGGAAATTCAGCGGGTTAAATTGACCTTGCTCTTGCTCACCAATGGCGGTGGTCATTGTGGACATAATTGTTTGACGATTCAAGACACAATGTGAAACTGAGTATAAAACTAAATAATGGATTTCTATAGATTCTAGCTATTGAATTTGTATAATTTAATGAAGGGTGGTTTGTTGTTGTAAAAAGTGATTGGCGTGCACTAGTAACATATAGACAAAGCAAAGCTGTGGTGCCTTGTAATCATTCCTGGCAGTGCCACGCGATCGTTATGCATACCTGACCTTGTAACGGTTGTCATTTTGTTTCAGGTGACATTCATGGGCAATACAGTGATTTATTAAGGCTCTTTGAATATGGAGGTTTTCCTCCTCAAGCCAATTATCTATTTTTAGGGGACTACGTAGATCGTGGCAAGCAGAGTTTGGAAACAATTTGCCTCTTGCTTGCCTTTAAAATTAGATATCCGGAGAACTTCTTTCTTCTGAGGGGAAACCATGAATGTGCTTCTATTAATCGCATCTATGGATTTTTTGATGAATGCAAGCGCCGTTTCAATGTGAAAATATGGAAGTCCTTTACTGATTGTTTCAACTGTCTTCCTGTGGCCGCACTAATTGATGACAAAATATTGTGCATGCATGGTGGCCTTTCCCCTGATCTGACAAACTTGGATCAGATTAGAACCTTACCCCGTCCAATTGCTGTTCCTGACACCGGTTTACTATGTGACTTACTATGGTCGGATCCTAGCAGAGATGTGAAGGGATGGGGAATGAACGATAGAGGAGTTTCATTCACATTTGGCCCTGACCGGGTGTCAGAGTTCTTAACCAAACATGATTTGGATCTTGTTTGCCGTGCGCATCAGGTTACTCTAAGGTGTTTGTTGTTTGATTTTTAACTGACTAATTCTGGGTGCTGACTTTATATTTTTTCTTATTTAGGTCGTGGAAGATGGTTATGAATTCTTTGCTGAGAGGCAGCTTGTGACCATATTCTCAGCCCCTAACTACTGCGGCGAATTCGACAATGCTGGGGCAATGATGATTGTTGATGAAAATTTGATGTGCTCATTCCAAGTTCTTAAGCCAGCAGAGAAGAAAACTAAGTTGATGATGCCCACAAAAATGTGATTCTTGCAATTACTACTCCCCGGTTTACCAAGGTCAACTCACTACGCTTCAGTTCCCTCTTCTTAGTATTCCAGTCTGTTCGATTTTTCATTGGGTACCTATCCCCTGCCCTATTTATAAGCTGCTGCTGGGTTGTGGGTTGGAAGGGTTGCTCCTTTTTTAAAACAATCATATCTTGTTTTTACTTAGATTCGTGTATTTGCATCAACTTTACCTCAGTGTCTTGTCCAATTTGGGATGTCCCAAAAATGCATTTCTACTTTGAAAAGTCAAGTTATTAAATTTGTATATTTCCCGAACGACCCCTTGAATATGAATATGAATACTCTTGAAATTAGGGATAAAGTTGCAATATGAGAAAATCAATTCATTTATGTTATTAGTGCTCTAAATGCATGTCCCCCTAAAGAATTGTAACTCCTAAAAGGGGCGGAGTGAGTATTACAGTATATGTAGTGAAGGTAGGAAAATGTGTTTTTTTTATCTTACACTTCTCTTTCTCAGAAACGATGAGACCATAAACGGAAAGTGGAAGTTGAATGGCAAAAAAAAGCCATCTCTTATTTAGTTGTCATTTAAAACAAGAGGCAAAGCAAACTAAACCCTCGAATACGACAATTCTTTTGGTTGCTTTTAAAGAGAGATGAAGATTAAGAGTTGAAAAGTGTTTATGGCTTTATGCTACATGGACTTTTGGTTTTCCAGCGAGTACCACCAGCATGGATCCTTCTGAATTGAAACGAATCCTACTTTAGTAGATTTTTTCATTCCTTGTTTTTGAGAAACATGGCAAAGTACATGGCAAGCAACTTCTGTTTTTCTTCCTTGTAGGGTGTTGATCAGGGCCGGTCCCAGGGTAAGCCCCGCAAGCCCGTCGGCTTGGGCAAACCCCTGGTCTAGGTCAACCCAAAAAGGAAAAAAATCCATGTAAATATAAATACGTATATATTTGTTTTTGGACCCAAACATAGCATAAAGGATTGTGCTAGTTTGTTGGTTAGTAGGCATACTTAAGTTTCCTCAAGTACACCTGTGCCTAGGTTCAGGTCCCGTGTCCAGCATTGAGGTTTCATTTTTCCAGTCTGTTTCCTTTTAAAGCACCATAACCTGAATTCCATTCTAATTTTAATTTTTTGATAGAGTTCATTGTGACCTTGATTTTTTTGCCTTGTTATTTTTTTTAAACTTTTTATGACTTAATAATAAGCGGGCAACCAAGCTTGAGGTCGGGCTTGGGCAACCCAAACGTCGGGGTCGGCACTGGTGTTGATGTGAAGAATGGTTGTCATCTTCCTTCTACATGGTAGGGTCGACAAGTAGTTGTAGGATTTGAGTATGTCGAACAAATCTGAGCTTGAGCTCTCTTTGGGTTCACTTTCTTAACTGGTCCATGCTTCCAGCTGAATTGTGTGTATAAGATTATACCATATGATATGGTTATGTGGAATTAGGGCTTAACTTCACTGCTTTTCCGGCTGGAGTAGCCAACCGTTGTGTTAATCATCGGGACCATTCTTTACAATTCATTAAAAATAAGAGTAGTTAATGTCTGTTTACTTGAGTGAATCTAATTGAAACACAATTATCCACCACTGCTGTTACGTTGCTTGTTCCGTTACATTGGCAATCCCATTTTTTGGTCTATAACCATGTTGTTGCAGGGAGGGTAGCTATACTGAAGTTGCTTCCAAAGTTCCTCCATATGCAGCGAGACAAGCACATAGCTTCATGCTAATTGCAGCCTGTTGACTCGACTTATCTGGAGAGGAGATTCAAAGGGGGATGGGGGGCGATCTCAATCTGGCTGGTCATGTAACAAAAGTATTAAAGAATTGTCCCCCTTGATCCATCTCTCTTTATCTTTTCTGGGATATCTGCGCAGATCTGTTCTACCTCACCCTTTTCTTGTGGAACAATAGCAGATCATGTAAATATCCTGCATTTCAACAGACCAGCTTTGGTTTTGATCATGAGCGCCAAAAATGGTTCAATTTCACTTCCTAGCATAAGCTTTGTTGTGCCGTGTGTGTGCCTCAAGTGGATCTTTCAAAGTTTTCCATCGACTGTGTGAATTGATGCATTTGCCCTTTGGTTTTTTTGGTAATTTAAGATTTTCATTTTCAAAAAAAAAAAACTCAATAACCAAACAGTGGAGCCACCCCTAAAACTAAAACTAGGCATACAATCTAGGGGTATTACAAAAACCGACGGATCGAAAAATTTCTAAAGAACCGACCGATCGGTTTGGTTTTCGGTCGGGGTGAAGCCAGTTTTTTTTTTCAGACCAAACCTAATTGACAGACTATATATTTTACATTTAAACACTTTAAATTATATTTTAATATTTCGAGCGGACCGAAATTCCCGACCGGGCCGAAACGAAATCAACGCTGATCGTGGTCGATCCTGGAAATATTTAGACCAAACCGAATTGGTCTTCGGAAATTTCACTCCGAACCGAATTCATCCAGAATACGATCATAGAAAGGGAAAGAGAGTTAGGAACAAGCTCCCACCTGAAGAGCATTCGGAAAGAGAGTTAGGAACAAGCTCCCACCTGAAGAGCATTCACAATAGTATAATTAAAATCAAAAGGTTGCTAAGATGTAACAACCCGCATCAGCTAACCATTCGCCTAACCACGTGGCTTAAAAAGTTAAGCTCGAGTTATACAGCAGTTGGTGAGTCACGACTTATAAACCACATATCTTTTCATCTTTTCCCCGATGTGGGATTGTGCCCCATTTATGGGCTCTCACATGAGGTTATCAATGTTTGCTCAAAAAAATGCATTTGAATAACCAAACTTAGCAATCTCTTGACAACTAACTTTTGGCCAATGGATAACTAAAAATAGCGACATTTTGCTAATAACCCAATCCAACCCCCCTCCCCCCAATAATTGAAAATAATTGAATACAAATTCAAATGTTTTTTTTGAAAAACTATTTTTTATTTCTAATAAACAGTTTTTATTAATTTGAAAACTAATTTTAAGAAAATTGTTTTATATGTTCATCGTTTTTAGTTTTTTGTAGTTTGAAAAGGTGATATGACAAGTTTTTATCCAATTTTGATTATATCATTGTAAACCTTTATATTGCTAACCTTAACAATCCCTTAAATAGATAACCAAAAGGCGATGTAATAATTTTTGGTTATCCAACTTTTGTTAGCAATTTTGCAACAACCACAAACACTTACAAACAAATTCTATCACATTAAAGTGGGCCCCACCTTGATGTGAGAGAATTTTGTGTGTAAGTGTTTGTGGTTATAGACTTATTGTTTCAGTTAGGGCATTGTGGATGCTCGGACAACTCATAAGAGAAAGAAAAACACTAGGCTATGAAACAACCTCAAAACAGGAGGAGAAACAAATTAAAATACAAGGGAAAAATAAAAAAACACTCAGCCTTCAAAGATCTTAGCCGAAATATTCCAAACAAGGCAGATTTGGGAGTTGATGTTTGATCATGGAATCCTCCTCCAAGAGCTAATACAAGACCACGTACCTCACATCAGAAACAATATAATCCTCTGTCTGAATCACTTCATCCACATGCAGTGCCCATTTTTGGGATCGGTTAGGAAAATATTCTAGCATTCCTTTCACACCAAATGTGGTAAATACAAGCAGCAAGGGTCAGCTTGTATACAGACTGCAGCATGCCCTTCCCTCTCCTACGATGATCAAGCCATTGGCATTCCGGCCTGTAGGCTGTAGCAGACTCTCAGGGTGCTTAGCAATACGCGCGTTTTACCCTTTTTTTTACTTTGAGTATTTTGAATTTCTGCATGGGAAGCCATTTATGTGCGGCATGAAATCTTTAGTATATGGATTTCCTGTACTTATTTTTCCGTTCAAGTTCAAAACATGGTCTGTACGTGGATATATATGCCATTTTGTGCCAAGGTGCCGGCCCTAGCCAGCCAAGCCAAACCTGATGGAGAGTACTTGGTGAAGGAGAGGGAAGCGGCTTTAATTTCAATTCGTGATGCATGGCTTGTACTACCTGCAGATAGTTAAATTTGAACAGGATGCATAAGTAAATAGACCCAAATTACAGAGTAAAAGTAAAAAAAAACTCGTATAGCTGTGGGATGTCATTGATAGTTCATGAAATTAAAGACAATATTCATACTTCTTGTTAGTATCACTGAGTTCATAATTATATCCATGCATATAATTTAATGTTTTCAATGGGACTCATGCCAAACCCAACTTCTAGACTTGAGCAGGAATTTATCTCTCGGGTCCATATATAACTACAAGAGCAAAATCTAAACGCCAAAAGTACAATTTAACATATCAATCTACAACAATATTGAGGTGATAAACATTTCATTTTGTTTTAGTCTAAAGCATTTGTATTTTTTTAATAACACATGTTTACATTTAATTCCCTTTGTTTTTTTCTTCAATTTGGTGGTGGGCAAAACGACGAGGCCCTCATTTTGACAAATGGGGCCCATGGCGTTAGATCGGGATACGTTAGGGACTCAATGTCTCCAATGTTTACGTTGGGATGAAAATGAGACAAAGTTAACACCTCGGGGACCAACAAAGTAAATAAGCCGAGAAAATGTACTATGCTCAAATTTTGATTTTCTTATTTTTCTCTGATTTTCTTTCTAAGCCAAACAAGAGGAGGGATTTTATTTTGTTTTCCTTTCCTTTCTATTCCATAGTTTCCAAACAAATCCTAAAGTTTCAACAGAAAAAAAGGAAATGAATACAACAAAAATGCTACATACATTAAATAGTTTATAAATAAGTAATACTTGTATGGAATGTAAACATAATGTACTACCATTTCAATGCCCGATGCACTACATGGATGAGCTTGTATAGTAAATCGGTGCCACATGTAGTACTACATTAGGATAGAATTTTTCATCTATTGTTTAAATGGGTAGTCCACAAAATTTAAATTTCGAAACAGATCATTTTTCACATATACATGAACTAAAAGTCTATTTAGCGAAACAATTTATGAAAAGTCCTTAAGGTATATAGACACGAATTGTTTGATAAGCCAATTTCAAGATTAAAAATTTGAATGTATTAATTAAAAAGTTTATTTAATAACCATATTTCGTCATGCTTAACATATTTACTTAAAATTTAGGCTTTAAAAAGTTCCAAGAATGTAGTATAGTACTTAATTGTAACTGAATTTTTTTGCACTTGTATATCACTCATTCTTTTACCACCATAGCCCTTCGCGGGCCCGCTGCCCACCACCATCACCCTCGAGACCACCACCATCACCACCACAACTATTCCTTCATCACCCACTCCACCGCCGCACCACCATCACCACTACCACTATCGCCACCAATGTCATTGCCGTCACCACTCCTCTTTGCTTGAAGAATATATACCTTCTTATGTCATAATAAGACCTTCTTAACACTGCACTCCATCGTCACCACCATTATCAACACTTCACCTTCACACCACCACCACCACCACCATGCCACCATCATCATCGCTACTACCACCATCACTACTCCATCATTGCCACACCACTCCACCAATGCCCCACCACCACCACCATCCCAAAGCCGTCAGCACCACCACCACTACTCCATGATCACCTCCATCATTACATGCAACTCCACAATTGCTAAAATTTCTACCACCACCGTCATCTCACCACCATCACTACCACCAATAATTCCAACCATCACTATCTCCCTATCTTTCCATCATGTTTCACTGCTATATTCATCACATACGTTTTCATCACCGCGACTTCAACTCCGCTCTCTATTGTCATCACTTGCACCACTTTCCACCACCTTCGTCATCCTTCCACCACACCACCTTCGTTACAACCACCACCACACTGCCTTCACTACAATCATCACTGCCGCACTACCAACTACCACCACCATTACCATTGCCACCATCTCTTCACCGCTACTTTTCCATCATCACAACTACAAACACATAACATCCATTAGTAAAATTAAAAGTGAACAATCACAAATAATTTAAACTAAATTAATTTATCTTTATATCAAAATAATTATTTAATTCAGCACTCGATATTATTATCAACCAGCTTTTCAACTTTAAAAAATCGAAAAGTCTAAGCACATAGATAAATAAGGTACATATTCTACTCATATTTGTTCCGGGGCCCTCCTCAGGTCCCACACAAATAATCTGAGTCGTTAATCAAATGTAAAATATTTTTTCAAGGGCCCTCGCTAAAAATTAACTCAATCCGATATTTATAGATACTCAATCCAATCATCTAACTGTTTATTATCCGGAAATCAAAATGAAAGTTGGATGATTGGATCGAATATCTGTAAGTATCAGATTGAACCGATTTTTTGTGGGCGCCCTTGAAAAAATATTTTACATTTAATAAACGACTCAAATTATTTGTGTGGGATCCAAGGTAGGCTCCACAAAAAATCTGTATAAAATATGTACCTATTTATATGTGTGGGTAGTAACGTTGTTAAAAAATTGGCATCAAACTTTTAGTACTTATTTTTCAACTTTCATCTTTATCAAACACTTCAAAACTTTGTGTACATGCTTTCGACCCGAATCCGATAAATCTCATTAGGGCGCCCATTTTATAACCCATCCTTTTTGAATTTCCGTTCATTTTCTCTCGAATGAAGAGGTAGGGTTCCAAACATCAAAATCTCTTACCTCCCTCTACAATCCACGCATAACTCTCACTAAATCAGTGGGAGGAAGGGATCATGAACTTCGCGGATCCATCGACGGCGCTTTTGGCCGCTGCCGGCCGCGACACCGTGAAGCTCTTCGACGTCTCCGTCGACTCCGGCGATCCTTGCACATTGACCTACACTCCCTCACCTGCTTTCCAAGTCAATTCCGTCAAGTGGAACCACACCAGTGAGCCTCGCCCCTAGTCTTTCTACCCTGGAGCTTTTCTTTGACTCGAATTGACTTGCTTTATTATCTTCTATTTCCAATTTTATTTTTCTCGGTTTTTATCTCTTAGTGAGTGTCGATTTTTGTATGGCATTGTTGTAGATTTGGTAGTGGCGAGTGCTGGTGACGATAAAAGAATTTCCTTGTGGCGCAAAAATGGCCAGAGCATGGGGACCATTCCTGTGGCCGGCACTGACAGTGGCGACAACATTGAGGTGATTTCAATTTCAGCTGTTTATGGTTAAATTCGAATGCAACTTATATGTGTGTTTGCTGCAACTTACAACAAGAAAGAGGGGGAGTTGTGCCAATATGGGCTTTAACTGAAATGTATGAGGATGCGGGCTTTATGATGGGTAGTTGGGATAAAGAATTGCAATTATGAGGGAGTTTGATCATGGCCAGGTTGATCTTAATTCCTCTGGCTTTGTTTGTAAGTAAGTCCACACTCCCTAAGTCTTAACTGAAAAAGTTTTTTGTTTTGTGGGGAAAAAGAAAAGCACGCTAAGATCATGTTCCTCCTGCTTTCTTGTTACTTCTTGAAATTTTTTAGGTCATTTAACTCTTCATTTTTGTGTGCTCTGCAGTCTGCATTTCCTTTGTGCTTTATGTAGTTTGATATTTTATGTGGATATGTATACATGTGTGTGTGACCTTATGTCTTTTGGGTCTAGTCTACCTAATTCTGTCCACTTTTTTTGTTGTCTTGGGAAAAAATTGTTTCCTGCAGGAATCAATAATGGCCATTAGCTTTAGCAGCAAGGGGTCCCGATATTTATGTTCAGGGGGAAGTGGTCAAGTTGTAAGAATATGGGATTTGCAGAGGAAGCGTTGTATCAAATGGTTGAGAGGTCATACTGATACAATAACAGGTGCGGTGTACAATTGCAAAGACGAGCACTTGGCTTCTATCAGTCTTAACGGGGATCTTATTCTTCACAATCTTGCTTCTGGTGCAAGGGCTACAGAACTGAAGGATCCCAATGATCAGGTCGTTTTTCTAGTTTCAACTTTTTTCTGAAGCGCATAGGGCCATGGGCTATAAGCCTATAACTGTCTTGGTGATTTTATTTTTCTCTTTTGTTTGTAATAAGTTTATATCTCTCTGGGTACTCTAAATTTTTGTGACCAGGTGCTGAGAGTGCTTGATTATTCTCGGATCAGCCGGCACCTTTTGGCTACAGCTGGTGATGATGGGTCTGTACATCTCTGGGATACAACTGGTCGCAGCCCAAAGGTTTGCAATACAGTGGTTAAATGTATAAAGATTCATTAACTTTTGAAATATCACGATACTTGATGATATTCATCAATGGAACTTCCTTCTGTGTTGACCTGTTGAAATGATGCGGGGCCTTTTGACAGTTGAAATTGTACTTCTTAAATTTCTGCCTTTCTCAAGTTTTTCTAGTGAGTTCCATTCAATTTTCTATGATAAGGCGAATTGGAAGCCTATGACTTTACTCTGTGGGCAACATTGAGAAAAATGCAGATGACTTGTCACTCTTTAGCAGAATTACGGCGCTTTTCTTGGTTTCTTGTTCTTATTTTGGAGTGGAATAAAAGGCGAACTGTGAACCAATCCATGGGTGGTCAATGATGCTGTTTACTGATAACCATTTTAGTCTGTTTGTTATTCTCGTTTTTTTCCTTTTTGTTTTTCAAGTGATGTTGTAGTTTCCCAGAAGGCTATCTTTTATTTGCAGGTTTCTTGGTTGAAGCAGCATTCTGCACCAACTGCTGGTGTTAGTTTCTCACCATCAAACGATAAGGTCTCCTATTTAGTAACACTTATTTTGCTTGTTTCATGTTTGAATGGTGAATGGAATCCATTCTGTTAAATGCTGTGGATATGAATTCTCTTGTAGGGACAGGTTTGGTGATATGTTATTTCCTTATCTTTTAATAGGACGGCATTGTAAGTGCAGGTGATTGCTACTGTTGGCCTGGATAAAAAGTTATACACTTTTGACTCAGGGAGTAGGAGACCTGCCTTTTGCATCCCTTATGAAGCACCTTTCTCTTCATTGGCCTTTAGAGATGATGGTTGGGTACTGGCTGCTGGTACAAGCAGTGGGCGAGTGGTATTCTATGATGTTCGTGGAAAACCACAACCTTTCACTGTTCTTCGTGCTTTTGGCAATTCTGAGGTGAATATTCTTAGTTCTATATGTTGTATTTATTATTTAGCAGAGGGATCTTAAGATGAGATTTCAGTTTAGGCGGCTATGGCATGACGAGGCTGTATTACCTTCAACAGAGAAAGCCGCTCAAAAAAAAAAAAAAAAAAACCTTCAACAGAATGAAAACAGCTGTTTGATTTTTTATAATAGATTTTACCTAAATTCAATTCCTCATTGTCCTTTTTTTTCCTTTGACTTCCGTATTTTCCAACAGTAGGGCTGGGAAGTTACATGCAATGGCCCTTTTATTTGGCATCTACGTGAAAATTCATTTGGCTCTAGCTCTTAGGCCCCTTTTCACTCTGTCCCTCTCTCTTGTTATGGGATATTCGTCAGCAGTCCATCTGCAATTGCCACTACATAATTTTGGTCTTTACCGTCGGAAGATCAACCTATTAAAAAGGTCTTTGCCTAGATTGCCCTGATCACTTTCATGTTTCTCAGTGAAAGTGTTATAACTTTCAGTTGGCTGTAACAAGTCTGCTGGCAAAGTTCAAACCTTACCTTTTGCATTTTGTTTTGTAGTTACAGTAAAATGACAGTTCTAATGCAAAGTTACGTTATCCATGCCATGGTCATCAATGATTAAGTTACGATTTTGATCAGGCCATCACAAGTCTCTGCTGGCAAAGATCAAAACCAGTATTGGTAAATGAAAACAACTGTACGGCTGAGATCGCTCTGCTGGGAGGTGGTGTGGAAGATTCAATCCTTATGCCTGATCCACTGCCTTCCTTGACATCATCAAGCCTTTCTTCTGTGCTAGCAACAGCGGGTTCTCGAAATGCCAGTCGTTCAGGCCCTTCAGTAGACTCAACTTCCATGTTAGCAGCCACTAGTGGATTTTTGTCAAGCTCACTGAGTTCATCTACGATGGAAGAAACGCCACTTAGAAGCACTTTGTGGACTGGTGGAAGTTTGGCAAGATTGCATGCTCCTCGTAGTTATAATTTCAAGGATGATATGGAGGTGTTTTCCCCTCTTGTGGAAGTCCAGCCAATTACTCCATCACTTGATAAGCTTTGGAGTGAGCGTGAGAGATCAAAGAAAGATCACCAACCAGTCAACAAGAAACCTTCTGTTCTTTTTTCTTCATCTAGTGGGAGATTTCCTCTTTCAGAGGAAGGGGGGAGTGATATTCATCCTATTTTTGACTGGAAATCTAATTCCACTTCAGTACAGGTTTGCTCTTTGCCATCTCTAATTAGTAATTGCCTTTCCTCTTGTCATAGTCGTTAACATAGGCTTAAATCATCTGTTTCCTTCCTAACATTACTAGTTTGTATGGAGAGTATGAATTGCTCAGTATATCATTGTATAAATCTCTTCACTTGAAGATCAGATTAGCCTTGCAATCAGCATATAATGCTCATACCAGGTGAAAGGTGGTATCCGTTGATTTTTCTAAAGACCGTACAAGGCTGTCAAATGACATCTCTATCCTCAACATGTCCACTAATTTGGAAATTATGTAGGACTAGTTTGGAATATGTTATCTTTTGTTACAATTGTCAACCCAAACATGGTGTAAATAAAGGTGGGGCCCTCTAATGTGATGGATCCACCCCAAATTGGCATAACTTTTCAATCCCTTCTTATCTATGATGCATGGGTAACTCTAAACCCATGTCATTGTTAAGCAAAGTCCCACATCGCTTAGGTACCAAAGTAATACGAAGTATGTATCGTAAGCGTGAGGGCACCCTCACTTCAAAGTTTGCATTTTGGGTTGAGTTCTATCCAAGACTGTGTGTAACATGCTATGTACCAGAGATGGGTAGGTTGCGTGTAGCGCTGCCGAGTGAGTACGCTGCGCGTGAAGGGTGTGTGAAGCGAAGTCCCACATCGCTTGAGGACCAAAGAAATATGAAGGATATAAGCGTGATGGCACCCTCACTTCCATAACTAGTTTTTGGGGTTGAGTTCTATCCAAGACTGTGTAACATGGTATCATAGTTAGGTACCAGAGATGGGTAGGATGCCTGTCTCTGGCATACACGTGAAAGTTGCTGTCAAGTGAGCACGATGTGTGTAAGGGAGGGTATGAAGTGAAGTCTCACATTGGGTACCAAAGTAATACGAAGTATATAAGCGTGAGGGCACCCTCAATTCAATAGCTAGCTTTTAGGATTGATTTCTACCCAAGACCGTGTAACAGTCATACCCATACCAGGCACGTGCTGGGTACTGGTATTTCGCATGCGTACTGGGTTTCCAAAGTTGTACATTTTTTCTTTTAGTTTTGCCGTACCACAAACATACATGGTATATTTCCAAGCCTTACTCCAACCAGATAATATTGTTATTATTATTATACAGTGAAGTTAGCTTGATCATACTCTAACCTATGTTTAGCATGGTTTTAGAATTAAGCTTTGGTCTATTGGTTCTTTAATGTAATCTCCATACTAAAGTTTCTGATGAATGCTTTATGCAGGATGACACCCGCTCTTATACGCAGATGGGATCTTCTCCTACTCCCTCTACCAACAGCGATGATTCCTCATCCATCACTCCCCCAGAAGCTTGGGGTGGCGAAAGATTCTCTGATAAATTCACCCACCACCACCAATCAGTAACTTTGCCGTCTCGATTTGCAACATTGCCCTCTAGTAGTATGATGTCAGGATCAATGTTTTCTGGAACGGAAGATCTTACTTTCTCGACAAGCCAGATAAGTATGAGCTACCTAACAAGTTCAAGCCTCACCTTGGGAAATTTGCGAAACAGAGACATCTCTAATCAAGAGACTTCACTGGGATTTTCAGAGCATGTTCCCTTTAGTTCCTCCTCTACATCCCTCTCTCAGGGTACAAAAAGTATTTCAGGGCAGTCTAACCTGGATTTACTGGGGCCAGCATCAACTCTCCCTCGTAGATATACCACCTATGCTGAAAGGATAAGTACCACTCCCGCCTTTAGTGATGGAACATCCCTTTCTGTGGGTTCACCAAAAACAAAGAAAACAGGAGCTGAAACAAGGGAAGAACTTTTGAATAGCTTGTTATTCAGGCCCGACACTTCATCTGCCCCTGAATCAGTGACTCTTCCATCTGTGAATGTAAGAACACCCACATGATTTATCCAGTCTCTTGTTTGCACAATTTGCCTGTGCCTCTATCTAAGTTACTATGGTATTATTATCTCTGGAAGTGTGAGCTTGACAAATATTCTTTGATAGTTCGAAGTTGGAGCTTTCTCTATTTTGGTTTTAGCGAAAGCATGGATCATGCATGTGCACACTTGACATGGCCAGCATTCATTTTATGTATTTAACATGAAAGGTGGTGAAGACCTCATTAATGATGTGTCAGGAACCTTCTTTTTTTTCTTTTTCAAGCTAACGGTGTTCTGTGATTGAACGAAATGATCATTGACATGTAGTGTTGTGACAGGGAGGAGTTTCACAACCCCAGAAAATCCCATCTCAACTTGACATTCAACAGGGAACCTCCTTCACGCTTCAGCTATTTCAACGCACACTTGAAGAAACTCTTGCTTCCTTTCAGAAATCCATTCATGAAGATATGAGGAACCTTCATATTGAAATTTTAAGACAGTTCCATATGCAGGAGGTACGTATTTCAATGTTCACGTTCATAACCTTCTTTATGTCCTTCTTCCCTTGCTTTTGGCTTACTGTGTCACTTGACAGATGGAAATGTCAAGCACGATGAGCTTAATCCTGGAGAATCAAGCTGAGCTTATGAAAGAAGTTCTATCATTACGTAAAGAAACTCAGCAGCTTCGGCAGCTCCTTTGACCATTGGCAGAGCCTTTGCTAGCTTTAACTTTTTGGTTTCAGATGATTGGTTTGCATCTAGCGGCTGTTGCATTTCCAAATTATGTGCAGTTTGTTTGTTCCTTTTTTGTTAATAGGAAAGTTGGACAAATCTTCAGTTTGTAACTAGCACGTGGAAAAATAAAAAAAGAAACAAAGAAAGAAAAAGAGAAATGGCTTATTCAATTGGGTATTAACATGTGTAGGTTTGTTTGATTCAGATTGAATGGGGTTTTGCTTGGGTAAAGCAGTTGTACAATATTCTTTCATTGAAAATTGTATCCAGCAATCTCGGTTCATTGTTTTAGCATATTTATCGGCATTGCTGTTGCTATTTAACATTTTGTGCTGCCCAGTCACTGTGGGACTCACCTGGTCTGAGGGAGTCCCTTTAACATTGTTGTTGTTTCTTTCTTGTATAATTTTTTGTAGTAATTATGACCATGATCTGTAGCAGGAATAACACGAAGATAGAAAACTTGCTAAAGGCTCAGGGGCTTTAGCTTCCAGTTCCAACTCACTTCGGATGAATAATGCATGCAACTCTGCTTTCTCTTGTTTGCTGAGCAACCAAAGAGTGTAAATAAAGGGAACTTTTTTCCGTTCGAACATTTTACTGATGGTTTTTGTATGTTCCACCTCAAAACTGAAGAAGAATTTGGGTCATCAGCATCAGAGAATTGCTGTGGCAAGTTTAGATAATCTGAAAGCTGAGGGATGCCATGAAGAGAGACAGGTAAAACTCATACTCCCTCTGTCCCTTTTTAAGTGTCCTGCTTCGTAACTCCAACTTATTAAAAAGACATCATCATTATTCCTTTCACATCAACTTTTTCCTCCACTTTCCCTACTTATCCATCATCATTACACTTTTACTCACTTACTTTTCAAAATGGAATCTACTTTTAGGGACAAAATAGACAATGCACGAACTTTTAACCACTAACTTTACAAAATGGACACTTATTAAGGGAGAGCCCAAAATGGAATACTAGACTCTAAATTAGGGACGGAGGGAGTATATGGCTTGAATGGCTGTCCATTGACTGCAAGTTAGATGATATACTAGTTGCGTTTAACATGTATATCCTGGTTTTCATCTGGGAGGGATAAACATTGTTGACCTTGAGTTAGTTGATGAAGTTCCAAAAGGGAGATAGAAATCAGAAATTTTGACCGTCAACTAATATATCAACAAAAAAATGTCAAATAACCATAAACTCCAGTACATAACATAGCAACTTAAAGTCATGGAGTGATTACAATGAAAATCAATTCACTTGGAAGTACACATAACATTCATCTCTTCTGGTAGTTCAATTTCTGTATGCAATATGCAAATAGACGAGCAAAGACAACGGGGTAAGCAATGAGAGCAACACCCCACCATGACCAGTTGATCATGGTTATATCCGAAGTAACTACTTAAAAAGGTTGTGGTAGTAACTAATAAGTAACTAAGGTCCTTAATAAATTTCTGTTTTGTGCACGATTCTGAGTTGCATCTGGTCATAAAAAAGAAATTGTTGTGTTTCTAATTTTCAGGAAAGTTTGAAATAAATCGAGTACCGCTCATAGTTGGTACTGACCTTAGCAAGATTAAGCACCCTCCTGCCAACTGAGATAAACACGATGAAGGTTGGAAGAATGTCAGAACCTGGTCATTTTGGTACCCTGCCAACATATACAATGCATCTAAACGTATGTACAATTGTACACCGGACACTCTAAATATGTATAAATTGCATCTTGAGTTCATATTAATTACAATAAAGATGTCATTGGACCAATGCTTGTGCAGCTTGTCTGACATTTTCGTCCATTTCTCACATCACTACCCGATGCCGTAGAAGAAAATCAAGCCATTGACCCAATTCCATCTCCCACCGAGCAACCAGCCTTAGACACACTTCTCTGCACATTCTTGTACTTGAACCTCCTTGCAATTACCACATAGATGAACAAATTCAGACCATTCAAAACTGCCAGCAACCAGTAGAAATTATCCAAATGACTCTCATTCAAGTCCTTACCAAACCAACTATTCCCAGCACTCGTGGTGATATGATCCACTACAGTTATCAGATAACTGCTCAACAAGTTCCCAAGTCCGATAACACTCAGATAAAAAGCTATTCCCAGGCTTCTCATTGAATCTGGAACTTGTTCATAGAAAAACTCTTGCAGCCCAACAAGAGTGAACCCGTCTGCAATGCCTAGAACGATGAGCTGAGGAGCTAGCCAAAATGCACTTTCAGATAGAGTCTCCGTTCTCTGTCCTCTCACGATCTCTCTCTCCACAACTCCTAGCCTCTTCCTTTCAACTAATGCTGCAATAGCCATGCCACAAACAGCAAATGCCATTCCAATACCAATCCTGTGGAGGATTTCAATGCCTCTTTCATTCCCAGTTGCTCCTCTTAATAGTGGAACAAGGATCTTGTCATAGAGGATGACAGTTATTATCATCCCACTGGCAGAAATAGTACCGATAGAGGCAGGTGGAAACTCGAAATTTTGACCGATCTTTCTGTTCATTATACTGCTTTGTTTGATGAAAAATGTTGAGGCTTGTGCCATACATAAACCAAATGTTAGTGAAGTTAGCCATATGGGAATTAGGTTTATTACAAGCTTCATCTCCTCCACTTGGGTCACCGTTGCTAGTTTCCACGGATTTGGTTGTTTCCTGCTTAGTATATTCTCACTGCCTTCAATTATTGCAGCTTTGTCGAGAAATCTGTTGATAGAAAATGCATTACGATTGATTCACTAGCCGATGCACTAATCACTTAGGCTGGTGGATTCATGGAGTTAAAAGCAACGGGCTTGATGGTAATGATTTAAGGAGATTACCTTGACTGATTGTATATCTGTATAGATGAGAATTTTTAACTTTTAATAATGAGTTTGAGAGCTTCATCATAATGGTCTTTATGTCTTTATGTAATTATGCAAAAACTTTGTATTGAAATCCTTCATTGGAAATGCAACTATTGAAACAGAGTGTTGAATTTGTTGATTGAACTCCTTTCGAAGTGTAGGAAAAAACAAACAGGAAGGTTCAGTTTCCGTGGATGCCTAACCTGAGACTGTCTGTGTGACATAGGAGCCGTCCTTTGAACTTTTCCGACTTTGGAACTTCATATAACAAAGCAGGGCTGGATGGATGACTCATATTTCTCTTTCTAATGGCTGAAACCAAAACCTGAGACATGGGTGTCAAGGGGCTCCCCTCTGGCACTCTATACCGGTAAAATCCCTTCCCAAAATAGAAGATCATGATTGTGATGGCCATAGTAAGAGTGAGAATTAGACTAGCAACACCCCAGCTCGCGTAGTCTTCCGCATAGGCGATTAGTGTTACACCAAGCAACAGCCCACAACAGAGAGCAAAGTTCCACCAGTTGAAATAAGACATCTTCTGCTTCCTTTCTTCGAAGTGGTCATCATCAAACTGATCTGCTCCAAAACTTTCTAGGCACGGTTTGTGTCCTCCGGTTCCCAAAGATAGTAGGTAGATTGCTAGAAAGAACACCACTTTGTGGACCTTCCTAGTCTGTGTGCACAAATCTGTACCACAGGGTTTTAGGCTTGGGATGAATTGAGTCATTGTCAAGAGGCCCAGACCCTGAATTTATGAGACAATCTCACGCATTTTATTTGAATTTCTTAGTCCTGACATTTGTTTATGATTATAGGCTAGAAGATGAGATGTACCATGAGATAGAGAATGGATGCAATCAAGATCATTGAAAATCGTCCAGTGTAGGAATCAGCGAGGAATCCTCCTACTAATGGCATCATTGTTGTTACTCCTGACCAGTTGTTGACATTTTTTGCTGCTGCTTTAAGGTCCTGATGCATCACTCTGGTGAGGTATGAGATGAGATTTGTTGCTATTCCGAAGTAGCTCAGCCTTTCGCTGAACTCAATTGCTACAGTACATCCCAAGAGAAGAAGATAGTGGCAGAGAATAATCAAAACTGTAATAATTAAATTTCAGAAAACATGTTTACAAATGGAGTTTTTTTCCAAAAGTTCTAGATGTATGAATCATATTGATAATGTTTCTCTCTTGAATTATTTTCATTAAATTTATCATATATTTTTTTCTTGAAGGTACAATTAATTTAGCTCAGGTCAAGGCATTAGGGGTCCGAGATTATATGCTGTTGCTGAAGCGGAGTTGGGTTGGAAGGTAAGGATAATATGATTAATGATTGGCTGGCCAGTTTGTTCTAACAGTTTCCCTGTATTTTCTTTAGGTCCTCTTATGAGGTTGAACAGGAGCTTTAGTAGTAAGGTAGTGGCACTTAGCCATTTTTGTGCAAGAAATTGATTTTATCAGACCCCTAGCATGACCATCAGAAAATTTCGAGCTGAAAAAAGAAGGATATGCATTGAGTTGTACTCATTTTCCTCTGTCTGAATTTACTATGTCAGAAAGTTTAGCAAATTTAGTGGCAAGGCAGACAAGACATTAAGGAAAATGGCATCAGTTTTCCTTTTAGCTACCTTCAAGAGCAGCTTCTTGATAAACACTAAAGATTTTAGTTGGGTCCAGGGGATGATGTCTTTTACTTTCTCCCTTTTTGGCAAAGAACTTCTATTGTTGAGTACTTATGGAAAATCATTTTATAGAAATCTATCTCTTGCTCACGCGTGTGCTTACACCCGCACCACACACACAATACGATGCTATATGCTAAAATAAAAACTCCTGAATTATAACAGCAAGTGTAACAACTGATGCTCAGTGCATCTTAGGGAGCAGAAAAATGTCAGCTGAAACTATGTCATGGAGAATGAGCTGGTTTTGATGGAAGTTGATGGTACTAATACTTCTTCTGAGTGGAACACTTGAGTTGAAAAGGAACCGGAGAAAAGCAGGAATATATCAGGATATTGAACCAGAAGTATTGGCTGTGTAGAAACTGAGGTTCATTTTAAGTCAACCAACTACACTTATGTCTTACATGCAAAACTGTAGAAGAAAAAGAAGAAAAAGGAATAAAAGCCCTCATATGTAGCTAATTTGTTTTTATTATCCATCACTTATGGTTACGGAAAGGAGCAACAGAGAATAAATAGAACTAAAGTTCATCAAACAGTTGGAACAAGAAACTCAGCTGAAGCAGGAAAGCAAGAGCGAGAAAATTTTGATGAACCATTTTTCGTGAGGATTTCACTGAATTTAAACCCTTACCTATGATGAAGAATGATGCTTTCCACACACCCGTTGAAGCCCTGAGAGGAACCTGTCCTTTGTGATCCAAAGACGCATCATGCACCCACTTTCCACGGTCATCTTCTCTTATTTCATCAATGCTTTTGTTCATTATTTCTTGTTCCATCTTTCTGAAGAATGGTGTATTGGTGCTATGCTACCACTGACCGAAAAGGGTTAGAAGAGGACTCTGTTATTTTGGTGTATGAAAACAGGATTTGCCTTCTTGTGGTTTTATAGTGTAGAGAATCTTTGCTGTTTGTGTGATTGTGGGTAGGTAATGCCTTCTTGTGGTTTTATAGTGTATAGAATCTTAAGTGTTTGTGTGATTGTGGGTAGGTTACTCTAACTTGGAATGAGAGAGAAAGAAGTAATTCAATTAGTTTAATGCTATTATACTGAAGAACCTATACACCAAAATCGTTATATCACAATAATGCTAAGCATAAAAAATGGAAGTCTTATCAACTTAGTTCTATTTGGTAGGGTACGGCAAAAGTCAAAGAAAGAAGTTTTGGTACATGTTTTGTACACGATACGGATTTAGAAGTACCATGCAAAGTACTTGCACCGGTATGTTACGGGTTAGAAGTACCTGTGCTTCATAGATGTTCATTTAAGTAAACGTTTTCAAAGGCTATTCTGGGGCTCGCCTTGAGGCTCACCTAGGAATGGCAACTGGGCAGGGCGGGGCGGGTTTTGCATAACCCGACCCTGACCCCGCCTAGGTTATGCGTGGGTATCCCCGTTCCCAGCCCATTCAGGGGTTGGGTTTACCTGCCCCGTGAAAAATAAGGAAAAAAAATCAAAACTAAAGGCAAAAAGAAGAAAATGGTTATATATAGGGTAAATTTTAGATACACCCTCTATAATTTGGTCATTTTTCAACTACATCCCATCTACTTCATTTTTAATCACTCACACATTGGTTTGGAACTGTTAGTATTTCCGTCCAAAATAACGAAAAAGCGGGTAATGGCTTTTTGGCGGGAATTGTCCCTTCTAAAACATCTCTTCTAAGACCAAATTGCACCCAAAACCCATTTACATCATATATATATCATTTCTTCACAGGTAAGAATGGAAAACAGAGCATCACCCACCCATTTCTCCACAGGTAAGAATGTAACTACTGGACTTAACTCATTACTCGATCATGTGTTTGTTAATAGAAAGACTTGAAAGAGGTTGAACCTTAAATTTTTTTTTTTTTTTTTATGAAAACTCTATACAAATTCAAAGAATCATACCGGTGCATTTTCCTTTCCCTTGCCAGTAGTTCGTGTACTTTTTTTTCTTGGGCCCATTGAACCTTCTTTTCGTAATAGATGTAAGAGGCAAAAGGAAAAAAAAAAAAAAAAAAAAGACTACTCAAGATATTGGAATAAGCAAAATAAATCCAAAGGAAAAAAGATACGGAAGACAAAAAAAAGAATTGAGAAAATTTAATTTGTTTGTTAACAAATTCAGTATGCTTCAATGGTTTAAACCTAATTGCAAGCTGGTGTACGTTGGCAGTTGGTTAGGAAACTCAACCTTTGTTCAAGCCAGTGGCAAACTGCAAGCTCTTGTTGTGCTCGCCTTTCATGTGAAGAATGTATATTGAAGGAAAGCAAAACAGGAGCCATGTAAGAGCATCTGCAATGTAATAATCAAAATTGAATAACCAAAAGTTGCCACATCATTTTTTGGTTATCCATTTAAGACATTGCTAAGGTTAGCAATGTAGAGGTCCACAATGTAATAATCAAAATTGGATAGCCAAAACTTGCCAAATCACTTTTTTAAACCAAAAAAATTCTAAAAACTAAATTTTTTTACAATAATTTTAATACTCTTTTTGAAAAAAAAAACAGTTTTTTTTAAAGAAAATAGTCTAGTGATTTTTTTTTTGAAAAAATATCAAAAAAAACTGTTAGAAACCGTTTTTTTTTATAAAAAAAAAAAAACAGTTTTCGTGTAAAAGCAAATTTTTTTTTTTTGTAAATACTGTTTTTTTTAAGTTTCTGAAAAAAAAAAGTTTTTAAAAATAATTTTCTGGAAACATTGTTGTGGGAGAAAGAGAAAATGAGAGAGAGAGAAAGTTTTTATTTAATGATGGATGTACTTGATTGAAAAATATATGGAGCCTATTAGATTTGATTATTGACGAAACGTTGCTAGCTTTGATTATTCAAATGCCAAGATTTGATGAGTTGCTAAGAGGTTGATAAGTTTGGTTATTACAATGTAAGTACTTTTTTGAGCAAACGTTGCTAACTTTAACAACCTTTTGATTTTTGATTATTACATTGTGGATGCTCTAAAGGATGACCACAACTCACAGCTCTAGGTAAATGCCTTGTTTGGCTCAGGGAGACAGAATTTGGTAGATTTTTTAAAACAATAGATTTGGGTTTGAATGGAGATTGTATACCGGCTGCCTACTTTAAACAACTATGTCAAACACCTTGAATACAATTTTAATAGTGAATTTTCAAGAATATCTTGCATCCAGTACTTGATTGTAGTAATAGTGGATGCTGGTAGGTTAAGAAAAAGATTTTTATTTCTTCTTAAATGGCCGAAGCATGTATGTATGTGAGAGAGAGAGAGAGAGAGAGAGAGAGAGCAATTTTGGAATTCAATCGGTCTCAAAATGGATGATTAGGTATTTACCAAAATATGCCATTGTAAAATGAATGGTGGCGATTTATGTAGGATTTCAATGGTCAAGATTTATAGTATTGTGGGCTACCGGCGCCCGGAAAATGGAGCGCCAACTCGAAGAGTCGCCACCCGGATTTCTGAAACGGATCATCCAAGAAACCGAAGAGTCGTTTGGAAAAGGCTTTTGGTCTAGCGAAAACGTTGAGATGTTGGGTTCGGGAGCCACGTTACGAATGAGGAAGGTTTTTCTTTAAAAAGCACCCCACTCGCCCGGAGAAAACCGGTCTCTACTTAATGTTTTCAAAAGAAAAAAAGGGGGGGAACCTTCGATATTTTCTGGGATATCAAACTCTTTAATAAAACAAGTAGCGGGGAAGGGACATGGGAAATATATCATATTGACGTGCAGGTGGTGCTGTCTGTACAGTAGTGATAAAATGATATGAATAGAGTAAACGAACAACACTGAGCAGACTGCCTGGATCTCGGCTAAGCTGTCCACGGCACCCCGTACCGTGCGTGGTACCTGCTCTGCCGCCAGACTATTACAGACTTTCAAAACGTTATTTAGCTCACGGCTTTCCCCGCATATCTTTTGGAAAACTTATCAGAAACCTCACAACAGTTAGATCATCCCAAAAATACCATTGTCTTTCTCAAAATACGGTTTTAAAGTAGTTTTTAACGTTTTTGATCATTCGGGATGATCTTGAAAAGTTTTTAAAAGAGCCAGAACATGGCTTGTAAATATGATCTTATTTTAAGATCAACAGAAACAGTAAACAGCAGATACAGATAACCACAACAGAGGAAAACTCAGATCCAAGCAGCCTGCTCACAATAGCATCAGTGTGCACCATGCCGTGCGCTGAGAGTCAGGGTGCCGTGCGTCTGATCAACAGATCGCGCGGTTCCCCAACCTCAACACAGTGTTGGTGTTATTTTATGAAAATAGGTTTTGAGTTAGGATCTAACCAAAAAGGATTAGATCTGCTGACAGAAAGATCCCCTCAGGACCAGAACGGAGTCTGGTCCGAGGAAACTAGTTTATACCTTTGGTTTCGAGCTTGGTCAAGGATCGTGGATGCAAGGATGTGGATGGATCGTCACGGATGTGGATGGAGGAGGTTAAACGAGACAAAGGGAGTATGAGTGTGAGTGAAGGTTAGGTATTTTGGGTGATGGGGTCTTGAAGTTAATGAATGATCAACTTCAATGATGAGAAGGGAGTGAATGAAAGCTCTTAAAGAATGTCTTTTGGGAATGGCATCCTTTAGGATTTGGAAATGGAAGTGGTAATGGAAAGTGGGTTTGAGAACTTAGAGAGAGAAAGTAGAGTGAGAGAGCCAAGAGAAGGACTCAAAAGAAGGGCTAAGAGGGACCCCTTTCCCTTGAGTGGAGGGGTTAATTTATAGGCAAAGGCCAAGGATTTTAAATTTCAAGTGGTGGAGGTATTTTCTGGGCGGGCCAGAAGTGCATTTTCGGCTGAGCCAGTCATTAGCTGTGGCTCACACTGGCGTGGCCGACAACTTTCTGAGCCAGTCAGCCTTTTTGCTCAAGGTGCCATGCGGTTAAGAATTGCCGCGCACGGCCACTCTTGAATTTCAAGGTGCCGTGCGCTCCAATTCTGCTCCGCACGGCTCCTCTTCCTTCGGTCCAGGGTTCTTTTGGGCTTTGTTTGGGCTTCTATCTGGGCTCTTCGGGCTTTTTGGGTTTTGGGGCTTAGAGAGATCCTTTTTTAAGCTCGCAAAGGTATCGTTTCCTCTATTTTCATCATCGAGGTGGACAAAAACTCTTCGAGGTTCGGATTGGGATGTCTACAAGTATAAATTATGCCCCCCTCTATGTGACTCAAAAAAAGCATAACTCAAAACCCTAGATGATTTAGGGCTATCAACGTATCATAAATGAACAAAAACCTAGACTATTTTTGGGGCTATCAAAGTACCAGTAACAAACAAAAACCCTAGATGATTTTGGGGCTATCAACATACCTTACGAACTCAATCTTCTATTCTTTGAAGCAGATGATTCAAGATCTTACGTTTTTCTCTCCACCATTGCAGAACCAGAGCTTTGTAGAGAGAGAGGATAATATGTAAATGAAAAAAGGGGAATACGAATGGGTATTTCAGTCTTTTCATTACTTTGGACGGAAATAGTAACAGTTCCAAAACAGTCTTAAGTACAAGGGGTGCGAGTGATTAAAAATGAAGTAGAGGGGGTGTAATTGAAAAATGACCAAAGTACATGGGGTATATCTGGAATTTACCCTTATATATATAAGGTGTTATCTTATTATAACAATGAAATATAAAGGAAAAAATAGGATTTTTTATTTTTTAGAATAATGAGAAAAATAGTGGCGTATAAATATATATTTTTAAGTTTAATGATAAAAGTATTAGATTAAAAATATAATTTTGTATGGAAAAATATTTCGGGGCGGGGTAACATCAACCCGAACCAGCCCTGGTATCCCAAAATTTGATGAAAATCCACCCCGTTCGGGGCGGGGTGAATTGCCATTTGCTCACCTCGAGGCAAGGCATGACAAAAACGCCCATGGGCGTTGATTGGGCGGAGAACTACAAAAGCGTTCACTCGTCTATTGGAGGCATAAGAAGTATACGCTTTTCACGTCTATTTCGCGTAGATGATGAAGGCAAACGCATTAAAAGTCGGTTCATGAGAAGAATCGGTTCATTATAAGTGTTTGGGGCAAAGACTGAGGGTTTCAGTGTATTTGAAAGACGACTTAGAATACTTTTAAAAGGGATCTATTAATGCACTACGTTTCTATGTCTTAACATGTTTTTTATTTGAGGCACATTTGCATGGTGCTAACACTATCCCCCTCTTTTATGGCATTTTAACATAATTTTGTTTTTAATGAATAAAAGTAGAAACTCCATAGGCATGCCTCAATGCTTACATCATGAGAGGTCAACAGCCTCGCCTTGAGGTTTTGCCTCTGAAAAGTTGGTATTTAAATACAATCCACACTGCACTTAAGTTGAAATTTGGATCGCAGATTATTGGCGAGTTATGATTTTTAGTCTTGAGTACCTAATTGTTACATTATCAATGAACCACCCAAGAAAAACTTTGGCTCCGCTACTACTCTTGGCATACCTATGTCGCATGTTGAGTATACTACTACTTACAACAACAACAACAATGTTGTAACGAACGCTATGAATGTAAGCTAAGAACGAGAAATTGAATATTAAACAAGAAATCACAAAAATACAAGATATACATGGTTCCCCAAGATGGGTATGTCCACGGGCGAGTAGAGAGAGAATTCACTAACCAACGTGAAGAAGAGATACAAAGAGCCGGCTATAATCCGTAACTCTAGAAAGACCACAATATGAAAGCCCAAAAAAATACTTTAGAAGTTCCCCGAAAGCCTTATTTATAATAGGCTATAAAAACGGGAACAACATAATTAACCAATGTGGGACTAAAGAATACAAGGCATTCCCAACAATTCTCCACCTTGACTTGAATTCCACTTAACCAAATCAAAAAATATAGCTCTCCCCTTCTAACCTCTCACACGCCAAATGCCCCCGAGGGGCGATCAACTGTAAATACCGAGTAAACTCAAGCAATGCTTGAACTTGGCAACCGGAACCGGTTTAGTCAACATATCTGCTGGGTTCTCTGCCGTACCCACTTTCTTCACCTCAACTTGCTTTTGTGAGATGATATCCCAAACGAAGTGATACCTGACATCGATATCCTTCCATGATACATCAGATTTTTAGTCAAATGTATAGCACTCTGCGAATCACAAAATACTAAACTCACACCCTGTGCAAGACCAAGCTCACAAAGCAAGCCTCTCATCCACAATGCCTCTTTCACAGCTTCAGCAATGGCCATATACTCCGCTTCTGTTGTAGACAGCGCGACTGTAGCCTGTAAAGTAGTTTTCCAACTAATGGCACTTTCGGACAGAGTAAATGCATGACCTGTCAGAGACCTCCTCTTATCGTGGTCACCAGCAAAATCCGAATCAATATAACTAACAACATGATCACCAGAATTGGTAACCCCAAACAATAGACCAACACCTGCAGTTCCGCACAAATACCGTAATATCCATTTCACAGCCTCCCAATGTGCCTTTTCTGGACGCCCCATATAACGACTAACGACACTAACTG
Source organism: Rhododendron molle (assembly GCA_025413875.1). Lineage (NCBI taxonomy): Eukaryota > Viridiplantae > Streptophyta > Magnoliopsida > Ericales > Ericaceae > Rhododendron > Rhododendron molle. Next base: position 24,115,198 of record CM046390.1, read on the forward strand.
CATGTGAAATATGAGGACGAGTACATACCATGGTGTACATAAGGCTCCCAACTGCGCACGAATATGGAACATGAGACATATATTTCTCCTCATCCTCCGACTGTGGTGATAACTCAGCTGAAAGTCGAAAGTGTGCTGCCAAATGGGTACTGACTGGCTTTGAGTTCTGTATGGCAAAACGGTCAAGTACTTTAAGAACATAAGACTTCTAATTCAAAAATAATTTGTCAGCTACTCGATTTCTGCAAATCTCCATATCCAAAATACGTTTTGCCACACCTAAATCTTTCATCTCAAATTCACCACGTAACTGTTGTTTCAACCTGTTGATTTCTGAAACACTCTTGGCAGCAATAAGCATATCATTAACATACAACAGTAGATAAACAAACGAACCATCTGAAAGTTTTCGAAAATGCACACAACTGTCATACTCACTCCTAGATTTGGAACACTCTGTTCCTGAACTGTATCATCAACTTGCTTAGACCCCTTAATCATATAATTTTCGTCAAAAGTCACATCCCTGCTAATTAAAAACTTCGAATCATCAGAGCACCATAACCTGTACCCTTTGACACCTGCTGCATAACCCAAGAAAATACACTTCTTGGCCTTTGGCTTTAACTTACCCTTATTCACATGAGCATAAGCTGGACACCCAAACATGCAACACAGAATAATCAGCTGGATGACCTAACCATACCTCAAACGGAGTCTTACACTCAATAGCAGTCGACAGAGACCTATTCACCAAATAGCATGTCGTGGAAACGGCTTCAGCCCAAAATTCCTTACCCAATCCGGAATTGGACAACATACAACGTGCCTTCTCCAAGAGAGTCCTGTTCATTCGTTCAGCCACACCATTCTGCTAAGGGGTTTTTCTTACTGTGTGATGCCTCATAATGCCCTTATCACTGCAGAACCTATCAAACTCGTAAAGACAAAACTCCATGCCATTGTCAGTTCTCAAACGTTTTATTTTCTTACCAGTCTGATTCTCAATCAAAGTTTTAAACTGTTTGAATGTATTAAAGGCGTCACTCTTATGTTTCAACATATACACCCAAACCTTACGAGAGAAATCATCGATAATACTCATAAAATATCGAAAACCACCTTTAGAAGTTACCTCTGCGGGACCCGAAAGATCCGAGTGAAAATAATCCACCATGCCTCTGGTGCGATGAACAGCTATACTGAATTTTACCCTGCATTGCTTGCCGTAGACACAATGCTCACAGAAATCCAGCTTCTCAATTTTCTGACCACATAGCAAACCCTGTTTGCTCAAAACTGTCATCCCCTCTCGCTTATATACCCAAGGCGCATATGCCACAAACAAGTCAAGTCTGAATCTGAAACCTTGGATGAAGCAACCGTTGCAGCAGCACCTAGAACTATACTGCCCTGGAGTGTATAGAGGTTACCACGCTTCTGACCCTTCATCAGTACTAATGCACCCCTTGAGACTTTCAAAACTCCACCTTCACCGAGAAATTTGTAACCATGAGAATCAAGAGCACCCATGGAGATAAGATTTTTCTTCAAATCTGGAACATGTCGAACCTCAGATAAAGTCATAACAATACCATCATGCATCCTAACCGGAATCGTTCCTGAACCAACAGTCTTACAGGCCATGTTGTTGCCCATCAAAACTATACCACCATTGCGGACACATGTGATATGAACATCCAGAATCCATAATCCACTCGGTATTAGAGTGAGAATCGCCCTCTGTAACTGATAACATGTTATCTGACTCATCTGAACTTTCAGCGATTCCAGCAATTACTTGACCCCCTTTCTGGTCTTCTTTTTCCTTCTCCTTGAGTTTTAAACAGTCTTTTTTCCAGTGCCCAGGTTTCTTACAATAATTGCACTTTCCCTTCTTTTTGACCTGGATCTTCCCCTATTACTCGACTCATCCCTTTCTGTTGTTCTTCCCCTAACAAACAAACCCTCCGCAAGTGCATCACCCTCACCTGACACTTTTTTCCTCAATTCTTTCGAATAAAGACTGGCCTTTACATCCTCCATGGATATTGTGTCTTTGCCATACAATAGGGTTGTAACAAAGCGCTCATACGAAAGTGGTAAAGAACATAACAAAATTAGGGCTTGGTCCTCATCCTCAATTTTACTATCAATATTTTTCAGATCCATAATAATACGATTGAACTCGTCTAAATGATCCTTAAAAGGTATACCTTGTCGCATACGAAACGTATAACGACGTTATTTAAGATATCACCTGTTGGTGAGCGACTTCGTCATATATATGCCTTCCAACTTCAGCCAAATTCCAGCTGCTAAAGTTTCTTCTTCCACCTCGCGAAGAACGTCATCTGCTAGACTCAACTGAATAGAACTCAGAGTTTTGGCATCCATATCATCCAAATCTTTCTCTTTGATTCCAGAACCAGTCTTGCCTAACAAAGCCTTGTGCAATTCTTGTTGGGTTAACAGAGCCTTCATCTTTACTCTCCAAAGACTGAAATTGCTGCTCTGCCCATCAAACTTTGCAATCTCGAATTTAGTCGCCATAGCCACAATCGGAAACGAAACCCCTAGTTTTGCAACCTAAGGCTCTGATACCAGTTTATTGTAATGAACGCTATGAATGCAAGCTAAGAACGAGAAATTGAATACTAAACAAGAAATCCCAGAACCCAGTAATGACACGTACAAATTAGACAACAAGAAAATCGCAAAACCCTACAAGGCAGAATTAGGGTTTTACCTCAACTCCCTGCGAACACGAACGCTGGTTGAACTTGTTAGAGCACATCTTGCTATAAGCCACATATACTGCTCGACTGCACCTTATGACCTTCTATCGTATTTCCTGCACGTCTAGAACACAAATCGAGTGTGGACTTTTTCGTGGTCTGTTTGCTCTCTCTAAATCTGCCTCTATTTTGTGAATAATAAAAACGTGTAAACTGACCTAGAGAGCATAACGTGTATATATAGGGCTACAATAAGGACCTAAAGAGTAATAAGTCAGGACTCCCAGTGTAAATAAGAAGCCCTAATCCCACCAGGATTCTATTTCTTATTTCACTAATTTCACCCCACTACAGAATTATAATTGCACTCCCGTCTTTATCTCAATTATATTACGAGCTCCATTATATTAAATACTTATTAATCTCTCCACGTTAAGATTACAGATATCCATTGATTAAAATAGGACACAAGATATAGGTGGTTCCCTAAGATGGGTACGTCCACGGGCGAGGAGAGAGAGGATTCACTAACCAACGTAAATAAGAGATACAAAGAGCTGACTGTAATCCGTAACTCTAGAAAGGCCATAATATGAAAGACCAAAAAGATACTTTAGAAGTTTCCCAAAAGCCTTATTTATAATAGGCTACAACAACGGGAACAATATAATTAACCAATGTGGGATTAAAGAATACAAGACATTCCCAATAAACAACAATATAACCCATATAGTCCCCAATCATTGGGGGTATAGGCGAGGGAGGATTGGAGACAGACCTAATCTTTGGCAATATGCACAAAGTGGCTATTCTCAGAATACCACTAAAACAATGGCCCCTGTACATGTTTTGCTACCAAACCATGCTCTCAAATCAAAGCCAAACGGCATCAAAGAGAGCAGACTTAGAGACCCAATTCAATTTTTGTGCATATTACTATGCTTGCTTCATTTATAGTTTAGAATATCGGTATGCACAAAGTATACTACTACTTACTGACTATAAAGCAAAGATACTTCGGAAGTAATGCCATAGGGGTGTCAAATGTGCATTACATTTTGGGGAATTTACCGTTCAGTGGGTGTTGGGGCAAATAAGTCCCAACTGATGGACTACTTTTTTGAAATTCAAAAGTCATGGGAAGAAGAACATTAATTCCTAAGACATGGTATTCATAATTTATCAAGACAAAAATACCCCTAATCCAAAATTCCACCACTCCTGGCTTTCTTGAATCTACAATGGTGTTCCACACTTCGAAGCGGGTATCAGGTTTTTTCGAAGCGGGTGAGAACGGGGTTTCGCTGGGATCAATGTTGTTGTCCCACACTTCGGATTCGTCGAGCTCGAAGAGGGAGTCACTAATGGGAAAGCAACGTCTTTCCAATCTGGGTCTCCGCCGCCGTGGAGGTAGGGGTAGGCTGGTTTATCAACGTAGGTTCTTCTGGTTGCCATTGGTGGTGGTGGGAATGTTGGAAACAGAGAGGAGAGTGGTTGGTGGCTCTGTTTTTCAAGAGTTTTGCTCTGTTCATTGGGGGAATTACAAGCCAGTGGGTGGTGGGGCAAAAAACTATTGTTTGAGGTACAAAAGAATAAGTTATTAATTATAAAAAATTTACATTGGGTATTAGTAAAGATTAATTTTTCTGTTAATATAGACCAAATCATATTTTTTTTAGAGAACTTTGTCCCAAATAATTGACTATTGTTTGAGGTATAAAAGAACAAGTCATTAATTATAAAAGACTACATTGAATATTAGTAAAGGCTAATCTTTTGGTTAATATAGACCAAATTATATTTTTTTAGAGAACTTTATCCCAAATAATTGACTATTGTTTGAGGTATAAAAGAGCAAGTCATTAATTATAACGGATTACATTGGGTATTTATAAAGACCAATATTTTTGTTAACATCGACCAAGCCATTTTTTTTTTTTACAGAACTTTGTCCCAAATAATTGACTATTATTTGAGATATAAAAGAGCAAATCATTAATTATAACGGACTACATTGGGTATTAATAAAGACCAATATTTCTGTTAATATCGACCAAGCCATATTTTCTTACAGAACTTTGTCCCAAATAATTGACTATTATTTGAGATATAAAAGAGCAAATCATTAATTATAACGGACTACATTGGGTATTAATAAAGATCAATATTTTTGTTAACATCGACCAAGCCATATTTTTTTTTACAGAACTTTGTCCCAAATAATTGACTATTATTTGAGATATAAAAGAGCAAATCATTAATTATAACGGACTACATTGAGTATTAATAAAGACCAATATTTCTGTTGAAATCGACCAAGCCATATTTTTTTATAGAACTTTGTTCCAAATAATTGACTATTATTTGAGATATAAAAGAGCAAATCATTAATTATAACGGACTACATTGGGTATTAATAAAGACCAATATTTCTGTTGAAATCGACCAAGCCACATATTTTTATTAATAAAGACCAATATTTCTGTTGAAATCGACCAAGCCATATTTTTTTATAGAACTTTGTCCCAAATAATTGACTATTATTTGAGATATAAAAGAGCAAATCATTAATTATAACGGACTACATTGGGTATTAATAAAGACCAATATTCCTATTGAAATCGACCAAGCCATATTTTTTTACAGAATTTTGTCCCAAATAATTGACTATTATTTAAGATATAGAACAAATCATTAATTATAACAGATTATATTAGATATTAATAAAAACCAATATGTTAACATCGACAGAGCCATATTTTTTCATAGCTCTCTTCCCCTGGAGTTCCCCATGCTACAGTCTCTCTCTCTCTCTCTCTCTCTCTCTCTCTCTATATATATATATATATATATATATATATATATATTACCCACAAAGATATTCATACAGAGATCCGACATTTCCGAATCTTAACTCCGTAATCGGTGAGCGGCAATGAAAAAGACCTTGACTTTATGTTTCTTCTCTTTTTTGCGCAATTTTCTGATTATATTTTTTTTGCTTTTTTGCGCAATTTCAATTAGAAAAGACGAGAAATTTGTGTGTAGCCATATGTGGAATACTAGCAGTTTTGGGTTGCTCTGATGACTCTCAGGCCAAAAGGGCTCGCATCCTCGAGCTCTCCCGCAAGCAATTTCCCATTTGTTTTTAACCACGTTCAAAATGATTCACATTTTTTTTGGTAATTGGAGTGATTCACATTTTTTAGCGCAAGAGTTTTTGTTTCCTCTCTGCTCTGAACATTTCTGAGAGAGAGAGAGAGAGAGAGAGGAAGAAGAAGCAGCAGCAGTTGGTTTTGTACTGAGAGAGAGAAGAAGCTTGGGGTTTCAAATGTGTGTGGGTATATTAGTCTTTTTACATGACCTTTCCATGTATTATGAATTTTTTTGTTTCCGTTTCATATTTCTAGAATTCTATGAAAACTGGTCCATTGGTTGTGACTTATTTGCCCCAGGGACCACTGTTTCGTGATTCCCCCTTACATTTTTGGATACTCACCTGATGCAACCTGATATACCGGATATGCCAAAGGGCCCGATTGGATGGTGTATACAGTGGGTGTATTACACAATACACCCGGATAAGGGATCAACACACCGTTTGGCAACCATTTTTCCCACTGTATTAATTAATCCCCGTATTCGCTAATACACTGGGAACAGCCATAAATTATTGCTACTCTGAAGGGTAGCAATAACTAATCTGGGTGTATAAGCCTTGTTTTTGACCAAAATACCCCTCCTCATTCCCCTCCCCCAACGGCTCTCTCTCTCTCTGCTAACAAAGATAGTGAAGAAGAAGAACAACAACAACAAGAACAGGCCACCACCACCAAAAAACACACACAAAATATGTATGTATATGTAGAGACGAGAGAGAGACGAACCTGGGTTCCGTACATATCGGAGAGATGGAGAGAGAGACGATCCGAGAGACGGAGGCCGCTGTCGCCGCTCTGCTTCTTTTTTCTTCTTCTTTTTTGTTCCTCGCTTCTGTCTGTTTCTCTCTCTCTGAAAAAAGAAAAATGATTTGGTGTATTGGAATACAGAAAAATGAAAATAAACGGTTGGATGGAAAAAAATAGATGGCTGGGACAAATTGAAAAAGTTTTTTAAACTAAATAACATTCTAAGTTTTTTTTTATAATGGGTAAATAAAATTTATATTTTAAAAAATTGTTATATGATTTAATTTATTGGTACAGTAAATTATTATAACTTATAATTGTCGAAAAATTATTAAATATATTAAGTTTTGCAATTATATAATTAATATTAGGCATAATAAAGAGTCCTTCGACAGTTTTTTACATCATACACCCTTCATTCTTATACATCATCCAAACCATCTACTTTTTAATACACTCTCTATAAATGTCACATCAATGTGGACCCTCCCTTCTTAACTAATACCCCTTATTATCTTATCACTCCTTTATAAATAATACACCCAAAACATATACCGCATCCAATCGGGCTGAAATAACTATCTTTTCTTTTCCATTTTCTAAGTTTTGGATACCTTCCAGATACCCGTGGGATACTTCTAGTTCTAGCATACATCGGTGGTTGAAACAATTTGACAAGTACTGTATATTGTGAGGGTGAAACTGCAAAGTCTTGAAGCAGCGAAGTGTTGAAGCATGTGCATATCACTGTAACGGTCGAAAAGTACATTGTTGTTTCCCAAAACCCTAGCCTCTTAATTCTCATTCTCTTCTAACATCTCAATTAAAGGATTAATTCTCAGTTCTCAAAAGAGGTACCATCTTTCTCTCTCCCTCTACACATACGCACAATGATTAGTTCTGTTCTCAAATCTCAAGCGAAATCTACTAAGGATTCATATAAAGTTTGTTTAGGATTCAAAATTCACTTTGCAAACAAATTTCTATGCTTTGTACTAGCTTTCATTTGGTTTGGGACTTTTGGCAGTTGACATATACTGAATGCTTGGTATTAGTAAATCAGTGAATGCCCTTTTTTGTGTTTTATTTTTCTGCCTAATATAAGACTCATGATTATGGGATATAATTCTTAGAAACTTATGATCAACATATCCATATCCTATTTTTTTAGGTTTTTTTTTTATCCTCGTATCCTTATCGTATCCATGTTTGTGCTTCTTGGCTGCCTGGCATCCAGCTTAATCTGATTGCAGTCACTGTAGGTAAGTGAAAATCCCAAAGTCTAGTAGACATTTAATAACTCTCTCTCTCTCTCTCTCACACACACACTCACACACACAGATATATGTTTCCATGTTTTCCCAACAGTAACTAAGAGTCATAATCTCTATATGTTAGGAAATTGATTTAGCACTCCAAAAATTGATTGAGGGGCTCCAAAATAACGTCATTTTGTATATCAATACAGTTCAGTTTTGGAGCTCGTTTTGAAGCCCCTCTATCATTTTTGAAGTGCCAAAATCATAATTCTATATGCTATCTTGGTATTGTGGTTCATTCTTTTACTTAATGTAAAAATCTAAAAGCTGAGATTCTGACATGACCTTCATCTTTCTGGTATGAGGCCAGTATTGAAGGTCCCATGGTCCATACCAAGAGCATCCTGGTCCAATGGAGCATTTTCTGTAGTTATTTATTGATTAATGTCATGTACATACACCACAATGACTCCAATAGCTCTCTTAGTCCTTTGGCATGGAATCTTGAAAGTAGTAATATTGGGGGCATCTAGCTTATGATAACTCAGAATGGTGGAGTAACAATCCATTAACAAATATAAAACATATAACCATTTGCTACTTTATACGTGTTTGGAGCCCAATTTAAAAACATAAAACCATTTGCAGAGACAGACATTAGATTCCCAGCCGGCCAAGGCTCCGGGCAGGTTAATGTAGTGAAGGTACTCAAGTAATGCAAGGATTGCTTACACTTACACTCTTGCCCTTTTACCATTTTCAACTTTGGTTCCTTAACGTGTGTGTTTGTCTGCCTGACAAAAATCGGCAAAGATGCCATACATCGCAGTAATTTGAGGGCACTAGAGTGGAGGGACGAAACCAAGATTATGGTAAATGCATATAGGATATAGATGATTTTTTAGTGAATCTGTGGGGGTGCACAAATACCATTTTTTATGTAGACAATTATTAACCAATAAATATCGTCTAGGATCAAATACAAATAACATATCTCGTTCCCCATCAATATGCACATATTTTGTTTTGCTAAGTAGATTTAAGATTCAAACTGTGTGGAAATCAATCTTTCATTGGTTTGCCAATCTTCTGGGCTGCTTTATATCGGCGGTGGCCCCACTAGTCTGTGATTTTGTGGAAGCAGCAAAAGTAGCTACCTTCTTTCAAGGTGATTTTTTGATTTAGAAGCCTTGTGCCAAACCCATATCCTTGCACTTCCATGTGGTCCGCAGAAATGAAAGGGTCAGCATGTGAATCGAAGGGGTTGACTTACTAGCTAAGGCCTGAAACTTAGAGATTTGCTTCTTCCTAGATGCTATATGGTTTATGCCTCGGTTTTAATCAGTCCCCCAACTAGTTTTCCCTAAAATTAGTCGATGTGTGCCTAATTTAGTCTGGATACCCTAATTATCAAAAAAGTTAAAAAAGTGTTAGCTTTTGTCAACGGGATTTCTCACAATAATCAACAAAGGTAACGATCCAGAATATTTCTCTTTTTATTTGGAACCTAAACATTCTGTTAAGTTTTTAACGTTTTCCTTTTCTGTGGTATATATTCCAAGATGAGTATAGCAAAAGCAAGTATTGCATGGACCATATAATTGGCAAAGTTTGCGTAGACGATGAGTGGAAAATACCTTCTAAGCTTATGGGTATATATGCTGTAGCCTTTATGTATTATAATCGTTAGCTGAGGAAGTGCTTTGGTTTCGAATACTTGACAGCTTTGAAGCATTACTTTTGAATACTTTACATCTAAAGCATTGAATCACTTTAGGTTCTGTTTGGGTCTAGAATTTGTGGAGGGATTTTTTTCCACGTTTTCACTTTCCAGTGGAATGAAGTTACTTTCTATACTTCTGTATAAGTTCTGGGGTTAAATACCGGGACACCCCTCGAACTATTTCCGTTTGTCTCGCTCACCCCCTCATAGAATTTTGCCTACGGCCAGCCCCTTGAACTATTCCCGTTTGTCGTATAGGCCCCTTCCGTCAGGATTTCCGTCCAAAACTGTTAGAATTTTGAAAAATATTCCAATTTTGCCCTCTCCTTCTCTTCTCTATGAAATATGAAACCCTAACACTAAAATACACCACAATCCCACCACTTCCAATTTTGCCCTCTCCTTCTCTTCTCTATGAAATATAAAATAAAAATTCCGTAATATTAGATATTCTTTAAAATTTTGTTTTTATTAATTAAATTCCGATTAATTAGTTAAAGAACGTTCGTTTAAAATCAAATCGAGCTTTCGAAAATTTACAAAAATATTTTCTATAAACACCGAGATTACTTTTTCACTAAGAAAGACCGTGGTTAGCGTCGAAATGATTTTGTGACGTTACGATTAAATTCTTAGAATTTTTTTCGAAATTGAAAACCGGACGACCGTTGATCGCAAGACTTGTTTTCTGTCCATTTTCCCAAACGAAAAATATAGCTTACTGTCCATTTTCGGCCATATCCATCAATTTGATATTATTTTTGGTCCCAACTATCTATTTGATAATATTCACGGGGAAGATGATCATTTTGATATTTATTTTACAACCTTTTGTGATATTATTATTATGAAAAACTACTGAGTTGATATTATTTTTGACTGAGTAATATCAGTTTAGTATTAAACGAATTAGTTATATCAGTTTGATTTATCTAGTGGATTAAAGTGAATAATTGGCAATATTTTTAGATTATATTGTGCTCAAATTTCTCTTATCACTTAATAATTACCCATATAATATATTGAGATCGAGTAATAAAAAAAAAGTTTTTCTTTAAATTAATAATATTTTTATTTAGTAATCGTAGAAAGAAAATTAGAAGTTAAAAGGTATTTATAATATTAACTTAATATTATAAAATATTTCTTCAAAATTACGATAAGGATAAATCAATCGATTAATAAATCTCGTTAACTAATAATAGGATTTTCAAAAAGAAAAGAAAAGGAATATATTTCCTAATTATGATAAGTAAATATTTATTCAAATAATAATAATATCAATAATAACAATTCTTGTGATAAATTTTAAGAGGAAAATTTATTTTTAACTATTTAATAATAAATAGACTATTTTATAAAATCGTAAAAATTATAATTAGCAAACTAGTTATAACACCAATTAATAAAGTATTAAAAGGCTATAACAGAACAGGACCCCAGTTTGGAGCAGTGTATCACCGGAGATATTCCAGGGATGGAGACTGAGCAAGAGTTCGTCAGGGGTGAGCTGGAAGTGGTGGGGGTGGTGGTGGAGGTGGGGAGGTGGAGGTGGCGGTGGCGGTGGAAGTGGTGGGGCTGTGGTGTATTTTAGTGTTAGGGTTTCATATTTCATAGAGAATAGAAGGAGAGGGCAAAATTGGAATATTTTCCAAAATTCTAACAGTTTTACACGGAAATCCTAACGGAAGGGGTCTATACGACAAACGGGAATAGTTCGAGGGGCTGGCCGTAGGCAAAATTCTATGAGGCGGTGAGCGAGACAAACGGAAATAGTTCGAGGGGTGTCCCGATATTTAACCCTAAGTTCTGCCATAGCAGAAGTTCATTTTGTTTTGTGCCCACACCTTCCTAAGGGACACATGAAGTCGTATAGACAGCGCAAGGTATTTGGGGGGTCATGGGCGCAATGGTCGAGTCGGGTCCTATATATATTTTCAATTGAAAAATAATAACAAAAATACGTATTTATATAATTGTTTTTATGCTATATAATTGTTTTTATGCTTTGGCTTCAATGGCTGCTATGTATCCTCTTTGACACAAGCCTTAAACGTAGTAGCCCGTTGTCAATAGCAACAATATTTTTTGCAAATAAGCACTTAAAAAACAAAATTACCTCGCTGGAATTCGAACTCAGGCGCTTTCTACGAGGTAGAATGGGTTTTACCACTGAATCACTAATGGAACTTCAGTTTCTTCTACCTCATGGTATAGTGCATTTTCTCACATTGTCCTCCATTTTCTCACTTCACTACACCATGAAGTAGAAGAAATCAAGCCATTGATCCACTTCCATCTCCCACAGAGCAACCAGCCATAACCACTACTCTTCACATTCTTCAACTTGAACCGCTTTGCAATTACCGCCGAAATGAACAAATTCAGACAATTCAAAACTGCCAGCAACCAGTAGAAATATTTCCAAATGACTACTAGTATTTTCAAGATAGGTGATTGACACTACATTATAGAGCAAAGTCCATGATAGGTGCTTATCCAAAAAAAAAGTCCATGATAGGTGCGTAAATACGCCAATTTAGGCCTCCTAACTTAGGCTTGTTACGTCCGTTTAGCGCGCTACTTGGGGTTTGATATTTGTTAATTGCGTTTCAGGACTCTCGGTGCAGATGGATAACATTTAAAGCTAAAGCGCAAATTGAAATCTATAATCGAGATGCAATGGATTAAAATCCTAACTACAATGGAAATTGGACCATAAAACCCACTGTGCTTAAACGTCTTAAATGTAGCTGGTTGCTTGAGGAATTGGTCAAGGAAATTGGGTCCCACTAATTACTTGCTTCGGCAGAAATAAAAGAGGGGATTGGGAACCGACTACGGGGGCTACATAATAAAAGGAGAGAAAAAGAGTTTTGAGAGATATCTGATTCCCACGCAGCAACAGGCCATGGTGGTGGCCACGACGTCACATAACGCACAACACTCTATGATCGGCTAAACGCTCCGGCTAGGGTGATGAGGATACTTCTCCAAGTAATAAGATTGTTTGATTTCTAGGGTTTTATGTTCAACTTGATTGTATGACTTGGCCGATTCATAACTTTTTATGAGAGTTTATATTTTTTTTTCTGATGTTCGAATGTGTTTGTATCCTTGGTTTCAAGCACTGTCATACAACGGTTTCTAATATTTCAGGATAGGCTTTGAGATAGACTATATGACGTGAGGCAGGTCATGCCGTTGGTTAAATCCAGTGAGACGATCCATGCCGTGTTGAGATAGCCTATCGGAGTACGAATCTTGATTATATTTTTGGGGATTATCGATAGGAATTGCTACCCTACGGTGGTCTGGCTGAATGCTGAATGTGAACCATAGGTTTCGAAACAATTGCGTTACAAGGGGAGACTGAATCAAAAACCCTAGTCCTTTCTCTCATCTGTTTACAACTCATTTAATTTGCTTTCTAGTTTAATTTTAGTTTAAACAAATTAGAAATTAATTGAAACTACTGCAACTCAGCTTTTTACTCCTTGCGAACGACCCTGGATTTAACCATTGTTTTTCGGAATACTAGTTAATTCCTTAGTTTTATAAATTATATTTTTGGTACGAAAACGACAAACTAGTCCACTTTGACCCCGTGTGGTTATCGCCATATAGATACTCCCCTCATGGTTTAAAAGTGAGCACATAACCTACCTATAATTTCAAAAAGGGTTCAGCGGTTACGCCGTTAATGGAAATAATAAAATGTCAAAAATGCCCTTATATATATAACTATACACACTTAGGATTTCGCCTCGTCTTCCTCAAACCCAGAAGCCCACCATCGCCATGGCATCCTTGTTTTCCTGTTTTCCAGAAGCAGCAGCATAAAGGAGAAGGAACAACAACAATAGCACAAAACAATCTCAATTTCAAGGATATTATCCACGAAAAGGGAACCATTTACTTCAAAACAACTAGTGTCGTTCCCGTTCGATGCACGGGACGAACAATTTTTGTGCGAGCTCGATATTTTATAGCAGAACCAAATAAATATTTTGTCATGTGCGTCGAACGGGAACGAAACTAGTTGATAGAAAAGGAACCCGAGCAATGATGGAACCAGAGGGGTCTAGTGGCGACGGCCGCCACGACAAGAATTTTAGAAAATGCAATTATTATATGTGAAATTGTTTTTAATCCCCAACTTATATAGTCTTGCCACTGCTAGGTTTTTTCCTTATTTTTTATTTTATACTAATCATAAATCTTCTAATTTTTTTTCAAGAAAGGAGACTCATAAAAGTATTCCAAAACTAAATTCAATTGGCCAAAGTGAAATAATATAAATGATGATGTGTAATTAAGAAAAAAAAAACTCTACACTCTAACCCTAAAATAACTTAACCTAAAAAATTAAGGGAATTTAATTATAATATGCCACTCCCCAAATTTATAATGCCACACCCAGAAGGGAGTGCGGTTATCAATTTGGGAAATTCATATAGGGATCTGAGGAATGACATAACTTTGGGAAGTGATATTATCGATACCCAAAATTAAAGTTAGTCTTTTTTCGTACTCCATGTGCAAATGTCAAACATCATTTACTATAGTTTTTGTTAGGTTATTTTAATTTTTTCTGGAGCCGATGACTATTAATATTGTAATACATCTTTTCTTTTTTTTAGTATACATTTTGTCACTGCTAGGATAAAATCCTGGTTCTGTCCTTGAACCCAGGATGCGTGTTGTCCCTCTAGAACAACATGCGTGTTGGGCCAATCTGGACTATCCATGCCCGGCAATGGACGGCTCATATTGCATCATAGCAAAACAACAATTAATCGATGATCAAGATTTGTTCAATCGAGATGCAATCTAAGCCATCCATTGCCGAGTATGGATGACCCAGATTGGCCCAACACGCATGTTGTCCCCTTAGCAAGCACCCCATAAAAGATAGTTTAATAAAAAAATATTAATATGAATTTTTTTGGTTTCGTGCATTGAACAAATATTAAATCAAATTAAATTACTTCAAAAAAAATCAAATCAATTTGTAACAAAAAAAAAAAATCAAACATTGTACCCGTTCAATGCATGGAATAAAAAAAATAACATTGGTTTTTTCCGATCCTGTGTAACAAACGGGCGCAACGCTAGTGATAAAAATATAGTTTAATATTTTTTCAGTCCCATGTTCGATGAATTTGGAGTACCATGTGACGAGACCCCCTGCTGGGCATAGAATAATTTTTCCTATGTCTCTCAGCTCCCACTCCCACATTTTTCTCTCTTTCATTTTTTTTTAAAAGACTCAAAATTCTAGGAATTTAGGATTGAGGGTTTTGAGAAGCTTTTGACTTCAACTACATTTCTATAGTATATTGATAGATAGATAGATAGATTTCATTCAACATGTACTTCCTAATTACAAGCACAATTTCGCACACAAAAAATACCCAAATCCCAAAATTCCCAAACTGAGAAATCCTTCTGATATCTCTTTATAACCAACTAGGGTTTGCCATGTCTGAAGACACAAAGCAACATGCGTGCTCTTTACGCAAATTAAATAAATTATTTTGCTGACCACCTAGCTCGCCAACCAAGCGCGTTGCTTTGGCCTGAAGGCACGAAGAAAATATCTCTGTTGTTCCCGTGATATATAGCCCCTAGGGTTTGCCTGTGCCTAAAGGCACAAAGTAACGCGCTCTTTAATTATAATATAGATACTTATGATTATTTGTCCACGTTTTAGATTTTTATGTTTTGCAGGCATTTTGGAAAAACCTATTTCTGAGTATCTAGCCGGCAGTTCAATGTTCAGCACAATAACAATGAACTGGGTTCTGAATCTCTTATGGAGCCGAATCTTCCCATTTCTAGCCTCTTGTGCTTCTAACCAACTCTATCGCCTTGGAACTATTCTTTTGTTTTTTTCGATCAAGGCCTTGGACCTCCAACTGACTCGAGAAACATTCCATCTTTCATGTATATAATATGCAAAACCGTGTCCTTTTTTTTTCTTTTGGAGAGTAATGTGAATCCATTCCCATGTATGTATTTTTGTTTTCTTTTTATCAAAGGGAAACTAGCTTATTTTCTTTCATGAAAAGCCCAATGACACTCACAAAAGAATTAATTATGTCTGAAGTACCACCCAGGAAGCAAGAGATAAGCAAATAGCACCATACTAAGATAACCCATTTGTTTCATCTAGACTAGAATGCAAATTTAGCAATGGTATGAATTTTTTTTTATCGGTGCAACACTATGAGTTGAAGGTAACGAATAATAAGTCTCGGAAAACAAAACGAATAATAAATCTCGAAGGGTAGTAAAAAACCTAGAAAGTAACAGTGAGGGTTTGGATAATATTCTTATATTTTCCCGAAATTCTAGCCATGTGTTCCAAGAGATAGGGAGTTAGAGAATTCAAGCACAGTCCTCATGGACAATGCCGTCGCAGAGGGGGATTGAGTGAGGGAGTTAGAGAATTCGGACACAAACCTCACGGATAACGTTGCCTCTAAAGTCGTGCACTCTGTTGAAGGTAAATCAATGTAGAGAGAGGTCATGAAACTTGCCTATTTCTAACGTAGAGAGAGTTTGAAAAAAATGGTAATGATATAATCTTTTCATAAGAGTTATCAACCCTCTTTAATTGAACAATAAACACTTACGGTGAAAAAGTTTTTCCACCATCAGTAGAGTGCATTTGAAGCTAAAAAGAAAATGAAACAAAACTCAAAATTAGACAAACAGTGAGATAAATAGAGAGAACATGAGATTCAGTGAATAAGTCGAAAATGTCATATATACCAGAGTAGTTACTGTTCATTTGGAGTGGTGGTCTGTGGCTTAGGTGTGGAGGAGCCAATACTATGGTCAAATTGAGAACCACGCATGATAGAGAGCGGATGCTCTGAGTAAATACTATGGTCAAATCAATGCCAAAATCATATATACTATGGTTTTGTGTCTCTTCTCGGTTTTCTGCAAAATCTCGCACGGATGCAAGACAATCCGTACCTGAGTGATAGAGTTCACCCAGTAGAATAATTCAACCCAACTACCCCTCTTACTTTAGAGCTAGTAAGTAATAGAATAATAATGATGCGAAGAAGTAAAACAGAGATTTTTCACATAAACTGGTTTATTACTATCCATTAACCTAATGTGTGATCTAAGATCTCATCCACGAGATCTTTCCTCCCCAACCACTAGTCATGCCCGTCCCATGAGATCACTTCCTTTTGCCACGGATTGCACCTAAGTTATATACCCAGCGTGTATCCCTCTCATTACAAACAAAAGGAAAGCTTATCATGCCCGAATCATAACTAGGGTTTGCCTATCTTATCATCACTTCATAATCATCACTGGACTCCCGCCAGTGTCAACTCATCACTGGACTTCCTTCAACTCATCACTTCTCAAAATTCCGCCTACAGGCAATCTCTAACATCAAAAAACTTTCCAATTTATCCATTACCTAGCATCATCTAGATGAATTCTATTCGCATACCACCCCATGTCTCTAAGGTCCAATCTAACATATCAATCAAAAGTTGGAATAATAAACAAGCAAACAAAATGATAATTGAAATAAATAATGAGCGAGACAATCACGTAACTTTTTATGAATGGGTCGTTGCCCTTAATCTTATATGTCCAATAAGGTAATAATAATGCAAGAAACTTTTATCTAATAAGATTTTTAATAAAACAAAAAAAAATCTAGGCTCGCTTTATTTATTTAATGAAATTAGATTGATTAATAACTAATTAAGTACATTAAATACGAAAAAATATTAGAATAATTATAGGGGTCCTATGGTCCTACGCAACGTGATCGAGTGTCAAAAATCGAGTCCGGAGGGTCGCGAGATTATTTTAAATAATGATATTACCTAAAGTAAAATAATTAGGTAAGAAATAATCTAGTAAATAAAATATGTTGGGGTTAACAAGGTTTTATCTTAGGAGTATAAAGAGTCTAAAAAAACTATTTGGGCATTAATAACATGGTTTATAAGGTCGCAAAGTGGCTTCGTTTGAAAACTTTGTAAAATAAATACTCCCTCCGTCCCTTTTTAAGTGTCCTGTTTCGTAACTCCAACTTATTAAAAGGACATCATCATTATACCTTTCACATCAACTTTTTCCTTCACTTTCCCTACTTACCCATCATCATTACTCTTTTACTCACTTACTTTTCAAAAAGAAATCTGCTTTTAGGGACAAAATAGACAATACATCAACTTTTACCCACTATCTTTACAAAATGGACACTTATTAAGGGACAGCCCAAAATGGAATACTAGACAATAATAAAGGGACGGAGGGAGTAATAAATAGATAATTAAATAATTTTTTTTTTGAAATTAACAAGATATTGTCTTTGAGGTGTAAGGAGTCTAGGAAAAATAGTTCGGGTGTCAAAAATGATGTTCGGAAGGTCACAAAATGGTTTCGAACCATTTTTAAACAATCTATTTCGAGTTTGCAATGGGGCCCTAGCCGCAAGTCCGACAAAAAAAGACTGGACCTTGCGGTCCGAAAGTTGCAGCTGCAAGGTTGGGAGCAAAATCGGTTTTTTCGTTGTTTCGCGATGGTTTTGATGCAGAGGTCCATTTGGGGCGTATGGTTAAGCTTAAAAACACTTAAATATACTTAGAGAAGAGTTGTATATGATTATAATACCTTGGTTTAATCGAATTGATTCAAAATCGAAACTTTGAACTTTGGAGAAGATGACTTCGGATTTTTTGATCGGGGGACCTTGGGATCAAATTGGTGGTTGTTTGGTGATGCTAGGAGTTGTAGGAAGTGATCGGAATGGTCCTATTGGAACTCCGTTGGGTCTAGGCACAAAACTCACTTTTCTCTCTCTCACTTTCTCTCTCTAGAACTCCATAGCTTGGAGCTCGATTTGGCTACTATTTCCTCTTGTATTCTGACTCAGTGGTGTGTGGGAAAATGGTGGTGTGCCCGTGGGTTAATGGGGTGGGGTATTTATAGGTGAATTTTGGAGGAGGAGGATAAGATCGAATTGAATGGAGTTGGGTTCATGGAACTTGGAATGGACGAATTGGGGTCGAATCTGGGGTTAGAGAGTGAGCCAGAGGTGGATAAGAATGAATTAAGTTCGGATTTTTCCTTGTTGGTGAAGGATTTTTTTTGGTTTACGCATGGGGGAATGAATGTGGTTTTCTTGGAGGGAAATAAATGGAGAGAAAGTGAGCTATGAGAATTTGTGTGTTGTGGGAGAGGGAGAGACAGAGAGAGATTGCAGGAAAGAGTGAGGGGAGGGAGATGGAGTGGTGCATGCATGCTACGTGCATGAAATGTAAATGCATGCATACTTGTATTATGAAAAAAAAAATAAGAAAATAATTCTATTATTATTATTAATGATATTAATAATATTGTGAATAATAATAAAAAAATATGGGTTGTTACACCCCACCACTTTTGCTGCTGTGAGATGAACCTCCCATTGCGGCAAGATCGTGATGGAGAGAGAGAGAATTGGGTCTGTGGGTGGAGAGGAGAGTATGTGGGTTTTGGTAGACATTTGAGGGGAAAATGGTCCTAAATCTATGTATTTCAATGCCTCACAAGCTTATAACGTGCGTGTTTCACATTTGGTGTTAAAATGGACAGAAAATGGTCTATCTGCTAATTTGTAGAAATCATAAGTAGGTTATGTGCTCACTTTTAAACTATAAAGGGATATCCGCACATGGCAATAACTACAGAGAATCAAAGTGGACTTTGTCCAATGTAGGACAACAGCAACTGAAAACCACTAGTGGAAGTCCCAGTAGTTTGCGGGCAGCAGCAACTGAAAACCTCCGGACCAATGAGGGAAGACCTTATTTGGCCATAAATAAAAAAAACCTTCAACCCTTGGGTAAAGGGTTGGGGGTTGGTGATTAGTGGTTAGTGATTGACAAGTCAGTTTTTTATTTTAGAGAGAAACCCGTGGTGAGAAAGAGTGAATAAGAAATCTATGGTGTTTGGTGGGTATTAAAGAGCTATACACACACCCAAGGGCATAAGAAATCTATATATGGTGTTTGGTGCGTATTAAAGAGCTATACCTCTTGTCAAAAAAAAAAAAGAGCTATACCTGGTTAAAGTAGATTTTTCCATCTCATTACTTAGCTCTCGAGTCCAAACAAACTCTGGTTAAGGTAGATCGCTTGCCTAGTCGTTAGAATGGTGGTTTCTCAGGTTAACTTCAAACTTGGTAGCGACTCCATAAAATGAATTAAGCCGGGCTTCATGCCGCACTTTGTATAAAAGGGACCCTACAGATAGTGGACCCTAGGCTGCGATGTTAAACGCAAGTGTGGATTCTATTGCTAAATAAGCGTGAATGTTGAAATCCGCTGAACAAGCGTGAATGTTGAAATTTGCTGACAAATGTGAACCTTGGAATCCACTGAACAAGCGATGGCATAATGATAACCCGCCAAAGTACTGCGGACGGAAAATGCAAATGCCCTTGGTGACAAACGGAAGTAGGCTCTCCCGTGGAAAGAGAGGGGTCAATTTTGCCCACACTTTGGAATAATGTTATTCATGCTTCCGCTAATTCTAAATCTAAATTTTTTAAATGAGTTAATTTGAGCTGGAAAATCCCTAAGATAAGATTAGCAAGCCTTGGTGAGTTAAACTCGCTGACCGGTCACGACCTATGTATTTTGGGATGGGGTCATGAACTTGTTCAAGATGAGCATCTTTTTCCTTCATTAGTCATTCCATCGATGGAGACTTGTTGGGGTTCTTCGAAATGAGAAGGTAGGCAACTTTGAGAAGGCTGAGATAGAATAGCACATTTCCTTTCTACCATTTGAAGTGAACTTCTTTGAACTTGAAGGGCTTGTTGAGATGTCCGACATTTTCATTCGGCATCTTAGCAGTGGTCCATTTTAAATCTCCTTAAAATTGTTAGTGATATTGCAACGATAAACACCAACAGTAAACTTACAATGGACAAATTAATTTGGCTGAGGCATAGAAATCTCACTCTCCTTAGTGAGATTCAAGCCCTCTTAAGTATCGGTGCAATAGAAAATGACTATGACTTGTCCCCTCCAGGATACAACAGCTCGATAAGAGTTCTCCTATTCAACTTTGACCTAAGTTAACACTTGTCTGGCTCAAAAAGAAAACACAGACTTCCAAAAATCCATCCAACTAAAGCCTTCAATGCATTGCCTCTTTTTTTCCCCGATCAAAACTCACACCTACCAATGTCATATTCTGTCCCCAACATTTACACACATGCATAAACGTAAAAAGGAATAAGGTCTGCCTATCAGCCACAATAAATATATGCATTCATTATAAAAAATGATACAACACAAAAACATTGCAAAATATCCAACAACTGGTTTGGGTGCTGGGTCAATTGTGAACACGACCCGGCCTGATCGGTGAATATCCCTTAAATGAGTAGTGTTATGACTTGTTTGCAATATCCCAAAATGGATGCAGTGCAACATTTTGGTCTTTCGCTTCATTAGGTTGTTTACAGATTCAAAATGAAATGGCCAAGACAGTGCATAAAGACCTGCATCGATGGAAGAGAACACTTTTATCTGGTACTTGATGCAAGAGAGCAGTCACTAGAACATCAAAAGAACTTGTCGCTGCAACCAGAACCTGTTAGTCGCATGAATACCAGAACTTGTCTGACAGAAAAAATGCCAAATGAGAACCGGGCTTACTTCTTCACTAATC
This sequence comes from Rhododendron molle, assembly GCA_025413875.1. NCBI lineage: Eukaryota > Viridiplantae > Streptophyta > Magnoliopsida > Ericales > Ericaceae > Rhododendron > Rhododendron molle. Next base: position 24,136,541 of record CM046390.1, read on the forward strand.
TTAGTAGATCACCGATAAGATGTAAAGAACCAGTTACGAGCACCTGGTATATGAATTGCAGGAAAGGAAATATAGGATCAGTAAAGCAGAATTATCCTATACGCAAAAATTGGGAATTCTGAAGTGTCACCTCTTATGGTGTGAACATGGTATGCTTTTCATGGCGACTCTTATATCATTTTGCGGTGAATGTTAAGACGGGGAACACCGTAAATAAAGTGATTTTCAAAATGTTTTGCAAAATATGGTGAAAATGTTATGTCTTCTTGGTGGATGTTATGCCATTTTAAGGTATTATTTGTTATGCCATTCGTCTTGTTACACCATTAGTGATTTAATGTTTTGCCTTCTTATTGTGAAAGTCAACGGGAATACGGTATCCCCCGACAAGGGGTATGATGCCTTAGCATTCCACCGTGAAACTATAGGTTGCTCAAATACAAAGAACCATTGACAAGAGAGTTCCATAATTATTTTCCAAGCGACCTAGCACAGAAGCTAAAAATGTAAGCCATGTCTAACTATAATATCTTCTTTCATCCATCCAAAGCTTTTCTCCAACTGAAACAGTTCAGCATGCATAGTGTTCTGTATCCTCCTCTGACATGTACTACTCAATCCTAGGCTCGCAAAAAACAACGTGATACTCTATTGGAATTACTACATATTACATAAGCCAGTCAATCAATAATGTTATAATGAAAGAACGTTGTTTGTTACATTTCTAGAACATTCGTAGTTCAAAGTGCATTGTGCTTTAACAATCCTTATCTAGTCAAACATGCAAAACCTCTGACGATTTGCAAGTTACCTGACCATATTTTTTAAGGGATGAACAGATATTGGACACCAAAAGTTAGCGATCACCTGAAGACGGACAGATTTATTCTGTTGAACAGTGTCGCGCAGCCATTTGACAGCTAAGGGAAGCGAAGGGAAAACTGTACTGTTCTCACAACTCCTAACACATCTTTCCTTGTCAATTCCACCCTCTACACAGGTGAGATCTTCGTTCTTGGCATCCCCTCCTATCAAGTCAGAGAACCCATATGAGATAGGACACCTTATAAAACAAAATTTACATACAAAAATTTAGAGTTTCTTGTACTATAGAAGACAGCTAAAAGCATATGAAATAAAATGAGAATCCATTGAAACTAAAACTATTTACCATTTTTCTAACATGGGAATTGGTAAATGTTCAATATTATTGGAATTTGTGAAAATTTATATCCAACTCAAAAGCTTAAGCTTTTAGGTGAAGAGGTCCCAATAATAAATTATATGATCACTCATTCCATAAATTGATTTGGGTCTCTAGGCCTGCCCTCTCTGATGCCATTTGGCTTTGATTTAGGGGCATGGTTCTACAACAAAACGTCCCTATAGCTCCTCGGTTCTTGGAGGTTTAGGGGGGCCACTGTTTCACTGGTATTCTGAGAGCAGACACTTTGTGCATATATTGCCAAAGGTTAGGTCCGTCTCCAATCATCCCCCGCCCATACCCCCAATGATTGGGGACTAGATGGGTTATGTTATGTTGTTATGTTGTTATATCACTCATTCCATATCCAACCAATGTGGGATTGTACTCTTAATATCCCCCACATGTAGCTGCTTTTTGATATCTATCACATGTAGCCTCTTTTTGGGTCTATCATCTTGCAACCTTTTTATTGACTGTGTCATCGTGAGGTGCAGATTTCAAATTTTCTAAAATGTAGGAGGGATTGTAAATTTTTTCCAACAAGTGGCAGCACGTAAGGGGAGACGATGGAATGAATGATCACTTAGCATAATATTGGCAATTCTTCACCCCATACCTTTAAGTTTTGCTGTTGAATATAAAGTTCATACATAATCATGTTGGCAGAAAATGTCCCGAATTCGACACTCCAACCAGGAAAATGACATATTATAAGTAAAAGTAATACCTTTTTGGCAATTAATCAGGTTCTCCCATACTTTTTGAAGAGTCAATTGCCATGAAAGATCAACTTGCAAATCGGTCGGAGGTAAGGCACTGGACCACACCTTGTTATACACTGATATGTTTGGTACAAACAGTGCCTTCTTGAAATGGACTCCTGAAACATCAAATTCAAATTGGGAAAATTGAATATTTTCTCTGGCATGAGAGAAATCAGAGGATTTCCATAATAAGGTAATGCCTAAGGAGCAGGTAGTTGTGAAAATTGTTGCTAACATCAGGGATGCTCTGTCTATGGTGGAACCATCTGTTCAGAATAAGGCTATATGCCTTGAGTGGGGAATTCCTGGAAAAGTTTTGCAGACTAGGAGATGATGTTTGGGGTATGGTTTCTCTGTTTGTTTGTTTGTCTGTGTAGTTGTGTTTTGGTATCTTATTTTCCTTGTGTAGCTTGTGGTTACATAAGGGTTGTTTAGGGGCTGGTTATGTGGAGATCCGTAGTGTATAGCCAGAGGTGTGCCTCTGTGTAGTTGTATGATTGTTTGAGCAATGAAAGTGTGATAATCAAAAAAAAAAGAAGAAGAAGAAGAAAGAAATTTAACACCCATCAATGCCAAACAGAACTTCCTTCCATCCACTTATTCTTTGAAAGACTAGATAGCTGCTTCAAATTCAGCTAACATGGGTCAACTTCAGCAGGTCTGGGTTCAATTCTAGTCAACTATTTCTTGTACTACCTAATGTGCCATATATTTGGGAGCATTACATCCAGTTGGCCACTATTGACTTAAGTGTTCACCTCTCTTCTGGCGTTAAGTGATAATCAATATAAAAGATGCATCCCTGTTAGATGTTTACCATGATTGGCACATGTATTAACCAGGCGTGGAAGAAGCAACCGCGGGTCCCTCACTGACATACAATTGAACAACAAAATCTGCATATTTTTCAACAACTTCAGCTCCACAGCATCTCAGACGAAAATGAAGTAGGACATAGAGAGAAATGTATTCATCCACAAGAAAAAAAGAGAAAAAGAGGACTTATGTAGCTTTCCAATAAGCCAATGCCTCTGTTACGTAAAACAGTATGACTCTAGAAATCACAGTTCTGCACCAAATATATTGAAGTGCGTCTATACACAGTCATAACAGTCTTTGACTCTCTTTGGTCAAGGAAATGGTCTCTCCTAAACTAAAAATCACAGGAGACAGTAGTTTTTCAAATTTTCTGTTGACATCATGATAACGGATTAGAAACTAGTTAAAGTACACTAAAAGTTGACCCAAATTCATGATCGGGAATTATTAACTAGTTAATTGTAGTGGGGTTTTTCCTGAACTAAGGAAAATGAACTAGAGCACGTGCTAGGTAGGCACCACATAAGGGTGTGTTAGGGAATAAAAGCTGACCACGTGCGAAGTACGGGAATACCGCCAGGAGTGCACATAAGATCATATACGTGGCAGCACGGTAGCACCACGAGAGGGTGCATAGGACCGAGCAGGACAATTGTACGGGAGGAGCATGTAGCAAGGCTCAACGCTAGGGGTGAGCAAAAAATCCATCAAACCGTGAATCCAGTCCAAACCAATCCAATTTTTCAGTAGTGTGGTTTGGTTCTGGTTTAAAATATTTAAAAACCATGTTAAACGGTTTGGTCTGTGGATTTACGTTAATGGTTTCAGTTCCAAACCGATCCGTATATAGATATAATATATATACATATAACTCATTTAATTTAGATACATCAAGTATACATGAAAGTTATAGTCAACTAATTTTCTAAATTAATAATTTATTCAATCCACCGTCTTATTCATTATTCATTTACTACCAAAATTATTTAGTATAAATTTTTATATATCACAACCCATTCCTATAATCTCAAAAGCACATAGTATACAGATATATAATGCTCCATTTAGTGAGTATTGATTCCACGGGCTCAATTAATTCCTAAATTTTTCTATAAATAAAAACCAATTCTTAGTTTATCTCCGCAACTTTGAGTACTTTAAATAGTTTACGAAGATGATATCTCAATTTCAAGTAAACCGTGGTTCGAAACCAAAACCGAACCGGAGTCTAATGGTTTGAATTGGTTTGGTTCTACACATTTTTTGGGTTGGGTTGGTTCTCCAAATACATAATCCGTATGTAGTGGTTTGGTTTTTGGTTTACTATAAAACCAAACCAATCCGGTCCATGCTCACCCCTACTCCATGCGATTGCCGAGCGAAGGGTATAAACGCACGATATTGACCCGAGTTAGGCCGACCAACGAGATGGGTGGCCGGAGTGATCTAGGATGTTCTAGAATGAGCTCCTTACGTGATAAAAGGGAATCCCGCGAATAAGGGAGGAGTATAATCTCTCATGAAAGGCAAAATAGAGTTAATATATGGAACGAATTCCATATAGGGGGAGTTTCCTATCAAGAAAGGGATCTCGGCTCTTTGGGGCAGAGAATCCCAGAAAGCTAAAGTTGCTTATACGCGTGTAAGGAAACTTAGGGCAACACGGGTACTTGGAGAACAAGTCATACGAGTCTATAAATATGAGGTAAAAGCTAATGAGAAAATGTATGCATTTGAGCCATAATATCACTTACAACCTTCCTTACAAAATTACTAAGGCTTTTTAGTACGAAGACTGACTTTGTCATCGGAGGGCCTTTGCTGACGAGAGGCATAGGTGCACTCACTGTTTCTGTGCTGCAGATTTTAGGGTTCCGGCAAAGTTGTCATGTGCATTGATCTCACAGAGTGTGGTCCTTAATAAAGCAATTTTCACCCTTTACAATTGACGTCGTCCGTGGGAAAGGACATAACTCTTTGAGAACACGACTATGACGGAACAGGATCCTAAGACCCCGTTGGATCAAGGTGTAGCCGGAAGTAAAGTTCCGCCTCCGGTGCCGAAAAAGCCGCCGTAGGCAAAGGACAAAGAGACGGCAAATTTGAAGAAACCCCCATTCGTGCTTCCGACCCGTGAGGATGGGGAGGGAAGCAGGAAGACGGGAGATAACAAGAGAACGAAGGACAAATCTTTGCCCTTCAAGATAGACGCGAGAAATCCGACAAGCGTTCTGTGAGCGTTTGGGACTGCGATGACAGTCTCAAACAAAAAGAACATGAACTGAAGGAGTACGCCAGGTGCATGAAAAGATGTGAGCAGGAGATATGCGAACTCAGAAAATGAGGACCCACATGGAAAGGTCAGGAAGTACACGAGAGTACCAGAGCAAGGACCAAACTCTAGGGAAACGCCGAAGGGACTCCCTCCACGAGAGGAAGGGAAGAAGTCTGACACCGGAGGAGAAACGATTAAGAAGGCATCATCGGGACACATACGAAAGATCTAACTCGGACTGGGAAAAAGAGGAGGAGCGTAGGTCTGAACGGTACAAGGAGGGGGCCACGACTGCACATGACACGGCGCGCAGGGCCCATAGTAAACTTACGGCCTCTCCTCTCTCAAGGCGGTTGCAGAACACGAGGCTTCTCAGCAAGGTGAAACACAGCTCGTTCGTGTTGTACGAGACGAACACGAACCTTGTGGCTCACATCCAGCACTATGGCCAGGCCATGTTCATGCATGAAGGAGACGATGCTATCATGTCCAAGATGTTCCCCTCAAGTTTGGGAAAGGTGACCTTGGCGTGGTTCCACAAATTGTCACAAAATTCTACCAAAAGTTGGAAACAACTCTCCGAGGAGTTTACTAGACGTTCCTAACAAGCCATGCAGCCCCTAAGACTTTTGAAGTACTATCCTCCATGAAACAAGGACCCGGCGAGTCGTTGATAAGTTACGCCAAAAAGTATTTGGAGGCATTCAACGAGATCGAGAATTGCAACAAGGAGTATGCACTGGCCACCTTCAAGACCAGCTTGGTTCTAGGAGAGAAGCTCCGAGAACACTTGAACATGTACCTAGTTGAAACACTGGCCAAGTTAATGGACAAGATAGAGTAGCATGCCCGGGCCGAGGACGATATCCTACGGGAAGGGGATAAGCATCCTGCCGTGTTACCAAAGGAGGTCGTGAAGAAGGCCGCCCAGCCCGAGCAGAAGCCTTTTGAGAAGAAGGACTTCGGGCAAAGAGAATATGGCTAGGGGGAAAAGGAGAATAGAACAGACCTGCCCCGGATCCGAGGTCATTCTTCACTGTGAATACGGTCTTTAATGACCCTATTTACAGAATTCTTTTTCAAATAAAGAACAAGCCATGGTTCAGGTGGCAGGAGGACAAGATTCCTGGAGACTTTACGTCCAGAAGGGAGACTAGCGAGCGGTGCAATTACCATAAGGACTGGGGGCATATGATGGAGAACTGCGAGTCTTACAAGAGGTTCTTGGAGGCGAAGGCCGCGAAGGGTCTCTTGGATGAATACATCGGGAAGACTCTGGGGAACCGGGAAGCAGCCATGGAGTTGGAGTTCGACCGACCGCCACGGGGGTTGATCCAAATGATACACATGCTGGCTGCTCCATACACTCGAAAGGAGGCGAGAATCTTATGGAGGCAAGCCGAGCATGACAGCCTTATGATAAAGCTCAACAAAAAGAGGGCAAGACCAGACGGAGGGCCGGAAGACGTGATCAGCTTTATGGACGAGGACCTAAAAGGAGTACAAGTCCCCCATAACGACGCGTTATTTGTCACCCCACGCGTGGGAGACTACGACATCGAGAAGATCCTCGTGGATCAGAGGAGCTGCACCGAAGTGCTGTACTATAAGGCCTTCAAACAGGTGGGGCTGGATCAGGCCGAGTTTGTGGAGTCCATAACGCTGCTAATTGGGTTTAGCGCTGATGCTGTATGGCCTCTCGGAAGGGTAACTTTGAATGTACGGGCAGGATCGATAGTCTTGCCCACGGATTTCTTAGTGGTAGATGTGTCATGCTCCTACAATGCGATCATTGGGAGGACGTGGTTGCATAGGATGAAAGCGATATCCTCAACCTATCACCATATGGTAAAATATCCGGGAGCAGATGGCATCGAATGCATCCGAGGAAACCAAAAGGCCACGCAACAATGCCTGGTCCAGATAATGAAGAAAACACCAAAGGCACATTTGGTAAAATTGGTAGAGGTTTAGGACCAGCCGATGCTCAAAGACGTTGGGGGGATCCAACCAAGAAGGCAGTAGAGGGATTGAGGAAGATCCAGGTTGGGGATGACCCGAAGAGATACTTCCTTATCGGTGAAACCTTAGCCGAACAGGAAGAGTAGGAGCTGATTGAGTTCTTGAGACAGCACATCGACGTATTCGCTTGAACACCACAGGAAATGCCAGGGGTCAATCCCGAAGTGATCTGCCATCACTTGAATGTGGATCCCCAGCACAAACCAGTGGTGCAAAAGGAGAGAAGGTCGACAATACAACACACATAGGCGATAATAGAGGAGGTAAATAGGCTTTTGGAGGCAGACGCAATTAAAGAGGTATATTACCCCGAATGGTTGTCGAATACCGTCATGGTGAAAAAGAAGAACGGCAAGTGGAGAGTTTGTGAGGACTTCACTAGTCTGAATAAAGCTTGCCCCAAAAATAGCTTCCCCCTACCAAGGATCGATCAATTGGTAGACGCCACCGTGGGCTACCAGCGAATGAGCTTTTTGGATGCATACCAAGGGTATCACCAAATATCTATGTACGGTCCCGACCAAGAGAAGACTTCGTTCATAACGCCGCGGGGGCTATTTTGTTACAAGGTGATACCATTCGGTCTGAGGAACGCGGGGGCCACATACCAGAGGCTGGCAACCAAGTTGTTTAAACAACTTGGTAAGACAATGGAGGTTTACATCGACGACATGGTGGTAAAGAGTAGAGAAAGGGAGGACCACGTTGCGGACTTCAAAGAGACTTTTGAAATTCTAAGGAAGCTCAAGCTAAAACTCAACACATCGAAGTGCGCGTTCGGGGTTAGCTCGGGGAAGTTCCTTGGACACCTTGTAACGAGAAATGGCATCGAGGCGAATCCCGACCAGATCTCTAAGATTCAGAATTTGGCAAGCCCCTAGACCACGAAGGAGGTTCAGAGATTAACAGGGATGGTGGCCACACTTCATCGATTTATAAGTCGGTCCTCTGAATAGGGAGTAGAGTGCAAGCAAGCATTCCAGGAATTGAAACAATACTTAACCTCTACCCCATTATTGTCAACCCAGGAGCTTAGGGAGCCGTTGACATTGTGTAACGGGCCGAAATATCCGATGGTTCAAAGGGCTACCCTACTGTTGATCCATTGTTCAGTTGTCTCAGTTCACTTATAGGTAAAATCACGTCTTGACGTGTCAATGTGTCATACCACTTTTCTCCCGAAGGATAGACGAACCCTGGGCATCTAGCCGAGCTTCGACCGTTCCGCTGAACGGTAAAGTATTCACTTTGTTCAGCATGTGTAACTATCGATCGTGGACGTTCTCTCGCTTGGAGAAAAGGGTCAAAGAGGTCCAAGGTTAAATCAGCCCCCCACAATTGGCGACTCTGCTGGGGACACAAAGCATCTACCCTAGCAGATAGTGGATCTGGTGTTAACCTAAGACCAACCCTCACAATTGGCGAAAAGGGTCAAAGAGGTCTAAGGTTAAATCAGCCCCCCACAATTGGCGACTCTGCTAGGGAACAAAGCATCTACCCTAGTAGAAAACGGTCAAAGAGGTCCAAGGTTAAATCAGCCCCCCACAATTGGGAACTCTACTGGGGAACAAAGCATCTACCCTAGCAGATAGTGGTGTTAACCTAAGGCCAACCCCTCTCCTTCTCACTCTTTCCTACCTCAAGAAATGACTCAACGAATCCCGCCTCCAGGTCCAAAAAACTTTACTCTCGGTTTAGCTGGGTTCGGATCCTTGAACGTCGAACCTGGTCAAGCAGCAAGAACAACATTACCGGTGTCTCGCCAACTTTCTTGTCCTCCAACTGAACTAGACATCACACTGACGGAACAAAAGCGCCAAGCGGTAGTTATAGCTCTCCTCCAACAACGGCTCGAAGAGCGGGACAGTGGCGTGGTCAGCCGTCCGAGGAAACGCACAAGCGGAGTAGGAGGACACAACGGGCACAAGTCTTCGAGGGAGCCCCTTCCGAGTGCCACACAATCTTTGATAGGCTTGAACATCCAACTAGGGTCCAACCAACGTCTCTTCGTCCACGCCTAGCAAGTATCGTTCGGGGTGAGAGTTCACGTTCTTCGGCGACAGGTTCCACTACCGGAACTCGCAGAACAAGCGCTTCCGAGCGGATACATCACGTGTCACGCCGGCATTAGGAACAAGCAAACGGAAAGAGGCCCATGGATTTAAATAAGCACCCCAAGCAGGGACACGAAAGCGGGCATCTCGAGCATTCCAGGCATTCCAAAACCCATTTCAAGCGAGACCTCTACGGGCGAGATTCTGCGGGGTCACACGGGCAACACCGAACAACTAGCAACGGAGAACGTTCGGCACAAGGCAACACAGTGGTCTTGTACGATCGATTTACGGGAATGCTAGCTGTGTATCAAAAAGTGGACAAAGTAGAAAATCCTCGACAAGCACGCTGCAGGGGCTCGATAGGAGAACAACGAGAGCCTTCGGGAGAAGGCAGGCCTCGGTAACGGGAGCGAAGTGTATGACCTCGGCATCAGCACAGAGAGTCTATGGTGAATCCACAAGCTCGGCAAGATGTAACACCACCAATTGTACCGAGCCAGTTGACGATTCAAAGCTCGGAAAGGCAAAGGCATCTTCTTTTATTGATGCTATTCAGCAGGAACGTCCGCCGGACCGGTTCGTCTTGCCGAAGCGTAAACGTTACGAGGCCAAAGAAGATGCGGTCGCGTTCGTTTGCCGCTTTAGACAGACGATGAGCCTCCATAATTTTTCCGACGCACTCATGTGCAAGATCTTCCCTCTTACCCTAAGCGAACCAATAATGTTATGGTACAATCAACTCAAGCCGAAGTCCATCAAGTGCTTCAACGAGCTGGATTTGGAGTTTACCAAACAGTTCGTAACAAGCAACGTACAGCCAAAAACTCTTTCCATGCTGGTCAACATGAGAAGGACGACAGGTGAGTCTCTTCGGCAGTACACCGAACGTTATTGGGAGGTGTACAACCTCATTCCAGATTGTGATCAAAGCGTCGCTGCAGAGTCGTGTATGAACGGATTAGACCCTGCCTCGGCTATGTTCAGAGACTTATCTCGAAATCCACCAAAGACCATGGAGAGCTCATGGTGATCATTGAGAAGGACTGCTGCGTACATGAGGAGGTAGTAGCCGAGCGAAACGCTCCGAAGGTCGCGAAAACCCCAAAGGCGGCTGCAGTGGCGAAGAAACAAGTGGTTAACGTTCGGAAAGAACAAAATGGGCAGGGTAACGATGGTTCGGGAACAAACAGATCTAACAACAGGAACGAGCCTCCCCAAAATCCACAGCAACAGCAGCCCTGGCAGCAAGGGCATAGGGAACCACGACCGGACGAGTATATGGCCGAACACACCGCGTTCACCGAGCCAATTTACAAGCTTATCAGTATTATAGGCCAGCAACCATTCTTCGTCTGGCCGACAGGGTTCTTGGGGACGGCAGGCAGTGGTCCTGGGATGTGCACATACCATAAAGAGTGAGGCCATTACACGACCCAATGCCAACCGTTCAAACGATACTTGGAAGAGCTCGCCGTGCCTGGCCATCTCAACCAATGGATTGACCTTCGAAAAAATCCACTGCCCCCTCCACCACCTCCGCCAGCCGAGAGCCTTGTCGGAGTAATTCAAGGCCTCGTTTCCGAAGGACGAACAGTCGAGCTTCATTCGAAAATTGACAGAGCCGTTGCTGCCGTTTATATTTGCAATATAGGAGTTCCACCGAAGAGAAAATGGGTGGATCCTAGCCTTGACGGCCTGATAACCTTCATGTCCGAAGACCTGCATAGAGTTTAGGTTCCGCACACCGACGCCCTTGTCGTCTCCATCACAGTTGGCACGTCAACTGTTCAACGAGTGCTTGTGGATCAAGGAAGCTCAGCTAAGGTAATGTTTTACTCAACGTATAAAAATCTGGGGCTTAAACCAGATCAACTTCGGACAGCAGGCACTCCGCTCGTCAGCTTCACAGGCGTTCCTGTATGGCTGTTGGGAGTGATTACTCTTCCCGTGCGAGCCGGCTCCCGAGTGATTGATGTTGAATTTGTAGTGGTTAACTCTCCTAGTCCTTACAACATCATCCTTGGTCGAACCTGGCTACATGGGATGAAAGCCGTTGCTTCTACGCTCCACCAGGTCCTAAAATTCGTTGGCTGGAACGGTCGGCAGAAAGCCTTTGGGGAGATCAAATCCAATCCAAGAAGTGTTATGTCAGCATTGTGACTAACCAACAAAGCTTTATGGAAGTACTGAGTGTTGAAACGGCTGACGTTCCCGTTCTCGAAAACGTTGGGCTGCCAGCTGAGTAAAGATCTTCCGAGGAGCTCGTGCGGATGCCGATCACCGAAGATGGTGGACAGTACTTTCTCGTCAGTAGCTCCTTAGACTAGACCGAGCGTATGGAGATGTTCACCTTCTAAAAAACAAACATCGAAGTATTTACTTGGACTCCTCAGGAGATGCCGGGCGTAGACCCGTCGTTCACTTCTCACTCTTTCAATGTAGATCCTACCCGATGCCCCGTTGTCCAAAAGGTTCGACGCTCGGCAGCCTTGCACGTTGAACCAGTAATGGCAGAGGTTGATCAATTGTTGAAAGTAGGGGCTATTCGGGGAATATTATACCCGACTTGGCTCGCCAATCCCGCCGTTGTTCCGAAGAAAAACGAAAAACTTAGAGTCTGTGTTGATTACACTAATCTCAATGATGCTTGTCTGATGGATCGGTTTCTGCTTCCTCGGATAGAGCAAATGGTGGATGCAACGGCCGGTTATGAGCAGCTGAGTTTCATGGATGCATACCGGGGCTACCATCAGATCACTTTGGCCGAGGATGACCAAGAGAAGACGGCGTTTATTTCTCCCCGAGGAACGTACTACTACAATGTCGTTCCATTCGGATTGAAGAATGCGGGAGCAACTTTCCAGCGAACGATAACGAAGATGTTCTTCTTGAAACTCGATAAAACGATGGAAGCTTACATTGACGATATGGTGTGCAAGAGCAGGCTTGGAAGGGATCATCTTCGAGACCTCGGCGAGATTTTTGAGATTCTCAAAGAGCACAAGCTCCACCTTAATGCCGAAAAATGTAAGTTTGGCATGGGCTCGGGAAAGTTTCTGGGCTACATGGTGAGTCGCCGAGGGATAGAAGCTGATCCGACCCAGCTCACAGCCGTACAAAATCTGCGGGCCCCGACCACAATTAAAGAAGTCCAACGACTCACAGGAATGGTGGCAGCATTGAATCACTTCATTCGGCGCTCTGGCGATCTATGCCGACCCTTCTTTCAGGCGATAAAGACCAGTCGGCGAAGGTTTGTGTGGACCGACGAGTGTGAGCTGGCTTTGCAATCGTTAAAGGACTACCTTTCCCATGCTCCACTCCTCGTCACGCCCCTTTCCGAAGAAGATCTGTATCTTTATCTTGCGGTTTCTGATCATGCCACGAGTTCAGTGCTCGTTCGGAAAGAGGGAATGGAGCATCTGCCGATTTTCTTTTCCAGCAAGACAATGACTGATTCCCAGACAAGATATCCGCCTATGGAAAAGTTGGCAATGGCTCTCGTTTCCGCTAAAACGAACCTTTTGCCTTACTTTCAATGCCATAGGATTGTGGTTCTTACTGAGTTTCCTCTCAAAGCTATCCTTCGGAAGACCGACTCATCCAGCAGGATCTTGAAGTTTTCCCAAGACCTAGCAAACTACGACATCCAATTCAAACCAAGGACAGCCATCAAGGGCCAGGCGTTGGCTGACTTCTTTGCCGAGCTAACTCTTGGGTTAAAGGATGAAGAAAATGCTCTGGCAGTAGCTGCGGAGGAAGCCCGGGTTTCTGAAAAAGAGGAGCGTGCAGAATGGAACAGTCTTCCACTCGGGCCTCTGCGTGCTAGGTATACGTCGGGAACGAAGAAACCGAAGCACGAATGGAAACTTGTCTCTGGTGAAGCCTGGCGCATGACTATTAATGGAGCTTCAAACATCAACGGGGCTGGGGCTGGCATTGTCCTCGTTCCACCAAGCGAAACGGTACATGAGAGTGTGGTATCCATTGGTTACCCCGCAACGAACAACGAGGCCGAGTACGAAGCCCTCATTGCTGATTTGCAGCTCGCCCTTCGGATGAAAGCAGATTCTGTTCACGTCTTTTGTGACTCCCGGTTGATCGTCGGCCACCTCCACGACAATTATCAGGCCAAGGATGAGCGGATGAATGCTTACGTCAGTCATGTTCTCTCCCTTCTCAAGCAATTTGGTCACGTGGAAGTAGAGTGGATAGCAAGGGAGCACAATGCTCATGCAGATGCCTTGGCTGGTCTTGCTTCGGTATACAAAACTTTGGGTAGTCGCTCGATCGTATTCGACGAGGTGGAGACACCGAGCTTCAAGCCCTCCGTTTGTTCAGTTAACGTAATTGCCATCGGCCCAAGCCAGATGGATCCGATCACCGCTTACCTGAAAAATGAGACTTTCCCGCCGAACAAAAAAGAAGCCCACAAGGTTCGTTGTCGAGCTGCGAACTATTTTCTCGATCCGAACGATAACATGTGCCGCCGGACGTTCACTGGGCCAGATTTGCGCGTCTTACACAAAGATCAGGTCCCGAGCGTTCTTGACGAGCTCCATTCAGGTATTGTGGTGGTCACTCAGGCAAGCACACAATGGCCCAACGAGCATTGACACAAGAATATTGGTGGCCGAAGATGGTGAAGCAATCGGAGGAATACGTAAAGCGTTGTGTTCGGTGTCAGAAGCATGCTTCCATTCCTCGGCAACCAGCTTTTCCCCTCAAGATGATTACTAGTCCATGGCCGTTCGCCGTTTGGGGCTTCGACATTGTGGGTAAACTGCCGAAGGCGTTGGGCGGGTTCGAGTACCTGCTCACCGCCACCGATTTGTTCAGTAAGTGGGTTGAAGCCTCCCCGTTGGTAAAGACTACAGCAGGGGATGTGGAACGCTTCATTTGGAAGCACATCATTTCCAGGTTCGGCCTTCCGTACGCTATCCTCTCGGATAACAGCTCCCAGTTTGTGGCTGCTGCAATTAAGAATTTCTACATGGAGCGCCATATAACAATCCATACTTCGTCCCTGGCATACCCACAAGGCAACGGCCAGGCCGAGGCTTCGAATGAAGCAATCACTCGGGGGATTAAGCGTCGGCTGGATCAGAAGCTCGGCAAATGGGTTGAGGAACTTCCCCACGTACTTTGGTCACATCGAACTACTCCTAAGAGGTCAACTGGCCAAACTCTATTTTCAATGGTCTACGGTATGGAGGCAGTCCTTCCACTGTCCACCTTGATTCCCACTGCTCGGACAGAGAATTTTCATCTGACAGACAACAGCGTTCTGGTCGGGGTAGAGTTGGATTTTGCCGAGGAGCTTCGGGACAATGCCAATCTTCGGCACGCCGCGTACCAGCAAGAGGTGGCTAGGGGCTACAACAAGCACGTTCGTGCTCAGCCATTCAACGTTGGAAAACTAGTCCTTCGGATGGTCGTGGAGGCCAAAAAGTTGACCAAGCTCAAGGACCCCTATGAAAGCCCTTGCCGGGTAGTGAAGATTGGCCACGGCATCTATTAGCTTGCCGAGATGGATGGTACGCCGATTGCAAACCTGTGGAACGCCCAAAAACTTCGGAAATTCCAGGGGTAGCCTCGCGTCCTCCGCTCTCCTTGTTTTGTTCGTTTTTGCTTTCGTTCGGATTGTAAGCTTTCGGGTGTTTTGTTAATGGAAGTTTATTTTTCTTACATTATTCTTTCTTCAGCTTAACATTCGGTTTGATGGGTATTCTATCTCGCCCGGGTTGCTGCCTTTTGGCGTCGGCACTTCTACCCAGTAGTCCTTCGTTCGGGATATTAGTTTGCCTTCGGGCACGGCACTTCTACCCCGTGATCTTTTGTTCAGCATATCGGTCCGCCTTCGGGACGTGGCCTGGCGGCCTTTTCCTTGTTCCACGTACGTGTTCCCGTTGGCGAAATTCTCGTAGCCTTCACGTTTTTCCTCATCGTTGGGGATCGGTAATTCTTTCTTTCTTTGTTTACCCGCTTTCCTACCTTGGTGTCTTCCTGCCCTTTTTGGCCACACACTAAGGCAGGGGGGCTCATATGGGTAAACAAAGATAGGACAATTGACCATGAGAAAACCGAACAGAGTGAGTGATGCCGAAGAAAGAAAAATCGAATGGCATCCCTCGTTCGGATGTCTTAGTATTCTCGATTGGACGGTAATTGTACTTGTTCATTTTATACGATTTCAAACAAATAAGCATTCATGCAAAAAGAGCATACACCGAACAACATTACTTGGGAAATTTTCTTCAAAAATAACATTACTTGGACATGGAGGGTGGTGCGTTGTTTGGTGCCGTACATGATACTAAAAACCTTACCTAGGAATGGTCGTGGTAAATCGTTCATGGCCATCCTTAACCTGTATTACTTACATAACAACGGTGCGGCAAAGGCCAAATGTTCGGCACCGACCGTTTTCAAAGCTAAACATCCAAAACACAGACATGGGAAAGTTTTATGCCTCGGGCGTTAGGGTAGCCGCAGAGGAAGGCACGGTTTCTTTAAGAGACGCTTGCACGTTTTCTGGCTCGGCTACATTCCCTGGGCTCGTACGGGGGCTCGGCCAGTTGCTCATCTGCTTCGGCTTCGGCGGCCGATAGTGGAGGCGCTTCAACAAGGGTCTGACGCTCATCGTCCGGTTCAACACCAGCCTCGTCAAGGCCCATGTTAAAACCAAGCGTGAAGCTTTTCTTATGCTGGCTCTCCCTTTTCTCCGTCTGCAGCTTTACAAGTTGGTCCGCCGCATCCTCCTCGGCCTGGAAGTAGCCCTTGTCAAACTGCTCCTGCAGTTGTTTCTTCATCTCCTCCACCTCTTTCATTGCCTGGGCTCTTCCTTCGGCGAATCCCTCATCCTTCCCTTCGGCTCTCGTTCGGTCAGCCGAGTCTTGCAGCCCCTTCACAAGGTCATTGAGGTTGGCGATTGTGAGCTCTTGGCTTCGGCGAAGCTCCGGTCATGTTTTGGCTGACCTCCACCTACTGCCTTAGCAGCTTGACTGCTTCTCATGCTCGGTCAAATGACGCTGGACACTTATGATTGACTGTGTGGCGTGCGTAGGAAACAGAAAAACAGTTTTTCGAAGGAACGGGTCATAAGTTATAAAGAGATGTGTTCAAGTGACTTACCCTCCCAGCATGAAAGTAGTATTCACTCAGTGCCGTCTTCAAAGTAGGGGGAGCCACTATATCCCTCAAAAGCATCAGCCCGGCGGGGAGAGTGAAGGCAAGAGAAGGATCCTCCTGTGGGCTGTCAGACTTGAGAATCTGTTTTTTGTTGCGGGTGATGAAGTTCGGCTGCTAGGGGACGTTAAGATCCGAAGAAGGTCCCTTTTCTGGTTCCTTCTCTCTCTTCGGTTATCCGAGCATCACCCTTAGCGGCTGACGTTTTCTTGGCATTGGATTTGGCCTTCTTGCCGGCCGGAGCGTTTGGTGGGGAAACAGATGTCAGCGGACTCTTGTGAGATTGATTGGGAGGTGGCATTTTCTTCGAAGGAGCCTCTGCAACCGAGCCCGAGGCCTTAGTTGCCCCGAACTTCTTTCGTTCGGCCGCCTCTTTCTCCTTTTTCTCCAACTTCTTCTAGAGCACGTCACGTATGCTCCTCGGAGGCATTTCTTCTTATGCTTCCACAGCGAAGGGCACTCCTTCGGTCGGTTCACGTAGGATCCCTCGGAGTGGACGGTTTGGGCTTGGGAGGTGGTCCTCGGGAAGGTCGGTAATGTCTACCTCAGAGTCCTTCTTCCTTTCACCACCTTCGGACCCCTTTCCTCGGATCCTGCCGCCGTACGTGGGGTCGTATTGTAAAATTGTAGGTGCATCTCGCTCTTCCCTCGAATTAGTCAAAAGTGAATCGGCAAGCCCACAACCTTTCGCAAACCTTAGTAGGTTCTTGTTGATCTTTGGAGTATCTGCCGAAAAGAACAAGATAAGAGAATCAGAAACCAAACCCACGGTTGTGCAATAACAAGCAAGGCAAATCAAATAATAACAACAAAATGTGAAATCTAAGCTTACATGGGTTGCCCATTTCCTTGGCAACTTCGAATTGGCCATATTCACCCGGGGTGACTTGGGAGTTTCTGCGAACCTCGACTAATTCGAAACCCATTTCTCCGAGTCATACATTCCCTCGGGAATGATCTTCGCCATATTCCTTCACGAGCATAGGTAAAAACGTGAAAATCTTACGTTCCGAGACATCAGGTAATTCTCAAAGATGTGGTGGGCCTGAAGGTTGAACATCTTTACTTCCGCCAGTTTTATGATTGAGTGGATAATTCGGTATGAATTCACACTCAACTAGCATGGGGTAAGCTCAAAGTAGTCGAGGATCTCCCTCAGGATCCCGTGCATCGGAAATCTCAGTCCCCCTTCGGTTATAGCCATCAAGGGAACCGTAATGTGCTCATCACTGAACCGGATCCGAGGCCCAGGAATAGTTGATATCACAACATCGTCCGGGATGTCGTATGTCGTTCGGAAAAGTTCTATCCCTTTTTGGTCGGTGAAGCACTCCCAGTAAGGGTAAGGATCCCTTCCCGTTCGGTCAGGGATCACATCGGGATCAAGAACAACTATTTTTCTCTTCTGCTTCGGCATCTTGGAAGATGATTCGCCGACAACCCCAAGATCCTCTTCAACTCGGCTGGAAGAAGTGGCAGAGTCTCCTTGTCCATTGCCCTCTCCTCGGTTTCCTCCTCGGCCTCGATGTCTCCCTCTTCGTTTGGGTCTTCGCCCGCCTTTTCTGAAGGCTCGTCGTCGAGGTTGATGATGTCATGGTCGGGACCCATGGACCGTAAGGGAGCCACGTTGACGGGGAAGTCGATCCCTTCGACCCCTTCGGGTTGGGGTTCGCTTCCTCGAACTCGATACGTCCGAGCCGCAGCTCTAATCGCTTTGGCTATACGGGGATCCATCTCTCCGAATCCCGACGCGTTGCGGTCAACGGAGGTGTATGATTCCGCCGAAAATGTTGACGAAGAATCCATACCTAAAACACAAGTGCAGGGGATAAAACCGTTAGCAAAATGCAAGGTCAAGTTTCCTAAGATGCCTATGTTCGGTGTTCGAATCTAGTCGTTCCGAGTGTAGCTATAGGTCCCCGAACGACGATATGTCGGTAAAGGAATCCGAACATATTTGACGATCCGTTCTTTGGGAGAACGAAGTGGGATTAGTCCTATTGTTCGGAAGAGCACGGGTTGAAGATGTACATGCGCTCGGAAGAACACATGAACACCTTCAACCTATTTTTCATTACCCAAAAGAGGTTTCAGATGAAGTCAAGGCAAAAACCCACTTTTTGGGTCGAATTATGCGTCAAAACAATGAAAATACAAAGGAAGTCAGGGGGGATCAAGAAATACCTGGAAAATGGCAGGGATTTGAGATCAAAACGGCGAAAATCTTCCGGATTCAGGCGGGTTTTGATGGTGAACGGAGTTGCAGAAGTTGGACGATCGACTGGGATGGAATCCCAACCGGTCTCGAGCCCCCAGCCGTTGGATTCGACTATTCGAGCGGGAGATTGATGTGTCGCTGGATGGTTGACACTTGGTGCTCTATATCACGCGTCGTATTGTTGCTCAGTGACACCATGACACGTGGCAAATTTGAAATCGGCGGTTACAGACGCAGTAAATGCTAATCCAGAGCTGGTCTGCGCCCAAACTCGGATGGTCTCTCCTTACGGATCTCATCTCTATTCAGTATGTTTTCGTTCGGATCAGTTTCTTACGACAGCGTTTGTTCGGCCACTATTTTCAACTCCTCCTCCCACTCCGAGCCTGAGAGGTAAAAGTTGAAAGGCTATTGTAGTGGGCCGAAATATCCAAAGGTTCAAAGGGTTCAAAGGGCTACCCTACTGTTGATCCATTGTTCAGTTGTCTCAGTTCACTTATAGGTCCAATCACGTCTTGACGCGTCATACCACTTTTCTCCCGAAGGATAGACGAACCCTGGGCATCTAGCTGAGCTTCGGCCGTTCCGCCGAACGGTAAAGTATTCACTTTGTTTGGCATGTGTAACTATCGGTCGTGAACGTTCTCTCGCTCGGAAAGTTTTCATTGTTCGGCAAAGGTCGCCTACGCTCGGTGGAACTTATTTCATGTGATAGTGGTTCCGCTCGGGGTGGCGCTCGGACACCGCTGTCGTGGAACATTCTAGAACCTTCCGGAGGTACGCAAGCTATCTTCTCTGATAACCGAATTGACATCTCTGTTTGATGTGACACGCCTGACATTGACTATTGCGGCTCTGCAAATTGTGGGAAATGGCGTTCATTAAATGGCTCTGACACATGATGTCATCCGAGCGTGGCAACGCGCATGGGAAGCAGAACCAACTTGTTCAGCACTCTACACCTTTGCCTATAAATAAGGAGGTACCTCCTCCAGGGAAGCTCTCTGATTCTTCTCTCCTCCAGACGAAAACCTTTCTTTTCCTAGCATATTTTCTCACTAAACTTCTTCTTCTTCCTTCACCTACTGACTAGGTCGTCGGAGCTTCTTCCCGGAGGAACCTCCCCCTCCGGTTTGCAAGTACACGACGGTTCACGTCATTCCACGGTTCAACAACAAGGAGAAAAGGGTCAAAAAGGTCCAAGGTTAAATCAGCCCCCCACACATTGTATTTGGCAGTGTCTAAGCACGCAGTAAGCGCGGTGCTCCTCCAAATGAGGGACGCCGAACAAGTCCCAGTCTACTACGTGAGTAAGACTTTGTTAAGTGCGGAGACAAGGTATCTCCCACTCGAGAAACTGGTCTTGGCCCTGCTGACCGAGGAAGCTGCCTCACTACTTCGAAAGCCACCCGATCATCGTGTATACGGAGTTCCCATTGAAGGCCTTACTTCGAAAAGCGGACTTCTCAGGGAGGATCTCGACTTGGTCGATGGAACTAAGTCAGTACGAGATTGACTACCAGCCGCAAACAACGATTAAGGGCCAAGTCTTAGCAGACGTCATGGCAGAGTTTTCGCCATTAGCTTTCCCTCCGTCACCCTTGGACGAACCAAGGCTGGGGAGCAAAGAGTCCACACCCCTGAGGGGGATCCGGAAGAGTGGAAGATGTACGTGGACGAGTGGGCTTGCAACAAAAGGTCAGGCGCAGAGGTGGTGATTTTCTCCCCCGAGGGTCTTGTCCTTGAGCAAGCTGTACGACTTGGTTTAAGGCATCAAACAACGTGGCAGAGTATGAGGCTCTACTTGCTGGACTGCTTAGTGCCGAGGTGCTGAACGTGAGGAAGCTAAGGGTACCCTGTGATTCACAGTTGGTGGTAAACCAGCTTTCCGGGGAGTACGAGGCGCGAAACGAGAAAATGGCAGCCTACGTGGAGGCAACCAAGATTCTTCTTGAAAAGATTAAGCAGGTTCATGTGAAGCAAATTAGCTCGGGGCAGAATTCACATGCAGACTCGCTGGCTTGCCTGGCCTCGACGGTCCCCACAGAGTACAGAAGGACGGTGGCTGTTGAATATTTGAGTGGGCCAAGTATAAAGCAAGCCGAGGAAATGGTTTTAGAACTCGAGATGGGCTCGAGCTAGATGGACCCAATAGTGAGTTACCTACGGAATGAAACGCTCCCAGTTGATAAAAGGGAGGCTCGTAAAATCAAAGCCAAGTCTTCAAGGTTTTGGGTCTCACCGGAGGGGAAGTTGTACAAGAATTCCTTCACTGGGCCGTACTTGTTATGCGTACACCCCTCAATGGTGGACAAAATCCTTTATGAAATCCACAAGTGAACGTGTAGAGGACATGTTGATAAGCACCCAATAATACATATTCTTGGTGCTTAAGTCCTTAGTTTTATTGTATTTAAGTTTATAAAGTTAGTGTTTTATGCGATATTGCACTTAAGGTAGGTTTTTGTGTGTTTCAGGTAATTCGTATAAATAAGGCGTGTTTGAACGCCAAGGAATGCTCCGGGTGCAACCAAGTACTCAAGGCCACGTGTCACCCCGTTGTGGTGCCTAAAAATTCATGAAGAGATGGTTTGGAGGTTGCCTGGGTCGCCCAAGGGTCAAGGGAATTGAAGGAGATGTGAGGATTTTACCAAAGCTATTCATTTTCTGACCAGCTGAGAGTAGAATCATCATATCTTTTGATGTACAAATTATCTTGGATCCAAACCACTTGGGTTAGAAAGTAGACTCAACAAGCTTTCCAACGGTCCAAAGAACATCCAAATCCGAGTTCGAGAGTGTCCAGAGCGAGCCCGCGAAGTTGCCCAAATCTGCAGATTTATATTTATTTTTTCAACCTTCCATTTATGAAAAGTTTCTACTTATGGAATGTTTTTGGGATATTTTAGGGACCTTTTGGTCTTTTGTAAAGTTGATTTACAAGCCATATAAATAGGCTTGTATGCCTTTTATGCCATAGATGGCCATTTAGTTAGCTTTAGGCCTAAGTTTTCTAGTTTCTTGCTCTCTAGGATTTCCATTATTGTTCTTAGTCTTTCAAGCTTTCAACCTTCAAGAACTCAAGGAAGTTTAGTGTGTCCGATGTTTTTATGTTTGTTAATGTTGTAGCTACGGATCTTCGAAATATCAAGTTTATTTCCATTTTCTACAGTTAAAAATCATGTCTCAATTTATCTCTATGCTTTGTTCTTTAAGTATGGTTGTGTAGTTGATTGGCTAAGTCTTGAGCTAATTTATCCCAATGATTTAGGTTGTCGTTTGTTCTCGTACCTTTGGGCTTAAAAGAATGGTTTTCAGATTCGAACTAGCTTGCAATTTTTGGTCTAAACCAGGATGGTTAACTTCTTCGATACCGTGTAAACAAGCAGTCTTGGCACACGGTATGCTTAGCACTTGTCATCCTATGTGTTTGATTAATTAGTTCAAAAAAGTCGGTTCGGTTCCGGAAAATCATATCATTTGAATAAACATAGTCTTTAAATCTAAATCTTCCGAACATGAGCGCGCGGTCGCGACTCTCACTTGAGTAATATTCAAGAACCGATAACGGCCTAAGTTACGGGATGGATGATCCTTAGACTTGCCTCTTTTAGTTTATTAAACTCATCTCTAGTCTTTTCAAGAGAAATTTCCACCGTTCAAAGGAAAACCGACTGTTGGCCATCTAAACGCCGCAAACCTCACATATAAAGCCTACAATCCGAACAAGATGTATTTGATTCCCTGTGGTACGATCTCGATCTTGAGTTATTCTGCAATCGACTAAAAGCCCTACGCTTCGGGCTAGACATCCAAGAGTATCCATTCTAAAGTCGTAAGCACATGCAGGTGGCCGATCCATAACGAGTGATCTCTCAGGGCAATTGGTGGCCGCAAATGCAGGAGGACGCAAAGGCTTACGTTAAAGTGTGTGAGAAGGGTCAGAGGTTTTCCCCAATAATACGATCACCAGCCGAGGATTTGCCACTTACGAGCCCATGGCCATTTGCCCAGTGGAGGATGGACATTGTGGGTCCAATACCGAAAGCCTAGGGTAACAAGAAATTTCTATTAGTAGCCACTGACTATTTCACAAAGTGGATAGAGGCGGAACCTCTGGCGAGAATTACTGAACCAATGGTGGAGAAGTTTGTGTGGAGGAACATCATCACGAGGTTTCGAGAACTGATAACGGCCTAAGTTACGGGATGGATGATCCCTAGACTTGCCTCTTTTAGTTTATTAAACTTATCTTTAGTCTTTTCGAGAGAAATTTCCACCGTTCAAAGGAAAACCGACTGTTGGCCGTCTAAACACTGCAAACCTCACATATAAAGCCTACAATCCGAACAAGATGTATTCGATTCCCTGTGGTACAATCTCGATCTTATCGAGTTATTCTGCAATTGACTAGAAGCCCTACGCTTCGGGCTAGACATCCAAGAGTATCCATTCTAAAGTCGTAAGCACATACAGGTGGCCGATCCATAGCGAGCGATCTCTCAGGGCAATTGGTGGCCGCACATGCAGGAGGACGCAAATGCTTACGTTAAAGTGTGTGAGAAGTGTCAGAGGTTTTCCTCAATAATACGATCACCAGCCGAGGATTTGCTGCCACTTACGAGCCCATGGCCATTTGCCCAATGGAGGATGGACATTGTGGGTCCAATACCGAAAGCCTAGGGTAACAAGAAATTTCTATTAGTAGCCACTGACTATTTCACAAAGTGGATAGAGGCGGAACCTCTGGCGAGAATTACTAAACCAATGGTGGAGAAGTTTGTGTGGAGGAACATCATCACGAGGTTTGGTGTCCCCTTCTCCATCATATCGGACAATGGGTTTCAGTTCCAGAAAAAGTTCAGGGCTTTCTGTGCCTAGTATAAAATAAGGAATTATTATTCCACGCTGGCTTACCTGTCGAGCAATGGGCAAGCAGAGGCGTCGAATAAAACAATCCTTGGAGTGATCAAGAAGAGCTCGAGAGGAAAAAGGGCAAGTGACCCCATGAGGTGCCGGTGGTCCTTTGGGCATACTGAACAATGCCAAGGAATTCCACCGGTGAGACACCGTATTCCCTGGCATTTGAGACTGAGGTGGTGATACCCCTCGAGATAGGGCTGCCAACAAATTGGACGGCTCTGGTAGACAGTGGGGGTAACGATCGAGCCCTTGCTCGAGAGCTGGATTTTTTTGAGGAAAAAATGGAGCGTGCGTTGGTGAAATTGGTATCGTACCTTGCAAGGCTTATGAGAAGCTACAACAAGAGTGTGACCCACAGGAAGTTTAGCGTGGGAGATTTGGTCTTGAGGAAGTTGCTTGAAAACACCAAGATCAAAACCGATGGAAAGCTCGGACCAAACTGGGAAGGTCCGTACAAAGTGACGGAAGTGGTTGGAGTGGGGGCCTATCGATTGGCAGATCTGGAGGGGTATCCCGTCCCTAGGCCATGGAACGCGCAAAATCCGAAAAAATTCTGGGTCTAAGCAAAGCTAAATAGCTTATTTTTTGAAATTTTCGTTTAGGATTTCATGTTTGAAATAAATTTGGCAGTGTGCCACATTGTAGGATCGTGTGTTTTTTACTTTTCGAATAAAGTGTGGCATTGTGCCTCAGTATTGTCGTGTTTATCTATGTTTAGAATTTACTGCTTCGTTGCAGTCGTGTTTTCGTGAAGTTATGAATAAAACTTGCAGTTTTCAACGTTTATTGGATTTATAAATTGTTGACTTGATTGTGCTGGTATGAGCATGAAACGCTTGAGTATGAACCTAAATTGTCAATTTAACTCCATACTGGGGAGCCGTGAAAGTGCTGGAGTTTGGACTTAAATTATTTATTTAAATCCATACTGGGGAGCAATGAGTATAGGAGATGTATCAAAACACTCGAAATATTTGAAACTTCTAAATGCGTTAATATTCGAACAAAGTAAAGGCTGAGCACGAATAGGCTCGAACCCTAGCAATGAAGAATGCTCAAAGTAAGGGACAATCACGAACATGCTTGAGCCCAAGCATCGAAGAATGCTCAAAGAAAGGGTCAAGCACGAACAAGCTTGGGCCCGAGCAACGAAGAATGCTCAAAATAAGGGCCAAGCATGAACAAGCTTGGGTCCGAGCAAGCTTGGGTCCGAGCAATGAAGAATGCTCAAAATAAAGGCCAAACACGAACAAGTTGAGCCCGAGCAATGAAGAATGCTCAGAATAAGTAGGGCCAAGCACGAAGATGATTGAGCCCGGGCAACAACGAGGATTGCCCAGACAAAAAACCTAAACACGACTAAGTTTATGACAAGAATAACGTTAAGAACAAAAATATCTTGGATAGTTAACGTGCAGGGATAGGTATGAGCAAACCAAACCCGTGGTAAAACTGAGTATGAAAACTCAGAAAACAAACAGCTAAGTGCGAAACAAGCTCAGGGGTTAGACTACGAAGCAAACCCATAAAGAATCACGCATAGAAAAGGTGTGGTTAGCAAGTTTAAGGCTGCAGAGCTATCAAAACGTAACTAAAGCCATAGTGGGCTAACATAAACATCAGAGCCACAAAGGCCAAGAGAATACCAACACCCCGAAGGGTCCCCATGTGAAAGTTAAAGTAATGTGTGTCGAAACGCCATGAAAGGCACCAGAATTAATGTATTTAAAGTGGACACGCAGGGCCATGGAACTTGTTTCATCTACCACGCAGGGTAGGAGTAAGAGCAACAAGATGAAAAACTTACAGAGGTTAGGCGGCTGGTGCGATCATCTCTTGGTCCACATTAATGACTGGGGCGGCAAGATTCGCAGGTGCATGAGGGTTGGCAAGTGCTGCAGGGTTGGCCTAGACGACTAGATCAACTGGTGCAGAAGGAGCTGTTGGGCCAGAACGGTCAACAAAAGCGGTGGCAGAACTGCTGCCAGCGCCTTGTTGGCCAGGAATGGCACTTGTCAAGGGAAGCACAGCGAGGGCCGACGGGCCAGCCTCATCATCACTAATCTCAGTGATGGTTAGGTCCAGACCCTTCGGGACCCGATCCTGAGCCTAAAGGGGCGAGTCCTCCTGCACACCACCATGCCCCAGGTAGTACGCCTAGCACTTTGCCCAGATCTTCCTGATGATGCTCAGCATGTGGTCCTCAAATTGCCTGGATGCTTCGTCAAAACCATTGTCATAGGCCTCCGAGATATTCTCTTCAAATATCCTCACGTTCTCCTTGGCTTTTCTGAGCTCCCCCATTACCTTTGCGAAATTCGCCTTCGCCTCTTTTCCTTTCCCACGCTCGGTCTCCAGCTGCCGGCCAAGCTACACGGCTATGTCCTTGAGCTTGAAGTTTTCCTCTTCGAGTCTGTTGACCTCGTCCAGTAGCCTGGCGTTCTCGGCTATCAACCTGGTTACCTCGGCCTCCCTATGGCGGGCCCTCCTGCAAACTTCGACCATCTTCTTGATAGCCTGCAGAAAGGTAAAGATAATTAAGGTATGCTGAAGTATGATAAAATCAAGAAGGATCGAGAAAAAAGAAGTAAAACCTTACCCTAATCCCATGAAAAACTGTTGTCCTCTCGAGCCTGTCCAGGGAGGATTCTTTCTCTTTGACCATATCAGGGGGAAGTAGGAGGCCCTGAGCCAAGGCGATGGCCGTCTCCAAGGAGCCCGCGGAGTCTTCAATATTGACTGGGCGGTCGCCTCGATGGAGTGTCGGGGCTCAAGCGGCAGGAAAGAAAGAGCTGCTCGAAGCTTATTGAGAAGCCGGTGAAGGGGCAGTGGTTCGAGCAGAGGAAGAGTCAAGCTCTTGAAACTCGCGGAGGGATAATTGGTCTTCATCCTCCTCTAAAGCGTCTTGATGAGACCGCTTGCGACGAGCATCGGCGAGAAAGCCAGAAGGAGGAGAATGGGAAGAGGTAATACGTGTGGAGGGCGTGGAACCAGGCGAAGCAGAGGGAACATGTGATCCAGAACGACCAACCATGGCCGCAAGGTTAAGACGGCAATACATGTCGGGATCAGCAAAATAATCAGAGGGAGAGATGAGGGTTACGCGGCTGGAGGAAGAGGCGCCGGTATCACTTAAACACGCCTGAGGGATGCCAATAGGAAGATCAACCTCGCCTTGTTGCGCGGCAACAGTGACGATGCGATCTTGACGGTTGCAACAGCAATTATTGGCACAGGAAGGACCCGCTGGCTCTTGGGTATAGAGCTCGGGTGCAGGAAACAGATGCCGAGTGCGAAGCTCAGGTCGAAGGCTGATACCACCCATATAGGTGGGGTATACCCGAGCAAGATATGGGCAGCCCGACCAAGTCCAGCACCAGCCACACCAGGAATACCGTAGTAGTCGAGAGCTCAGCGGATGTCAAGCTAATGGACTAGCAGGCTGATGATGCGATGACCGTCATTTATGTTGGGAGCTGCATAGCGAGAAAAATGAAGCGTAAGATAAATATGCGAATGTAATATCAAAATGAAGAAGTAGAGTTGCTCGGGAGGGAAGAAAGGGACTAAGGGGGCGGCCGTAGGCATGAGGGACGTGCAACCCAACAGGCCTACCTTCCTCATCCCTTTCCTCCCAGTTGCCGATGACGACGAAGAAGTCATCGTTGTCCCCCTGAGCCGAGTCTGGTGTGTGCGTAACCAAATTTCTATTTTTTTGTCAGGCCTCGAGGTAGTAAGAGCCCTCTTCACGGGTCGAGACAATACTGTACATATGATGTATGTCCCAGAAACCTAGGTTTGTGCCAAAAATCTGGTTTAGGGCAACGATGCCGCTGAACACGTTGATTGTACATTGGATGAGGGCAAGACGGTACGTATTCAAAGTCTGACAGGGCAAGGGGTGGAGGGGGAAACAAACTCCCCCCTAAAGTATGGACATGACAGAGACGTGGAAGACCAAAGCCCTCTCGCATGGTGTCAACTGGAGCAAGCTCTAGATGAATATCGTCGGGAACGCCGTAACGTTCCCTGAATTGTTGTAATCCCTCAGGAGTATAACAAAGTCTCCAGACCTGATCACCATTCTAATGGGGATATTTGGGTGCAACTAGGGCGAAAAACCAAGGGGAGACAAAACGAAATCTCAAAAGGACGAACAAAAATGAGAGAAAGAAGAACTTACTCGAGAAAGGTAGGGACAGACGAAAGGTTTTCGACGGTAAATGGAATGATCGGACTCGTTGCAGTCGCTTCCAAAGGAGGATGAACAGTAACAATGGCGAGAGTTTCTTTTCGTCTGATAAAAGAGAGAGAAAGTGAAAAGATAAAAATAGGGGTTGAAATGATTAAAAACCCTGAAAAGTAAGGGTGACGTATTCGCAGCTTGGGCTAATCTGGAAAAAGGAGCATCGCTTTGCATTTAATGCGAAGGAGGCGTGACTTGCCACGTGGCAGGAAGGGGAGTCCATTTTGACTCTTTATGTACAATTGGTCCAAGAGGTTGAAAAAAGCAAAAGGCGTTTGAAAGATACCCAACCAAAGTTGAGGTCATGAAAGAACTTTACCCATTGCACACTACCTAGCAACAGTAATGAGCACAGCTGGGGAGCAATTGTAGTGGGGTTTTTCCCGAACTAAGGAAAATGCACTAGAGCACGTGCTAGGTTGGCACCACGTAAGGGTGCGTTGTAGGGAATAAAAGCCGACCCCACGTGCAAAGTACGGGAATACCGCCAGGAGTGCGCGTAAGATAGTATACGTGACAGCACGGCAGCACTGCAAGAAGGTGCAGGACAATTGTACGAAAGGAGCATGTAGCAAGACTCAACACGATTGCCAAGCAAAGGGTATGAACGCAAAATATTGACCCGAGTTAGGCCAACCAACGAAATGGGCAGCTAGAGTGATCTAGGATGTTCTAGAATGAGCTCCTTAGGTGATAAGGGGGAATCTCACGATTAAGGGAAGAGTATATTCTGCCAGGAAAGGCAGAATAGAGTTACTATATGGAACAAATTCCATATAGGGGGAGTTTCCTATCGAGAAAGGGATCTCGGCTCTTTGGGAAAAAGAATCCCAGAAAGCTAAGTTGCTTATACGTGTAAGGAAACTTAGGGCAACACGGGTACTTGGAGAACAAGTCATACAAGTCTATAAATATGAGGTAAAACCTAATGAGAAAAGGTACGCATTTGAGCCGTAATATCACTTACAGTCTTCCTTACAAAATTACTAAGGCTTTCTAGTACGAATACTAACTTTGCCATCGGAGGGCCTTTGCCGACGAGAGGCATAGGTGTGCTCACTGTTTCTGTGCTGCAAGTTTTAGGGTTCCGGCGAAGTTGTCACGTGCCTTGATCTCAAAGAGTGTGGTCTTTACTAAAGCGGTTTTCACCCTTTACATTAATCGTAAAGTAGACTAGAAGTTGAACAAAATTACATCCCTTACAATGAAAAGAGATCTGAAGCTATACATGGGTTGTACCTATTCTATCACCCTCCATCATTCTAGCCACTAGCCAGACATCACAATCAAAGTAGCATGGAAGTTCTGTAAAAGTGGAAGCTCCAATTACTGCTCTGAATTTTCTCGCTGTGCCATTGCCTCTTAACCACGAGTTAGAATCCTCAATAACTAAACCTCTCTATTTCTTTCTTCTTTTTCTTCTTGTCTTCTCCTAATAATAGTTTAAGGTAACAAGATGAAAGTAGATCGGTCGATCTTCCTTTCATAAGTTGCACACTTGCAATTAGTGTGTAGTCTAAACATGTACCCAACCAATCAAATGTTCATAATTTCTAAATTGAGTTCTTCGAGATATTGATCCAACGATATCAAAAGCTTTATGCTCCTACCTGTGTGGAGTTCATCCTGGGGGTTTCACCACCATAACCAAAATCATCCTGTTGATTATTCCTTAACTCTTGCTTATTCCCTTCTTTGATGGCAAGGGAAAACCATTTTGCACATACTTCCATGCTTTCAGGACTATGGGCTCCATCCAAATAAAACACCAGATCTCCCGGGCTTTCAATATCAATAAACCGATCAGGAACAATCTGAGCACGTCCTTGTAAAGTAGCCATTGTAAGCCCTTTAATGAAATGTTCAGGCAGAGAATTCTGTTTCCAAGACAGAAAAAAGAAACCAAGAAACATGTCGAATAAATCACAACAATGCGAAGCTCTTAAATTGCGTAGAATGCATAAATTTTCGCTTTACAAACTTACATTTTGTTCCAGGTTGTTGACTTCAATGTGACCGGTCCTTTGGAGCCAAGTAGAGCATAAAGCAATGGCAAGACCAGCATTTAGGTACTGATGCTCACCATGAAGACCAAGATTTAGACCATTCAACAATTTCGTATCAAGTGCGGGTGCCACTTTAACTGGTACCTGTAATCAGCATGATTTTCTCAACTCCGCAATAAACCAGCTGATCGATTATTGCAAATTTACAAAGCCACCTTTTAGCATTGTAACTTCATATGCAACTACAACCAGTAGGTGCCACATTGACTGAAAACGTGCTTGCTTTTATGCAAAGGCAAAAGGCATCCACAGTGTAAGGCCAGATGGCATGGTTTTGTTTCTATTGAACTCTATGCCAATATGGAGAAAAGTATTTATGCTTAAATTGATAGTTAGAATAGTGACTGGTCACTTGTCAGCAATCTTCATGACTATGAAATTCGTGGGCCTGGCTATTGGACTTTGCCAGCAAGCCAGCCCATAGAGGTCCAAAAAATTAATCTGTGAAGTATGTTTCCAATCAATTTTTTAAGCAAAAGTTGACCATTTGAAGATCCATAAGTAACTCGATTCAGTATAACAACTCCCCAGTTCATTTTCATTAACCTGAACAAGCAGCTTTTTTCTTGCAGTACTTGGTCTCATGGTGGTTGAGTGATTACATTCATCCTTAAACCGTTAGATTTTGGAGTTAAGTTTTTAATCATTTTATTTCCAACATACAGGAAATTAAACAACTTACAGATAAATAACCAACTTACATTCAACTGGGAAGCCTTCTCTTCAAGTACACACATTGCTTCTTCAGGTTGGGGCACAGTAAAGGCTGGAACGCCTTGCTGCATCAAAAGAGGATCAAGACGAATGAGGGCACAAGAAAAAAATGAAGACAGGAGAAGAAGAACGAAGAACGAAGAAAGGAAAACCTATATTCTTTTGGAAGTAAGAAGTATTTCATATTGGAATATGTAAACAAAAGAGGTGATTTCTGAAAAACACCTTGAAGATACCAGCTTTCTCCCCTGCAATTTCTCCAAGAGTATTGCCTGTTTACAGCATGTTACAAACATGGAAGAGAACTTATGTACATGACTGACTCCCGAAAAGCCTTATTGCACGCAACTCAAACCTGACACTCACATAAAACTTTAAACTGTGCAAGTAATCAGTACTCTGAGAAACAAGCTAACTGTCAATATTTATGTGACTTTCAATAAAATCCAAAGGTAGCTGGTGGTACCAAGAATATGTCGTCACTAATCCCTCTGGAGCATTTCATATAATTATGGATAACTGGTGCTTGTCCCACTCTTAGGTTTCAAATGTTCAAGATCAAGCTCAACCAGACAATGTACAGGATTTAACAAGACAAAACTGACACCCTGACTGAAGGTCAAGGATGTCTGTGAAATACACCGGCATCAAGCAATTTAATGATTATATTTTTGCTTCTAGGCAAATTTATGAAGAAGATAAACTGTACTTGCAAATTTATGATGCAGTAATTATACAAATGGTCAAGAGCATAATAGCCAGCAATCTACCAAATAAAGGTGCAAACTAACAACGATCCAAACAATGAAAAGAAGGAAAACGATAGTTATAGTGCATGACGAAGATTATCACGCACTTTACCAGCTAAACTACCGCAACCCTCACAGATACTGGGAAATCAAACTAAATGCACATCTTTATTGCACAAAACAATATTGTTGGGGCAGCAAAGTGTCATATGCAAACAATCAAATACACAATGGTATATTGCCACATTTCATAGTATGGATGTGGTATCTGAGACAAGCAATCTCACTGTATTACAATTGAAACTGACACAAGCAGTCACCGTTGGAGTCACTAGAGATGGAAACTTACCAAGAATTTCCATGTGATCATACCCGAGAGAAGAAATGCCACAGACAACTGGTGTCTGTACCTGAAATGTTAGCATAATCACGTTACAAGGGTCCCAGATTCTATAACCTACCAAGAAGACAAGCACATTGGATGAATCTTATATTTTCCAGGGTAACTAAAATTCATTAACTAATGTAGAAAATTAACAAATCTTAAAGTCCAAGCATACCACATTTGTAGCATCAAACCTTCCACCTAACCCAACCTCCAGGATAGCAACATCTACCTACATCAAAAAGAACACCTTCATGTGCTGATTTATCGTGGACTAACTTCATCCACTTGAATGTACAAAAAGAACGGGAGATATTCTGTTGTTTAATGCTATGTAATTCTTTGAGCGGAAGAAGAAACCGAAATAAAGAACAATGGATTTTCATAAGCTACCTGTTCTGCAGAAAATATCTTGAAGGCAAGTAAGGCAAGGAAGCGGAAGTAAGTAGGCATTGGCATATCATCACTGGTTTTTTCCTGCATATAAACAGAAGGAACCACAAGAACAAAAAACAATTGGAGATTAGTATTTTCACCTCACCATTTGTATAATAGCATGTGCGCTTGTATCAAAGGTGTATAAGTGGATTCCCATGTCCTTTCCGTTTCATCATTTTGGAACTGACAAGGGAGTAAGAGCTTGGAGAAATTGCCAAGCTACTCTAGCAAGGCATGGGATCATCAGACTAGCAATTTGACAGATTGAGAAAAGAAAATAGGCAGAATACTCTGCTCAATCTCCCTAAAGGAGTATAATATACCAACTCCAAAAGATGTAGACATAGCCGTGTACTCGTCTCATACTGTCTATATGAAGATAAAAATACCTGACCCCTAACTTAGCAAATACATATGGAATCTGCAACTCCAAAAACATTTCCCTTAGAGCATCTGCATCTCTATCAACAGATCCACTTTTGGACCAAATTAGCGAGCCAAATCCACCAAAATGGTCCTACATCAGTGTCACTAGGAGCTCGGCACTTTTTGAAAAGGAACAGTTCCTCGTCAACAGAGGCGATCCACTATTCCTAAGCAACTCTATAATGTATTATGACTGACTATGTAGTTGGCACACGTGCTCGACAAGGTTCGACTAGAGTTGAGAATAAGTTCATTTCAAATATAGTCATTACAAGAATATGAACGTTGTAAAATATGAAATTGAAAAAAAAAAAGCACATTTAAACAGAGAAGTAAAAGATAATCAAACAATACAGAAAGAATCTTTTAATAGGATGTAGTCAGAATAGAGAGGCTCATGCAGTGAGAGTTTAAGAAATGACTTGCTAAAATAGAAAAAAGCTGGTTTCTAGTTAGAATTTAGCTCAACATTTGCCTAGTCTGATGGGATGCTCTTATGAGCCACACTCTTGAGACTACACTGTTCACTTTCAGAAAGGGAGGCAAATGTGAAGGTTATTAAGAGGGATAGAGCATGCTTGTTATAAAGCGTGAGGGCATACACATACTTTTTAGTTACACCGATAGAGGAAATATCAATATGAAGACAATAACAACAGCATTCTGGTCTTCTTCCTACGAACCTCTTTGGAAGGGATCCAATGCCACAATATATGCAATGAAAAATCTGGAGCTCCAAAACAGATACTTGTCAATTCGGAAGGGGAAAACATTACTAAGTGGTATGTAGTCCGTCAAATTCCACAACTACGGAAATTAAGAAGCTAAGACCCATTTTGTGAAGAAGAAAGATTAGTTCACCTAGGCATATCCAGAAGTTAACTTTTCATCCAATAGTACAATTCAAAATATAATATAAAGCACTTCACCAAAAGCGGTCTAAAACAATATAAGAGACTAGCATGGACGGAAAAAAAATAGTTGAATAAGTTGATCACAGAAATGGAGATAAATGTGCATGCCTTGAGCCTATGCCAACACCACCAGAAGTATGCCAGAAACTTCTCTTCGCAGATGTACACACTGAAACAACCAACCAGAGTGGAAACTTTAACAAACTGCATGAAAAAAGACTTTTGTAACGGTAAATTGAATACAAAAGACATTCACGAGTAATTACGAGTCTGTCCAACTTGATGTACAAAAGAAGTTGTGACTTCCACCTTAGAAAAACACAACACGTTTTATTTGGAAGAACATGAAGACAAGATCTAAAGTTTAAAAAGATTGTAAAATACATCTGTCTGAGCAATTATAGTAATTAGAACAGTTCATGGAACCTATCCATTTACTTAACCTGACAATCAAGTCATGTTCACCTCTCAAAGTCCACAATCAGACATTAGAAGTATGAAAAAGAGTTCAATCAACAATCCTAGTTTACAAGAAAAAATGTAAATGACTTTGTCACACCAATTAACTCTATGCCTCGATTATATCAATGAATAAATGTACCCATCCAGTTGAAATCTTTCTCGGATGTCAATGAGGTGAGGAGATGTGAAAACACCAGTGTGGAAGCCGCAATGACGTAAAATAGATTCCGTAAATGTGCATGTTGATCCCTTTCACAAATCTCAAAATGAAAGATAAGTCAGTGTTCCATCCCCAAAAAAACATCAAAGCAGAGTTGAGCATTTTTATACATGCAAACTTTAGTACTTTACTGAGGAGATGGTTAATTTCCACAACTGCAGGAGTGATTCTTTCATTGCCTTTGCCTATGTAAGAAGAAGAATCCTTTACATTTTTTGTTTCCCTCCAAAAACCCCTCTCCAAATACAACATACATATACAGCCTTACAGTTTCCTTATGTCAACGTTGTCAACAAATTAAGCCTAAAGGAGAAGGTAGCTACAAGTGCTCTAACGGGAGGGACAAGGTAATGGGCCTGACAAGTCACAAGGCCTGTTAAAGCTCTCCTCAACCTGCTCATGGGCCTCACATTGGCCCCATTACGAAAGCTGCGGTGATCCAAGGTAGTAGTAAAAAAGAAAATGATCAAAGATGACAATTCATTTCTTACGAGAAGCCTAACCTGACATTAAATAGTCAATTAGGACCTTTTGTTGCACCAAATACACTTCTTGTGGTAACATTCCTCAAGTAGCGAACGCAAATACTTCTACCTAATTTTCTGTGCATGAGAATCAATGATGCAATTTGATTCCGAAAAGTGTAGGAAAATATGTGGTTATAGGGAACAAATGTGGAATCATATAAAATGCGAACTTGAATTAAATATCAGAATTAAAAAAGCAGACCGAGGCCCGTGTATCACACAGCATTCTTAAAATAGATTCGTTGCCTCACCGGGGTGCTCAAGGTTTTTATCAGCGTCCATCTCAGAATGCGACAATTTCAACACAATGGCACCGCACTAGACTGTTTACACGAACTGAACTATGCTTGCACTCTTCTCACTAGAAGAACTTAGGAAATAACAGAGGAGATAAGGGGAGAAAAGCTCTGATAGTTTGAGCTTGGTTTCTAAACGTACACCCAAGACCCCTATTTTAATACTAAAAAGTACACAACTACAACTAAAACGGGGACAAGACTTCAATTTTCAACCAATTGGGTTTGGACCCAACTCAAACAGATGGGAAAATAAGGTGAAAAATTGAATTCCATGTGAAGTGTTTTGCTCTGGGAAGTTGAAGACCTAGTCTCAGCTCACATACAAAGCCCAGTTTGACTGTCAATTTTCTCATGCAATACTTAATGAATTTTACTTGGCAATATACAAACCCACTCAGACCCACCTTAATTGATATTTAGGTCCCACTTAATTTCTGGCTCAAAGATGCCCAAAATATTTGCAAAAATCCATTTTTTCCACCAAAAGATCTACCACACTTTCAACAAAAACGCAGTTCTCTGAAGAATTGGGAATTACTACCTTTCCTTTGGTGCCTGCTACATGAATAACGCTCATTTTCGAAATCGGTTCCTCCAAGTCCAGCATCTGTAGGACATACATTGCAAACTATCAGCTCAAATTAACAACAAATTCGCAACAAAATGTCACCAGAGTGGCCAATCAAAGGATTTACCTTGACATAATCAAAGAGGAAATCGAACCGATCGCCTTTGTTGCTCTTATCCGCACGACTGCGTTTCGTAATCAGAGACGACAACGCATCCATGGCCTCATCATACGAAGAGGCCGTAGGCTTAGCTAATCCATCGTCTCCTTCACCAACGTCAGAAACACATATATCACGTCATACACCGTGCGTAACATTTGAAATGAGCAAATATAGAGAAACTTCGAGACTGCAATTTCTAAACAATTCATTACCTTGTGGCATTTTGATTTTCTCCAAAGTCTGAAACCTACATTCAGCAGATGATTACATACAACGCTTACATATACATATACATATACATATACATATACATATATATATATATAGATTGAGAGAGAGAGAGAGATATACATTTACACACATATGTGCAAGTTTGTATGTGTGTGTGTGTGCGTGTGAGAGAGAGAGAGAGAGAGAGAGGGTTTAACCAGAAAGAGAAGCAGAAGCTCGTTATGGGAAGATGAGGTTGTGAGCACTCAGCGGTGGTTGTGCGAAAGAGGCAGAGGATAGGTGGATTGGGGTTGAAGGGTATTTGAACGCCTGTACGAATCGGATTGCGTTTCACGGTTACGCTCCAAGAGAGTTTGTCGTTGGATTGGACGCATTCGGAATTTAAACCTTTTTGTTGTGTTATGTAAAACTACGAAAACTACCCTGGGGTTTAACTCATTAAGCAAATTAAGCATCAATTTTTCGCATTTTTTCAAGAGAAACCGTGATTGTTTTCCTCGGTAACAATATCAACCTTCCTTTCACATCGTTACACATGAGGTGTAAATAGGGTGTAAACGAGCCGAGTCGAGCCGAGCTTCAGCGAGCTCGAGCTCGGCTCGTTTACTTAACGAGCCAAATACTTGAGCTCGAGCTCGGCTCGAGTCTTAACGAGCCGAGCTTAGTCATTTACTAAACGAGCCTCTCTTAATCGAGCCGAGCCTCCCTTAACGAGCTGAGTTTTTGTTGAACGGCTCGTTTAGTAAACGAGCCGGATACTCAAGCTCGAGCTCGGCTCATTTACTAAACGAGTCCAATCGAGCCGAGCCTTAACGAGCCGAGCTCTCTAGTAGCTCGGCTCACTTACAGCCCTAGGTGCAAAGGACAATTTTGTCAATTTGCGTCGCCACCTTCTCCGTACCGTTATCTAAACACTAGCAATG
This sequence comes from Rhododendron molle, assembly GCA_025413875.1. Classification (NCBI taxonomy): domain Eukaryota; kingdom Viridiplantae; phylum Streptophyta; class Magnoliopsida; order Ericales; family Ericaceae; genus Rhododendron; species Rhododendron molle. The sequence goes on from CM046390.1 coordinate 24,173,345, forward strand.
TTGCTAGAAGAACTCCATCTAAGCTCTATAATTACAAATTGGAGAATTAAGGTGACATATTGAGGAAATTTTTTATAATTTACTCTCTATTTTCTTTAATTTTGTTGTACTTCAAGGGAAATTTTGTAAGGACCTATCATTATTTTTAGAGATTTGATTTCCAAAATAGAGGTGTGGTCTCTGTTTTTTGAGACCAAAAATAAATTTAGAAACCAAATCTCTAAAAAGATGGTAGTCCCTCCAAGATTCTTCCATAAAGTACAAGTGAGATATGGATAAAAGGGTTTCTGCAAAGCTTCTTGTTTATAGCTCTTTGAGCATCCGTTTGCCTTTGTTTTAGTGGAAGTTATTGATCGATTGTCCGTGGAGTAGGTTTACATCTCAAAGTAAGCCCAAACCACATAAAATTTGTATGTCTCTCTCCCTCCTTTTGCTTGATTTCACTTACCTTCTCTCACGTTTGATTTGATTATTTTGGTTTGTTTTGCATATCATATTTGTTATTCGATTCAATATTCATAATCATCGTCTGCTTATTTGGGTTTTGCACAACAACATTTGCTTTGACTTCAAGCAGAGCCTTCCAAAATTAGTCAAAATGCGTGTAAATTAACACGAATACATGGTTTTTAAAAAATAAATTACTGAAAAATGTCTTGCTGCTCAATTCTGTAACGACCCGGAATTTTGACCCAATTTTTTTTTTATATAATAATGTTATTAGAATTATTTTCTTAATACAATTATTATTATTATTCCTTTTAGATACAAATATGCATGCACAACTCTTCTATCTCTCACTCTCCTACTCGATCTCTACCTCCTCCGTAACCCTAAAACCGAGCACGATTCGTCCGTTCCAAAACCCAATTCCATTAGGACTCGATTTTATTCGAAACTCATCCAATTCTTTTATAAATACATTCCTACTCCGACCCTAGGGCACGCACGAAAATTTTCACACTCCAATCGTCCAGAAAAGAGAGAAAATCGAAAGGAAATCAAAGCTCCAAAACTATGGAGTTCTAGAGAGAGAAAAGAGAGAGAGAAAAGTGGGTTTTGTAGATCCGTTCGTCCGAGACCTAAATTGATCGTTCCAATCTCATTCTACAATCCCAAGCATCCACGAACATCAACCAATTCGGCCCCAAGGTCTCCCGATCGAAGAAACCGAAGTTTTCTTTCCAAATTGTCAAGTTTCCAATCGAAAACCAATTCCACCCAATTCGAGGTACTATAATTCAATCCGAAGCCTCCTCTACGTATAAATATGTTTATTAGACATAACCCAAGGACTCCCGTGACCCCATGCATCGAAACCGAACCAAAAAAATCAAAAAAAATGAAAAATAGCCGCGACCTTGCGGCCGCGATGTAGACACCCCAATCCGGACCTCGGAGAGTCTTTGTCCACCCCGATGATGAAATAGAGGAAACGATACCTTCGCGAGCTTGAAAAAGGACTTCTCTCAGCCCATGTAAACCCAAAGACCCAAAAAACCTGAAAAGCCCAAACAAAAGCCCAAACAAAGCCCAAAAGAGTCCTGGACCGAAGGAAGAGGAACCGTGCGGAGCAGGACTGGAGCGCACGGCACCTTGAAATTTAAGGGTGGCCGTGCGCGGCAGACCGTAACCGCACGGCACCTTGAGCAAAAAGTCGGCCGCTCGAAAGTTTGGCCACGCCACAGTGAGCCATGATGATCGCTCATTAAAATGCACTTCGCCCGCCTAAAATACCTCCACCATTTGAATTCAAAATCCTTGGCCATTTGCCTATAAATTGACCCCTCCACTCAAGGGAAAGGGGTCCCTCTTAGCCCTTCTTTTGAGTCCCTTCTCTTGCCTTTCTCTTGACCCTCTCACTCTACTTTCTCTCTCTAAGTTCTCAAACCCCCTTTTCATTACCATTTTCATTTCCAAGCCTTAAAGGATGTCATTCCCAAAAGACATTTTTTAAGAGCTTTCACTCACTCCCTTCTCATCATTGAAGTTGATCACTCATTGACTTCAAGACCCCATCACCCAAAACACCTAACCCTCACTCACACCCATACTCTCTTTGTCTCATTTAACCTCCCCATCTACATCCGTGACGATCCATCCACATCCTTGCATCCACAGTCCTTGATCGAGCTCGAAACCAAAGGTATAAACTAGTTTCCTCGGACTAGACTCGGTCGGTCCTGAGGGGACCTTTCTGTCGGCAGATCTAATCCCTTTTTGGATAGATCCTGACTCAAAACGTATTTTCATAAAATAAAACCAACACTTTGCTCTGAGGTTGGGAAACCGCGCAGTCCTTTGAACAGACGCGGCATCCTCGACACTCAGCGACCGCGGCATGGTGCACACTGCGATGCTATTGTGGAAGCTGTTTGGATCCGAGTCTTCCTCTGTTATGGTTATCTGTATCTGCTGTTTACTATTTCTGCTGCTCTTAAAATAAGGCCACACCTACAAGCCATGTTCTAGCTCTTTTAAAAACTTTTCAAGATCATCCCGAATGATTAAAAATGTTAAAAACTACTTGAAAACCCTATTTTGAGAAAGACAATGGTATTTTTGGGATGATCTAACTGTCGTGATGTTTCTGATAAGCTTTCCAAAAGATATGCAGAGAAAGCCGTGAGCTAAATAACGTTTTGAGAGACTGAAACAGTCTGACAGCAGAGCCGTTGCCACGCACGGCATTTTGAGATGCCTCGCACGGCATCTCAGGGTGCCGTGAATGGCTTTCTAAAGTCTAAACGGTCTGGATCTGAGTCTTCCTCTGTCGAAGTTATCTGGTCTTGCTGTTTACTGTTTCTGTGGCTCCCAAAATGAGATCGTATCTACAAGCCAAGTTCCAACTCTCCTAAAACCTTTTTCAAGATCATCCCAAATGATCAGAAATGAGCTAAATAATGTTTTCAAAAGACCTACAGAACAAGCAGTAGGCTAAATAACGTTTTGAGAGACTGAAACAGCCTGACAGCAGAACAGTTGCCACGCGCGGCATGCTGAGACGCCTCGCGCGGTATCTCAGGGTGCCGCGAACGGCTTTCCGAGGTCCAAACGGTCTGTTGAACGTCATTTACTTCTATTTATTCACATCATCTTATCACGACTGTACAGATAGCACCACCCGCACGCCAACGTGACATATTTCCCATGTCCCTTTCCCGCTACGTGTTTTATTAAAGAGCTTGATATTCCGAACGATACCGAAGATCTCCCCTTTTTGAAAACATCAAGTAGAGACCGGTCTTACCGGGCGAATGTGGTGCTTTTTAAAGAAAAACCTTCCTCATTCGTAATGTGGCTCCCGAACCCATCATCTCAATGTTTTCGCTAGACCTAAAGCCTTTTTCAAGCAAACTCTCGGTTTCTCGGATCATCCATCTCGAAAATCCGGGTGGCGACTCTTCGAGCGAAGCGCTCATCCACGGGCGCGGGAGCCCACACGCGACCTTCGGGCCTTCCCACCGCCAGAACCAGCAAACGGAGTTTGCGGCAGCAAACTCCATGATTTCCCAGCCGTGCGGTTTTGTAGCATCGTGTTTGAATTGATTTTGCGACCCTTTAAAAATAGATTTTGACTCCGAAATTTTTATCCTAGGTTTCTGACATTCTAAAGTTCATAACTTGTTAACTTCATATTTTTTTTATTTAATCTACTATTTATTTAATTTTTATTTGTAATCGTGAGATCGTTTGTAAACTAAAATTTGTTACGACCTTTTAAATTATTCTATAAATTCCCAAACTATTTTTCTTAGATTCCTAACTTATTAAAGATCATAAGTTGTTGATTTCATAACTTTTTGATGTTATTTGTTATTTATTTTATTTTTAGTTAAAGTTTCACACGAAAAATAGTTACGACCTTACAAAAATTATTTTTAATATCGAAAATATTTTTCTTAGACTCCTGACAGTTCAAAGGTGATATTTTGTTAAAATAAAATTTTATTTATTTAATTAACTATTTATTATTAATTAAGTATTGTTTCTTAATAATAGTACCGTAAAATATTATAAAGAAGGTTCAAAATTCCAAATAATTTTATTTAGACTATTTATAGCCCTATAATGATATTTTGTAAATATAAAAATATTTCCAACTATTTAATTATTTATTGTTTATTTATGCTTGTTTAGTCTATTAGTTTAATCTTTTTATTTAAATTAATTCCGTGAGCATCCAAACCCAACTTTTAGCACTTGAACTTATTATAGGGGACTGTTAGGACCTTTATTAAGGTTACGATATTTATTTTAATATTTTTACCTAATTAATGTATTTAGTTAGTATTTAATTAGCTTAATTACTTATAGTTAATTAATAAAAGTCTAGAAAATTATTATTTAAGCTTAATTAAATAAATCTTACATTCTTAATTACTTTGTGATCATACGAGATTAAGGGCAACGGCCCAGTCATAAAAAGTTACGTGATTGCATTGCTTAATAACTGTTTGATCCGTCTGTTGTTCGTTTTTAATTATTATTGAGATTGATATTGTGCCGATGCTTCATTTGACTGTTAGATTGGACCCTAGAGACATGGGGTGGTATGCGAAATAGAAATCACGTAGACGATGCTAAGTAATGGATAAATTGTGAAGTTTCCTTCTGTTTAGAGGTTGCCTGCAGGCGTGATTCTGAGATATGATGAGATTTGTGGTGAGAAAGTATACAGACGTTGTTATTGTTAAGGGAAAAGGAAACAAATGAAAGTCGTGGGCTTAGCAGGACCTCGGGGGTGGCCTAACAGGACCTCGTGTGATCGGGGGTAGCCTGAGTAGGACTCGAGGCGACTGAAAGACCACTGTGTCGCTAGGGTGGCCAGCAGGACCTCGGTGGTGGCAGACAGGACCTCGTGTGATCGGGGTAGCCTGAGTAGGACCTGAGGGCAGGCTGATGGACCTAGAATTGTGAGAAGGGCCAAGCAGACCTTAGGGGCAGCCTGACAGAACCTCAAGTATTGGGGGTAGCTGAGCGGGACTCGAGGCGGCTGATGGACCTAGGATCGTGATTTGAAAGCGGCGGGTAGTCCAAGAATATGATTTGAAGCGGCGGGTAGTCGGTGATGTGCGTGATGATTTAAAACCGGCAGAGTAAGTCCAGAGATGATTAAACCGGCAGAGTAAGCCCGGTGATGATATAAAACTTGGCAAAGTAAGCCCAATGATGTTTTGATAAAACCTGGCAAAGTAAGCCCGGTGATGTTTTGATAAAACCTGGCGGTGGCCCAGCGATATTTTGTGATGTTAAAACCTGGCGGTGGCCCAGCGATATTTTGTGATGTTAAAACCTGGCGAGAGGTCCAGCGATGTTTTGTGGCGATAAAACCTGGCGGATGGTCCGTGATATTTTGTGGAATAAATTGATGTCTGGCGAGAGTCCGTGGAATAAATTGATGTCTGGCGAGAGTCGAGTGGAATAAATTGATGTCTGGCGAGAGTCCAGTGGTGAATTGATAGACTGGCGTGTGTCCAGTGATGATTGTGATGTGGCATATAAGATAGGCGAACCCTAGTTGTGATTCAGGCATGATAAGCTAGCCCCTTGTTGTAGTATTGTAACTTAGGTTATCTACGACAGCAAAGGGAAGTGATCTCATGGGACCGAGCATGGCTAGCGGTTGGGGAGAAAAGATCTCGTAGGGAGATTTTGGATCACACGTTAGGCTAATGGATAGTAATGAACTGGTTGACGTGAAAAATCTCTGTTTTACTTATTCGCATCATAATTATCTTGTTTGCTTGCTAACTGTAATGTAAGAGGGGTGGTTGAGTTGGATTATTCTATTGGGTGATTTATCACTCACGGATACGTCTGTATCCTGGCAAATCGATTGCTTCGGCGATCAATTTGCTAGAGGGCGCAGGATTCAATGGAGGAGATTCACGATGATGCAGTTCGACACGGAACGAATATCAGTAACGAGGATCGAGGATGCTTAGGATTCGTATCAAGATTAGAGTCAGCTCTGAAGTTGGTGTATTTTGATTCCGTAAATCTATCTTGAGATTGTATTAGCAAAATCTTTATTTTGGAAAATTATATGTATTTAGCAATATTTTCTTTAGAAATTATTTTATTTTGCACCCGAAAAGTCGGGGCGTTACAAATTCGTTGTCCATAATTATTATGCATACAACATGTCCCGACTTTGTTACAGTAATTTTGGCTTATTGACATTCTCGAAAACTCAACTCTTCAATCATTTTCCATTGTACTACTACTAGTAGTACAGAATCTCTCAACTTTCCAACGTGACCAACCGAATTGAGTATTAGTAATAAATTAAAGAAGAGAAGAAAAAATGGTCCAACGGGGATGTCATAGTGTTGGGCGGGCCTATACCCAAACCGCAAGACCACGTTCATTAAACAATGGGCCGACTATTCACAATCCTTTATTTTTTTCATTGGTACATTTCCTTCATTTATTCTATATCACCCATTAATTTTCCTTTATTTACTCTATATAACCCATTAATTTCCCAAAACTTCCTATTATACCCCTATCCTCCCAAAACTCTAAATCTCCATAGCTACCACCACCACCACTGCACTCCCTCCCCTCCTCTCTTCAAGGTTACTCTCTCTCTCTCTCTCTCTCTCAAAACGAAATCCACTTGGGAGCCGATTGAAAACTGTGTTATTTTCGACATAGAATTTTTAATTTTTTGAACCAGATTTTCGACATTTCAGGTCCGAAAAATGTAATGTTTTTGACATTTGAATACCATAATATTTAAATAATTTCTACAATTAGTTACCGAAATGTTTATATATTTTCGACAGTCAATTACCGAAATGTATATATATGCCGGACTTTTCCAATCTTCGGTAACCTAATACCGAAGTATATACCAGAATTCGACAGTTAATTACCAACTTATATATATTTTTTCAACAGTTAGTTACCGAAATATATATAAGCTTCTCATGCGGATCTCCGCATCCAAACAAAGTGCGAACCTCTCCTTTCCCGATCGAATTTCGATGATCCAAGCCATTCAATGTGTTTAGAATGTGATTTTAAGGGTACCCGCGAGAAATCAGTAAAAAAAAGAAAGACCGGGAAGGGCTTCATCCGAGCAGTTTTAGTTTATTTTTATTGAATTATTCAAATAAAAACTGCTCAAATCAAGCTCTTCCCGGTCATTTTTTTTTGCCGATTTCTTGCAGGTACCTTTTAAAATCATGTTCTTAACACATTGAACGGCTCGGATCATAAAAATTCAATCGGGAAAGGGGAGAAATGGGGTGGTCCGCACTTTGCTTGGATGCGGAGGTCCGCATTAGAAGCTTACTCGCTCGCTCTCTCTATATATATGTGTGTGTTTTTGACAGTTAGTTACCGAAATTATGTTCAAAATGGTCGCAGTGTGGTGATTCAATGGCTACTGTACTGAGAGAGAGGAGTGGCGGTGGTGCGGCGGTGTTCTTGATCGACTGTATTGACAAAGAGAGGAGAAGAGATAAGATGATGAATTTGATTCAATTTTCATATTCATATCAAAACCTAGAAGTGGGTCATCTTGTTTTTTTTCAATGGAAGGAGATGAACCCTCCATTAATACAATACATAATCCTTGCTTCTCCATTGATTGAAATGAACAATGGAAGAATTAAAAAGTTTAAAAGATGATAAAGAATGAGAGAGGAGCCGAGAGAATTGAACAGGGAGAAATCAATTGGAAATTTTTTACGAACTTGAATTGTGTGTTTTTTTTTTTTTTTTTGATTGGCTGAACTGTTGAGAAAGAAAGGGAAGGTAGGAAGACGATGAGGGCAATTAAGTCATTTTGCATTGAGGGTCATGTTTGTAATTAGTTGTAAAATTTTAACGGGCTAGTGAAGAAAATAATGGGTTGCAAATAGTGGTCCGCTTAAACAAACAATTCTAAGCCCGTCCGTCCAATGGTCCAAATATCCCTCCCCTTTCGCGGGAAAATTATTAGTTAAAGCGCCGCGCCTTTATTTATTACCTCCCTCCTCCACCTTTACGGAAAGCCAAAAAGCCACACTAGGGCCTCTCTCTCTCTCTCCATGGACAAATCTTACACGAAGCTTCCGACTAGCCACTTGCTCGGTCCAGTCCCGGTACGCCTTGTGTAAATGTACACCAATCGGAACCACTGTTATGGTTCTTTCATGATTTTCGCTCTGTTCTTGGATTCCTGCTGATTTCCTTATTTTGTTTGTGCTCTGTTGCGTAAAAATTCTTGATGAAACACTGAGACCAAGATTGCCTATCTATATTAATACGAGGGCAAACAGTTTTTCTCCTAGACTAAAGGTGCCCCAGGAGACTGATTGTTTTTGTTGATTTAAGCTACTATTACTCCCTGATGTACTTTTTCAGAAATTTGACCTAGGATTCGAGATTACCAATGTAGTGAAAATTAGGGATTGCTGCGATATTTGATGATTAGTTTTGTATGCTACTACGTCACGTAATGAATTAATATGATCATGTGAATGGGAACTCATACTATTTGTTCTTTGATGTTAGTTAGGTTTGTTAAGGATGATCAGTTTTAGAAGGTGTTATTTCTAAATGGAAATGATGAATCTTACTGTAAGTTCATCCCAGAGGTTGAATTGAAACCAGTAAGTTTAATTGGGCCTAGCCCCTGCTAGTAGACAGTGAGATTTGTCAAGTTACTATCGAGGTGTGGGTAAGTTTTCAAAAAAGGTGATTTTTTGGTCCTCTATTTATGTCGATAGTACATTTTTTTTAAACACAAGTGAAGCTTCTTTTTCCTAGTCATGATGGGTTTTTGGTTTCGAGTTAAGTTCTAATTTGGCTTCATTTATATCATTCACATTGGGGGTTTTATGACCTGTTTGATTACGGATTTTTTAAAAGCACTGAGCAAACATCAGAACTATTGCATTGATAATTGCTTTTTGTAGCGTTTCTCGTTTGGATCATAACTTGATAATTCAAATACAGGCTGTCATCAGTGAAGAAAAGAAAGCAAGTAGTTACGAGGGTATGACTTACGAGGCTAATATTGGAAACCCCTTTATATCCGTTTACATAATATTCCTGCTTGCACTTGGATCCTAGTCAAAGTGTCCTTAATTGCTGCTGAACTTGTGTGCAGGCCCTGAAGAAAATTCGCCATTATTTTCTCCAAACAATGGCAGTCGGGCACAGGGATATCAAACTCTTGGAAGTCCAAGTGGTAGGCAATTCTAATGGCTATTCCTATGCACGTTGAACAGTCATCTTTCATGATTGGTTTTATGTTGTTTTTCTATTTAGGGGATAATAGTTATAAATGGCCCACTCTTGTCGAGTGATCATAAACAGATCTTTCACTTATATTGTTACCAATCCGATAGATAATATCATCCTTGGGAAAGCTGAAGGCAATGTGATATCCTTTCCTAATAATGCTTACCTAGTTATCATCTTTAACTTCTTGATTTGAGGTACCTATGTTTACTTGTACTACTGAATTATGTGCAAAAATATAGTAGAATATAGACTTGTCAGATCAAAATCAAACTTGGCAGCTGAGTGTACTTGCAGCCTCTACTTTTTTTTCTCCGTTCTACATTGAAAATGCATGACAACAATGAGTACACTTGTAAGTGGTGTTGCTTATTCTAAATTTATCTATTCTATCTGATAAAATTTAAATATTCTCCATTATGATTAGGCGAATGATGTTATATTGTGTAGAAATTTTTTCCCATGTAGTCGAAAACAGTTGGTTTCACAGAGATATGAATAGTTTGATACTGCAAAAAGAAGTGTTAACCAACTTTCAGTTGTTTGTTTATTGCGTGTTTTGCTTCGAATGTGCTTTTTTCATGAGGTGAGAAATGCATGCCTTGTTCTCTTCCCTTCTCAAAAAGAATTTTTCAAAAAATTCCCCCTAGATTCTCCCTATTTCCAATATTTCTTTCTCTATCTCTCTCCACTTACTACCCCTACTATTTTTCAAAAAAAATTTCAAAACACTATTCAAACAAAGCAGCAATCATGGCAATATCTTCATTCTTAGCCATATTAGGCGTGTCCAATCAATTTTTTTCTTTCCCTTTGCCATCCTTGGACCTTACCTCAGCTTGGCATAACTCCTCTTTTCCTCGGCTATAGATGAAGACTTCCACATTCATATCTTTAGAGAATCTGTACGTCTACATGACTCTGCAGCTATGTTACCTGGAACGCGGATCATTCCGGTATTCCGGTATGAGGAACGGGAACGGGAATGCAATACGCCTCATGCTTTAATTGTGGTACGAAAGGGGTAGGCTTCTATTGATAACAAAACTAGAACTTACTCTTCCATGCGATAAACATCAAGTGAAACTAAATATTGATTGTCAAATAATTCATACAAAACACATTTCTAGGAGTTTAACGACTGGACTTCTTACAATTTTTCCCACCGGAATTTCATTTTCTCTCTATTTTGACCATAATAAGTTGACATTTTGGGGAAAACTAAGGGGATCACTTTGGATCGCTAGATTTACCGTTTTGGAACAGTAGTGTACCATGTTTCGGAGCGTTCGTACCAAAACGTAATTCACTAGGGCAGTAGCGTTTTCTGGTAACATGGCTCTGCAGTTGATGAAAAATGCTTTATGTAAGATTAGATGTTTAATGAAATTCATGATCCATAGAGTTCCCATGAGGCTTATCCTTTATCAATGGGGCTTACTTGCTAGTCCCACGATGCTTTGTGTTGTAACCTGCTGCAGCAGTTTTGTAAATGTACTTTGTTTCTTCACAAAATAACAAGAAAAGTACGCAGAAGCTGTCAATTTTGTGTTCTTATCTTTACGTGGCTATGTGTTACACAATTGCATCTGAGTTAGGGTGCAGACACTTATGCTACTGATATTTGATCACATTTCCCTGCCTGGCTAATATGCAGACAGAGATAAACAACAATCAACAAACAACTGGAAGGAATTGTTTAGCATCTCATCGTACACACCATATTTCAATGTGGACACGGACATCGTGTTGAACAGATTGATGAGTTCGTTGTACCCCGTTAATGTGGATTTTTTCAGCAAGATTAATGCCAACCCTGATCTGTGAGTTATTCTAATTTTTACTATGTTTTACTAAATCTATCTTATGCCAATGTAACCTTTTGGTTTTACCTGAACTGTCTTTTGTTTTGTTTTGTGAGACAGTTATTTTTTTCATTTACATAGCTAATGCTAAGTTGGAACCGCATGTGGGAAAGAATTAAATTTCTAGAAGGGGAGGTGGTGGGATCTTATGAGGGGAAGGATGATACATATTGATGGTCAGCATGAAATATCAAGCAGAAAAGGGTGAAATATGTGAATTAGTTTAAAATGTGTTGCTACTCAGACAGAAGTTATCTCTATAGAGTCATACACCTTTAAAGCTGAAAAGAGATTGCATTTATTGAGCTATACAGAACTTGAAAATCTTGACACATAGTTTTCATACGTTAACAGGGAAATACAAACTCAGTTGTCAAACAGATATCGATTGATTAATTGAGTGAGAAACAAAGAAGAGATTATTAACCAATCAATTATCCATGGGATTCACATTTTCGACGTGCTTTTTCTGTCCAAGGCACAAAAGGAAAAAAAGAACAGAAGCATTTGGCTGATTGTGTCAATAAATGCAAAAAACTATTAGCTTGATTGTATCAAGATGGTTAACATCAGTACTCATGACTGTGTTGTTCAAGAATCAATTGGACTTATTCTACTAACCTGTCCGAGGAGGAGATTGATGATATCTTGTATATTATTGTTGCTGTAAAAGAATAGTGGAGGTGCTCCCGCAGTGTTAGGTTCATACTTTCATTGTCTTAGACCTTAGTTGTAAGAACCTTCAACTATACCCACGTTTCTTCGACGGAAACGCATTTCCGCGTTCCCATTGGAGGAAACTCCAAGAAACTCGTTCCAATGACGACGGGAACTCGTTCCTAACCTATACGGGAACTTACACCCAAAAAACAATTGAGAGACTTACGATTCGAGCTGCAATTGGGCCCTTTAAAGTTGTTTTGTTCTTGTTGGTTTGCACATCTGATCGTAACCTTCTAAAGTCATAAAAATGCCTTTAACTTTTACGCCTACTTATTATGCACAACTCTATTCTGTAATCATGTGCTACAATAATAGTATTGAAATTTAACTAGAAACTCATAGTTTTAATAATATTTTATGTGGTAGAATAATATTTCATTTTGACATTTAACTATATAAAAATATTCTTAATAATTTTTCCTAACCGCTTCCAATGGCGCTCCCACACTTCTATGATCATCCGCTCCCCCGTCCCTGCTCCCGTTTCGTGCAACTATGTTTTAGACCAAGGACAGCTTGTAGATGCTGTTAACACATCTTTGCTGTTTCTTCTTCTTCCTACGCCAATTATTCATACTGTTTGTACGTTCTCTTTTTCAGTGTGTACCCTTCCTATGTCCATGGTAGTCCAATGAATAAATGCACGTTCCAATAATCAGTTTTACTATCTTATCGTATTATATGCTTGCTGATGCTAGGCTGTTCTGCTACTTCAGTTACGGGCTTATCTGGACTGCTACCACGTTGGTATTTGTGATTGCTTCCCTTGGAAACTGTGCGACCTACCTGATGGACTTAAGCAGTGACACGAGTACTTCTTGGAGCTTTGATGTCAGCTACGTAGATGCGGCGGCATGCTTAATATACAGCTATGTAATAGCCGTGCCATTGGGATTCTACTTCTTGCTTCAGTATCTGGGTTCAAACCCCAGACTTGTTTGCTTTTGGTGCATGTGGGGATATTCACTTTTCATTTTTGTTCTCAGCTCGGTATGTATCAATTGTCGCTTTAGACTACTCATACAAACCACAGATAGACTGATGAATACACAGTGGCCCCTTGCACTGCCACAACACCTTTCTTGTTATTGTTATTGTTCTTGTTCTTACGTCATACAAAATCTATCCTTCTTGCTTTCAGTATTGTAGTTCTGTGATCTTCTGATGCATTCTCCTACAATATGTCCAGTTTTTATTGGTTATACCTGTGGAATCTGTCCGGTGGACTATTATCATCATCACTGGTGCTGCATCAGCTTCCTTCGTGGCCTTGAACCTCAGGTCATCTATGCAGGGGAATGATCTGACACTGGTGCTAGTTGCTGCATTCATTTTGCAAATGGGTTTGGCGCTCTTCATCAAGATGTGGTTCTTTGCATAAACTTGCCACGATACTATTTGTGCTCAGTTGATGTGTTTTCTTTGTAGCATGAGATACTAACCTACTTGAAGCCCGGATCAGGGAAGAAGAATCATTTTTTTGGCTTTGATCTACACTCTGGCTTATGTTGTAATTTTGTAAAGCAAAGAGACATTGAACAATACGAAACTATCTGAGATTGGTGAATAGTTTTGGAGTATTTTTCTTGTGTAAGTGTTGAATGTCCAGGTTATTCAGGCCTCGCAGTCTTGTTTATTCAGCTTGCAAATACCTAATATATGAACTTTGCGTAGATGTAGTAATCTTGGTGAAAATTGTGTTTCGATATGCCTCCAATCAATTTGATTATTTGTTTTTATGCGTTGTTCTCACCACATTATTTAGTTTGCATGCTCATGTGTGAACTGAGGGCTCTGTAATTTACACAATGGACCTATCTAGGCTTTTAGTTTCGTTCTTAAATCGTTTATCGAACAGAAGCAGTTCTTTGCAAAACTATATTAGACAGGTTCAAATTGACTTACAACACATTGACTTCAGTGTTGGAATATCACCAGTGTGGTTGGTTCCTTACTCTCCCTCTTGAGGGAGAGGCCCTGAGTTTGAGTCCATATAAAAGAGGTGCTCAACTCTTGTTGTAACTACTAACATTTTAATCCGTAACATCCTACAGTTTGGCAAAAAAAAAAAAAAAATTTTGACTTCAGTGTTCGAGCACTAGCACATTTGGAAAACACTTACTTTATTTACAAATTTAGGCATACAAAAATTTTGAGCATAGAAGAGAAAAACACAGGCCGGCCCTGAGCATAGGTCCACTAGGCAACCGTCTAGGGCCTCTTTTTTCGGCTCAATTATAGGGCCCCCAAATATAGGAAATATCTATATTACAATATACAACGGTTTTGCAAAATATCTCTCTCACAACTATCCTCCGTGCCAGTTTGGATGGCGGAGATTGAATTTTAGTTTTGATATTCATTTGATCCAAGGGTCCTTATCTTTTCCCGTTCAAAATTCAAACCCCATATGGAATCTTTCCATGTTCAAAATTCAAACCCCATATAGAAGAAGATTTCCGGCCTCTTTGCGGCAGGGATGAGATAATGTTCAAGAGATCTAGGGGATTTATATTTCCAAAAAATTGAGATGCTTTCTATTCCTCTCTTTTTATTCTCCTTTTCCATTCGATCATTTGACAGGGCTGACCTATCCCATGGAGCTTTAAACGGTGAGTTCGACAAAGAGTATTTTTGTTTAAGGTTTTATCATTTTATTCCTGGGTTATGGATGACTGATTTTAGTTGGGAGATATCATATTCCTGGGATTGGACTTGAATGAAATTGTACTTTTTCTTCCTTTTTATTCCATGTATCTTCCAGGATAAGATTTTTTCTTTTAGTTTTATTATTCCATGAATTGTTTTTTTTATGCTTTAGTGTTTAAAATTAGGACTTTAGGAATTGCAAATGTTTCTGATTTTATTGCATCCAAAGTGTTTGTTATAATGCCTCATATAAATTGAATTGAATAATATAGATCAAGACATTGAGGTCGGAGATTAAAATTGCTGGTAATTGAGAGGCTTTGTAACATTGGTCAGTTTTGTCAGTTGAATGACATAGTGTTCATTGAGCTATTCAATTTCCAAAGGTATTGGGGCCTGCTATTTCTACGTAAAACTTTCTTATATATATTGGGTTTGGAACCCCTATTGGTCAAGCTACAACCATTTTTTTTCCCTTTTTGGCGTTGGCTTCCCTATTTCTAATACCGTTTTTTCTTTTACGAGTGCATCTTTAGCTTGGGTTCGATCTTCGATCTTACAATTATAGCATTACCATTTCAATGGGGAAAAAATATTGCTAATGGTATATTCTCTCTTACTATAATCGTCTCATGGTGACTTATTTATTCTTTTATTTGGACACCCATTATTTATTGATCCAACGTAGGTGCTACTTTTATCCCAAAGCTAAGGTATTCAATCAGAAACAAAACAATCATTGCCCAAGGTAATAACCAACAATGGTTGTGGATTTATTTTTTATTTGATAACTCAAATTAACAAAGTCAACGAATATGGTCTCACATAGTTGGAATCGTTGGATAGGGTCGCGATGTTGTACGTGAGCCTGACCAGTATTGATTTGTGTGTGTCGATCGTGGGCGTACACTAGTAATAAATACTATGCATGTCAAGTTCTATAAAGCACTTTTGTTCTTTAATTGCGACGTCAAACACTTCTTTAACTGCAAGGTCGTGTGTTCGAGACCTACCCTCCTCAAAATTTTTTAACTTTCGCAAAATAATGTTTTGAAAATGAAACCAATGAGATTTGAACCCATGTTTTTGGGAATCGAACAACAATCCAGGGCGTGTGCCAGTGAGCCACACGGGTGTCCTCCTCATGTTGGATAACTATTTTATACATAAGAAGAAACTAGAGGCCCTAATTTTAGAACTCGCCTAGGACCTAAAAAACCTCAGAACTAGGCCTGGCCGGTCCTAGAAAAACATAGTAAGATACTCTGTACTCCCTTTTATACTTGTCAAAACAAACATACTTCCTTTCATTAGTTGCAAATCGGAGTGGTTGCTTAGAGTAAAGCAGTAAAATCGAGCTAATATATCTCCTGAAACATTGAAATGGTCAAACAAAGAGTGAATTTTGTAGAGAAAAAAGGTTCGACAGATGTAGAAATGGAGAAGATCAACATTGCCTCCAACAAGCTCAAAAAGTACAAATGAAACAATGGTTCAAAATTACCGAGACTTGACATAGGAAGCAGACAACATGGAAGTAACAGCAGATGAAGATGCAAAATAACCAACATAAGACAAGGTTGGTGTGGTACAGTGACCCAAAATTTCCTACTGCGCTAGAATTTACTCCTCAACGAACTTCTGGAGTTTTTTCAGCCATATCGTGTACTCTTTTCTGTCTTTGCTTGTCATATAGTCATGCAAGAAACGTGCTGTGTTGTCATTGATTCCCCTAATCTCTAGATACTTGTAGAGAGCTTCTTGCAAATCTTCGGGCAAGTCCCTAAGGGGGTAAAACATCAAGACAAATGCATTAGTCGTAAAGGAGGCCAGAAACATCAAAATAGATATACAAGTCATGAATCACAATACTCACGAGAACTTGGGCCCCTGATATGCAATATCATCCTCCTGTGCATTTTCTGGATCCTTTATTGACAAGTAGTCTATTTCAAACCCATCAAGGTCTGCAGTACAACCAAATTCCAAACTGGGTCCGCTCTTCTTAGAAACTTTAACAGCTAGGGGGATGCGAGATTCATAGTCATCAACTGAATCGTCCTCGTCCTCGTCCTCATCCTTATGGCTCTTCGCTTCCTCCACTTCCTCTTCCTCATCTTCATCTTCATCTTCATATTCATCTTCATCTTCATCTTCATCTTCATCTGGCGTGTAAACTTCAACATTGATAGTTTCTCCCTTGTATTCTCTGGTCAACAATATCATTTGTTGCCCTGGGTTATCTTGAATTTTGAAGGGCAAGTTCTTTGGAACCTGTTCATCCTACAAAACAAAAACAACTGGCTAGGATCATATCGCCATTGCAAAGATTATTAAACAAACCGCTTAGTCCACCTTGAAAGAAACTTCCATATGAATGACTGATGATTACTTGCTCATTAAAAATGTAACTCGAACGAGAAAGTGCATAAACAGGAAATCTGGACCACTACATGTAAGAAGCATAAAGAATGAACAATACTAACATCAATTAAGGACAACATATGCTGTTTGCAACATAATTGCGAGTTGAAAGTACCACCATCACATTTCCTGACAAAAATGGCTTTCAGTCCCCTACTTGCATTCAAAATGTACATTCATATCTTTGGTGCCAGATCTAAACTCGCTGCATTCCAATTGAATGCTTAATATTTTCCAACATTGTCCGCAACTTACTTTAGTATTAGGATCACTAAGGCTCTACATGGTTTAATAGCAATGAACTACTTGCTAAAAACATTCCGTAGACGACAAACATTTGGACTTCAAAAATTCTTGTCTCACAACTTCCAATGTGTTTGGTGATGATACAATTTTAACGAATAACATGTTGGAAAGTAAATAGATTGTTGCTTAGAACAACTCCAGGAATCAAATGTACGATGCATTTTCCTACAGTTTCTGGATATTTCCCTAAAACTCAATTATTATATCCAACCAACCTAACTCTCTTATACCAAACCATTTTGTCCCTAAAATTCTCCAGCACCACACGTGGAGCCTAAATTGTACAACCAATCAGACTGTTCCCAGAATTTTGAAGATCTTTCTCCTACTTCTGAATATATAGCCTAAAGCCTCCTAATTACACACGACATCAACTCATGAATGTGAACAAAAAGCCACTGTGTCCAACAACCATTAACAAGTAGGAGAATAACTAAGTATTAGTCCTTCTGATAACACAAGCGCACCTCAACTAATCCTAGGGAACCAATCCCACCATCCACTAGCGGGAGCCCTAAGTAAAACCAGAGCAAAGCCCCATATAAACTAGCCCCAAAGGAGTTAATACTACCTAAGAGGTTTTGAACTTAAAACATTAGGAGGGAGTAAACCCCCAAGCACCAGCCACCAGGCCTTGACCACCTGCCACCCGGCCAACCCCTTGGGGTTTATAACTAACTGACTAACTAAGTATTTGTACTGCTAACTTCTGGTGTATGGTATCCCTTTATTTACATCCAACTATAAATCCTACAAAAATATAACCCAAGGGAAATTGCCACACTCCCGTATTTCTAAAACCAATTAATGCGCAAGAATCTCAGGAAAATGGTACTCCCTGCAATACAATTTGTTTGTTCAATGTTGAGAGAATCCAACTTTTTTAGGGAACACATTACATTTACCCTTCCAACTTTTTTGAAAAGTTTTGAAGCCACAAAAACAAAGGGCAAACAGTGACCTTAATTCGCCCAAACAATCAAATGAACAAACACTTTGGGTACATCCAAAAGTCTAATATTGCACAAACAAAACTGGAAGCCATAAAATTAGGACTAGAAAAAACTAAGAAAAAAACAAAACAAAAATGAGACAACAATCGAATAGACCAAAAGAATAGATTAACCGGAAACCAAACATGCAGTAGAGGATACCGAAGAGGAATTCACGACAGTATAACCGTCAGACTCTTCGACGGCGGCTTTGGAAATTTCTGAGTCAAGGACTCGGAGGAGAGACTCGTCGGGGCTGGGCTGCTTCTTCGACTTGGAAGAGCGAACGGACAACCCTGCCTTTGACTTCCGAGAGCCATGGAGAGAGAGGTTGCTGTGTTTGACGGTGCAGAAAAGAGCAGAAGAGTGGGGATACCTTTGACTTTCGGTGAGTCGAATCGCCGGGGGTAGAATGGCGGGGACTGGCATGCGGACAATGCTGGAAAGCGCCATTTGCACCGAGAGAGAGAGAGAGAGAGAGAGAGAGAGAGAGAGATGGGTTTAGGCTTTTGGCTTGAACAAGATAGGGTTTTGGGTTTTGGCTTGAACAAGATACGGATACAAATTGATAGAAGGAACAAGGTAATGGTATAGGGTTTTTAGAAGGGAAAATTAGTAGTAACGACGGTAAAATAGTTTTTATTTAAGAGAAGGATTTCAACAAAATAATTTTTGGGTGTGGATAATGCCACGACAGATTTGGTCAGTGCCACGACTATTTCATCCATTTGACATTTTTACCCATCTCGAGCTTGCTTTTTGAAGTCTTCTTAACTCTGTCCAGTAAAACTGATCTCATTGAAGGCTCTGGAGCCCACCACCGACAACCTCTCCGGCTTTCTCATATCATCCAACCCATTGTTTTACCAGTTTTATCTCTCTCTCTCTTTCTCTCCCCTCGCTATTATTCCTCCATTTCTCTCTAAACGTAGAAATTTGTGCTCTTGCTATACTTCTGTATTTCCCTTAAACTCAGTCGTACTTTTTTTTGACCATAAAAACAATCTTACTCAGAGTGAGATCGAATATATCTTGTCAACCTATTGAATCTTTGATCTATTCTCCGTCTTCCCGTCTGTTATATTCCTCTTCTCTCCATAGGAGGCCAAAAAACATAAATCTACACACACACCCATTTTTTCCAGTGTTGACAGACCACATTTGCCATGGTCAGATTTGGAGATTTGGGTTATCGCCAATTCGTGAGTTATATACATGAAGTTGTCAATTTCGTCTTCATCACTATTCCGGAGTGCTGGTTTTGGAGGTTATCAAACGAAGAGAGCAATGCTATAGAGGTTTATGAAAGGAGGCATGGGACCAGACGAGACTAGTGGGAGGGATAGCTGATGTATTAGGAGAGAGTAAATGAAAGGGGGCATGAGACCATATATGATTGCATCTAGTAACAGGGTGAGCAGAGGAAAGAACCAGAGAAGGGTGAGCCATTGTCATAGTCGATGACTTCAAGAAAGAGGACTGAGATTTTTTATCTAAAGGGCAATCGGAGATGTTTGATGGGGTAAAAATGTAAAATACCACTAATATTCGTGGCACTAGAAGATACGTTCGTGGCATTAGTGTTATCCTAATTTTTAGTGGATGTATTTTAATTTTTTGAGTTTTTTAGTCATAACGCCAAAACATGTTTAGGCATTTTTAATTTTTTGAGTTTTTTAGTCATAACGCCAAAAAATACTAATCCTTAAGCTCAAAAATATAAATATTAGAAATTTTTGACTAAATCTTCCTTTACAGAATATTTATTTGGGATGGGAGATATGTCTCTCGAATTTTTCTTAAAATCATTTTCGCCCCAGCCAATGTCTCATAAACACCATTATTAGGGCTCGTTTGGATGCGAGATTAGGTTTGGAGGTGTTATGTAGTAAGGGGGATTAGATAGTATGTGGTATTAGTTAATAAGAGATGACCCACATTGATGTGATGTTTAGGAAGGGGGTATTAAATGGTAGTTTATTTGGATAAGGTATTAAAGAAGGGGGATTACATAATATTTTGTTTGGATGGAGGATTAATAGGGGGTATAAGGAAAGGTGGATGATATAAAAAGCTGTCAAATGACCCTTTTGCCCTTGTGCAGTCCTAAACTTAATTAAGTATTACGTTATATATATAATTAAAAATATAATAAATATTTCACACTTTAAGCCGTAATATTTAATTTGATTAACAAATAAACTAATTTAATAATATTACAAAATAAAAAAGTAAGTTATAATATGATAAAATTCGTTTTTTTTTTTAATTTTTTTTTTGGAAAAATACATTGTTTGGTAGTTGAAAATGTGTCCAACAATTTTGTTAGGTGAATTCCCATGTGGCGAACATAATTGCAGAATCAATTTGTTTTCAATTTTGTATAAAGTATTGTTTTGTAAATTTTGTTAATGTTTTCCTAAAATTTATAATCACCGACATTTGAGACATTTCCGGGGCAGGCAATATCCCAATTTCAATCGATGGGTCTATTGCTTTGTTTCTTAGCAGAACTAGAAGTTCGAAGTGTAAGGCGGGCATTGGAAAAATAAATTGAAAGTTGTGATAATAAATGTATGGACGAATAAATTTGTAGCATTCCCAATGTATCCCAAGTATTTAATTTTATTTGAGATTAGTCCCGTTTATCAAAATAATACAATCTGCATTTCCAAAACCGCTTATACGGTCTTCTCAACCTACTTCGTCCAAATTCTTAAAATAAAACTTACAATTTCATTCCGAATCGAAAAGATGTGCCAATAAAATACAACATACGAAATCAAACAAAAAAAATACAACAAAGTATGTTGTTAGACTAGTTTGATGTTGAAATTCCAAAGCATTTGTAGATGTTGAAGCACCGTCACTTGATTGATGTTTGATTTGAGCCAACTGCGTCTCTTGAATGAGCGGGTATCTTTCCTCATGAAATGCTAACATGCATCTTCTGCTTCGTCTAATGTGTTGTACTTTTTCTTCAAGTTCCCCGCGTATCCATTAACTTGCAATTCCGCGGCCGCCTATATTCCCGGTTTACGGTCAGCGAAAACCACCCAAAATTTATCTTTATCTTGACTTCCCATTGAAAAGCTATTTTGATACAACAATTACGATATTTAAATGTGAAACAATAATAAAATTATGCTTACAAATAAATATGGCTAAGATATATTTGACCGGCATATAGTGCATTACTTGGCTACAAGTTATGTTGCCGAACGGTGATTGAACCGTTGGCCCTCATAACTTGTCCCGCCAAGGTAAGTGACTCTCCTAAAATTGTCCCCTTGTATATCATCATGGCCTACATATAACCCACAATGTGACAACAAAACAGCCTCAAAATAACAGCAGCAATTACAAAACCTAAAAACAGTCCAAAAACTGTAGCAGCACAACAGCTCCACCAACTGAGATCATTAGGAGAAAACAAGTTGTTTAATTGGAGTATTTGAAAATAACCAATCTACGAAGCCAATAAGTTACGGCCCAAGGGTACTTACTAAGTGAATAACATCCAACATAGTGTCGCACATCCTCCCACTAGACGTGTGGCGGGAACGGCTTGGTGGATTGGACCAGGAGAGGCGAGGCTAGCAGACCTGTGGACTTATGGGTTGATTGGTCCGGCGACGCACAGTCGTTATGCCTCCGCCGGACCAGTCCTGCTGGCCCAATTTCGTCTACCAGGGATGGAACCGTGTACCCAGATACGAGATGTTCAGTTACAATGTTCTGTAAGGCAGGTTCCTGCTGGACCATTTGGTAATTCTGTAGAACTCTGAGTACATTCGAGCTTATTCGATCGACAGAATCGACAGCCACCAAGCCATCCCTAATGCAGGAAAGGATCGTGTAGATTGTAGCGAATCCATGATTGCGAAGACAGATTCAGCATCGGGATTAACGGACCAATAACCGAGCGCGTGGTGTACATGCGTGGGTTGATCTCCATGCTACCTTTGCCTATAAAAGGGATAAGCTCCCTCGAGAAGAACGTATTGAGCTCTACCCCTCCGAAAATCCCTAAACTCTATTCTAAAGCTCTTCTTCCCTCTTACTTACTTGACTGTCAGAGTGCCTATTCCGGACTCCCACGATCCAGGTTTGGACATTAATGCAGGTGCTTCTCGCGTAGGTCTCATCCACGCTCAAGATACACCAATCTAGCCATCTTTCCACCCAAGGTTTGACTGGAGAAAGCATAGCAGCACAAGATGACATCATTCATTTGCAAAAAAGCTACAGCCACCGACGGTGGCCTTCTTGATTCTCCACCGACAACCATGTGGGCCCACTTCGGATTCCACACTAAAAATTCGACCCATTCAATTATTTAATCGTGAAAAATAGGAAGATTGGATCGAGCACCTACGTCATATAGGTTGAGCTATTTTTTCACGGGGCCCACATTTAGGTTGAGCTGATTTTTCACGAATCGGTAAGGCCACGTCGGCGGTTGTGGAAGGGCTCTTCATTTGTTGGAGGCAGATTAATGAGCACCCAATATTGTAGATATTTGGTGTGACTAGTCCCGTTTTATGTTGTTTTATCTTGCGTTTATTTAGCTTTTATTGCGATATTGCGCGTAAAGTAGGTTTTTATGTATTTTCAGGTAAAACGTGCTAATAAGGCGGTTTTGAACGCCAAGGCATGCTCCGGATGCAACCAAGTGCTCAAGACCATGTGCCACCACATTGTGATGCCCGAAGAGTCATGAAGAGATGGTTTGGAGGTTGCTCGGGTCGCTCAAGGGTCAAGGGAATTGAAGGAGAAGTGAGAATTTTACCAAAGCAACTCATCTTCCGACCAGCTGAGGGTAGATCTGTCATATCTTTTGATGTACAAAGTACTTTTGATCCAAACCATTTGGGTTAGAAAGTAGACTCGACGACCTTTCCAACGGTCCAAAGAACACCCAAATCCGAGTTCGGGAGTATCCGGAGTGAGCTCGTGAAGTTTCCCAAAAAATTTGTCAAGTAGGTAGCGCTACCATATTTTTTAGATAGCGCTACCATTTTGCTGAAATGCCAACAATTGGCTGGGTAGCGCTACCATGTTTTGTAGGTAGCGCTACCTTTTCCATTCGACCAGCTTTCAATGTGCTGAACATTTCAACCTTCCATTTATGGAAAGTTTCCACTTTAGGCATATTTTGGGATATTTTAGGGGCCTTTTAGTCCACTCTTTGGCTGATTTTGTAAGGCCTTTAAATAGGCTTGTATGCCATTTATGGAATAGATGGGTCATTAGTTAGTTTTAGGCCTAAGTTTCTTTCTTGCTTTCCTAGGAACTCCATTGTTAGTCTTTCAAGCTTTTCAAGTCATTTTCTTTAAGAACTCAAGTAAGTTTAAGTGTTTTGATATTTTCTCATGTATTAATGTTGTAGGTACAAGTTAGATCTCTATATAAATCAAGTTTATTTTTGTTTTTATCGGTTAAGCATGTTTTCATTTCCAAGCATAATTTCTAGTCTTTTTTGTTATGTATGAGTAGTTTATAGGTTTGGTCATGGGGTGAGATGCACCATATGGATTAGTCGTTTAAACGGTTTCACCTAAATTTTAGCTCGATTTCAATGTGTTGAATGAATTAAACCCATGATTTCTTGTATCGATCATGGGATTGGTGACTTCTTTGATCAATAAAGTCTATCGCCCTATGCTACGTGCTTGATAATTCTACGCGTGCGAACGATCCATTTTCGTCTCTCACTTGCGTTAAATGAGTTCAGTTTGAATTAATGCTTTGAGTTGAGTTACAAGTAGTCTTCAGCTGTTAATTCTTCAAGTGGAATCCGGACGGTTTCGGTCCACTCATAAGTTAGATGAAGAAACTGTTTAACGGCTAAGTCGTGGGCTAATCAATCCTTATGACTTGACCGCTTTTAATCTAAATCAATTTCAAGTTCAATTCCGTTAATTTAACCAAACTCCAAGTTGGCTGCTTGAAAGCCGTGCTACGTACTTACCTTCTATTCCAAATTTGCCAAAGAAGATTTCTCTGTGGGAACGATCACGGTCTTACCGGATTTATTTGCTATCAACGACCTAACCTTTTGCCTTATTCGGATGGTAGTTTGGGGAGTTAAGCACAGATATGAGAGGAGTAGCCTTCGAGAGGGTGTCGTTTCCTTTATATTTCAATGTACCCAAAAAAAAAAAAAGAACAATAGAATACGGAAAATAATCTTGTTATTCTAATTTTTTATGATGACACTCCAAATATTAATTTTTAGTGTACTTTGCTATGTATAATTTTTACACTAAAAATTAAATTTTAAAATATCATTATAAAAAAGTGAAATGCCACCTACAATACCAAAATCATTTGCTTGGTAACGACCCGCTATTTCTAAACATAAAACTCCAATATATATTGTATTTCAAACACTTCTAGACCCTTATTCTCTCCATAAATGAATTACATCACTAAAATAAACTAAGCCGTCAAGTAAATAATCTTCTAGATCCTCCAAAAATTGTCAACTCTTCTAAAACCTCTCCAAATTAATCCTTATGCTCCACTTCAATTTCTACCAATCCAGCTTCTTACCTGAAAAAGAAATTATCCGGGAAGTATACGATACAACAGAATAACAAAGCTCATAAGTGGAATCAACAATCGATAATCGACCACCAAGTCGAAGCAACAATCACAATGGACCTCATACCAAGTCCTCCTCAGTACATGACCAGTGACCGTCTCCCAATACCTTCCTCACCGAGTCATCCTCGACCCATTCTGGCTATTGGATAGGCTATTGGTGCATGAGTTCACTCAATCCCTCTACTAAACAGTTCTATAGTACTAAGCAAATAACATCATATTCAATACCAATTATTCCACTTTTCAACAATATTCCACAAGATTGAACAAAGATCGTGAGATAATCAAAAGGAGTACAAAAATGAGAGTGAAGAAAGGATTCCGGAAGTGGAAAGCATATTGTATACTCCTCGGATTACCTCAAATAAATCGCCACCGTAGAACTTCATGCATAACCGAGTACTACTACTCCACACCAATTGAATTCGGTCTATCGTAAAACACCTCGGCTCCTTCCCTATTTTCTCTTCTTCTTCCTTTGCCGACTACTTTCTCTCATTTTTTTTTCTCTCTCTCTCTCTCTAACACTCCATGAAGTGGTGTGGAAAGAAAGGAAGGAGGTTTACCTATTTATACTAATTGGGAGAAGATTCTAGATCATATCTAGAGAATCATGATCATATCTAATATAATCTAAATCATATCTTATACAATCTTATCCATATCTTATATAATCTTATCATATCTTATAAAATCTAAGAATATCTAGAGCAAATCTTATCCAATCTTATCTAATAAAATCCGATATAAAATGATTTTTAGTAAAAGAATTATAATAAAATGTTTAAAAATATGGATGTAAAAATTCGGGTCATTACATGCCTAGAATACGTAGTCGAAACGATAATAACTACTCCTTCCGTCTCTTTTTTATTTTCCAGTATTTCATTTTGAGCTGTCCCTTAATAAGTGTCCATTTTGTAAAGTTAGTAGGTAAAAGTTGGTGTATTATCTATTTTGTCCCTAAAAGTAGATTCCTTTTTGAAAAGTAAGTGAGTAAAAGAGTAATGATGATGGGTAAGTAGGGAAAGTGGAGGAAAAAGTTGAGGTGAAAGGTATAATGATGATATCTTTTTAATAAATTGGAGTTACGAAACAGGACACTTAAAAAAGGACAGAGAGAGTACTAGCTTGTTGGATTGAACACAAAAGCAGCCCAATTTTCCGGCCCCATCATCATGTGAACTTGTAGTTATTGAGGATACTAGTGGGCTCCATCCCCGTTTACGACACTCGAGCCCTATAGAGGTCCGAGGACTCCAGTGTCGGCCTAAAATCTCCTAGTACAGTATTAAATTTTGGATTACCAGAATCCCAATATCTCTGGGAACTAGGAAGACTTTTTGTCATAAAGTTCACCGTGGGAATGAATTGAAAATGGCTGAAAATTGACCAATAATAAATGTTCCCATTTTCCTAAAGGGGAACAGATTTTCAGGGCCTCTATGTTAGGGGGAAAGGTCTTCACCTCCAGATCTTCAAAACCAACATTTTTGATTTGTTGGGGCATGTCATTTTTGAAGTTATAAAGCATCCACAGTGCTCATCTGATTTGGAAGAGGGCCACCTGTATTGTGAAAGCAAGAAGATTCATACAGAGAGGGATTGTGTAGTTCAGAGAGAGAGAGAGAGAGGGAGGGCGGGATGAAAGACTTGTTTGGGAGCCCAGGGAAGGTGAGTGGGCTTCTTCTAAGGATAGGACAGTGCTTGTTTGCTTCTGCTTCTATTGGTGTTATGGCCTCTGCTTCTGGCTTCTCTACCACTACTGCTTTCTGGTACTCTCTCTCTTTCTCTCTCTGTATTTTTTCTTTTGCAATTATTCCCGATGTATTTCCCCCTCTTTTCCCCTTTTCTTGCTTTCTTTTTTAATTTCTTTTTGTGGGTTTGCCTGAATTTTTTTAGCTGTTAATCCCCTGAGGCATTTTTGTTTGAGATTTGATTGAAATGTTTATTATTTGCATGCGTAGGAGCGTATCAGTACCGGTCCCGAGCAAAGACGAGCAAAGCATTCTCCTTGGCCCCAAACATTTTGCTAAAATGATAGCTCCCAAAAAATTATGTAGTATCCATTAAATATAGGTCTACAAGATCACATTCATTGAAAACGAGCATGTCAAACTAGTGAAAATTTGTAATTTTAACATTATTAATGCAAGAAGAGAGTGATCTTTAAGCGATTTTTAAAATTTTTGTAATGATTAAGTTTTATGTTGTTGAATAATAATTTTTTTTTAAAAATTAACTTATCTTTTTAAAATGTAAGGGCCACATTTTCTAAAATTCACCTTGGGCCTCTAAAATGTAAGGGACCTGGAGCTTACATACCGTATTTGTTTCTTTTATAGTTCAACAAATCAGGAATTGGTAGTCACTAGACTCACTACAATTGATTCATTGTTTTATGGTTCTTTTGTGGTGCTATTACATGTCTACTGTCTATTACAAGTTGAATTTCTTCTCAGTGTCTGATTTTTGTAGTTGGGTCAAGAATTGATGGGGAGATTTGTTGAAGAAAAATGAAAATGCTGTAATCTATGCAGGCTTTCTGATGCCTTTCAGTTGTAGTTTAGTGATTATCTTTTTGCAAGCATAGGGAGAAGAACTCACACATTGAAATGAAGGAACAAGCTGCAGCGTGTCAAATTGTCTATGACTCACTCAACAAGGTAGGTGGGTGAAAAGTGGAAGTATCAGACGCCAAGAAAATAAGTAGCCAGCTTCCGCATGTGACAGACTATCTCATTGGGAGTACAGTTGCATTCTATTCCTTGCCAGAAAAGTTCGACACAGATTAGATTGGAGACTTACTATTAATGTAGTGTCAAGTCTGTCGACAATACCATCTATTCCTAAAGAGGTTTTTACCATAAACAGCACATCTTGGTATCTAGAATCTTGTGCTAGTCCATTTGTTGTTTTGTTGTTGCAAATTCGATTTATCACGTGGAAGCATACAAGTTGATTTGGGGTGATGCTCATTTGTCACATCACATGATTTTAGGATATGAGGGATATGCGTTGACGTAGACTGCAAATTGTTGGGCTAGATTTACTAGAGTCGATAGGATTTGACTTGGTGACATTGTTGAGTTGCC
Source organism: Rhododendron molle (assembly GCA_025413875.1). Lineage (NCBI taxonomy): Eukaryota > Viridiplantae > Streptophyta > Magnoliopsida > Ericales > Ericaceae > Rhododendron > Rhododendron molle. Next base: position 24,201,254 of record CM046390.1, read on the forward strand.
ACTATATCTGCTCAATGTATAGGCCTTCGGCCTAAACATTGTTTTTTACGCTATTGATAAAGAATTTGTGAGTTTCTCTCTTTTCTCCCTTGTGTAATCAAGGAAAAGAAACCTAAGTAGAATATGTTTGACCCGCACATGATAGGGAACTGCATGTTGAGCGTATAAATAAGTTCAGTCTCTTTCTTTATAACAATTTTAACTTTTATATAAGTTGGTGGTTAGCAATTAGTAAATTTTTAGTTGAGTTGCATGTTTGCATGCTTGTGTGCATGTTAATTTTCCCTATGTTGTTGATTGTACCTGTGGTTTTCCTTTCCCTGCTGATGGGATGCCATTTGCTGCTCTTCTGATATTCGTCGTGATGATTCCTTTATTTCTCTTGTTTGATACATGTTCCCAATATTTCTGGACTTTTTCCTATTTAATTGCATCATTGGGGCTATCCTCACTTCTCTCGCTATTATTCGTTTTTGTGATTTCAGCTACTTAATTGCCTCAATGGGTCTTCAATTCTTGTGGAGTTTTGGACTTGCATGCCTTGATATTCATGCGCTGAGGCTGAAAAAAGACCTGCATAGTCATGTCTTAGTGAGCCTGTTTGTTGTAGGCGATTGGGTAAGTAATTTTACCTTTGAACTTAAGTTGATCATAATTTTAGATACAGCGTCTAATATGATGAGATGAGACCTCTGTGGGTGGACAACTTGAAATCTATCACTCTGCTTGACGTCTTGTTGATATTTAGCAACACACAACTCAAGTGTATGAATATTTCTAAAACCTCAAGTTTGAGTCTTTGAGATGATCTCTTGGCGATCTCTCCCAAAGTTAGTACCTTGGATTCTGCATTAAAAACCTAGTTATGGTATTTTAATTTCTCTTTACAAAATTCCTCCAGGATGTCAATATTGGTATAGTTTAAAGTTGAAACCATCATCTCACAACATATTACTACTGCGTTGCATTGTTAGACATGAAACAATGATCACAAAACTATCCGCTCTACCAAGACGACTGTGGTGCATCGTAAGACATGAAACAATGCACTCTACCAATGGAATTCTTCATGAATTCCAATTGTGTTTGCTTAGTTTCAAGCTTGGATGGCTTTGTTAACTAGGTTTGCAAGAAACTAAGCAGATTAAATGGACAATGCATTAGGGTCTTGCCTCAAGGAATCGGTATGCATTTTGTATTTAGCTACTACGCTGCTGCATAGGGTGATAGTTTCAACTATAATCTTTCGAACTAAGAATCTTTTCTAGAGATGTCAAAGGAAAAAAGTTGTTCTTTGATGTGAACTTAACCAACTAATTGGGCATGACAGGTGACCTCTGTTCTATCACTTGCAGCTGCATGCTCAGCGACTGGTGTGGTTATCCTGCTTGGTAGAGATACAAATTTCTGCCGGGTAGAGAAGCAACTCGCTTGCAGTACGTTCAAAATTTCGGTAGCTTTGGCTTTCGTTTCTTGGTTCCTCCTTGCAATATCTTCTTTTGTCATGTTTTGGCTTCTGGCCTCCGTCTAAAGGATTCATTTGTTTTTTGTTTTTTTTCCCCCTGTGATCTACCGTTTAAAGGATCTGTATTCCCGTAGTAACTGAATGCAGTGCATGCTGCTCAGTGTAAATATACTCCTGTATTGCAACTACTGAACACATTTACTGGAAATGGTTCATTATTTTCCCCTCCAACATTGCAGCACAATAATGGGTTGGGGCTTGGAAGGCCCTTCCAAAGGGGAAGGGAGTTGGCATCAATCGAAATCCCCTTATAGAGAAATTTTCGTGTCCGACAACACGTACTTCTTTAGTTGCACGCAGGGCTGTAAGTGAGCCAAGCTACTCGCGAGCTCGGCTCGTTAAGGCTTGGCTCGACTCGGCTCGTTTAGTAAACGAGCCGAGCTCAAGCTCGAGTATTTGGCTCGTTTACTAAACGAGCCGAGTGGAGCTCGGCTCGGCTCGACTCGGCTCGTTTACACCCCTAGTTGCACTTGCACGTACGTGTGGGCCAGGCCCTACAACTTGGTGTAGACTCCACATATTTTTGTGGTTGATAGAGATTCGGGACCAATGGACCATTGGTTCCGGACAACTGGAAATAAATTTTCAATACCATAAGCTTGGCCTACCATTTCGCGGGTGGGCCAGCCGTGAAGCTCTCTTCGTACTCCTCCCTTGTCTAGTTTCATTTGAAATACCAGTCCAGTCATTTTTTCCTCCTTCTTTCTAAGGCTTATTTTAGTTGGTTTATCATGGAATTTAATGGTCACACTTGGTTTTATTAAGTCTCGATAATGGCAGTCACCCTCACGTATAAATCTTGAAAGCTTTGATTAGCAACATTTACACAAGTAATTGAACCAAAAAATCTCAATGTGCTTGTAATATTCTACTTTCCTCTTTTGTCTTCTCTCCTTGGGTAAAATTGCTTGTTTCCAAGATGGTAGGCCACATTTCTTTTCTCTTTTTTCTTGTTCAATGGTTAGGGTGTCTGGGTCAGTTTATGCGCACCTCAACTGATCTCATTCCGGTCTAGTCAAAGACAGGCCATTGACGTCACGTCTAGGGAATTCACAAAATATTACTTTCTTGCGGCTTGACCTCAAGAATTGAACTCCAGTCAATTGGGTAGGAAACAAACTCACCAACCAATTGGACTAACTCTTGGGGCTACATTTCATTTGCTGATGGGGCAAATCATTTTAATTAAAATTGTGGGTTTTCCGACCACCTCTCGTCAAAATCTGGTGACCGATTAACAAATCTTTGATGTTGGGAGGTGGTTTTCACCCAGGATTCCATGTCTTGATTTGTGCTACAAATGAAGCCCTCGTTAGAACTCTTACCTTAACCCGAGCCGCCAAAGTCCTCTATTCAAACTCAGCTCTAGTAGCTCTAGCCCTAACTTCAACAACTTCAGCCCTAGATTCAGCGGAGGCTAATCCTGAAGCTCATTCTTCTGCGTATGCAGATTCGTATGCTCTTGTTTCGGGATAAAGACAAGAGCTATTGTTTAGGGAAAACTGGATGATCCGTTGGTAAGAAATGCCCATCTTTAAACTTTTATGAAATTGAGTACCCCTTCTAAAAGGCACTAAAGCCTTTCACACCGACCTTTGCTTCTAGACCTGGAACAGCCTCTTTAACGGCTTGTTCCCTTGCCTTTGCTTCTTTAGCTTAGTGCTTCTTTCCAGAACCGTGCTTTGCTTTATAGCTTGTTTAGCTTGAGGCATATTGAACATTGGAATCTTTTATTGGAATATCCAGTTATGTGAGAATTTTGTAATGTTGGCCCACCAAGAAAAGAGGAAAAAAAATTGGCATGGCCTGTCCCAAGGAAATGTGATGACAAGAAGGTGGGGTTGAACTGAAGCAATAGCAATTCCAATGAAGGGAAACCCGAAAAAAATTGTGGAAACCTCCACTCTTAGTTGTTCTGGCTTAATTGGACTCCCTGTAAGTGGACGGTGGAATTGAGGCTCCAATAAACTAGTCTGGACACCTGAAATTATAAAAAAAAAAAAAAAAAGGAGAAGAAGAAGAAGAAGAAGAGGAAGAAAAGATACCGAAAAACTGTAACGACCCTGATTTTTGGTAAATAAAATTTTCGTTAAATATTTGAATTTTATATTTAATACTTGGATTGCTTTAAAAATTTCTTTTAAATTCCAATAATCTGTCATAATTAGATTTGAAACTTATAAAATTGAATCATTTTACTCCGGACAATTTAGTCCTTCTCTCATGACTAGTATACTTGTAAACGTACTGGTGTATTTTCCTAAGTGAATAAATAATATCTTTAAATTAAATTTCTTGGCTGAAAATCCTACTTGACAAATAGAATTAGATTTCAACTAGTTAGTTAACCTAATCACTTGGATCCCTAGTGTAATTAGGTTGCCCTAACTCTAGATAGACCATTTGAACCATTTTGTCTTTATCCATTGGACGATAAGTGCTAGGGTAATCTTTATCCATTGGACGATAAGTGCTAGGGAAATTCTTATCCATTGGATAATGGATATAAGACTTGCAAATAAGATGACAAGACAAGTCATTAGGATCTTTAATCATTATTTCCCCTTGGTTCGACCATTCAAGCCCATGCCTTCCTTCATTATCTCATTGGCCTTTGGTCAACAAATGCTAGGAGAACTATTGTCCATTGAATAATAACATGACTTGACTACCCATTATTATACTTTAGACTTGTCATTTCATGATTGCTGGTCCATTGGGTAATAGAAACTAGGGAAATTATTACCCATTAGTTCATAAGGTGATTTGAAATATACGTATCCCAATTCATGTGAGCATAGTACTAGTCATCATGACACCTTTAGGTCTTGTCAAGAATAGTAACTGTCACTATTCCCCACATTTACCTCTTCGTCCATTGGGTTATAATTGTTAGGAAAATGGTTGTCCATTGGGTATAAGCCATGCCAATAAGAATACGGTAATCGTTGACAAGACTACACTCCCTCATTGTTTGGACCCTCCTCATTACTTAGATTTGGAGGAGAAAGGACTTGAGGTGATAGAGATTGGAGTGAAATGAGTGTGATGTGACAAGCATGAACTGAAATCATGAGAGAGGGAGAGAGAGAGAGAATCGGCTAGAGAGAGGGAGAAGGAGGCCAAATGTGAGGAGAGAGAGTGAGGTGTGTGTGTGTGTCTTTGGTCACTTGTCCAAGCCACCTAATAGACTTAAGCCTATTTGCTACATGCTAACCCATTTCTAGTCAAAACCTAGCCAATGATTCTAGTCTTTCTTTCAAGCCAACCCATTCTAGGACAAGACTAGTCCATGATCTTCCATGATGACCTAGTTCTAGCTTATAGTTGATGTGACAATTGGATGACAAGGCATGGCATGATTGAAAGGCTTGATTTGACAAGTCGTTGGAGCAAACCAATGAGAGATAGAGAGAGAGAGATGGCCGGCCATGGAGGAGAGGAAGAGAGTGATGTGTGTGCTTGTGTACTCACACAATCTAGTCACATCATTGGCCAATATCTCATACAATCCAAGTACCATCAAATCTAGTCAAACTATTAACCATTGGACAACATATGTTAGGGGAAAGATTGTCTATTGGATAATAGACCAAAGTTTGGCTATAAATAGCACCTCATGTTTGCCATTCAACCCACACCTCCACTCCTTTGCTCTCACTTCTCTCTAGAAACCAACTCTGTTTTTCCAGGCAGCTTACTGCCCTTCGTAAAATCCCATTTTTCTCCTGCTTAAGGTAGTTTTTAGAACCAACTTCCTTCGGGAATGTTGTAGAGCACTTCGAAACCTTGAAGTTAGATCCAAGAATCACCCCAATCGGTCAAGAAATGACCAAGATATTGCCATCCGAAATTCAGTGAAATTCTCGGATTTCCAGTCCAGACAGCTTACTGTCCCCTTTCTTATCACCATTTTTCTCCTACCTAAAGTCGTTTCTAGAAACAACGTCCTCCACGAAAGTTGTAGAAAACTTCGAGATTTTCGATTTAGACTCAAGAACGACCTTATTCGGCCAAATATTGACCGAGTTACAGTCATCCAAAGATTGGTCCAGATTTAGGAGTTTCACCGCCCGTAAAACTTTTTCAATTAGCTTATTCGGCCCCGACTAGTTTTGGATCAAGGTAGATTTTTCTATCTACTTTCCCTAGTATAACTCTAGTTATGTTGCTTATGTTCTTGAAATGAAAGCATGATCTTGTAGATTATTCTTAACCGTTAACTCCGAGATATATTGTATGATGTTCGTATGGTTTGAGATGCATGAGGTAGATTCTTCTTTACTTGTTAATCCTAAGTATACGTAGATTAATCTCTACTCATTTTTCTCTAAGTATAAGCTCGTATATTATGTTTAAATGCATGTTAAGTTACGATATTAAAGATTAGTTAGCAAACTTATTTTACTAAAATTTTGAAGGAAGTATGAACATGTTGAACAAACGATTTCTACGTCAATAAACATATGTTGTTTTTTTGAACTTTCATAAATGAAGAAAGAATGGGTTTTGAAGTGTAAGAGCTTAAACGCTTGATTAGAAGTATTCGTATCTTGATCTTTTAGAGGGTTATGGACTTGTTTACATGTTGTTTGTTTTACTTGTGGTTGTATAAGGATGGTGATGAGCTTGTTTAGAAGATTACTTGCATGATCTTGTTAGTTTAGATTACAATGAATGATTTATATGATTTATGACGAGAAAAGTCCTACCGCGGAGTATATGCATGAGAACGAGATACGAAAATCGAGAAAATAGAAACATGATACCTAGGGTGTGGTTGATATGGATAAAAAGGGTTTAAGACAAGGTGTGTTTTGGAAACGCAATGTGGCCGGACTTGCCCATTGTGGGAATGTGTGTTACAAATGATAAAATATTTTTGAAACTACATAATGACCAAATGTGGGTGCATTTTGTGAGTGTGTGTGTGTTGTGTGCCAATGGAAACCCGGCGCGGCGGAACCATTGTGAGGATACTCGGAAACCCGGTGCGGCGGAACCCAGGTTGGGTGTATGGCTTGGTTATCCGCGGAGAGGAGCCAATGCAGGTTATGTGTGCCAATGGGAACCCGGCGCGGCGGAACCATTGTGAGGATACTCGAGAACCCGGCGCGGCGGAACCGAGGTTGGGTGTGTTAAAGGTGATTTTCAAAATGTTGATTTGGAAAGTGAAAAAGATTTCGAAAACGTTGATGAATATGGTGACACGGTCTACGATGAGTCGTGTAGGAGAAACACATACAATGCAGACACCAACGTTAGACTAAGGAATGTGGATGTGTCATTGTTAATGCCTTGTTAAACATGTATGTATTATTCCGCTGCTTGTGCAAGAGTTGATATACTACTCTTATACTCTGATATTGGTAAGTTATGGGTTAGTTGGTATAGGATTATTCTGCTAAGCTCTTGTAGCTCATGGTGTTACATTTGGTGACCCTGACATATTATATCGGTGGTGACGCTGGTATAATGTGTCAGATTTTATAGATGATCAAGATGAACAGTTCACCTTGGAGGCTTTTGGAGCTGAGAAGCTGCCTAGAATGAAGCAGCAGGCGGAGCTGTAGTTAGGAATCCTAGAACTCCTTCATTTGTATAAAGATTGAACCCTAGTGGGAGTTATGATGTAATAATGAGCCAGACTCCATTTGGTTTTATGAATAAAATGTTTATTTAACATACCCAAAAATCAGGCGCGTTACAAAAACATTGCAGAATTAGAAGTCATGAGCAAAAGGCTCTCCAAAGAAGAGGTAGAAGTGCTACACTATTCAGTAAAAGTTTCTGATTGGCCGGCCCCGTTTGAGCATCCCGTGGATGTTTAGACCCCACGCGAGTCATATAGTTTCCGTCAAAACCCTTTTTCTTTACACCCACGCGCTTATCCAATGCGAATGGAACATTACATTCTAATTTCCCAATCATGCATCATTAGTTAATAATATTGTGGGACTCATAACTTTTTGTTAGTGATTTCGTAAACAAATTGATATTTGGCATTTGATAAGTGATGGAATATTGTTTGAAAACCAGCAAATAATATTTCTAATTATAACTTTTTTCCTCTCTCTATAATTGTCATATGTTTACATATACATGTACTTGTCCATACATATGGAGTACATACATAAACATATATAGTTCATAGTATATAGTTAAAATTTAAAATAATTATATTTTTTGTTGTGCATATTCAATTTTGAAAAAAAAAATATTTTCGAAACCTATTCGATAAAATCTTTCAAACAAGATCCATTTTGAATGTGAAATTGTGTACACATAAAAAAGTTATTTTATACCCCGTAATAAGACTACACACCCCTCCTGAACAATTTACATCCTTTAAAATGAAAGAATTCACACCCCTCAAATGCAGAATTTAGACCTTAAATTACACAATTCACTCTCCCAAATATATAATTCACACCCCCTATAATACGCAATTCACGACTCCCTGTTATACACAATTCACAATCCCCCTGTTATACACAATTCACATCCTCTATAACAAACAATCCAAACCCCTTATTATACACTTTTCACACTATTCAAAATGAAAGAATTCACACGCATTAAATGTAGAATTTATACTCCCCCTACGCAGTTCACTCTCAAAATGTAGAATTCATACCCCAAAATGCATAATTTACACCCTTTGTTATACATAATTCACACCCCTCTATAACTGACAATTCACACCCCGTACAACTGACGTTCTCCCTTAAACTCAAGTTGTACACAATTCATACCTTTTGTTATACATAATTCACTCTTAAAACAATAACTCACATCCATATAACAGACAATTCACATTCCTTAAACTCATTTGTACGCAATTCACACCCTTAATGACACACAATTCACACCCTAAATGCAGAATTCACATCCCTTGTAATTCACACCCCCTATAACAAACAATTTACATCCCATATAATAGCAATTCACACCCTCTAAAATTATGTACAAAATGAAAAAAAAGTCACACTCCTCAAATGCAAATTTCATACCCCACTATCACACAATTCATACCACTTATATCACATAATTCACTATCACATAATTCACACCCACAAAGAACAGACAATTCATTGCTCTTAAAACTCTTGCTGTACACAATTTACACCCCTATACAATAATTTGTACCCGCGTTATACATAATTCGCACCCATATACAAAAACTCACACCTCTTATAATAGATACTAATTCACACACAAAATATACAATAATTCACACCCTAAAAATATACAATTCACACTCAAAAAATATTTTTTTTCTACATATAATTTCACATTCAATATGAGTCTTATTTGATAGATATCGTCAAATAGATTCTAAAAAAAATAAATTTTACGAAAAACAGTTATATATAGTAAGAGATATTATGGTATTTTAAAGTTTGTAATGCAAAAAGTAAAAAAAATACATCCACATCAGCACAAGTCAACATCAAGTACATTCTCAATATGTTCTCCATGCGCGTGAGGGCCTATACGGAACGGCAATTCAATAAAAGGTATGCAAGGGCTGGCTTAGAATTTCCCGAAAATAATTGTCCAATGTGCACTCATCGGCACGGGATCTTCTTTGTCTTCCTTTGTGTTCTCCTGAACAGCTCTGTCTTCTCCCCTTTTAACCTTCGGCCAAATTGATCTCGTTGGTTTGCAGCATCATCACTTTTCCTGTGATCTCTCTCTCTACATTATATATATACACATATATATACTCTCTCCCCCCATATATATAAACAAGGGGTAAGTTGGAATTTATTTATTTATTCCTAAAAAAAAAAAAAAATCCGGCCTGATTAGATCCTTTTAGTAATGTTCTACTGCCCAAATCTTTAGCCATTCACTCTCGAGTTTTGGAGAATCAATCAAAAAAGGGGTTATAGTAATTAGGTTTTCAATTTCATGCAAAATAAGAATTTTGTTTCTCCTGATTCTTGTCTTGTGAAGGCTGTGTGATCAAAGTAAGGGCGTGATGGCGGGCCGCGGGCGGTGGCGGAAGATGAGGATGCTATCGATGACGGAGGCCGGAGGTGATATGCAGAAGAGAGAAAATTGTGTTTCGTCAAAAAGGGTTCCACAACAGAGAAAAAAATTGGGTGTAGCTTAGCGTTTTAATTTTTGGTGTGACCTACATGTGTCATTGTTTGAGGAGTGAGACAGACGGACAAAAAATCCTGTCAATATCCAAAGAGTCTGTCTCATGAATAACATCATAATGCATATGTATTTTTCTTCTTCTTTTGGTTTTCGTTTCCCTCAATGTACTTTTGTTGAATTATTATTAGATAGATTAATAAAAAAATTTGCCGATAAAAAAAACATTTAAATTTGGCAGAAACTTTCGAAGATTTTGTTGGACTTGTTCTAATGGCTATGAAATTATAAGGCCGGCTTATGGCAAAGGCAGGAGAAGCGTGCGCTTCCAGCCCTCAAAAAAAGTTTAAAATGAGGGTCCCAAAATTTATAGGATCCCTATATATATATTGCTCAAAAAATTTTTTGCACTAGCCTCTTTTACACAAAATAGGCTCAATTGAAATTTAGGAGCCACAAAATAGGCAAACGGTGGAATTACTCATTAGAAACACTAAGGCGTTAAAAAAAGAAAAGAAAATAAGGGACGACCGGAAGAATATATTGTGCCGATCCAAAAAAGAAGAAGAAAGAAACGCAGCAGGCTGCAAACGCTTCATGCTTCACGCTTGAGGAGTTGAAGGGAAAGGAAAACAATGATCGACGACCGTGGATGAAAAATACTTGCATACGGAATTCCTTGATCAAAAATTATCTTCGGTCAACTATGTCTCAAGAAAGATTAAATGGATAGGCTATATTATCTATCGAGAAGGAGTTGGTAAATTAGCTTGACTATGGAGACTTAATTAGTACATTTGCAGCAAAAAATGCGAGAAAACTAATTTTCAAATGATGGATTTCGAGGTATTGTAATAGTTGCATTTTTTTAGGATAATTATATATACGGTTCTACTAACAAGTGCCCCCGAGGCATAAGTTAAGGTGCAACAAATATGGAATATTTTCCAACATTTCCTAAAGAAAGTTCAACAACAATTAATTTTCTTTTCCCTCCACCTCATTTTCTACTTTTTAATCTCTTTCCATTTGCCTCCCCCGCGTTTTCCTTTCCACTTCATCTTCTAGTTTTGTCCTGGACCATTTTCTCCCACTTCATCATGCTATAGCATTAGCAGGTGACTAAAAACCAATCCAAACATCTAAAATAACAATTAAATGACAAAAGAATACCATGGGAGGTCATAAATAAAATGCTACATTTATAATTTAATTTTTCGCAAAATCCTACAAGAAAAAAGTTCCTCTTATTGATCTAAAACAAGGTGATGTTTAAGAAAAGAAAAGAAAATAAAGGATTCAAGGTCTTCAAACAAGATGAAGACCTTGTTGTATGCGTGGAACCCCTATCGGTTCATTCTTTGTTGGAAGATGCCATGGGGAGGATTTGGTTTAGGGATTGTCCTTGTTAATTCCTAAACAAAGTTGATTCTCTAATCTATATCGGACCAATATGGACATATGAGAATAAAATATACAAATCAATTACATGAATACTCATTGAATAATGTTTCCTTGTGATATTTGTGCATATTCCATATTTATTACACATTCCATATTTATTATACCAAAACTTGTGAATATTCTAATACACTGCATGTTAACTTGTGCCCCGGGGGCATTAGTTAGCATTTGCCTTATATATATGTTTCTATTTTGTAATAGTTTATTTTTAATGAAACTCTTTGTAGACCACTTTTGTATGAAAAATATAGGGAGTCATTATTCAAAAGGTTCGTTTCCGACCTCCAAAACTTATGAGCCGGCCCTGTGAAATTACCATGGAAGAAAACAAACTCTACATTGTACAAATATTGGATAATGATAGAGTATCTCCCCTCTTGTACGGGAATACCATATCTCCCCAATAACATAACCACTCGAAGACATAATATTTAATCAGTCAAATGCATGACACTTCCAAAAATGGCATAACATTCTTATTATTATTATATTAAACATAAACACTTTTTAAACGGTATAACATAATCACTCGAAAGCATAACACTTTTCAAAAATGTCATAACACTATGGTGTCACCTTAAAAAAGTGTTGTCATTATTACAGTGTCCCCCTAAAATGAAAGAATATAACCACTCGAAGGCATAATATTTAACCATTCAAAGACATAACTAAGTCCGTTCCGCTTTCTTTTTCAAAAAGAAGATAATTTCAAGCTCAAATACAATAAAAATAAAAAATAATTTTTTAATTTTTTTGGTACCGTTTAAAAGATCTCAATGAGATCTATCAAACAAGATTCATATTGGTAGAAAAATTATTTGCGTAAATATGTGATTTTTAAACTTAAAATTACCTTCCTTTTCTAAAAATTCATTTTTTAAGAAATCGAAACACCCACACTCTTATAGGGGATACCTAAGGTGCTCCCAAATTTTTTTCTTCCTTTGTTCGGAGACAACAGAACATAAGATCATCTATTCCGTCTGACCCAAAAAAAAAAAACAGAACATACGATCTGGAAATTTCATTATTCAAACGACTGGCAAGGTTCTGATCTAATGAAAACTCATTCAGCTGCTATGTGTGTTCATCAATAATAGAAAGATCTTTTGATCTTTGGTGGTACTTTAGGATTCGTACGTCTTCATCAAACTTCCACCAATTACGGGGCAAAAAAAAGGTTGAGCCCACCTACATAAAATTAATTCACCACAGATACGAGGTTCCATCAAAGAAACAATGCACACCCACATAAACAAAAGGGAATGACTTCTGTGTCCCCGATCATTCTGGAAATGCATGTTACAAAATCCAACCTCTATAACTTAAAAAAAGAAAAAGAAAAAAAAAACAAGCCATCAATTATTTCTACACACTACACGCACTAAAGATTACAGCTCAAGCCACTGATCATAACCAAACACTCTAATAACAAACATTGGCCCTTCAGAAATGTAGCTCTTCCACCATCTAACAACTGGGCAATCTTCTACATTTGAAAATGGATCAACACATCCAAATTCAACACAAAATAAATTACTATTCCTCACAGCATACCTTTACATGACTATCTCTGGCTTCAAAATGCTGGATTTAATTTCTTTGTGTGGCAAAACAACACCCCCGTTGCTGTAAATCTCATCGCAGACATGAACATCCTCACCGAGTATGGTCATGTTCTCCACCCGGGCCCACTGCCCTACAGTAGAGTGCCAACCGATGATACTACTGGAAATGCATGCGTGTTTTTTGACACGTACCCCACGCATGATCGTGCAGCGGGAGAGTCTAACTCCTGACTCGACTACACAGCCTGGCCCAATTGCAACGTCAGGTCCAATCAAACACGCTTCTCCGATTTTCGAGGTCTCATCCACCAGAACGTTTCCAACAATGTGGGCTCCAACAGCCAATTTAGATGAAGATTTCTTTCTCAAGGAGTCTAGGTAAAGTCTGAGACCGGTAATGTAGTCTCTCGGTTGCCCAATGTCCATCCAAAAGCCAGGTAGAACCATGGCGTAAAGCTTTTTCTCTGCTGCAATTTTTGGGAATACCTCCTTTTCGATTGAGGTGGGCCTCAGTTGAATACGATCAAGAACAGATGGGTCCAGCAAGTAAATCCCAGCATTTATCTTGTTACCCACGAATATTTTGGGTTTTTCTACAAATTTCTCAACTTGCCCAGTTGATTCTTCCGTGACAACCACACCGTATTTTGATGGCTCGTCAACCTGTATCAACAACCAAAGAGTTACAAAATGTCCTAAAAAGAGAAATCCAGGGAATAACTGATAACAGGAAATGTAGGGATTCAAGTTTACCTTGGTTACCATTATGGAAGCTTCACCTCCATGGGATTTGTGGAATTCGATAATCTCTTTGAAAGGGTATTCACTAATAACATCACTGTTAAGAACAAAAAATGGCTCACCAGAATCATCTATCAATTTGTCCCTAGCCAGAGCCAGAGGGCCTGCAGTGCCAAGTGGATCGGTCTCTTGTGAGCAGGTGATCTTTATTCCAAGTTTTGTCTCAAATTCCTTTAAGAAGTTCAACATCACCTGCAGAAACAAGTGTTTTTTTCCAAACAGTGAGAAAGTTCTGCAAATAATGTCACATTAGAAATGTCTAAGCACCACATTAATGTTGTTGAAGCAAAGAGGGCCACCTATGAAGCACGGGTACTTCGGAAATGTTGCCGTACGCGTACTGGATACGTACCCGCACCGGGTACGGCGTGGGTACGGCAAAAAACGTACCCGGTATGGCAAAATTGTACCGGGTACTTTTGGTATCTTTGGGTACGGCATGGGTACGGCGTTGGTACGCCGTGGGTACTTCGTGGGTACGTTTTAGCCTGGATGAAGAAGAGAGAGAGAGAGAGAGGGGGGGACGAAGAAGAAGAGCTGTTGGCTTCGATTCTTCTGGCTGCGATTGAAAGAGAGAGAGAGAAAGAGCTGCTCCTGCCGCCGATTATTGCCAGAGCTGATGCGCCGATGACTGGTACAAGAAGTACTAGAGCTGCTGCTTTTTTTTTTTGAACCGATGCTGCTGCTGTTTGTTTTAGTATGAGGGCTAGAGCATTCTAGTATTTTGTTGGGCCATTTATTCTTGGGTTGGGCCACTATTTCTTTTGAGCTCTATTCTTTTAATTTTATTCTATGGACTCTATTTTTTTTGGATTCCATTTTTTCTATGTCAAAAGTAAAAAAAAAACTTATTATCCAAAAAAATGATATATAAATAAATATTTTGGTAAAATGGGTTTATATTTCATTATATGCAATAAAAAATAGTAAAAAATTATATATATATATATATATATATTCGCCGTACCCATACCCTACCCGTATACCCTACTTTTTTGGAATTTTGCCGTTTTCCGTACCCGTACCGCGTACCGTACCGCGTACCGGTACCCGTGCTCCATAGAGGGCCACTGAATTTCACCTCTGGTTGGTAATTGATAGCTAGAACAACTTCAGTCACTCCAACAGCCTTTAGAGCCTCAATCTGTTAAAATAGAAACACAGATCATATACACACATAGTAAGCAGTCACCTATACAAAGGGGAGAAGGGAAGGAAGCTCGGCAGTTGGGACAATTTTTACAGCACAAGAATCAGAAAAAGGTTCTAGCGTATGTAGATGTGTGCATACTGCATATAAAAGAAGGCTTTTACTAAGAATTTCACTGGTACCAAAAGTTAAAGATATGATTATTTAACAAACAAATAACTCCCCTATAATACATATAAGTCAAAGATTGATTATCATCAATAAACAAAGATTGACTGCAAAATTCAAGAAATAAGACGTATCAAGGCACAAGCTTAGGATTTGGAACGTCTAGAGAATTTTACAGGAACTACCCATTTCGCCATTGGGGACTTGAAAAGAAGAAAAAATAAGCAAAAGAAACTTTAGAAAGGAAACCAGAATTACTATGAGCATTCTTGATCTTACAAGTACCATTTATCATATATGAGGAAAAGTCAGAGAAACAAAGACTGACTAACAAGATCTTACCTGATGTAGGATCATGGGCTTGTTAGCAAAATCAACAAGGGGCTTAGGAACACTAAGCGTCAATGGTCTCAGCCGAGTACCGAAACCTCCAACCAGAATAAGAGCCTTCATTGTGAGATGCCCTGCTTATCCCGTCCATTAAACGGTCAGAATCTACCACAAGTTTTTCACAAACTAACAAACAGCGCAAAAGTAGAAGTTCGTCATTTCATTAGCAGATCCAAAGTGCTCAGTAAATGTGAGAATCACCAGAATTTAAGAAGCCTGTAGTTCCCAAAAAACTTGCTCTAAATGGATGCTCCCCCAACAGAAAACAAAGTAAATGAAACCTCAACCCCATCATCACGTTGAGTTTGGCGATTCTTGTTTTCAGTACTCCATGTTCCCAACAAGGTAACAACATAGACCATTTGATCATCTCTCTTTATTTTACAACGAATACCGGTCTCCCTTGATAGCTAAGTTCTTAGCACGAGCCAAAATGAAGTTTTGGAAGTTGCAGGGAGCTCCTAAAATGGTGCCGCTCCCACCTTGGGAGCCCGCTTTTGCGCTCCTAAGTAAGGAGCTTGACGGGAGCTCGCTCCTTACAAAGATGGGAGTTTTTGTATGATATTTGTATAGAAAACCAAGGATTTATCACTTGGCTTTATTAATTAGTCTTCAATGAACTCATATATCTGGCCTAAGTCATGATATCTTGAAAAGAAAATCATATGTTGTACCACCAGCCCATTTCTTACACTTATGGAGGACTGGGCCTATATTTTTACTTCATAAATTTTTGTACTTTTACAGTGGAATACTCTATGCTACATTATTTTCATAATATATGCACACGCTCCTCTCACGCTCCCAACCTTGGGAGCTTCTATATTCCCTCGCTCCCCCGCTCCCGCTTCGTGCAACTAAGGTATGAACAGAGAGTCAGAAGGGGATCTTTTTAAGTCTCTCCTATCCATCACTCCAAGAAGTCAGAACTAATTACCACAAGTTTTCTCATGGACAGCAGCAAGTCCATCGATGAAGATTTGGCCAGCAATATCCCAAGTACACGATACGCAAGTATCCATTAAACCATATACCATCTGAGTTGACTTTTTGAATTTAGTTTTGATCATAGCGAAAGCCAGTTGCAACTAAAGGATCTGTTGCAGATTGGAAAATAAAACAAGTGGAGGCTCTCACAGAAGAAGTAACGTTTAAGAAGTTTTCTTCCTTCTAACCTTGTTGATCTATAGGTGGCAATCCCAACCCATATTTGTTTGACCCGTCCAATCTGCCCACATATAACCCAACTCGCCCATATGGGTTCATGGTTGAACCCATATTAACCCATATTTATATGGGTTTAAGTGGGTTAAAAATGGGTTCAATATAGGTTGAAACTAAAGACCCAAAGAAAATCTAAAATTTCCGTATGTAGGCTTTTGACGTACGGGAAAGGAATTTTCTTGATCTCCCTCTCGTTCTTTTACTCCCTAGAAAGAAATTTTCAATTTTTTTTAGAAAATGGGTCAATATGGATGGTTGGATTGCTAAACTGAAGTTCAGCTGCAAACGAAGAATATTAATGGACGAGATAAACTTATTCACGGAGGCTCTGTGAACAATGCCCCCGAAGCGGTGCAATTTTTATCATCCATTCGTGCAATCAATTTGCTGAGATTCATTTTCAATTATAATTTTTTATCTTTTCGATTCCTTTCGTTGAGACGAATCAATAAACTACAAAAAATATTAGGGTAAAAGTAAAAAAAATTTACTTTTTTGATTTTCTTGTCGAGACGAACTAATAGGGGAAAAAATTTATCGCAAAACAAGCAAATACAAAAAAAAAATTGAATAGAGACCAAAAAAAAAATCACTTGACCTTTTAATCCAAACCTAAGCGGTGGCTTCAGCTTTTCGTAAGTCTCTCTCTGCATACATAAACTAACCATATTTTGTAACCATATTCTTGTACAAACATCATTGATTTTAATAGTAAAATTTGTGTTTTTTTTTTAAGGCATGACTTGGAGTTTTTTTTTTTTTTTCTTATTGATTGTGAAAGGTTCGTAGAAGTGGTATTTTTGTTTAGCAAGTTTGAGTTTCAATACAAGGGAATTAGTTTATTATTAAAAAATAAAATAAAATAAAAAGGGAAGCGGGTCGGTTCGGGTTTGACTTGACCCATATTCGACCTGTCCATATTTGACCCGCAACCTATTTCAACCCGCTCGTTTGTCGCCTCTAATTTATACATTCAGACTAATCATCCCAAAACTGAGGATAAAACAAAAAGCTAAGAAAACCCTCTAAGGACGTAAAAAATAATGCACGTATATAGAAGAAAAGCACAATTTATAGGAATTATTTCAACTAAATTAAGCAAAATGGCGATCAGATTTTGGCGACATTCTCAAAGAGCTCTTGAAATCATGCACAAAGCGCAGAAAATAGGTCAGTCACAGAGAATAAACCGATCAAATTCAGTTCGAAGAACCAATTAACAAAATGCCTATTAAGAGCATGATTACAAGATAATTTACCTTAGATCCGAAGGTGGAGTGAGTTAAAAGGAAACGAGGACGAGCAGGCTTCAACAAATGATTCTGACTCGGACCGAGTCAGAATTTCCCTCGCTCGCTCTCTCTCTAACCCAACGGTATCCACCGGGGTCTTTTGGGACTTGTTCGAAGGGCGTCGGTGGAAACGAGCCTTTCCACGCAAATATGCAATCATAGGTGGATATGCTATATATAGAGCTTGATATGCGTCCGCGTGCTCATAATTTTAACCAAAGCGGACTTGAAAATTATTAAAATATTAATGACAAGAAATACAAAGTCGGGAAAGAGAGGTCGGGGGGGGGGGGGGGGGGGGGGGGGTGTTTGTGTGTGTGGAGGGTACACGTCCGTATGGGGTAAGGCTTTTTGATCTCGAGATGTACAATGGATGCATATGATCAATAAGAATAAATTTGAATATAAAATATAAATGTAGGAGTATTTTTTTTTCCCTTTTCAAAAAAATGTATGGCAAGTGGAATAAAGTCTATTTGGTGTCTCCTTTATATTCTTATGTATCAATTGGGGGATGGTGCTGTGCAGTAGTGTGCGCAGTACCGTGCTGCGCACCTCTAAGTCGTCAGATCGTGCATTTGATTACTCGGATCTCATCTCGGCAATGAATGACTTTCGATCGTTAGTTGCCGAGATGAGATCTGAACCGTCGGATGCACGATCCAACAGCTCGGAGGTGCGCATCACGGTGTTGTGCATCTTATTGCGCAACACCAATCCGAAGTCCCCCATGCACATGGACAGCGTTCGATTCTCATAAGCACTCATTCCCCTCCCCAAGTCCCCTATGATAGAGTAAATTATGATTATCGAATGGAAAAAGAAATGTATGCTTAAATTTGAATTTAATGGGTGTTAATTGGACACAAGTTTTTGAGTTGTGTCCCCAAAAGTTGTTCAATCCACAAAACGACCACTTAAAATACAAAAATACTAGGTGTACAATTATCCAAACACAACTCCTCATATACACATGAGTCCTACATGTTAAATATGTGTGGAACCCATGTAAATGGCACAAAATAATTATCTGTCATAAAATATGAAACTTTTTTTGGCCATAAATTGAAAGACACATTGTAAATGCCACAACATTCTTAAAAATTGAAAGGACTCAAAAGGATTCAAAGAATTTAATTAGAAAATTATAATCATTCATTACAAACCAATCATTTGTAAACGTGAGTTTATTTAGAAGATTGAATCATAATGAATTGATTAATTTGAACGGATTTCAAATATAAATTATCTGATTTACTAATACAAATCTTTCACGGTTACCTCCCGTAGGATTTTAGGCTATGTCTAGTCTCTATGTAGCTAAAAATCCTCACCGATCAGATAATAGTTATAGCCTACATAAACTATTGTCTCACCGACTAGCTAATCAAACGCGAGTCCTTACTCAACGAATTTCAACATTAGTTTATCTTTTAAATGGGATCGTAAGTACAACGATTCGTTACTCAAATAGCCAAATGCGCAAATGTAAAGTACACCCAAATTCAAAAAACAACATATGCTTGTCGAATGGCCAACAAAGATAACTCGGAACTTATGGTTCTAAAAGCAGGACTTGGGCAAGTTTGGACCAGGTGCTTGAAGAAATTGGAGAAATCTAGTGGTGGTGGTTAGCTTAACGAAGAAAGGGCAACTGTTTTTATCGCATGGGACCAAGGGATTTTTGTTGGTCCTATGTTATACCACAGTTGCTTTTATGTGTGTGACCAGTAGCGGAGAGAGCTAAGGACCAATGGGGATCTCGGGTACTGGCTCCCCCTGTTTTCTTTTCTTTTTTTCAATCGTTAGAACCACCTTTAGGTAGGAATGATAAACGAGCCAAACAGGTAATTGATAAAGTTTAGTTTGATAACTTAACGAGTTTCAAAATTATGTTCGAGCTTAGATTGTTTTTTAGACAAGCCGATCTCAAACAAGTTTAATCGTGCCACATGAGCCGATTTTAAGTAGCTTGAAGTTTTTATACATAATAATAAGCCAAATGAGCGGAGTAGTAGCTTTTTCAAACTTGATTTGAAACCTTAATGAGCTTTAAAAAAAGAGTAAATTTTCGTAGTAGTCCCTATAGTTTTACGGTTGTCTCACTTTCATCCCTCTAATTTCAAAGTGCTCGAATTTCATCCTTGTAGTTTGTTTTACGTCTCAATTTGGTAAAATCATTAACGGTGTTAACGAAACTAACGGAAAAATATGATTAAAAAATTAAGTTCTCCAATTTTCAATCCGGTTGAACCGGTGCGAAAATCTTATTTTTTTGATCATTTTATTCTAAATGGTCGAAATGACTTTTTGGCTCTAAGGCCTTTCAACGAGCACCCGAAGACTCCTTATTTAGTTTCAGGTCTCTCTTAGGGTGCTCATTGAAAGGTCTTAGAGCCAAAAATCCATTATAACCATTTAAGATAAAATGATCAGAAAAATAAGATATTTGCACCGGTTCAAACAGATTAAAAATTAGAACACTTAATTTTTTAACTATATTTTTTAATATATAAACGGTGTAAAAAAATAAGTGTTCCAATTTTCAATCCATTTGAACCGGTGCGAATATCTTATTTTTCTGATTATTTTATCTTAAATGGTCATAATGGATTTTTGGCTCTT
Source organism: Rhododendron molle (assembly GCA_025413875.1). Classification (NCBI taxonomy): domain Eukaryota; kingdom Viridiplantae; phylum Streptophyta; class Magnoliopsida; order Ericales; family Ericaceae; genus Rhododendron; species Rhododendron molle. The sequence goes on from CM046390.1 coordinate 24,221,570, forward strand.
AGACCTTTGAATGAGCGCCCTAAGAGAGCGCTGAAACTAAATAAGGAGTTTTCGGATGCTCGTTGAAGGGCCTTAGAGCCAAAAATTCATTATGACAATTTAGGATAAAATGATCAAAAAAATAAGATCTTCGCGCCGGTTCAACCGGATTGAAAATTGGAGAACTTAATTTTTTAATCATATTTTTCCGTTAGTTTCGTTAACACCGTTAACGATTTTACCAAATTGAGACGTAAAACAAACTACAGGAACGAAATTCGAGCACTTTGAAACTAGAGGGACGAAAGTGAGACAACCATAAAACTACAGGGACTACTACGAAAATTTGTCCTTAAAAAAATGTTTAAGTTTGGTTTGTTTATGTAACAAATCAATCTTGAACAAGTTTTTAACGAACGAACACAAGCTCATATTCGAATAGTTTTGTTCGTTTACCCGCTCTAACTCTCATAGAAGAGAAAGCACCCCTATGGGTTTGAACCCTAGCCTCCACTAAGAGAGTTTGTGGGCAATAACATTGAGCTAGAAGCTCGTTGGTCCTCCTGGGTCTTGGTTTGTTTGTTTTTCAGTTATATTGTAACGACCTTGATTTTTTGTCAATAAAAATTTCGCTAAAAATTTGAATTTTATTTTAATACTTGGATTTCATTTTTAACATCCAAAAATCGGGCGTTATTGACTTATAAAATTTTGTTATTTTATTTGAAAATTCTTTATTTATTTTATAAATCCCTTTTAGCGATTAATAATCCGTCGTAATTAGGTTTAATGACTTAGGAGATTGGTATTCATCGCCCGGGCATTAAGGTCATTTTTTAAAGATGAGTATGCCTATTAAGACCTTGGTATAGTTACTTGGTAATTGTAGTAAAATCCTAGATTTATATTTCTCGGCTGTAAATCCTACATGGCAATCGATTAGTTAGCAACCCTAACTACCGTTTGGCTTAATTACTTTTTCCTAACCTAGAGCGTTGCATCAATGTCAAAGTGGTTAAATTTTGGTCTTTGCCTTGACCATTGACTTGATAGCCTCGCCTGGGCGTCGGCTCGCTGTCGCGCCTGCCTTGCCTTGGCGTCGGCTCGCTGTCGCGTTTGCCTTGCCTTGCCTTGGCGTCGGGTCGCTGTCGGGTCTGCCTCACCTAGGCGTCGGGTCGCTGTCGGGTCTGCCTCGCCTAGGCGTCGGGTCACTGTCGGGTTGCTCTACCTTGGCTGCCATCGGGTTCTGCCTTGGCGTCGGGTCGCGCCTTGCTTTTGCCTTGGCGTTGCTGGGCTGCCTTGCTCTGGCCTTACCTTGGCTACACCTTGGCCACCGCTTTGCTACCGGGCTGCCTTGGCCACTGCTTGACTAAGGGCCACCTTGGCCACTGCTTGGCTAACGGGCCGCCTTGGCCACCGCCGCTTTCTAGAGGCGCGCAGCCTTTGCTTTGCCCGCCGCCTTAGCCATTGCTTGGCCACTGGTCGCTTAGCCACCGCTTTGCTAGCGGTGGGCTGGCTCTGCCCGGGCTGCCTTGGCCATCCGCTTTGCTAGCGGTGCGCCGCTTGCAGCTAGCGGGCCACCTTGCCAGCCGTGCAGCTAGCGGGCCGCCTTGGCCACTCCTTTGCTAGTGGGCCACCTTGGCCACTGCTTTGCTAGCAGGCCGCCTTGACCACCGCTTTGCTAGCGGGCTGCCTTGGCTACGCTCACGCCTTGGCCACCGCTTTGCTAGCAGGCTGCCTTGGCCACGCTCACTCCTTGCCTTGGCGTTTGGCACCGTCGGGCTTTAATATTCCGTTATTAGGCGATTTCCTACTAAATAAAATCAAAAATACCACTCGAGCAATGAAAGCCTAGATTAAGTATCGTTAGTCTTTAACCGATTAGTTAGAATAGCCTAATGCCCATTTAGCCTAATCACTTCTCCCTAACCCTTGATTAACCCTTTGAACCGTTTGAACCTTTTAGCCATCGACCATTGGACAATAGCATTAGGGTTATCTTTACCCATTGGATAATAGGAGAACCTTGGTTAATCTCCCTAAGTACGAGATTAGATTAGTTTAGTGCTTAATTGCAAAGTATTATACTTTTTAGTATTAACCGTTGGATAATAACCGTTAGGAGATTCTTTACCTATTGGGCGATAGACTAGAATCCTAGCCATCATTACCCATTGGTTATTGACCGCTAGGGAAACCATTATCCATTGGATAATAGTTTTACTTGCCAACCAAGTACTAGATTTATTAAAATACTAGATTTGGCCATGTGTGTAATGGATTAAAATAGAATTTAGGACTTGGTACTTGAAAGTAGTAGATTAGTTTAATAGATATTGGATTTTGGTATATCTAGACTAGATATTGTAGTACTTGTTTGTATATATTATATGTGTACTTGTGTGTGTATATATATATATATATATTATTGTAAGTAACACATGTGTATTGTGAAAATCTTGTAAAGTACTTTAATTCTTTTATCCATTGGATAAAGAAGGTTAGGGGAATTATTACCCCTTGGATAATAGCTATACTTGCCAATCAAGTATTAGGGTTAATAAAATAATAAGATCTTCCATGTGTGTCAATTGAATAAACTAGAATTAATACATTAGGTTAATATTATAAGGACTTGTACTTTGAAAGCATTAGAATAGTTAATTAGATATAGGATTTGGCAATATCTATCCTAGATTGTGTGGTACATGTGTATATATATATTTATATGTACTTGTATGCATATATATATGTATATATATATATATATATATTATATTGCAATGTGCATGTGTGTTATTGTATATTATAATTAGAAAATCTATTTTGCTTGAAAATATAGATTTTATGATTGACCCATTGTACTTATATATATATTAGTATATATATACTACTTCCAAGAGTGTACAAGTGGGAAAGAGAGAGAGAGAGGGAGAGAGAGAGATTGCCGAGAGAGAGAGGAGAGAGAGAGAGAGCCGAGAGAGATGGGAGAGATAGGAGAGAGGGAGAGAAAGATATATTGTACTTTCTAGGATTTTCTTCTACCAAATCTAAGTTATATATATATGTACTTTGTACCAAAGGGAGAGAGAGAGAGAGAGAGAGAGAGAGAGAGAGGCCGAGAGAGAGGGAGGGAGAGAGAGAGAGAGGCCGGATGAGAGGGAGAGAGAGTGTGTGATGTGGGCAACTTGTACTCTTCCAAATCTAGTCCAAATCCTTGATCAATCTTCTTACCTCATCATGTACCACCATATCTAGGGTTTTATACTTCCATATCTAGCTTAAATCTCCTAATAAGTACTAACCCTAGAATTTCTTATTTGATCAAAGGACTAGACAAGACCAAAACCCCATTAGAATAACCTAGTTTTGTCCTAGTTCTTGGAGTGAAAGCAAAGCAATATCCTTAGTAGCCATGCAAGCCTAGGTTTTAGGATTTTTCTTGCAAGCAAGCAAGATTTGATGAAATAAAAAAATAAGATATAGAGAGAGAGGGAAATTCGGCTACGGAGAGAGAGAGGGAGTTCTTGGCCTATAAATAGCAAGCCACTTCTTCATTTGAACACACACCATTCCATTCTCCAACTTCTTTCTTGAAAGCATAACTTGTTCTTGATGTTCTTGGCTTATTCTTGAGCTTTCTTTCCATCTCCGCCACTAAACCACCATACGACCATCACCTCGATCCTAAAGTAGTAGTAGTATAGGTTACGATCTAGTTTCGAGAGAAACCTTTCTCTTTCGAAGCTATCGGAAGCTTATCGTAAGCCGTTACGCCGTTCGAGTGCCGACTTTCTTTCCGTCGTATTTCCGTAGTCTTTTTCTACCGCCAAGAAGAAATGTAGATTTTTCCGATCTACTCTTCCTAAGTATACGTGATTTTATGTTAGTATAGAGTTCTTCGAACCTACTTATCCTAAGTATAGTTGTATGCATGTTTGAATTAAATGTAGACTTTTCTTAACTACTTTCTCTAAGTATATAGTAGTGTATGAGCATGATAATGTAGTTAATCCTTAACTACTTTCTCCAAGTATATGTAGTACTTGTATTATTGTTTGCATGATCTTATTCTTCGAACCATTTTCTCTAAAAACGTAAAGTTAGTTGTGGTATTTAGCTTGTAGAACTTTCTTGTTTAAAGTACGTAGTTACTTTGATCTTATGGCTACTTGATTGCTTGATTGCCTAATTGCTACGTGTTTGTATGAACTCGTCAATAAACATATGTTGTCTTGAAAAGAGGATTAAACGTTTTCGCTTAAAGATAAAGTGTTGTTTCAAAACCAAGTATTTGTATTTTGACCTTTCAAAGGATATAAGCTTGATGGCATGTTGATTGCTTTACTTGCGGAATGAACAAGCATGACTAAATAGAGTTGGATGATCTTGCTAGTTTAGTTTCAAGATTTCTTTGAATGAGTTGTACTTGTTGCGAAGCCCCGCCGCGGAGTCTATGCATGATTACGAGACACAAAAATCGAGAAAGTAGAAACATGTCACCTAGGGTGTGGATAAAGAAAATAATTGGACTTGGTAAAGAGGATTTTGGAAACTACGTAATAGCCGGACTTGGTAGCCTTACGTTGGTGTGCGTTGCCAATGGAGCCGGACTTGGTAGCTTCATTGGTGAGGTGGGCTTGGTTATCCGCGGAGAGGAGCTAATGCAAGAGTTGATGTGATAACGTGGCCGGACTTGGGACTTGGTAGCCATTGTGGCCAATAAGCCGGACTTGGTAGCCATTGTGGCCAATGAGCCGGACTTGGTAGCTCATTGGTGTGTGCGTGTGATTTTTGGAAATGATAGATGAGACACAAAACGATAAGTCACGTAGGAGAAACACACGGAAACATGACACCAACGATAGATAGCGAATGCGGATGTGGCATTGTTGTTGTTATTGTTATATTAATGCATGTGTTGTTATGACTCTTTATGATATATGCATGACTTGCTATTTGTAAGTTAAAGGTTAGTAGGTTTTGGATTATTCTATTGAGCTTTCAAGCTCATGGTGTTGTTTTATGTGACCCTGACATATTATACTGGTGGCGACGCTGGTATAATGTGTCAGACTTGTTAGATGAACAAGGGGAGCTGTATACCTTGGAGGCCTTTGGAGCTGAGGAACTTGCTAGGAGGGAAGAAGAGAAGGAGCTGTAGATAACCTTAGATTATCCCCTTTTTTGTTGAATAAAAGTACTCTTGTGAGAATTATATTGTAATAATGAGCTAGACTCTCCTTAATTTATTCAATAAAAATATTTATTTAACGTACCCAAAATTCGGGGCGTTACATATATTTCTTTCCTCCCTATTTAAATATCTCCTATGTAATTTGGTGTAAGAAAATAAAAAATATATATGTAAAATCATACTCCCTCCGTCTCTTTTTAAGTGTTTTGTTTTGTAATTCTAACTTATTAAAAAAATATCAGCATTATACCTTTCACATCAACTTTTTTCTCCACTTTCTCATCATTACACTTTTACTCACTAACTTTTCAAAATAGAATATACTTTTAGGGGCAAAATGGAAAATTCTCTAACTTTTACCCACTAACTTTACAAAATAGACACTTATTAAGGGACAACCCAAAATGGAATAACGGACTCTAAAAAAGAGACGGAGGGAGTACTATTATTTAGGGTTTAAAAATGCATAAATTTTAGTAGGGGACATTTAAAGTGCAACAGGGGGAGTAAATAATATCTTAAAAACTACTGTACTTTTTAATCAAGTTTACAGGCTTACAACCTAGCAGTCAGGTTCATTAGGGCCCGTTCGGCTAAATAAGCCAACTGGCTTATTTTTTTGTCTTTATTTAATTTTTTTGTATTTTTTAGTTTTTGAGCATTTTTTTGGAGATTATTGCATCATCATGACAAAAGAAATCTAAAAAGTAAAAAATTACGATCGAAACCTAATTTTTTGAATAAAGACAAAAAAAAGCCAATAAGCCAATTTTTTCGTCATTATTAAAAAAATTGGATTTCGATAATAATTTTTTACTTTTTAGATTACTCTTGTCATGACGATGCAATAATCTCCAAAAAATTGACCAAAAACTAACAAATACGATTTTTTTTAATAAGAACAAAAAAATAAGCCAGTTGGCTTATTTAGCCAACCTTGGAATTTCACCCCATGGTCATGTAGCGCTAGAGACGGAGCCACACTACGGCGTACGGGGGCCACGGCCCCCGGGTGGTTTCGAATTTTTATAATTATTTTAGTTTTTTTTTTAAATATCAAAATTATTGTGAGAACATATGCTTCGAATGGAGGATGAGTTTCTCACAAATGCTTTGGTTATATTTAATGAGAAAGAAATTACTGCGACAATTAGTTTCGACTCAATCATAAATGACTTTCGGATCTAAGATATCATTAAATTTCATTTTGATACATGCTTGGGGTATAACATATTGGAAAACTTTTATTTTTTTTCATCTATAATTTAGTTGTTTTGGGTTTGTAGAGATCACCTGCTTTTGATTTGTAAAGTTCTCCTAGATAATGTGTCTGAAGAAACGAAAAAAGAAGAAGTAATTCACGTTGTTCAGCCACAGATTGTGACTTACATCCAGGGGAGAAGGTAGGAGAAGTTTTATTCATGGATTGCTGTAATACAACACCCTAAATATAAATACACATGACATGTGATCAATAAGGGATACAATCCCATAACTTCAGCCACCAGTTAAGCAAGAAATCACCTCAATATTGGTAGCTAATCTAAATCACACATAATATGGAAAGATTTTCCCCTTCTCCAACATGTAATAGGTATTATTTTGTCATTCAGATATTTTATATTCTTGAACATTGGAATTTCAAAATTTTTATTGTTCATGTTGTGACCGGCCCCCTCGTATAAAAAATTCTGGTTCCGTCCCTGTGTAGCGCTAGCTTTTCTGAAACGTGAGGTTTAGGATTTGCCTCTAATAAATAGTAAGAGATTGCTACGCTGTGCACTAAGGTGGTGCCGTGATGACGGCCCGTCCTCCCGGACGGTAGCTATAGCTCGAACCGGACATTCCACAGGCGGATTTGGAGTCCCTATGGTCACGCCCAAGGGTGGTTGCTATGCTGGTTGCCCCCTCCAGCTCTTTTTGATGATCAAAAATAGTAAGAGATTGACCCTCTTAGTAATATTAACATGCTATTGTACGGCACACAAAAAAAGAAAAAAGAAGAAGCTATTTTCAGTCTAGCCAGCCTCAAAGTAAAGGGGTTTTTCCCAAGTGATGTACCCGATATATCAGATTATTATATATACATCAAAACTGTCACAAGCTGCTTATATATACAATGACAGAACCAGGATTTTACCCTAATAGTGATGAAATATATACTAGAAAAATCTAGTGGTGGCGGGACTATATAAGTTGGGCATAATTTTTTTTTTTTACATATAATAATTATATTTTCTAAAATTCTTGTCGTGGCGGTCGCCGCCACTAGACTCCTGATCCCATTCTTGTATATATATATATATATATATATAAAAGAAAAAGAAGAAGAAGAAGCCGTTGCAAGCCAGCTGTTTTTTTAAATCATCTTCAACAGGTTTATTCATTCGAGATATAAAAAAATAAAATAGAATAACAACAGGTTTATTCATATTCACTTCTAAACAGTTGTATCATGCAAAAGAACCCAATTAATACGGACTGGTAGTAGGAGTATCTTGTTATGGTCTTTCCACGGACTATAATTAAGAACGTGTCTATTTCTACTCCAACCACTCACATGCCGGAAAATCGTTGACAACGACTTCCGAAGCAACCCAGGGCTGGGGTTGCATCCGGCCAGTACTGAATTGATTGGATGTTCCCCTCCCGGCCTCCCCTATACATTCTTCTCTCCTTTTATTTCTTTTGCCAATTGAGGCCAGTTGAACTAAGGTCAATGTTTTTTAAGTATTTATTTTTTGTTTTACGAGATAGATTATTTTTTTATATTATATTATTTTTGATTTAAAAAATAACTATTTATTTAAAAATAATTACTTATTTTAGTTAGTAGAACACTCTTTAAATATATGATAATATAATTGGGTGAGACGTGTGTAATTTGTAACCTTTTGTGCTAGACAAGTAGTGACGGCCATCATTACCCCATGTCTCTTATTACGAGTTTTTATTTATTTATTTATTTATTATATGGGTCTGCACTTCTATGTTTTTACTAAAAAATTAAATACAAATACGTCAATATTAAAATTTTCGGTCGTATATATGAAAGAGTGATTGGGTTGCTTATATGGATAGTAATTGAGTACGATTGAAAAAAGGTTAGGAATTAGGATGCTTCCTATATGCCTACAAAAAGGAGGAAGTTTCTGTGAAGAGTTCCATTTCTTGATTGAGAGTACAATCGAAAAAAGTTAGGACCAGTGTTTTGGCCTCCGAGAACCAACTCGTCTCAACACGGTTTTCATCTCTCAACTCTCTCTCTCTCTCTCTCTCCTTATTAGTACTCCAAAAGTCTCCCTCAAAATGTTTACCAAACAAAGGCGGAAAGTGGAAACAGTAATATCAACTATGAGAAACTGAAAGACTCTGTTTGAATATAGCATTGGTGGCATGGAAGAATTTGTGCATGACAAAAGCAAGCAAATTAAGAAAACCGAAAAAAGAAAATTAGCTTCATAATTCTTCCATTTTTTTCCCCCTTCCGTCTCTGCATAAACCCATGTTCCGAAAATAACCTTAACATGCTTTACGCTTTATCTTTTCGAGCTTAATTGGAGACGTATGTATAAATTGGTTCTGGACATCTTGAGTATTACTAGGAAAAAAAAAACACATACACAAACACACAAAATATCACGTACGTAGTGCGTGTAATGCCCCGACTTTTCGGGAGCAAAATAAAATGATTTCTTAAGAAAATTTTGCTAAATAAACATAATTTTCCAAAATAAAGATTTAGTTATTACAATCTCAAGGGAATCTACTGATTCAAAATACATTAACTTCAGAGCTGACTCTAGACTTGATACGAATCCTAAGCATCCTCGATCTTCGCTACTGATATTCTTTTCGTGTCGAACTGCATCATCGTTGAATCTCCTCCATTGAATCCTGCGCCCTTTAGCAAATTGATCGCCGAAGCAATCGATTTGCCAGAATACGAACGTATTCGTGAGTGATAAATCACCCAGTAGAATAATCCAACCCAACCACCCCTCTTACAATTACAGCTAGCAAGTAAAACAGGATAATCATGATGCGAATAAGTAAAACAGAGATTTTTCACGTCAACCAGTTCATTACTATCCATTAGCCTAACGTGTGATCCAAAATCTCCCTACGAGATCTTTCCTCCCCAACCGCTAGCCATGCTCGGTCCCATGAGATCACTTCCCTTTGCCACAGATAACCTAAGTTATATATTGAGTGTGCAACCCAATGACTACAACACAACTAGGGCTCGCCTATCTTATATACCACATCACAATCATCACTGGACACACCCCAGTCTATCAACTCACCAATGGATACACGCCAGTCTACCACCACAAAACATCACTGGACACACGCCAAGTTTTATCGTCACAAAATATCTCTGGAACACTCGTCAGGTTTTATTAACATAAAACGTCACTGGACCACCGCCAGGTTTTATCGTCACAAAACATCACTGGACCATCCGCCAGGTTTTATCGTCACAAAATATCTCTGGAACACTCGCCAGGTTTTATCAACATAAAACGTCACTGGACCACCACCAGGTTTTATCGTTACAAAACATCACTGGACCATCCGCTAGGTTTTATCGTCACAAAATATCGCTGGACCTCTCGCCAGGTTTTAACATCACAAAATATCGCTGGACCACCGCCAGGTTTTATCAAAACATCACTGGATCACCTGCCAGGTTTTATCATCGAAATATCACCGACCACCGCCAGGTTTTATCAATAGAAAACATCTCGGGACTATCGCCAGGTTTTATCAACATAAACGTCACTCGACCACCGCCAGGTTTTATCGACAAACGCCACCGGACCACCGCCAGGTTTTATATCATCACTGGGCTTACTTTGCCAGTTACAATCCATCACCGGGCTTACTTTGCCGGTCTATCAATTCATCACTAGACTCTCGCCAGTCTATCGATTCTCATCACAAATCTCATCATATCTCAAAACTACGCCTGCAGGCAACCTCTAAAAAGAAAGAAACTTCACAATTTCTCCATTACTTAGTATCGTCTAAGTGATTTCTATATCGTATACCATCCCATGTCTCTAGGGTCGAATCTAACATTCAAATTAAGTATCAACACAATATTATTCTCGAAAATAATTAAAAACGAATAACAAACGGATCAAAATAAATATTAGGCAATGCAATTACATAACTTTTTATGACTGGGCCGTTGCCCTTAATCTTGTATGACCACAATATCAATAGCAAGGTAAGAAATATTTAATAAAGATTTAAAAATAATTTTTTCTAGGCTTTTATTAATTATTCTTAAGTAATTAAGTTAATTAAACACTAATTAAATACATTAATTAGGTAAAAGTATTAGAATAATTATCGTATCCTTAATAAAGGTCCTAACAGTCCTCTATAACAAGTTCAAGGGCTAAAAGTTGGGTTTGGATGCTCACGGAATTATTTTAAATAAAAAGATTAAGTTAATAGTCAAAAGAAGAATAAATAGATAATAAATAATTATATAATTAAAAATATATTTATTTTAACAAAGTATCATCTTAGAACTGTAAGAAGTCTAAATAAAATTATTCGGAATTATTAACCTCTTTTATAATATTTTAAAGTATTATTATCAAGAAACAACACGTAAATAACAATAAATAGTAAATCAAATAAATAAAATTTTATTTTAATAACTTATCACCTTTGAATTGTAAGGAGTCTAAGAAAAATATTTTCGATATTAAAAATATTTTTTGTAAGGTCGCTATTAATTTTCGTTTATAACTTTAGTTAAAAATTTAATAAATAGCTAATAATATAAATTAACTACGAAATCAGCAAGTTATGATCTTTAACATGTTGGGAGTCTAGAAAAAATAGGTTGGGAATTTATAGATTAGTTTATGAGATCGCATTGATTTTTAGTTTACAAACGATTACACAATTACCAATAAAAAATAAATAAATAGAAGATTAAATAAAAAAATTATAAAACTAACAAGGTATGAACTTTAGAATGTTAGGAACCTAGGAAAATGAATTCAGGAGTCAAAACCTAAATTTAAAAGGTCGCAAAACCAATTCGAACTCAAACAATCAAAACCGCACGGCTGGAAAATACAGGAGTTCGCGGCTGCGAACTCCGCTGGTTTGGTGCTCGCGGCTGGGCCGCCCGAAGGTCGCGGCCGCAAGGTCGGCGACAGTTTTCGTTTTTTTGATTTTTTGCACGGTTTTTCGATGCATGGGACTACGGGGCCTATTGGGTTATGTCTATAAACATTAAATATACTTAGAGGAGGCTTCGGATCGAATTATAGTACCTCGAATTGGGTGGAATTGGTTTTCGATCGAACTTGAACGTTTGGGGAAGACAACTTCTGTTTTGTCGATTGGGGGACCTTGGGGCCGAATTGGTTGTTGATTGGCGATGCTAGGAGTCGTAGGAAATAATTCAATCGATCAATTTGAGTCTCGGAGGAACGGAACTACAAAACCCACTTTTCTCTCTCTTTCTTTCTCTCTCTAAAATTCTATGGATTGGGGTTTGGTTCTCTCTAGTTTTTCTCTATTTTCTGACTCCGTGGAGGGTGGTGAGTATGGTACGTGCCCTAGGGTCGGAGTAGTAATGTATTTATAAAAGAATTTTGGTGTAGAAAGATTAGATCGAGTCCTAATCGAATTGGGTTTGTAAACGGACGAATTGGGCTCGGTTTAAGGGTTACGGAGGGGATAGAGATCGAGTAGGAGTAAGAGAGGGAGATATAAAAGAGTTGTATGCATGCATGTATTGTAGGAAAAATAAAAGTATGCATGCATAATTGTATCTTAAAAATAATAATAATAATAATAATAATAATTGTATTAGGAAAATAATTTTTAATAACATTAAAAAAAATTGGGTCAAAAATCCGGGTCGTTACAACCTACCCCCCTTAAAATAATTTCGTCCTCGAAATTTGGGTGTACTAGATTTGGGTAATCGGTGTGCATAGTATTGGTTCGCTCTTAAATTGATTTCTCGATGTCGCCAAAGAATTCGGATGAGTTGAATAGTTTTTGCCTTGGATTCAATCCTCACTATGATCTTGGTCGGAATCAATGTTGATTTCGTAAAACCTCGGAACTTGAGTCGCATCAGGTAAATAAATATTTATATGATATACTTAGGTACGATATCTAGTGGTTTAGGAAACTAATAGATACCGTAAACGTTTAGCTATTTGGATTTATGCTCTTAGAATGTGATCTACCCAATCTACCCAAGGCCGAGAGTTGAACCTACGCTCTGATACCATTTGTAACGCCCCGACTTTTCGGGAGCAAAATAAAATGATTTCTTAAGAAAATTTTGCTAAATAAACATAATTTTCCAAAATAAAGATTTAGTAATTACAATCTCAAGGGAATCTACTGATTCAAAATACATTAACTTCAGAGCTGACTCTAGACTTGATACGAATCCTAAGCATCCTCGATCTTCGCTACTGATATTCTTTTCGTGTCGAACTGCATCATCGTTGAATCTCCTCCATTGAATCCTGCGCCCTTTAGCAAATTGATCGCCGAGAATCGATTTGCGAATCATTTAACGTATTCGTGAGTGATAAATCACCCAGTAGAATAATCCAACCCAACCACCCCTCTTACAATTACAGCTAGCAAGTAAAACAGGATAATCATGATGCGAATAAGTAAAACAGAGATTTTTCACGTCAACCAGTTCATTACTATCCATTAGCCTAACGTGTGATCCAAAATCTCCCTACGAGATCTTTCCTCCCCAACCGCTAGCCATGCTCGGTCCCATGAGATCACTTCCCTTTGCTGTCGTAGATAACCTAAATTACAATACTACAACAAGGGGATAGCTTATCATGCCTGAATCACAACTAAGGTTCGCCTATCTTATATACCACATCACAATCATCACTGGACACACGCCAGTCTATCAACTCACCACTGGATACACACCAGTCTACCACCACAAAACACACTGGACACACGCCAGGTTTTATCGTCACAAAATATCTCTGGAACACTCGCCAGGTTTTATCAACATAAAACGTCACTGGACCACCGCCAGGTTTTATCGTCATAAAACATCACTGGACCATCCGCCAGGTTTTATCATCACAAAATATCTCTGGAACACTCGCCAGGTTTTATCAACATAAAACGTCACTGGAACACTCGCCAGGTTTTATCAACATAAAACGTCACTGGACCACCGCCAGGTTTTATCGTTACAGAACATCACTGGACCAACCGCTAGGTTTTATCGTCACAAAATATCGCTGGACCCCTCGCCAGGTTTTAACATCACAAAATATCGCTGGACCACCGCCAGGTTTTATCAAAATATCACTGGATCACCTGCCAGGTTTTATCATCGAAATATCACTGGACCACCGCCAGGTTTTATCAACAGAAAACATCTCTGGACTATCGCCAGGTTTTATCAACATAAAACGTCACTGGACCACCGCCAGGTTTTATCGACAGAAAACGTCACTGGACCACCGCCAGGTTTTATATCATCACTGGGCTTACTTTGCCAGTTACAATCCATCACCGGGCTTACTTTGCCGGTCTATCAATTCATCACTGGACTCTCGCCAGTCTATCGATTCTCATCACAAATCTCATCATATCTCAAAACCACGCCTGCAGGCAACCTCTAAAAAGAAAGAAATTTCACAATTTCTCCATTACTTAGTATCGTCTAAGTGATTTCTATATTGTATACCATCCCATGTCTCTAGGGTCCAATCTAACATTCAAATTAAGTATCAACACAATATTATTCTCAAAAATAATTAAAAACGAATAACAAACGGATCAAAACAAATATTAGGCAATGCAATTACATAACTTTTTATGACTGGGCCGTTGCCCTTAATCTTGTATGACCACAATATCAATAGCAAGGTAAGAAATATTTAATAAAGATTTAAAAACAATTTTTTCTAGGCTTTTATTAATTATTCTTAAGTAATTAAGTTAATTAAACACTAATTAAATACATTAATTAGGTAAAAATATTAGAATAATTATCGTATCCTTAATAAAGGTCCTAACAGTCCTCTATAACAAGTTCGAGTGCTAAAAGTTGGGTTTGGATGCTCACGGAATTATTTTAAATAAAAAGATTAAGTTAATAGTCAAAAGAAGAATAAATAGATAATAAATAATTATATAATTAAAAATATATTTATTTTAACAAAGTATCATCTTAGAACTGTAAGAAGTCTAAATAAAATTATTCGGAATTATTAACCTCTTTTATAATATTTTAAAGTATTATTATCAAGAAACAACACGTAAATAACAATAAATAGTAAATCAAATAAATAAAATTTTATTTTAATAACTTATCACCTTTGAACTGTAAGGAGTCTAAGAAAAATATTTTCGATATTAAAAATATTTTTTGTAAGGTCGCTATTAATTTTCGTTTATAACTTTAGTTAAAAATTTAATAAATAGCTAATAATATAAATTAACTACGAAATCAGCAAGTTATGATCTTTAACATGTTGGGAGTCTAGGAAAAATAGGTTGGGAATTTATAGATTAGTTTATGAGGTCGCATTGATTTTTAGTTTACAAACGATTACACAATTACCAATAAAAATTAAATAAATAGAAGATTAAATAAAAAAATTATGAAACTAACAAGGTATGAACTTTAGAATGTTAGGAACCTAGGAAAATGAATTCGGGAGTCAAAACCTAAAGTTAAAAGGTCGCAAAACCAATTCGAACTCAAACAATCAAAACCGCACGGCTGGAAAATACAGGAGTTCGCGGCCGCGAACTCCGCTGGTCTGGTTCTGCAAGGTCGGCGACAATTTTTGTTTTTTTTTTGATTTTTTGCACAGTTTTTCGATGCATGGGACTACGGGGCCTATTGGGTTATGTCTATAAACATTAAATATACTTAGAGGAGGTTTCGGATCGAATTATAGTACCTCGAATTGGGTTGAATTGGTTTTCGATCGAACTTGAACGTTTAGGGAAGACAACTTCGGTTTCGTCGATCGGGGGACCTTGGGGCCGAATTGGTTGTTGATTGGCGATGCTAGGAGTCGTAGGAAGTAATTCAATCGATCAATTTGAGTCTCGGAGGAACGGAACTACAAAACCCACTTTTCTCTCTCTTTCTTTCTCTCTCTAAAATTCTATGGATTGGGGTTTGGTTCTCTCTGGTTTTTCTCTCTTTTCTGACTCCGTGGAAGGTGGTGAGTATGGTACGTGCCCTAGGGTCGGAGTAGTAATGTATTTATAAAAGAATTTTGGTGTAGAAAGATTAGATCGAGTCCTAATCGAATTGGGTTTGTAAACGGACGAATTGGGCTCGGTTTAAGGGTTACGGAGGGGATAGAGATCGAGTAGGAGTAAGAGAGGGAGATATAAAAGAGTTGTATGCATGCATGTATTGTAGGAAAAATAAAAGTATGCATGCATAATTGTATCTTAAAAATAATAATAATAATAATAATAATTGTATTACGAAAATAATTTTTAATAACATTAAAAAAAAATTGGGTCAAAAATCCGGGTCGTTACAGTACGTACCACGAAATCTTATTGTACCCATTTCGGTTGGTGCCTCCTGAAGTGTTTGGAGATGCTTCCTCTGATTACTGTTTGTTGCTAAGAAAAAGCAAACAATAAAAAACTTCGAAAATATTTTAATTGGGTGGCTGGTTGAAATTTGGGAAACTTAGCTAAAATTCCTCATATTTATATTTTTTGAGCTCAAGGATAGACACTTTTTGCAATCAAACATAAGGACAAACGTGCCTATGAAAGTGTCTAAAACCCTAGCTAGGGAACCCTTTGAAAATGTTTAAGCCACTAAAACCCTATAATAGAAAAGTACACTCTAAAATCCTATGAAAGTGCGCGGCCTAAACATGTTTTGGCCTTATGGCTAAAAAACTCAAAAAATTAAAGGACGTTTACTGAAAACTATTTTGCTAGCGTCCATCCCCTAAATGAAAACTATTTTACCCGTCGTTATGGCTAATTTTCCCTTGAAATTTTAACCAAACTTATGAGTGATTGTTACTATAAAAATGTGAGTGTGGGCCGTTGGGCCATTTTCAGGTTGTTTCGATTAAGGGAAAATGACGACTCATGATTTATTTTGATAATTAATACCCGTCAAGGACAAACTAAAAACATTTGTTAATGCTGAAAATATCCTTGACGGGTATTAATTATCAAAACACGACATTAGCCGTCATTTTCCCTTCGATTAAAAGGGCCTATACTATAGGCTATACCGAGAGATGAGATGTGAGACCATCAGTTGATCGACTCGACTTACAAACTTTTCAATCCATCTGGGCCTAATTTACAGCGTTTTTAATTTGAACTCCTTCAATTGGGCTCACTTTCAACTTAAGCCCAATTGGATAGGGCCCCTCAGTAGTTCAATTAGCTTTCTTTTTTCTCGGCTAAAATCAGTAATTTTAGTTATAGTTAATATTGGGAGTGATAGTACCTACCACTAGCCTATCACTCTACTTGTAGCTCAGTTAGCTATATATTACTAAGAGCATCCGCATCTGTCTAGCTACTCCTCCTTTTTCCGCTACAGTGGCGAGCAAAACTTGAAAAATTAGCAGCATCAGCCTCGTGGCCTTCCTCACTACTTTACAAGATTCTAACTTTGCTACAGTGCCTCGTTTTTTCTCACGAGGCACTGTTCATCAAATTACCCATTATTTTACCATTTAATATGTACCTCACCTGCTCCCATAGCCGCTAGAGCTCAGACGGTGGCTTTGAGCTCAGCCCGTGAAGAAGGTCGCCGGAGAGAGACCGGCGTTGAGGGAGAGAGAGAAGAGGCAGAGGCGAGAGGGGGGTTGATCGGAGGGGGTGATTTTGCAGGTGTGAGAGAGAGAGGGTGAAGTTGGCGTCGGTATGATTTGGCCGTTTGGGGTTTTGTTCGCTGGTATTTTGGGAATTTGGGGCTGGGGTTGAGAAGAAGAGTAAAGGTGGAGAGAGAGAGAGAGAGAGGGAGTGAGTGAGGGTGGGTGTGTGCACTGGGTGGGATAGATTTACTTTTGCCGTTTATTTATTTTTTATTTTTGGTCAGAATAAGAGAAATAATATTTTAATGGGATAACTTAAAATGTAGAGAGTCTGGTGCAGTAGATATTTTAAAAGTGAGTAGCTAAAGTAATAAAGTGACATTTTGCTCTCTAATTTGGTCCAAAATTTAAAGATTCTGATGCGGATGCTCTAAAAGACTAGGTTTAGCCCGTCGTGCAAGCACGAAGATTTCGTACCCGTAGAAGTGCTTTATATACCACAAGTTGCAATTTTAATAAAATAACACAAAATTATACAACAATCTTAACATGCACTTCACGAAAGTACTGATTTTGTTTTGAGTAAACAAAGAGAGGTCCTCAGGGGAAAAAACCCACTATTTTCAGCAAAGATGTATACCCTTGGAATATCAGGAGAAGCGCCTAAAAATCAAGGAATAAGTTCACAACCGACATGGCTCAACAAATTAGGTATGAAATGATCGATAAATAAATGATTAAATGCAATTGAATGAAACAAAGTAATGAAACCAGTGGCGCATTTATGTTAATCAAGGGCGAAAGTTATTTCAGGTACCAACAACAAACCACAGCTAAAAAGAATAAAAATAATGTAAGGTTCTCAAAATACAGGACTTCCCAATCGTGGCAGGGACAATAATGGGCAAAGCAATAAATTTAATGCTTATAAAATTTACTTAGAACAAATTTAATACATATGCACATCATTGAATCATCAAAATAATGATACCTTTAAGACTATAACGAACACAAATGAGTGATAGACAACTGAATCCAGCGAATCAACTAATTTACTCTTCAAATCCCATCCAGAGGTACCACTCAGAGACAGAATTTTACCTTAATCACACACAAAGTGCTAAATGGTTTGTAGCAGAGGCGCCCAGTGGCTCTATGAGTTGACACAGCAGTAATTGTTCTCATTCTACCTGTGGTTTCCACAGCCAAAAACTCCATTCAAGGCCAGATGGCTTTGACGTTCCACACGGATCCAACGGAGAAAAAGGACTTGAACTACCATTGCCATGAAACAACAATCAAAATATAAATTTAGCGAATCAATACCAAGGGTTTAAGCCACGCACAAAGAAACCACACAAAAAAAATGGCAGCCAATAACACTATTAAGCTAAATCAATGACAAATTAACAACTAAAAAAAATCATAAAACTATAAATACTTTTTGGAACCCGCATCCGCACCGGAACAGATAAATCGCAAAATCCCAGTCGAAGAATGTACCAAACATGAGTGAAACCACCACAAAAGCACATATTAAAAGACAACGGCAAATAATATAAATAGATGCATCTAAGAAACCAAAGAACTACAGCAAACCAGAAAATCCTAAACACTAAAACTGAGCAAAGTTGCTCTCAAAATAAACACTACTCCAATTTTTTTTTTAAGATGAAAACAGCGGAAATTTCAATATCTAACAAATTCCCCAAAAAGAGTTGCAGAATAACACATGGCAACTTCAATAACTATCAATTTCCCCAGAAACAGTTGCAGAACAACACATCGCAAGACGAAACGATGAGAACACGTAGATCTTACGCACAGTAACCCGAAAACCCCAAACACCGAAACCACGACCAGAAAAATGGGAACATGGTATTTTAGAACCCATCATCCGCTACAGCCAACAAGGGAAGAAATGGTCTTCCATCTGGAACTAAATTATCTACATTTCTACAAGAACGATCTGAAAGCATGCAAACGGCTCAAAGTGGGCAAATCTCCAAAACGGAAAACAAAATCGGTAAATACAGACATGGGAAGACAGAACGGTAGAATCACTTACCTCTTTCGTGATCAAACAACGATGTGCAAAGCAACGGTGATCCAGATCTTCGTCAAGCTTTCGCAAACCTATCCTTCATCGAGAGAGACAACGACGCACATGAAACCCTAGCCCTTTTTTTCTTGCGGAGAAGAATGCCTTCAGCACACCCCAAAGAGGAATCCAGATGCCTGGCAACTATGGGGCGAGAGAGAGACGTGGGTATGCGTGCGTCTGTGTTTTGTGTGTGTGTGTGTGTGTGTGAGAGAGAGAGAGAGAGAGAGAAGAGGCAGTCAACTCTGGACGGCAAGCGGCAACGCAGTCGAAGGCTAGGAACCCACAAAATCGCTCCAAAACTCCTCTCTCTCTCTCTCTCTCTCTCTCTCTCTCTCTCTTCCTCTAACCAGAAGACGAAGAGGAGCAGATTAAAAAAACCCAAAAAGAAGACGAAAAGGAGAAAAAGGGAGGGGGAGACGTGGCTTGATGCCGTCCACCCTTTTTACATGGGCCGAAAAGACTGAATTACCCATCCTGCTAAGTTTGCACTGTTTGCAATTGAGGGGTTTAATCGGAAAAATCGGAACCCTTTTAACTCTCTTTTATTATAAGGTTAGAAATATTGTTGCCATCCACTCGAATTCAAACATCCGACTAATTTGAACTCATTGGATACGCGATAATACACATTAAAAAGAAAAAACAGTTAGAGCTCTAATGCAACTTTCATCATATATCAATTTACTTTGGCGGACATATATGCATTTTTTACATATTTCAATACAACTTTTTATTATTATCCAACGCCCAATGAGCTAGTGTTTACACCATATATATTACCGCTTGCCAATATCGACAACAATATGACAATTATGAGGATGTTTCCTATTTTATTATTATTATTATTAAATCTATTTTATTATTATTATTATTATTATTATTATTATTATTATTATTATCATTATTATTATTATTATTATTATTATTAAATTGTATTAATAATATAACTAGTTAATGTATTTCTATTATTATTGTCCTTTTTTTTATTACATGAGCATGACACTTAGCATGCCCCTACACATATAGAAGTTGGGTAATTGACGGGCCGGTCCAAAAAATTGAATTAAGTCTTGGTTTTCTAGACCCACAGGTAATTTTCTGTTTGAAAGTTGAAGGAAAGTTATTTGGACAAGTGAAAGCAAAGAAGAATAAAGAGTATTGAAAAAGATAGAAAGATATCAACAAATCAAACATCTATCTTTATTTGTCTTTCAATAATGTCTTAGGAGTAGGAGTAACTTAGAATCCTATGTATCAATTTTGTTCTTGAAGATCGATATGCTTTGCATCAACGATTTTCTTTTATGTGTTGACACACCGTTGAAGGTTAATGGAAGAATCTCTTTTGTTAATCTTCGATTATTGTTCTTGATATCAATTTCACATTTGATTCTATTGCCACTTCATATCCGATGAAGTTTTGAAATACGGCATGGAACCATGGGTTCGCCTTTAGAGGCAAGCCGCATTGTCCTCATTTGTGTTGTTGACTTTGTTTTCCGAAATTTCTGTCGAGTTTCGAATAAGGGAAAAATAGGTAAACAGCTTGTTACCATTTTCCATTAATTTTTAGAGTTTGGTATGTGAATTATAGGTTCTAGGACTTTGAATAATAATTAGAATTTTCTAAAAGTATTTAAAGGATGATGTGCTTTTCAAATTTTCCATTCTGCATTCTTAAAACATACTTCAAATTGTGGATGGCTGAGCACTCCTTTAAACCATTTGACATGGTTCTAGTTATAAATTGGTTTGTGTATCCATCGACTATATATACCTATCATTTTCTTTTCAATATTTTCCTCTTCCCTAGCAACCAAAATAATGGACATTTTTAGAGGTGGCAATCCCAACCTATATTTTTCTAACCCGTCCAATCCGCCCAGTTATAACCCAACCCAACCCGCCCATATTACATAATGGGTTGAACCCATATTAACTCATATTTATATGGATTGATATGGGTTGAACCTATATTAACCCATATTTATATGGGTTTAAATGAGTTAAAATGGGTTTAATATGGGCTGAAAGTAAAAGAATCATTCCCATCCAAATGTAATGCGTCGGTCGATGTAGTGCGTCGGACTATGAAATCTACACCTGTGGATCGGGAATGTTGTGCCTGATTCTTAATTAAATCAGGCCATTTAATTATTTCTTTCGTTTTCGATGGCTGAAGCTTCAATTTGAGAGAGAGAGAGAGAGAGAAAGAGAGGGAAATGGGAAAAATGGAAAATAGGACCAGATGACGTGTCGATGGGCTGAAAATAGGCCATTTAAAATTGAACCGAACCATCATACTTGTAAAGTCGATCAAATTTTGCTATAAATGGTCCCTTTTTATTAAAATCCTGAAACAACCGTGGAGTTCCACGTCCTCACTTTCAACACCGAGCACCAAAAAAAACTGATTCAACTGCAGTTTAAATTTTTTTTAAACTCAAAAAAAACTGAAGTTTAACTTGCCGATCAATAAAAAATAAAAACTGAAAGTTAACTAAAGCTTTTTTAGTTAATTCAATCTGTAATTTCATTCGCGCAATCAATTTGCTAAGACAAAAAGAAGACTTCGGGTGGGTTTGGCTTGTTAAGTCAAAATGATTTTTCTTGTCTTTATTCAAATTTTTTTCGTATTTTTTAATTTTTACTTCAAATTTTCGTAACTTATTGATTTGTCTCTTCGAGAAGGAAAAAAACGAAGGTAACGGGGATGGGGAGATGAGAAAGCGGGGGGGGGGGGGTAGGGAAAGGAAAAAGAAAAAAAAATAGAAAAAAAAGAAAAGAAAAGAAAGAAAACGGGTCGGGTCGGGCGGGTTTGGGTTTACCTTGACCCATATTTGACCCAACCCGTTTCAACCCATTTACTATTTGACTCATATTTGACCCGCACATATTTGACCCGCGACCCGTTTCAACCCGCCCAAACTCACCCAGACCCGCCCATTTGCCACCTCTAGAAATTTTCATTCAAACCCGTTTATTGGACCGATCAAAATCATACCGACCATGATTCGAGCACTGCCACCTACACATATTGGATTGAGCTGATTTATATGAACCCACTCAATTTTTTTTTAAATTATTGAACGACTTGGATCATTTGAGCAGAACCGAAGTGGACCCCGAGTACCCATCAGTTCATGGTCGGTATGATTTTGTTCAGTCCTTAGCACTTTGCTTTTCAGAGCCGTGCTATCAACACAGATAACGCAACATATATCCTACATAGATTTTTTTTGGAGCCCTCATTGGGTCCCTCAAAGATGTTTCGGATTGCTCATTTTTTTTGAAATATTTTCTAAAAATCAGCTCAATCCAAAATCGGTAAGATTTTTTTCATAATTCATAGGGCGCAACTGAGTAGTTCAGTTTGCGAATTCTGAAAAGCCCTTCCTTATATCTGATTGATCTGATTTTTTAAGAAGAGCGCATGAAAGAATGTTTAAGAAAAAAAAGAGCAACTAGAATCAATTTTGAGCTTTGCTATTCACACAGATTGAAAATATATACCTTTCAAGTACAAATTCAATTTGGGCCCATTTTGAGTCCTAAACAGATGATCCGAGCCGCTTATTTTGTTTACAATATTATGTTAAGGGTTTTTGTAAAAAATCAACTCAATAGAATAACGGTAAAGGTGTTTATGAAACATCCAATTTTGTCACAGAATTCAAACTTGAATTTTAAAGCAAAGTTGGATGTATCATAAAAACTCTTATCATATTCAATTGAATTGATTATTTACAAGAACCCTAAAAATAATATTTTAAACAAAATGAGCGACTCGAATCATTTTTCTAGGACCCAAAATGAGCCGAAATCAAATCTGTACTTGCTGGTACATATTTTCAATCTTCCCTGTTCCAATTTATCTTCCTTTTGTAAACGTTCATTTTTTTTTAAATTTTCAAACTCAAATATAAGAAAAATGAAAAATAATTTTTTAATTTTTTTTCACCGTATAAAAAATCTCTTTGACATCTATCAAATAAGATCCATAATGTTAAAAAAATTATTTGCTTAAAAATATAATTCTTGAACTTAAAATTACCTTTTTTAAAAGAAAAATACTTTTTTCACAATCCGAAACTTTCTGAATATCCTTTCTTATCAATTTTTTGGACCCCACAAAAAGTTGTGCATAATCTGTGTTGTGCTGCATTGTTTGTGCAAACAGACTTTCTTGTTTCAACCCTTTTCTCCTTTCTGTCTTTTTTTTTTTTTCCTGCGGTAAATTCAGTCATCTTACCCCTAATCCAAACAACCCCGAGTGTAATTTTGTTAACCCTCTTTAAAAGAAGGTGAACATTACCTTCGTTGTCATTGGTTGAAATGGTGTGGACCCCACCACAAAGTGATGTTATGCTTACCATGAAATACACTTTTTGATAAGTATGACGTCATTTTGTGGGGGGTCCACATCGTTTCAACTAATAATAGGAAGAAGGGTAATGTTCACCCTCGCAAGTGGAGGGTGAACAAAGCTCAACCCAAACAAACCCTCATCTTCTCCTCTTAGAAGCCCTAGGACGCACCAGTCACTTCCTCCACTTCATCCTCACAACCATGGCGTTCGACAGCAGACCCGGTTCAGCTTCAAAACCACCGAGCAAAGTCCGATGGGGCGAGCTGGAGGAGGACGACGGTGAAGACCTCGACTTCCTCCTGCCGCCGCGCCAGGTGATCGGCCCCGATGAGAACGGGATTAAGAAGGTGATCGAGTACAAGTTCAACGACGATGGCAACAAGGTCAAGATCACCACCACCACCCGCGTGCGCAAACTCGCCAAGGCCCGCCTCAGCAAGCGCGCCGTTGAGCGCCGGTCCTGGCCCAAGTTCGGCGACGCCGTCCACGAGGACGTCGGCGCGCGCCTCACCATGGTCTCCACCGAGGAGATCCTGCTCGAGCGTCCTCGCGCCCCAGGTTCCTCTTTTTTAATTCTACTGTCTTTATGTTTGTCTGAATTGTTTCTCTATGTTGGTCACGAAAGATGTGATTTTTACCCCGCTAGTGAGTGGACAAGTGGGATTGGTCGTGAATTACTACTCGAGTTGCGCATAAGCTGGCACAAAGAAAAAAGATGGGACTTTTACCATTTTGAGCTGGATTTTTATCTCTCTGTGATTGTGTGCATTGCAAGTTAGATTTTTCTTTTGGAATCTACGCTTGTAATGACGAAATGGCAGAAAACCTGTCTCTGTGTTATATAGGTAAATTGAATACTCGATCAAGCTGGGCCTATTGGATCAGATTGCCTCGAAAATTTATCGTCCATCTCCATTTATCTGAATGAAAAATTGGTGGAAATTCGTTTGTCTGTAAAAGCTAAAATATCAGGATCAAAATGGCTCATTGGCAAAGTCCATATTATCGGTTTGTGGTGAGACCTCCACCTTCTCTACTGGCTATGAAGCACCAACACTCCTATAGGTCACCGTATTGCGTGTTGGATGCGGGACACGAGGTGGACACGGCTAGTAACGTATGGGACGCGCCACGTGACGTGTCTCTTAACTTCAATTAATTTTCGGAGGGGGACACAGCTGGGACACATTTGGGGACACGGCAGGGGTTTATGTGTTATTTTTTAAATTTTTTGGGGGGTTAAATATGTTATTATTGTAAACATTGTGGCTGATAGAGTAATTAAGTTCGTAAAGATTAACCTAACATATCTACAGAGAACATCTCCAAGGAAAGAAGACAGTCCTGTTTTGGAGCATTGAAACCTTAGATTTGTCGATCTCTATGTTCCTCTCCTCTCCTCTCCTCTCTCTCTAGCCGAACATCTGGTTGTATATATCGGTTATACTTTGTATGTAATCCGTATGTGTCAGTATGCGTACATTATATGGTGTGTGTATGCTTTCATACATACATACATATATATCCAGTATATATATGTCTTTTATATATCAGTACTTGGAAAAACACAAAATATATATGTATATTATATATGCATGTGATATATTGCCGTGTACCCCGCTGTGTCCGTGTTTCTATTTCTTTATGTTTATGATCGGGAAGGTCCTCGGACATTTAAGTTAGTTTCCTCTCAAGGGCAAATTGAAGAGTTAGGAAAATACAGGCTTGTCTGAGAACTCACGAATGTATGCAATGAAATATTAGTTTTTTTACCTTTCAGTGCTCCAGTCGTATTTTTCTCGTGCCTCATGCTTTTGTTGCTTCAGGTATCTGTAAGCGAATGGGCTACCCACCTAGTGCTTGTTACCTCCCCTTTAAACATGATTAGGTGCCGAGATGATCAGTTGGTTGGTAGGCGGGATGAGTCAGCAACTAATCGCCTAGGTGTGATTAGGTAGAGAATTAGGGTTATTGTGGTGCACGTAAATTGATTTGGGTCTCTAGGCCTGCCCTCTCTGATGCCATTTGGCTTTGATTTAGGGGCATGGTTCTACAACAAAACGTCCCTGTAGCTCCTCGGTTCTTGAAGGTTTAGGGGGGCCACTGTTTCAATGGTATTCTGAGAGCAGCCACTTTGTGCATATATTGCCAAAGGTTAGGTCTGTTTCCAATCATCCCTCACCCATACTCCAAATGATTGGGGACTAGATGGGTTATGTTATGTTGTTGTTGTTATGGTAAGAAACTATGAGGGTTTTTGGGAATGTTGAGCGGTATATGAGGTAATGTACACAAGCTTAACTTGAGTTATAATTTTTGAGCCACATGGTTAGACTTGGGGTTAGCAGCTGGTGTAGGTCGTTATAAGTGGTATTAGAGCCTATACTAACCGGTAGTATGAGGTGGGCCCTGCGAGATATGTTTGGATGGGCCCGACAAGGGACAAGTTTGAGGTGCTTTTCGTGCTTGGTCGGGTCCCACATGAGATGAGCCTGAAACGCTTGGCATGCTTAAGCAAATACTTGTTCCACATCGCTTGGTGGGTGGAAGTTGTTGGAACATAAAGCCCGTTGCGATATCAAGTGAAGGAGATTGTGAAATCCTTCCCCAATCCCACATCAGTAGACATGGGAATGTTGAGTGGTAGATAAGGTAATGTCCATCATCTCTCTCTTTGTCGTCTTCTTTGCTGCTGCAAAATTTATGATCTTCTGTGTGTGTTTTTGTAGATGGACTTTTTTTCCGGATTCTAACATCATTTAGTTTGTACATCAAACATTAAACTTCGCATTATGGGTAGACTAGTTATTTGGTACTACTTAGTTTCCATGTGTCTATTCTTTTATGTTAATTAATGTTTTGTTCTACTTATGGTGTTCTACTTGCTCAACATTTGCGGAGGAGTGCAAAACGCAGGAGGCTTAAACCTTAGGACTGTAGAGAGAGGGGGGATGACATTTGTATAGTGAGAGATAATCAGAGGTTAAGCTTTGTATTTTGCAGTAATGATACACGCATCTTTATTCTGGATGTAGATGTTTCCTTTGTATGACTATGTTATACTACGACAGCTACTCTCTGTGTACGGATATAGAGTCATATTACTTTGTACAAAGTAGTAAAGATGCTTGTTATAGGACACGTGGAAGGTTTTCTTCGCGAGTAATTGTTGTGGTAGCAGCTTCGTCTGTGGGGATGTCTTAATCTGCAATTATTCTCGAAGAAAACCTTCCACGTATCCTATAACAAGCATCTTTACTACTTTGTATAGAGCAATTTGGGTCTATATCCATTCATGCCGACTAGTTGTCGTCGTATAATAAAGCCGTACAAAAGGAACGTCTACATTCAGAATGTGGGTATCATTCTTGCAAAATGCAGAGTTGAACGTATTATCTGTCCCTCTACAAATGCCATCCTCCCTCTGTGTGCAGTCCTGAGGTTTAAACTTTTTTACATTTTGCACTACTTATCTCTAGGCCCCAATTACTTGGGCGAGACGCTAGGCGCCCCTCGTCACCTGACTAGCGCCTAGCAACTTTTAGAACATACTCCATTCGTCCCACAAAGTTAGTCCCTTATTTCATTTTGGGCTATCCCATAATTCATGTCTCTTTGCGGAATTCAATGTCCAAAATTTGATACATTTCCCATAGCCTTTTTTTTAGCACCCAAACAAATTCACAACCAAGTAATAAAATAAAGCTAAGGGTGGAAAGTAATAATTTGTACAATGTAATCATTATGGCTCAATAAAAAGTTGGAATCCCAAAGAGGGACCAACTTTTTGGGACAGAGGGAGTAGGATTTGGGACATGCCCATGTGGCTACCAGTCAGCTCTCTGCTCCCTTTCGATTGGCTGATGTGACAGAGTGTAATAATTTGGTAGCGCATGATCTACCTCTCCCCAGCTGTTTAAGCTGCCAATTGCCCTGCCATGATCAATATCAACGGTTTCTTCAAAATGGTTGGCTGACACTTTGATGACGGGTTCTCGACTTCTCGGTGGTTAGTCGGAAGAATGCCGAGAACTACCTTCATACTTCTCTTGTCCTCGTCTTATTAATTTTACCTTTTAACTTTGGGCTAATTATTGTTCATAACAAATTCGTAAGCTGAATTTGGAGATGTTGGAGTTTTCTTGATATTTTGTGACACTGTTATTCTGCACTCTAAAATGGCTTGTTGAGGTGGGTATCATTTAAGTAGTTATTTGCACTGAAAGCCTTATGTTGTATAAACCCAACACCTCTAGTAGGAGTGATTGGTGAATTTTATCAATCATATACGATCAACTTTCTATTTGGTTGTTCGGATATAGTTTTAATTTCTAAGTTATATGTATCAATGAGAACATGTTCCTCTCCTTCTGTTCAGTTGTTGTTTTCTATTTGGAGTGAGTCACCAATCTTTTGATTGTTGGTTCATCTGTTTAGATGTCTACATTTCACTTCACCTGTTTCGTTGTTGCTTTGTTGGTATCCGAACTGTGCTTATGCCTAACCTTGCACCGCAAACAGGAACCAAATCAGAAGAATCCAAGGCAGCAGGAGACTCGCTGGCTCAGCTTGGAAAAGGTGGTGCTGTTCTCATGGTGTGCAGGACTTGTGGCAAGAAAGGTGACCACTGGACATCTAGATGCCCTTACAAGGATCTGGCTCCTCAGTCTGAAGCCTTCTCCGACAAACCCCTTGCATCGGAGACTGCGGCTGCAGCTTCTGGCGGCACCACCACCAAGGGAGCTTATGTTCCCCCAAGCTTGAGGGCGGGAGCAGAAAGGCCCGCTGGGTCAGAGATGAGGCGCAGAAATGAAGAGAACTCAGTTCGTGTCACCAACCTATCGGAAGACACCCGTGAGCCGGATTTGCACGAGCTGTTCCGCACGTTTGGTCCAGTGAGTCGTGTCTACGTTGCCATAGATCAAAAAACTGGAATGAGCAGGGGTTTTGGGTTTGTTAATTTTGTTAACAAGGAAGACGCTGAGAGAGCGATTGCGAAGCTTAATGGGTACGGGTATGATAATCTCATTCTTCGTGTTGAGTGGGCCACACCCAGAGTAAACTAGAACACAAGTTTTCCATGTGCTGCTGGTAGGGTGACTTTCGCCCTCTATTTTGGTTTGTATTTTTGTTTGATGTTTGGTCTGAAAATAATAGCTTGTGCTTATTGTAATTGGTAGTATTGATGTTAGTATTGGTTTTAAGCTTATTGTGACGATAATGCTTGAAACTGGACTGCTGGAGACTATTTTTCAGCTGTTGGAAGATTTGTGAATTGTACTTTGGTTCCAATGTTTTTTTTTTTTTTTTTGAGGTGGGGACTCGAGAGTTATATCTGATGCTTATAGTATTGTCATTGGTTGGGGTGGTTCTGGGGACAATAAATTAAACACCTAAAAAAACACCTTATTGTTCCCAATCAAATTTTGATGATCTGAACCGCTCAATGTGATCAGAACATGATTTTAAGAGTACCTGCGAAAACTCAGCAAAAAAAAAGGAAAAAAATGGACGGGAAGGTTTGATCTGAGCATTTTTTAGCTTAAATTTGATGAACGATTCAATTAAAAACGATACAAAACAAGCACTTAGTCATATATATTGCTAATTTCTTGCGGGTATCTTTAAAATCACATTCTGCATACATTGAATGGTTTAAATAATAAAAATTTGATCGAAAATTATGAGATTGAAATTTGAAATGTTTTTTTAGATATCCCTTAAACCACCCCGATCATCGGTAGTTTAGAAAGAGGCTTATGATAAATGCTTGAAGCTGGAGCTATGTTTGCTTTCCATTCTTGTTAGCGAATTGTTTAATCCTCCCGTAGATGTGGAATTATTGTTTGAACTAAAGCACTTTTTTTTTATTTATTAAGAAAATACAACTTACAGTAATGAAATCATATATTCCCTCCGTCCATTTTTTAGAGTCCGGTATTCTATTTTGGGTTGTCCCTTAATAAGTGTCCATTTTGTAAGGTTAGTGGGTAAAAGTTGATGAAATTTCCATTTTGCCCCTAAAAGTAGATTCCATTTTAAAAAATTAGTGAGTAAAAGTGTAATGATGATAGATAAGTAGAGAAAATTGAGAAAAAAAAGTTGATGTGAAATGTATAAGCCTTGTTTGGTAACTATTTCACTTTCAGTTTTCTGTTTACTATTTCAGAATTTTCAAAAATTGGACATGGAAGTTTGTTTGGTTGTCTATTCGATTTCCAAAAAGAGAAAATGACTTTCAAAAATTTTGAAAATCGGAGAAGTAGCAAAACTGAGCTTCCACTTTTTTCAAAAGCAGAAACCAGCTGCCAAGTGCCAACTCTTCTGCTTCGGTACAGTGCCGAAGCAGTATACCCACCTTTGATGCTTGTTCAAATCCTGGGAGGAGCTCTTTTAATACACTCTCTCTCTCTCTCTACCACAACAAAGTCCTCTCAAATTTTGGGTATTTCTTCGTTCTGACGAATTCACCCGTAGCCGAAAAAACACCCACATGGGCACCACAACAATGGGACACCCACATGGGCACAACAACCATGGGACAACAGTAATTGGAAACGCCTTCCCAAATTATGACACAAACATGTTTTTTGTTGCTACTTTTTTTAAGGGAAAACAGAAACAGGTTTTTAGCAAATAGAAAACAGAAAATAGAAAAGTGACAGTGTTACCAAACAAGGGCTTAATGATGATGTCTTTTTAATAAGTTGAAATTACGAAATAGGACACTTAAAAAGGGACGAAAGGAGTACAAATTGCGTGAGTTTCATCAACTCTCCTCAAACCAATTAGTGTTTGGAGTGATTTCCTTGGGATTCTTTTGTTTGCATTGCACTCACATGTCTGTTTTTAAAGTAGCCGCAAGGAGCACTATTTGGGGCGTTGTGAGGGCAATTTTAGCCCATCCAGTGCTCACCATCCAAACCGTTTACCTTAAAAAAGCTGTTGAACTTTGAGCGAAACCATTACATTGATCAAACCTTGGTAAAAACACTATTTGGGGCGTTGTGAGGGCAATTTTCCATCCTCTTCCTTTTTGGAAGCATCACTGGGTTCGCATCCGTCATGGACTTGGCAAAGCATTCTAGAAGGGAGGAGGGTGTTGGTGGAAGGAAGTAGGTGGAGGATCGGTAATGGGAGGAGGGTAAGAGTTGATCAAGATCCATGGATTCCAAGGCCCAATGGTTTTCGTCCTATTAACATTGCCACGAAAGGGGGATGAAAGTTTGTGATCTTATAGATACAGAGACACACAGGTGGAAGTCTGAGTTGATTGATACAATCTTACAACCAGAGGATGCAACTTCGGTTCATGCTATTCCTCTCTCGAGTTTGGTTGTGGAGGACCCTTTGATTTGGCACTATTTGGCACTATTCATCGCAAGGGATGTATACGGTTAGCTCGGGCTATGAGACTGCCCTCATGCTTAAAAGGCAAGGGCGGAACTCAGGAGGGGGAGGTGGGGAATTGAGCACTGAGGGAAGCTGATAAAAAAAAGTGTGGAACAAGGTATGGACACTACCTACTCCGAACAATATTACACATTTTATCTGAAAATGTATCAACGGTGTACTTCCAATTAGAGAGAATTTGTTCAGGAGGAGAGTGACAACGGAAATGTTGTATCTGAATTGCAAGGCTTCTAATCATTTTGACTAGAAGCCTTACTTTTTTTAGAGGCTGAGCTTGAGAATCAATAGGAGCCGGGAGGCCCCAAATCTCACCCACCCAACCAATCAGACTAGGTGCATAAGAGCATCAGAACCCACCCGGGATAACTTTCCCAGCATATCCTTCACAAACTTTGTATAACGGTAACAGTTGATATGTGTATCCCTGGACATCACCAATTTGTGAAGAAACCTTTCCCGGATTGATGATTTTTGGTGAGATCAACTAAAAAATATTGAAAACAATTTTCATCTGCATATAGATAGGAAAAGAAATCAGAAATTGGCACAAATGTACTCAATTAGGCACCAAAGTCATAATAGTACTCAAGAGAACAGGTCCACCTTAACAGCCTCCATCTGAAGGGGCCGAAGGGCAATCTTTCCCTTGCTCTTGAGCAAGTAATAGACCAGCAAAGAGTGACAATCACCATTTCCTTCCGCACTTTGATTATTGTAACCAAATACAAGGGATGCAAACAAGCAACTGGAAAGCTTCAAGGATGTGCTCATGGTGTTCAAGGGTTGACCAGATCCTTCGCCACCAACCAATTCGTTTGGTACAAACAAAGAGCGCAGAGCACAAGTCGTGAAGGTGAGGTTTCGTGTAATTAGGGTGCTGGCTGCATCGTCGATTAGCGGGGGCCTTTAGTTGGCAGCGGAGAGAAACAGCTATGAGAAAAAGCCTACTGGGTGTCGTAAGGAAAAATGTTCCTAATGACTTCTTCGTGGTTCGCTCTGTTGGCCGGAGTCACAGAAGCACAGTAAAAGGCCACCAAGCGGTTCAATACATCACACAACCATACATGCGGGTAACAGAAGCTCACAAATTGTTTCCCACATATCCTGTTAATTGATAAATCAGAGAAAAATAAATGAATACTGTTAGACGGTTAGACCCATATGCATAGTTATGTACATACTGTTAGATCCATTACATTACAATTTAAGCTTTTAGACCAGATAGTTGTGAACAAGAGACAAACTGGCAAATCAACGTAAGGCTCCCCAACAACTCAAAAGACAGAGAAGAAATCTACGGATTTTGGAATTAATGCTACAAGAATTGTGAATAACACGAAAACTCACTTGTTTGGGGAGGATATGCTTCATAATTTTTCGGAGCATTCCCTTAATGCCTCTCTTTAATATAATGGTTATTTATCAGAAAAATAATTAACCAGCACATCGTAATACAATTGATTTGCCAATAATTCATGATTCATGATAAGGTGATGGCCACTGGAAAATTTGCACAACCATAGTCAACCAACTAAACCTTCTAAAATGCCAGCCCAACATGCAGACCACGACATATTTATGAGAGCAGGCACTCAGAGAATCATTCTCAATTGTGTTCAAAAACTCTTTGACCTTCCCATTGCAACTAGCTGACCGCAAATCCAACTCTATCAACTATACAGTTCCACCACCAAGACCACCTCCTATTAGAGCCCCATGCCCAACCACTGATGCCCCCAACCAGGCTCTGAAGAACTATGTTTCGCATATTGTGAATATTTGAGCATACACTACACTGACGTACTCATTAACTATGCACATCCATAGAGATGTAATAAAAAGGTTTATACCTCAAGATGCCCTGCTAGGCACAAACCATGAAATTGATGCAGTATCTTCTCCAACAAAATTAATGAGTAGTATGTCTCTGTCCAAGAGCAATCTGTAGTTTCAACAGAGAGACCCAGCTGCCTATTTTTCAATACATTTACAGCCAACTGGAAAATGCTTGTCATTACTTGTAACACATGATATATTCTTCCTTAAAATCTTCCCCTTTTACTTCGACCAGTAATCCCAGGACCTATACATAACAGAGTTTTAAAGCCACAAAACAAATAAATTTAGGTGGAGGTATCAAATGGGTGAATTTTAGCGAGTTGAAAACTTGAAATGAGTCACGGGTTGAATGTGAGAAGGTCAAATACAGGACTCTCTCTCAATTTCAAATTCTTAACTATTCCTCAACAGTTATTATACTCAGCTAAAAACCAATAATAATTCAAAAGCCAATTCAAACTGAAATTACAAAAGGGTTGATTTACTAAAGCCTATTTTCTGGCTGCTACTATACTTCACTTTTTTGAAGTTTTTTGGACAATTTTCCGTCATTGGTAAACCTTTTTTGACATCTTGTTAACATTTTATGTGTTAATGGGTTTGCCACGAGAGAGGAATCTAAAAAGTAGAAATATATGGACAGACTTGAAAAAGGTTCAATTCAGGCAAAAATAAGATTAAAGACTGTTGTTTTGGCTTATTTTCATCTCTAACGAACTTTTTTTTAGCTTTCGGTCAAAATTCGCATTTCTCTAGTCAAAATGATCTAATAAACAAAAGTCAACTCAAAACTATAACAAGTTCATAAAAGACGAAAATAAATCTTTTCCAATAATTTAAGCCAACCGACTCAGACCACATTTTTCGAATTAAAACCTTAGGCCAAACAATCCCCACGTTCCACATTAAAAAAAAATCCACATTAAAAAAAAATGTAAATAACAAGCCCAACTTCATACACTTGTCACAAACAAATAATGCATATAAAACCGAGCAGAAACTAATTCACAGAAGGAGTATACCTTGTGTGCCCAATGGCCCCAAACCATTACCAACCCATTTAGAAATTAGAACCCAATTTTATATGAGTTTGTCAAACCCAACTGAACCAAATAAAAAATACAGGCAAGTTGGGGCGGGTTATAAGTGTTGATATGGTTGGGTAACTGGGTTTTGGTTGAGATCGCCACCTCTAAACTTAAGCATCCAAATTAAGGGAAGATTTGGTTCTTTTTTTTTTTTCTCCAGAAATTTCGAAGACAAAAAATGCTTGTCACGTTATATAGTTTGTAAATTGCTTTACCTGGGCTGCAGCACTCCGCACCTGCTGCTCTCCACCTGAGTACCATGAGAGACTAAACTCGAGAATATTTCCTAGGGTGATTCAATACCATAAAATACAGAAATAAGGGGACCATCAAAAAAACATTGTTCTGATTGGTATTATTACAGATCCAAGTGTACAAACCATTGATCCTCACAAGATTATTAGCAATGCAAATCTGCCATTTAATCATAATATGATCTAAGAAGATTATAAAATCTGCAATGTAAGTTTGTGTTCATGATTCCCAGTACTCATACCCAACTTTTGGACACATACCCCAGTATCCTAAAATTTAAGCTTCTGAAGATATCACTCTTGGATCTGACTACATGCCACAGAAATCACTACCATCAACAAAACAAACATTTACTAAAGAAATATTTCACATACAAATATCTTCAAATGATTCAAAAACTTACCCTATTTGGTTTGGGTTTTGAGGGAGGTTTTTGAGAGTATTGAGTGTAGAGAGAGAGAGAGAGAGAGAGTAGAGAGAGAATTTATCGTAGACCGTGCACAGGGGTTTTGAGACCCCAAAACAAACAAGGCCGATTCTAACATTAACTCGTTTCTTTCTTTTTCCAACATCCAACAGCCACTTAATTCTTCTTGTAGGGGATATCTAATTAAGTTTAACGTGATCAAACACAAACTAAAAAATCCCAAACCCGGCCCCAAAAATTTCTTTTTTGGATAAAAAGAAAATTATAGTATTGAAAATGATTCAAAGTTATCTCCTTACTCCTTTTTCCGCATTCCTTAGCTTCAAAAGAATAATGGAGGATCACATTCGTACCAATTGACAAACATTTACATTTTGACTAATGAACAATATAAATGAAGTGGCGTTCACCAACCTGAGAACATGGAAAACATCTCAGACAATAAATTTTTGCAAATACATCGAGATATTTCTACATCAAACAAACATCATGATTATTCAAATAACATTTGTTCACGAACATTCTAGCTTATACCTGCTCAATCTCTGGTTCTCCATCAGTTCCACTTATGAGAAAAGATGCTAGAGAATCAGCTATTCGCTGCAGAAAGCTGGCATGATATCCAAGTGCAAAATATTATATTAAACAAAGAGAAATCCAAATCTAACGTAATTATAAGCAACAACTTCACTAGAATCGCACAAAACTACTGTATCTTTTCATTTATAAAAGGGAAATTTATAGAAATGGTTCTCCTAGTTTCATTCGAGTCTCATTTTCGTCCTCCAAGTATCAATTGCAACTCTTTTGACCTTCAAGTTTGATTTTCATACCAAGTTGGTCCAATTGATAACATCTGTCAGCCAAACTGGACAGAAAAGAATCAGATTGAGAGCAAACGTTATCAATTGGACCAACTTGGTACGAACTGCAACGTCCAAACTGCGATCAATCTAATTTTTTCCATCCAATTTGTCTGATAGAAGTTATCAATTGGACCGATTTGGTACGAAAACCAAACTTGAAGGTCAAAAGAGTTACAATTGATACTTAGAGGACGAAAATGAGACTCGGATGAAACTAGGAGGACCATTTCTATAAATTTCCCTAAAGGAAATTTCCTTAACAATTAACTCGAAAAATCAAAACTGTTAATAATAAACGAAAGTAAATGTAAAGATATGCGGAAGAATAAAACACGATGCTTAACACGTAACACCATAATGATATACCAATCCAAGTCAAGAAGGAACTCACAGGAGAGAGTGCTCCAAAAGATCACTAGACAAGGTTGCAATCAACCTGTGGCAGGAGTCCAAAATTTTGCTATGCATTGAAGTGAAATATACTAAGGCTGAAAGAAAAAAAGATACAAAAATACATTCTTTTAACCACAATGGAAACTTCTATAACCAAATGGAGCCTACTCTGTAGAATCACATGGTCTAGATATTAACACTTTTTCTAATGTGGGCATGGATCTGAAAGGTACTAATAAAGATAAAGGTTCAAACCATAGCAAACTATATGTATTGGGACTATTTAAATTCTATATGTCAAGTGACAAATGAAAATGAGATTTGTTTGCTGCATGAGTAAAGGAAAAATAGACCAATGTGCTTTAATCACATGGCATCAATACCGAATACAAAATGGGTCAAGACCTATGAAGCACCGACACCTCTACAGGTCGAAGAATCGCGGTGTCAGGACACG
The DNA here is from genome assembly GCA_025413875.1 of Rhododendron molle. NCBI lineage: Eukaryota > Viridiplantae > Streptophyta > Magnoliopsida > Ericales > Ericaceae > Rhododendron > Rhododendron molle. Next base: position 24,257,767 of record CM046390.1, read on the forward strand.
GGGACACGGCGGGATACCTCGGGGACACGTACGGGACACGCCACGTGGCGTGTCCCATAATTTAATATTAAATTTTGAGGGGGACACGGCGGGGACACCGATGGGGACACGCCAGGGGCTAAACTGCAATTTTTTAAAAAATTTTGGGGGCCAAACTGTAATTTTTGAAAAAATTAGGGGTCAAATTGTAATTTTTTTAAAAAAAATTGGGGACCAAATTGTAATTTTTAAAAAATTTCTGGGTGTTAAAATACAATTATTTATTTATTTATATATATAAATAAATAAATAAATATACACGTGGCGTGTCCGCCGCCGTGTCCATGTCCCTATTTTTTTAGAATTCCCATGTCCCGGTGTCGGTTTCGGTGTCCGTGTCCGTGTCCGTGTCGGTGCATCATAGGTCAAGACTAGACAACCAAAAGAAGAGGGTTGTCTGGGCTTCAGAGTTCTTAAGGATTGCAACCCAAAGTGTCCTATATAATCCACCATAATGACCGGAGATGGCCTAGACAAAGAAACACTATCACCATGGAAATTATGGCCAATACTCCCATCTCCTTGAAACCTCAAATCCCTCAATCTAACAGATTTGTTTGGAATTTAAAGTCCAACGGATCAACGGTCAATTCTCAATGAAAATAGCTTGGAATGCTCTTAGAGTTAGGACTCCCCAGTCCCCACGGTTACTTGGTCGTCTAATGTTGCTTGGATCCCACACCATGTTCCCGCATGGGCCATAACATTTGAATGGCAATATTAGGAAAACTCTCCTCAAAAGACAGACTCAAAAACTAAGGGGTCATGGACTCATCCCAATGTGTGTTGTGCTATGCTGATTGCTGAAGAATAGTCCCACAATAATTTGTTCTCTTGTCCTTACTTTGCCTAAATTCTGTGGTATTTTTTTGTTAAAAGATGGGATCTGTAGACCTCCAATTGTTCCGACTGAAGAGATTGACCGGGCAAGGCTTCACTCAAGGAAGAGAGGCATGAAGCATACTATTTTCAAGCTCTCCATGGTGGTTATTATCCACTCCCTCCGTCCCAAATTGCTCGATTTTTTTGGGTAATCGTGCAAATGCACACGCAAAAAATAATGTATTGAAAAGAATCCTCAGAATGCGAGTCACAAAACCTATATTTTCTTGTAAGCGTTAAGTCTACATAAAATATGAGGATGAATAATTTTAAGTAATCATTTGCAGTCAATAAGCTAGTTTTAAAATCTAGCAACATAAGAGACAGTAAGAAAAAACATATACAACATGAGTTTCAAGAAATATTTCAATTCATACTCTCAAACATCAATCTGAACACACTAAATTAACAGAAGCCATTTTGTGATACCTAAGAATGGGCTCAAGTGATAGTCTCCCTCCCATTTGCAATCTCGAAAGAAGTTCTGAGAGTGTCAATTCTTTGTGCAGTATTATTTGGGGTAATGTTTGCACCAAGGGCATCATTTCCTCGTATAAAGTAACAAAATCCTCTGCAGTGTTTAATTCGTACATGGTAGGAAAGAAATTTATACGAGTTGCACGACAAGGAGACTACAAAATAAAAACTGGCAAATTTTGATCTCCAAAAAAAAAAAAAAAAGTAGATTGTGATTCTACAGAATATTGAAGCACTAAAATTCTAGGATAGTTGGAACAATAGCTAAGATAACAAACATGAAACAATGATAACATAAAGCATAAACACTGCCACTTATGGAAACCTACAATGCCTAACATAAATGCTAAGCATGGCCTCATGTCTCTGAAAAAAATAAAACTAAATACACTTGTTGCATCACTTGGCAACCAACTAATCGAACACTTGGAGATTTTATTGAGCACATCAAAGGATCAAGTTTGACCAAAAAACATAGACAAAGCTCGTGTTAAAAATTGCGCCACTTAAAGCCCAAAACATAATTAGCATAATACCCCAAAATCCTATAACCGTTAAAAAAAACAAACATTAGTACCAACATACTAGCAAGCTGAAGTATACAAACAAACACAAACTAAACATGAACTCAATCACTGCCTATGGAGTACTATAGGTTGATTCTTTCGTTGTTATAATGATATACATAACTCTAAATACCAAAAATACAAAGTAGTGAATCTCACTCTAGTGAAAAGCCTGAACCCCCTAATATGTAAGCACTAAGCATATAGGCAATATTACCAGCTAAGAAAACAAACATGAATACAAGGGATATGGACAAGTGACTCGAATATCTTCTCCAAATTAGGACATGACACAACATGTACATGGAAATTCACAAACACATTTTCATAGGTATACAAAAAGTTTACAATTTCCAGATACTAAGTTAACAAATATATCCATATTTAAATAATTCAAGGTGTAACACATCATCTAATCAAATAATATGTACAATGAATTGATGCAAAAAAAAAAAAAAAGCCCTGATATATTTCTTATTGAACACAACATTAAATTGATGCAAATGAACTGTTACATTTTTAGCACATCGTTTGATATTCTCAAGAACTCAAATTCTCAATTCAGCCATTCTCTCAACAATTACAACAAACAATTTCCAATTCACCCGTAAAAGAGCATAAAGAAAAAGGTACCCTCCATTCCACAAGACAGTCTCGGAAAAATGAGGACCCATCGGAGGGCTCAGACTTGAGAGGATCGAGATTTCGGAATACATCAATATCAATTTCCTCAAGGCGCTTAGAGTGTCTTGAACTGCACATAATATCCAATTTCCAAACACATTTATTACCATGTGCCAATCATCCGAAATAAAAGAATGACAAATACAAGTGTAAAACACTGGAAATAATAATACTCTTGTCTTCTATTTTGTTGCTAAGAAACAGAAGGAAGATATGAAGGGAAAATAAGAACGAACACATACACAAAAAACGGCCTGTTAGTACCACAAATCGCTTGCGACCGGTAGATTTGTTTAGAGACTTCACAGCCTGAGCTTCCTTCAACGTCGCCATATTCTATATATAAACAGTAGAAATTCGGGGATTTCGGGTTGGCATGAGAGACACGAGATCAAACATTGGCTCCTCACTAGAAACTGTACAAAAGAGGTGAGATCAGGCAAACGATAAGAGTCATACCGATGAAACCGACCCGTTCCCACCGTTCTTATATAAACCTCCGAAATACGAGAACTACCAAAAATTACCAGAACTAAGAAGTAAACTCAATCTGTGCTACCTTTCGGAGAGTGGAAAAGGTCGAATTCAAGGGCAAACTAGCAAAAGAAACAATATCATCCCATCAAAATCATCCGTAACCGGCACAGCAACACTCAGCCTAAACTTGACCCCTTCCAGATTCAACTCAATCCCATCCATCTTCTCCACAACCCCTCTCCTCCACTCCACAAACTTCCTCTCCAGCTCCTCAACACCCTCTCTCCCATCACCACCAACCCCCGACCTCGAAAAAGGCTTCAACAGAAACCCAAGATCCCTTATAAACAGCGCGCCACGAGCGACGGAGTCCTCGCGCTTGCGCTTCTTGGCGTCCTTGAATTTTCTAACGTCGTCGAGGGTGACGGAGAATGAGGCTCTGAGGAAGTCGACGAGGGAGCGCTTGAGCTTCAACTCGTCGAGGGGTTTGACAGAGTGGTCGGCGTGGTGGACGATGAGGAGGAGTTTGACGCGCGGGGTCAGGGAGAGGCTGGTTTCGATATCTAGGGTTTCGGTTGGGGGAAGAGAGTCTAGTGTTCGATTGGTCATATTTCTCTGGTTGTTGTTTCAGAGGAAAAGTCAAGTGCGGGTGTAGGAGGGAAGAAGAAGACGGCGTTGATGTGATTCTTCTGTAGGCAAACGAGGTCTGGAATTGGGAGCCCCTTCTGCTAAAGAAACAATATCATTGTTTTCTATAAACGAGTCGAAAATACAATGGCCATGGATTCAACGGCCATTATAATCGATTAAAGCCAAAGTCAAAACACACCTACAAACACACAAAAGTTTCCAAACTACTACCTCAGAATCAGATGAAATTGGTTCAGATCAAAACTAATTGGCTGAAAATTCGAAACCGCCGACGTATTGAAGGAGAAACCGCGGTTCAATCCGATCGATTTAAACTAAGAAACGCTGAAGGAGAGAGAGGGAGAGCGTTTAGATCTCCGCGGAAGAGAGAAGGCGGGGGTTTGGAGGTGAGAGAGAGGGGTTTGAGAGAGTGGGAGGGATGCATTTTGAATATTTGAATGTAGGGTAGTTTTTTATTTGGGCCTGGGGCCCCTTTATCATGTATGTATGAACAGTCCAATTACACGCTCGCTCTTCCTCTTTCTGTTTCTCTCTCCTTTTTTGTCCCAAGCACGCGTCCTCTCCTTCTCTTTCTTAAGTATATACAATAAGGGCCGTTTGGATTCAGGAAAAAAATTAGGGGCCTGCTTGGATGAGGTCTTGTGGAGGGGTTGTGAAATCCCCCCTTTTAAACCCCTGGGTCAGCTGAAGACCCCGTTTGGATTCCAAAATGGAGAGAGTATTGTCTTTACCCCGGCTTCCACTACACCAGCTAATACCTCCTGAGGGGGTGTTATGGATGGGCAGGGTCAGATGGGCAGGGTCAGACCAGTTATTCTGGAATCTCCCCAAATCCCCCTCTATTATGGACGATGGTACCCCTCGTAATTCCTCTTTTCCACCTCGAGGTACAACAAAATATCTTAGGGCTAGGCAATGGGAGCCCTAAAATCAAAAATTAATTATGACCTTTTAGGATAAAATGATAAGAGAAATAAGATTTTCGTACCGGTTCAAACGGATTGAAAATAAGAGCACTTAATTTTTTAATATATAAACTGTAGGTTGAAAAATTTAGTGTTCCAAATTTCAATTCGTTTGAATGGGTGGGAAGATTTTGTTTTTCTAATCATTTAATTCTACAGGGTCATAATTAAATTTTGACTCTAAAACCCTCGTTGATTAACCCTAAGAAAATCGTACAACCAAGTATCTTAGAACTAACCAACGAGAGTTCTAAAGTCAAAATTTAATTATGACCCTTTAAAATTAAATGATCAGAAAAATAAAATCTTTCCACCCATTCAAACAGATTGAAATTTAGAATGCTTAATTTTTTTTGCTCAGCTTTCCCCCAAACCAAGCCTTGCATTTTTTCCTTTTTTTTGTCTTTGCAGCTCAAAAAAACACGTATTTATTCTAATTATATAATGAAACTAACAAATTTTGTCATAAAACACTGCATAAGGGCAAAAAAGTCAATTAACAGCTTTTTACATCAATCCCCCTTCCTTATACCCCCAATTAATCCTACATCCAAACAACGTACTATTTAATACCCCCTCCATAAACATCACATCAATGTGGGTCATCCCTTACTATCTAATACCCCCTATTATCCAATCCCCCCTTCTTACATAACACCTCCAAACCTAATCCCGCATCCAAACGAGCCCTAGGAGTATTAGTTAATAAGGGGATAAGATAGTAGGGAGTATTAGTTAATAAGGGATGACCCACATTGATGTGATATTTATGGAGGGGGATTAAATAGTAGATTGTTTGGATGAGGTATTAGAGAAGAGGGATTAAATAATACTTTGTTTGGATAGATGATTAATAGGGAGTATAAGAAAGGGTGGATGATATAAAAAGCTGTCAAATGACCCTTTTGCCCTTGTGCAGTCCCTAAATTAATTATGTATTACGTTTTATATGTAATTGCAAATTTAATTATTCTTTCACAATTTAAGCCGTAATATTTATTTCTACTAACAAATTAACGAATTTAGTATTATTATTAAACAAATTTTTTTATATAAAATTTGGTTTTTTTAAAAAAATTAAGTGTCCCAAATTTTAATCCGTTGGAACCGGTGGAAAAATTTTAGTTTTCTGATCATTTTATCCTAAATGATCATAATTAAATTTTGACTCTAGGACTCTCGTCGATTAGCCCTAAAATCAAATATCTCTTAGGGTTAATCAACGAGAGACATAGAGTCAAAATTTAATTATGACAATTTAGGATAAAATGATCATAAAACTAAAATTTTTCCACCGGTTCAAACGGATTAAAATTTGGAACACTTAATTTTTTAATATATAAACTGTCTAACGAGGTTTTCAAAATTAAGTGTTCCAAATTTCAATCTGTTTGAACTAATGGAAAGATTTTAGTTTTCAGATCATTTTATCCTAGATGGTCATAATTAAATTTTGACTCTATAGCTCTCGTTGATTAGCCTTAAGAGATATTTGATTCTATGACTTTCTTAGAGTTAATCTGTAACGACCCTGATTTTTGGTAAATAAAAATTTCGTTAAATATTTAAATTTTTTTATTTGCTTGGATTGCTTTAAAAATTTCTCTTAAATTCTTATAATCCGTCATAATTAGATTTGAAACTTGTAAAATTGAATCATTTTACTCCGGACAATTTAGTCCTTCTCCCATGACTAGTATACTTGTAAACGTACTCGTATATTTTTCCTAAGTAAATAATATCTTTAAATTATATTTCTCGGCTGGAAATCCTACATGGTAAGTATAGTTAGTTTTAACCGATTAGTTAGCAAACCCTAACTACCGTTTGGCTTAGTGATGCATCGATGCCGGAGTGGTTAGTAGAAAAATTTTGGTCTTTGCCTTGCCCGTTGAGTTGACTGCTTTTACTTTGGCTTAGTTAGGCTGCCTTGGCGTCGGGTCGCCGTCGAGCCTGCCTTGCCTTGGCATCGGATCGCTGTCGCGCCTTGCTTTCGCCTTGGCGTCGGGCCTGCCTTGCCTTGGCATCGGATCGCTGTCGCGCCTTGCTTTCGCCTTGGCGTCGGGTCGCTGTCGGGTTGCTCTGCCTTGGCTGCCATCGGGTTCTGCCTTGGCGTCGGGTCACGCCTTGCTTTTGCCTTGGCGTTGCTGGGCTGCCTTGCTCTGGCCTTGCCTGGGTTACGCCTTGGCCACCGCTTTGCTAGTGGGCTGCCTTGGCCACTGCTTGGCCACCGGGTTGCCTTGGCCACCGCTTTGCTAGCGGGCTGCCTTGGCCACCGCTTTGCTAGCGGGCTGCCTTGACCACGCTCACACCTTGCCTTGGCGTTTGGCACCGTCGGGCTTTAATATTCCTTTATTAGGCGATTTTCTACTAAATAAAACCAAAATACCACTCGAGCAATGAAAGCCTAGATTAAGTATCGTTCGTCTTTAACCAATTAGTTAGAATAGCCTAATGCCTATTTAGCCCAATCACTTCTTTTTAACCCTAGTTGGACCACTTGAACCTTTTTATCTTTATCCATTGGACAATAAGTGCTAGGAAAATCTTTGTCCCTTGGACAATAAAGGCAAGTCTTGCCAATTAGGATGACAAGACAAGTCATCTTCCTTGTCTTTACTCAACCAAAGTACAACCATTATTACTTTTTTCTTGTGCTTTTGCAAGCAAAACCTTTCTAGGATTTGGACAACCCATAGAATCCCTCATGATAACCTAGAAAAAGGCCAAAAACCCCTCATGAAAGCCTAGAAATGAAAATGACAAGGCATGGCATGCTTGGAAGACTTGATTGGACAATTCAATGAAGCAAAAAGGAGAGAGAAAGAGAGAGAGGGGGGCTGACCGAAATTTTCAGGAGGAGTGAGAGGTGTGTGCTTGAGTGTAGTACACTCCATCAAGCTACAAACTTAGCCTTAAACCTATTACCCAATTGCCAACCCATTTCTAGTCTTCCAAAGTACTACCTAGCTAATGATTTTGGTACTTTTATCCAAGCAAAGTCTATCCTAGATTAGACAAGTCATAAAACCCTTCATGATAACCTAGGTTGCCTAAAAGAGAGGAGAGGCCAGGTTTTTGCCTATAAATAGCACCCAAAGCTCTCATTCAACTCACACCTCAAAGCATTGCTCCAACTTCTCTCTAGAAACCATTTTCTATTTTCCTGGTAGCTTACTGCCCTTCGTAAATCCCCATTTTTCTCCTTCTTAAGGTAGTTTTTAGGACTAACTTCTTTGGACAAAGTTGTAGAGCACTTCAAAACCTTCAAGTTAGATCCAAGAACCACCCCAATTGGTTAAGAAACGACAAAGATATCGACCTCCAAAGTTCAGTGAAAAATCTGGGAATTCCATTCCAGACAGCTCACTGTCCACTTTCTTATCCCCATTTTTCTCCAAGCGAAAGTCGTTTTTAGGAATAACGTCCTCCACGAAAGTTGTAGAAAATTTCGAGATCTTCGGTTTAGACTCAAGAACGATCGTATTCGGCCAAATATTGACCGAGTTACGGCCATCCGAAGTCCGGTCCAGATTTGCGAGTTTCAACGCCGTAGAACTTTCCAACTAGCTTATTCGGCCCCGATTAGTTTCGGATCAAGGTAGATTAATCTATACTCATCTTCCCTAGTATAACTTTAAGTTATGTTTGCTTATGATAAGGCAAGTTAAATTATTAGAAAGCTTGTTTTACAAAAATCTTGAAATGAAGATACAATCTTGTAGATTTTTTCTATACTTCTTAATCCTAAGTATATTTCCTTCCTTAAGTATATCTTAAGTTGGTATGATGCTTGTACGTCGATATGCTTGTTAGTTAATAAACTTGTCTTGCTAATGGGAATGCAACTTGTTGAATAAACGATTTCCACGTCAATAAACTATGTGGTCTTTTTGAACTTTCCACAAAGGAAGAAAGAACGGATTTCAAAACAAGAGAAATCAGAAGCTTCATTCGAAGTATTCGTATTTTGATCTTTTGGAAAGTTATGAATTTGTTTACATGTTGTTTCATTACTTGTGGTTGTATAAGGATGGCGATGAGCTTGTTTATAAGATTACTTGCATGATCTTGCTAGTTTAGATTACAATGAATGATTTATATGATTTGTGATGAGAACAGTCCTACCGCGGAGTCTATACATGAGAACGAGACTCGAAAATCGAGAAATAGAAACATGACACCTAGGGTGTGGTTGATATGGATAAAAAGGGTTAAAGACAAGGTGTATTTTAAAAACGCAATGTGGCCGGACTTGTCCATTGTGGGAATGCGTGTTATAAATGATGAAATATTTTCGAAACTACATAATGACCAAATGTGGGTGCATTATGTGAGTGTGTGTGTGTTGTGTGCCAATGGGAACCCGACGCGGCGGAACCATTGTGAGGATACTCGAGAACCCGGCGCGGCGGAACCGAGGTTGGGTGTGTAGCTTGGTTATCCGTGGAGAGGAGCCAAAGCAAATGTGTGCCAATGAAAACCCGGCGCGGCGGAACCATTGTGAGGATACTTGGGAACCCAGCGCGGCCGAACCGAGGTTGGGTGTGTTAAAAATGATTTTGAAATGCAAATGTGTGCCAATGGAAACCCAGCGCGGCGGAATCATTCTGAGGATACTCGGGAACCCAGTGCGGCGGAACCGAGGTTGGGTGTGTTAAATGTGATTTTCAAAATGTTGATTTGGATAATGAAAAGGATTTCGGAAACGTTGATGAATATGGTGACACGGTCTACGATGAGTCGCGTAGGAGAAACACATACAATGCAGACACCAACGTTAGACTAAGGAATATGGATATGTCGTTGTTAATGTCTTATTAAACATGTATGTATTATTCCGCTGCTTGTGCAAGAGTTGGTATGTTACTCTTATACTCTGATATTGGTAAGTTATAGGTTAACGGGTATAGGATTATTCTGCTGATCTCTTGTGGCTCATGGTGTTACCTTTGGTGACCCTGACATATTATATCGGTGGCGACGCTGGTATAATGTGTCAGATTTTGTAGATGATCAAGATGAACAGTACACCTTGGAGGCTTTTGGAGCTAAGGAGCTGGCTAGGATGAAGCCGCAGGCGGAGCTGTAGTTAGGAACCTTAGAACTCTTCATTTGTATAAATATGGAACCGTAGTGGGAATTATGATGTAATAATGAGCCAGACTCCATTTGATTTTATCAATGAAATATTTATTTAACGTACCCAAAAATCAGGGACGTTACATAATCAACGAGAGCCTTAAAGTCAAAATTTAACTATGACCATTTAGGATAAAATGATCAGAAAACTAAGATCTTTGCACTGGTTCAAGCGAATTGAAAATTGAAACACTTATTTTTTTACACCGTTTATATATTAAAAAATATAGTTAAAATTAAGTGTTCCAATTTTCAATCTGTTTGAACCGGTGCGAAAATCTTATTTGTCTGATCATTTTATTTTAAATGGTCATAATAGATTTTTGGCTCTAAGGCTTTTCAATTAGCACCCTAAGAGAGCCTTGAAACTAAATATGGAGTCTTAAGATATGTTTGAATGGAAAATATGATTTTGGGTAGAATGGAGAGTAGAGGTTGGTTGAATGGTAGATGGAAAAAGGGGATAACGAGGGGTATTTTCGTCCACAAAATATCTTTCCAAACCTGGATTATTTTTGGGGACCTCCGGAGGAGCCCAAATTTAATTCCTGAGAAACCCAATAACAGGGGTAAATGATGAGGGGGTAGTAAATTATCAGGGGCAATAATGGGATGCCAAACGGGGGAAATGGGGTGGGGCCCTCCCATTTACCCCCTTTTATTTTTTCCCTCCAATTTTAACTTCATCCAATCAGACCCTAAGTAGATTACTAATCTTACTAATCGCCCGCGTTGTCAGGCCCCCCTGACACGGCCCTCCTTTCCCTTTTACCCCCCCTCTCTCTCCTTCTCTCTCTCCTAGCACTCTCTCTATCTCTCTTATTTGATTTTTTTAATAAATTTTTAAATGCTAATAACTATTTTTTCACATATTTTTGTTTAATAAATTATATATTTTTTAAATCTACTCAACGAAACCTATCAAACCAGCCTAATATTGATGATGAAATAATGTAAAATGAAAAAATTATATTTTTTACGTAGTTTAAACTGTCTAAAAAGGTTGAAAAATGTGTTTCAAATTTCAATCCGTTTAAACCGGTGGAAAGATTTAGTTGTGTGATTATTTTATCCTAAATGATCATAATTGAATTTAAACTCTAGGGCTGTCGTTGATTAACCCTAAGAAAGTCGTAGAATCAAATATCTCTTAAGGTTGTTCAACGAGAGTTCTAGAGTCAAAATTTAATTATGACCATTTAAGATAAAATAATAAGAAAACTAAACTTTTACCACCGGTTCAAACGGATTGAAATTTGGAATTTTTTTTGAAAAATAGTAGGGGTAATAAGTGGAGAGAGATAGAGAGAGAAATGTTGGAAATAAGAGGAATTTAGGAGGAATCTAAGAGGAATTTTTAAAAAAAATTCTTTTTGAATTGCAAAGAGAACAAAGCATTAATTTTTTTAAACCTTTTTAGACAGTTTATATATTAAAAAATATAGTTAAAAAATTTAGTGTTCCAAATTTCAATCCTCTTGAACCTGTAGAAAGATTTTAGTTTTCTAATCATTTTATCCTAAATGGTTATAATTAAATTTTGAGTCTGGGACTCTTGTTGATGAACCCTAAGAGATATTTGATTCTACGAGTCCCAAAATTCATTATGACCATTTAAGATAAAAAAAAAAAAAGATCTTTCCACCGATTGAATCGGATTGCAAATCGGAACACTAAAATAATTTTAAATAAATAAAAAAGAAAAAAGATACAGAGTATAAACATTATTAATTAAATTAAAAAATAACAAAAAATCGGTTATCGGTATTTTTGAGATAAAAAGGTTAAAAAATTAAGGTTGAAAGTTGGTTGAAATGGATAAAAAAAAAGTTGGTTGAAAGTTGGAAAAAAAATTAATTGCACCATTGGTTGAAAGTTGCAACAGTTGGTTCAAAACATTGCATCCCTTCCTTCAAAGTATCCACTTCAGAATCTCGAGCCTCACATATTCCAACATCGCAAAAGAGCAATGGGAGGGATCACCTCGTTCAGAAATTTCCTCAAAAGTATCAGTGTTATATTTTTCATTGTGTTGACGTTCGGCCCAATGGTCATTGTGGCTTTAGGACGATAGCCGCGCAACTCTATGGTTCTGAAGATGAATGATCTCAAGTACGACAGGACCTTATCCAAGAGATTCAACAAAATTGGGTCTTGTATGATCAATTTTATCCAAAACGTAATTATGTATCCTAGGTGCTACAAAGATTTCGTTGCTTCTAACCATCGGCACCAGAGAATCATTGGATGGATTCTATATCATTGGGACTAGTCATCGCATCAACATACAATGTTGTACTGCATACATTCGATATGATTGCTTCAAATTGTCTCACTCACTTACCGTTGAGCTCCCATCCAGTTCCATTAGCGGCGCGCACACATATGGCTATTGGCCGTGTCAATGGCAATCAATTCGTGCGAGTTTTCTTATACTGTCATTACCCTGTACCATCCACTCAATTATAATTAAATGAAATTTGATTTTAGTTTGCATTATTGACTGTTCAGAGAAATATAAAGTAAATTTAAGTGGATTCAACATACATAATTTATTTGAAAACTCAAATATAGAAGTTTAAAAAAAAAATGAAGGACAAAAAAATAAAAACAAAGAGATAATATATTGGGCCCAAAAAAAATCATTTAATTTAAACACATTATTTCATATTCAATATTAGATTTGTTTGATAGGTTTCATTGAGTATATTTCAAATATATAAAATTTATTTAAAAAAATATGTGATTTCAACCACTTTAGACTATTTATATATTAAAAAATATGGTTAAAAAATTAAGTTTTTCAAATTTCAATCCGTTTCAACCGGTGGAAAGATTTTATTTTTCTGATCATTTTATCCAAAATGGTCATAATTAATTTTGACTCTAGGGCTCTCGTTGATTAACGCTAAGAAATATTTGATTCTACAACTTTTTTAGGGTTAATCAACTAGAGGCCTAGAGCCAAAATTAAATTATGATCATTTTGGATAAAATGATCAGAAAACTAAAATCTTTCCATCGGTTCAAAAGGATTGAAATTTGAAATACTTAATTTTTCAATCTCTTTAAACAGTCTAAACTATCACAAAAATATAGTTTTTCCGTTTTACATTATTTCACCGTCAATATTAGGCTCATTTGATAGGTTTCGTTGAGTACATTTTATAAATATAAAATTTATTAAAAAAAATTACGTGAAACAAAAGTTATTAACATTTAAAATTTTATGAAAAAAAATAAGAAAGAGAAAGCGGGGAGAGAGAGATGGGGTAGAACGGGAAATGGGTGCGGGCCCTTGTCAGATCCCCGCAAGGGGGGGGGGGTTATTAACAACCCTCAATAATTACTCCACTCATTCTCTCTCTCTGTACTCCACTCATTCTCTCTCCTCTCTCTTACCTCACACGCACTTTCGCTCTCTGTCTAGCCTCTCCCCGGCTATTCCTCCTATCTCTCTCCTCTTCCTTTTTATTTTACAAATTAATATCTTGTTTGGAACACTTTTAAAAGTATTTTTCAAAAGATTCCTCCTAAATTTTCTATACTTTCAATGATTTCTCTCTCTATCTCTCTCCACTTATTATCCCTACTACATTTTCAAAAAAAAAATTCAAAATGTGTTCCAAACACAGCATTAAATTTTATTAGTAATGTTCATAATTTTTTTTGTACATATCTATTTTTTATAAAATTTATATTTTTAAAATTTACTCATAGAGATCTAACTTATGAGTTCAATATTGAATATATAATTATGAAAATTTAAAAATTTTATTTTTCAATATCCATCATATTCTGTCAAAATTTACGATTAACAATCTAAATTCATAATTAATAGTATTTAATTATTAATTAGTAGTGTTAAATTTAATAATTAGTAATCTAAATGCACAATTAACCATATTTATTTAAAAATTAGTTGTGTTAAAATTAATAATTAACAGTCTAAATTTGCAATTAATAGTGCTAAAATTAATATTGAATAGTCTAAATTTAAAATTAAATATGCAAGTTCATAATTAACAATGTTAAATACATATCTCTAACAAAATGTAAATTAGCAATTATTATAGAAATTTTCAATTAATAGTGTTAAGTTAATAAATCATAATATAAATTTGCAGTTAAATGTATAAATTCATAAATAAAGTTTTAATTAACAATCTATCTAATAAAACAGAAGGGCCTTTGGGAATATTCCTAATGAATATTCTCTTTTAACAGTTTAGATTTCTTCCTAACATAAATTTTATCTACACATACAAACGAATCCAGCGGTCCAACTTTCTCCACCCTTCACATAGACACCAATGGCATTTTGTAAATAGCTTACATTGTTTGGACAAAAATACAAGCTGTAATTTGCTAGGTGTTTTCTTTGGGATTCGGTTCTCTCATCTACTTCTGACCCCCCCCCCCCCCACCCACCCTTTTTTTTTTTCTTTCTCTCTTTCTCTTTCTGTCGCCTCCCCCTTATCTCCTATGGCCACCACCGGCCACTTCCTCAATCTCAACTGCGCCTCCTCCTTCCCCTCCTGCAACTTCGCTTCCCCTCACCAGAACCCCCACAATCATAAATCCCTAAATGCTTTCTCTCTCTCTCTCTCCGCCTTCAAAGATACTACGACGTTGCCGTGAAAGAAAACATGGCTCCGGAGAAAAACATGGCTAAAGGAGTTGTTTACTGGTGGTAAGCCTAGTTACTCCGGAGATCATCGCCGTTAAAGATTGTCGTCGTCCTTGCTGGGTACTTCTTCCGAGTGGGTTTAGTAGTAATTTGAGGATTTGCTAGGAAACGAAAAAATGCTTGATTCCGCCACCGTCGACCACTTCCGTTGCTCTCAGTCAATCAAGGCTTGATTTCTTGGATTTCCTTCTCTCCTTTTCACATAAGCAATCCCAATCAAGATTTTTTTGCATTCCATGTGTTTGTAAAAACGCCTCATACAATTGAAAAATAAAGTCTGGAAACTACTGCACTCATATTGAACGACATGGTTGGGCAGAGTACCTTCAATTTATTAGGTAGATATCTAACGAGAAAGAAGAAGAATCTAAATGCTACTGAAAACTGAACATGTTAGATGATAGAAAAACTTAGGAGTTGTTAAATGCTAACTACTGAACATTGGGAATAGAAAAATTGAACATGTCAAATGCTACAGATTGTTATTCAACAATGCAATGGCTGAATAAATTCTTCAAATTGAGATTGAATTGGTTTCTGTGTATGTTGTCACTCTTAAATTTCCAAGGTCGTAATTTGTGTCCAATACGATTTTGGTTGGAGTTGCCTTAGCGTGGAGAGAGTACTTTTAGGTATGTTGTCACTCTTAAATTTCCAGGGTCATAATTTGTGTCCAATATGATTTTGGTTGGAGTTGCATTAACGTGGAGAGAGTACTTTTAGGCATCTCCGATTTCACATGCATACTAAAGGAGTTGTTTACTGGTGGAATAATTTGGTCATTAATCTCACGAAACTGATCAATCTCCAAGCAAACAGTAAGAACAAAAAAATTCTCCAATCAATTGAAAACTCGAGAACAACCTCAAGTGAACTCATTTAGCTAGCAAGTGCCGCAGGCACGGGCAATTCCAACCGGCGTGCGTAGTGCTGTAGGCACGGGTAAGCACTAGTCTATCTAATAAAACACAATGGTGTGGGCCTCCACACAAACACAAACACATCCAACGGTTGAAGTTCATTTAATCCAAGGGCTGTGATGCATCTTCCTATTCCCAGTTAAGTGCCCATGATTTTAGCCTAAATTACACAACTACCATGTCCCTCCCTTTCACGTTTCAAATTATGTTCCAGAAAAAAAAAACCCTCTCTCTCTCTCAGACAGACACCTCTCACTACGGTTTCTCCCCTTCCATTGCTCCCCTTCCTACAAAACCTTAGCCCCCAAACGCCTCCTCTCTTCTTCTCCTCCTCTCCCCTCTCTCACTCTCTCGATCGTCCCTCTCTTACTCCCACACCGACCCTAGCCACTCCCACCACCAGCGCACCACCACGAGGTCTCTTTCTCTCTCTCGAGAAAAGACATGTAAATCCATGCAAATCAACCTATTATCACTTCTAGGAACCCCCTTGCAAGATAGAATGCAGTCTTTGACATCAAGTTCCACTGTGGTATACAGATATTGGCAGTCTTCCTTTTACGGAGAAAATTTCTATTGTTTCTTTTCCTCCACAAGTTGTGATCAGTTGCAGCAAGCCATAACTTCGTAAACTACGATGGAGGGGTTCACCCCTTCTATGCATCATACATACACCAATTTGCATGTGTAAGAAGTCGGCAAGATTCAAACATAAAAAAAGTTTGAACAAACAACACCAAATTCACCGATTTCGGAAGAAATTTTCGATACGGAAATCAGTAAGGGTTGTTGGATTGGCCAGATTAGGTAAGGGATTGGGCTAAAAGTACAAGGGGCCGCATCTCCGACACTCCCACCACATGCTCTGAGTTTGTGTGTGCACGAAGTGTTTGATGAAATGCCTGTGTTCGATTTAGGATTGCGCTACATGGATGAAATTGTTGTTTTGTTGCTTTGTTGAATAATTAGAAATTGTTGCTTTGTTGAAGTTGAATAAGGAGGCGGCATACAGGGACTTCTCATTATTCAACAAAGCAACAAAACAACAATTTGTTCTTTCCTAAAATGGTGTAATATTTTATTCAGTCATGTTTCAGTTTTGGGACCTTTTAGTTAGTCATATAATTTCTTTCTTTTTACAACAAGGCTTACGATTTCAATTTATCCGTAAGTAGTTGAATTGTATTAATCGGGGTCTAAATTGGTAGAGGGGTTGGTTTAATTATAGTTATGATTGATATGTTAAGTTATATTTCTCAAGTAGTTCTCTTTTGTGCCACTAAGAAGTGGAACAAATACAATACACTAATTCCAATCGCGATGCGTAGTGCCGTAGGCACGAGCAAGCACTAGTCTATCTAATAAAACACAAAGGTGTTTAAGAATATTCTTTAGGAATATTTCTTCTTAACGGTTCAGATTTCTCCTTAATACAAATTTTATCTATCCATACAAATAAATCCAACGATTCAGATTTCTCCACTCTTCACATACAAACTAATGACATCTTCGTAAATAACTTACATTGTTTGGACAAACTACAGCGTCCCCTTAAAATCTACTCTCGGTCAACGCCACTTTTCACTTCTTTCTTTTCAAAATTTGAATGGAGGGCTGCTTCCCCCCCCCCCCGGGCCCACCTCCTTTTTCCCATACTACCCCGCCTCTCTCTCTCTCTCTCCCCCTTTTCTCTCTTTCTTTCTTTACAGTTTTCTTCTTCTTTTTTTTTCCTTTTTCCGGTTTACTTTTTTTTTTCATTTAATTTCCTTTTCTTTCTTTTTAGTTTGAATTTTTTTCTTTTTTTCTCTTTTAATTTTAATAATAGGTTGAAGTCTAATTCTAGGCTTTATAAAGTAATTGAGAGAAAAAAAAGTGTTTCAATTGATCATGTTTATCCGACTGTTTTATTTTTCTTCTTTTGTCCTTTATAGATTAAAAAATATAGTTACAAAAAACAAAATTTTTCCTCCTAGGTTCTGCAAAAAACAATTTCTTGCCAATCAAAAAAAAAAAATTCTCTCAAAAAAATTTCAATGCAACGGCTATTTATAATACATATCTCACAAAATGTGGGGATCACATGTGATAGCGTTACAAATAACTATTGCATTGAAATTTTTTTCCGATAGAGACAGACTAAGAACTCCTCGTAAACAAACTAAAGGGCAACTACTGGTAGAATGTATGTTTCCGTAGAACTTCAAATTTATGTTTCTGATTTTTTCAAGTCCATATCAAATAAGACTTCAAAGTTTGGAAGAACGACTAATTCAAATCACCATCTTCTTTGATCAAAGAAAAAATCACCATTTTTATTTCAAACTGGATAGAAATAAAAGGAAATAAAGCGGAAATAAAAAAAACAAACTAGAAAGAAAGAAAGAAAAGGGAAAAAAAAAGGCAAACTGGAAAAGATTTTCTTTTTCTTTCGAAACTAAAGAGATTAGAAAATTGGAAAAACTATATATTTTTTGTGGTAGTTTGAACTGTACAAAGAGGTTGAAAAATTAAGTGTTCCAAAATTCAATCCGTTTGAACGGGTGGAAAGATTTTAGTTTTCTGATCATTTTATTTTAAATGATCATAATTAAATTTTGACTGTAGGGCTCTCGTTGATTAACCCTAAGAAAGTCGTAGAATCAAATATCTCTTAGGGTTAATCAACGAGAGCCCTACAGTTAAAATTTAATTATGACCATTTAGAATAAAATGATCAGAAAACTAAAATCTTTCCACCCGTTCAAATGGATTGAATTTTGGAACACTTAATTTTCTAACCCTTTTATACAGTTTAAACAACCACAAAAATATATAATTTTTTCATTTTTCATTATTTCACTATCAATATTAAGCTCGTTTGATAGGTTTCGTTGAGTACATTTCAAAAATATAAAATTTATTTTAAAAAAATATGTCAAGAAAAAGTTATTACTATTTAAAATTTTATTAACCATTTAAGAGTGAGAAAGAGAGGGGAGAAGGGGGACTGGGGGTAATTTGGGGAAAATGGGGTGGGGTCGGGGGTGGGGTGTCAGGGGGGAAAAGCAATTTCCATTTGAATGCTCTTCCTCTCTCTCCACTGCAGAAAGGTGTCAGTGACACTTGTAAAATAATGTGTTTGCTGTTAGTGTTCCGACGTCGTGGAGTTCTTGACATCAAGTCCCGTCAGGCAACTTGAGATCCCATGATCCATGAATCCACTCTGCTCAAATCAAGTCGATATCATTGAGATTTACCGCTGCTACTGTGGTACGAATTATGGGTTTTAATTGATTTAGTTAATTTTTTCTTGATTCTTGATAAATTGTAGTTTTTTTGGGTCGTGGGTTCGATATGATTTCTGGGTTTGGATTAAGATGCAGCTTAGCAAAAAAAGATGCAGCTTCTCATCTTATCTTTGGGTTTTGATTTGAAGGAGGTCAGGAGAGAAGAAGGTAGCAGCCGCCATTGGAGCTGTACACTGCAGCAGCTATGGAGGAGAAGAGTGCCAGGGATTTTGCAACTTGAACTTGCTTATGAAAGGTATTTTCTGTTGCCCACCATGTGTTTATTAAAAGGGCTTTTGCAGATTTTTTTTCCCCCTTTTTGATGCCGAATACCAATTTGTCATCCATCCTAACCTCTCTCATCCATTGCCTACGCTCTTCAGCTCGCGGTTCAAACTATGCCTCCTATGATCGCTTACACTGAGGTATTTCAACCAAAGCCTGAGTTCTCTTTGCTAATTTTGTAGCTTTTTCCAATAACCTGTCTTTTTCTCACGGTCTAAACTAAATTTTTTTTACTCTTTATATGGTTAGTTTATGGCGTTTGATGCTTAACCAAAGTTAACTACGGGCTTTTCATTTCTGAGTTTCATGTATGTGGTAAGGGAAGTTGGCTTATTATGTGAAAGCTAGAAGGGGGATCCCTTAACTCTTTTTAGTTAACTAGCACCATAGTAGTGCTATTTGTACGTTCCCAATTAGTTTTTCTCAATTTTTAGAATTGTGCTATTTGTGGCAGGATCTGATTAGTAGCTTTACGAATTTAGAAAGTTCTCCCTTAAAAAAATGGAATTTCGTAAGTAATGGTGTAGGAATCTCAAAATGTCTCCCTCACAAATTTCCTGTGGTGTATTACTCCTTTGGTCAAATTTTGTTTTAGCTTTTCCCAACTTTTACGCTCTACTAGAAGTCCTCTCCTACCCTGCTTTTGTTCAATCCTCAAAGATAGGGGTGAGTGCCGTGGATGTTATAATAGTGTTCCCCATCAAAGGGTGAAGGGAGAGCACAACTTGGTGTCTCCCTTTTTCAATGAAAGCGTGGTTCCTCAGGTAAAATGCCATTGCCTTTTAAAGGACTTTATGTGTAGTTTCAAGTGGACGATACTATGATTGTGGTTTTTGGATGTATCCTTTCAGTTCTTAGCACTTAAATAGGAACTTCCATTTTGGTATTAAGTGGAATTACTACTGAAACTATTTTTTTTGGTTCAAAATCTTCTTTGCGGTCCTTTTATCAATTCTATTTACTTGCAAAGATGGCTCAACTCAAAGGATTCTAGAATGTTTTAATTTCAAGACTTTCATGTATCATGTTTTGGTTTTGACTAAATGTTTGGCTTTTTGGACTTTCTATAGTAGATTGTCGTTTCCGTTATGTGATTTGGTGATTGCGGCGAGGTGCGGTAACTATTCCCATTTGATTGATACCCCTCAAAGTTTGAAATCAATGTGGGGCTATTACGTCCCTTCACTAAGCATGATGCCAATATCAAGTTAGTAGATATCCTCATCAATTAAAATCACTGGTGATATGATAGAATTGGCTTTAGCATGTTCCATATTTTTGGATTGCTAACCTTTGATGCCGTTCTTTTTCTCCTTTGTTCAAGGCAGGAAAACATGTTATCAACATAAAGTCACTTCCCAAGTTGTGGACATTATTTTCTAGCAAAAGAGATACCCTAAGGTGAGGCCCTTAAGCCCTTATGACATCCTATATTTCTGTATTTTAAGATGCATCCTTGATAGAGATGAGATACAATAAGTTTCTCTTTTTGCAGATCCTCCTTCTCACAGCCATCGCTCAACTCACAAAAGTTTGCACGTGTTTTATGGACGAACATTGTTTGAGTGTAAGAGAGACCAATGGTGTGGACCTTACACAAGTTGTTAAAAGGGCTAAGTTCAATTGATCCAAAGGTTGTGGTGTAGTTTATCCTTCTTAAGTAAACTGTCCACCCTCTTTAACTTAATTACACTACTGCCACCAATGTGAATTTACTTGAACCAGTAAAAAATTGAAACCCTAACTACGCAGCTTTCTCATCCGCCAGGGCCGACACCGCCCCACTATCATCACCACCGTCACTCCCACTGCCGTCCACCACCATCTCCATTAGCCTCCCTCATGCTTTTCCTTACCCTCAGCGTACTCCCTCTTGCCGACCACTATTCCTTACAGATCTCCCACTTGTCGATTGACGCCAAAAACCATTGTCCTTCAAGCACCGCTATTGCTAGCGACCATCTAAGGTTAGTGCTCGATTGGGGTTTTTATTATTTCATCAAACCCCCCTCTCTCTTCAAAATATACAATTGAGTTCCTTCAAAACTCGAAAGACATTAGGTCACTCATGTCATCGTAAGAAGGTTCGATTCAAGCTAACGCAAAAAAAAAAAAAAAAAAAAAAAATCCTTCAATCTGTTGTTCAAATTATGTTCTTAATCACATCCCTTGCTACTAATTATTTTTGCTATCTGTAGGGTATTTGGTCACATTATGTATGCGAGTAATGTGCTATTTTTTTTTATATGTCTAATTGTAATTTAAAACATTCAAGACTTTGTTATGACCGAATTTTTATGTTGTTACAACTAGGCTTAGATAGTGGATGTGAAGAAGACCGTGCACTAACAGGGGTGAATGTTTAAGTTTTTACAATTATAAGTGCAAAATAAAATTGCAATTTCTTTGAAGGCTATGTCTTGGACTCAGAAGTGTGTAAAATAAATCTTGGATCAGATGTTGGATGAATTTATGTATCTTTTGGTAGAAGGCTTTGAGCCATTGCCATTCGATGCTGTGATTGACGCCATGTTACTTTTTAGGTTCAAATGAGAATTATAAACTGCCCGACAAAGCAACTTCTATCAAAATCATAGGGGCATCATTGGAGAGATTCTTCAAAGAAGCGTATTTGCATATCAGTGCCGGCTCTGAGTTTTTTGGGGCCGGATGCGAACTTTATATTTGAGGCCCATTATATAATACACACAAAAAAAAAGACTAGAAGAATTAAAAACAATGATAACACAAAACTCAATAATCATTATATACTTTAATCCAAAATATATTACTTAAACATCACCCTTCTCGCATTTTTTGCAGCAAAGGTAGTAATTAAGCTATTATAATCAAGTTTCGGCACCATATCTTTTTCAATGGATAACATAGCTAATCCATTTAACCTTTCTTGCGACATAGTTGACCGAAGGTAAGATTTGATCAACTTTAACTTCGAAAAGCTTCTTTCTCCGAAGGCAACCGGGACTGGTATAGTCAACAATATTCTATAAGCAGTCCACGCATTGGGAAGACAATCACCCATTAACTTTAAATAATTAAGCACTTCCATTGGTTTTCTCGTTTCTTTGGAACAAACATCATTCATGACTTTCAATTCTGAAAACAAATTTCTCTCATCAATATCAGAATGCTCACCATGTCTCAAACATGTTTCAAGGTTGGCACAGTAGGTCATCAAGCATGTCTCAAACATGTCTCAAGTTTAATGAATATTATAGATGTATACCTATACCTAAGGGTACAAAATATATAGGGGCCCAAAAAATTCGTGAAAATTTGGGGGCCAGATGCGGCCGCATCACTGGCGTATGTCCAAAGCCGGCTCTGTTGCATATACAAGTTGATATGTCAGCTGTTTTGAGTAATAATCTTCACACCTTTCTTTAGCATTGTAACTTTTGGTTGATGCTATGGAACTGTATATTTTTGTTTGGCTTTCGTGCACTTTTTTTTAACGGTGTTGCATGGGGACTAAGTTTGCTTTGAAACACAAAAATTATTAGCAAGAATCCTTCTTCCTTGATGGTTTTAACACTATTACAGTTTTCTTAGCCTGAGTTGGTAAGGAAGATCATCAAATTCTATTTATTTCAGTGGGTTGCTTATGTGGTGGTTTGGTGGGTTTTTTTTCTTACAATTTTTTGGTCTTTTGTTTTCAAGTTTTGACCTCCATGGTAATGCGTGTTTGGAGATCGTAGCTCTACAATGATTCCCTCCTTAAGGTGATTCTATCTGCGTTTGCCAAGGCCCAAGGATATGAACCTTCCATTTCTTCAGTTCCACAGCTAAATTTACCATTGGATGAGCCGCATGTTATGAATTTAGGTTGGCTTCTTTGTGGAACTGATGTGTAGAAGCATGCAATTATGTCAGTGTCTTTAGTGTGAAATTAGCATTTGTTCTTTCCTAAAATCTAACGGCTAAATTGATGCACCCGATTTTGGACATTGAATTGAAAAGCTTTGAGTTTTCAAAAAATGGTAAAATATTTTAGTCAGTCATGTTTCATTTTTAGGACCTTTTAGTCAGTCATATAATTTCTTTCTTTTTTCAACAAGGCTTACGATTTCAATTTATCCATAGGTAGTTGAATTGTATTAATCGGGGTCTAAATTGGTAGTGGGGTTGGTTTAGTTATAGCTACGATCGATATGTTGAGTTATATCTCTCAAGTAGTTCTCTTTCGTGCCACTAAGAAGTGGAACAAATACAATACACAAATTCCAATCGGGATGCGTAGTGCCGTAGGCACGAGCAAGCACTAGTTCTCAAATAAAACTAGAAAAAGAGACTACACCTAAAAAATATTTTCTTTTACACAAAATTTTATAACCAATATTAATCTTGTTTTGTACGTGTCGTCGAGTAGATTTTAAAAATATAAATTTTATAAGAAAAGATATTTGCATAAAAAGTTATACACATTGTAAGATTTTAAATAAAAAAGGGGGAGAGAGGTGGGAAATGTTCATGCATGATAGAGAGAGGGGGAGAGACAGACGAGAGAGAGAGAGGGGTGAGACAGGTGGAGAGAGAGAAAGAGTGAGTAGTGCGTTGTACGCTATAGCAAAAGAGAGAGAAGCGAACAGGAAGAAACTAGAAACCGGGAAGCTGCATCCTTTGAATTCGAGTACAGAATCAGAGACAGAAACTCAAAGTTTTGATTTTCCTAGTGGAGTTAGAAATACTCCAGTTCCAAGTACAAGCACAACTCTCCAGACCCAAAATGCGTTTTCGGTCTGGTGTGGGCATTGGTGAGACTGGGTGTGATTCGAAAAGGGTTCCATATTGTTTCTAGCCGTTATCCGCTTTGGGGGTGCATTTTGGAGGATCAAATTCGGGATTTGGATGCTCTCTGTTCATAGAATCTAAGGTTCATGATGCAGTTTTTTCAGCTGGGAAGCATGAAGGCACCGGGCCAGATGGGTTTGTGGCTAGCAAGCTTTTACCAAAAGAAATTGCGATTGGGTGCCTAGCAAGCTTTTACACAAATGGTTCTAGCATTTCTGCATTCGGGTATTGATAAGGATAAACTAACCTCCCAAGATTAGCCCAAACCATGAAGCCCAACATAGCCTAAAGGCCCATATAGGGGGCCTAATGACATAGAGTCCAGCTCATAAGAGTTTGCCTCTGTTGACCAGCCAAGGGGCCGAGGTCATTCTATGAGCACAGCTCATAGAAGTATCAAGCTCAGCCCAAGCGGCGAGCTTAGCATACATTGCATCCAGCTCGGCCTAAGAGCTGGTTCAATAAGGGAGATGGTAAACTAACAACTTGAAACGAACTATTATAAAGTAACTCCACGGAGGAAGTTCATACGGTCTAAAGGACTGGAAGAATATCCAAGGCCTTATCCCACCTTAGGAAATAAGACTAAGAATCCTAAGGGATAGCCATGAGGAATCCAGGCACCACAAGGACTCCTAGTTCTGATAAAGATCATAGAGTCCAAAGGCAAAGAGTGTTGGGAGTCTGATCTGCCTGAGGTCTTTCCCACCACATCGCCTGAACCCAATATACATTGAACGACCCATATCCACTTAAAAGGCTAAGCCTTGTAAATGGTGAGCCATCCAATTGTATATTAAGGTCCAACTCTTTTTCTATTATCCGATGTGAGACTTAATCTTTCACATATGTTCCTAACAATCTCCCCCTCATGTGTGAACCATATATGCCTCGATTTGATCCACTTGACTCCCCCATGATCCATGATCTTTTTACTACACCGATTTAACCCCGGACTTCATCGCACACACTCCATCGATCGAGAACCAACCCCTTCTACTCCATCGAATGCCTCCATACAGCGCTCCGCCCGCACTCTTACTCCATCGAGAGCCACCTTGGATTTTCCTCACTCCATCGAGAGTCTCCATGCAAGTCCACCAAATCGGTTTAAGTCTGCCCAAAGATCGTCAGCCATCGGCTCTGATACCACTTTTTGGGAGTCTGATCTGCCTGAAGTCTTCCCGTGTGCGCGCGGGCCCAATCCGTTAGGAGTGTCCGTAGAGTCCACACCACATCGCCTGAACTCAATATACATTGAACGACCTATATCCACTTAAAAGGCTAAGCCTTGTAAATGCTGAGCCATCCAATTGTATATTAAGGTCCAACTCTTTTTCTATTTATCCGATGTGAGACTTAACCTTCACACGTGTTCCTAACAAAGAGGATACTCTAACACCTATCCAAATCCATTATAGACGGATTAGACCTAAAGGGTCCCAGTCCCAATGGGACTTCTCTTGAAGATGCCTATATAAAGACACCACTTCCATAGGAGAACGGTACGCAATTTCTAGGCAACTCATACTGAGTCCATTCTCTAAGCTGACTTAGGCTTCAGAGGGGGTGTTGGCGACAGTCACGGCGGTGCCCATAGTTTCTCATCTGTTTTGCAGGTCGTCGATTGAGCACGCCGGAAATTGCTTATTATGCTACGTGAACTCAATCATACTTTTATTACTTCTTATCCCCCAAGGTTCCCAATTCTGTCTCGGTTAATGATTTTCGGCCTATTACTTTGTGTAACATTTTGTAGAAAGTGATAGCTCATGTTTTGGTTAATTGGCTTCATCCTGTGCTTAAGTCCCTGGTGGCACTGATAACATCTTGCTGGCTCATGAGACGATTGGGTTCATTCGAAAAAAGCGTCGGGGTAGGCAGTCTTGTTTTGCATTGAAACTAGATATGAACAAGGCCTTAAACTAGATATGAATAAAGCCTATGATCATATTAACTGGTCAGCAGTGGTGAGTGTCCTTTCAAAATTGGGTTTTAGCCTTAAGTGGGTTAAACTTATTTTCCAATGGATGTCTACGAGTATTTCTTTTCTGTTTTGGTCAATGGATCTCAGTCTGAGTTTTTCTCTCCTCGTTGTGGCCTTCGTCAAGGGTATCCTCTGTCTCCATATCTTTTTACCCTAGCAGGTCAAGTTTTGTCGGCCAATCTTAGTCATTTTGCTAGCTCGGCTGTGTGCAAAGGTGTGGCTGTGAGCTCTCATTCTCCTCCTATTTCTCATCTCTTCTTTGAAGATGATAGTTTCTTTTTCCTTAATTTTGACCCGGCTGAGGTGTGGTGTTTGAAGTGGATTATTGAAGCTTATAGTAAGTTTGCGGGTCAGAACTCAGACGTTGAATAAAGTAAATCAGAGATTTTTGTGAGCCCAAACATGTTGGGGTGGCAAAGATTGTTGATAAACCCGGAATATACTTATATAGGACCAGATTTGGACTTCACAAGGAGGAAGGGGGAGCTGTTTGGACTTGCTTGGCTAAAAGGAGGGTGCATTCTTTAAACTTTTCGGGGAGATTGGTGGTGTTGGCGGAGCATGCTTTATCTACAATCCCAATTTATTTGTTTTTGGTGTTTAGAGCTCCAGTGTACTTTGTTCAGGAGGTGGGGAAAATTATTGTGCGTTTCTTTTTTTATGGGGATTAGGTGATGGAGGGAATATGATGGTAAATTTTCCATTACGACTGCCTATTTTGTGGTTGTCTCGCAATTGGTGCAATCTTGGAGGGGAGGATGAGGATGGTATTTGGAAGAAGATATGGGGTTGAATCTGCCCCCCAAATTTGTGTTATTTTTATGGAAAGTTGTTCATAGGATTTGCCAGTGAGGGAGGCGTTAGTTCGAAGAGTGTTGGTTGATGATGTTACATGTCCAAGTGTGTTGGTTGGAGGGAGAATCACTTGAGCTTTTAGTTTTTAAGTGTGAGGCAGCTAGGCGGGTTTGGAGGGCGTCCAATCTGGGTCTAAATTTTTCTGTGGGTGATCAGGTGTCGGTTAAAACTTGGCTTATCCAATGGTGGAAGGAAGTGCCTGATAATTCTATTTTGGTTGAATCCATTGTTATTAGGGCAAAGTACGGATTACCTCCCTGAGGTATTGACCTTTGGCAAATGACCCCCCTGTGTTTTATTAATGACCAATTTGCCTCCTTATGCTTTTGGACTAAAGTGCAACACAAACTCCGTTAACAGAAAATGCAAAATGACTTTAGTACCCCTGTACTTTAGTTGGGATAAGTTAACTCTATATCTATGCTTTCTCTCTCTCCCTCTCTCTCTGTCACATAAAAAACGTAAATTGACAAGAAATTCCAATATTTTTTTGTCTAATTATGTTGCCTAATTCATTTTTCATTTTCATTTTTACAATTTATTAGGATATTTTCTTCTTACAAAACTGGTTCAAGCTCTGTTTAGGGCCTTTGGGCAAGAAAATTTTGCCCACTTTTGGGTATTTCCTATTTTTAATCCATCTTTTCTTGTTTTTCAAAAAAAAAAATCCAATCTTTTTCTTGTGGATGAGGAGGTACATAATAAGGGGAAATTGAACAAGAGAGGGAAAAAAAACAGAGGGAACAACAATTAAGGAAATTGAAGCAAAAACCACCAACAATTTCTCAATCCAAATAGAGTTAGAAATTTCTCAATCGCCGCCACGAGTTTTCAATATACATACATACACATGCATCAAGGCAACGGGGTCCGATCGACGGCCATCCCCATTACTCAATCACGGAGAGGGGAGGAGAGAGAAAGAGAACCAAAAGGGAGAAAGAGAGAGGTTTTTCGGTAGAGAGAGAACAGGATAGAGAGAGAAGAGAGGGCTTGGACGGCGCCAGAGGTCCGACTCTCAGACAACCATGGCTGCTCGCCGAGTGCTGTGCGTGATATATATGGGCGTGTGGGTATGCAGTGTGCTCTATATATTGTATATGTATGTGTGTGTGTATATATATGTTGTATAAATACGCAATGGAAAGTGAGAGGGAGAGACAGAGAGAGATTACCGAGAGGGGAGAGAGAACCAGTCGGTGAAGAAGATGAACTAGCTGGGTTTCCTTTTCTTTTTCAATTTTCTTTGTGTCTTGAGTAATTTAGAAGATGAACAAGGGGTATGACTGTCCTATTACCATGCTACTTGTGGAGAAAAGCACAAGTTTTCAAGCCATAAATGCACTTGCAGCGCGTGAGGTGCACACACCGTTATTTTGGACGGAATATGTAACAGTTGCACTTTACTCCCAAACCATAGGAAGGCAAATTGGTCGTTAGAAAATCATAGGGAGGTTATTTGCAAAACAGTCAAACCACAGGGAGGTTATCTATACTTTGCCCTTGTTATTATGTGGGTCATTTGGTGTCACCGTAATAATGTTTTCTTTTGTGGTACTCAGGATCCGTTGTCGCAAAGATTGGGAGATGTTTGTCATGTCATAATGGGTGGGGATGCTAGGATAAGATCTGTGAATGGGGTGTATGGAGAATAGAATGGGGAGTGAGGTTAAGCAAGTGGTGCTGACGGGTTCGTTTGGGGGGGGGGGGTGTGGGATGGAAGAAGGATTCCTGGGAGGAGGCAATGGCATGGTGTTCAGTGGGTGACAGTGGTGGTGTGCGAAATGAAGGCGTAATGAAAGTTGTTGCGAGTTTGGCTCTGATGGTGGCAGCTCTTGCGGTGCTGTATGCGTTGGTTTGGGCTTATGAAAGGCAGCGGAGCTTGGTTGAGATATGTTTGCTGCTGGTTCGTGGGCTTCGTCGTGTGGATGAAGTGCATGTTTTAAGTTAGGCCGGTGTTGGTTGATATTCTAAAGTTTGGTTGTAATTTTTCTTATGTGGGTGTATCTAAGGTTCTGCGAAGTGCCGTCAAGGCTGCCCATACGTTGGCTAAAATTGTAAGATACTGTATGTATGCTGTTTCTCAAAAAGAAAAAAATAATAATAATAAAGGAAAAAAATCCTCAACCTAATACAATTAGGAAAGATATACTAATCTTAAATCGCATTAGATTTCGGACAGTCCTTCTAATACAGCTCTTGATTGCCAGGGGGGCAACAATATTAAGTTGGTAAGTATTAAATAATGCCTATATATAGAATAGTCTCCTAAAATTCTAATGCCTGTATAGTACGCCTTATATACATACCAATCTTCAAATTACCGCACAAAATTTCTTACCGAAAAAAGACTAGTTACTCTCTGTTCTAAAGCAACAACAATGGCATTTGACGGAGAGATTTTCGAAATATTCTCATGGCTACCAGCGAAATCCGTCATTAAATTCAGTTCAGTTTGCAAAGCCTGCAACAGTTACGTATCCGATCCGTTTTCCGTCAAAAAACAAAACATGAACATGCAGTTGAACAGGGACTCCAACTTCTTCATCCAACCAAATTCCTGCAATAGATACAAGGCTAAATTGGAATTTTATGTTTTTCCTGGGGAAGCGAATTCCACAGGGGTGCCTAGCGAGTTCCGTCGATTTTGTGAAAAATTTAGGCCGGCCGGGTGCTTGCTTCAAGTAACAAACAGATTTGTTGTAGAAACACCACCATCACCAACAACGAAGCAATGATGAACAACTATTTATTTGCAACCCGACTACTTGAAGCTGGCTAAGCATTCCTCTCTAGTGAGCCTTAGGCCATCCTGATTAGCACCCGAGATTGTAGATCTCGGGGCTCAAACTCTTCAAGTTATGTCGTTTTTATGCTTATTTGTTTGTTGATTGTTTGATTTTGCTCGAAAGGTATTTTGTTAGGTTTTGTAGGTAAGACGGGCAACTCAAGTGGTTTTGTTGCCAATCGTTGCTTCTAGAGTTAATCGGGAAGTAAAGGCGCCTCAAGAAGCAAAGAGGGGCCCACCATTGCCAAAGTTTCGTTTTGGTTCATGTCGAGGTATGGCTAACAAGCCAATGTCCAAGTATTCGAGGTCATGAAGAGTGGTGTCACCAAGCCCGGAACATCATGAAATGATGTTTGGAATGAAGCTGGGGAGGTGGCATAGCAGGGAGTTGGTTCAAGGCTGGAATCTGCCATTTCAGCAAATGGTTATCGATAACAATCCTTAAGTTAGCGATAACGTTTGGCCAGGACTCAATGTTATCGATAACCTATGACATGGTTATCAATAACCATGCTCCCTTCGTGGTCCAGAAGACTCCAGCCCTGGGAGTATCGATTACACTTGGTTTTGGTTATCGATAACAAGGTTCTACCGAAGGGTGTTATCGATAACACTCCTTTGCTGTTATCGATAACAGTACGTGTTCAGCAGACATTTTGCTGACTTTTCAGACTTTCCATTTATGGAAAGTTTCTACTTTTGAGATGTTTTTAGGATATTTTGGGGGCCTTTTGGTCCATTTTATGACTGATTGTTTTGGCCTTTAAATAGCTTTATTGGTCTTTATTGGCCATTATGTACATCTTTACAATTTACTAGTCTTTTAAGCTTAAGAGCTCTTGTTTAGTCCTTTCAAGTTCTAGTCTTCAATTCCTTTCCGAACTCAAGTAAGTTGATGTTTTACGTTTAATCTTCAAGTATTAAAGTTGTTGATACACGTTGGATCTTAATAGAAATCAAGTTTATTTTCGAGTTTATCGGTGAATCATGTTTTCATTTTCTAGCATAATTTCTAGTCTTTTAATCATGAGTGAGTAGTTAATTGGTTTGGTCTCGGGGTGAGGTTTACTCTATGAATCAGTCGTTTAAACGGTTTCGCCTAAACTTTAGCTCGATCTCAATGCGTTGAATGAATTAAACCCATGATTTCTTGTATTGATCATAGGGTTGGTGGCTTCTTTGATCAATGAAGTCTATCGGCCTATGCTACGTGCTTGATTAATCGTACGCGTGCGAACGATCCTCTTTCGTCTCTCACTTGCGTTAAATGAGTTCAGTTTGAATTAATGCATTGAATCGAGTTACAAGTAGTCTTCAGATTTAATGCTTTTAGTGGAATCTGAACGGTTTCGGTCCACTCTTTAGTTAGATAAAAGAACCATTTGATCGACTGAATCGTGAGTAAACCGATCTCTCTTGACTTGACCATCTTAATCTAGTTCAAATCCAAGTTTTAATCGTCATTTCAAATTGAAAATATCGAAGTTGGCTGCTTGAAAGCCGTAAACTCTTTTATTGCATCTATTCCAAATTAGCTTAGAAGACTTCTCTGTGGGAACGATACCGGTTTATATGCTATCAACGACCTCGCCCTTTGCCATATTTGGAGGGTAGGTTGCGGAGATAAGCACATCCACAATGGTATAATAAAAAATAGATAACTTAAAGTTGACACATCAGCTTTTGATTACTAAGTTTAACAATATTGAGGTCCACAATGATCACTTTTAATCCATAACCAAAATAAGGGGTTTACTACAATTTGACTCTCTCTTTTTCTCTCTCTCTTTTGCCATTCACTTCCCTCCATTATTTTTTTTTGGCAAAAATATATGGATTTCCTCTCTTAATTTTGGGGAAAAAATCGGTGACTTTCTTCCCTCCTATTTTGATATATTTTTTTAGAGGATTCACCTCCCATTCTCCTTCCCTCTTAATGAAATTTTTGAGCACCTCTCCTTCCCAAATGATGGAATCACAGTCACAATTCCAAAGCCAAATGGAATAAAATCAAAAGAAAACAAATTACTTGCAATATGATGATGAAACACGCGAAGAAGAGAAGAAGAAAATACCATTTGAAACATGCGAGTATACAAATTTGGGAACCAGTTAACTTATGTGGTGCGGGGTTCACAAATCTTGATTATTGAAAAAAGTTGGTAGTTTTGGTTATCCAAAGCCCAAAAATTGATTATTTCTAAGGATGTTGCTAAGTTTGGTTATATCATTGTGAGCCAGCCATCTTTTGTACCAACATTGTAAACTTTAAAAACAGTTGCTTTTGATTATAGCACTGTGGATGGTCTTAGAACCACAGATAAGGATTGCATATTTTCTTTCACTGCAATATCGATTTATATGATCGGTTTTTCGTAATTACCGGTTAATGGTAAATGGAAGGGGAAAAATATTGGTCCAACTCCCTATCATGCAAAATTCACACACCCCAGAAGGGGAAGTGGCTAGAGGCAAGGAGCATTGATTGTGGTGGTAGAAACTTACTTTTTGAATCCTGCATGTATCAAAATGACACAATTTGTTTTACTAAAAACAGTCGTTTCAGTTTTACGTTGTTGCGCTTGATCTCAGAGGGTAAGTCAAGATTTGTAAAAAAGTACCGGGAAAATGACGGCCCGGGACGTGTTTTGATAATTAATATCCGCCAAGGACAAACTAAGAACATTTGTTAATGTTGAAAATGTCATTGGCAGGTATTAATTATCAAAACACGTCTTTGCTCGTCATTTTCCCAAAAGTACCAAAGGACGCAAGAAGAGGCCTTGATGATACGAGTTGCAAAATGGGCATATTTCCATGGAAAAAGAGAACTCGATTTGTTCGGTTAAGGGCCTGTTTCAGATTCCCTTCGGTTTTAAAAAGTTCTTTTTTCTGGGTTGAACAGTAAAAAAGAAGAAGTTCCGTTCCACTTTTACTGAACAACTACTTCTTTTTGAAAAAAGCTTATTGTTGAAATGACCATAATGCCCTTTGGACTTATTCAATTTCTCCTGACACCCTGGGCCTTCTCCTCTCCTTCTTCCACGCACGGACCAGAGAGGTCCCCCCCCCCCCCCACCATTTCTCAATCTCTCTCTCTCTAGACAGAACAGTACACGAAAAGAGAACATTTCACCAAAGTAGGAAAGGAACAAGAAAATGAAGGAGTTGTGGACCTCACTGGCCTCCCTCATGGGCGTGTACGCCTTCTGCCAAACCCTCCTCCCCCCTGAACTCCGATTCGCATTCCTCAAGCTTTTCGCCCACCTCTTCAACTCCTTCTCTTCCCACTGCTACTATTCCCACTGCTACAACGACATCACCGAGATCGACGGCGTCAACACCAACGAGCTCTATAACGCGGCCCATCTCCTCCGCTGCCTCCATCTCCACCTCTTCCTCCTCCTCCCCCAACACCCGCCGCCCCAGCCTAGGAGATGAAATGGGGCAAGGGCAGTATTGCCATTTCACTTGGGAGGCTGTAGGGAACAGTGACCAAAACGACGTCGTTTTGGTTAAAGAATTTTTAAAAAAAAGAAGGTTCAAAGTTCTGGAACCAGCCTTCCTTTTGACAAAAAAAAAAGAACTTTAAACAAAAATGGAACGCCCCCTAAGTCGCTCAAAGTTGTGTTTATGGTGTGGGTGCTACAAGAGTTTTTTTTTTTTTTTTTATCAGGAAAAAATGCCTTAAAGGCTTCCATTAATATCCTTTTCCAAAACTGTTACAAGAGATGTAGGGGGATTAAACACCCAATTACAAGGAAGAGAAAAACAGTGAGGTCTGAAACATCTAAAAAAATACCTCAAATTTTAATCACATAGTTTTCGATCAAATTTTTATGATTCGAACCGTTCAATGTGTGCAGAATGTGATTTTAAGGGTGTCGCTAAAAATTAGCAAAAAATATGACAGAGAAGTACTTGTTTTGAGCCATAGTTATCGAGAAGAATCTGGAACCAAGCTCGGACTTGGAGAAGGCATAAGTATAAGCCACAATTCCACCCAACCATTTCTTATGCAACCAATAGAGAATTTAATAAACCAAAGGGAAAATTACCGGCAGGTGGAGGAGGCAAGGCTTTATTACCACTTTAATGGCCTCCAGTTTCCAAATCACCAATACATGGTAGCTGCATGTAAAAATCACGAAAACATGGTACCTTGAAATGCCCGGACCCTTTTACCCTTCACTGAAACGACGTCGTTTTTCTTTAAATGGGTTAATATCCCACAGAAGTTGCTCTCTCTTCTTCCACGTTCTCCATCATTTCTCACGATTCACGAACCCTAGAATCTCTCTCTACAACTTCGCCCCAACCCTCCTCCAATCCAGTTTTCCCTTTCTCAAATGCTCTAACTTTCCTTTGAAATTCTAGGGTTTTGGTACGAAGCAAAATGGGGAGATTTCTCACAGAAGAAAAAGTATGGAGACGATTTCTCAGAGAAGAAAGAGCATGGAGACGATTTGTGTCTTTTATGTAATCAGTCCCATGGATTCTTCTAATTTCCCAAAAGGTATTCTTCTCTCTTTACATCCACACCCTTCCCAAACGGTAATCAATAGGGTTTGCAAAGCTCCAAAACTAGAGATTTGTCTCTGTATTCCCAAACGGTAATCAATAGGGTTTGCAAAGCTCCAAAACTAGAGATTTGTCTCTGTAATTTTGTCAGAGAAGAAAGAGGATGGAGACGATTTGTGTCTTCTCTTTAATGAGTCGACCTAACCAAAACGGTAATTTTGGGTGAGTTTTTTTTTTTTTAAGGTGAAATCCATGGGCTGTGAGTTCATTTGTGTTAAGCATTGCCTTGTGGATCTATTTTGGATGTTATATCAACATTTCTTTAGCCCGATTATCCTTGCCAACAATTCTTGAGGTGCGTGAAAAGGCTGTGGGAGAAACTGTAGGGATCAGTCCGACGTTTGCGTAAGATGGCCCGAGACACCCTAGCATTACCAAAAAAAGAAGAAACAACTACATTTTTTGGGATGAAATCTTTGACCTGAAAAAATATCTTGCGTCGGAAAATATTTTGTCTCGTGACAGAACAAGCCTAAGGTTTTTTTTTTCTTACGAGTATCATAGATACACAATCACGAAAAGCTTTCATGACAAACATAGCTATGAATGTTGTCTTTTTTTTGTTTCCTCTTCCAAAGTCTTAGGTCTACTTTGAATTGTCTTCTGCAATTAATGAATCATGTTCCTTTGCTTCCGTTTTATTGATCGGGTATGAAACTTTTGGTTGTTCAATACTATGTGGGAGGAGACTATTACTCTTGGTCCTGGTGTATGAGATGGGGGGAATGTTCACTACACCAAATATGTCTTTTAATAGCATTAGGTAACAACATTTTTTAAGAAATGCTATAATAGGAAAACAATTATAGCGTTTAGGGATAAAGATTCGGGGAAACGCTCGCGCCCAAAATACTATAGCGTTTCATTAACTCTTCAATAGCGTTCCATGAAAATTTAAGGCCCCCAACCCTTTGCTGAAAAATCAAATTTGTTCTGCCAGGCCCTAGAGTTCTCATCGTTTCTTGCGAACTGGTGCAGATTGGGTTTCGAATGTTGTTTGAAGCACCAGTTGGCAGCATATGGTTCAATCTTCATCTTCTGGTATTCTAGGGTTCTAAGCCTAAGCTACAGGTTTGTTCCTTGTTATGTATTTCTCCGACAATCCAATTGATTAACTTCTATTTCCTACGAATCTCCCGATTTTCATCGTTCTTCTTCCTCCTCATCTCGTAGTCGGAGAAGAATCAAAGCACTATTCGGACATATTGCACCAGCAGAAGCAAGCAGCCAGTTCAGAGAGTCCTCACAAGGTTTGATTTGATTTTTTCCTTAATTCTTACCCAAATACAAAGCTAGGGTTTTGTGTTGATTCATTTCAAATTATCCCTATTTGGGCTTTTGTGTTGATTCATTCCAATGATTTTAGGCTTTTGTGCTGATCCATTCCAAACTATTCGTTATTTGCCTCAAGATTCTATATTTGGATCTGGTAGTGCATCTTGTTCTCTTCATCGAACGCGTTAGATTGAGCATATGGGTTACACTTGTTTAGATTATGGTGGTGTACTGTTCTCTCTTTTGAATTTTAACAAAAAGGAAGAGAAATAATAGCTTAAAAGCACTCCGTGTGTTACGGTTTGGTGCGTTATAGTTTGGTTTGTGTGGTGAAAGTTGTTCGCATTCCCAACACAAAGTGGAGGTTTTTTGGTGGGTGAGTTAGGGTCTTTGTAGTTTAAGGGCTTTTACGGTTTGGTTTGTGTGCAGTTTTGGTTTGTGAGTCTAGGCGTCATAAAAATGAGGCCCGATAAGCGTGCTTAATCTTCTTCTATTTTCTTGATCCATAGCTACTATAAATCATTAACTTTCCATATTTTTGTTTTCATCGCAGTTCTTGAAGGACATTGTGTATTTGGAGGGAATTAAGGTATATTTCTCAATAATCAAACCTTTGAGTTTCTTTGAGGGGGTTGCTTTTGTTTAATTACCTTACCAAGTGGTGCAAATAGATGAAATTCAGCATATTCGATTGAGTTCTGCATATGTGATCAGTGATCACTTCCTTCCACAATATTTGGTGGTTGCATCTTGTGTGTTTGGTGACTCTTTGTTCTTCATTTTGTACATAGCAGTTGTTTTGCAATAATATACTCTTGAAGAATTGTGAAAGCACCTTTGCCTTTGCGATTTAGCTTTTAATTCATACCGTTTTTGTGAATTATAATTCATACTACGTCTCCACAACCTCTTAGTACTCTCATTGTTCTCGGTTCAGGTTTGCTCATTTGTTTGATGTTAATTCCTTATGTTTGGACTTACTTGGAATTACCTCTTAACTTACTGATGGAATTGATCTTAATGTAGGAGGTCATACAGCAGAGATGCTCAATCTGTTATCCGTGCTGCATGCAGACAGCTTTACTCCTAGATTGTACATTGCAGCCGCCACAGATAATATGAGTCTTCGGAAGGCACGCTTGTTTGAGAATTCCGTGATTGACAAGGTAGATTCTGTTAGAACTTAGAATGTTGGTATATAATTATTGTTTCTTATGTAAATACAAGTAAAACTCCTGGTTCATCACGGGAACAATTCCATCTTTTTCCTCCATATGCTTGCATCTATCTCCTTATATTTTTGGGGGGTTGCTGAAGTCTCCTGCCACCCATCATCTAGTATTGTATTTGGTTTCTATTGATTAACAAGTCTTGTGCCATTAGAGCATCTCAGGCTTTTACCAATTTTTTTATACTCAAAACTTTTGGGTAAAAAATTCTTAGACTCTCACCACTTCTTGACTCAAACCTATATCCATCTTGGATTTTGAAGTTTAAAACTTCTTTCTAAATTTTCTGTACTCAAATTACTCAAATCAAGGGAGACTTAAAATCTTCAGTCAAATTTTCGAAGGTTAATTTGTGTCTTTCTGAATTTAAAACTACGTGATTAGTGAAGCTTTTACTTAAATTTACACTTAGATATGAGTCTTCCCACTAGAGTGTTCCACATAAAATCAAGCTTTTAATCAGATTTGTACTTGAGTTTGAGTCAAAGCTTAAGGTCAGAGATGTTCTTATGAGGCTAAAGTAATTTCGGAGTATTTAACCTTTGACGAAGGACATTTATACATCTTGTGCTAGAGTGCACCTATAGCTTGCTACTGTTCGGAAAGATCAAGAAGGATTTTCCATGGAAATAAAGTAAAAAAGGTACTATCAATTTGGTCTGACAAGTTGTGATGATGTTAATATTGGGATTTTTTCCTGCATGTGGCATATGCACGTAACTTTGTGTGTCAAATTGAGAGAGGATTCTTGTTTTAGGATGGAGAAGACACTGTAACACAACCCCAATCCCATTTCGAAACGCTTACAAGATTCAGCAAATCAAAGTTCCTCAAAAATGGCATTTGACATTTGTTTACCTGTTGCGTTCTATCCCTCGTTCTGAAATTTCAGGAATTCAGAATGGCTGCCCTAAAATGTAAGCTATCACGTGTTTCAGCTACTCTATTATATAATGTATAAGGATTTATATAACTTATTAATAATTGCATTTTGAGAACTAGTAAGAAAACTCATTACTCTTATTTGTGTCCACCAATGCACAGGAGACTTGAGAGAGAACTCATTACTCTTATTTGTGTAACGAAGAAAAATACCAATGTTTATGTACACATGTTGCCCGTTGAACACATCAGTACTTGGATGGTAACGTATGGCTACTTTTATGAGGTCCATGTTTGGCTATTTTTCTGTTTCAGCTGCTACTGTTATGGTTCTGCTATGGGCACTGTTATTGAGCCACGATGGTGTATCCTGTTGTTGCCTGCCATATTTACAGATCATGTTTACTGCTGTTCCCTCGGGCAGCAATTGCTGTTATGTTTCTATTGTAGCATTCCAGACTGATTTTGCTTTTTTGAGCTGTATTGGTTCTTCTATTTTCTGCTTTGGCAGTAGTTTTGGGTTTTTTTGGATCATGGCTACAATGGTTGGGCATTTGTATACTTGTGGAATGTTCCAAAAACAGGACTGCATTGTGCTTTCCATCCATGCTTCTGCATTATTTTGGCTGTCCAGTAATGTTGCTGCTACGGCTTTGTTGGACTGATCTGTTACTACTTCGGCTTTGTTGGGTTGCTGCTGTTTGTGAAAGAAAATTCAATTTTCTTGTGCCCAGATAAGTCTACTTCTTTCTCTATTTTATTGCTGGAAAAACTGCACATTTGTATCTCACTTGTGTGTAGAAAATCTGCTCTGTTGTGCTGCGTTTCTGCTGTGGTTTTTGCTCAGTTTAAGACTATTTTGGGTGATATTTGTGTTTGGTTTTTGGGTGCCTTATTCCCCCAGCAAGGATGGCCTAAATGTAGGTTGGCCTAAATGTCTTAACACTTAGAACCTTCCTTTGAGTCCAAACAAATTAAACAGATAACTTTCCGGGATCCCCAAGAGTCATTTCATGGGATCATAAACACATTACAGCCATAGGGTGTCCAGTTATTCATGTTTTTGCTTGAAACAGATGATTTTGCTAAGAATCTTATCTAGCCTAGAGATCTGTTGCCGCGGATGGTTAACGGGTTTCGGTAATTGCTGGGCACGCTTGGTGGTGTTGGGTGTTGTGATTTGTTTTAGGGAATTCGAATCGATGAGAAGGGTGTTATACCAAATTGGGGTATTGATTGAGTCTGTCAACACCGGTGGACATTGTGGTTATTAGTGAGAATACCAAAAAATTAGTGATGGGTCACCTTGTTCTGGGTTTTACTACCTAAATAGACACAAAGCTTAAGTTAAAGATTATAGTTTTAGATATACCTAAAGGCTAAAGGATAAATTGGGTTTGCTGCTGGACATCTGGGCAGACTTTTTTTGGAGGATTGTGCATGCCACGGGAGCAAGGTTGAGCACAAGTAGTCTGGGTCCAATTTCGTGCTCAATTTTGCTTCAGGAGCATTTGAATAATTTATCCTACTCCGCTAAGTTGCTTTTCTTTTTGGGGTACTTCATAATGCTGAATTGGCCAAGTTGCATTTCATCAGTTAAGGAATACTTTAAAGCAGATGCATTGCATAGGCACAGCATATTAGGGATACTTATGCCACCACTAATATCAAGGTTAGAAATCCAATGGATCCCTAGTGGGGTGGATCTAAGGGAATCAAGGCACCAAGGTCATACTGACTTACTTTCTTGATCTAACTTATACTGTAACTTCCTTGTTCGTAGACAACATGGGACCCAGCAGTAGGAGTAGGGTAATGCTTTTTGACCCAACAAAAACAAATATAGTAAACAACGTTGTGGTTTTGAAATTGTCAAGGGGAATGCCAGCATAAACATGGGTTGGCCGGGGTCATCAGGAAGGACATTTTAACCACTTGACTCGATCGGCACATTTAATAAATTATAGTGCATGTGCTCACACACCTTTTTCAAAAATCTGTTATGCTAAAGGTAACAGGTTTTAGCTTTACACTGTTGAGTTTTCTTTGATTCCATGTGCACCATCCAGACGGGAATCACGACTGTCCGCACGCCTTGGTTAAGACCCAAGTTGTGCTCACTGTTTGAGTGTTTGTGTGTTCGGAAGGAAGCATCAAGATAGGAGTCATAACCGGCCCAATCTAGTAGTCGTACTGTAGTATTAATTAGCATGCATGAGCCATGCTTGACTTTGTTATACCCACCACCACCTCTCTTGTTAGTCCAAGATAAGAAGCACGGATACGGGTCACGGACACGATACGTACGGCGAGTATCCGAGAGTATCGGTATCCGTATCAGATACCGATACGTGGTACGGAGGCCAAAATAGAATATCCATGCTTTAGAGGCAGCTTGAGCATTAAATTCAGACTCATTCGTTATTTGTGTGTTCTACTTGTTATATATGTTCACAGTCTCATTGGTCATTTACAATGATTTTTTATTATGCAATTTTTAGGATGATATGGAAAAAATTGAACATGATACACCAAGCTCACCTTCGAATAACCTGAAAGAAGATGCTCTTTCTAATTGAAATGTTTAGTAGAAATTATTATGACTCCATCAAATTGAAATGTTTGCTTCTACCATATGTAGGTTTATGGGTTGATAAAGAAGTGTTGTTGTGACTTTTTGCTGAAGATATAGGTATGACCTTGCTAGTGTGATGGCTGTCATTATCGCTTGGCGGGTTGGTACTTGCAGGGTAGTCGGGTTCTACACTTGTCTAGAGTTCTTTCATGTGATTATTGAGTTTTGGTTTACTCATTTATATATTCTTTGAGTGAATGGAGATAAGGTGAACATATTGCCTTTGAGAACATAGTTTCATTTCCAGTTTCTGTATATGGATTTGTCTGTGTTGCAGTTGCAAGTTTCAGCTCATACAGTACGTTCTGAGTTTCTGATTCAATTAGATGCTGTTCTTCTAGTTTAATTGGCAGAAAAATGACTTGCACAAATGTAAAGGCCCGTTATTTTTAATAAACATTAATAGATATCAAAACCAAGAATATTATTTTTGCTCGTTAGTTTATTTAATGCGAATTTTTTTTTCGGCGTCACACCAAAATTTTATTCCATAATCGATTGTGTACGCGTGCGTGTCCAGTGAGTAAATTCCTTATTGTGTTCATGTGTGTGCACTTTGTGTTACCCTAGAGTATAACACTAATACCCAGCCTCACCTTCTCTTGTACGTGGTCTTATGCTTGCCATTCACCCCATCCTTTTACTCTAACCAAACCTTCTCGAACCAACTAAACCAAACATCACCTCCTTGTTTTCCATCACCCATCAGATTTCTTCTCCATGCTTAGCCATATTTAGCCGTAGCTTTTCCCTAGCCACGAAGAATCCAACACCACTCCATAATGCTTTCCCTTAACCTCTAAACAAAACTCATAAACCTACCACCTATTATCCGAGAGATCTTTGGCTAAGCTAATGGCACTTTTAAATCAACTCCCTCCCCCAGTTCATATTCACGGCAGAGGGAATTCAAGAAATGCACATTTGTTCTTCATTTTCCATATCCCTAATCACCTACAAACAATCTTCAGCAACCGTGTTCCACCCCATTAATCACCACTGAACTAACCTTATTCCAGCCTCACTCTAGCTCCAAAATCTGCCCAGAAAACAGCCCTGTTTCCACACTAAAACCGGTCCCGTAGCAGCCAATTTCAGCTCTCATAACAGCTCCAAAAATCAGCTCCATTTCACTCTACAAACTGCTCCGTTCCAACCTGAAAACAGCTCTAGAAGACAGCCAATCCTACTCCAACAAAATCAGCCATTTGGGTCCCGAGTTGCCGCAGCCGAGTCACCATCGAACCGCCATTTCGCTCCGTTTTTCTTTTCTTCGAACCACCGCTTAGTCTTCGTCTTCGGGAAGAAAGGTAGTTAAATCCTATCTCCCTAAGTATATTTGTCTATAGTGGGATAATGTAGAGATTTGAATGTTGTGTGTATGTATATTTTTCCTACGGAACAAGTGGTGTAGAACTGACATGGTAGGCTCCTGGAATATAAATTTGGGTGAACATTTAGATCAATGAAATTAGTGCCATGTTGAAAAGTTTTCTCTTAACTGCCTTATCAAGTTAAATGGTCTTGAGTTAGAGTAATGATGTGATAAATAATTAAGTTTATGTGCTAGAAATGTTGGTTAAGAGAACCACGTATGATGAATAAAAGAATGGCCAGATTATTCGAGTTCCGAAAATCTTTATCTCGTAATGCTGGCTAATTCCATGTTTAAGGGCCTTTGAAATCATGCTCGATCATTTAGGAGTTGTCAACTTAGTAAATTAGCCTTTTTCATTTCATATAAATATATATTGTTAATGTAGTTAGCTATGAATCACCAACACATCTTAGTGGTCGATGCATTCATGTCGGACATGGAAAGATATGCATGAGACAAACTAAGTCGCGTGTCCAATTGTTTATGATAAACTTTAACAGGGATATGGCTTGAGTACTCCTGGGACACATGTGTCTCAAGTGAGACACGTATGAGGAATGAAAAATGGGCAGATTATGTCTGTGTCGACTTCTGGGATGTCAAGAAAGCTTGTGTCATTCTTTAAAACAAAAGTAGCGAATTTTGATTACTTGAAATGTTGTTTAATCTCTGATGTATTAAATAGCAGTAGTACAAAAGTCCTGTAGTTCATGGATCATATGACCACTTTGGTTAGTGGACACATTTGCCTTAATAGTTTTTTAAGTTTCATTTCGCAAATGATTTATATAGTCTAATAGCATTGATCATGCATGGATCATGCGATTGTGTCTCTTATTATGTTGGCTAATGCGATGGTTGGATTTTTAAAGACTTTCATTTGAGTTTTGGACACTTAATTTCTGTTTTTCGTATCTCTCAAATGGCTGTGTTGCATTTGAAGTTATTGATACGTATGGCAAGATAACCATAAATGACGTAACAAAAAAGTCCTTTGAATTAACCAATTGTACATTTCAGGCACGCCTGCATTGAAAAACTTTTTTTCCCATTTTGTTAAATATCTTGTTTGTTTCGATAATAGAGGATCTTACCTTGCTATTGCAGAGAGAAGTTGAAAATCTATTGACACCTCCAACTGGGAAGGAGCGGGGAGACAACTGGATGGGCCTTGAGACACAATGTCAATTGCAAATAGAGTTGAAGATGCACAGAGGTCTGACTGAACGATACTTAATAAATGGATGTGTTATACCTTTTCGCATCAGGTTAATGTTTGACTTCAATTGTGAACAGTCGTCTGGTGTTGAATTTCTAGGCCTGCTCGTGATGTGGCTATATCTGGCCTTGGATGGATTGCTTTTGAACCAATAAGCAGATCTCCCGGAGTGTGTGATTCAAATCTAGAAGAAGCCGATAGAGAGTTGCTTCTGGTTGTCCATGTCCCCAAGCCGGTTGAGATTTTGTTAGGCCTCCTTTGCCAGTGGGCAAGGGTGGAGAAGAATGGTACGAGTATCGAGAGTTCACAGAGAAGGAATTGGAAGTTAGGCCAAAATGGCATTTTTGATGCAAGTTTTATTAAAATCTGTTTGTATAAATAATCGAAAGTTCAATGTAGAAAGGCCTCCCCCTAAACACTGGGCTAGGCATATGGAGAGGGAAAAATTAGTACAAAACTAGGACGACAACAAAAAAACTGTTGTATATTGGTTTGTTTGTATTGTTGAGCTGATATCGTAGCGTTTGTAGCGTTTGATTTGTTGACCTAAATGTTAGGGTGGCGAAGGTAGCATTATTCATGATGTAGTCGAAAGACGATTTTGTTTATTCTTCATTTGATTTGGCAATATAGACTTGGTCTTGGTCTTGAAAGAATCACCAACTTTCCACGCTTACCACTTGTCCAAAAATATGGCATGCTCTTTATACAATAAACATGTGGTCCATTGAGACATAGGGTGTAGTTTTTTTACCAATATGGACTTGGTCTTGAAACAACCTCTCCCTAACTTTAAACGCTTACCACTTGTCAAAAAATATGACATGCTCTTTATACAATAAACATGTGGTCCATACAGACATAGGATGTAGTCTTTTAGTAATATAGACTTGGTCTTAGTCTTGAAAGAACCACCAACTTTTCACGCTTACCACTTGCCCAAAAATATGACGTGCTCTTTATAAAATAAACATGTGGTCCATAGAGATATAGGGTGTAGTCTTTTACCAATATAGACTTGGTCTTGAAACAACCTCCCCCTAACTTTTCACGCTTACCACTTGTCAAAAAATATGACGTGCTCTTTATACAATAAACATGTGGTCCATACAGACATAGGGTGTAGTCTTTTGGCAATATAGACTTGGTCTTGGTCTTGAAAGAACCACCAACTTTCCACGCTT
Source organism: Rhododendron molle (assembly GCA_025413875.1). Classification (NCBI taxonomy): domain Eukaryota; kingdom Viridiplantae; phylum Streptophyta; class Magnoliopsida; order Ericales; family Ericaceae; genus Rhododendron; species Rhododendron molle. The sequence continues at coordinate 24,301,636 of CM046390.1, forward strand.
ACCACTTGTCCAAAAATATGACGTGCGCTTTATACAATAAACATGTGGTCCAAAGAGACATAAGGTGTAGTCTTTTACCAATATGGACTTGTAGACACCGTATTCTGGACTGTCCAGATTAGTTTATTTACGGTTTTTGATTCCCCCATGATGATTAAAGGTCGAGAACATCCCAGACTGTTGGTGTGTTTCAGCTTTTTGAGCGTTCCAACCCTCGTTCAAACCCTTCCAAACCCCTTTTCAAAACTTTCAAGCCAGAACCAAATGGCCTCAGTAAGACCCAGCTTGTACACGCTGGTGATCGACTAATGCACGCCGGTTCATTGCCATGTGTCAGTCATTGAGCGCAAAACCACCTTCCACAGGCGCACACCAGTCACGCACTGGTGCACGCCACTCAAACCCAATCAAATCACCTTATGCAACCACTTGCTCGGGACTTTTGTGCCACCCTGACGTCGTCTATAGTTTGCTGATGATTGTAATCATGTAGGGTTGTTCCCTTCTCTCCTACAACACCCCTCAAGGCAAGTCTCATGCATTAAATGCATGGGCGGTTCCCCTTCCTTGCCACCCAAACAAGCCTTAAGGCTTAAATTGATTAACCTCCCTCTCTTGCCTATTTATACCCCCCTTGCGTTTATTTGCAAGGGGTTAACTCCATTAAAGAGCTCCTAAGCTTTTTCCCCCTTCTCTCTCTAGTGCTTCCTTGGTTTTTCTTTCATCCATTGAAAGATAAAGTAAGGAAGATCAGTCACCCTCTCCACATTGCTCTCTACATCCATCATCCACCCATTTCAAGGTTCAAAGCTCAAACCACCATTCAAAACTCAACCCAAAGGTATACCACCTTTGTTTCTGTAAACTGTCCAGACTCTTGAGGGGCGCTGGCAGGGTCAAGACTGGTAATCAATACCAGTCCTGGCCCTAAAGCTGGCAAATATTCAATAATCGTGCTAAGTGGTATGTGGCGCATGCCAGTCACTGTGTGCCGTGCGCCAGTTATGGCTGCATGGCAAGGCTGGTGTGGGGATCACAAATCACTCTTTTCTGCTTTGTCTTTATTCTGATCACCTTGCAGCATGTTACAACCAGTTTACTGCTTTTCATATTTTAGAACTGTGTAGTCAGATATTTGTTATAACTGCTCAGAAAGGCCTTTGGGATCCTTCTGGTCATGTTCCAGAACCCAGATGAAGCAAAGCCAAGCATTGGATAAACCAAACAAGTGGCGCACGGTCCTCATGGACTGGCGTGCGCCATGTGTACCAAGAACCCAATGGCTGGCCCTTGTTTCTTAGCTTAGCCCTGGCCTCAGCTTAATCCCCACACTGTTTATGGGGTTTTCTGTCTGTTTTGTATCTGTTTAATTTGTTGCTGTGGTCTATAAACTGTATATAATCTGTGATATCAACTGCGTGGTTTGTCCTGGGTGTGCACTGGTCCATTCCAGAGCCCAGAGGGTTGAGAACAGAAGCTGTGAGTTTGAGCTCACTGAAGTGCGCCAGTAAAGGTGTGGCGTGTGCCAGTGGTGTTAGCATGCACTGGTCTATCCAGTGCATGCTGATGCGTTGCTTGCGCATGCCACTCCCGAACAGCGTACTCCAGTTTGCCCAATACACTCACAGAAGTGCTTGTTCTCAATCTATTATAGATTGTTCATAAATCATACATCTCATTTTGCCATGTAAATACAACTTGTCATTATGCTAATCTCCATTAATTGTTCCCCCGCCCTAACTGTCTGAAAAATGATCAAAGAGAGAAAAATGCAAAAGTTTTACAAAAAGACTACACCCTATGTCTGTTTGGACCACATGTTTATTGTATAAAGAGCACGTGACCAGAAGGATCCCAGAGGCCTTTTAAAGCACTAATAACAAGTAAATGACTATACAGTTCTAAAAACAGAAAGCTATAAACTGGTTTTTATCATGCAACAAGGTGATAAAATGAAAAGGAAAGTAGAAAATGGTTGATCAATGATTCCCACGCCAGTATTGCACGTACTGCCATAACTGGCGTATGGCTCTATGGTACTGGCGTGCACCACTAATGATCCCACACGATCCTTGAAATCTTGCCAGTATTAGGGCCAGAACTGGTATAAATTACCAGCCTTGATCCTGCCAGCCCCCTCAGGGGTTAGAATAGAAAGCTTACAAAAGGTGGTATACCTTTGTTTTTGAGTTTGGAGGAGTGTTTTGAGCTTGAACTCAGGGTTTGATAGATGAATGGTGAATGGAAGGGTGTTGTAAACTGTGGGATGATGTTTCCTTGCCTAATCTTTCAATCAATGAAAGGTAAGCAAGAAAACAAAAGAGAGAGAGAGAGAGAGAGGAAGAGGGCTTGGAAGCTCTTAATGGTGGTTAACCCCTTTGCTTAACTCCGCATCCTACCCTCCTAATAAGGCAAAGGGTTAGGTCGTTGATAGCATATAAATCCGGTACGACCGGGATCGTTCCCACAGAGAAGTCTTCTTAAGCAAATTTGAAATAAAAGGTGAAAATGGATCGTTCGCACGCGTACGATTATCAAACAAGTAGCATAGGGCGATAGACTTCATTGATCAAAGAAGCCACCAATCCCATGATCGTTACAAGAAATCATGGATTTAATTCATTCAATACATTGAACTCGAGCTAAAGTTTAGGCGAAACCGTTGAACGACTAATCCATAGGGTGCATCTCACCCCATGACCAAACCTATTAACTACTCACACAGAATTAAAAGACTAGAAATTATGCTTTGAAAACCAAGACCAAGTCTATATTGTAAAAAGACTACACCCTATGTCTGTATGGACCACATGTTCATTGTATAAAGAGCACGTCATATTTTTGAACAAGTGATAAGTGTGGAAAGTTGGTGGTTCTTTCGAGACCAAGACCAAGTCCATATTGCAAAAAGACTACACCCTATGTCTGTATGGACCACATGTTTATTGTATAAAGAGCACGTCATATTTTTGGGCAAGTGATAAGCGTGAAAAGTTGGTGATTCTTTGAAAACCAAGACCAAGTCCATATTGCAAAAAGACTACACCCTATGTCTGTATGGACCACATGTTTATTGTATAAAGAGCGCGTCATATTTTTGGGCAAGTGATAAGCGTGAAAAGTTGGTGATTCTTTGAAGACCAAGACCAAGTCCATATTGCAAAAAGACTACACCCTATGTCTGTATGGATCACATGTTTATTGTATAAAGAGCGCGTCATATTTTTGGGCAAGTGATAAGCGTGGAAAGTTGGTGGTTCTTTCAAGACCAAGTCCATATTGCAAAAAGACTACACCCTATGTCTGTATGGACCACATGTTTATTGTATAAAGAGCACGTCATATTTTTCGACAAGTGGTAAGCGTGAAAAGTTGGTGATTCTTTGAAGACCAAGACCAAGTCCATATTTCAAAAAGACTACACCCTATGTCTGTATGGACCACATGTTTATTGTATAAAGAGCACGTCATATTTTTGGGCAAGTGATAAGCGTGGAAAGTTGGTAGTTCTTTGAAGACCAAGACCAAGTCCATATTGCAAAAAGACTACACCCTATGTTTGTATGGACCACATGTTTATTGTGTAAAGAGCACGTCATATTTTTTGGCAAGTGATAAGCGTGGAAAGTTGGTGGTTCTTTGAAGACCAAGACCAAGTACATATTGCAAAAAGACTACACCCTATGTCTGTATGGACCGCATGTTTATTGTATAAAGAGCACGTCTTATTTTTGGGCAAGTGGTAAGCGTAGAAAGCTGGTGGTTCTTTCCACGAGGCCACGAGCCCTAGGCATACCGCGTGCCAAGACCGTTTGACTAAATGGCATGCCATGGAGTTAACACCCCTAGTTAAGACCAAAAATGCAAGATTAGCTCTTATTTCGCAAAACCATGCTTTTAAGCCCGAGTGTTTGAGAACCAAGCAACAACCCAAATCCTTGGGAAAGATTAACCGAAGACTTAGCCAAGAAACTACTCACACATAGCTAAAGAACAAAGCAAAGCATAATAATTAGACATGTTATTTAACCGTAGAAAACGAAAATAAACTTGATATTACTAAGGATTTAGTCCGTACAAGCAACTTTAATAAAAGAGAAATTAACGAACAACAATTACCTTAAGGTGTTTTTAGGAGATTACACTTGAAAAAGCTTGAAAGCTATGGAAGAAAATTTAGAGAGGACGAAATATTTACAGCATAAAAGTCTAGGTAAAGAGATAAAGTGGAGAGAAGGGTACTTATACATGTCCACTTCTCTCTCCACAAATATATAAAAACATACTAAAAGTAGAAAGTATTTCATAACTACAGTGGGAGTGTCAACAAGGCCTTCATTTTACCATGTCCAAAGCAATCTTTACTACACCTTTTCCTGTACGCTTTCCGACCCGGCATTGCAGCATCCAAAGCCTATTTTCTTGAACAGTGAATTCAATATCCTAGATCCACCATAGATAACAAAAGCAACATTGTCACAATTTTTGAAGAGACAATGTTGCTGTTCAAATATAGAAACCAAATGGAAATTGTTTTTTTGATAAGAATGGAGATCGTTATCTTTGCACGAAAATGAGAAATTTCACCATCATGTTTTTGTAATGTCTCTAAAATTTCACAATTCTCCACAAGCTCCTTGTAAGCTTCAGGCATGAAACTTTTCATTGTGTCCCTGAAGTGTTTCCCATGTTTCCAAAAACCATGCATTGAATGTTCACTGCTGTACCCTTTAGTCCGGTTATCTGGTTAATGCTCCGATATTTGATGGTTCTCGGGCTGTCCCAGGAATCAAAAACTGCATTAACAGCCAACTGCAACTATTTCTTTGGATCTGCATATGAACATAAGCAATCATAAGCTTAACCCTATCATTTTCTTTTTTTGTTGGAATAAGAAGTTGAAATGTGGATAATGTTACTTGGTACCTGAAGGAAACTTTTCACCCTTTGCTTCAAGGTAGACACTTTCAAGCTTTTCCACCAGCTTTTTAAGGTCAGAAGCTGAGAGTTTAGTATCAAGCTTAGCTCCATTTGCATGCTTCAAATTTTCTAATTTTTCCTCGAATAGTGAGTGTGGAATGCCCATTACCTTCGATACAATTTTTTTGGAGAATTTCATAGCAAGAAAATGATAAGCCAACTCTATCAATCTTGACTCTTATTAAGACATTTTAGCTACAAAGTGGACAGAAAACTAAGAAAGAGAACTCTTGTAAGATGTGTCTCAATAGAAAAGGTTTATGCTTTACTCAAAAAATGTAATGATCCCACATATAACGCGACATTTACAACATCTCCAAACATGTCTAGAAAGCGTCTGTATGAGCCATAAGCAAACCGCTGTCCACTTTTTGCAGCCAACGCAGCAACCACTTCATCATTCAGTCCAAGGTTGAGAACAGTGTCCATCATACCCGGCATGGATATCTAAATGGTAAATATGGAAACAGAGTTACTATATGCATTGAACAAAAAAAAGAAATAAGCCAAAGGTAGTTACACTCCTACAGTTATGGTCTCATACTTTCATCTTCCATTAGCTCAAGCTGAGTACTTTCCGAGTGATTATAGCAAAAAATAAGTCATTGTAGATATAACAAGTTTCTTATCTACTGTAAGATGTGAAAAATATTTCATCTTGCTTTGAGCCGTGATGGAAAAAGAAACCCGTCAGAAAACTATGTAAAAAGCTGGAACTTCAACCACACGCATTTAACTACCAGCTGAGCCACTTAGCTATTCAAACACATACATTATTGATCAATGGTGGCAGACAATGAGCATAGTGCTCCTGCAAAATATAAATGACACCGGTATCACTAATCATCCCCGTTAACCAAATGGGTTAGAGTTTTGTGCGCGTGTCGACATACACAGAGTGGGCGAGAGCAGTTCACATTAACCTATTGGGATATAGTCATTTACTATCATCATTGTTTAGATCGACATTATACCAATACCCTCTAAGTTGCATTTGAACTACCAATTTATCAAGGAATAGGTGTTCATGGGCAAAAACATGTAAAATCAAATCAAGTATATACCAGAGATCACCTTTCCATATAGGTTAATCATCATTGCATATGTTTCAGTAGATGGTTCACAGTGATCTCTCTTCATCCTTTCAAAGATCTCTACAACTTTTTGTGAGTTTGTTCCCTTCAGTAACCCATTCATGTAAGCATTATATACAACTGTACCTGCATACAAATAAGCATTGTGAAAAGAAAAAAAAAAGCATGTCAAAAAAGAATTGTCAAAAGCCGATTGTGAGTGTGCAGTACCTCTCAATAAACAATCCACTTATGGCCTTTTACACTTCTTGTGGCCACAAAGGCAATTAGTATAACAGTAATAATTGCATACGTGGGTTTCGGGTAAGAAGGCAATCTATTGGAGACTGAGTAATTACAATGCTTACTGAGAAGTATTTCAGAAGCAAATGCATCCATGTACAAATAACCCATAAAAAACTATAAACTGAGTAATAAGGGCGTGTTACTAGATTCTGGGTTCTGACATCTTGAAAGCTGTGCTAGTTCCTTTTGTTCTTGTTTTGCTCTTGCTTTTAAACTAAAAAAAGCTTTTCACACTGCTGAAAGCTGATTCTAAAAAGCTTCAATTCTGAAGGTTGTCGATAATGAACAGATATAGCTGAGTAAGGACTTCGACAATTGAAGAAAGTTATCCTTTCGAGAAAACTTTCAGAGTAGAATTGTTAGCCATAACAGTTGGTTTAAATGTGAGGGCATAAAAGACGAGAACATACTTGGGGGTGGCCATTTTTTCTCATCTCAGCAAAGACAGCTTCAGCTTTAGCAAGCAGGCCAGATATACAGTAGGCCTTTACTAGAAGAGCATAAGTATCTTCAGTGGGAATACATCGACCTTGTAGAAGGTTCAAATAAGTAGATTCTGCCTTCTGATATAATGACTTCTGTCCATAAGCATCAATAAGCAAATTGTAGCAGACAATGTTGCGATGGAAGGAACTCTTATGCAAAATCCATTCACAGACCACTATGCTATAACATTTGTGGGCCCATTAATCATGGATTCCAAATTTCACCATGCAAATTGGAGAAAACTGTAACAACCCGGACCCACAAGCACCACGACCAAGACATCAAATCGAGTGATTTATGCCACCAACACAATATAGACAACAAACAGTTATTGAAACATCATTCCCCACCTCCCTAAATGTTTACATAATTTTTCGTAGATACCTTCCACATATGCTTCTCTCCTCAACTTACCTTACCTCCTTTTTCTCATACCCACGCATGCAACCAATTCACACCCTGTAGGAACAGAGGAATGAATAGTCTTCCGTAATCAGAAAACGTGAGAGAAGCCCCCCCTTCTCTAACCCTCTTCTTATTTTTATTCTGCAAAGCTGACTCATTAAAGATATCTATCTACAAACTTGACACTTGTCCATGTCTAGTTCTTTGGCCTTTAACTTCTTATATTTCCTTGTCACTTCTCATAAAACAAGAAATATATATATATGAATGGCTCTTAGCACCAGCTCACGTGCAAACTCACATAACCATCTCTTCCTCTCTCAATTCGTATCTTCTTTTTCAACTTGAACCACAGGTAAAGACAAAAGAACATACTAAACCCTCACTAATAATAATAATAATAATAATAATAATAATAATAATAATATTGAGTTGTTTAGATGGGGTATCACAAAACTAAGTGCAAAACAGACTCAAAACTGAAACTAAGTGCTTACGCAATACAATTTCATATCATATTAGTATGTCACTGTTTTTCTATCCTCAAATTTCAACTTTTCTTCTATCTCATGCAGGTGTCAAAACCATTTTAGTTTTATAGAGCAGATAGTTAAATATCTAGATAAGAAATGCACAAGTACCCAACATACAAGTCTTAATGAGCAAAATACAACTTTTAGAAAAAAGAAATCATCTATAGTGCAATACAGTAGCAATTATTATTGATGCATACTCTAATAATGAACGATTGACCAAACCATAAACTGAACTCACCACTTGTTCTGTGAATTCAGACAACAGAAAGAGCCGAACCAGCAACCAACAACTTTGATAACAACTTTGTGCGATTAACCCTAGAAACCATGGTAGCTCCATTGGCATCCATGGTATGGTGAATTCGTCAACCAAATCGCGAGTCCATAGACGCATTAATCGAGACCTCCACATAATAACATCCGGTGGTCAATGCAAAAACTGCAACCATAATTAAGCCGCTAGCACTAAAAATCTCCCAAGCAAGCTTGAAAACAGAGTAACGAAGCACCAATCAAGTAGGTCTTCAAAGTAAAAAAAATGAAGGCAAACAAATATAACATCAAATCGAATCTGAGTTTCACAATATCATCCCCCTCTGACTTAGCTACAAAGGGAGCAAGAATGTAAATATCTCCATTCGCCCCAAAAACATATATTCTAAACCCGGTAAACAAATTCAAAAACAAATAATCCAACGCTCTTTCTCTCCCATACAGAAAAGTTACAAACTAAGATGATCAACTCTAAAATTGAATTCAAATGCATCTCGAAACCACAAGAATCAAGGTAATATATGTTTAAGGAAGAAGATTAAAAATATCAACCAACAGAACAAAAGAAGTAAAACTGAATATTGAACATGAGACGAACATACTTAAAAGCAAGCTTTCTATTAGCAGTTTTGATGTCAATTGAATCTCTAGAAACTGGTCTCTTTATCCGATTCCTAAAAACGCAACCGTTCCTGCTTCCTTAACTATGTAAATCTCAGTGTAAGTTTCCTTGTTTCAAGGATAAATTGTAAGAGAAGTCAGACTCTCTTGAAGCACACACTCTAACCAAAATCCCAAATTTGAAAAAGAGAAGAAACACATTTTAACTAAGCAATTTCACAAACAAATCCAAGCATAGACACCAAGAATGAAATCACTACATTTATCGCAAAGTATGTAGGAGCTAGGTCCATACTTGCACGGCTCCTATTCTCTCACTTTCTCTGCAAAATATCTACACCATGGCTTCTTCAGCACACCATTTTCTCTCTGAAACTCTAATTTCAACCACCCCCCTCCCCCGTGTATTTCTGTACCTTAAGAACCAAAATTGAGTATTTGAGTGTGGAGCCAAAGAGAGAGGAAAAAACATTAGCTGTTAAATTTCTACGCTGAAGGGAAGTCACCAAAACGTCATGTTACAATTCATAGTATGTTGACAGATAAGCTGATGGTTTTGACGGGAAGCCACTGTGGTGTCCACTGTCCACACCAAGATCAGGTGGCCTCCTAGGTGGGACCACATCCAGATGGGGCCTTTTGGAATTGGATTCTAATGAAGAATTTCCGCGCCCATATAGCGGGACCAACAATGACTCGGAAATCTTAGCCTTGCAGACTGGGCATTTGGGGGGCTTATTTGATTTGAAGGAGGCGGTGGTTTGGACATGGAGCCACTTCAAAATGCAAGGCCAGCAGTAGAGGTGACCACAGGGTCATGTGCAGATTCTAAACAAATATTGGAATCAAAGCAGCCATTCCCATTTTCTGCAGCAGTTTTAATTCCCAATTTTGCTTCAGAGAAACATCTCCTTCGGATTCAAACTGTGCCATAGGTTCTTGGAAGTTTTGTTCACAGGGCATCAGGTCTGTTAAGCAAATAACGACTCTTAGACTGAACATAAAGTTTAAATACTGACCTCTAGGTTATTCAGCTTAAGATGCACTTTATATGCAGTTTCATGCAAGAAAAACATTGAACTATGATAGTACGCGTGCAGTAACTAAGGCACGTTGCAAGAGTAAAGCAGCCCCAAGCAAAACCTGGAATCGAAACCTTCAAAATTGAAATCCCAAAACAAAACCCCAAAATCAAGAACCCAAATTGAACACCAGTACCTAAAATAGATCCTTGAATCTAAACTCCAAAGTAAATCAAGAATAAACATTGAGAGAGCAATTATTCAACTTACCGAGAAGTGGTCGAGGTCAGACAAACGAGGGCTTGGAGATGACGGGATCGAGGTCGGACGGTGGTACTATCGGTGCTCGATTGGTGAAGGCAGTGTGACTTTGAATCACGGCATTCCTTAATTTGCTCTCAGCTTCGTGTGTGTGTGAGAGAGAGAGAGAGATGGCAGAGTCGGTGAGAGAGGTTCCCAGGAGACATTGGGGATTTGGGAGGAAAATGGGTGTTAGGGTTTTTTTTATTTTGATATATATGAGAGGGTATAATTGTCAATTCAACTTCTCACACCATGTCTTGGTGAATACTTTTTCTTGTGTCATCAAAGTGGTGATTTGGAGAGTGAAGTCCATGAGATGGTGAATAAGTCCGGTCCACACAGCCTGCCGGTAATTTTCCCTAAACCAAATGACTCTTTTTTTTTTTTTTTTGTTCTTATTAAAAAAAATCGTGTTTATTAGTTTTTGTTAATTTTTTTTGGATTATTATTTCGTCATAACAAGAAGAATCTAAAAAGTAAAAGTTTACGATCAAAACCTAATTTTTTAAAATAAAGATGAAAATAAGTCAATAATATTTTTCGTCTTTATTTAAAAAATTTAGGTTTTTATTGTAATTTTTTTACTTTTTAGATTTCTCTTGTCATGACGAAGTAATAATTCAAAAAAAATTGATAAAAAACTAACAAATGCAATTTTTTTTTTAAATAAGGATTAAAAAAAAATCATTTGACTTATTTGGCCATTAATAAGACTAGCAAAAAACTCTAGGACTGCCGAGAAGAATCTGGAACCAAGGAGGGACGAGAATGCACAAGTCAAAGCCATAACTTCACCCGGCCATTGCCTATGCAACCAATTGAATTCTCTCTTTTCCAAAAGCATTTAATTTGGGGAAAAACCCAACAGCTCATATGGAGATGGCACGACGGTGTTGCGTTGATGAGCCGTCTAAGAATATTGAATAAGTACTTATTTGTAATTTTTAAATTGAAAAATAATAGACATCCAAAAATAATTTTTAAATATTTTTTTTTTGCATTGTCTAAAATATCTCAATTCCAAACAAGATCTCAAACAAAATTCATATTGCATATTTTTATATTTCAGTAAACCTATTATTTTTGAGCTTCCAAATTGCAAAGAAGTAGTAGTACTTATTTTTTTAAGAAAGTTTCTGTGGGGGGCTGTTTTCAACCTGAACCTCTTGAACCCTCTGCTCCTCCGCTATTGTGCCGTAGAAGGTTGACGTGGCTCGCAGGGTACCTGCAGACCGGAGGGAGGTGTTCCTCCCGGTAGAAGCTCCGACGATCTAGTTAGTAGGGGAAGGAATAGTAAGAGGAGAAGTATTTGTTTGGAAAAGAGGAACTGCTTATGGGAGAGGGAGGAGTGTATCAGCCCTTTTATGATAGGAAGTACCTCCATATTTATAGGCAAAGGAGTCTTGCACATTAAGCAAGCCGAGCGTAGGACTTACGCGCGTTCCTATGCTCGGCTGACGTCACGTGTCAGGGACAATTAATGAAGGCCGTCTTCCCATGTTTGCAGGGGCACATGGGTTCATGTCAGACATGTCACATCATGAAGAGGCGTCACGGCAGTGAGAAGAGAAGGTAAATCACGTATCATTTGGAAGGTTCTGGAATGTTCCACACCAGCGGTCTCCGAACAGAAAAGGTCCCGAAGGAAAGATTACTGGCCGAACAAACAGAGGTCAGGAACGGGGAAGTGTTACGCCGAACAGAAGACTTATTAGCCGAACAAACCAGTGTATGCCGGTGTTCGGACAACAGGCCATGCTCGGCGGGCTGCAGCTGACCCTCCTTACGTTCGGTGAAAGATAAATGACGTGTCACCGGTCTAACTCAGCCTTCAATGAACTGAGACAACTGAACGATGGAACCCCCCCCCCCGGTGCGACCCTTTAGACCATGTGAACCCCTTCGGATATTTCGGCCCACTACAATAGCCCCTCAACTTCTGCTTTTTTTACTCGAAAAAGATGGAGAAATTGATCCCGTGTGGCCGAACAAACGGAGCATACTTGGAAAGGAAAGATATCCGAACGTAGGTTCATCCGAACAGAGCGCATCGCCGAGTGAAGGTATGTTCCTGGCTTCGAGGTACGAAAGCTGGGATTGCATTTAATGCTCCTGCAACCGCCAATTACAAATCTGCCACGCGTCCTCAAGTCATTGGAGGAAGACAATACGCACGCAGAAACGTCCACGTGTCACGCATCCAGCGATACATCAGTCTCCCGCCCAGATCCAGCGGCTGGGGGCTCGGCACCATTTCAAATGCCTCTCAGGGTATAAAAGGTGGAGCGGGGAGAGAGAAAATCACTTTTTCTCTCTCCAGTCGATTGCTTTCTCTGGCCAGACGCCGTTCAATGCCAAAACTCCTCCAAGATCCAGATCTTGCTGCATTTTGATCGCCAATCATTCATATTTTCCAGGTATTTCTTGCTTCTCCATTCTTTCATGTGTTTTTTGGACATTTTTGAACGTTTCTTGGCCCAGAAGTGGGTTTTTTATCCAACCTCGCCTGAAATTGCTTTCTGGGTAATGAAGAACAGGTTGAAGATGTTCATGTGTTCTTCCGAGCGCACGTTCATCTTCAACCAGTGTTCTTCTGAACGGAACCCCGTGTTCATCCAAACAAAAGACTCAGCTGACAGTTCGTTTACCTTCGGATAAACTGTAAAAGCCTTAGAATTTGGACTAGCCTCATACCGAACGGTAACGCGAGAGAAATACCCTTGCCCTACGTTCGGAATTCTCTGTCGACATATAGTCGTTCGGGAACCATGAATCACGCTCGGCAGGCTTAGCACACCACACCGAACGTAGGCACCTTAGGAAACTCGACCTTGCATTTCGCTAACGGTCTTATCCCTGCACTTGTGTTTTTTTTTTTTTTATAGGTATGGCGTCTTCTTCAAATTCTTCAGCGGAATCGTATAATTCCGTTGACCCCAATGCTTCGGGCTTCGGCGAGATTGATCCACGGATAGCTGAAGCGATCAGAACTGCAGCTCGGGAGTACAGGGTGGGCGGTAGGCCCCTTCCCGAAGCATTCGAGGGAGTTTCATCCCGGCCAATGTGACTCCGCTTCGGTCGGTAGGTCCCGACGTAATAAACCTCGAGGACGAACCTTCGGAAAAGATGGCCGAAGAACCTGATGAGGGAGCTGAAGCCGAGGAAGAAGACGAAGAAGCCACCGAGGAGGAGGTCAAGGGCGAGGACGTTCCCACTGCTTCCTCTAGCCAAGCCGGAGTGGATAAAGGGAACGTCGGCGAATCGTCTTCCCAGCCACCGAGGGGGAGGAGAAAAATTGTGGCTCTCGACCCCGATGAGATCCCTCCCCGAACGGGACGGGATCCATGTCCCTACTGGGACTGTTTCGTCGATCAAGAGGGGATAGATCTCTTCCGAACGACATACCACATCCCTGACGACGTAGAAATTTCTACTATCCCCGGGCCTCGGATACGATTTAGTGACGAACACATCACAGTGCCCCTGATGGCCATCACCGAAGGTGGCCTCAGGTTTCCAATGCACAGGATCTTGAGGCAGATCCTCCACTTCTTTGATCTCACCCCGTGCCAACTGAGTGTGAACTCCTATCGAATTATCCACTCAATCATAAAGCTGGCCGAGGTAAAAATGTTCAACCTCCAAGCACACCACATTTTCGAGAACTACATGATGTCTCGGAATGTGAGATATTCACGCTTCTATCTGTGCTCCCGAAGGAATATGGTGAAGATCATTCCCGAGGGCGTGTACGATTCAGAGAAGTGGGCTTCGGATTACGTCGAAGTTCAGGGAAACTACGAGTTTCACCCTGGCGAAGATGACCAATTTTATGTGGCCAAGGCAAGGGGTAACCCAAGTAAGCTATGATTGATTTCGTTTTGTTTGTTGTTCATATCTTCGTTCGGTTCAATTTGATTTGAATGCTCGTTCATTTCGTTATGTATTGAATATTTTTCCTTTTGTGTTGTGTTCGGCAGATACAACAAAGATTAACAAGAATCTGCTAAGGCTTGCCAAAGACTGTGGCCTAGCAGATTCACTGTTGACTATTCCGAGGGCTGAAAGGGACGCACCAACAATCCTTCAGTACGACGCCACATACGGAGGAAGAATCCGAGGAAAGGGCGCCGAAGGAAGTGAAAAGGCGAAGAGCCCCACAGTTGACCTCACCGATCTTCCTGAGGATCAGCTTCCAAATCCAGAGAAGCCACTTCGAGGAACCGTGCGCCAACCCACCGAAGGTGCACCTTTTTCCCAAGAAGAAGACATGCCTCCCAGAAGCATGAGAGCCGTCCTCCAGGGGAAGCTGGAGGAGAAGAAGGCGAAGGAGCAGGCCGAAAAGAAAGCAGCTGAGGCGCCTGGTGCTTCGGGTTCGACACTGAAGCCCAGCACTCCTGGTAAAAAGACCGCTCCCGACGCTGTCCCCCGAAAGCGTCCACCATCCCCCCTGCCTCGGGACAAGCCCACAAAAAGATACAAGGTCACGACCAAGAAGGCTTCAGCTTCGGCCACTGCTGGCACGACTCCCAGCGCCGAAGGGCAGGATGGGGGAGAAAAACAAAAGCGGAAGGGTGCCGAAGGAGAAACCCGGGACGCCGACGTTGCCTGGGCTCCCAGCTTCGTCACTCCTAGGAACAAGCAGATCCTACGCACGGATAGCTTGATCGAGGATCCGGCTCTGGCCTTCACCCTACACGCTGGGCTCAGGCTGCCGAGGGATCTCAGCGCTCAAGGGTCCTTGAAGACAGCACTGAGCGACTACTACTATTTCGCCGGCAGGGTAAGTTTTTGCTGTATTATAAAGCATGAAAACTGTTTGCCTTCGGATTATTATAATGTGTTCCATTTGCAGGCCACCTAGTCTATCATGTGCGCCCAACGTCATCTCGTTGAGCATGACAAGAAGGAAAAGCTCCTCCAACAAAAGGTGGAGTTACACCAATCCACTACGGAGGACTACAAGAAGTGCCTCGAGCAATCGGAGGACGCCCGCCGAAGCCAAGAGATCACCATCGCCAATCTAAACGACGTGATCAAGGGGCTGCAGGATGGAGCGGAGCAGGCCCATGCCGAGGGGAAGGATGAGGGGCTGGCCGAGGGAAGAGCCCTGGGAAGGAAGGAGATGGAGGAGGAGATGAAGAAGGAGCTGCAGGCCTATTTTGACAAGGGTTATTACCAGGCAGAATAAGATGCTGCCGAAGAACTGATGGCCTTGCAGACCGAGCTCCAGGAGGCCCAGCACAAGAAGAGCTTCATACTCGGCTTCAACATGGGTTTCGACGAGGCTGGCGTCGAACCTGACGACGAGAGAAGGTCCCTTGTTGAGGTACCGCCCTTTGAGGCCGCCGAAGTTCGAACAGAGCCTCCAATTCCTGAAGAGGCTGCGATAGATGCAGCCCAACCAGAAGATACCCCAGCCCCACCAGTTAATCCTCCTGTCACTCCCTCGGCCCAGATTACTCCCGAGGCTCAGACTTAAGATTTGTTTCGCTGTTTTTGTTTTTTGTTTACGTTTCGAATTCGTGCGGCACCGAACATTCTGGAATTTGCCGAACGTCGTTTGTAAGTAACATAGAGACAAGGATGGCCACGAACGATCTACCACGGCCATTCCTTATTTTAACTGTTGATACCTGTTTGTGATATTTGCAATCAAGTACGTTTACTCGGATAAAAAGTTTTGATACTTACCCCGTTTTCCTCTGATACTTCCTCGTGATATATCTGTTTGGATACTGTATATGTTGTTGGCTGAATGCCATAAATATGCCAAGTATTTATGTTCGGATGGGGTTCATCCCAAAAATAGACAAACCAATGAAGCGCGGTTGAAGTGGTTTGGATAACACTGTATGTCCGAAGACCCACAGTTAAACGTGCCATGTGAAACTTGCTTATTTGTACCCACATAGTAGCCCCCTGCCGTCGGGCTGTTTTTAGGAAGAAAAACAACACGAAGGCAAAAAGATGGGTACACAAACGCTCGGTAAAAAGTACAAGAAAACCGAGGTAAAAGTGCCAGAGCCCGAAGGTGGTATTCCGGGCGAGATGGTATACCCGTTAATGAAGTAAAAGTACCGAACAAACCAATGAGCCGAACGAATAAGTTAACCGAACGTAGATTACCACAAAACACCCGTGGGGTTACATGCCGAACAAAACAGAATCAAAACGAACAAAACGAGAAATAGGGGTACGTGAGGCTAGCCATGGAACTTCCGCAGTTTTTGGGCGTTCCAAGGGTTAGGAATTAACGTGCCATCCATCGCAGCGAGCTTATAGACACCGTGGCTTGGTCACCTGTAAGGACCTTCGTAAGGATCTTTAAGCTTGGTCAACTTCTTGGCTTCAACAACCATCCAAAGAACGAGGTCACCAACTTGAAACAACCGAGCACGGACGTTCTTATTGTAACCCCGAGCAACTTCCTGTTGATAAGGACCATGGTGTAAGTTGGCGTTGTCGCGGAGCTCTTTGGCGAAATCCAGCTCAGCACCAACTAAAGCATTGTTGTCCATAGAATTGAAGTTTTCGGACCAAACAGTGGGAACGAGCTCAAAAAGGGGCAAGACAGCTTCCATGCCGTACGCCATGGAGAATGGGGTTCGGCCAGTGGAACGGCGCGGGGTAGTTCGATAGCTCCACAATACGTGAGGAAGCTCATCGACCCATTTACCGAGCTTGCGATCCAAACGACGCTTAAGCCCCCGAGTGATGGCTTTGTTAGAAGCCTCGGTCTGTCCATTGCCTTGGGGGTAAGCCACCGACGAAGTGTGGATCAAAATATGATGACGATTGTAGAACGACTGGATTGCGGCTACCACAAACTGGGTGCCATTGTCCGAGAGAATGGCATATGGAACGCCGAACCTGGAAATGATGTGCTTCCAAATAAAGCGCTCCACGTCCGAAGCTATTGTCTTAACCAATGGTGCGGCTTCCACCCACTTGGTGAACAAATCCGTAGCAGTTAGCAGATACTCGAACCCGCCTGGGGCCTTCGGCAGCTTACCCACAATGTTGAAGCCCCATACAGCAAACGGCCAAGGACTGGTGATCATTTTGAGGGGAAAGGCTGGTTGGTGCGGTATATAGGCGTGCTTCTGGCACTGAACACAGCGCTTCACAACCGGTTTCAGCCCTACCAGAAACCCTGTGTTAACGCTCGGTGTGCCATCGTTCGGCCACCGGAATGCCCGCCGCAGCTTCCCATGTGTAACTCATCCAAAACACTCTGAACTTGATCCTCGTGCACCACCCGAAGATCTAGACCAGTGAACGTGCGTCGGTACAAATGTCCGTGGGGGTCCAGCAAGTAGTTAGCTGCTCGGCATCGAACCTTATGGGCCTCCCTTTTATCCTGTGGAAGAGTCTGGTCCCTCAGGAAAGCAATAACGGGGTCCAGCTGACTTGGGCCGAGGGGAATAACGCTTATCGAGCAAACCGGGAGCTCGAAGCTCGGACAGACAACCTCATCAAACATAATGGTCCGAGCCCCGACGGCCTTGTATACCGAAGCAAGACCCGCTAAGGCGTCAGCATGAGCATTATTTTCTCGTGCAATCCATTCCACTTCCACTCGGCCAAACTGTGTCAAGAGGGCCAACACATGATTGACGTAAGCGTTCATCCGAGCGTCCTTGGCTTGATAGTCATCATTAAGGTGGCCTACGACCAGCCGAGAGTCACAAAAAACATGCACCGAGCCCGCACCCAACCGAAGAGCAAGCTAGCCCCGCAATGAGAGCTTCGTACTCGGCTTCGTTGTTGGTGGCAGGGTAGCCAATTGACACTACATGCTCATGCACCGTGCCAGCCGGAGAAATGAGCACAATTCCAGCTCCAGCCCCGTGGACGTTCGAAGCACCATCCACCGTCATTTTCCACGCATCGCCGGAGAAAAGCTTCCACTCCTTCTTCGGCTTTCGCGTCCCCAAAGTGAACTTTGACCGAAGCGGCACACGAGGATGGTCACTCCACTCGAAATGTTCCTCGGCCTCGGCTATCCGGGCTTCCTCGGCCGCCATTGCCAATGCATTTTCCTCGTCTTTGAGCCCAGGAGTAAGTTCGGCAAAGAAATCTGCCAAAGCCTGTCCTTTGATAGCTGTCCTTGGCTCGAACTGGATGTCGTAGTTGGCTAAGTCTTGAGAAAATTTCAGAATCCGGCTGGACAAACCTGTTCTCCGAAGAACTGCCTTGAGAGGAAACTCAGTGAGGACCACGATCCTATGGCATTGAAAGTATGGCAATAGGCTCGTTTTAGCTGAGACGAGTGCTAAAGCCAATTTTTCCATAGGCAGATACCTCGTCTGAGAGTCCGTCATCGTTTTGCTGGAAAAGAAGATGGGTAAGTGCTCCGATGCCTCGGTGGCTAACCATGTAACCGAGGAACTTTCCCGAGCCAATGCCAAAAGCGCATTTTTCTGCATTGAGGCGGAGCTTGTATTCCTTCAAAATGGCAAAGATTTCACCTAAGTGTCGAAGGTGATCCCGAGCAAACTTGCTCTTGCACACCATGTCGTCAATATACGCTTCCATGATTTTGCCGAGCTTTGTAAGGAACATCTTGGTGATTGCTCGTTGAAATGTAGCCCCGGCATTTTTCAGTCCGAACGGAACGACATTGTAACAGTACGTCCCTCGGGGAGAAATGAAGGCTGTCTTCTCTTGATCATCTTCAGCCAGGGCAATTTGATGATAGCCCCGGTATGCATCCATGAAGCTCAGCCGCTCGTATCCCGCCGTGGCGTCCACCATTTGCTCTATCCGAGGAAGGGGGAAGCGATCCATCGGACAAGCATCATTGAGGCTGGTGAAATCAACGCAAACCCTGAGTTTCCCATTTTTCTTTGGTACCACAACGGGGTTGGCTAGCCAAGTTGGGTAGACGATTTCACGGATAGCCCCAGCCTTTAACAGTTGATCAACCTCGGCCATCACTGCATCCACGTGCGAAGGGGCCGAACGCCTGACCTTCTGAATAACAGGACGTCTGTTCGGATCAACGTTTAGGTGATGGGCAGCAAAACCTGGATCCACTCCAGGCATTTCCTCGGGAGTCCAAGCAAATACTTCGATGTTCTCTTTGAGGAAATTGAACATCTCTGTACGCTCGGTCTCGACCATAGAACTGCCGAGAAGAAAGTACCGGCTTCCATCCTCCGTTATTGGCATCCTTATGAGTTCTTCGACTGACCTTTGCTCGGCAGGAATGCCTACGTCTTCCAATACGGGGGTGTTGGTTGTGTCGACACATTGTACCTCCAGGTAACTCGGTTTATTGGTCACCGTGCTGATGTAACATTTCTTTGACTGGACCTGGTCTCCCCGAAGGCTCTCCTGTCGCCCATTCCATCCGATGAACTTCATCACCTGGTGCAAAGTGGATGGGACTGCCTTCATCTCGTGTAGCCAGGCTCGACCGAGGATAACGTTGTAGGGGCTCGGGGAGCTAACCACTACAAATTCGACGTTAATTACTCGAGAACCGGCACGCACGGGAAGGGTTATCAGCCCAAGAGGCCAAACTGGAGCCCCTGTGAAACTTACGAGCGGAGTGGTTGCCAGCCGAAACCTGTCTGGTGTAAGCCCCAAACTCTTGTATGTTGATTGGAACATCACTTCGGCCGAACTTCCTTGATCGATCAACACTCGCTGAACTGTAGAAGAATCTACCGTTACTATAATAACCAGAGCGTCGGCGTGTGGCATTTGTACTCCCTGCATATCTTCTGCTGAGAAGGTTATCAGTCCTCCGAGGCTCGGATCTTCCCATTTGCGCTTTGGTGTCGTTCCAACGTTGCAAACGGAAAGAGCAGCAACAGCTTTATCAATTTCCGTATGAAGCTCGGCTGCCCTTCCTTCAGACACTAACCCCTGGATCACGCCAACGAGATTTCCAACTACGGGAGGAGGAGGAGGAAGTGGATTTCGCCGAAGGTCGATCCATTAGTCAAGATGCCCAGCTGCAGCCAGATCTTCCAAGTACCGTTTGAATGGCTGACATTGAATGGTGTAATGACCACGTTCTTTGTGGAATGAGCACATCCCCGGTCTGTTGCCCGCCGTACCGAGGAACCTCGTTGGCCAAACGAAGAATGGAAGATGGCCAATTATACTCAGAAGCTTATAGATTGGTTCGGTGAATGCGGTACGTTCGGCAACGTATTCCTCGGGCCTCGGCTCCCTTCTTGTCTGCTGCCAAGGCTGCTGTTGTGGGACCTGGGGCGGTTTGGGCTTGTTGTTTGGTTTATTCGCCCCTGAGCCAGAATTGTGCTGCCCATTCTGCCCTTGCCGAACGTTTGCGACATGTTTTTTCGTTGGAGTAGACTTCGGTGCTTCTGTGTTCTTCGGTGCGTTTCGCTCATCAACGGCCTCCTCGTGGACGCAATCCTTCTCTATAATGACCATTAGATTGCCCATTGTCTTCGGTGGGTTTCTGGATAAGTCTCGGAACATCGCCGAAGCTGGATCTAATCCATTCATGAAGGACTCCGCCGCAACGCTTTGATCGCAATCAGGAATCAAATTGTACACTTCCCAGTAATGTTCGATATAAGCCCAAAGAGTTTCCTCTGATGTTCTCTGCATGTTCACCAGCATCGAGAGTGTCTTTGGCTGGATGTTACTTGTCATGAACCGTTTTGTGAATTCCAATTCCAGCTCGTTGAAACTTCTAATGGACTTCGGCTTGAGCTGATTGTACCACAACATAATTGGTTCACTTAATGTAAGAGGAAAGATCTTACACATGAGTGCGTCGGAGAAGTTATGGAGGCTCATTGTCTGCCAAAATTGACAAACGAACGCAACAGCATCCTCTTTGGCTTCGTAGCGCTTCAGCTTGGCATGACAAAACGGTCCGGGGGCCGCTCTTGTTGAATGGCATCGATGAAGGGAGATGCCTTTGCCTTTCTGAGCTTGGAATCATCCACAGGTGCAGGTGCAGGTGGAATGACTGGCGCTGGGTCCCCTTGCCGAGCCTCATGGTTGGCCCTTGGCTCTCTGTGACGATGCCCATGTTCTTGCCGAACGTGGTGGTTAAGCCGAATTTCATCTGAAGGTTCCAGATGTTCCACCCTCGGGGCTCCGTGCCGAGCAAGTGGCATGTCTACGCCATCATCCACCGCTTGGTATACCACCGGCTTTCCCGTGTATTGATCATACAGAACAATAGTGTTTGCACGTTCGGAGCGTGTCCCCCTACTCGTTCGCTCGTCCCGCGAACCTACAGCTCGTCTCCCGTCGGGGTTGCATTCGGTGCGTGACCTGGATTACTTGGATCGCTCGGGAAGTTCTCCTGTTCGTTGACGTGCAGGTTGCTCGTTGAGATTTAAAGGCCTTTTTCCATCCGCCCGCTCCTGTTGTCGTCGGCTAAGGCGATGTGTCCTTCCCGAGACGCCCATCCTAAGAGTTCCAGCCGTCGAATGTGTTGCCAAGGAACGTGAACTCTCTTCCCTGATGACGCTTGCCACACGCGGACGGGAGGACGTTGGAGGATCCCTAGGAGTGCGTTCGAGCCTGTCAAACACATTGCGACGCTCGGAAGGCGCTCCTTCGGATGTTTGAGCTTGGTGTGTCCTTCGTCTTCGTTTTTTAGGCTTCTTCGGTTGGCTTGGTTCGACCTGGTGGCCATGGACAGGAGTTACGCCTGTGCCTCCGTCCCGTGCTTCGAGACGTTGTTGTAGGAGGGCTATGACAGCTGCCTGACGTTTCTCCTCCGCCAGGGCGATAATAAGTTCGGTTGGTGGATAGCTCAGTGGACGAACAACTTGTTGTGTGGTCCCGGCGGTGTGGCTAGGCTTGACGTTCAAAGAGCCGTACCCAGCTAGACCGAGGGTGAAGTTTTCTGGGCCAGGTGGAGGGAGGCGTTGTGCCATTTCCGACGGTGGTAAGGGAAGGAGTGGGGGAGATCTAAGGTTGAACACAGATCCACGTCCTGCTAGGATATGTTCTCCTCAGTAGAGTCGCCAATTGTGGGGGGCTGTTTTCAACCTGGACCTCTTGAACCCTCTGCTTCTCCGCTATTGTGCCGTAGAAGGTTGACGTAGCTCGCCGGGTACCTGCAAACCGGAGGGGGGTGTTCCTCCGGGTAGAAGCTCCGACGATCTAGTTAGTAGGGGAAGGAAGAGTAAGAGGAGAAGTATTTGTTTGGAAAAAAGAAACTGCTTATGGGAGATGGAGGAGTGTATCAGCCCTTTTATGATAGGAAGTACCTCCATATTTATAGGCAAAGGAGTCTTGCGCATTAAGCAAGCCGAGCGTAGGACTCACGCGCGTTCCTACGCTCGGCTGACGTCACATGTCAGGGACAATTAATGAAGGCCGTCTTCCCATGTTTGCAGGGGCACATGGGTTCATATCAGACATGTCACATCATGAAGAGGCGTCACGGCAGTTGTGGGCTCCCGCGCCCGAAAAGCGCTAACTCGAACAGTCGCCACCCGAATTTTTGAGATGGATGATCCGAGAAACCGAGAGTTTGATTTGAAAAAGAAAGGCTTTTGGTCTAGCGAAAACGTTGAGATTTTGGATCCGGGAGCCACGTTACGAACGGGGAAGGTTTTGTTGAAAAAGCACCCCGCTCGCTCGGTAAAATCGGTCTCTACTAAGCATTTTAAATGGGGGATTTAATACCATTTGAAAAACTTAACTTTAAAACATATACGGGGAAGGGACACGGGATAGAATATAACACATTGGTGTGCTTGTGGTGCGAACTGTACAGAATGATAAGAATGATGCAAGCAAATATAATGAAAAACATTTAACAAGCTGTCTGGACCGCGGCCATCTCTTACGCGGCACACTGTAATGCCCCGCACGGCTCTTCAGTATGCCGCGCGTGGTACCTGTTCTGCTGTCAGTCTGTTACAAGCATTCAGGACGTCACCCGACCTCGGGACAGTACCACTCCATCAAGCCATGAACACAATAGTTTTTGTTACATTTGATCATCCGAGATGATCTAAGAAATCTTATTTATGAAATAAAATATAGCTTGTAGATATGGTCTTGTTCCGAAAATACTAATGTCAGTATCTCAACAACAACAATGGGCCCGATGAATGATGGCCATGATCCAGATAGCTCAGACAAGAAAACAATAGCTAATGAAGTGCCGTGCGCTTAAATATGATACGCCGTGCGATGCCCGAATGCATCGCACGGTGCAACCAACACACCGTGCGGTACACCTGTCTACACATTCCAGAATCAGCTTGCTTTTACATGACAAAACAAACCATAGGTCCGCAAAATAGTTTGTTATATTTTTTGGATCTTCGAAAAATGATTTACGGGACCCTTTTGTTCATCTTATCATGTAAAATAATGTTAAAATCTTTTTGAAATGTTGAGAGATCTCATAAAGTAAAAAAAAGAAAGACTTTCAACATAAAACTTGAATCTAGAATGTACCCGCACGATTTTTAAGCAATATTAGTCGAAATATGAAAAGAAAAAGCAAAAAAGAAAAGAAAAAGAAAAAGAAAAGAAAGATTTTGAATGTAAAACTCGTTTGAGACCCAAGTTCGGTATAGAAAGACCGAGAAGGGCCTCGATCGGCTCCCCTCAAGGCTAAATGTAGTTTAGCTCAAAGAAATGGATTTATACCTTTTGATCGAAGCTTGGATGTGCTTGAAGGTGGAGGAATGGAAGTTGATTTGGATTGAACTTGAGAGACTTGAGAGCAAATGAGTGTAGAGAGAGAGAGAGAGATGTGTATAGTGGTGGTTGGTGTAAGAAGTTATAGTGAGAGAATCACAAGGGAGTATTTTTAGATAGAGAGAGTGAGAGCCAAAAAAATGACAGAGTAACTTTACTTGGAGTTGAAGGGGTACTTCTCAACTAGAGAGGGGGTGTATTTATAGGCAAGAGAGCCAAGGATGATCACTAAAGGAGGGGAGGTGACTTCTGGGCCGAATAAAACTCATTTTCTGGCACAAACGCTCCTCCTGCAGGCGTGGCCGAGCTTTCTGCGACTGTCAGAACTTTTTCTCAAGGTGCCGTGCGACGTAGTGGAGTCCCGTGCGAGAGAGTGATTTTTTGAATTTTCTAAAGTGTCGCGCGCTATGTGAATCAGCACAGCATACCGAACTTTGCGAGGGTGCCTCGGACACTCCCGAACTCGGATTTGGACGCGGTTCGAAGCGTTGGAAAGCTCGTCGAGTCCTCTTTCTAACCCAATTGGTTTCACTCAAAGCCATTTTATACATTAAAATATGTTCTCATTTTACCCTCAGTCTGTCATGGAAAAAGTTATTTTTGACAAAGCAAACGCATCTTTCTCTTTTGCAATTGAACCGAGGGCCACCCTACATTGTTGAAAAAGGGGTGTTCTTGAGGTTAGAGAAGGAGTAGCAAAGGAGTAGCAAAGGAGTAACAATCCAAGCCTCGAAGGTATATTTTTCCTTATTTCATCATCGGGGAAACTTAAAGATTATTCAGGGGTCCAGATTGGAGTGTCTACAGTAATCCCTCTTTAACGGAACTTAGGTACCATTGCTTGGTATAAGTGACGTTAAAGAGTAGACATCCCAATCCATCACTCCAAAGTCTTTAAGTTAAATGTAAGAATGCAATAAAGGTGGTCGCGTTCACGGAGCTGCCTACGTACCCCGTTGTAGGGATCAGACCAGCGTAGTTCGATTGGGACAATGCAAGTAAAGCGAATCCCGGAGGACAAATTGCGAGACAAAGCGAAGTCCAGAGGACAAAGTGTGAGACAAATTGCAGTCCCGGAGGATGAAGTGCAGATAAGGTGCAGTCCCAGGGGACAAAGTGCAGATAGAGTGCGAGTCCCGGAAAACAAAGTGTTAGATAGAGTGCAGTCCCGGAGGACGAACCACAGCTTGAGAAACTAAAAAAAAAAGGCTGCCAGGTCAGTTAGACCATAACCAGAGAAACGAAGATACTTTAGGTGGGTAAGACCGTAACTTGAGAAACTAAGAGGCTTTTAGATCGGTTAGACCGTAGCCTGAGAAATTAAGAGGCTTTTAGGTCGGTTAGACCGTAGCCCAAGAAACTAAGAGGCTTTTAGGTCAATTAGATCGTAGCCCGAGAGACGAAGAGGCTTTTAGGTCAATTAGACCGTAGCCCGAGAAACTAAGAGGCTTTTAGGTCAATTAGACCGTAGCCAGAGAGACGAAGAGGCTTTTAGGTCATTTAGACCGTAGCCCGAGAAACTAAGAGGCTTTTAGGTCATTTAGACCGTAGCCCGAGAGACGAAGAGGCTTTTAGGTCAATTAGACCGTAGCCCGAGAGACGAAGAGGCTTTTAGGTCAATTAGACCGTAGCCCGAGAGACTAAGAGGCTTTTAGGTCATTTAGACCGTAGCCCGAGCGACGAAGAGGCTTTTAGGTCAATTAGACCGTAGCCCGAGAAACGAAGAGGCTTTTAGGTCAATTCGACCGTAGCCCGAGAGACTTAGAGGCTTTTAGGTCAATTAGACCTTAGCCCGAGAGATGAAGAGGCTTTTAGGTCAATTCGATCGTAGCCCGAGAGACTAAGAGGCTTTTAGGTCAATTAGACCGTAGCCCGAGAGACGAAGAGGCTTTTAGGTCATTTAGACCGTAGCCCGAGAGACGAAGAGGCTTTTAGGTCAATTAGACCGTAGCCCGAGAGACGAAGAGGCTTTTAGGTCAATTAGACCGTAGCCCGAGAGACTAAGAGGCTTTTAGGTCAATTAGACCGTAGCCCGAGGGACTAAGAGGCTTTTAGGTTATTTAGACCGTAGCCCGAGAGACGAAGAGGCTTTTAGGTCAATTAGACCGTAGCCCGAGAGACGAAGAGGCTTTTAGGTCAATTCGACCGTAGCCTGAGAGACGAAGAGGCTTTTAGGTCAATTAGATCGTAGCCCGAGAGACGAAGAGGATTTTAGGTCATTTAGACCGTAGCCCGAGAGATGAAGAAGCTTTTAGGTCAATTAGACCGTAGCCCGAAAGACTAAGAGGCTTTAGGTCTGTTAGACCGTAGCTCGAGAAACTAAGAGGCCTTTAGGTCAATTAGACCATAGCCCGAGAGACGAAGAGGCTTTTAGGTCAATTAGACTATAGCCCGAGATACTAAGAGGCTTTTAGGTCGGTTAGACCGTAGCCCGAGAAATTAAGAGGCTTTTAGGTCGATTAGACTGTACCCCGAGAAACTAAGAGGCTTTTAGGTCAATTAGACCGTAGCCTGAGAGACGAAGAGATTTTAGGTTGGTAAGACCATAGCTTGATTGACTGAGATGCTTAGATCCTTTTATCTGTAGCTCGATAGACAAAGAAGCTTTAGGTCCTTTTGACCATTGCTTGATAAACAAAGAAGCTTAGATCCTTTTGACCGTCGCCGATTGAATGAGAAGCTTAGGTCCTTTTGACCGTCGCCTGCGAGACCAAGAAGCATTAGGTCAGTCAGACCGTCGCTCGATAAACAAAGAAGCTCCGGTCCTTTTGATCGTTGCCGATTGAATGAGAAGCTTAGGCCCTTTTAGCCGTTGCGAATTGACTGAGAAGCTTAGGCCCTTTTGACCGTCGCCTGATTGACTGAGAAGCTTAGGCCCTTTTGACCGTTGCCGATTGAATGAGAAGCTTAGGTCCTTTTGACCGTCGCTTGTGAGACCATAGCTCGATTAAATGAGAAGATTAGGTCTTTTGGACCGTCGCTCTAGAGACTAAGAAGCGTTAGGTCCTTTGGACCATAGCTCGATTAAATGAGAAGCTTAGGCCTTTTACACCGTCGCTCGAGAGCCTAAGAAGCGTTAGGTCTTTTAGACCATAGCTCGATTAAATGAGAAGCTTAGGTCTTTTGGACCGTCGCACGAGAGACTAAGAAGCGTTAGGTTGATTAGACCGTTGCTTGGTTGATTGACTTTTGGACAACATTCGAGATTCGAGATTTGGCACTTGACGACAATGATGACAACATTTCTTTTGTTTTTTTTTTATTTTTTTATTTTTTAAAAAATAGGGGACACATCTAATTACCCTTTTTGCTTTACTATCTGGATTTTGGGCTAGAATTCGCCGGCGGTGAGGGCTTGAATTTGAGTTGGAGTTTGCTTTTTGTCAGGGCTTGAGTTTTGGGCTGAAACTTTCCTTTGATCAAAACTTGAGCTTTGGGCTGAAGTTTGTACCCGAGTTTTGAAGTTAGGCATACGCTAGCCTCGGTATATAACATCAAGTTGTGGTACCCCAGCGAATGACGAACCCCAGTCTTGACAGTTTTGACAAGTAGTTGTCCATATGCAATCTAGGTTATGGTTTCGCTCGGGTATTAACACTCTCCTTTTGCACTCTAAATTTTTCCTAGTACCGCCCTTTCGGATTTTCGGTCTAACGAGCTCTTTTGATTAACTGCCTTAACTTTTGCCTAGGCCGCCCTTGCGGGTTTTCGACCTAGAAAGCTTTTGCTCTAATTTTTGCTTGGGTCTGCCCGCCCTTGCGGTTTTCAGCCCAGTGAGCTTCTCTCAGAGGTGGTATGCTTCCATGCGTTGAAATGACTTCCACGAATCGAGAATTGACCAATCCGAGATGACTCTTTTGACTTTTTGGTAAAATGAGTGGACGTTGACGCAAATGAGGGAGAGAAAGACGAAGTGACTTTTGAATGGTGCCCCTGATTGGACGAAGAGTTTGACTCTTTGAAATGGCAGACATGCCCAGGTTCTCGAAATTCTCCTTTTGGAATTTCAAAATTATTTTACTCCATCAATTGATTTTCATTCAAATCTTTTGATTTTGTTTTGTCAAACACACGAGAGTTTTTATCATGAACCATGCCCCAAGTTGCTGATGATGACCCCAATTTGAATTTTTGCTTTGGGCAATGCTTTGACTTTTTCTCCATGTATTGACTTTCGATCATGCCTCTTAACGCCTAGGGTTCTTACTATCAAGTTGCGCTTTCCAATCTGAAAAGACTTTTTTTTTTGGGTTGTAATGTGGGGCATGGTTTGGGCTTAACAAAGAAAGGATAGTTGGCTCAAAAATTTCACTTTCTCTTGGGTTTTCAAAGCTAACAGCTATCTTTGAGCTTTTTATACCTTTTGCTTTGGTGGGCATTTTCTCTTGATTTCTCATGCCTTCAACACCTTTCAGTGTGTTTGACACTTTCACTCTTCTAATGCTTTGAATCTTGATGTGTTTTCAATGCCTTTCAGTGTGTTTGGCGCTTTCACCCTTTTGATACTTTGAATTCCAATGTTTCTTCTGGCATTTTTATCTTTCAATTCACCCTGATGCGGGGGATAGCTGGCTAGCTGGGGTTCAAAGAATTTGACTAAGGCTCAAAAAGGGCTATCAAAAGATATATCTTTATGCGTAGGATGAAAGAAACGATGGTCTTTTTTCATTTTGGATTGCGCAACCTAACAACTGAATCCTAGATGCTCCATTGAGAAGCTTTTGTTTGCATGCTCTAACTTTTGCCTAGGTCAGATTTTGAAGTTTTGACCTAGCGAGTCTTTTCAGAGTCACGACATTGCTTCTTAGAATGACATCGGGAAGTGGTGCCTTGAAATTCTTCTTTTTTCTTGAGGTGGGGGTTCAATCAAAAATCATCTCGTGTTTTGAAGTGATTATCATGATTTTCAACTGATGGTAAAAAATAATTTCAAAATTCAGAGTTTATTAAGGAGATGTGACTTTCAAGAGACAGTGATCGAACCACCAGGGGCTGACTCAAAAACCGTCACCGAACCTTGGGATTGACTTGAATGCTCGTGACCGGGCCTCAGAATGAGGCTGTCTACGTATCCTATAGAGGAATCAGGTCACAACGTAGTTCAGGCCCACGAAACTGACACTTCTTTTTTTTTTTTTTTGACTTTTACAGACACAGACACAATAGTGAAAGCATGAAAGACTCGAGGTATAAACTGACTTCAAACACAAAGATGATTATTTAGAGGACAAAGACTCAGAAATTGAAAACTCCCGGACTCGTGGAAGGTCAGACCGTTGCATGGCTCTTGATGATTTATCCTTCTTTGCTGAAGAAGGAGGCATTGATGCAAGGATTGCGCTTGGACATGATGTCTGGCTATGGTGGAGGGATGATTCTGTTATCGATGAGGTCTTGAATCTTGTGACGGAGATGGTGACACTTATCGGTAACATGGCCAGGCATTTGGTGAAAGGAGCAGAAGGCATTTGGGTCGTGGTAGGCTGGAAGCTTTCGGGTAGAGGAGTTGGAAGAAGCGGCTTGATGAGACCAGCTTTGAGGAGCTTTTCATAAACCAGGGATTTAGGTTCAGAGAAATGGGAGAAAGCCCTTAGTTTGGTTCTGTGACTGAGTTGAGGGTTCACGGTGGCACCCGTGGTGCCCCTACTTGCTTTGCAACTGTATAGCCTTCTGCTATCAACGGGACAAACCCTTTTGCCTCTGGGATTGATCTCATGTATTTCTGCCGAGACAATATGCATATCAGCACTGGTTTCGATCAATGGTCTAGTATCTTCTTTCGAGTGAGCCCTAGAATCATGAATTTCAGCCAGGTCCTTGAACATTTCTGAGAGCTTCACTTTTGAGAAAAGTTTGTCAGCCCTGTCGGCACCTAGGTTCCCAACATCATCATTTAGTCCCACATTTGTGTTCGGGATTACGGAGGTGAAAAGGTTAACCAGCTCTTGGACCAGAGTTAGCATCTTGTCCATTTTCTGACTCATTTCTTCCACAGTCTTTTTCAGCTCATTTAGTTCTATTTGCTCTGCCATTGAGGTGATCGAAAAATATGGTGTGATTTTGTGTAGAATGGGTGGCTCAATACTGACAGTAAAGCAAAAATTGAATTTTAGATGAGTCCCAGACGCTTTTCTGAAAAAGAAAGAATATGTCATGTATGTGTCGTCGATCTTGATGTTGCCCTAAGGTCTAACCTAGCCCGGTCTCACTTAAGACACTACGCAAATGGCTTCCAACAATCACGGGTAGGTTGTTTAGCAGGGATAGACCCAACGCCTTTAGTACGTCCATCAAAGCAACAAGATTGTTGTAACCCAGATGCTAGTGTTCTTAAGGCTAGCCCAGATCAGAGGCCTTTTTGGGCATGGCGAATACCGAAGGTATCAAAAATTCCGTGGATTTAAAGTCTCCTAGACTATCCTAATGGACCTACCGTGGTTCAAATCTCACTTAGGACGTGGCACAGATGACTTTCGACAATCCGGGTAGGTCGTGTCAGGTAGGTTAAATTCCGAATGCTTCGAAATCAGAGCCAATCTCCTTATCTTGACCATCCGAAATCTAGATACCAATGTTCCTTAAGGCTAGACTGAACCAGGGGAGCCGTATGGGCACAGCAAACGCCGGAGGTATCACAAACTCCATGGATTTAAGGTCTCCTAGACCGACAGTGCGATCCATAAAGATTGCCTCGATCCTCAGCGTCCTTTGATTAGGAATGACAAGACTTGGTAGATAACAAAACAAATTAAGTCCCCAATATTTTTCATTCAAAGTTCTGATTTTGGGTTTAGAAACCGTTTGGCATAAATGACGTGATACTGTAACCGAGGCAGTGTAAGCGACATGACGCCATTAGCCTAAGCGGTGTACGTGACTTGGCATCGTAACCTAAGTGGTGTGAGTATCTCGGCATTGTAGCCCAATTGTTTCCTTAATCCATTGAATTCTTGATTGCAAAATGTATTGACGACTTAACAAATTTTGACATCCCCAAGGCTTTATCGTTCTAAGGATCATTTGATTTAGACAACGTGCATGTAATCAGACGCACGACTCTTCATCGGGTCTTGGCAATCTTTTCAAACCACAGGGCGCAGGAGAGAAGGGCGAAGGACGAGGCAGGAGTGTGTGCGAGTCTTAGAAGACAAGTAGACGAGTGCCTAACAAACCATGTGCATTGAAGTGCGATGATACAACACATGAGCACAAAAATGCATCAAACTGGGTATAACGCATAGTTCTAACAAACGAGTCACTGTCTCAACTTTGGAAGGTTCTATGCACATAAGTCGTCGTTGTTGTCACCGTCCTAATTTCCTACAGACCTACCTCAGCTCCGAATCTCACTCAGGAAATGACTGTACCAAGGGTTTCAGCAGCTATGGGTAAGTCGTGTCAGACAGGTTAAATTCCGAATGCTTCGGAATCAGAGCCAATCTCCTTATCTTGACCATCCGAGACAAAGCAATAAGGCTGCCGAAACCTAGATACAAGCACATTCTAAGGCTAGATTCAGACCAGATGGGCTGTTCGGGCACGGCGAATACCGGAGGTATCTCAAACTCCATAGATTTTAAGTCTCTTAAACTCACAGAAAAGGGTTTTAAAAAAAAGTTGCTTCGATCCTCAGAGTTTTTTTTTTTTTTTTTGACAATATATCCTTTATAAACAACGAAACTTAAGAGATGTCAAAACAAACTAAGTCTTTATTTTTTTTTTAAAGGTTCAATTTCTGTTTTTGAAATGACGTGGGTAAAAATGACGTGGCATTATGACCAGGTAGCGTGAGCGACGTGGCGCTATTAGCCCAAATGGTGTAAGTACCACATCATTAATACTTTAGTTATTCAATTTTTTTGGTATTTGAACATTTGATTGAAAAATGTATCGAAGACTTAGAAAGAATTGATTTCCCTCAAACGCGTCATTTTAAGGACTAATTAGTATTAAGCAACGTGCGTCCCATGAGGCACGACTCTTCATCGGGTGTCAGCAACTTTCTAAAGACCTGGGAACCTAGAATTATTCTAAAAGACGGATTAGCCTACCGGTTTGTGTGGGGCTTGTCCTCTAGCTTGCATGAGTGCGATGATGTATGAATGATATGCATGTATAGAAGAAAAAAATGCACATAAACAGGATATATCACATAAGTCCTAACCATGGGTTCCTGTCCTAATTGGTAAGATTCTATGGCTATATATAAGTGCAGAAGGTCGGTTTTGGTCTCAGAAGGGTTCCCCGGACTAGAGCCAAGATGTACTACCCCATGTCAAGTGTATTGCAAGACAATGGTCGAACAGCACGATAGCTCATCATAGTCGAGGGTTGCTAGGCGTCCGGGAGAGCTTGTCACCGGTAAATCGAGCAAGATAGCCGAAACACACTAGCGAGACTTGTGCGGTGCATAGTGTAAAAAAAATTAAGATTTTCAAATGATTTTAAATCCCCCAAGAAAAATGCTTTTCAAGCTTGGCACTCTTGATTATTCAATACTTTTTATTCCACTTTTTCCTTTTTTTAAAAAAAAGATACAAGTAAAATATTGAATAAAAGTCTCCAGCGGAGTCGCCACTGTGGGCTCCCGCGCCCAAAAAGCGCTAACTCGAAGAGTCGCCACCCGGATTTTTGAGATGGAAGATCCGAAAAACCGAGAGTTTGATTTGAAAAAGAAAGGCTTTTGGTCTAGCGAAAACGTTGAGATTTTGGATCCAGGAGCCACGTTACGAACGGGGAAGGTTTTGTTGAAAAAGCACCCCGCTCGCCCGGTAAAACTGGTCTCTACTAAGCATTTTAAATGGGGGATTTAATACCATTTGAAAAACTTAACTTTAAAACATATACGGGGAAGGGACACGGGATAGAATATAACACATTGGTGTGCTTGTGGTGCGAACTGTACAGAATGATAAGAATGATGCAAGCAAATATAATGAAAAACATTTGACAAGCTGTCAGGACCTCGGCCATTTCTTACGCGGCACACTGTAATGCCCCGCACGGCTCTTCAGTATGCCGCGTGTGGTACCTGTTCTGTTGTCAGTCTGTTACAAGCATTCAGGCCGTCACCCGACCTCGGGACAGTACCACTCCATCAAGCCATGAACACAATAATTTTTGTGACATTTGATCATCCGAGGTGATCTAAGAAATCTTATTTATGAAATAAAATATGGCTGTAGATATGGTTTTGTTCCGAAAATACTAATGTCAGTATCTCAACAACAACAATGGGCTCGATGAATGATGGCCATGATCCAGACAGCTCAGACAAGAAAACAATAGCTAATGAAGTGTCGTGCGCTTAAACATGATACGTCGTGCGATACCCAGATGCATCGCACGGTGCAACCAACACACCGTGCAGTACACCTGTCTACACATTCCAGAATCAGCTTGCTTTTACATGACAAAACAAACCATAGGTCCGCAAAATAGTTTGTTATATTTTATGGATCTTCGAAAAATGATTTACGGGACCCTTTTGTTTATCTTATCATGTAAAATAATGTTAAAATCTTTTTGAAATATTGAGAGATCTCATAAAGTAAAAAAAAGAAAGACTTTCAACATGAAACTTGAATCTAGAATGTACCCGCACGATCTTTAAGCAATATTAGTCGAAATATGAAAAAAAAAAAAAGCAAAAAAGAAAAGAAAAGAAAGACTTTGAATATAAAGCGCGTTTGAGACCCAAGCTCGGTATAGAAAGACCGAGAAGGGCCTCGATCGGCTCCTCTCAAGGCTAAATGTAGTTTAACTCAAGGAAATGGATTTATACCTTTTGATCGAAGTTTGGATGTGCTTGAAGGTGGAGGAATGGAAGTTGATTTGGATTGAACTTGAGAGCAAATGAGTGTAGAGAGAGAGATGTGTATAGTGGTGGTTGGTGTAAGAAGTTGTAGTGAGAGAATCACAAGGGAGTATTTTTAGAGAAAGAGTGAGCCAAAAAAATGGCAGAGTAACTTTACTTAAAGTTGAAGGGGTACTTCTCAACTAGAGAGGTGGTATATTTATAGGCAAGAGAACCAATGATGATCACTAAAGGAGGGGAGGTGACTTCTGAGCCGAATAAAACTCATTTTCTGGCACAGACGCTCCTCCTGCATGCGTGGCCGACAGCTTTCTGCGACTGTCAGAACTTTTTCTCAAGGTGCCGTGCGACGTAGTGGAGTCCCGTGCGAGAGAGTGATTTTTTGAATTTTCTAAGGTGCCGTGCGCCCTTTTGAAGTGCCGCGCGCTATGTGAATCAGCACAGCACACCGAACTTCGCGAGGGCGCCCCGAACACTCTCGAACTCGGATTTGGACGCGGTTCGAAGCGTTGGAAAGCTCGTCGAGTCCTCTTTCTAACCCAATTGGTTTCACTCAAAGCCATTTTATACATTAAAATATGTGCTCATTTTACCCTTAATGTGTCATGAAAAAAGTTATTTTTGACAAAGCAAACGCATCTTTCTCTTTTACAATTGAACCGAGGGCCACCCTACATTGTTGAAAAGGGATTTTCTTGATGTTAGAGAAGGAGTAGCAAATGAGCAACAATCCAAGTCTCGAAGGTATATTTTTCCTTATTTCATCATCGGGGAAACTTAAAGATTATTCAGGGGTCCAGATTGGGGTGTCTACAGCAGTGAGAAGAGAAGGTAACTCACGTATCATTTGGAAGGTTCTGGAATGTTCCACACCAGCGGTCTTCGAACAGAAAGGTCCCGAAGGAAAGATTATTGGCCGAACAAATGGAGGTCAGGAACGGGGAAGTGTTACGCCGAACAGAAGACTTATTAGCCGAACAAACTAGTGTATGCCGGTGTTCGGACAACAGGCCATGCTCGGCGGGCTGCGCCTGACCCTCCTTACGTTCGGTGAAAGATAAATGACGTGTCACCGGTCTAACTCAGCCTTCAATGAACTGAGACTACTGAACGATGGAACCGCGCCCCCCCCCCCCCCGTGCAACCCTTTGGACCATGTGAACCCCTTTGGATATTTCGGCCCACTACAGTTTCCAAAACGGGGGTGCTTGAAATATTTGTTTAGGGGAAATTCTAGAATTAGAATTACTACTTTTTGTGTTTGGAAATTATTGGTTACACAGAGAGTATAATTCTTTAGGGACTATCGGCTATTCGTTTTTGTTTTAATTGTGCTTGCTTGGTTGTTCGTCTTCAATATTGAACTTTTCTCATCGTTTATGTACAGACAGATCTGTGTTAGTAATCCATGAAACCAAACGAAGAGATTAAAAACCAACTACAATCATTAATGAAGTTTCTCGTTTTGACCCATAAATAATCCCATTAAGCCAACACTGATCTAATCAATTTGATCATTAAGGCTGTGGTTAATTTACTACCGCTTACCACAGTTTGTTGTTCAATCATTCGTACGACTACGCGCTACGCCACCACCTTGGCCGTAGCAAGACTGATTATGTACTCGATCTCCTCCACAACCTCCTTCATCGAAGGCCGATTCTGTCTCCTCTCCTCCAAGCACCCGACGGCCAAAAACCCTAATGCCTTCATTGTCTCCAACTCCAAATCACTCGCTCCTTCCTTTAGCATTGGATCAACTGCGTCCACTATCCTCTCTTCATCCACCATTCTCCCTACGTAAACTGCCAAATTCACATCATCTGCATCCCTATTGAAATCAATTGCCTTTTGAGACGTCAACAGCTCCAAAAGCACCACTCCAAAGCTATAAACATCACTCTTATCCGTCAATTGGTAGTTCCGGTAGTACTCTGGATCCAGATACCCTAGTGTACCTTGCGCACACGTCGATACGTGGCTCAAATCTGTATGAGCCAAACGAGATAATCCGAAATCTGAAACCTTCGCGTTCAATTTCTCATCAAGCAAAATGTTGCTCGATTTCACGTCACGGTGGTAGATCGGCGGCATGGCAGAGAAGTGGAGGTAGGCCAGCCCTTCCGCCGTTGCTTGGGCGATTCGCAGGCGGTGGTTCCAAGATATTTGACTCCGACTGGGGCCATGTAAGTGGTCGAAGAGGTTTCCATGAGCGACATATTCGTAAACTAGGAGCGGTTGTTCGAGCTCAACGCAGCAGCCGAGGAGGCCGACGAGGCTACGGTGATTGACCTGGCAAAGGATCCGGACCTCGTTGAGGACTTGCTCGGTGCCCTTGGTGTTTCCGAGCTTGGCGCACTTGACAGCGACCACAGTGCCATCATTGAGGAATCCTTTGTAGACCTCGCCGTAGCCGCCAGAGCCGAGGAGGCGATCGCAGGAGAAGTTGTTGGTGGCTCGCTTGATCTCCTTGCCGGAGAAGACTTTAGCAGACCTGCCACCGCCATTAGCGTTGAGGATCTCTTCGCGCTCTCTGGTGAGACGATCTTGCGCTTCTTTGATGCGGCGGTGGCGTTTGTAGATTAGGATGCCGATTATTGATGCAACGAGTGCTGTGCCCAGACCCGAGGTTAAACCTGCACAGCACACCACACCACACCAAAACAAATGTGAGGAATGGGATTCCGACTCATTCATGAATACATTTATCCCTTTCAAATCTCATTTCTACAGATTTATTGACTACGATCCAAATAGATACTGAAAATTTAAATTCGTGAACAAAAACAAAGTATATTTGTATTTGGAAGGTCTGAGCATCCTTATTATAATAAACAAATGAGTGTAGATAAACAAATTTAACAATGCTCAAAAAATATCTCACATTGTAATAAGTAAAGTTACAAGTCTTTTATCAAATAACCAAAACTGAATAACAAAACTCAATAACACCCCACATTGAAATCATTTCATCGAGATGAATAATTTGGTGTGATCGGGTGTGTGATTAGAACTCGTTTACAATTGGACAAATGTACATTGTGTATTGTGGAGGTTTTTTTGGTTAGAGATGTAAAAAAATAACCAATGTAGAAGTAGAGATCGTTAAATTTGATTATGAACTAAATAGATAATCAAATGCTGACGTGATACATTTTAATTATTAATTTTGATTATTACTATTGCGGATGCTCTTATATCTCAATTTTCTACTACAGATTATAACAATAACACATGGTTATTATGAACTTTCTCTAATTTCTGCTACGCATTCATACTCTACACTGAAGTATGACTTTTCTTTTATAACCCTCCAGGAAAGTTTATCACATTTTATTATATGTTTCGTTGGTAAATGATTAGGAAATATTTTTCTTTTCAACACTAAGATTCATACGCGCTTTCAAGATTCGCTAATTTATTTTTACAGGAGAGAGATAGACCGGTGAGATACTTGATGACAAAAGAACGAAATGTTCACATTCATCCTTCCACAAAGAAAATTCCCACCAAATCGCCACTTAATATCGTGTATCTTACACAACGATGGATTTAGAATTGTACTAGTAACATTTTATATGTCTAGTTTCTTCCTTGCGATTTTCAAATTAGGATATATTTGACTTTGTATTATACTTATTAAATGAATGAATATAGAAACTAGTGTTCACCTTTATCTTACTCCTATAACCTTTCGTGCATAGCAAGGACTAAGCCCTTGTTTCAGAATACCTTCTTAAAAAATAAATATTTATTTCATATTTTCAAACTCAAAAATAATGTAAATAAAAAATTATTTTTTAATTATTTTTTTCACAGTATAAAAAATCTCAATGAGATCTATAAAACAAGATTTACATTTATAGAAAAAAAATTTGCGTAAACACATAATTTTTAAGTTTGAAATTGATTTCTTAAAAAATAAGTGCTTATTTTCCTTTCGGGAACGGAGCCTAAGATTAGTTTTAGCCTGATAAGCAAAAGAGGAAAATGATTTTCTGGTCAAAACTTTTCACTTAATCGCGGATCCAAAAAAATAATGTATCATTTCATCGGTGTATTATTATGTACAACCTATTTGCCCCCGTTAGTCAACAGTGAATTTATGAATTCCAGAATTAGTCAAAGTACATATAAACTTGACTCGGATGCATGGGTCTTGTTCATTTTAGGATCTCAAAACTCCTGGGCACGAGTTTTAATAAATTTTCTCTATCTATTTCTCCATGCATTACTCTAAAAAGCCTCCCTCGAAGTCTAAATTGAACAGGGTATTGGTTATTGGAAAAATAAAAAATCTTTAAATTGGCATTAAGGCCCCGTTTGTTTGAACATAAAATATTTTTTGTAAAATGATTTTGGGATAAATAACCTTCGAGCCAACAGAAAATGAGTAAAATATTTTTGAGGCAACAGAAAATGAAGTAAAATATTTTACTGAAAATATTTCACGCAGAAACAAACGGATGCTGAACGTCAATTTCGGAAGAAAAAAAAAGATGTGCCTTAAAACTGGAAGGCAGCTAATTAACAACCAGAAACGTGGAATTCTTACCCGCGATAAGCGCAGTCCGATCCGTTGAATTCCCACAGCCGTCCGGATTCTGACACGTCACACCTACACACCATTAAATAAAAACCCACACCGTCAGATTATGTGAAAACGCCACGGTCCCACTCACAGAACTATGTAACACACGAGTTCTGGTAAACTTTTACTACTCACTTTCAGCACACGACCCACCAATCGGGTCCCAATAAAGACCCGAGTTACAGTAACACCTCCGCACCCCATTCCCATTCGGATCCGCCCCGCACGTCGAGTTCGAATCACAATCCGCCTGCGATCCGCAAACCGGCTCCGGCGGCGACACCCACTGGATCTCCAACCCCGGCCGCGGCCACCGGTTCACCGGCAACCCGTAGTCCAGACCAACGAAGCTCGTGTACGCCCGGCACCCCGAGTCCCTGACCCGCACCATGTACGACGTCGTCGACCCCCCCGCCCAGAACGTGCAGCAGATCGGCGCGTTCCTGCACGAGCCGCCAGTGGAGTTGGCGTAGGTATGGCAGAGGCTGGCGGAGGAGCAGTTGAGGGGGGAGCTGAGGAGGAGAGGGGTGCAGTTGAGGTACAGGATGGTGTTGCTGCTGGTGATGTTGAAGGGGAGGGCGGGGTTCATTTGGATGCCCAGGGTGGAGAGATCCTGTGTGACGCAGGCGTTGGGTAGGAAGGCGGAGGGCTGGATGACGAAGCGTTGGGTTTGGGGGGTGATGGAGGTGATGGGGTAGGTGTTGTTTAGGGTTTGGAATTTGAGGGAGTAGTTGTTGTTGTTGTTGTCGCAGAGGATTTTGTAGGATTGGTCGCCGCAGTTTGGTCCGGTGCTGAGGGGGTAGGGGACTGGGGTGGTGCCGCAGATGGGGCAGGTAGTGGCGGCGGCGGTGGAGATTAGCAGCGTGGCCGTGAAGAACAGCGTAGTGGAAATGAGTGCCATTGGAGGAGGAGGGAGAGTGGGGTGGGGGATACGGGAAATGAAGTCGGAGTAGGAGTTTATTAGTAGTACTAATTGTTTTAGTACTATTTATAGGGGACTTTTTGTTTTTGCTTGTGGTGGTCAAAGTCAAAGTACACCTAATTTTAAGAAGATCGGGAAGTGGAAGTAAATTACTACTGTATTAGTCAAAAAAGAACAGGGCGGAGGACTTTTTGCGATTTTCTTTTGTTTTGTTTTCAAAGACAAGAGAGGACAACAAGGATTTGCAAACCACATCCGAGCCGATACCAAACGACGGGAGGGAGACGTCGGTCCATCTGTCTATAGTGATTGATTGAAAGTGATTACAAGATGATAATTCATCTGTATTCGATCGAGAATCTTTCCCCATGGACGTACTGTGTGGTTCGATTATTCACGATATTCGTAATTTTGTTCCTTCCCTTAACTGTGTGCTTTTTCTTTTGGTGGTGTTTATAAAATTCATCTCCTTGCCATAGTATGTATGAATTTAAAATACTGTATCAAACAGGAACCAATTTATTACAGTTATAAAATAAAATAAAAAACAGAACCAATTTAAAATACTGTAATCCTCTAACGTCGCATGTATTCAGAATAAGTACTTTTGTGTTTGAAAGGAAAATAAGCGACAAGGGAAAGGTGAACGTATGACCATCATACCAGGCATGTGTTTCGTGCCACATTTTCACTTTTATTTTTATCTGTTAATTATATGTTGCCGAGCAATCTTGTATATTTAAATTTAATTATCTAAAACCTGAAAAATTATTCACCTTTTTGCGTTAATATTTTTCCTACAAAGATTGACCAAGCTGTGGGTTTCCTTATAGCAATTGTAGACTTATAATTAAAAAAAAAATCTCAAAAATACTACTAGCAAAATTGTCTCTAGAAGGTCTGTTCATTCTGAAATTTTCTTCCAAGTTCAAGGGGTGCATGCTATGCACTCATTATGGGAACAACCAGAGACCCATCAATTAATTTGAACTGTTCATTATGTTCGTCTCGTCAAGTACTTATTACTCGAATCAAAAAAATCAAATTGAGCGAACATTTGTAACCATTCGATCCGTGAGCATTTTATTGATCCGCCTTCGGTGATCATTTACCTTAAAGTTTTTTTTTCCCCTAAAGAATCATCTATAGTTGTTTTTTTTTTTTATTTCCAGTAAAAATGCATTCTAAACACATACGTTTCGAGGTCCGATCGATTTGAATTTTTAAGTGGACTACCTAGTCGACAAGACGAACAAAATAAACAATTTAGATGAAATAATGGGACCCAGAGTGAATCTCATAATACGTGCACAACACGTGTTTGGTGCACAACACACATTGTTTCCTTCCATCTAAGCGGCATGTGAAATATTCGGATTTCTCTGGCCATCTCTGTTACATATAGATGCACTTCCCACGGTTTTAATTCTCTTTGATTCAACTTTCACAATTTGGCAAGACACAGGACTTACCAATTTTTAGATAGTCAAAATGAAAGAGAGAATTAATTGTACGTCATTCTATGGAGGTTCATCTAGAAGACTTCAAAGTCGTCTTATAATAATAGCAAATCAGTCCGATTTTAGTAGATATTTTTGGATAAGATTAATAATCATGCTTTTTTAGTTTTTGGCCCCATTCTAAACCCACTTCTCATGACTGTGGGTACCAACTTTTCGAAGGCCTTGTCTGTCTTTATTCAAACTGTTTCATCATCGTGCATTGACATTTGGAAAAACGAAAAAATCCGATACAGCTGTGGTACAAAGGTGGATAACCACTTAACTTGTCAACTTTTAGAGGCAAAAGACAACTTAGGGGCATTTCTGGTGAGCTGGAATTTGTTGACAACTTTTAAAATTTATATGTAATCAAGTTGTTTCCGTCAAACTAAAAATTGTACTGTAGGAAATATACTGGGTGTAATAAAGAAAATACTTTGGATGTTTTAGTTTAATGGAAACAACTTGACTTTTGACCAAAAAAAAAAAAATTTAATTTAGTATAAACAACTTCACTAAAGCCAAAAACTTGCAGTGAATTTTTTTTTTAGTAAAAACGTGACCTTAATTTAATCATGCTACAAGCTTATACGGTTGTAATAGTGAACATTTAATGCACACCTAGATTGTAATTGCAGAGATAAGATAAAGAACAAGAAGAGAGAGAAGAAAAAAAAGAACTAAAAAATAAATTTGATATGAAAATATGATTGGCTCGTAAGATGGATTTGTGATTGTTCCTCAAGAGTTATCTTCAAGATACATTCTTTCTTTCTTTGATCGGATCTTCCGGATATATTCGTTGCAGTGTTATCCTTAATTAGTTCCTTACCGTCCTCGCAAGTTTTTTGTTTTCTAAAATATATTGGAGTAGCAGTTTTATAACACTACCGCATTATTGTTGATATTTATACTACCATTCACCAATAAAAGTGACGTTTTAGGGCACAACCAAAAAAAAAAAAAAACAATACTACTACGGCATGTGTCTGTCTAGGATGTTTCACCTATCAAAACTAGCATTTTTAAACTGAGTAATTATTCACCATTTCCACCCCACATTCTCTTGAGGTCCATACACTTTGTACGGGATACTGCAAGACGGTGTTGGGACACCACGTAATGGTGCCTAGGACTAGAAAATAATTTTTGCATAAAACTTAGGAGTACGTATCATGGGAGGAAAAGTAAAAAAATAGCAACAGAAGAACAGTGTCAAAGAGTTACTAGTATTACATTTCATAAGGGAAATTCCAAAAACATCCCATACGTAAGTCAGAAGTTAATCAGCCATTCAGTTTACAACGAATGCACTGGACAGTGATATGTACAATGAACTGGAGGGACGGTGTTTATACATCTCAGGAGGATATCCTAGCAGTACTGCTAAAATGCAACCCAATCATGGCGAACCTTGACCATGGAAGAATGATAGCATGGATATGTAAATGCATATTTGTGAAAACTATTGCATGTACATATACATACGGCACATAGGTATATATCAATGTAAGAAACAACTAACCTAACAAAACTGTGATCAACCATTTTGAGTTAAGGCGCGCGTTAAGTAGGTGTTTCGGCAAGCAGAAGGGTATGCCACCAGCCACATGCTATGTTTTTAGGGACACATCCATCAATTGGGACTTGGGAAGGAATGTTCCGATCAATCACGTCGCCCAAGCCAAGCTGCATAGTTAGAAGAGACTATAAAAAGATATCCCAGGGGATGACAAAAGATGTGAACAAATGGTATAGATCAATTGTTGAGAACACATGTTGCTAAGTAAACAGTGCGAAATAGGGGAAAAATATCATTGAAGCTTATGCAAGATAGAAGGAATATTTGAACAATGATGTGCCAAACTTGTTTGATACGTTTGAGTGCACTCTCATATAAATGTAACTTCAGAAGTTTTAGTGAAGTACCTGGCCATACTTGTTCCAACCCCAGCAGAAAACTTTGCCATCATCTTCAAGCATCAAAAAAGAAATTATCAGAAGACATTCATACATATCAGTAACAATATCTACAAATCAGAATACAAGTCAAAAACTCAAATTTTTTTTTGTTACAAACTTAGGGCTGTCCAAGAAAAACTGAGAACCGTGAAACCAGTCCGGACCGAACCGATCAGTGCTTTTAGGATTTTGTCCGTGGATTAATGGTCCGGACACGGATTTGAAAATTAAAAAACCGTGAGATACGGATTAGGATTGGATTTTTATTTCAAATCCGTGGATTAACCGAACCGAACCGTGAGATATTTAAAAAATTAAAATATATATTTGTGTGTGTGTGTGTGTAATATTTATAAATAATTATAATTCTACTACTTGTTATGAATTTTTTTTAACAATTTTAAGTTCATAACAATGACCGAAAGAAATGTGCTCCTTATCTGAAATTCCTTACTTTAACTTCACATGCCTTCCCTTTCTGATTTATAACTTGTAGTCAGCTACTACCACTGTGTAAATAGAACATCCTGCTGCTCTGTGGATGTAACAATGGCTGATGAAACCTAGACTGAATTTTGAACTAGAAATTTGGAATGATATGTAATAGAGTAGTTGAAGTAATTTTGCGTTTTTTAGTGTTTAATGTTTATGGAAGGAAATCCGTGGATAAAACCGGAACCGAACCGTGACTCACGGTTCGAAATCCAAACCGAACCGTAAGACTTTTGGATTAGGATTGGATTGTATTTTCTAAAAACCGTGAGATACGGATTAGGATTGGATTCATACGAATCCGATCCGATCCGGACCGTGGACACCCCTATGTAACAAACTCTTGATGTATCTCATCAATCTAGTTTCAGATTTTGGTCCAGCTTTAAAGAGCTTCAAATTGGTCACTTTGTCTTTTTAAGAAAACCACATTGCATGCATAGGTTCTTGTTTTTACTTCTTAATGACGCGGTGTACATACAACCAGCACTGGTTTTGCAATGAGAAACTTCTGAAGTCATTGTCTTGTTTGTAAAGATTATGATAGCAGCCAATTAGTGGAGCTAAACTTTGTATTATGAAAGCCAATCCAGTCTTTGAGAAGTTTTGAGTGCATAAAGCTCGTTCTTGCAACAGAGAAGAGAGAAAAATTAAGAAAGAACTACTCTAAAGTCCAATTCCTATTTGAGTGCAGGATGGTTTTCCAAGACACCAATACTAATTTTTTTCCCACTACTTTCGTTGGAAAAGGAACAGTTCAAAGCTAACTCCCATGGACATCAAGCTTTTGCATTTCATGTTCTCGTAGACTGGTGCATAGGACAACAATCCACTGGACTGAAAGTTGGAAACGTGTCCTCAATTATGTGTGTTTTCTCTTCCATCTATCTAAAGGAAGCGGAAAGAGAACCTCATGTGCGCTATTAAAAACTAAAATTGTTTCTGTTGTCAAAGAGGGTGTGATGCCCCCAACCAGGAGTTAGGCAAGGCTCATATTTACTTAGACATGAATTACGATATCTCGAAAAGTCCCAATCTGGGGCAATAAAAAAGAGCACGAATAATGTACCTGCAACTACAGCACTATGACGAGCCCCGCAAGATATTGTTTTCACATGCATGTTTTCCAAACTTGGAGCATCAAGAAGTCTGGGAAGTGTCTGATCCGGATTTCCATAAAACAATAGTGTCAGTTAAGCAAACTAATGTTTTGCCAAAATTTCCTTCCTTCAAGTTGTAAGGATGTTAGGACTTTCCAGTATACAATTACCATTGATTGAAATAAAGCAAGACCATAAAACTACGTGAGGAACATGCTTGAAGCATAATGTGTTATACAGCGTTTGCACTTTGCACTTTTGTATACTTAATCTTCCAATTAACTCAAATCACCGGGGACATTAACATTTGAAACGCAGAGCCAAATCTGAACAAGTAAATAATGGCAACCCCCACCATCCATAGCCTAATGTACTGTAACATGTTTGTTGCTATCTGTTACATATTTGGAAAGAGGGTATTTGTACGTGAAACGAATTCAAAATGTACCTCTGCCTGATCGGTGCCAGTTCCCAACTGGCCAAATTGATTCCCACCAAACGCATAAACATCACCATCAGCAGAAATACAGATGGTGTGCCAGAGTCCTGCAGCCACACCCTCTATCCGGATACCAAGCAGAGAAGATACACAAGTAGGCCTGAGCTCATCATCTGTGCTTCCTTGCCCACACTACACCAGAACAACATCCCGGTGAATAGAATTCCACATTTACCATGAAAACTATTAAATCATTGAACGGAATGGACAGGTTCAATGATTTGATAGTTTTCAATGATTATTTTTTGCCAGTCAAAAAAAAAAGTATGACAGAAAGAGCATAGATGACTCATTAAAAG
This sequence comes from Rhododendron molle, assembly GCA_025413875.1. NCBI lineage: Eukaryota > Viridiplantae > Streptophyta > Magnoliopsida > Ericales > Ericaceae > Rhododendron > Rhododendron molle. The sequence continues at coordinate 24,346,493 of CM046390.1, forward strand.
GTTATAAAACAGCTTATCCCATCTACGGTGGAGCCAATCTTGAACATGTGCTGTGCTTTGTTTTCACCATCATCTTGTCGATTTTTGGCCTAAAAGACCAGTAAATCTATGAAGACTTTTTGGGATCGACAATGTAGGAAAAACAAAATGTCCCACATAATACGACACAACAATATGTTTTCATACACTACTACATATTTAACCACCCAAAACTAATGAAAATCCATGACATGATCAGATCCAACATTAGCACTTTAGTTTGAAAGACCTTCGTTTCTGTGTAAGTTCTACAAGGTTCATTTTTCTAGTTCCTTAGGGTAGGTTAGCCAGATAACAACCCAGTCCTAGACTCCTAGTTGGTTCAAATTTAGACCATACAACCACCAGGCCTTGCCACAAGTCGGAAAAATTCTCTATGCACGAATACAATTTCCTGCATGCTGATTCCTTATGCAACTGAATCAAGATTTCCCCATTTCTTGACCACAAGTTGGAAAGTGTTAGTACTATCCTGTCTTATTCCCTTCTTTTTGTTTTGTGTACCTTCCTAACCTTCACTGTCAAAGAAATCCGATGCCTCCATACAACCATCAGCATCAGGACTTACTAAAGGTCAAAAATAATTATCTAAGAAAGATACAATTTCCAACATTAAGCCATCCTTAGGCGATACCTTCTGCAATGTGAATCGTATTGTCCATTCAATTGGAAAGTTTTTTTCTTTTCCAAGACCACAATTGGACATTGTTAGTAGAGCCCTCCTCTCCTTTCCTTTCTTTTCATTGAGAAAAATCAACAAACTCTAACTGCCAGATCTCCACATTCAGGTAAAAGGTAAACCTGAGAAGTTCAACTAGGTGAAATGCTGGCAATCATGTGGTATAGTCATTCATTTAGCTCTACTAGCTTAAAAGATAAGGGGAAAGGAGACAGAAAAATTGCATGGAATGCGTAGAAGTATAAACCATGCAACAATGAATCTCAGAATCCAGGAAAAACTCACCTGCCCATAGAGACCCCAGCCAAAAGTAAGTAATGCTCCAGCATCTGTAATTGAAGAGAGACAACAAATCTCAGCTCACGTACCGTTGAAAGTTGAATATAAGTAACATAAGTACTTTTTTTAATCAGAAGTAACAAAAATACATTGGAGAAAACAAATCACCTATTAATTTGGTTAACCATCATTTCTGAATGGTATATTTCCCAAAGCAGACCATCTAGAAACACTAAACAGAAACGTGGGGAACAAAAGAAACTAGCCGGCGTTGCCGCCATGGAGACTCCCAGATTCACACCCCCTTCGTTTTAGTTGAACCAGGAATTTTTGTGCCCCACTTAAAATTGTAATCAATGAAGTCCCAAAAAACAAGGAGAAGAAAAAGGATTACCTGTAATTACTGCACTATGTCTACCTCCACAGGCAATTCCCTTGACATAGCTTCCTGGAACTCTAAAACCCTGTCCATCTGAAGTCAAGCCTCCCCTTGAAAGGGTCATAGGTCTATCTTTCGCCGAAGAGGAGGAATCCACGCAAGGTACAGGATGTGGAGAGGACACCATCCGTATCCGGGAGCCCAATCCTAGCTGCCCCTCGCCTCCATAACCCCAACCCCACACCTGTCCTATATCTGAAACTTCGGGAAAAACAGCATATATCAAGTGTCTTGCTTCACATAATAGGCTTCCATAGCTGGATACATCATGCTACCTAGAACCTATGTATTGCAATGCATAGCAAAGTAGAAATCAAAAGATGTGGCTGAAGGGAAAAAGTTAGTTGAGAATACAGCAAATACCTGACAATACTAATGTGTGGCGCCCACCAGCAGCAACGGTGGCAATCTTTACTCCTGGGTTCAATGTTACAAGACATGGCAATGCTGAGAGAGTATCATCACCAGACGTCGATGCTTCCGCTGCTTGCTTAGATGATGACATTCGTCTGCGTTTTGTACTTTCCTCTCCACCTCCTCTGCTGTCCGCACTGGATGCTGGTCCACCAGAAGGTTTGGATCCCTGAGAGCGAGGACTCACTGTTACAAAATTAACCTTTCCAGTATTAGTCCACAAATCAGAGAGCAGTTTCTGCGAGTCATTCTCAGCCAAATTACCTTGTTCTGTCATAAATGAACTCTGTCTTTCAATGACATCCTTCTCTAGGCTTATTCCTGTGGATGGATCCACGAATACCTTCCCAGATGGTATACACTCTTTCCATCCCCATGTGTATACTTCCCCATGTTCTGCATAGACAATCTAACCTTGATTACTCCATGGTTCCAGGATGAGTGAGAAGTTTTCAATAAAAAATGACCCAAGGATAAGAGGCAACAGCCAAAGCAGATTCATTGCATTGGCCAGACCTATAAGGTGGCTATAAACAATAAATCTTGCTGTAGTTATTTCATCTGACTAATAGCAGTAGATTTCTGATACCATATGCCTCAGAATATCGTCCACCAATGTTTTTGTGGAATTTCTTGTCCAAAAGGAAATGTGCTCCTTTATAATCTAACTCTATTCCTGATCCAGCCAATCATACAGGCTCTGCGTGGATACAATTTACAAAGGCCATTGACTAATCTGGCCTCTATCTTTTGATTGACTTCCATTTGGTTGTTGGGAGGAGAGGAAGCATCAATAATGTACCTGTGGAGGCTTTAAAATCGGCAACCCCGTTCCTTTCTTCTCATCTCCCAGCAACCAAAGGCAAAATTGTTAACTTTCTGCATCATATTTAAAAATGGAAACCAGCAGTACCTGTAGCTGCAACACAATGCGCCCAACCAGCTGCAGCTTTCACTATTGAAGCTTCTGTGGGGAGAGGAAAAGGCTCTGGGGTTTCCTTCGCAAACAAAAGGGAAGACAGTGTAGGTAACATATAGAGAATGACAAACAGAACTTCCAAAATTAAACTGAAATCTAGATGCGCTTTACCCCATGCTTTCCAGAAGTAACATAGCTCTGACCTAGATCATCTGTTGAGCCCCATGTGATGAGCTGTCCGGACTCTGATCGAAGAAGAAAGTATGAGTACTATGAAACAAAATTATGGTCCAACCATAATAAAACACTCTGATAAAAAAAAAATGTCACTTGTGCCAGTCCAAGCTATAAAAAAGGGGATCATTCAAACCAGTAAGGAAGGGGGTGTTTGGGAGCTAATTAATTTTTAAATTTATAGATCATGGATTGCAAACTACCAAATTTTAAATTATTATGACAATCTGTAAAAAAAATTGAATGACATGCATAGAATAGATTTTGCAAAAGTATTTTGCGAGTGAAAGTATAGTTAGAATCCACAAAAGCTCCTCCTCAAGCAGTGATTTCGCAATCTCTTGTTTACGCTTCAAAATGCATTCTAAAAAGGGCTCCAAAACACCCAAAATCCAAAACCACACAATGCAAAATGCAAAAATTGGGTGGCCACACCTCTAAATTGCCACAATCGAGCAGATTTCAGCCAAAATACATCTTCCACCAAGCACAACTAAATTTTATGGCAACACATTTAAAAGATAATGCTAAAAAGCAAAGCTGCTTCACTATGAGCAAGTTAAAATGGAAAAGAGTCGAATCAAAGAGCTAAATGTCTCCCTCGAAAACCTTGGAAACATAGCGAATACGTAAAATTAAAGTAATGCGAGTGGAAACTTAATACTACCTCCGTCTGGTTCATTTAATTCCCCAGTTTGCTAAACGAGAACTTAAATATAATGCATTTTTCAAATAAAAAATTTGAACTCTTCTTGATAAAAATGCTCTTTCTATGTTACAGCAAAGGCTCAAACTGAGTTTCCAGATCCAGTCTACAAAAAAGCACAATGTTTTTTGAAAAATATCAAATCAAAAGCAGAGTCCTGGAAACCACCTGAAATGGCCATAGCGAAGCCGCAACCGCCGCCGCACACATCCTTCAACGAGCATCCTGCCCCGCTCGACGGCGGAAGCCTAACCGCCACCGGAGACAGCAGCGGCGACCTCTGCGGCAGAGCTCCGGGTAGGTACCCCCACATGAACACCAACCTCTCCTTCACCTCCTCCTCCGTTCTCACAACTCCTTCATCCCTTTCCCCATCACCATTCATACCGACCACACAGTTCTAACTAACTTTAACAAGTTCCTAGTTGAATTTTCTCTCGTTTTCTCTTGGATTTTCTTTCAGGAGAGAGAATTAGTAAGAGTAGTTGTCTAGAAAGTGCCCTAATCGTTGCCTGTGCACAAAACAAAAGGGGTCCCCGTATCATTTTCATAGCGGAGGGGGGAGCCACGTCGGATGCTCACGTGGTGAATGGAACACGTGGCGGTATTGTGGCCGGTAGATGCATCGGCCATTGAGAGCCATGAGTTAAGTGGAAGTTTCTGGAAAGATCAGGCTCACTGGATACCAGGGAGAGAAAACCGGCTGGCGTGTTCGGTTTTAAGTGGGGCACGTGTGTTGTCGTGAACAAAGTCCAATCATTGCTTGTTGTGCCACGTTCTGTGAAGGGAAGGCTGGGAATTTTTGGCATTGATTTGATTTGACAATAATATTACAACCATACACAAACACTTACGAGCATCCGCAATGTAATAATCAAAGAGAAATGATATTTGGCATTTCAAAAATTGATGCAAGCACTTTAAAATCTGTGTAACTCCAAAGCCATTTTTCTTTGTATTTTGGAGTGCTTGCATCAATTTTTGAAGTGTCAATATCATTTCCCTAATCAAAAGTGAATAATCAAAACTTGTCACGTCAGCTTTTGATTATTCATTTATAGGATTGCTAAAGTTAGTAATTTGAAATCTCACATTGTTACTTTTGATTATTCAAATGCTCAAATTTGATTATTGGTTAAGATGTTGCAAACTTTAATTATTACAATGTGAGCACTTTTTTAAGCACACATTGCTAACTTTAGTCATCTTTTGATTTTGATTATCACATTGTGAATGCTCTAATAGAGTAGTTGATTTAATTGTGGTGAAATCATCTTTTGTGTTTGCCACAAATACCCGTCGCACCAACTTGAACTTGTCCTGCTGCAAACTGAAGGCAGAAGGCTGCAAATGCTGTCTTCGTCGCTGGTACACTGATTCCAAGAAAACCAAATCTAGAAAATTTGACTTTTTGAAAACGGTAATCCTACTAGCCCCGACAACTTTAATACTAATGCGTACCGACGGTTTCGTGTGGCCCACTACGGGTTCCGCATAAATTATTCGAATTATTCAATAATTAAAAAAAAAAAAAAGTGGGTCTGCGAAAAAATCAGCTCAATCAAAAGTATGTATAGGTGCTAGATCCAATTTTCATTTTTTTGGGAGAATTTTTAGGCCGGCCCCAAAAATTAGTTTCGGACTTAATTTAGTCCTGCACAATTATTTATATTTTTTATTCCAACTATGCCCCTTCAAGCACATTAGCGCACAAAATTAGAGAGCATTTAGTATAGAAAAATTATCCAATGCTCCATGAGCATTGGTGCACCATTAAAACATTGTTTAAATTTTAAAAAGTCACATCTTTTGTTGTAGATATTCATTTTTTGAAAAGATATATATTTTTAGAACTTACTCGACAATATCTACTAAACAAGATCCATACTGAATATATGAAATTATGTAAAAGTAAAAAAATACTATTTGCTATAAGAACTCTCTATACGAACTGTTTCTATGAGAACTGTTCCTATGAAAATTGTCTATATGAGAATTGTTTCGGACAAAATACCCTTGGCTATGTAAACTGGTTATGAGAACTGTCAATTCTCATAGTCAATTCTATGAGAACTATGTGAAATGGCTATGTGAACTGAAAAATATATAGTTCAAATAGTTTCACCACACATTAAAATACACAGTTCTCTTAAAAATACATGGTTATCATAGAAAATACACAATTCTCATGGACAATACTCAATGCTCTTAGAAAAATACACAGTTCTTATAGACAGTTTTCAAAAAAAAATACACAGTTCTCATAAAAAAATACAATGTTCTCATAGAAAATAGACAATTCTCATGTATAATACACAGTTCTCATAGACAATTCTCGCAGAAAATACACAATTCTCATTAGAAAATACTAAAATAAACAATTCACATATGAAGTTCTCATAGCCCACCGCACAGTTCACATAGCCTTACCACACACTAAAATAAATAATTCGTATATAGAGTTCTCATAGCCCATCGCACAATTCACATCACGTTACCACACACTAAAATAAACTGTTTGCGTATGCAGTTCTCATAGCTCACCGCACAGTTTATATAATCTCACCACACACCAAAATAAACAGTTCACCGATGCAGTTCTCATAGCCCACTCCACAGTTCACATAGAAATCAAAATCAAAAACCTTATTTTTCAAGAACACAACATTATCAAAATTTTAAAGTAAATTTACATAAATATGTAGTAGGTGTGGAAAGAGACAAGCTAATACAATCAAACTCTTGACAATGGGATTAGAAATATTTTGTCAAATTAGAATAAAGCAAACGGAATAAGAGATTACGTAGAATATTCCTATTTTGAATTGTGTTGGTGGTTAGAACCGGAAGTTTCACTCAAATCGGCCGTTGGCAGCGGGTCGACTGTGCGGATGCGTTCTCTGATCATGTTGTCGCTCTAGCAGTAGTCGACGATGCCGAAAATGAACCGGAGGATGAAGAGCATCACCATTGACCAAGAAGATAAGGACAACGATGACATGGTTAACAAAGAGAGAGATTTGCATCGGCGACAGAACATGACACCGGAGCCGCCGCTGTCGTCGGAGATGAAGGGGACGCCTTGGAATTTACTTCTTCATGGGCGAAAACATGCCAGGTTTAGAGGTAGAAAGAGAGGAGGTGGTTGTTAGAGAGGAAGAGAGAGAGAGAGAGAGAGAGAGATTGGGGAGGGGGGGATTTGTTGATGATGGTGAGATTGAATCAACGAGACGGAGTAAAAAGAGCAAGAAAGTCATGACATAACATATCCGAGCCTGCGCAGGTTCAGAAATAATATTTAAGGTAAGGATCAAAACGAACCTAAAAAGGAGGACCGGCCTCTAATTTTTCATTTTTTGTTTCCAGATTTCAAGACCTTACGAGAGAGCAGACAGAATTTCACTGGTTGAATTCAGGACCTTACGATAGATTTCGAGCCGTTCAATAATTTTATAAAAAAAATGAGTGGGCCTGCGAGAGATCAATTCAATCCGATATGTGTAGGTGCTTGATCCAATATTTTATTTTTTATTCAGATTTTAGAATCTCGTGCGGAACACGTAGTGGGCCCCACAGGCCTTCGACTTCCTATCGGTATTAAAGCTGTTGGTACCAATAGCAGTGTTCCTTTTAAAAAAGACAACATTTAGTATCTATTTAGTAGTATTTATTAAAGACATTTAATTATTTATATTCTTTTCCTTAAGCCGAACAATGTGATGGACATCTTATACCAAAATCTATTTAATTATGAAAAATCATAAAAAAGACTGTGTTAAAAAAGTCACCAAAAAAGTAATGGGTAAGTTCGTACCTGAGGCGTTTTGAGACACAAACAATCAAGTTTATTCTTTCATCTTTAAGTTTATTCTTTCATCTTTATGTGAAACATTCGATTGCCAATTTTCAGATCTGTATAATTCTCGTCAGAGAAAACTAAAAAATGTAAACGAAAATTGAGTTAAGCCTTGAATTCCTAAGGGGAAATAGTTTGAGAACTTTAGAAGCGAGTAATGCTACAACCATATACATTCACATCCATTTACACACTCACACTTACATATGTGCAGGATTGTTCCTGGCTAACAGTCAATGATTCATAATGTCACAGTGCGTACCTCAGGAGATGCCTCTTTGTTGAGGGGTTAGCTCATCGTCTAGGGGCCGAGTGCCGATCGATGGATCTCTGTTGGCTATGGCACCTTCCCGATGATGCATTGGCGTCCCCGCATGGCAAAAGAGTACCTGATTAACAATCTTTGATTCCTAATGCCACGGTGTGTAGCCCAGGGGATGTCTCATTGTTGAGGGGTAAGCTCGTCGCCTAAGCAACGAGCGTTGACTGATGGATCTCTATTGGTTATGACACCTTCCCGATGATGCATTGGTAGTCCCGCACGGAGCCTATTTCATTGAAATAGGCGAGGAACTTACCTCTCAGCAAGGAAACACCCCTCAAAGGGAACACCAATGCGTCATCGAGAAAGATTACCGAAGGGACAATGTCGTAGCCAATCGATAAAATCCATAGGCTAGCGCTTGCCGCCTAGGCAACAAGCTTACTTCTCAACAAGGAGGCATCCCCTGAAGGGAACATCAATGCGTTATCGAGTAAGATTACTGAAAGGACAATGTCGTAGGCAATGGATGAGATCCATCCACTGATGCTCACCATCCATTTCATTGAAATAGGGTACGAGCTTACCTCTCAGTAAGGAGGCATCTGCCGAAGTGAACACCAATGTGTCATCAAGAAAGATTTCTGAAATGACCCGAGCAACGAGCTTACCTTTCAACAATGAGGCATTCCCCTGGGGGAACACCGATGGGTCATCGAGGATGCCCGCTTGACATAATGAGCTGCCAAGCATTTTTGAAAACAACAATGCCATAGTCGAATGAGATCCATGGGCTACGAGCTTACTTATCAATAAGGAGACGTCCTCAAAGGGAAACACCAATGCATCATCGAGGAAGATTTCTAAAGGGACCCGAACGATGTATCAAAAGAGATAAGGAAACCAATTTAAGTGTTGAATCATTTGAAATTGATGAAGGATTGTTATCCAAATGTGTGGATCACTTATAGAATATTATTGACTATTCCCATCAAGGTTAATTCTGTAGAGAGAAGTTTTTTTTAAGTTGAAGCTAATTAAAAACTACACTCGCTCAACTATGTCACAAGAAAGGTTGAATGAATTATTCATCATATCCATTGAACATGAGATGGTGGATAAGATTGATTGTGAGAACATTATTAGCACTTTTGTTGCTAAAACTACAAAAAGGGTGATATTTAAATGATGCCTCTAAAATATTACAACTTCAATTATGTTTTTGGACTATTGATATGTAGATGTTGCTTTTGAAATATTGAATGGTCACTTATTGTTTTGGGAATTTTTTTTCTTGCTGATCAATGCTCTTTTGTTATGGAAAATGTGATTTATTTAGTTTACGCTTGTCTTAGAAATTCGTAAATGGCCTCATTTATTTTTATCACTTTAGGCCTCAGAAAATTCAAGACCGCCCTTGGGAGCCGCCTTTGGGAGGACCTTTTACGGATGAGAGGCAAAGGTGCATTTCACGATGTCTTGATGTGCAAGATTAAGGTTCTGATGAGAAGGCAAGTCAAGATTGATCTCACGTAGCGTTGTCCAAACACTATGTTTGGGGGGGGGGGGGGTGTGGATTCTGACTTTCAACTAAAAATAGGGAGTGAAGAGAGGTGGTGAGTTGATGGTAGAGTGTGGAAGTGGTAGAGGGAGGAGTGTTGGTTTGGTTACCATTACGGACAATGATGTGATGATAGTTAGAGTAATTGGTTAAAAATCTTTAGGTCTAGTTAGGATTTTATAAATAGATAAGATGCCCTGAAAGAATTTTTAGTAATAAAATGATTTTTTATGAAATTATAATTAACTATGATAATTAAAAATAGGGAGACCGAAAAATTCATCTTTATTACTCTCTTCACTTATGAATTCATCCTATTCTTTTCAGCAACTTATGATTTCATCCTTCTCATACTTTTAATACCACTATTGCCCTTTGAGTGTTGTTAATTGTATATATTTATATTTTAAACCATATATACAGGCCTAATTTTAAACCATATATGTAATACAAATTTTTCGATTTCATGGTAAATTATTTGTAGCATTTACCATGAAATATGTCTGTATGGTCCTATCATTTCATGGTTAATTATTTGGACCATTTACCATGAAACTATTTCATGGTTGTTTATTTGGACCGTTTACCATGAAATTAATCTGGCGAAATCTATTAGGCCATTTAGCGAACCAATTCATACAAGGATAGTTTGGGATATATAAATATTTATGTTTGCATCCCAAAATTATTGTCTATATAGGACAAGAATTTTAGGATCTAAACATAAGTATTTTACATCCCAAAATTCTTGTCTATATAGACAAAGAATTTTATGATGTAAATATAAATATTTTACATCCCAAAATTCTTGTCCATATAGGCTAAGAATTTTAGGATGTAAACATAAGTATTTTACATCCCAAAATTCTTGGCCTATATAGACAAGAATTTTAGGATGTAATCATAAGTATTAAGGATGTAAATATAAGTATTTTACATCCCAAAAATATTGTCTATATAGGTCAAGAATTTTAGGATGTAAACATAAGTAATTTACATCCCAAAATTCTTGTCTATCTAGGCCAAGAATTTTAGGATGTAAATATAAGTATTTAGGATGTAAACATCAGTATTTTACATCCCAAGGTCCTTGTTTATATAGGCCAAAAATTTTAGGATGTAAACATAAGTAATTTACATCCCAAAATTCTTGTCTACATAGGCCAAGAATTTTAGGATGTAAATATAAGTATTTGAACATCCCAAACTTTTTGTCTATATATAGGCTAAGAACTTTAGGATGTAAACATAAGTATTTGAACATCCCAAACTATCCTTATATGAATTGGTCCGCGCAGCGGCCTAACAGATTTGCCGGACTAGTTTCATGATAAACGGTCCAAATAATTAACCATTAAATAGTTTCATGATAAATGGTCCAAATAATTAACCATGAAATGATAGGAACATACAAACGTATTTCATGGTAAATGCTACAAATAATTTACCATGAAATCGGAAAGCTTGTATTTCATTTAATTGCAGAGATTGATATTCATACCAATCCTATTAATCTAGAAAACCATAAATGTATATGTCTATATAGATATCATAATAAAGGGGTAGTAAGGATAATTTACGCATTGAAAGAATGAAAACATAAACATGCAAAGTGTGCTGGATGAATTCTCACATGGCTTGAATAAAGAGGATGATTATTTAAATTTTCCTTAAATATATGGCAATTCTAATTAATTAGTTAATATAACTAGTTAATGAATTTGTATTTAAAGAGATTATGAATTTTTATTTACAAAAATTAGGTTCAAAATCAAGGTCGTTACAAGGAGAAATCTCTTCTATTTGTAGGAGAGGGTGAAGCAATTGGAGGACACTCCTTTCGGAATCAGAATCATAAGGGTGATTGATTTGGGCGAGGGACTGCATGGAAAGGAAACGATTTGTAGAATCTTGGAACGATCACACGACAGCGTCCTACTGATTACATCCTAAAATATGTCACCCAACAAGAAAATTACATGTGGCGTCAAACAATGTATCGTCCAATCAAAACACGTCATGGTTAAGTCTAAGATATAGAGGATCAAGGAGTTTAAATAAGCAATTGAAGAGAGAACCACCGACAAAATTCATCATTTGACAATTCATACAAAATGAGTGCTCAGAGATCTATCATAGTTTAGGACTTAGAATAATTTAGTTAGTTTAGTATTTTGCAAGTTTGAAGACTTATTTGAATGTAAGCTCACTTTTGATTAAATTCAAGTTATCTTACATCCTTTTGCCTTTTTCTTGCCAAAGAGTAGTTGAGTATAGACTTGCTTTCGATTCAATTCAAGTGTGTCTATATTCTTGCATTATTCTTGTTGTAATCTTAAGAGTAATTGTATATAAATTTGCTTTTGATTAAATTCAAGCTTGTTTATATTCAGTTATCTTTTCTGATTGAACAACGTCAATCTATTATTGATTGATACCTTTAGAAAAATTCTCTTAATTGAGGTAATCGAATGGATAACACAATTGCCTGATTAAATTAGCTGTATTAAGTTAATCTGAAAATGATAAATTCTATTCTTTTCTAGTACACCCGCATACAATCATTTTTAGCCCAAACACCTACGTGCTGAAAAGATGATGCAACTGTATCTTTATGAAGTACCCAAAAGATCTTTTACGCGACTATGGCACATGTGCAAAATTTAGAGTCGCGTCCGTGGACACAAACGTGCAGCTAGAGGGATGAAGTGGCGATAGTTGGAATGAAGACACGACCGTGTGTTCTGCAAGCTTTCAAAGAATCTTTAGGATCTCAAAGAGGATTCCTTACATTTCAGGGCCACTTTTGTCATGCCCAGGGTCTGCCACTGCTTCACTTTGGTAATAGGTCATCGGGTTTTAATGTGGGAGCTTAGTTAATTCACTTGTCCGAATTGAAGTGCCTACGGTATGAAATGAAGTTTTCAAATCACTTTTTTATCTAAAGTTTGAGTCATCGCTTTGGACGGTGAAAAAAGAATCATTTTCTTACTAAATCTAAAAAATCGTGATTCAATTAAGTGAGGAAGGAAAATAGCCTATCAAAATAATTTGTTTTTGTACTTTTTTCAATAAAAAATATGTGATCATTATTTTATTAAAAATAATAACTATTTTGGCAAATAATAATGTCAAAATTATTTTTATTTATGCTAAAATTGAAGTGCATAACAGCTTTATATATTATGTAAGGGGGCGGTTCCGGGGACAACAAATTTGACAACAAAAAAAATAACACAAATCTCAATCTCATAGTTCCCGATCAAATTTTTATGATCCGAACCGTTCAATGTGTGCAGAATGTGATTTTAAAGGTACCCACAAGAAATTAGCAAAAAATATGACCGGGAAGTGTTTGTTTTGAACAGTTTTTAATTGAACCGTACATAAATCTAGGCTAAAAACTGCTTAGATCAAGCCCTTTACGGTCTTTTTTTTGCTGATTTTTCGTGGGTATCCTTAAAATCACTTTCTGATCACATTGAGCGGCTCAGATCATTAACATTTGATCAAGAACTATGTGTTGTTTTTTTTGTTGTCAAATTTGTTGTCCCCGGAACCGCCCCCATTATGTAATGTACAATATTTTTATGTACTAAAGTATTGGCACCAACGAAAACAATATTGGTCTTGTTGGTTTGGTAACTTTAGATATTTTAGTTTTAGTAGTGAGTGGAGAGAGAAAAAGGGTAGTGATTAGAAAGAATAGGGGTGAACATAGTTCGGATTGGTTCGGTTTTATAGTAAACCAAAAACCAAACCAATATATATGGATTATGAATTTAAAATATCAACCCAACCCACAAAGGGTATAGAATCAAACCAATCTAAACCATTAAAATACGAATTGATTTCAGTTTTAAAACTACGGTTTGCTTTGAACTAAACTATCATTTTCAAAAAATATTTAAAGTACTTAAAATTAGAAAGATAAATTAAAATAAAACTTATATTAAAACTAATTCCATTCAAATTATCAAAACATATTAACATCAACTAACTAAATAAGAGTAGAATACAAACAATGCCTCAAGTCTTAAACTAAGAAAATGAAAAACCGATAAGCCATTGCAATGAACCAACTACTAAACATCATAAGATAGTTTAACCAAATAAAATGCCAAAGATAATTCCTAAAATTATTGAGTTGAAATGAAGTAGTAAAAGGACAGTAGCAGAAGTATGGTAGCAACCAACTTGTGATGATCACTCCACAACAATATTAAGAATCATAGGAAATTAGGATGAGTTGTGAGATATAAAAATTTAGTCGAAATTATCTTGGCAAAAAGGAAAAACTCAATATTGTGGTGAATTTAATATGATCAAAATATTAAGAAATTGGTTGACTAAGGCTCCCTTATTTATTTGGTGATATATATATATATATATATATATATATATATATATATATATATATATATATATATATATATATATATATATATATATATATATATATATATATATATATTCCATTGGTTTGGAACCATAACCGTAAATATGAATTCATAAACCAAATTATATAACGCAGTTTTTAATTTTTTTAAACCATGACCAAACCATATAACTAAAAAACTGAACCAAACCTTTTGGTTTGGACTGGATTTGCAATTTGACGATTTTTTTGCTTACCTCTAAGAGAGAAGAGTAATGAGTGGAGAGAAATAAAATTAATAATTTAAAAAATAAAATAATAATTGAAAAAAGATATAGATTAATAATTAGAAAACAAAGTTAAATTTGGAAACCAAGAGCATGTACACCAGTGAAATGTATTTTACCTACTCAATAATTCACTTTTTCTATTTTACCTACTCAAATCTCTTTTAACCCCACACCAATCCTCTCTATTATACCTCGTTATTCTTATAAAATATACTAAAGAGAGAGAGAGAGAGAGGGGTAGAGAGAAAATGAGGGAGTGATAGAGAAGAGAGAGATGAAAAATAATATTTGTTTATTTATACAAAGCTACAGTTGTTAGGTATATTTGCCGAACCAAACCACCAAATGTATTTTACTTGGGGGATTTTGCTACCCTGATGTAGCATGCTTTTTCAAGATTTGCTTAGTTATTTTACAGAAATCTCCACTTTACCGTTGCTGATGTACATGCTGCCATTGACATTAGCTACACTTTCTTTTTTTATCTTTTTGATTTTGATGAAAACCCTGGCCGTAAAAGATAGGATAACAGAAGGCAGATCTCTCTATCCCGCTTTCTCTCATCCTTCACCATGGAAGCCACTCTCTTCACCTTCCCCTCCTCAATACCACCACTCTCCTCTCCCTCCCAAACCCTATCCCTAAAATCCCACGTCCGAAACCCTCCATCCCTTCCCTATTCCCACTTCCCCTACGCCCTCCGCCGGCGCCGCACCACAATCCGCTCCGCTATCAGCCGAACCAAGAAGGAAGAAACCGTCGAAACCGTCAAACACCACCTCCAAGACTGCCACCTCCTCGCCGGCATAAAATACAAAGGCCTCACCGTCAAACAGCTCCAAGACCTCCGCAAATCGTTGCCGGAAAGTACCAATCTCCTCGTAGCCAAGAACTCATTGGTCTATAAAGCGATTGAGGGCACCCAATGGGAGGTACTCAAGCCTTGTATGAAAGGTAATGTTAAAGGGGTGGGTTGGGTGACTCTATTCTGTATTTTCCGAGCACATCCTATCGTGTAATCGTGTGTGAGGTGAATGAAGTGCGCGAGTAATTTCAAGCGCCTTTCCTATGGTTTTCTTAAAATGATAGTTAATTTTACCTAATTATAGTGTTGAAATGGTAGAATTTGCCAATTTGTTACTCCCTTTGAAAACTTAACGAGCGATGTTCTAAGTTCAGGGCCAGAGGAGAGGAACTATTTCAAGCAAGCATGACCTCAGACCTGAGACCGATATAGGAATGAATGAATCCAATGTCATCAATACCATGGTTTTGGGCTCTCATAATGTGACAGTTTCAACTTCCATCAGTCGGAACGAGCTTTACTTGAGCTGAATAGAAGCCCCCCCGTCTTGAGTAGCTTGTATTTTATACATCACTAGCCGAATGAGCCGAGGAGTAGCTTGTTGGAGCTTAGTTTGAACGGTTAACGAGCTTCAAAAATATTTTCAAATTTTGTTTGTGTTTGTATCAAATCGATCTTAAACGAGCTTTTAATGAGCAAACATGAGCTCAAACTCGAGTACATTGGTTGGTTTGTTCTAATTGGGGGAGAGATAAAACTTTGCTTGAGATCTGGTACCCAATTAGATTAGAATCTTTAATTTGGAAATGTATATAGCTTGGGTTGCTAGTAAATTTTTTGAGATATCTAGCCAAATTATGGCTTTGGCAAAGGAAATGGCTTAGGGTTAGAAATGCTCCCTGGCAGTGAGTTTCAAACGTATCATCTTCAACCTGAAGCTGTTGGAAATTGGGGTTATCTTTACTATTCATTTTTCCAGCAGGTATGAACGCATGGCTGTTTGTGCATACTGAGGAGATTCCGGCGGCGCTCAAGCCGTACAGGGATTTTCAGAAGGAAAGCAAATTGGAGGATAATGATTTCACGGGGGCGGTGTTTGAAGGGAAATTTTTTGCGCCGGAGGAATTTAAGGCATTGGAGACTTTGCCTACTAGAGTTGAGATTTACAGTAAGTTGCTTGGGTCGTTGAAGGGTCCTGCATCAGCGGTTGTGTCGACATTGCAGGTGCCGGCGAGGAATTTGGTGATGGTGTTGAAGGCTTATGTGCAGAAGTTGGAAGAAGAGAGTGGTGGGCAATAGCATATGAGGAAGACGCTGTAAGTTTATTGCTTTTTGTGTTGATTTTGACGGACTCTGGAGGCATGCAACTGTTGTAGAATTTTGTATAACTGATGATTATTGCTAGTACTGAGTTACATTGCGCCTTCATGGATATAGAATCTCATTGAACATTTTGTGCCTATTGCATTTTGCCATTTTTTGTAAGGATTTACGAGGCTCAATCTCTGGGGACTGAATTGCAGTCAAATGCTACGTTTTTGGGGGTTAAGATTTAGGTAAATCATTCTATAAGTTTGAGAAGTTTAGCAGTCTTGGAGGCCCTTAGCTTGTGCATAGGATGCGGATGATTCTTTATTTACAAGCTAGTGTACGAAATTTTTTGCCGAAGTGTGAAGGGTGTTTATGGGCTGCCAATCCTGTTTTAGGTACAAATTAGGAATTTAAGAACCTCTGATGAATAAGGTTATCATTTTAGTGGTCGCGAGGTATTTGTCTATTCCACCATTCATTGCTATTCCTGTTTTAGCTATTCATTGGAGTAAGAAGTTATGGAGCTCTGATGAGTTATGGTTACGTGCTGCCATTCCTGCATTAGTCACCAATTGGGAAGTTAAAGAACCTTTGACGAGTATGGTTAGGGCTGTGGGTTGCTGCATGCATTCACATTTTAATGGAAGAAATTTTCGACTGAGAACCGTATGTTTAGATGCATGTGGCCTAGTGAATTGGAGTTTTGGGCATGAGAACTTGGAATATCCAGATGATGATGCTGTGACTGACTGTCAATTTTTTTCTTAGTGGGTTCATCAGAAATGCTGTAAGTAATTAGAGTACTTTTCTCAAGTTTAAAAAGGAAGTTGTTCCATGACAAATTCTCTGTACATGATGGATGGCCCATATACTGTATGTACTGTACTGTGTACCAATCCGCAAAGGAAACCTCAATGTTCGGTACATAGGAGTATGACAAAACAAAATCAACCCAAACCTTGTAGACTTCTAGTTCCGTTCCCTTATAAAATTGATGATTACACATACTCATATGAAAGCATTAGTACATGAGAGGGAAAATCTCAAAATATCCTTCAAACTTTGACCTTCTAATAGACGCTCCCAAACTTTAAAAAACTGGCCTTGTTCGTTTTCCATCTTTACTTTGTTTTAACTTTATTTTTCAATCATTACTTTATATCTTTCTCCAATCATTATCCTATTTCTTCAATTATTAATTTCATTTCTCTCTCTATCTCTCTCCAATCATTACCCCTCTTTTCAATCATTACCCTATTTCTCTTTCCACCCACTACCAAAACTAAAATACTCAAAACTCTTAAAGGAACAAAGCCGCAATTCTACGCCTAAATATTTCTTCCCTACCGTCTAAATCCGTTAATTTGGTAACGGATATTGTTAACAGGTTATGTTTTCCGTTAAATGCTAACTTGGTCTCTCTCTCTCTCTCTCTCTCTCTCACACACACACACACACACACACCCCACCATATAATTTCAATTTGGATGCAAATGTTTTTCCTAAGCTTATACTACATACTTTTCAATGCAATCTGGGGCAGTGGATTCATTTTAGGTCCAACATCAATCTCTTTTTGACCTTCAAACTGCGGGGAAGGTTAGAAAAACCAAAAAATCAACTTCTGAAATGTGAATTATAATAATACTAGCAAGTAGTATAGGAAATCTAGTGGATTTGTTGGAGGTCAATTTTAGTGGTGAAGATTTTCCGTTTGACCCAAAAAAAAAATTTTTAGTGGTGAATAGTTGGCCCAACTGGAATAATGCTTCACAAATCATGGGTTACCGACAATGATTCATAACAACCTTGTCGTTGCAGTGCCATTTCTGGGGGATACTGTTTAATCCCCAAATTAAAATCTTTCTGATATTGAGAATCTTTTTTATCATCTCAAATATATAAAAGACAAGCCCAAGGTCCCAAATCTTCCAACAATACTGAAAAACTGTACCACAACAAATAATTCATACTTGAAACATCCATCTCAAATTGGCTGACAGCCGTTCGGAAGGTGAGAAGACGACCTGGCTTTTAGCAAAATCAACCGGATCATGTAATTTTGCATTTTTCTGCTTCTCTTCTCTTGTTTGATTGAAGTTGATGGTCTAAGAGAAAGACTCCAGGTCGAAACCAAATAAGCTGTCATAATAGGAACATACCCGACCCACTACTTGAGAGAGAGAGAGAGAGAGAGAGAGAGAGAGAGAGAGCATGCACCAAGTTAGCGTTTAACGGAATTACGGAAAATATAACTCTGTTAGCACTTTTCGTTATCAATTTTAAGGATTTCGACTGTAAAGGCCTATTTTAATAATGGAAGAAAAGTTTAGTTTTAAAATTGAAATTTTTTAAAGGTTAGGAGTTTATTAGACATTGAGGTCAAAGATTGGGGGTATTTTAAAATTTTCCCTACTTGAGATTCCTAATAAATCTTTCGTCAGCTTTAAAATTTGAAGACTATCATGTGCAGCAGCTAAATTAAGGGTTCCCTGGACACAAATTTTCAATTTTTAATACTACGTCTCAACCATTAAAATGGATGGCCGAGATTACAACATTTTCCGTATTCTCTCTCCCCTCTCCTCTCTGTTGTGTTCTCTCTGTCTACCCTCCCCTCGATTCAATGTAAAAATTGTGTCAACGGTGCCCTTCCTTAATGGAGTAGTAGTATAATAGTAATAGTAAATAAAGGGAATTAATTTTGCTACTCTCTTTTTTGTTAATGTACATTACTCTCATTCTCTCACAAAACAAATCATCTAATCAAGATATAAAGATGAGTGATATTAACAAAAAAAAAAGGGAGTGGCAAAATCACTCCCTTAAATAAATAAAGTAAGTAACTAAAAGAGCAGCAAGCAATAGGGTTGCGTAGAGACCTCGAGAAAGCTTCCAACTGTTGCTCCAATGTTGTACGGATTTCGTATTATTCATATTTTCCTTGTGAGGGGTTTTTAACTATCCCCATTTTAACTATCCCCATTACAAAAATGAGTTCAGGAAAATCAAAAAAATAAGGTGATACGCAGTGCCCGCCCCGATATTTGGGTTGCCCAAGCCTGACCTCAAGTTTGGTTGCCCAATTAATATTAATTCATAAAAAAAACAAGTAAAAAAACAAAAAAAAAGATAAGGTTATATATATTGTGCTTTTAGCTTGAATTACATTAAAAATTCAATCCCGATTATGGTATTTTATAATTTTTTTTAACCTTTCATCATCATTTTTGAAATTAATTATGGATCTTGATGAAAGGAACAAGAAATATATAAAAATATGAATCAAAGTTTTAAAAAGATTTAGATAGAACAACATTAAGGACAAAATAAAAGTTATTATCTTTAGTGGCCCTTTTTTCCCTTTTGGCCATATTTTTTGTTTACTTTTTACCCTCCTCTCGTCGAGATAAATGATTAATCCAACAAATAAGGGGAATCTAAAAAAAATCAGAAAAGACATAAATATTTTATAGAAAGAATATAATGTGGAAGTGCTGTAACATAACTTATGTTTTCTTTATTGATACTATTTGACTTGTTCATTTTAATTATTCATTAGAAAGATAAATGCAAAAAGTAAAAATATTACTCCGTAAGTTTTATGTTTTGAAATATGATCTTAATTTTTTGTATCTATTTGAATTATTCCAATTAAGATCAACGAAAAAGTACAAATATTTGAATGACAGATAAAAAAGAAAGAAAGTATGTAAATAAAATTCGATCACCCAAATAAAATCTAATGCTAAATATTAAAAGAGTTTAAAGACTTATAGACCATGGAGTTTAAAAAAAAAAAAAAAGAAGATAAACTGGGTTGCTAGCAATGAGTATTGAACCCTTGACTTTATGGGAGAGAGAGATTGAAAAAGAACAGATTCCTAGACAGAGATGGAAAGAGCTTTAGAATTAACAATTAATTGCAAGCTACAGTATTTTCTATAAAATATTGGTCTAGGGTCCACTATAGAGAACTTGTAACCCATTTAGTCCACCTCTAATGTTTGTAACCCCTCTAGTCCACTAATATAGTTTAGGAAGCCCTTAAGTCCATTTCTTTTAAAAAAGAAATTAAACCAAGACAAAAATGTCCTCCTATATAAACTATCATATAAAGAGAAACCCTAGACCCAAAATAAATCTGGAGAACAGCCTCCTCTCCTCTCCTCTTTCTCTCTCTCTCTCTCTCTCAACATTTGTCACCACCGCCTTCCCCCTTCCTCCGCCGAGTTCCAACCTCCCACGACCGACGTCCTCATCAAATTGTTGTTCTGACTTCCTCGACCAGACCAACTCTTAGTTCCTCATCAATCTCTGCCCCTACGACATGTACAGGGCCAAGCAGGAGATCTCCATCGGGTTGCATGGAAAGGTTTGATCAACAAATTACTCCTACAAGATCTGGAAATTATGGGTGACGGCCTTGTCCCCATTTGGATCAACAGAAATACCAATCCTAATGCGAGACATGTCCAGTTACGGTGGTTGAGTTTAATTTTAGAGTATTTATTTAGTAGGATGTTTTTCTCACGCTTGGTGGGGGTTGTCCTTGTTTTTTTTTTTTTCTATTTTTCTTGTTGATCTTGTGGGCACGAGGGCAGATCCTCCGTGGTGAAGGTTTCTGAACAGAGCAGCTCACGAGTCATTCACCCAGACCTCGGAATCGGTAATCTCATCTTATACATATAATACATGTTCCTCATAGTAGTACTTGTTGTTCTGTATCTTGATCTCTTTGATATTTAAGGTTATAGTCTATTTCTTGCACTAATCTTGAACGAATTTGGATTTTTGACTTGTTATGTGTGTGAAATTTGTAGTTTTAGTCAATTATAACGTTATTCTGCTTTTTCATAAACATGCTTTAAAGTTGGTTTGTCTATCGTATTAAGAAGGTTGATCCGGTCTTTTATTTGTTTTTATTGAAGAAATCTGGAGTAGTAAAAATAAAAAATATAATATTACAAGAAAGTTGATCTGGTCTTTTGTTTGTCCCGTGTCCGGTTATATCAGATTTGGAGGTTTTTGAATAAATATATAAGGTTATATGTGTGCTTTTCATAGGGTTAGAGATCTCAAGTTTTTTGAATAAATATATAAGGTTATATTTCTGCTTTTATCAATCACTTATTGATTTGGTCCGCGCAGCGGCCTCTCCGACTTGCTTATGATATATTTGGAGTTTTTTGAATAAATATATAAGGTTATATGTGTGTTTTTTCTAGGGCTAGACATATAAGGTTGGAACATATAGTGTTTTTTGAAAAAATATATAATGTTATATTTGTGATTTTCGTGTCACACAAAAAACATATTTCTGTGTGTTTTTGTTGTTATTTAATGTCTTTTTTTAAAACATTCTCAGTTAGAGAGATATATAATAATATATAACGTTATATTGTTATATATAGCATTCTAAATTAGAAATATTTTATGTTATTTAATAAAAAGAACATATAACGTTATATATGACCTTTTGTACCGTGTAACGTTATATATGAGCTTCTGTCATATATAACGATATATGCTCCGTTGTCGATCACTTATTGAATTGGTCCACGTAGCGGCCTCTCATACTTACACGTGAAAATATGTAATTTGAAGCTCGGTTAGCAATGTGGTTTGGTTATAGATGATCTTCTCTACTGAGACATATATTTTATATGTGACAATTTGCTTTTGGTACCTAATTTTGTCCTGTAAAACTCCAAAACAAAGAAACTAATAACGTTATATGTTCTCTTATTGAATTGGTCCGCGCAGCGGCCTCTTAAAAACACATATGGATATATCCATATATGATTATATATATATATATATATATATATATATATATATATATATGAGTTTGTATTGACATAAAAAAAATATTTCAATTTGCATAGAGAACATATAACGTTGTATATGAGATTTTGTCCTGTAAAACTCATAAAAAAGAGGAACTAATAACATTATATGTTTTCTTATTGAATAGGTCCGCGCAGCAGTCTCTTAAAAGCACATACAGATATATCCATATATTATCAGAAGCAAGTCGAAGAGGCCGCTGTGCGGACCAATTCAATAAGTGATGGATAACAGAGCATATAACGTTATATGTGAACTTCTGTCATGTGTAATATGTGTTTTTCCTAGGGTTAAACATTTAATATTATATCTCGTTTTTTAGATATATTAATATTGTTTATATTGTTTTGAATATGTATATATGTAGATATAGAGGTTATGAGAATGCTATTCGGAGGCAGAAAATCACAAATTTTGAAGGATTCGATGAAGATTTTGATGAAGAAACGATGAAAAAATGAAACTCGACCCCCTGTGGCCTCATCGACATTCAACTTGGGATTCAAGGCACGATAATGATATGTGAACATATAATGTTATTTTTTGAGATATATGATATTGTTGGAAAGATATAATGTTGTTTTGAGAACATATAATTTTATATGTCATGTTTTGTGAGACTTAGAGCTACAGAAGCTCAGATATAATGTTATATATTTTGTTTTTTTGTGAGATTTAGAACTATAGAAGCTCACATATAATGTTATATGTTCTGTTCTATTTTTTTTATGAGATTCAGAGCTTCAGAAACTCAAATATAATGTTATATGTTCTTTTTTTGTTGGTGTGATATTTAGATATTAAAAAACTCATATATAATGTTATATATTTTGTATGAACCAGCATATAACGTTAAAGACTAAAAATAAGAAAAACCAAAAGAAATGTTTCATGTTAGAACAGTTTTGCCACATATAATGTTGAATGTTAGGAAATTTTTATCACTCATATAACGTTAAAAAATCAATACAAGAAAAATAGAAAAAGACAAAAAGAGAAATTTGTCACATATATAACGTTAAATGTTAAATGTAGCGGGTTCGATAAAAAAAATCGAGAAAAATGAAGAAATACATTTTTTGTTACACATATAACGTTATATGTGGCGCGATGGCAGCGGCGGCCGCGGTGGCAGTGGTGGTGGCGGCTTGATTGCAACAAAAACGAAAAAAAATGAAAAAATACATTATCGTGTTAGCCAAACAAGACCCTTGTTTCTTAAGTGGGGTATTTTTGTCATTAAAATTATTAGTGGACTTAGTGGGTTATGAAAGAGTTAATTACCTCTAAGTACAGAAAAGTGACACTTAATTCCCATTAAGGAGAGATGAAATACTTAATTACCACTAAGTCCACTTTTACAAAAATACATTTATCATTAATAGAAGTGTCACCCTAGGGTTTTAGGGTATGCTAGGGTTTTAGGGTACCCTAATGGGTACCCTAGTACCCTTGGGTACCCTAAAATCTTAGGGTACCCTAGGATTTTAGGGTTTTAGGGTACCCTAGGGTTTTAGGGTACTTTAAGATTTTATATTTTAGGATACCCTAGGGTTTAAGGTACCCTAAAGTTTAGGTTTAGGTGCTTTCATAGAGCCCTAGGGCTTAGGTTTAGGCACTTTCATAGGAGTTTTAGGGTGCACTTTCCTATTATAGGGTTTTAGCGATTTAGGCACTTTTATTGGGTACCCTAGAGTTTTAGGCACTTTTATAGGGTACTCTGAGGTTTAGGCACTTTCATAGGGTGCCCTAGGGGTTAGGCACTTTCACTATTTGGGGTTTTAGGCACTTTCATAGGGTTTTAGTGTTTCGTTAATTAGAGGAGACTTGGTGGGAATTACTTTCTATTTTCTGGACCTAGAGGTAAATTGCCCGTTATGAAACTTAGAAGTGGACTAAATGGGTTTGAAAACTGCTATAGTGGACTTATGCAAAATTCTCCCTTTTTTTCTAAATGGGCCACGTCATCAACAGAACTATTTTGGGCGTGAGCAAAAAACTTGAATTCTCGTTGCTAGGCACGAGATTCGAACCGTGGGCCTGCAGATCTGAGTACACGCTACTTACCATCAAACCATCACCATCCTTTATGCCATGTTTCCGTCAAAGTATAAATATCTATATTTACATAGATTTTCTTTTTTGGGATTGCCCTAGCTCGGGGGGTTGCCCAAACCCGAGGACTTGCTGGGCTTACCCCGGAGCCCGTCCTGGTGATACATGCCATAGAAATCCAACTTTTTGCATGAGAACGTGGTGTACACTTTCCATTTTTTTAGTGATTTTGTCACGTGCCTTGCACGTGGTCCGTTTTCTATTTTCTGTCTAACATTGTTACTAGCAAAGCTGGACATTTAGTAAATGCCTTTATTGATATCGAATGGAGCTGATTTTTTATGAGGACTCTAAACACAATATTTTAAACAAAATGAATAGTTCCGACCATCTTTGTGGAATTCGAGGCGGATCCAAAATCGCATTGTGCATGTTATTTATACAAAGCTTGTTGTACTCATATACTTTCCGCCCCTTTAAAGCTTCGTTGTTCTGGGGCCTTTAATCAAATGATTATAAGTAATATATTGATCTAATTTTCCAGTTTTTCATTCTAAATTTAGGATCCTGAATACTGTAGGAAGTTTTTTAAAAAGTTACATGAATGTGCCTAATATCGTTTTGGTTTGAACCACAGATATTGTAAAGTTAGTTGCTAAGAGCATTTATTGAAAAGTAATATGTTGATCAGACATCGATATTAAAATGCAAAAATTATTTCAAAATTATAAATTGTTCTAGCACAGAACGATGTCCAAGAAAGAGAATCTTTTTTATTGAATGCTCTTCTCAACAAGCGCTACGATATATGCAATTGAGATCAAGGCGATATTGAGCACATAATTGTATAACAAAACAAAAACCTTTTATTGAAAAAATAAGTACTTGTTTTCCTCAACGGAACGGGTCAATCAGTATTTAGGAACCTAAATTCTAAATGAAAATGTAGAGACTCGCGAATTTATTTTAATTTCAGAAATCGTTTATTGCATTAAGGAGCCGGATTATTATTAAAGTTGTGCGTATGTTAGTGGGGGTGTACGAATATACATTTACGGTTGTGTATCGGATGCTAGGAAGAAGGTAAAATGTTAGTTTTGATGATATGTTGATGTTGGGAAGTGTTGGTACCAAGTTGGGTTCGTTCCGGAGTCCGTTGAAAAATTTTCACTTTTCTGTCCAGCGGGTACCGGTACCCCATTTTCCATGTACCGGTACCCGGTGTCCAGAACATGGCCAAATTGACATTTTGAGGGTTCCGGTACCGGTACCCCATTTTCCATGTACCGGTACCCGTTGCATTTTCTGCAGATTTTTCAGCACTCTTTTGGGACACTACAAATACCCCCCCGTTACTCATTTCACACCCTCAAGCCACGAAATTAGATCTTAAAACCCACTTTCACCCACCTCACTCCAATCTCACCCAAAACTCTCGATTTCAAGCTCAAATCTTCAAGATTCAAGGGTTTTCTTCCTCAAAATCACAAGATTCTTACATTTGGTGGACCAAGGGTGAGTTTTATGTTCTCTTTCTCACTCCTTGATGCTTACCCACGTTTTTTCCTCTCTCCTCTCAATCACTTGTTGATCTTTGTTCATTTAGCATGTATTTGGGTTGTTTTCTCTCTAGATCTTGTACCCAAACTCGGGGGTAGCTTATTTTTGGAAGATTGGGCTTATATCTCTCGGTAGACCTAGGGTTTTGTTCAAAACCCCTCTAGGTAGGGATTTCTCTCTTTCTCTACATGTTTTGTGGTGGATTCGTGTGATATTAGTGTCTGAATGTTATATATGGCTCGGTGGAACACTTTGCAGCTTGAGGAGTGCTTATGCTTATGAATGCTATATTTTCGTCTTGATTGTTATGATCCATGAGTTATTTATAACGTGTTTGATAGTGTTGATAATGTGGTTGTCGATGTGAAGTTGAAGTGGAGATTATTGTGACGCTAGGGGTGGAAACACAAAGAAATGCAAGGGGTGGAGTTTATTGTGATGCAAGGGGTGGAAACACAAGTCGCAAGGGGTGGAAGTTTGTTGGGAGAAGTGTGTATGTGTGTGTATGTTTCTATATGAGAATGCTCGATGTTAGTACATTGTATTGGCATGGGTTATTTTAGATTTGCCATTTAACTTGATTCACCATATCCATGCTTATCATCTCATCACATATAGATTTAGTAGAGAATTTTCTACTAGGCTCTAGTAGCTCAACAAAATCCTTCCTTTCAGGTTCGAATGCCGAGTATTAGGTCGCATGACTCGGCGTAGTTGGAAACGAAGATTATTTTGGAAGCTAATTTGATTTAGTTACTTGCTCATCTTTAGAATAGATGTACTTTTGATCAAAGATGGCCTTGTAACTAATTTTACTCTTGAATTATCTTTTGAAGAAGTTTGTAATATTCGAAACTAGATTGTAATTGTATTTAACTTAGTTTTTGGGCCGTGATGCCAAGATGTAATTGTTAAAACTTGTGGTCTTGTTTGTAGTTAAGCAGGTGGAAAATCCATTTTGGGTATTATCTAGATTATGCGAGGATCCTTTTGTCGCAATGGTTTATTTATTAATGTTTAAAATTGAAGGCGTGACAGAAAATTGAGAAGATTTGATCAATTACTTCCAATCAACTGATCGATTGAACTGCTCAACCATCCGTATCATACGATTGAAGAGTATCAAGTGACAGAGATACCTAGCAAAATGAAGAGGAACTGCTCAATTTGGCCCAAAAACGACGAAATTATTTGGGGCTGCAAATTCCAGCCCTTTTGACGGGCTAGCTTTAGCTTAGTGCTTTCTCTTCCACTAGGGTGTTTTCAGTAGTGAAAAATTTATAAATTTTTATTTGTGGTTGAAAAGTTGTTAGATATTTAGGCAAGGAGAAACAAGCTATTGGATCAGACCGGGTCGTTTGGTTTGATTGGGTTTCTTGGTTACTTGCTCACCCCTGGACTCAAGAGGTTATTCAGTGCTTTTGTAACACCGCCACGTGGTGCCTCAATCCTTTTTTCCACACATTGCGATGGACTTCATACACTTTATCTTGATCTTTACATGGGTAGTGAAAAAATGTCCTGAGGCACCATGTGGTGGTGCCTTCTAGCCATGGACACTGAATAATTTTTCCCTAGACTAAAAGGAGCGGCCTTTTCACGGTTCTTCTGCTAGTCATGGTTGGTTCCAATGTAGAAAAATACTTCTTATGTCCTAAATATCTGTTAATTTGCACCAGAGTTTTAAATAAAGGTCACTACATATTGTATCGGTTGTTACGTAAAGGGATTTCGGATCTGCGATACCGTTATCTGCCTATGTATTCGCCCGGCACGGTCTGAAGTCGGCCAATATACGGCCATTTCATCAACACCTTTATGTTTCCCGATACCGTGATTTAAAACTCTTTATGGGCTCCCGCGCCCATTCGAAGAGTCGCCACCCGGATTTTTGAGATGGATGATCCGAGAAACTGAGAACTCGTTTGAAAAAGGCTTTTAAGTCTAGCGAAAACGTTGAGATTTTGGGTTCGGGAGTCACGTTACGAATGGGAAAGGTTTTTCTTTAAAAAGCACCCCAATCGCCCGATGAAACCGGTCTCTACTTTATAAATCCAAAAGGGGAAATTTCAAATATCATTTGGAGTATTAAGCTCCTTAATAAAAGCAATTAGCGGGGAAGAGACATGGAAAATATATCACATTAGCGTGTACATGGTGCTGTCTGTACAGTAGTGATAAGATGATATGAACAGCAGAAATGAAAAATGCTCAGCAAACTGTCTGGATCTTGATTATGTTGCGTACGGTATACCGAGATGCCGCGCGCGGCCCTTCAGTATGCCGTGCGGGACATTCGTTCTACTGTCAGACTGTTACAAGTGTTCAAAACGTCATCCAGCTCATTGTTTTCACTGTGCACCTTTTAAAAGACTTACCAGAAGGCACGTGATGATCAGATCATCCCAAAAACGTCGTTATTTTCTAAAAACATGGCCCCAAAATAGTTTTTAACGCGTTTGATCATTCGGATGATCTAGAAAACCTTGTTTAAGTGCCAAAACATGACTTGTAGATATGGTCTTGCTTTGAAAGAGGCAAAAACAGTAAACAACAAACACAGATGGATCCCAACAAAGAACAACTCAGATCCAAACAGCCTGCCTACGATGATACCAGTAGTCAAGATGCTGCACGTTGAAGATCAATATACCGCACGTTACGTTGACCTCAGTACAGTACTGGCTTTATTTTATGAAAATGAATTTTAAGTCAAAATCTAACCAAAAGGGGTTAGATCTGAAGACAGAAAAGTCCCATCAGGACCAGAATTGAGTCTAGCCCAAGAAAACTTGTTTTTACCTTTAATGTTGAGCTTGATCGAGGAATGTTGATGCAAAATGAGGATGGATAGCGACGGGTGTGGATGGGAGAGGTTGAATGGGACAAAGGAAGTATGGGTGTGAGAGAGAGTTTGGTATTTTGAGGGTGAGACCTTGAAGTTAGTAAGAGGCTAACTTCAATAATGGGGAGGAAGGTGGATGCAAGTACTCAAAGAATGTCTTTTGGGAATGACATTCTGTAAGACTTGGAAATGAAAAATGGATATAAAAGCTAGAGAGAGAAAACTTATAGAGTAAGAATGCCCAAAAGCTAAAAGAAGAGCCCATTTCCCTTGAGTGGAGGGGTTAATTTATATGCAAAACGCCAAGGATTTTGAATTACAAATAGTGGGGGTATTTTCTGGGTGGGCAGAAGTGAATTTTCGGCTAAGCCACTCATCATCTGTGGCTCAAATTGGCGTGACCGACAACTTTCTGAGCCAGTCAGAACTTTACACAAGATGCCGTGCGGTACACATCATGATAGCGTGCGGTGTATCGAATTTTGACATGCCGCGCGATACAGAGGCGTCTCGCGCGGTGCTTCAGGTTCAGTACAGGGCTTTTGGGCTTTCTGAGTTTTTGGGCTTTCTGGGTTTTTGGGCTTTCTGGGCTTTTTAGGGTTTTGGGCCCTTTGGTTTATTTGGGCCAAGGAAAATCCTTTTTTCAAGCTCTCAAAGGTACCGTTTCTTTATTTTATCATCGGGGCGGACAAAGACTCTCCGAGGTCCGGATTGGGGTGTCTACACCCTTGTTTGCACTATTTGAACTTCTTAAAAAATTAATTATAGTTTGTAATTTACTACAGAGTTGCATCTGAATGCAACCTATGTTGAAGTCAATTCTGTGCATGGATTAGTGGCTGAACAGGTTTGTGTAAAGTGCGCAGACACAAATGCATTGTGGCATGCTGATTCACGCTTACATGCCACAAGTGAGTTTCGATATGATCAGCCATAGGGACAAGAAATTCTAGAACACTATCAGGATTCAGATAACAGGTCATTTTAGTTTGTTCACTAGTGCATTCCAAACATGACACTTGCACTGAACATATGATAAATAACATAGAAAAGCAAGGACTAATTAATTGCACATTTCTACAAAATCACATACTGCTCACCGGAACAATAGAATAGAAACCATTGGGAATTGGTTCAGAAAGCTTCCCAGTAGCCCACCGAGTCTGTGAAGCTGTATATGATGCCAAAACCTCATCATTTTTCCAGCTACTTGATTCTTTACTGTTTAGAGTTTCCTCTGAAGAGAACAAAGGAACTGTTCTCAGCCTTGCCATAAAACTTGATTGCCACCATGGGTCATTTGAAAGGCCTGGTTCTATTGGCTCTGGATCATCTCGTGCCGGCTCCATCTCCAGCAAGACACAAAACATACAATCATTTTGCGCACTCGTTACCCCATGAGTGACAATTGATCCTACACGAAGTTCCTTCTATAAATTGGCTACAAGCTTCTTTGTCCTGCAGATATGGCCTACAAAATTTGGACATTGAAATTAGGCTGACTAAAACTAGTTCATAAAGGTGTGCAATTTGTGTTTGCTTTGCTTCTATCAGGTCCAAAGTGGTATTTACCAATAGACAGCTACCACTTCTAATCTAAGTAAACAGGTAGCCCTCGATATAGCTCAATGGAAAAATAGGATTCATGTAGCCGACCCCAATTCATTGGGACACAAGGTTCGGTTTGGTTTGAGTATAGTTACCACTTCTCAGAGCTACTAGGGTTCAAATGAAATGGAATAGTTACTAAAAGATTATCTAGAACAACAATATTCTACAATTTGCGAAATTCATCAGTAACATGATTCTATAGAAAAATATGCTTATGGGATTTGAAGGAGAATATAATAGAAACAGAAACCACCGTTCCGAAACGAAACATGACATATCAAGGAAGACAACAAATCGTACCTTAATGACTGATGCAAACTTTCCCTGACACATGTTTTACTGCCGCAGCCATAGTGTCAACCTGAAGATATATCAATGTAGTACTTTAAAGGTTTGTAGGATAGGTTCGATTTCTGAGTGGACAAATACCCCTTAGGAATAAATGTGCCGGAGATGTTAGAATAACTTATGGAAAGGGATGAGAGGAGTGATCTAGAAGGGTGAAGAAGAGAGCAGGGGTGAACAGAGAGGGTAGACAGTGGAGATCCTAATCCGGAGATCCCCAAGAGGAAAGACAATAGAGCCCCTGAAAGAGGATAAGACCTCCTTTGAAATCAGTGCTCACCAACTTTCTCTCTCTAGGGAATGTTCACAAAGCTCAATCACTGGAAATCAGTGAAGAGACGTTTCATATTTATAGCCCACACGAGCTAATGCTCGGTCGCCAAGTGGCGCGCTATAAAATGACACATGTCCCTCATGTTTCCCCTGACCGCGAAGGCATCGCTATCCTCGTGATGACCGCGAGTATGACGACAAGCGCGTCCTCTTATCCGCGGAGATCCTCTTCTTCTTTTACAGCCACCAAGCCACTAGATCCCCTTCATTCCCGTTAGGGCAAGGTTGTGACCTTATTCGGTCGCGCCTGTACCGCTGCCAAGCCGCAAGGGGCCCCTCGGGTCCTGCCTAGCAGACATAAGAGTCTGGGCAAATCACTGGTGTGCCTTGGTTAAACCGCGTTATCGTCTCCATTAGATTGGGACCGCGCCAAGCATCCACTTGAATAAATATAGCTCTCTCCTTAAGGGAGGAGTTTGGGCTCGTGAACTTTACATAGTCATTGCAAAGCGATGGGCCCACATGTCGCGCGACTGAGGCGCCACGTGGCGAGCTAGGGTTCGTTGGTCAAATCGTCAACTCCGCAAGAACGAGTACGCGTGTCACATTCTCATTGGATAGTCAAACGGTCAACGGTCGCGCCTATTGACCTTTCCTACAAGGTTGTAGTAACAAATATTGGCCGATGATTACATAAGCATCTTTGGCGAGCATGTCACTGGATAAACTCAAAAGAACCAGTTGGAATCTGACACATCGATTATCCATCCTAATTGGACGATGTTGGAGGACTAACATGAGGCACAATTCTCTTGGAGCTTATCATTTGCAGAAATGAAAATGTTTTGCATGCATTTAAGGGTTTTAGCCTCTCCTTACCACAAAAACTATGGCTCTCGTAATTATTTGGCCCAAAAAAAAAAAAAAATCCTTTTAGACTTCTAAAATATAATACCCCATGGTACTCGGCTTTAATGGCTTATATGCCAATCCTTCAGAAGAAAAAGTATTTTTTGTCAACTTAGGAAATTTCTAAGGTTAGTTGGAATAAAAGATGCAGTAAATTAAGACAACAGCAACAACAACAAACTGAAGAATCAAAAATCAGAACAACACGTCAAAAGTTCATCTACACATTTCCTCGATTGTTGCTTTGTATATTCAAATGGTTTTCAAACCAAACCCAAAACCCCCGTCTTATTAGTCGGACTATAATTAACATTCGAGGACATATAAAGTCCCTCAGGATATATGATTTCACCAGAATGATATATAGTGAGAGGAATCTTCAGTACCGCAACTTCCAAGGCATATATGACACATTAGACGGATCAACTAGGAGAGGATTGGAAAAGATTGCATGGTTAATGAATGGTGATAAGGATACACTACAAGAAAAATGAGAATATGTGACAAAATGGTGGTGACGAAAGTAGTTTTTGTCTCCAAATATACCTATTTTGTGAGGAAAATAATTTTTCGTCAACAATTAAGAGGGAAAAAAAATTTAAGGTGACAAAATTTTATTTTGTCACCAAAAACAGTTAATCAGTGACGAAAAAATAAATTTTGTCAGCAAAAGAGTGGACAAAAAAATATAAGGTGACGAAAAAATAAATTTCGTCATCAATCCGTTTCCTCCACATATATTTGCAACCATTTCGTGACGAAATAATTCCTCACAAAAGGAAATACCTTGGGTGACAAATTTTTTTTGTCTTTCATTTTAAAGAGGGGATTTATACAATTAAAAAAAAATTAAAGAGGGGGAAAATTTTGGCGGGTTTTTTAGGGGCGGGGAAAATTTTGGGCGTTCATCCCAAAATTCCCCCCTTCATCAGCAGGGGATTTTTCTCTCTCACACGACTCCATTTCCATCAGACCGCTCCATCTCTCTCAGACTGCTCCCCAGCCTCCATCTCTGCAACTTCGACTCTCTCTCTCTCAAGGTATGGTGTTCGTCTTCTCTCTCTCTCTTCTCCTCTATGGGTCCCCTTCATCACTTTCATCCCAATTTCTTAACTGCATTCCTTTTTTCTTGCAGCGGCATCATCAATCATCAGTTTCCCGACTCAGGTGAGCACTCTCTCTCCGTATCTTTCTCTCCCCCTTGATTTTTCTTGATTAGGTTTCGAATTTTTCTTTGGAGAAATAGCAGAGCATGACAGAAATGGAGTGTCTAAAATAGGTAGAATACAGTCGTTCACTTTCGGGTTTCGGGGGACATTGTCCAAGCTAGGTGAAGTGATGAAGAAAGGTTTCTGCATATGCGTAGGAATTGTGGAGCGAAGAAGCATGTTCTATTGGGTGACCCATTGAACTCTAGATCTGTAATCCCATAGATCTGTTAAATCTTTTATAACTGTTAGACTCCCCCTCTACCCATAAGCCTCCCTCGGTTTTTTCGTAAACTCATTGTAACCCATTCTACGTTTTCTATATAGATTTCCCATACGTGATTAGTTTTATTCGTAATGTGAATTTTTTAATTATTTTATCTAATTTGTTCCTTTTGTGTGCTGACACAGTGAGATTGTTTGTATTTCTCTGATATTTGTACCCTTATAACTTATGCCCTAGTTTTTTAATGGAGCTAACTTTTTTATTCAGTAAAAAATGATTGTAGTTAATAGAGGAGGGATAAGGGTGGGGCTATGGTTGCTTGGGGGCTGTTTTGGGACTGGTTTTAATGATTTTTTAGGGTTGTTTTCGGAGCTTATTTTGGGCTGGTTTAAGGATTTTTTTTAGAGCCTTTTTAAGGGTATATGGGGGTTGCTTGGGGTCAGATTTGGGGCTGGTTTTGGTTCTGATTGTAGGCTACTTTAGGGATCTTTTAAGACTGTTTTAGGGGCAGCATTGATTGTAGGCTACTGGTTTTGGTGCTGATGTTAGGAACGGATGCAAGTTATGTGTTCTCTCTAATACCTCTTTCCATCTTCCAATCGTGGGAGGGCTAAGAGGCCGGATATTGTGTCATTTTCCATCATTTTGATCCTGTGATGATCCCCTATACGTGTCTTCTGCTGTTGCTGTCAAAACTTAGTTGCTATGTTCTTAGTGTGAGAGGTGTGGTGTTGATTTGTAGTCCTTGTCTAGAATATAATGCTACTGATAGCTAATTCAGTCTGCTAGCTTTAAAGATCAACATTGATGTCATGCATTACTGGCAAGGTTTCATACTGAATTGGCCAAGTGTTGCCAAGAATTAGGCCAACTTGCTGCTGATTTATGCCTTGTAGTGGTGTATTGTACACTTACGTGCAGGAAGATTGGATTGTGATGGCTATGGGCTCATTCAATTTTCCCATTGGATGTAATGTTCTTTTCTTTGTGAGACTGCTATTCTCTGTTTTATTCATGGAGTTCTCTCCATGGTTTGTCTGTCTTTATATTGTATTGTTTTCTGGCAAAGTTCTACGGTTACAGTTGGATTGTGTGTCTTCTTTGCATTGTATCTACGCTGTATCTTTGGTAGTGCTGCCTTCTATTTTTTCTTTGTTTTATTGATGAAGTTCTCTCCCTTAGAGAGGGGATTGAACCTTTCTAAACGAGTCTAAGAATTGAATGCCCAGCTTCATGGTTAAGATGAAAGCCCTGTAGAAAGATGCTTCTGTATCCGAAGCCCAGACATATTTCTTATGGTTCCCATACTATCCAACTATATCTGACGGCCTTCGTCCTTCCAGAGGAATTTATGTCTTCTAAAGAGAAAATTCTACGTAACAGTCCTTATTTGTCACTATGAATAATGACATTTGAACTTCATTCCCAAAGACAATGGGTTTATTGTTGGAAAAGTTTCTTTACAACAAGTACTTCCCAATCAAGGTCCTCCAAAAATCTCCCTGAGTTTCCTCACCCAGTTTTCAATTCAAAACTCTCATGGAACACTTTGGTTCCGCACAATATCTCTCCTGGACCCTCCAGACAATTGGGAAAATATTAGCATCAGCAATTGAAATCCAAGTTTTTGCATCTGAATTTTTTGGACAGCGAATTACTTCCATTTTAGTAGAAGAGCTGCATTTTAGTCACTATGGATCCCACTCCAATATATGTGAACTCACTTCCTTCCCCCAGCAAACAAGGTGCATCTCTCACTTTTTCTCCATAAAAGTGGGTTTTAATTTTCTCAAGCCCTGAACAACCCTTGCAGTTAGTCCAAACAGTCTATGTAGTAAATGGGGAGATTAGCAAGGACTGGTTTCACCAAAGTTTTTCTAGAGATACCCATGTAGCAAATTTCTTCTTGTATCTGTCAACTAGGGGATGCCAGCAAACCTTAGGTCTCAGGTTCCTCACCATCACGGTGACTATAGTCTATAGGAACACACACAATATTGATTCCGAGCACCATTGCTAATCTTTGTCAAAACTATCCAATCATCAAATCAGGCATTCTATTTCCCACTACGGTACCACCTCAAGACACTAATCAGGTGGTTGATTTCTGGAACTTAGAGCTTTGCTCTCTACTAGCTCTCCGGTTTGAAACCTCCTAGGTGCTATCAATTTTTGTGGGCTAGTTCATAAGAGTCTTTACTCTAGCTTTGAATGGGCCCCACTACTAGATGATGTGATTGCCCCCTCCATGGATTACTCGATATGTGTGTAAGGTGATCCGGATACGCTGAGTTATCAAAAAACAGGAAGACCAAACTGACGACAATTTAGTAACAGATGAACTATTGTTTTCTTTTCTTCTACTTCTTGTTTTATGTCCATGGATTGTGGTCTGTACCTCTGAGATTGCTATTCTCTGTTTTATTGATGAAGTTCTCTCTATGGCCTTTCTTACATTTGGATTGTGGGCCTTCTGTGCATTGTATGTGTACTGTGTCTGTTGTAGTGCTACCCATTGTGTGGTTGAAGGATTGGTATTTTATGCTGTTAAGTGCTTGTTTTGTTGATTTATTCTTTGTAAAAACTACTGAAAGAAGACCCTACACCAAGGAAAACTCCTTATACATTCGTTAATGAATAGTTGCATCACATCCACTAATATATTGTGTGTTAGTAGTTCAGCACTTCCCCATCATGATCTAGTTGCTCATCCATTCATGGTTAACCCCATAACCTGTGTTATCTGCCATCATTTTTTTTTTCAATTTATGGGTTGTTGTCTGGTTCTAGATAGTCTGTTTTATCTATCAGAATGTTATACTTTGATCATGAGATATAATTTCTATTCATGTTTTTGTTTTAGTAAGTACAGCCATAGAGTGTGACAGAATTAAGAATTAAAGCACATATGAAGTTTGTTTGGTGGTATCAATACAGTCAGTTTTCAACTGTTGAAGGTTGGGTTGTATTCTTAGGGATATCATCTGTTGTTGAGTAGCTATGGACCATACCAGAAAATTGTGCATTTTTTAATTTTGTCATTGGTTCATTAAGAGGCATCATCAAGGTTTTAAGGAAGTCTTTTCTGCCAACCATATTAAAAAATTATAGCACCCCTGCGAGGCATTTACCTTGGTGAAGAGAGGCATGAGCATTTGAGGCATAACTTTTAAACTGTGTATTTTACATGTGCTTAGTTTTTGAAGTTATGGGTTTTCATTAGATATTTTGTTTAACACTGCTCTTAATCTGCATTACTTTTAAACTGTGTTGTTTATTTATAGTTCATCGTCACGCAGAAATGTCTAGAGGAGAAAAAGTGCCTACCAAAAAAAAAAAAAGGAAAAGGAAAAGTAATGCTCCAGCCTAATTTTCTAGCAACCCATTACAAACCACATTATGAGAGGATGAGAGATGAGACAGTAAAGAGGAACAATGAGGTATTGGAATCTCTTGGGGTTATGAAAATTGCAACATCTATGATGGGATCGGCTCGGCACCAGTGTGCGAATGATAATGGGAAGCGTGGAAGGGCTGATCAGGTGGACGACCCTGACTATATACTACCAAATGATGAGGATGGTCATGGCTATAACAGTGAGTCTGATGACTCTTTCGAGCAAGAGGTAATAATGTATTTTTTTTTAATCTTTTCTTCTCGCACTTTTTCTATTGTCTTCTCGTATGAATGAAGTGCGATATGTATTAATGTTGGTGCATTTTGTATTCTATTATTATAGGACATAGAGATACCACCAAGTGATCTACCAGCACAATCGCATACAGACCCACAATGTGGTGCAACTCTGATCTCTGAGAGGGTCACCCGATTAACACCTCATCCCAGCATGGAAAGCCAAGCCTCACTGCCTCCCATTGCTCAGCCACAAAATGAGGTGCTACCTGAGAACAATGGCGGTGAGTAATGTAATATATGGTTTATTTTTACAGTTACATTATCTTGTTTTATGTAGTCTAAGTAAAATTATGACTGGTACACTTTTTGTGGAAAAAAGAACAATTGACTGATACCTTACAAAAAAGAAGTAATGTGAGATGGTTTCGGAACAAATGCTACATCTAGGACATAATTCAGAAGTTTCAATTCCTCTTCTGACTCGTATGTGTTGGTTGGCAGACTGTTATGGAGTATAAGCCAAATAAAGGTTTTAAATTTTTCAGGTATTTTTAGCCTCCAAAACCATTTCCTACCCTTCAGATCCGAGCCACTCTTGGTTAAGACGTCATAAGCAGCAGCTATAGAGAATTTTGGCCATTACCAGAACCAACCCAACTAGGATGGTTAGGCCCTTGGGTGTAGATAGGGAGGGGAATAGCATAGATAGCCTCCAAGGTGTCTGTGTCCAGAAACTGGGCTATCTCAGCCAAGGCCCATTGACCATCAGAGATTAGACTTTCAACCTTTCGAGAAGAAGTGGTATGAATACCAGGATGGGACAAAGCCAGAGGTTTGTCCCCACACCACCAGTCATGCCAAATGCTCACAGTTTTTCCATCGCCAATGATCCATTTAACTCTCTTATCCATGACCTGTTTAGTGTCTAAGATGCTTCTCCAAAGATGAGAGGCAGGCGTCCTCCTAGGCCAGGAAGAGATGGATTGGTTGCTCAAATTCTTATCTCTAATTATAGAGACCCAGAGTCCGTCGTCCTCCTCATTAGACACTTTCCAAGCCAATTTGGTAAGGAAGGCCATGTTTTGATCTTTGGCTTTTTTAAGCCCCATGACACCACCTTCCTTACTCTTACACACTTTATCCCACTTCACAAGGTGCATTTTCTTCCCACCAGGGGTATCACCCCATAGGAAGTTCCTGTTCATCCTGTCCAGTCTATCACAGAGGAAGGCAAGTGCATGGTTTGCATAGTGTAACTGGGAATGGTAGAAGAAACATGTCAAACAAGAGTACTTCCACCTGCTAGCATAAGAGTGTTAGCAACCCATCTAGCTAACCTATTCTGAACCTTGTCAATGATATGATTAAAATCTTGTTTTGGATATTCTCTTATGTATCAAAAGGAACACCAAGGTTTTTTCCTCGATCATTAGTGAGTTTGATACCACAGAACTCGCTTATTCTCCTAGCCTTGTTCCTTAGGACATTAGGGGAGACAAAGATTCTGGATTTCTCTAGGCTTATGGTCTGACCAGAAATCACACAAAACTCATTTAAGACTTCCATCATGGTTTTCACAGTGCTCATATTGTCTTGTCCAAAGAGAATTAAATCATCAGCAAAGAATAAATGGGTTAAAGGCGTAGAATTTCTAGAGACTTTTATCCCTTTCCAACTCCCTTCCTCTCTTTTGTTATTTATAAGAATAGATAGACGTTCCATGCTATTGGAAAGTGATATTGGAAAGTGCATGTGCTTGTGTCCCAAGTATATGATACTTGAATGTGCTGGATTTTTCTGCTAATACTGTGTATATTAGCTGTTTTGGTAGCTGTTATTGTAACTGGACTCATTGAGCATATTCAGATCCGCTAGTCTTTGCTTGGCTGCTTTGCATGGCTCTAGCTGTACGTAGCTGTTTTCTTTTAGCTGCTTTGAATGACTCTTACTGCTGATGCTTACTGCTGTTTGCTGTACATATATAGCTGTTTGCTTCTATATTCTGATGCTTACTGCTGTTGCTGCTGTTGTTTGCTGCTCAAATAGCAATAATTAGTTATCTGCTGCTGATGATGTTCCATCCATTTGCAAATGGACTGTAAATGCTTAAGAGGACTAGGATACAAATAGTGTCCTTTACTGCCAGTTTGTCATAGTGAAGTCACTGAGTTTTGGTTACTGTTTTCTATTATGGCTGTTGTTTTCCAAGCCAAGGCAAAATACAGTTTCCTACAGTTGCTGCTGCTTTGTTGTGTGAAGCCTACTGTTGCTACTGTTTTGTCAGAACAATAGCAGTGCTGCTGCTGTTCTGTTATCCTGTTTGTTACTGTTACTGTGGCGTTGTTTCCTTCCCTCTTACTAGATGGATTGGAAACATCGCATATCATTTAACCTATGTAGCCATTTAGTGTAAACAATTTTATTTACTCTTGCTTTATTTTCTTTGTGACAGAAATCAATAGACCTACCCGTGGACCTACGCGAGGCATTCAAGCTCAGGGACTCATTGACAAACAAGGAAAGCTTCCAGTTCCCATTCCACAACTATTTCGTGCGCCGGTAGGAAAGCATGCTGCTCAATAGGCCTCAAGGATTGGTGTCGAGGTTCGCACGCATGTGATAGACGTTGGCGTCCCTAGGTGGAAGGCAGTAGATGAGAGTGTTAAAGCGCCTATACTTCAGCGCATAATGGTAAACTCTGAGTATTTCCAGCAGTTAATCTTTCATTTGCAGCACACGTAAACGGAAGGTTAGAGTGATGAAAAGTGAGCACCTTTGTCTGAGTCCTCTTGTTTTGAAACCAAAACTTGATCTGCTTAGGCTCAAGCCCCAGATCCCTACTCAGTTGACGCCGCTGGTTATCATCTTGATGTGGGCATTCCTTGAAGAACCTTAAATTCACATCATCCAAAAATCCCATTATTACACACACACAAAGCTTTAGGAACGATTAGATCAATATCGAACGCAACCAAATAAGCTAAAAACTACAAAATATGAAAGCTATGGTGAAACAGCATTGCCCAAACAAATTTCAAGAAATCCAAGGCAAAGAATGTATCAGTATCATCAAAACAGTTCTTAGTTTACAAATAAGGTATTAATTCTGTAACTTAGGATCAAGTCATTACTAAAATTATCAAATATTGCAGGATAAGTTTGACTTGCAAGGAGATCAAATCGATGTTGAAAAGGCAGTGGCAACACAATGTGGACGGAGGTTGAGCAATCACAACTTCGTTTTGCACAAAAAGTACAAGAAACTTAAAGAAACGAGGGGAGAAGAGTATGCTAGAAACAACCCACCAGCTGGTGTCAATCCAGAGCAGTGGACGAGCTTAGTCACTAAGAAGTGGACTGTTCCAAAATGGCTGGTAATCTCGTTCACCAGAGAAATAGTCATGATTCTTGTTATAGCATCCTAATCTTGGATTTTATTGAAAAACCACATCCTAAACTTGAAACCCTTATAGTTTTCTCTGTTGGTTTGTGGTCTTGTAGGAGCGATCAGGAAAAAACACTTCAAACAGGTTTGATTTTCTTCCCTTTTCTAATACTGCTTTTGCTGCTGCCTTTTTGCCTTCATTTCTGCCCTTGTGCCCATGGCACTTACTAAGTAACATCACCAACAGCATTATGGCTGTTTATGGATTACAACTATAGGATTAGGCCTTCATCATGGCTTTCATCCATGTATGCTCACAACTATCGGATTAGCAGCTTTTTGGTCTCTAATATTGACTGCCAAGCTGTTATATTGTGAACTACTGCTGCTTCTTTTGAAGAAAAACCTGCCATTTGGTCTCATGGACTGTTATTGCTGTCAAATTCCTAGATTAATCAGTGTTTAGACATTCAATTAGGCTTTGCTACTCAGCTGATCTACTTGGGGGAATTCCAGTCATGTTTCCTCTCTAATTCAACTCCAAACTGAGGATAGGTTTACTGATTCAAATCCAAACAAAGTACTTATCAAAAAAACATAATGCTAGGGATTTGAACTGCATTCATAATGCTAGGAAACACTTCATTCATTCATATAGAACAATATTACAGATAGCTACTAGGCATTTGGACTGGATGTGCCATTTTCAGTACATAGGTGCTTCTCATGGCCATGCTAGGAATTTGCCATTTCGAACCACATTACAATACTTATAAAACATGGCCATACAAATGACAAACAAAGACAATACAAGTAGCTGCTGGTGCGATTCTTTTCGACGAGATAGTGTTGAGAGATTCACCAACTCCTCACTTCTCTTGATTGCTTCTTGGTTCTGTGTGGACAATTGTTGCACCTCTCCACTTAGCTTTTGTACAAGGTTCATCAATGAGTCAATTTCCTCCTCATTTTCTACTATATACCTCTTCAATTCTGCATTTTCCCCTTCAAATTTCTGTATTTTTTCCTTCAATTCTGCAATGCTACTGCTGTTCCTGTATTGCTGCTTGCTGGCTTCTATTTAGTACTTAGAAGTCTGCTATTGCTGGCTGCTATGTAGCCTTTTCGAGTAATCAATATGTTGCTATTCAAGAAATGGGGTTCAGGTTCTGAGAGGACTAGATATGTTACTATTCTAGATTCTTCATCATCAATGCTAGCTCCATTAGAACTCCTGCAATCTTCATATACTTGGCTTTTAATTGTTGAATAGCTTCTTCTCTTCGTAACTCATTTTCTATTTTATTGATATGTTTCTTTTGCCAATATAAAAAATAAAAAAACAGGTCTTGGTCTAAGACAAAACATAGATGTGGATCAAAGTCACTCCCAGTTAGGGTTGCCGCTGCGGTGAGTTTTCCATTATATTGGCCTTCACTTTTTTTTACAATATGAACATGCTTTATTAACTCATTTGATGAAAACATAATATATCAGATGCACGATAATGGAGGTGTTGTGCCTGCGGTAATAGAGATGTACAAGGATACCCACTTCAATAAGGACACGCAAAAATGGATCTCTTCAGAATCCGAAGTTCTATATGTACGTGTATCAAGTACTTTTGTGGTGTACTAGTGTCTTCTAAATTATTAGAACTTGTCTCTACTAAATTGTTAGAACTAAAATTTGGCATTTACTTTAAAATGACAGGATAAGATGGTACGAATAGAGATTGAACATAATGAGCAGGAAGGTGCAATCCCAATTACGCAAGAGGAGTTCTCTATTAGAGGACTCAAGGCAAAGTCAGGCTATGTGAAGGGACTTGGCATTAGGCCTTCCTCCTCTATTAGGACTGTGAACAGGGAGTATGTAACACACCTCGAGGGAAAGGTGCAAGAGCAAGCTGAAAAAATTCAGGAGCAAACGGAAGGAATTGAAGCAGCAAACTATAAGATAGAGGAACAGGGGAAGACTTTGGCCAGTGTTATGGCGTTTCTTAAACAACAAGGATTCACCAGTTAACAACTTGCTGGTTAGTGCATCATGCTTTCCTTATTTATATATATACTTTTTTGGGTAAGTTAAGTTTTATAGCCAAAACCACTTACAAAGGCACAGGGGCACTGTGTATTTGTAAGACTCCATGACAATCCCCCATTTATGAAGCCTATATGGAGTGGATAACCTGCCTAATATAGCCAACCATTGAATGATAGACCATCTAGGCACTTCATATTTGAACCATACCACTTTGACCCATCTAATTTAAGGAGCCTGTCTCCTAATAGAATACCAAGCAGATTTGATAGAGAACTACCCTGTAGCAGTCAGGTTCCACCTTATGCAGTCCACCTTCATCATCTTCATCATCATAGAGTCCTCTAAAGCACTCTGCTACTATTTCCTAAGTCATATTAGCATACCACCAAGTTAAAAATGGAATTTTATGAAACACATGAGAAAGAGGAAATATCTTCTTAACCAAGCACTTGTTACTGCAGAGGATATTGCTATTTATTTATTTAAAGTTTCCACTGTTCAGTAGTCTTCTATTCAAGGAAAACCAGTTTATGGTGTTGTGCCGAGTAGTTTTCGCTTGTTATGAAGTTGCACAGTATGTAATTAGAACTTTTCTTATAGTTGGGTTTGTGATTTCCCTCTTGTTCGCTGATCCTTTGTGGTGTTTTAGCTCCACAAAACAAGAGTTTACAGACTTATCTGATCTCTTCCTTCTGAAGGAAAATGTTTGTCTTCTTTCATCCATTCTTCTTCTTTGATAGTTTCTTTGTACTTGCTTCTTAATGTAGTCTTTGTCCTTTGAATGGGTTGTAGATTTTTGATTGTATTGGAAGGTAATGGACCTTAATGAAGCAATTCTCACTGAATGGATATAAGACTAAGTTCCCACTCATGATTGTGTGTATGTCTGCAGAAATGAAATGTATAGGAAAAAGCCACTTTGCATTTTTGAATTTTGATAGAGAATAGCTTCAGACTGTCATTTTTTTAGTTTTACTGTACTTAAACTTGGATTCCCTATTTTCATGTGTCAAACTTCAGAAGAACACAGTAATAACCTCATCTGAACCAACACTTTCTCTTTCACTTTTGTGTCTTGCATAGTCTAAAAAATGTCAGAAGTTATACTATTGTTGATCAGGTATTTGGCTTAGTTAAGTTAAATCCACTCTTTTTTATCTCATAATTCGAATATAAGCACAAAATACATCTTAAGATTATGGTCAATTCTGAGTTCAGATACTACTCCTTAGATTACATGCTTAGCTTAGTAGATAACCAACACTTTTTTTCCCACTTTTGTGTCCTGCATAGTCTAAAAAACTATTCGAAGTTACCCTATTGTTGATCAAGTATCTGGCTCAGTTAGATTA
The DNA here is from genome assembly GCA_025413875.1 of Rhododendron molle. NCBI lineage: Eukaryota > Viridiplantae > Streptophyta > Magnoliopsida > Ericales > Ericaceae > Rhododendron > Rhododendron molle. Next base: position 24,389,967 of record CM046390.1, read on the forward strand.
AATCTACTCTTTCTTATCACATAATTCGAATGCAAGCACAAACTACGTCTTAAGATTATGCTCAATTTGGAGTTAAGATTTACTACTTAGATTAAATGGTTAGCTTAGTACATGATTTCTTCTAGTTCTACAAATAGCAGTTCTGGTGCGTTCTTCAGTTAGTTTCTTGGTCTTATAGGTACTACCAATATGCTATGCAAGTAGTAGAAGTAATGCTATTAATTCAATGCTAACCAATTAGCATATTCAACTGCATTTATAACATGAATCTGGACCAAAGCTCCACTACTTAATGTTTCAAGCCCATCTAGACAAAGGGGAAGGAAACACTCGACAAAAGGAACATATGAGAACTAATACAACTGGAAGATAACAAAAGTGAGCTAAGCATAATTCACAACTCAACACCATTTAAGAACTTGCTTGAAGCAACAACAACATTGACTGGCTGCTTGAAGAACACTTTAGGCAGCTTACACTTGGAAATTGACTGGCTGGAATTGCAAAATGATGCACGCAACTTGTATAGTCCTGTGGAACCTAGATACAGCAGCCGAAAGGCCTCTAATACAGCAGCAGTTTGCTGCCATTACAGTAACAGCCAGCAACAACTAGGATGCAGTAGTAGTAGCGAAGCAGAACAGTAGCAGGCAGCCACTACTGGACAGCAGCAGGCAGGCTAGCAATGAGAATGAGCATGATGCACCACATGAGCAGTCAAAAACAAGCCAGGAAATCAAAAGATAACTAGGGACATGCCCCTAGGAAGGCTTAAACAACCCAAGGGACAACCCCCCAAGGGTAGGTACAAACAATGGGACAACTCCCAAGCTCACAACTACTTAACGTACAGCTTGATACCTTATACAACGTAAAGACTGCCATCACAGTCAGCACTTTCAATGAATGATCAGCTAGACCAACAAAGCACCAGTGGTCTATGTAGCACGGACACGGACACAGACACAGACACGGACACGGGACACGGACACGGGACACGGACACAACACACCTTTAGTGGACACAACACACACAACTCACACCAACACACACCTTTAATGGACACAACACACCCAACACATAACCAAAATACTTTGTGTGCAAATTGAATACGCATAAGGTGTACTGTGCAGATTGTTAAGTTTCCATAATATTTTGTGTTCTATTAAATCATAACCAAAATACTTTATCCTACTTTTTATGTGCAGATTGAATACGCATAAGGTTAGTAGCGGGGAAGATGGATATATACGCTCTTCTATGAAGATTTTTTGTTTGGATATATGAAGACTCCTTTTTGGGATGAAGGTCCGAGTCTTCTTTTTTGGATATATGCTTCTATGAAGACTCCTTTTTGGGATGAAGGTCCGAGTCTTCTTTTCTGGATATATGCTTCTATGAAGACTCCTTTTATGGATGAAATTCCGAGTCTTCTTTTTTCATTTTAATGATGCTACCGAACTATGATGAACATTTATACCTTTCATGTTTTTGTCATGGGATTATTGATGGTTTAGATCCTATGGTTGAATGGACATTAATTTGGTGTAGAATACATAGTTCTTGTGGTTAATGGATATCTAGTTTGGCACATGATTATATTGGTTTATGAAGATGTATTGGCTATTATGGTATAACTTATAGTTCATTTGTTTGGCTGAGTATTGAATTCCAAAATGAATAGGATGATATTGTCTTGTAAGAAGAGTGTTAGTGACAATTTATTTTGTCACTTTTACTTCCTATACATATATTTAAGGTGACAATTTTTTTTATCACCAAAGATGTTTCTCTCATCAACTTTTCAATGACTATATTTTTCGTCACTAATTGGAAATTTTAGGTGACAAAATATTTTGTCACAGTTATTATTTTTAATTAATTTCTTTGGTGACGAAACTTTTTTTGTCACCTATGTATCAATCACCTGTCATAATTAGTGACGAAATTGAAAATGGATGACAAATAATTATTAGAATGGTGACAAAATATTTCGTCATCAAAAGGAATAATAGGTGACAAAAAAATTTCGTCACCAAGTGATTTTTCCGTGACGAAATTTTTCGTCATCAAAAGACACCATAGGTGACGAAAAACAAATTTTGTCACGAGGTAGGAATCCTCGACAACCTTTAGTTGACAAATTTTTTTTCGTCACGAATACTATTTGTGACGAAAAACATGCAATTTGCGACAATTTTCATTTGTCACCAAATGCAAATTTTCTTGTAGTGATAGCGGGGACCAGTGGGCCAACAAAGTAATTAATGACATTGCATGCATACTGTGGAATTATTATATATGTTTGTTTGAGGGGGATCAAAAAAAGAATAAAAGGAAGAGAGTTATTTTCACTATTGTTAAAAAGGGATGATAGTAGTCTAGATTGGGAACTAACTAATTCCACCTTCCGTTTGAACCGTATTTGCAAATATCTATATGGGAAAGTAAATGAGCAAATAGTGGGGGCCAATATCTAATTCGAATAACGTATATGATCCACATGCGCTCCCAGGACCTGCCACAAGGGGGTGCCTATGGATCCCCTTCAAACTTCTCAGTAATACCAATTTCTCAAGTTAGTTTGGAAACTTCTATGGAATTGTTCCTACAAGTGCCTTGTTAGCAAAAAAAAAAAAAAAATCCCTAAATCTCCTTTATAAGCGGGAAAGGACTTCCAAAAAATCAAGTCATCAACTATTTTTTGGTCACATGAATAAAATTAAATGACTACAAAATATACACCTCAAACCTATCAACTAGCAACATATTCTTATGGAATAGGTATTTTGTGTAATATTTCGATACAAAATGTGGTTTAGGCACCCACTAGCTACATACCCGGCTTACCAAGAGAATTTTGAACCAACGGTATCAGGAGTGCAATTAGGTGTCAGTACAAAGGAGGTCAGAGGTCAGAGTTCAACTCATCTTCCAAAGGGATAAATATAAGTCAGTATTTGTGATGCCTCCCTTGAGTTACCTTAGGAAGAGACTAGTAAGAGTAGTATTCGATGCATCCTTAAAGTGACCTTCTGACTAAAGTCGATAAACAAGCAATGTTGTGTTTGTTAAGGCTTCTCTTTAGTCATTAGAGCGAGTGATCCCCTGGTAGCTAGCCCGAGTAGAACGGCTTTCCTTATCGCCATAATGACTTCACAAACTTTCATACCACAGGTGTTGCATGGCTGTCGTCAGCTTGTGTTGTGAGATGTTTGGTTACTTCAGAAACCAGTGAAACTGCCCCTTAAGCTGATCAAGCTACCATCCAAACAATACTAACTTTCGCTCATAAAAAATAAAATAAAAAACCTATGGATCCTGCGTCTGCGATTGTGTTCCCAAACGCCCACTTATATCCTACACTAGATTTGTAAGCCCTCCACCAATCCCATCGGATATGCAATCCAATCGCATGTATGCCTAATCTCACCAACCAAACAAACTCTAAAAAACAAGACAATGTGCGTCTACACTTTACTCGACAATACATTCATTGATTCATATGTTTGGAACGATCAAGTAGAGTTAAACAGAAAGCCAAGACAAGGGTATCAAACAAAGATAAAAAAATATATAATAAAAAAAAAAAAAAAAAACACAAGGCAACATCAATGTCACTGGAAAGAAGTACAAGTAAAAGCATGAATTTCCAAGCGAGAGAACAATATGAGAGTAAATTAATTCTACACGCGCGGAGGGTCCGTGTAGAAAGCAATGCCGGCCAAGTCAATGAGAATAGGACAGCTCAAGCTATAAGTGGGCAACCATCACAAAATTAAATTCATTTAGATAATGTGGAGTAGAAATTTAATTATGAGTGCTCTAGAATCAAAAGTTAATTATGACCCTTTAGAATAATATGATAAGAAAATAATATTTTCGCACCGGTTCAAACGGATTGAAAATTGGAGCATTTAATTTTTTTAGATTGTTTATATATTAAAAATAGGGAATTGATTTTCACACCACTGGGTCCCGTTCCAGAAACCTTCTTGAAAAATAAGCAGCTTATTTCACATTTTCAAACTCAAAAATAATATAAATGAAAAATAATTTTTTATTTTTTTTTGCATCGTATAAAAGATCTCATCAAGATCTGTCAAACAAGATTCATATTGCATATTTTTAGATTTCGATAAGCTTATAATTTTTGAACTTGAAATTGTTTTCTTAAAAAATAAGGACTTTTTTTTTGTTCTGAAACGGAAGCCACCCACGCTCATTTTTTTTTGTTTTTATCCACTTGAATTTGCTATCTTGCCCTTTATTCAATATATTTTTCACACTCCAATTTTCAATTCGTTTGAACCGGTGCAAAGATATTATTTTTCTGATCATATTATTTTAAAGGGTCATAATTAACTTTTGATTAGAACTCTCATAATCAAGTTACTGCTTCACATGATTCTAAATGAATTTAACTTTTTGATGATTGCCCACTTTTAGCTTGAGCTGTCCAATTCTCATTGGTTTGGCGGGCATTGCTTTCTACAAGGACCCTCCGGGTAGAATTTACTCTCGGGCACAAACATACTTTCCCAAGCTCCCAGACTTATTAGACTTTCACTATCAACAGAAAATTTTGGGAGGAGTTACTGCAGATTTCCAAGTCGTTAACTTTAGTATCTCATAGTGTACTTATGAATTGGCTTGGACACATGATAATGCGAAGGTTTCTCGTATTCCCGAAAAGTACTTGTGCCACATGCAAATTAAAGGATACCAAAATAACACAAATAGATCAACTTCTGACACAAAACATTGAAATTATAAGAAATACTGTAAATAATAGAAATGAAACTCGAATTATTCTCTCCGTCACAACCATACACAGTGACCATCAAAACCCTTCCGTAGGTCCGAACCGTAGATCATCACCTCTAGAACATGTAACACACACGCACACACATATATACACTTTAAATAGCATAGAAAGATAAAGAGAGAAAGTTCCGCTAAGGTTTTTATTTTTTATTTTACGAGACAAATCATCTCTTCACAATATATAATTTTTAATTTCAAAAATAAGAACTTATTTTCTATTGAGGAACGGGGCCGAAATATATTTATTAGAAGCTTCCATTGAACTAAAGAAAGAAAAAACTCGAAATAAATCTGGAAGAGTGAACGCACCACTTTATATCTGTATTGATCTTCTGAAATCTCATCTACAGGCCGAATGCTTAATCTGTTAAGAGGAAACAGGAAAGAAAAAAAACACAAAATCAAATCAAATACAATACTACAATACAATAAAGTACCACAAAAAATGTGTACACTTTTGGCCTTCGCTGCCGTGCCATGCTAGCTATTGTTTCATTGCTGGAACAGCCCATGCTATGCTTCCTTCCTTCCTTTGAGTAATATATATATATATATATATATCCCTTTACAGCCGAATAGGCATTGAAGAGAAGTCGATGTCGACTAAGGGGGTGTTCCAATTTCTTAAAAAGTTCTTTTTTTTCAAACGGAGGTAATTTCAAACCCAAAAATCATGTATTTACGCAAATAATATTCCTATCAATATGGATCTTATTTGATAGATCTCGTCGAGATCTTTTGAACGGTGCAAAAAAAATTTAAAAATTATTTTTTATTTTCATTATATTTGAGTTTGAAAATTGAAGAAAAAGAACTTTTAAAAAAAGAAAGGGAAACCGGAACGGGGCCTAAACTTTCTCTTTAGCTTTGTTAATTTGGAACTTAAGAAAAGTGGAAAAACAAAAAAAGAAAAAAGAAAAAGAAAGGAAAGTTAAATTAATCTCCCTCAAATTATTTGAATTGAAGAGAAAGAGGGGAAAAAGTCCAAATTCAAATTTTGTGAATAGTAAAATTTTCCTCCCATTTCCCATCTCTTTTTCTAAGTTCCAAACAAAGCCTTGATATAATTATTCTCTTTGTTCTAAATAAATATCGTGATTGTAAATTTAAGTTTCTAAAAAGATGTAATTTTTTAATTAAAAAATCCATAAATCAATAGATATTAATGAGTTAATTCAAGTTGTAAAAAAAGTTGGAATTTTTTTTTTTAAAAATGCATGTTTTTACTATTTATAAGCTTAAGTTTACTTTTGGGACGGATATTTTGGGAGGAAGGGTAGCATTTTGGATGGTGCATACCAAAATCTTCTTCTTTCCTACAAGGAACGTCCATCACTACACAAAGGCAAAGTATATATATATATATATATATATATATATATATATATATATATATATATATATATATATATATATATATATATATATATATATATATATATATATATATATATATATAGGGAGGGAGGGAGATCACATCTGATTGCAATCAGATCAAAAAGAAAAAAAAAAAAAAAAAAAGATCACATCTGATCTGAGGCAGGCAGTATCGAATCGAAGAATGAAAGCATTCTTCTTCACCAATAGAGATTTCTTAAAATCCTCCACCTTCATAAAGATCTCAGCTTTCCTCTTCATATCCCTCGCTTTCTTCTACTTCGGCAAGCACTGGTCATCCGATGGCTACCAACAGCTCATCTTCTTCAATTCCCCCCAAAACCCTCTCACCTCATCCCAAACCCAAACCCAAACCACCCCCACTGTCTCTCTCTCCCCGAACCACAACAAATCCTTCGACATCTCCTCCCTCATCACCGACACCACTACCCAAACCGTAGCTTCAATTCCACCGCCGTCGGATCCCGAACCACTTCCCACGCCTCCGCCACCGGTGGTGCAGAGGTTTGGGATAGTGGACGAGAACGGGACGATGAGGGATGATTTCGAAGTCGGGGACTTTGACCCGGGCATTGCGGAGGATTGGGGGAGTGAGAACAAGACGGAAGCGGTGGAGGAGAGTAGGGCGGTGGTTAAGAAGTTTGGGCGGTGTAAGGAGCGCATGAGGGAGTATATACCGTGTTTGGACAATGTGGAGGCGATACGAGGGTTGGAGTCGACGGAGAAAGGCGAGAGGTTCGAGCGGCATTGTCCGGAGAAAGGGAAGGGGTTGGACTGCTTGGTTCCTTCTCCTAAGGGTTATAGAACCCCGATCCCCTGGCCGAGAAGTCGTGATGAGGTAGTATTTGTTGTGTTAATCTGCTGACCTAAGTTAGTGTTTGGTTTTCGTAGACAGATTCGGGACGAAATGGTCATTTCTTGGCCTTGAAGGAATGAGGATTCACCTAGATTGGTGATTGATGATTCCACTTGTCATATATATATGTATGTATACATACATATATATATATATATATATATGTATATATATGTACACACACACACATACATACATACATACATTCTGTGGCAATTGGCCTAGTGGTTGTGTAGCAGCATTAAGTGCTGTGTTGAAATCACCGGAAGTGACATAGAGAGGGAGATTTGATACCCATTGTGATTGGTTGGGACGTGGATAGGGTAAAGTATGCTTTTCCATCGTAATTGGAAAAAAAATCCAAATGCGAATTACAGAGGAATGACCATTTCCGTTTATTCCAATCAACCAAATACTTGCCTAGCTGTATTTGATGCTCTTTCCAGTTTATCGGATGGAATAATTCTATAAAATACACTATTTTGAGAAGTACATATGCAATTTAGGGTGCCTATGGAGGAATCCAACTTACTGGCTGGTTATGAAAATTTAGTTCAGAATCTTTGTTTTCTTATTTTGATGGATAGTATTGAGATGATACCACCTGTTGAGGTAAACTATGCGGTGGATGGATTATAAGCAAGTTATTGCAAATGCACTTTAATGCAGGTATGGTTCAGCAATGTTCCCCATGCACGTCTAGTTGAAGACAAGGGGGGTCAAAATTGGATTTCCATAGATAAAGACAAATTCAAGTTTCCTGGAGGTGGTACACAGTTCATACATGGGGCAGATCAATATTTGGATCAGATTTCGAAGGTTCTTAAGTTATAAGTATAACAATACCACTTGGTAGTGAAATTGGTTGTTTGGTTTGATGTTCGAGGTTCTTGTCTTTCTGATTGTCATTTTTGTATTTGGATGCGTAGATGGTTCCTGATATAGCTTTTGGTCAGCATACTCGAGTTGCCATGGATGTTGGTTGCGGTGTTGCGAGTTTTGGTGCGTATCTATTATCACGGAATGTGCTCACAATGTCTGTAGCGCCAAAAGATGTGCATGAGAATCAGGTTCAATTCGCACTTGAGCGTGGAGTACCTGCAATGGTGGCAGCTTTAGCAACGCGGCGGTTATTGTATCCGAGTCAGTCTTTTGACTTGATACATTGTTCTAGATGTAGAATTAACTGGACTCGTGATGGTATTTTTTCTCTCTCATAATTACTCGTTATCTCTGTTGGGTAGGACTGTAGGAAAAAAATTTAATTTCTAATCTAGCACCAGAGTACATCTTGGGAAAAATGACCTCTTACAGACTGCTTGCAGAATTTCCCAGTGGTTTAGTAAGGTTATCTCGCCAAGTGAGTTCCTCATTAATGTGTTGTACCAGTGACATTGGCAATCGACTGACTTGTATACAGATACTGGAGCCGACTTGTACAAGCTTGTGGATGGAAGCTCATACATTGGGTTTTTTTAGTCAGTCCTGATGCTCAATGTACGGCCTCGTTGTACAAACTGCTATGTGAATGTCAGATACAAGTCCTAATGCTCTATGTTCTGTCAATTCTTCACAAAGTGGACAGTTATCACCTTAGGATTTGCATCACATCAAATTCTTGATGGAAAACTATTACTATAATTTTCGAATAGGTTTTTGTGTTACGAATTGTATCGTGTGAGTGTTTCCATTTGTTCGATTATTTTGTCTGCAACCTGATTCATGAGCTTGTGAGAGCCATCCAAAAAAAGAACATCCTACGTCGGCCCCTTTTAAAGCATCCTACTCAAAATAAATTGGCCTTGAATGGAGAGGCTGCCTTGGCTAATATACTAGTTCGGAGGCTATTATTAACCCATGTGGGACAAGCTCCAACACTACCCTGCACATGTGACCCCTAACCCGCACGTATAGAGGTAAATAAGGATCCATAACGTATGGATCATAATGAAAAAGCGAATTGGCAATGATTGGAGAGGCTGCCCGTGCTCATACATTTGTTTTGGAGGTTATTATTAAGTATTAACCAATGTGGGAGGTTCACACATATGGTGTCTATAATGGAAGTTTTTCCGAGTTTTGTTTCGATATATTAAGAATTTTAGTTTGGAAATCACCGTGTATATGTAATTCTTGTTGTAGCCTAATTTCTTATATTACACTTCCATCTAAAGTTGTATTAAAGCCAATCAATACTTTGATTGTCAACTTGCAAGCGCGCATGGACTATGTGCAATCATCATTTTCTGCATTAATTTAGTCATAGTCTAGTTGTCCGTGCCATCTGTTCTTATTTACGAAATGGCATGTTGTTTTTGTTTGGGTAATCCATTATTGAAGCGACCAGTGGTTTATTTATTCGAGTTGAACTTTTATTCTGTAAAGAACTGTGGCAAAAGTTGTGCTGTTGTTGATCAAATAGGGGACATATTCTTATCATGCCTCTTGTCATTCTTTCTTGTCGTGAAGATGGAATCTTGCTGCTTGAGGTCAACAGGGTACTAAGGGCAGGAGGATACTTTGCTTGGGCGGCACAACCTGTTTATAAGCATGAACCCCTCTTAGAAGAGCAATGGGAAGGTATTACCCTGCACAATTTGTATGCCAAATATTTGAGCTTTTAATCAAATATTATGAGTTTGACTCTAAATATGGAATAGTGGCATCTCTTTTCTAGTATCCTTCTATGCACAATTGTGCACCTTAGTTTGCATTCAATTACTGTATTCGTTTCCGATTGCTTGCAAAGTGCCTTATGCTTTTATTTTGACTGATGACATCAGAAACTCCTTGAATCTAGATGTGACTATAACTCCCCAAATTGGTGACTGAGCAATTTGCAACTGGTTATGCCACATGTGCCTTTGATGTGACTTGCCAATATCTATCTTCCTTTGTTTTCAGAAATGGTTAACCTTACCAGTCGCCTTTGTTGGAATCTTGTGAAGAAGGAGGGTTATATTGCAATATGGCAGAAGCCCTCTGACAACAGTTGCTATTTAAGTCGCGAGGCAGGAACCCAACCACCGCTGTGTGACTCAGAGGATGACCCAGACAATGTTTGGTATTATCTACTACTATCCTAGTTCTGATTTTCTGCTTGTAATTCAAGTAGTCCACATGCTAAATTGACGTATAGGTTTAGACCTACTATAGTTTCTTGTCTAGTCATTGGTATCAGAAATTTATCAGCCTTGTGTATCTGTAGAACCAGTTAAAAAACTGAGACAAATTAAGCTCTTGGGCTAGATCATGGGGCTAATATTATCCCGCCTTATAGTTTATTGAATTGATGCTTCAACCCAACTGTTCATGTCCAGGTTTGAGAGGAATATGTAGGTAGGAAAAAATGGGTTGCTTCTGAACCCAAGTGTGGGTGTTGGCACTGGGCTCATACACAAGTAGTTCATAGTTCATGATTTGTACATGGTTTCTTTTTATGTGGGCAGACCAGCAGCCCTCTGCGAACCTTGGGAGGTACAGCATGATGCAACACCGTTAGAGTTTCGTAACCCTTTGAGAGAGTGGTTGTGAGGGAGAAATCTCCTAACATGCGACAGTGATGGTCTTCGGATTCTTGTTTGGCAATGAAAAATTTTATACGAAGGGGAGGGCCATGGATCTTGGGGTTTATGTCATTGAATTGGAGTGGGTAGGTATACCTTGTTGTGGTAGGCTATGTACTGGTTAACTTTGTCTTATTGCCGAGGCCTCTCTTTTGTCTAAATTGGTCAAAGTGGACCCAAGTTCCAAGCAACTTGAACAATATATCAATTCTAGCCGCCAATCCATGCGTCGTGATGCTGCATACAGGTTGTGGGTTGTTGGGACATCCCGTCATTTAGGTGCAAAACCCAAGGAGGGCTACTCAACCCTGTTCACGGCCAAGGCAATGCTACATATTACTGGCATGTCATTCTTGAGCGGAGTGATGAGAGATGAATCAGGCATCAAGGAAAGGCGAGGTCTAGTGCCCAGGTGGGGCCATTGGAAGGCCTCTTATATCCTATGGTGGTGGGATCAATCCCCTTTAATGACTATCAAGTGACTTGCCATGTGTGGTACACTTTCCCACCTATCGTACACCAATTGTGACCCTTTTCTGTTTGATAGCTATAGCTGTTTCAATACATACTTGTTTGGTGGATTAATGGCCAGTATACTAAAGAAACATGTATGGAAGAAGTACAATGCTGAAAGTGAAATCAGGCTGTCGTTTTGACATATAAAGAGGAATTGGTCGATGAAACGTCTATGATTATGTGTGTATGTTAGAAAAGGGACTTGGTATTTGTTGGTACATTCCTATACACCGATGGACCAGTATAATTTGAGAATAGAAAAAGCTTGGGAAAAATTTGAAAGCAGGTGCTACACGATGTATCTGCTGCCTGTTGCAAACCATGGACTAAGATCGTAATTTAATTTCTTGCTTTTAGGTATGTTGATTTGAAGGCATGTATCACTCGACTACCCAATGATGGGGCCGGATCAAATGTTACCACGTGGCCTGCACGACTTCATAATCCTCCTGACAGACTCCAGAGCATACAAATGGATGCCTACATATCAAGAAGAGAGCTCTTCAGGGCCGAATCAAAATACTGGAGTGAAATAATTGCAAGTTATGTTCGTGTATTACATTGGAAAAGCTACAAACTTAGAAATGTGCTGGACATGAGAGCTGGTTTTGGAGGGTAATGGATTTTATCTGCGATTTGTTGTTGCTTCCTACAGATACCAAACTATTTGTCAATACACCATTAATGTGCAGTCACATTGTGCAATTCCTACATTTTCCTGTAAAGTGATCTTATTTTTTGTGCTTAACTTATTTGTTTTTGCAGATTTGCTGCGGCATTGATAGAACATCAACTTGATTGCTGGGTTCTAAATGTTGTTCCTGTTAGTGGCTCAAACACATTACCTGTTATCTATGATCGGGGGCTTCTAGGAGTTCTGCATGACTGGTACAAACTCCGCCACCACACGCGCACACACAACAACTATATAAAAATGAAAAGCTAAAGGAAAAACAGATAGGCATGTTTTGGTTGTCCTCCATTATTGATTTGGCTGTGAATCCTTAATTATAATGTTGTTGATTGACTAAGCCATAATATTGTGATCGTGTGTTATCTAGTTCACCAGTAGCTGTGATGTTGAGCAGACTGATTTCGGTTTTTAAATATAAGAAGTTGTATTTCATAGGTGTGAGCCATTTGACACATACCCAAGAACCTATGATCTATTGCATGCGGCGGGCCTCTTCTCTATTGAGCGAAAAAGGTACAGTCTACTCCCTATTAGTATCATTTTTTTTCACCATTTCACAAATGTAACATCTCCGAACCATTTAGTATTTAGCCCATAATTTCTCAATTTCCTATTTCAGATGTAATGTCTCTAGCATCATGCTTGAAATGGACCGGATTCTAAGACCAGGTGGACGCGTATACATCCGTGATTCTGTTGATGTAATGGATGAACTTCAAGAAATTGGGAAGGCCATGGGTTGGCATGTTGCGTTGAGGGACACTTCTGAGGGGCCGCACGCAAGTTATAGGATCCTGACATGTGATAAACACTAATTACGGACTTGAAAATGGAGATCAGAAATTCTTAACCAATATTATTGACATGGCACTTGGACGTGTTAGAGATTGTGGAGAGGAAGCTCTTCGGGATCAGGCAACTCTGCTGCTGCCTTGGATGTGACAATTTCTTCAACATATCAACAATAATGTGGCTTACTTGTGTATAATGTGTGCAAAATTTCAAAGTTCTAGCATTTTATAGTTTCTTTTCACCCGAACTGACCGGAAAATATAGGCAGATGTTTTGGGATTCTTCTTTCATTTTTGTGCATGTATTCTTAAATCATTCTTTTAATACTAAGAAGATTGAAACGCTGTTTAGCTTTATCTTTCTTTATGTGCATGAGGATTTCCAGCCAGAGCATGCAAAACAAGCTCTTGGAAATCCAGTAATTGCAACTCTCTCAGAAGCAGCTGAGATAAATCTGTACTTTTTTATCATTAGAATTACCATTCAAGAAATTAAGGTCACCGCTCAACAGCACTTACAAGAGCATTTCATCACAAAGATTGGAAAGAAGCCAAATCACTATCACCTAGACGCAAGCCCCTCATGCTCTAAGCACGCTGAAATCAAGTTGGGACTAGTCTCAGTCAAACGTGAGGTGGTAGAGAATCGAGAACATAAAATGCTCGAAGCTAGAAAAATGCAGCATCAATGAAACCCATAAAGTCTCCTAATGAATACAACTCTTAGGGATTCAAAACAATAAAATGAGAGAGACGATCCACAAAGGGGGATGGAAAAAAGCTAAAAACTAGGATAAAAAAACAGCCCCCTTATTTGGTGTTGGAAATTGAATGCCATCGTTGCTAGACCTGTGTTCTGGTCCCCCTCCAAAGTCCGGAATTGAAACATTGTCGCCGGAGTTGACCGGGAAGGCAGAACTGACTCCATAGGTGTCGAGAATAAAGAGTTTTGGGGGATAAGGAGAGGATGAGAGAGGAGAGGTGGTGGGAAGGGTGCTGGTGCCTCATCCCGTTATGAACGTATAAGTAACTAGTTGACTATAGAAGTTTATATTCATGGTCCAGCATCTATAGAAGTTTATATTCGCCAAGCAAAAAAAAGAAAGTTTATATTCATCCTGCATGAACGTGAAACTATTTGCCTTTCCAATTTTCATTTACACCATTGCATGCGCAATCCCATATCATAGATAACAACCAGCATGGATAACGATGACAATGGTTTTAGCTTGATTGTCATCACATGCTTATGAGGGAAAATACGATAAAAATTGCAAAAGCTAACCTCAAGGTTACTGCTAACAAACCTCACAAGACATCGAGATTCAATTGTCAAATGCTGTCCTATAGAAACACAGAGCATCAACAAGGGAGCAAGTAGAGTTTTTTTCTTTGCTTTTTTGCCATGTTCATAAAAAAATTCCCAAAAAAGTAATCACTACTACGCAATCCTTTACTTTCCCTTAAATCTGCAATTGACCAAAATCCTCTAAATCCCTTCTCAATGTTATGGCCTTCCAAATGGCAGAAAGAGATATAGAAGGAAAATAAAAACTCATTCAGACTTTTGAACTGAATCCTCACATGATATTTCTCGTATGATTCTACTTTATTTATCAGATCTTGGCCTCCAGAATTGCTGGCCTCGACCCTGAGATGAATTGACTGATCTGTTGACCGGGATGTCGTTAGGACGCCTATTAACCCTTCTGTGTTGATTCTGATATTGAGCTTGCATGGGTGAGTGCATCTGAGGACGAGGAGTGGCAATGTAGCCACTGTTATAGCCACTAGGGTTGGCAGGCATCCTTGCACAAAGCTGGGATAGTTGAGGTCTGACTAGCGTCGCTATGAGAGAATGCTGATTCTGATTTCCTGAGATTAGCACGTGGTGGGTTGTTCGAAACACCTCTGATATCCTCACTAGTTGTCTACTGCTAACAGTCCTGGCACTATTAGCTGGTTGCTCAAAAGGATCCTCCACCTACATAGCCATAAAAGTGATACCATTAGCTGCATTTTAGTGCCACACAGAGAAAAGTGATACCATTAGCTCCACTCTGAAAATAGAAAGATGCGTTTTAGTGCCACAGAGAGAGAGAGAGAGAGAGAGAGAGAGAGAGAGTACAAATAGTGCATAAGTTTTGGGCAGCCATCTCATATTGCTATCGATAGGTTCCCATTGTCCAGTATATAGGCAGATTCCTTGTTCTAATGCCCTCAAACTAATGTCTGAAAACTGCAACAACAAAAAAAAAGTATCTATTATTCTTGTTAAAATTCCTAAACAATCAACTTAATTTTTCACAGCAAATGGAAAGTCAGAATCCATTTTAATCAACATGCGTATGGGGAAAAAAGCCAGTGTGTTTAATATAGAATCTGAGTGGCCACTAATTCAGGAGGAACACAGTGAAAGAAAATACAGAAACATACCAATAAATATAATCAAAGTGCTGATAGCATATATTTTGATTTACTTGATGAGACAGAACTAGGAATTGACGACTTACTTTGGCAAGGAAAGAAATGAAAAGCTCAGACAACGAACTTTGATTTATCTTTCTCGACTTATCTGATCTAAACTTTGTTATATTCTCAGCGCACACTTCTTCAACATGTCTCTCTGCAACAGCCCTCACACCTGCACCGATCATATTAGACAAAACTAGAAACCAAAGCCTCTAGATACTATGATTCTTTGACAACCGAAGACAAATTATCAGTGATTCTATCCTGCATTTTCTTTTAACTTCTTGTGTACTGTCTAGATTACCGCAAGGGAGGCAGCCTCGATAGTTCTCTCTTATTAGCCTACACTTTTATCGAGAGTAAAACTAGGTGCAGGCAACTAGGTTCGGTATTTACATTTTTGTCTCCATCAAAGCGACTAAATCCTATTAATCAGGACTTAATTGAGAAATAGGTTAAATATGAAATCAAGGGGTAAGGCTAGGGCATCTATTCCATCAGAAGAGTCATATTAGTGTATTCCTACATCTTCGATTAGTAACATTCCTTTGAGATGTCACTCTCTACTTTCATTTTACTTTGAGTAAATGTATTAGTCTGGTATAGCAATTGTCTTCTTCCACATTCCTTTAAATATGCAAGAAAAGTACTTCAACTTGTTCTTTAATCGCTACGACGAGTAGTCAAGACAGAAAGAAACCTGTTACTAAAAATTCAGTTTTGAAGAACGAGTAGTCAAGACTCAAGCACATCTGAGGCACAGCCGCATAGCTTTTTTGCCACAAGAGCTGGTGCATATTGGCACAGCCCTGCTTTCCACATATGGGCCAGAAACCACTTCGACAATACAATATTTAAGAAGCTCTCTTTGGATTTTGCTCGTGGAAAAGCCCTACTGTAAATTCAGCTAGAACAAACACCTACTTAGAAAACCTTCAAACAGACAGTAAAAGCCCCTCTAATTATCTGAAGTACCACCAATCAATAGCCCTCAAACCATGTTACTTGACAATCTACTTCTCGTATGCTCTAAAGTGCAGGACTCCCACAGGTATCGTGTCACCTCTTCTCTCCGTGCAACAGCTAGGATTACCTTCCTTAAAGTTTATGATCTTGTATAAACAGCGTATCTGCCCTCTGCCTTCACCACCTTCAAGTCACGACAACCAAATTTCTTGAACTACAATGAAGATAAAATACCAGCTTTGTGTGATTGTATGCAATGATCTACGATACATCAAGAATGACAGCTGACCTACAGCACCAGTGCGTATCCTTAAATAATTGTCAGCAAAGACATCCATAAAATTGCATGGTCAAATCATAATCCACTTCCGTATCTCCTGATACTTGAGCCTACAAAAGGGGAACGAGCAAAAGGTTTCCCTAGGTATCATTTTTCTAAGAATATTTCATTTTTCAAGCTATACAAACTTATGCAGAGTAAAACCCTGCTTGTAAAACCCTACTTATGCAGAGTAAAACTCAAGCTATAAAAACTTATGTGGAGTTGAAGCCTCAAGAATGTACTTCCACTAGTATTAGACCACACACACACACAGCAGGGCTCTACCAAATCTTGGAAGACACAGCAATATTTTCGTAAAGGGCTAATGTGATCCTAATCCCTAATGTAGTGGCAATAAAATGAATCATTCTTTGGGCACTTTGCCGCCTCGACTTTATTTTCTTTCATTCACAGATCCGCAACTCGACCACTAAAACAACATTGAACTATAATGCGCCGAAATATCTAATGTTGCCCATATCTTTTATCAGTTGGGAAGACTACAATGAAAACAGAAATAAAAACAAAGGAAGAGATACAAAAGTACCTGTAAGGTCATCAACCATATTTCCTGGATAGATTTCTTTCATCGGAGGTAAGAGTGCAGGTACACATGTCTGCAAGGGGAAAAAAGAGAGGATAGAACCACAACGAAGAGAAGGTGGAAGAAACACAAAAGAAGCATTAAGATAATAAATGTAGGACTAAGGAATATGTTATAGTTCCAGAAGACTGCAAAAAGAAGGCACACTAAAATAACACCGTATGATCACCTTAAACAGGCTATACAATTCGATGAGCCAGTTCACTGTATTCTCTTCTTTATAGTTTTATGGTTGTACAGTTAGTTAATGGAAGGAGTCCCCTTCTTTTATATCAGAATGCTAACAGTAGATGAAGCATTAAAGAGGATTCCTAACTCTTTACATTAAATTCAACAACGGCCATAAGAAGTGCATTGAGAATAATTATAGGAAGAAATCGGAATCCACAACAACACAACTAATTTAAAGGCAAATCACCTGAAAATGGAAGATAATAAGCAAGCTCAGACAGTATGAATTCAAAGTTCCTGACTTTGAGTCATTGATACCATGTGCCTTGGCCCATTCCTTGACCTACATACAAGAATCAATTCATCAGATTGTAGCATAGTTTCCTACAACTTCGTCAATTGCTTTGCAGTAAGAACATGCCAGTAAAACCATATTGCGGAAACGTCCATCAATCTCATTGATCCAAAACAATAATTTGGACTTCATTTGGCCGCTCAGATTGTTGATTGAGAGATCACAAGAGATGTTAAGGTAGTTGCTCTGAAACTTTAGAATGGGAACTCTTGCATTGGCGACAAATTGCAAATTATGCCATCCACCTGCAAATCAATCTTATTGTTGAATAACAGCACTTCAATAAAAGAACAACAAACAAAAATAACATGCCATAAAATGATAAAATTAGAGTACAAAATCGTTTAGGTAGTTTTATGGAACACAAACAGTTTTTCGGAATAATAAGTAACTGTATATAGAAGAGCATCAAAGGATATGCAACCCGTGTACAAGACTGAGATTCAGTTACCCATGACAAAAGCCCTACCAACAATGGGCTAGGCTAATCAAAAGGTAACAAGCTGAAAAAAATACTACCACAAAATCAACTCCGAAGACAATCAACAAGTTAGGATCAAGCTCCAAAAGTAATATGCCACTTTGCAATGTATTAGAAGATGATTGGTTGTCTCCATGTCACTCTTTCAAAAGCAACACCAATTCACAATAAATCAGCACCTTCAAATTACATTGTCAATCGTCATGATCTTCTCATGAGCAGCATCCCACACAGAAGAAGCGAATTTAGAAGGAGCCCACAACGTCCATATTCCTTCCCTCGCAAATTGCCTCCACTAATAACCTCATACGCTCCAACTTGTTGATGTTTCCTTTAATTCGAACTTAAAAGGTGACACTTGAATCCGGGACATGAATTTCACATTGGTTGGTAAAGGAAATGCCAACCCACACAATAATCGGCTAAGATTTTCCATTGAAAGCGAAAGATTTATGCATCCTGATTAATACCTCAAACGAGGTGCAATAACAAATGCTTTGTTCTCTTTACAATTTAAAAAGAATTTTTCAAAAAATACCTACTAGATTCCCCCTAGATTCCTCCTACTTCTAACATTTCTCTCTCTATCTCTCTCCACTTATTAACCCTACTATTTTTCAAAACAATTTTCAAATATCAATCCAAACAAAGCAAAAATATTCACGGTTGCAAAGGACTATATGAAGCATGTGGACAGGTAACGGTACAAAATGGATATGGATAAGTCAATATGGCAAGACCTAAAAAAAGTAGGATAGGGGTAGGGATGGAAATTTTGTGTAAAATTTTCAGTATTTTGGAGCCAAGCATTATGTAATAATCAGAAATCAAATGCAAAAATTAGTTACGCAACTAGTGGATTACAATACCTTAACGCCAAAGTACACTAAAAACCAAATTTCAAACTCATTATACTAAGCATTGGAAAATTAACATCACGCAAACTTCATTTGCACAAAAGAAAGTACCATTTCGGGTGGCTACAAAAAGGTATGTATATTTTGTACCTTGGAGGCATGGCAAATACTACGAACTTAGATTGAGAAATGCTAGAGATACTGATTATTCAATTAGACTATTAGAGATGACAACGAGATTACTCTGGTTGAGTTACTGCCAGGGCCATTTTTGACTACAAAAAACACTCAGATTTGGTATGTCTTGTAAGGTTCAAGCTCAGTTGGTAATGGTGGCCCAATCCTCAACCTAGCCTGGTCAAAACTTGCCTACCATGAGTATGTATGTATGTATATGTGTGTGTGTGTGTGTGGGGGGGGGGGGGGGGGTTCCACTAACACAACACATAAAATGACACTTATAACATTGGGGCCCCATGCTAATAATCAGAGCCATTCAGTTTGTTTAAAACATATTTTTTAAAGTTCCTGTAAAAAAAAAACAACGCATTTGGATATTGGTAAGGACTTGATTGGTTATAGACACATATATTCAATCTAGCCTAGCAAGCACTATGAATTCATATGTATGCACGTTTGTATATATATGTAGTTAGTTTTGTTCAATCCTCGTAAGGAGGGTTTCAAGCTCACCATTTTCCTTTTCAGGTTGGCTCTAGGCCATGAACCCAAGCGGCCCATATCCAGGCCTAGTGTAGGCCAGCAAGGGCATATGCTGCAACTCTGATCATCACACAAATTTGGTTGCGTTGTTACAAACTGAAGTCTTCAGCCAAATAAAGCAAAAGACTGTTATGGTACCATCACAAAGTGTCAGTCGACAATGGCATACATCCAGGGTCAAGCGCTCAAGGGGAGAAATAACTCGTACAAAACACCAACTTTGGTGGTGGTATTCATACAGTTTATGGACTATAAACCTGAATTCAAAGATCTACCAAATTCTAACTTAGAATCCTTAAACAAGTCTGGATAACAGTCCAAACCTTTTTCAAACCTGATTTACTACATTCTAGTCCTCGTAAGTGGTCTGCGATGTATTATTTTCTTTTTCTGCGAGGTACTCCACGTTTTCTTCACATTTGGTTCTAGTGTCCAGCCCTCCTACCTTTTTATTAATTAATGCTCCTTTGCATTATATAATTTCATGCTGCTTTCAGGAATCAGGAACAGCTCATCACTCTTACCAACAAATCAACTTTAAAAGTTTGATTCAAATTCTTACAGAGGAACAAAAAACTGAAGCAAGAATGAAGACTAGCTAAACAAAGATCACCATGCAATGGTTAAGTAGAATGCACAAAATGATTGAATGCATACAAAGACTTTGTAATGTACAAAAGAGTAATAAACCAAATTAATAGAGCAAATACCTCTCTTCCTTAAAGCTTTTAGTAAATCTTTAAGTAAAGTCTGCTTGTGCTTTTTTCCGGCAGATGGAATATATGAACCATTGGCCAACTCTATTGATATATCCAGATCTCCCCAACGAGTGAAGAGATTAGAGACAAATGATCCATATGGCTCTACAGTTGCACCTGTTTCCACCAGTAATTGAAGAATCAACATTGTTAACCACTATTGTATAACCAATGCATACAATTTTTTTTATGTAATGCGCTCAACGTTCAACGAAATAGATATAAAATACTAAGATAAAACACAAATAAGCTGCAGTTCAAGTAGAAGAAAGAAAACAGTGCGATGTTTATAGGATACAAAATTAGATCCCAGAAGCAAGATTGTCAAAACAGGGTATGTATGTTGTATTTTTATTTTGTTTTCCTTTTATGTATCGTACCGGGATACCGGATACGTATCGAGTATCTTAAGATACGTTAACCACTGTAAAATACAAAATGAGTTTGGAAAAATAGTAATACCCACTGTAAAATACAAAATGTATAGCATATATGGAATTAAAACTTCCGATGATACAAAGTTTCACTCTTCAACTATATAACGTGTTCTATCGTGTACTGCATCATGGATCGTGCAAAAATAACACATGCGATATATTAGAGATACGCTTAGATATACATAGTAGTTTTCTTTCTAAGCAAACTGAATCGTTCGATATGTAACCATATCATCTGCATATTATAGTATTTTATAAACATGTGATACGTATATAGATACATATCAATTTTACCTCTACACGTATTGAATTGTATGATACATACCATATTGTATGGATATTGCACGTTTTATTTAAACATGAGATACATTTATAGATACCTATTCATTCAACCTCTAATTTTATTGAATCATAGAATTAGCATTGTGTATCGTATTCTTTTGACAACCCTACCTAGAAGTCATACCAAATTTTGAAAGAAGGGTCTTCTACTAAATTATTACGTCAAAATATTCTGCCAATTTCATTCTTTAACTAATTGAGGAAGAACTTGCAAATTGACAAAACCCAACGGTCGAATTTTCCTTCTCCAAGGAAAACATTCTGATCTCCTATCAAAAAAATTCACAATTCTCCTTTTGGAGCTTCAACTCTTGCATAGAGTTCTTGCTTTGAAAATTCAAAAGTTGGAGAAGGTTTTTTAATAATGAATTGGTATTCAACATCATTCCGTTCAACATTCCTTACTCTATCAAAGCGCCAGATTTCTAAATTCTCATAGGGTCCTTCCGGAATTCCTTCCAGAGCCTCTTGAATAATTTTTATAGTGTCATTTCACCGATTCATACTAAATAACGAGCTAATGAATCCCCCTCTTTTTGCCATTTGAGTTTCAATGTTTCATTAGAACCAAAAAAACAAAAGAATTGCAAAGGTTATTTTTTTGGGTCTTCTAGGTGCTAAAATTAAAAAGTTTCTGCAGTATTCTTCTTCTGGTATCTCACATGAGTTTGAAACCCATAGTAGCATGCTGAGTCTATGCAACAAGCTCCGAAGGATTAATTGATGGTGGAAATGTGCAAATGTGAACTGCTAAAAAGCTACAAGACGTATTGAAATAATTCTCCAAGTGGATGTTACTACCCTGCCTTTGAAAGTGTCTCCAAGCAAGTGCGCTTGCATTATTAGCTTCTGTTCATTTGACTTGTTGACAGCATCTCCAATAACATAAAGTTGAGTTGCCATCTCCAACTGTAGGTTGTGTGGTTGTTTTGTGTGGTCCAAAGCAAAGGAAAGACTAAACATTAGGCTTATCCCACAGAGTACATGATGAAAAAGCCTGAATAGAACGAGGTCTACAGCAAAGATTTGAGTGGGACCTCCTAGACAAAGTGGAAATGAAATAGTTGAGATGCATTGGACATACTAGCCAATAGTTGGATGACAACATTTCTCGTCAAGCCTAAATAAGACATGTGCCTATCTTCCAAAGTTTAAAGTCATACAATAAAAGGCTACAGGGTGTGCGAGAGGCTTTTGCTTTAATAAATGCTCTATTTACTGACAAGCTCATCAATTCGAGATTTATAACAAGGTTAATTCATCAGAAAACATTTTACCGAGGTTCAATCAAGCACTCTAATAAACATAACAAAAATACACCATACGATGACAAGATAAAAAGCAATTAGCTCATTTCATGAGAAAAGAAAATAGAGAATCCAACCAAAATAACAAGAAGTTTTCACTGTTTTCTTGGTTAATTTTCCATTGAAAAGCTTTTCTGTAAATATTTTACATGGGAGATAAACTACTTTGCTCAACAATTATTTTTTCTTAGAAAGATGCTGACAATTCTGTCAAATCCTACTCCACATGTAATGCATGGATCTCTTCCTACTTGAGGAGGCATTTAGTGGTCTACTTCCAAAGACTACAAACGTACGTCAAATAGTGAATGCAAGTTTCAGTGTTTATCACTTCAGTTTATAATATCTTAGCATTCAGCAGAAAATTCATCTGTCACATAGCATTGTAACTCGAGACTTAAATATTTCTAAACAACATAAGCATCAAAGAGAGAACAATTCAGTGTCAGCTGAAGTGAAGTAACAAAGACCACACCGTCTGTAACTATTCATACAAGCCAATGTAGAAATATGGTCACCAAGCACTTTTATGAAACAAAGCACTAAGAAAGACATGTTTTCGTTTTTTACCATTCCATTGATGTTTGTGCATTGCCAATGACAAAGGAGCCGACATTTTGTTTCACAAAAATTTATACATGTCTAGCTCGTTATTTTTAAGTTTTTCACGGTCACATTTTCTGAAATAACTATGTCCTGGTTCTCGGACTTGAATGCTTCAGGAAACAGAAGGGAACAGTTTCACTCCTATTGAGTATCCGAAAAAGTCAACTTCCCATTGCATGTTGCATCGAATCAAAGATTGCATAAGACATTGTGCATTTGAGATTTAGTACACACAAATGGAGTGCAAGAATCAAAGGCCGATATAATTCAGCATTAAGTACCTCTAAGACTTTCCACCGATTGGACAACAGCTCGTAGCTCGTCAATGATTTGAAATCGTGGCGACCAGTCCTCTCTCAAGGGTGAGATCACACGAAGAATATCCCTAATGGTGGGCTCCAACATGCCATAGGAACTCATTTTGAGCAATTAATAACACTGTTGCTAGCTGATGCAATTGAACATTCAAAAGTTGATGAGTTAGAATGGCTATCCACAGTAATACCATAGCAAATGCTAGGGACAATACGGGTTCCGAGAAACAAATTCAATTGAATAATTAGTACAGCCAAAGTCAATGAGGGTACTACGTTGAAGAAATCGAAACCTCAAGCTCGAGCCCGAGGAGGCAGAAGCCCTTTTGAAAGAAGCTATTCAGGAACAGCTCCGTCTCCAGAAGGTCAGATCAGCAAAATCGCCTCTTTACTTTGGCACTAGACGTTCCCCAAATGGGTAGATGAATTAGAGATAGACGAACGGGAATGAGATATATGCACAATGGAAGCAGTGAAACCCTACCTGTACAACTGGACTACCTGTTCTGGGAAATTGAATATGAGGGGAAATGCATTTTGGGATGATCTACCATGCAAAGCCTCATGAACCCTAGGCAATAGAAACCACAACCCGAAAGTTAGAAGGAATCATTATAAAGACACGCCAATGGTTAAATGGCATCCAAGACACAACAAAAGGAGAAGGTAAAGTTACTCAATCAGATTTCAAATTAATATATGTATTGCTAAAAAAATCTGTAATGAAAGTTAATGAGTTGGCAAACATGCTAAGTTCAGTTGTGTTGCCATAAACAAGAAACCAAACCTGCACCTGGAATCATGCTAGCAAGTGTTTCCATTACACTACCCCTTGAAAAGCTCCAAAATCAATTTAACTTGATATAAAAACTTCTATAGCGTTACGATGTATGGCACGCACATGTTAAAGTACCAGCACGAGCATGTGCACGGAGACGGCATGAGTACTATTCGGGTACAGCAAGAGCACGGCTGCATTGATTATTGTTTCTATTTATGTATAAATGAGATCGACTCAAATTTAATGGCGTAATAATGATATTTTTTCTCCTTACAATCAATTGAATAACTTGGATAATTTTGAATGATTGTTTTTATTATTTCTTTATCATCAAGGCAGATGATATTACTAAATAGCGGATCCAAAAAAAATTACACTCAATAATTCTCAAATTTGGACATAAATGGTGAATCTAATAAGTCAGGAAATCAAATGATCATGAATAAGGAGCAATGTATTGTATTACATTTATTTATTTTGTAATCTTTTCAAGTTCTAAAATTTAAAGAAATAAAAATGATTGATAGTTGAGAAGGAGTCAACTTAGATGGGATCAGGGTTTTAAATAAAGGCTATTAAGTATCGTATCATTCGTTATGGAATAGAATTTTCGACCTCCAAATATTGTCTGCTATCAGCTGTTATATGGCCTTATCACTGATAACGTTGCATATTTCTGACGCCACGATTTAAAACCTTGTTGGGATGTACTCAAACTACATTGGAGCAACCGTGCAAAGTCCTACTTATTTCTTTCATTGTATTGCAATGTAACTCCTTCAAATCTTTTTGTTTCAACTAGGAAAACACATATTTTGGGCTTAACAAGACCAAATTAGCCACAAACACAGTGCGACCAGGGCAGGGAATAGGCAAGCACGAGCATGGCATGGATTGGGCATGCCACAACACGTTTAATAAATGGACTGTATTAGACATTACAGGAAGCATGGAACAAAAATAAACAAGTTGGGCCAGGATAGCATAGCCTGTCTGACACCTCTAATCTAATTATCACAATATCTCTGCATATTTAAGAACTAAATACGCTCTGCTCCGAGTTGCCACTCCCTACAAAGAACCTAAATAGTTTCCTCTTTGGAGTAAGGTGACTAAAACTCTAATCTGCAGAATTTAGCAAACCCCTTGCCCTACTTAAACGACTAAATCAACTTAGTATCATATACAATGTAGTACCGATACTGACACGTATGCAACACTAATTACAGGAATAAAAATTGAAAATGTTTTTCTAATTAGAAATATGCAACACCACTTATACATTAATTATATTCATCATTATATCATTCACCAAAGGATTTCAACGAAAAGCATTTCATCATTTGTGCGTAATCTAACTAATCAATAAACCACCATCAATCATTCATGCAAAAACTACGACTTCCCTAAGTGTTAATTAGATCCTACAACTTCGTTTGTCCCCCGAATTGTTTTCTGAATGTCCAGAGAATTTTATAGAGCTACCCCGGAGTGTCCAAAAGAAAAAAAAGTTGAGAAAAAATAGGACACTTTGGATTTGAGCGTCGAACACGTGTCCGAAGAGTGTCGGTGTTGGACTCGTGACCTCCTATGAAGTGTCCATGCTACATAGATCATATACATTAGTTGTTTCGAGTAATTAGATAAAAATCAATCTACTATCAACTTCATTTTCAACTACTCAACATTCTCTACTAAATACCATGCCTACCGATATTGAGCATGCTAAACCTGGATGTGAGCTTTTCATGAGATGGTTGTTCATAACTTTCCGCTAGACCTAAATGCTACCTAAGCTCCATCTGCAGTAGAATAAGATGATGGCCAGCTTAAAAGACTTTTGATGAGATCAACAAAAAACAGTAAATCGTTAAACGATGATATTTTGGTAATTTTAGAGATCCTAATTGGGGGCAACATAGGTTGTTTAAGGTCTCACACTCAAAGAACATCATGAATCTAGTAGTTGCACGAATATCTTTTAAATAAATTAAACACATGTTAATTCATTGTATGTAGCCATCGTTCAGTTCAATAGATGCATTTACATCTAGATTTATTCACATATCTTACTAGATTTATTCATTGATTAGGTTCATTTCATTTTGACTACTAGGAATTAGAAGTCTTTTCCATGGATTATAAATTGGGATGTAATCTTTCATTTTATAAATAGAGTTGATTACAGAATTTGAATATCGAGGTTGTGTTTATAGTATTTGGGTTTGTGGTCCTTGCTGAAATCGCCTACCCTTCCTAGGGTGAAACGCTCTTTCTCTCACAAGTACTAATCTTACTTCTCCACCCCAAACCACCCCAATTCTAAATTGTAAGCAGCAATCCTCAAGTGCCCTAAAACCGTCCTACACCAAGTTCCTACATAATATCCACGGTGAGGTAAGGGTAACACCTTGAAGATTTAGAGACGAATTACATGTTTTCTGACAGGGTAAAGGCAACGTCAAAAGTTGAGAAAGTTGAGATCACTTTTTTCAAAAAACTCTTAATCAAAATCTGATAATAGCTATGACAGGTATGTAGCTCCAAAAACAATGACCCCAAACAAAGGGAAACGTTAGTGTTCGTTGTCGGCTTTGGGGCAAAACAACCACTATAGGTGATCGTAACAAGAATAGGCTGAATAGAGTTTAGTGAAGAAGACTCTAGGAGTCCTACCTAGAACTCCTTAGGTGTTGCTTCCTCAAAAAAGCTACACAATGCAACAGAGAGCTATAAAAGCTAGCACAAAGAAGCGCACACACCATAACTGCTAAAGTCGTAAATTTGCAGCATTCGAATTATAATGCACACCAAAAAATTTATGTATGCATTAAGCCTTTACTGTGTTTTTTTTTCAAATCCGAAGAATGCCTTCAAGAGCATGACATGCACAATGCATGCAGTTTCAAAACAATTCTCTCACTTAATTTTATAGAGCATCACATTCGTAATTTCAAGTTTTCAACATCACACTTCGCCTCTAACCATCAACATCAGTAGCCTCCAATTATCGGTCTTTTCTAAATTTGTTAATAGAATGTAAATTTTCTTAAAATATCCTTTTCTTGTTCTGTTGTCTCCATATTCGATAAGAATTTATGACTTAAAAGAAACAAGTTACACGACGCGGCTCAAACAAAATCCCAGGAGCAGTCAAATCCCAGCCTGACCGAGCAACTATACAGATCAGACCCCGGAGAGCAGCTTTTGCTAAAACTCTACTCCCCCACTACTATCCATATCATGATATATCATATTTGTTAATGGACTGTTTAATAATTTAAATTACGAACAAAAAAAATTACGATCTTCAAGCTGCCTATCTTAAGGCTGCCTCTGATTCTTGGTCTACGTATGACAGGAATTCCTGTAATCCTTAGGGAAAATGAACCTTTTTCCGTATTAGAAAGAACTTATGGTGCTATTGTGTGGGTTTCCCAGCTGCTGCTTCTTGATTATTACCTGATCTATGACCAACCTTTCCCTTTTTTACCTGGAAGTGGGAAAATGCCTCTTTATTTGAGAGAATCTCACTTTAACTAAAGATTGTCAAGCCTCTTGTAACTCATCATTGCGCTCGCGTTCCTTAGCCACAAGAGGGAGGTTGATAGTGAGCACTGGGCACTCTTTACTTCATGTTGTTGTTGTTTGCAATTGAAAAAACAGAAAGAGGTCAAAATGAAAATGGGAAAAATGCAAATATGAATCCATGACGCACAAAATTAGGTGTTAAGCCCATTGCCTTTGAACGGATCGGGGATGCATCATTTACAACACTTTCAATAAACTCTTGCATCGAAAAAGTCTTAAAGATAAACAAATTTCAAAAAAAAAAAGAAGAAGAAGAAGAAGAAGTCGACAACAGTACCATTGATGATCGATTCAAGAGGGGCTTCAAAATCAAACTCCAAGAAGATTAGCTTCCAGTGGTAACTGAACTAGCATGCATAACCGATTTTCTAGGGTTTGATTGCTGAGTTGAGAATCGTAGGATAATCGAAGAAGTTCATCACATCGTGCATTCTCTTTCGGCCATCTTTTCAAATGCGGATAGGATAGTGCGGCGGCTTTGCTTCGGAGGGAGGGTTTTCTTTCTACGACTCTGTATATATAAATATAAATACACGTACATCAATGGGTGTATCTATAGGAGAGCTACATACTCTGAACCTACTTCTGTGAACAGATTAGTAAGAAGTGAAGTACGAAAGGCGGGAAAGAAGGTCAAATAACAGCCGCGCCTCGTCGGGTATTTACGAGGGATTTGATGGCGCACGGTATGGTTGGGAATGACGGTAGACTGCGTTGTCTTTGTATTTGTCGGCTGTCTGTGGGAGACGGTAGACTGTGGTGTTGGGAATGACGAGGGTACTTTTGACAATTCATAATCGACACATGGGGATGGGGTGCTTTGAGGTCCTCCCCATACTCTGCCCTTCCCAAATTTTTTGGCCTTGTTTCAGATTCTCATTATCTTTAATCTTTCATCTCATAAGCGACCATGTCTCTAATGGCAATTGGATATGATGCTCCCAAGTCCCAATTGTTCCTAACCATTGAATTAAATTAGTTCATCTCAATTATTGATTGTCAAAACATATCAATAACAAATATAGTGAGATTGATTGAAAATCATTTAAAGTACATAGATTGTATACAAAATCATATTCACCATCTATTTTGCATAACAAAATACAATAAGTTCATCCATGTATTCATGTCAAGCGAAATCAATCAATCAATACATATACTATGCAAATGTGTTTGTGTCTCTCAAGACTTCAAATCCATATTCCTAATTTTTTAGATTTTTCTCGTAATTTTTTAAGATTTGGAGAGAGAGAGAGAGAGAGAGAGAGAGAGAGAGAGAGAGAGAGAGAAAAGGGGGAGAGAGATTTTTTAGAGGAATTGAGAAAAAATTAAAATTTGTTCGGTGACATTCTTATGTTGTGGCTCAACTTATTTCTACACCAAACATTTGTGTGATTTCCACTACAATGTGTTGAGTCCGGCCGTATAGTTTTTTGGTCCCGTGCATCAAATGGGTACAACGTGGTAAATACAGGAGGAGGGCATGCAAGCCGGGAAGGTTGAAGACACTTCTCACCCATAGCTTTAGCCACCTTCATTAGACTTCCTCGGACACCAGCTGAAGGACTAGGATAGATCAAACTTCATAGCACGAAAATCCGAGAAAATCGGTCCACAGTCCCGCAGAGGACTGCCTTCCGAAACACACAAGAGGATACCTTGCTTGTTGTCACCTTTGAGCACTGGCGACGCCGTAGCTATGCCAGTGGGGTCGGCCAACCCCATGGCAAGAAATTAGTATGCTACTACTAGTATACTATAGAAATCGGTTGGCTAGTATATGAGCCCATTAACAATTGATATGACCCCACCCTAGCGATTAATTCAGTGTATGCACGCATCTCGACTAATTCTTGAGAATTCAATCCCATCTTCCACTAAAACGGGGTCCAATTAAAGTCAAAACAATACCTCATCTAGTCAAACCTATAAGAGTTGATAGTGCCCCATTAAAGCTAGCACATTGCCCGGAGAGTCTAATCCGTTGATATCACTTGAGAGGTTTCTAACGTGAGGCCTCAGGAGGAATCAATACACAAGAAATTTTTATGGCCTTGAAATTGTTTGAGAGATAATTAATTTAGAGCGTGATATTTTGAAAAACTTTAAAGTTGAATTGGCCAATAATTGACAATATTAGACATTGGATTCAAACTTGAAAATTTTTTTGACCCCATGAATTAATATTCTTGGAGTCGCCACTGCCTTTGAGTTTTTTTTTTTTTGAATGAGTCAATTTCATTCAAATCCGAAGGTGAAGATTATATCGCAAAATACAGGAGTGCACCAAACTACCTAATCCGGAACCCTAGGACACCCTGCAAAAGCAAATCAACACTAGGTGCCGATATGAGAATTCTGTCCGGGACAAGTCAATACAGAAAGATCTCAAAAGAAATCCCAGCACAAACCATTACACAATAAAGAGCAGATGTAATCGAAAACAACAAACAGAAAACAAGCGTAAAGAAAGAAATAGCCCTCATGGACAGACCACACCGGCCAACTGAAACAGAGACCATTCCAGTAAAGGAGAAACTCCGGAGAGACTCCATGGCAAGCCTCCGCTATCACTCAAAGCTCTGGGCGCGAGAACCGAGACAAATGTCGGAAAGCTACTCTGACAGGCCCAAGCGACCACAACAGCTGAAGACCAGACCCTCCATCACACCCGATCTGTCATTGACGGCCCAGAACAACCAAACCAGTGCTGTTACGAAGACCCCCAACACCTGTAACACAGCTGCCGCTGCCAGAAAACGCCACAACACCACTGAACCAGCCGCCGACCACAAAACCTTACTAACTTTATTTCGCCCACCACCCAAACCGCCGGACTTGCGGAAATCCAGACCAGCACAGGCCGAATCTGGGGGGACCCAGATCAGAAAACACCCGGACTGAAACAGCCGGTAAACGGAAGAAGACCACTGCCTTTGAGTTCAATGCTTCATAACTAGAACGCAAGTAAACCAACTTACCAAAGCTTCAGCTTGAAAAATTGAAGAGCCGTAACAGAACTAGGAAAGGCCATCCTCTAATCACGCACCGTGGCTGCTTTCGAATCCCCCACTCCCATAGAAGCATCACAATTAAGCTTAAAAGAGCCCCTTCTATGATAAACCCATTGCGACGTGCTTTGCAAGAAGTACTCGACAAATCGGATGCTTTGTAATGGAATTCCCCAATGCTTATTCTGTTTTTCTTGCTTACTTCATCGTCCATGAATTGGCCATTTAAAATTTGTTCATCGAGAGAAAAATTTGCAACTGGGATAGATTGAATACTTCCCGCATGTTTTAACTTAAGCCAATCGGATTATATTTAGCTGATTCTTAATTTCTATTGCCATAAAAAATGCTTTTGTTAGCAATTGGGAAGCACTATGGATGTCGGTTCTTATGTGTTTGAACAGAGTTATCTTTATGTCCAGAGACTAGTCGTTTCTCAATTCTTTTATGCGATAGTATTCCTTCTGATTAAATTGCAGCAGTTATTCCTCCACCAGGATCTTGAGTGCAGAGAAAGGTTAATGACATTTTAAGAGGGAAGATACCTGTGATCGGAAGTAGAAGGCTGTGATTTTCTGCCTTGCATTGAAAGGGAAAGTGTTCTATGCTTCTACGCCCTTGTTACTGTTTCCCCCGTCAATCTATACTTCTCTTTTCTCACGATGAATATTACGTGCTTACTCTCTATTTTGCTGACGTTCACGCATGCGTATTATGACTCAACTCATGCCCAAATTAAACCCAATGTCATACAAAAAGTTGTAACCGACCTGGACTGGAACCTTATTTTTCCCAGCTCATATTGAACTTGTCTATCCTAACGGGGGTATTTTATCTTATACTCCGTACTTATCTTAGGGTGAGCTCAGGGTTGGTCCAAGAGTTTTTAGTGCTCAATGTCTAATAAAAAAAAAGTGTGCAAAGAGTTAAATATTTGACAAAGACTGGGTTATGGGATGATGGGTTGGGCTAACTTATTACCTCCAATTGGACATTTTTTTCCATTCTATTGGGTTTTTCAAAAAAAAAAGTTCTACTCAAATCCAAGTAATAAAAATGTTGGAGTGCTCTAAATTGAGAAATTGACGGGCCGGTCCAAAACACCGGTACAAAATTCCAATAGCTCCTGCATGGTGCCAAAAAGCATCGATAAGGATTTCAATATTTTTCTGAACGATAAAACCCATGAATTCACGCCAAAGGAAGCCGAACTCGATGAAGACAAGGCTGAAATGGCTTTCCAGAGGGACCGCTGCTGCTCCGCGACTCAGGTCCCTCCGATCGGGCCTGGGCGAGGACGGGCGGTGGGTCAACGTGTTGATGAGGATTTAGGAGTGGACGGAGATCGTGGCTGATTCGAGGTGGAAGACCTTCATCCGGCGGTACAACCAAAGAAACAAGAGCGGCGACGGCGGCAGAGTTGTCAGGCACGGGAAGTTCCAATCCGATCCCCTCAGTTACACGCTCAACTTCGACGAGGGGGAGAACAACGGGGACCTGGACGAGGAGGAGAACGTGATCCGGGGGAATTTGTTGATGCCATACGCGGCAATCCCTCCGGCGTCGATTTGACCTCGGCAAGGACTCGCCCATGTACGCCTAGGCCTAGCGATAGAAAAAATATTTAAAAACTTGTGAATAACCACTGCGAATTTGAGATTAACTAGATCTGAGATTCTGATGTAGTGAAATTTGTCACTGTGTGAAATTCTCATTGGTCTATAATAGTAAATTTGTTTAAGTTGCCAGAAAATTTGTCGGAAAAAGCATTACGAATTTGTTTAAGTCGTCAGAAAAAACACTGTGGCTTTTGTGAATAGTCGATGGAGGCTCGATCGCGCTGCCATGGCCGCCGCCAATGCTTCGATCAGCATGAAAGAGGCTCTGACGGCTCCTATTTCAGTTTCTTCATCTTTACCATGTTCTTCGTATTTTTCCCATAGTATAGTTTTAAACGGGGTAAATTTCACTGACCTCCCCTGAGGTTTCTGAATAAAAGAGAAATCTCCCCTGAGGTTTCTGAAATGTCACTGACCTCCCTTATTTTTGCTGACATTGTCAAGATTCCCCCTTCAGTTAATTTAACCTTAAAAGGCGTTAACTATTGTGACAAAATGACATATATACCCTCTTCTTGTATCTCCATTTGCCCTCTACTGAATAATTCTCCCCCTTTGCAGTGAAACCCTACGGAAATTGCCGATTTGGATGCCGGCATAAGCAAAGAATATAAGGGAGAGAAATAATTAAACCTTTCTTAGGATGGGTTTGGATTAAAAAGTCAAAAGTGACTTTTTTTTTTGTCTTTATTACAAAAATGCATTTATTAGTTTTACTTCACACTTTTGTAACTTATTGATTCGTCTCGACGAGAAGAATTGAAAAAGTAAAAAAAATGATCGGAAGTCTTAATTTTTCTTAAAAAGAAAAAAGTCAGAAAGAAAGTTTTTTGACTTTTTTTTTTTGTCTTTTTAAAGAAAATTATGAGTTGCAATAAAAAGTTTTTACTTTTTTTATTTCTTCTCGTCGAGACGAATCAATAAGTAACAAAAGTTTGACGCAAAACTAATAAATGTAAAAAATATTTGAATAGAGAAAAAAAAAAAGTTACTCCAACTTTTTGATCCAATTGTGCTCTTATTCTGTACTCGCAATTACTGCTTGAATAAAATAGACATACACACATTTTTGTATAATCGGGCGACTTATTCTATTTCAGCGAATGAAGTGAGCAGCATGCGAAAATTGGTAAAATAAGGGTAAAAATTGGGTGCGCTGTGGCAAAATTCGGTGCGGTGGTTTTGGGCAATTTTGACTATGAGGCATTAGGTGGTGATAAGGGTTTTTTTTTTTTTTGATCCACGGGTGGTGATAAGGTGATGGAAGAGATTTCTGGAGGTTTACAATTTAGGCTGGGTTAAAGGTTTTGAGAGTTCATTTAATGTATTGAATAAGAAAAATGGACAGATTTGCTCAATACAACAAGTTCATATTCTAGAATTTCTTATTTAAGACATTTTAGGTTTTTTTTTTTTTAAATAACTCAGGTGTTTGGGCTAGTTTAAGCGCACCTCGAATAATTCCGGGGGCCGAATCCCACCGCCCTTTTGCAGGGAGTCCAACTAAAGGCAGAACTGGGTGGTCCGAAAGTAGTTGATAGCATTTGAGAGATTTCAAACTTGAGACTCTACGAAGGAGCAATCTCCTAAGTCTCAAGTCTTGACTGTCAGGCTAACCCGTTGGGGTTTAAAAAAATATTTGAACAAAGACTCAAAAAAATCCAAAAGAATTATTATGCCAAACCACTCCTTAGTTTATTTTACGAAGTAACTCAAGAATTAGTTATTTTTCTTTTTTGAGCTTATTAATATAGTCATTATTATCGGTCGATGACCAAACGTAGTTGTTTCCAATCTAAATGATACCGTATAGTAGTACTAAAATAACATCGTAATTAAATCCTCCGATTCTCTGTATCTTAGGCTTAATTACAAGGTGTTTTGGTTGGATCATGCACTATTTAGTGTCACGCGTAATTTTCTTATTGGGTGGTATGTTTTAGGATGTAAACAACTGCGGCAAAATTAGAAACTCAATTGTAATATGGGTGGAAGAACACATGGTTTAGAAGAACAAGAGAGGTCAAAGGGCATTTTTGGCAGTTCAAAGCATATAATATGACATCATCAGCAACTTCTGTTAGCATATGTAACGGCTGGTAACAGAAGGGGGACTTTTGGTAATGTCAGCAAAAGTAAGGGAGGTCTCTGAGATTTCAGAAACCTCAGGGGAGGTTTCTGTTTGTGTCAGAAACCTCAGGAGAGGTCAGTGAAATTTACCCTTTTAAACGTTTGTTTATCAAGCGATTAAAAAAAAAAGAGTTTGTTATTACGCCACGTTTAGTAGCCTTTTTTACACACATGGATATGTGAATTTCACAGGAGGATGTGAATTTGTGAATTTACGGCCGTGGGTAGTGTTTTAAACAAATTCGCAGAGGGTATGTGAATTTGTGAATTTACAGCCGTGGGTGGTGTTTTAAACAAAATTTCACACTGCGAATTTTCAATCGCCGGCCAGAGGTGGTTGTCGGAAAAAGTCACCGGCCAGAGGTGGTTGCGCAATGGAGGTGGGAGGAGGCGGTTGCATTTAATAAAGGGTAAAAGGGTAATGTTCATGTAAGATTATGTAAATAAAAATTGAGTTCATCCTTAGTGGGAATTAAGTTTAGACTTTCTAAATCCACAGGTAATTTTGTTGCCCTAAAATTTAGAATTTTTGGAATGCTCAAGGCCCGGGCCTCTTGGGCTCCAGGCCTGGGGTTGGGCCG
This sequence comes from Rhododendron molle, assembly GCA_025413875.1. Taxonomy (NCBI): domain Eukaryota; kingdom Viridiplantae; phylum Streptophyta; class Magnoliopsida; order Ericales; family Ericaceae; genus Rhododendron; species Rhododendron molle. The sequence continues at coordinate 24,425,043 of CM046390.1, forward strand.
GCAGTGGGTGGGGTAACAATGATACTTTTGCCATCTAAATTAGATACTATATTCCAGTATAGATTGTCATATAGTATTGATGCATCTTCAGAGCCAGTCCTGAGTTAAAACTCGTGTTGCAGTCGTTTTGGGCCCCTACAAAATTTCAAATTTTAGCGGTCCTTCATAATTCTTAGAGCATCCACACTAAACTCGTTATTCTCATCTTTTCGCGAGGGTGGAGAGCAAAAACTCCAAAAAATGCCTGGCACTGGACTTGCTTCTCCCTCGCCAACATTTGAAAAGTGAACAGTTCCTCACGGTCTTTAACGTGCCACTGTTCGTATGTTAAAGAGTACTCCTTTCTTTTCCTTTTTTTTTGTTCCTACAGTAATGGCCACTGGGGTGTGATTGAAATATAAAAATCATAATTTTAATGGGATAGTTTTAATATAGAGAGTCTGATGGGGTAGACATTTTAAAAGTGAATAGCTAAAGTAATAAAATGACTTTTTGCTTTCTAATTTGGTTCAAAAATTTAAAAATACCGGTGCGAATGCTCTGACTCGTTATATAGTCTAACAAAATATTCCTATTTTCAAGTTTTGCCTTAAGACTCCCAAAAAGTCATGACCGGTTTTGTGCCTCCCTCTCGACTAAAAATGCACTACACCTGAACCTGTGGCCTGTGGAAATATCCGTATCCTTGATGGAGCCCCCATATATCTCCGTTTCCAATGAAATGGAAGTATCGCTCTACATTTATCCATCCACCACCCCAAGGTTCCAACAGTTATCACCTTCAAACTTATAATCATTTATTCAGTCTTTAGATACTACCGTAGTAAAATTGAGAGAGAGAGAGAGAGAGAGAGAGAGAGAGAGAGAGAGAGTTTTCTTCTTGATATTGATTGCTCCAAGGTGTCCCAGTCTTTAATTAATTGAAATTGGTTTCTCCAATTGCATGAGGAAGACAGTGCCCAAAAAAATCAAAATTTCATGATTGGAATTCATAATGCCATTTGATCAAATGGATAAGGTAATTCCGGAGAAATGCTAAGTGCAAAGAAAATGGACAAAGAAAAGACTCTTAAAGTGTACATGAATGGCCGTTCATGTACACTTTAAGGGTCTTTTCTTTGTCCCTAGGACAGCCCAAAAAATTGCCTCATTTTGTTGTACTTAATTGCCTCATTTGTTGTAACTAAATACCGGAAAATGAAAGTTTAAAATTTATTTATTGAAAAAATATTTTATATGAAAAATATTTTACATTGTAAAACATTTTACGTCGAAACAAATGGAGAGTTTCAGGACACTGCACACAACTATTTCTTAGGATCACTAATAACTACTGCAATTGCTCACTCCTCTATAAATAGATGTTTGGACAAATTTGCATATACCTCAATTAATTTTATAGCCATAAAATTAATGATTAAACAAATTTCAATTGTGATAAGTCTGAGAAAATCATAAACATACTTCAGCATTTCAATGTTGCCATTCGTGTGGCCTACAATTTGAGACAGCAATAGCATCCAATGATTCGAAAAGATGTACAGCTACGCGTTGTTGCTTGCAATCGACAAGGAATGTTGCTTTCAAACCCAATTATTTTCCAAAATGCTTTAAGTCATATTTTTTTTTTATTTTTTCGATTTCTCTCTTCGAGATAAATCAAGAATCCACAAAAGTTATGTGCAAAATTAACAAAAAAGAAAAAAAATTGAATAAGGACAAAACAAGAAAAAACTTTAAAAATCTTATTAGAAATTAACCTCATTTTCGTAGGTCTTCATGTGTGGTATCTATGACACCTCAGTATCTACCGCGCACGACGAAGAATAACTATCATCTAGATTTGTAAATTAAACAACTTGGGATAGATGTTGATTCCATTTACAATTGGATTGCTATCTAGAGGAATTCAATTTGTAACCCCTATATAATCCTCAACAGAAGGTATACATTGTACATCCTTGACAAAACCTAGCTTAAGAATGAAAATATACTTCAAGTAGCAGTAGAATTTAAGAAAAGGAAAATATGAAAGCAAGAGGAAGAAACTCTGTTGACAAGCCTATTGACCTCTTCTCAAATCCCACGACAACTACGCTTATATTATCCGTACTATGCCTGGCCAAAGCCAACTTAGTCAACAGAATCGACGCGTCCGAACAAGCCTTGTCGGAGCTCTCACCGGTGGCAATCACGTTGACTTCGCTCCCCGGAGATTGCGGCGGCGACAGCGGCTTCTGTGACCGCAAACACATCTTTGCGACGCCCCATGCGGTGTCGTTGGAGACCACGTCCCACAAGCCGTCGCTCGCCAGTATCAGGCACGCGTCCTCTGCCGTCCCATCTGTTACGGTTACCTCCGGTTCCGGTATTACAAACGGCTTCAAATAATTGTCTCCTGAAAATATGCAGAAACCATCATATATCAGACCAATTATTTTTAAAAGAAATCTGAAGTAGTATTTGTACTGAATGACTAAGGGCACGTTTCGGGTAAGCTAGAATTCGTACAACTTCTAGTAGTTATTTATAGCCAAATTGCTTACATTAAAAGTCACAGAAAATGTGTTGGGTTAATCAAAAAAAATGTATTGGATATTTTAGTTTAGTAAAAACAACTTTAACTTTTGATAAAAATAAATTAAAAAAAATTAATTTAGTACTGTATGAATAACTAAATTGAAGCAAATTAAAAAGTTACTGTCGTAGTGAAAAAATTTAGTGGAAACGTTGCCTAAGAAATGGATTGGGAGCATACCTATAGCCCTTGACATTGCTAAGACTCCAAGTACCCTTGCTCCATCCCAATATATAACTCGGCCGCCAGCGTTTTCGATCCGTTCAAGTTCATCCGGTCGATCGGGCTGCATGCAATTTATACATTTTAAGAAAAAAATCAGACCAATAAAAAATGACAAAAATAGCATCAAAACACAGAGAAGAAATAGGCGCATGATTTGACGCGCCAGAGAAGAGAAGCAGGGCCGGCCCTAAGTTGAAGCTCAGGGTGCGACCGCTTTAGGCCTCGGGATTTTATGCGAAACGGAGGGCCTCGAGGTCCATAGAGTACTGATATATATATAAGTTGTTCCATTATTTAACTAAAGGGCACTCTCAGCCAAGCGGTAAGTGCCATCCTATGGGGATAGGAGGTCCTTAGATCAAATCCCCAAAGGGGTATTGTTTTGCCACTACTTTCTTTTCCTTCTTATTTTCTTGTTTTATTTATCCTGTTATCTATAATGTACACTACTTGCATACCTCTTATATTTTGAACTACTTAAAGCTTTAGTAGTTGTAGATGTTGTTGTTGTTGTAGATGTTAGTCCAGACTAATATTTAAATTTTCTGCACACCACAAATATTTTGATAAGTTTGTTTGTAATTTATTTTCAAGTAACCGTTAGAGAAAACAAATTGTATAACCTATGCTTCGTTATGTTTGATTTATATTTTACTAATATCATAATTTTCTTACCTAAATTAGGAAGCTAAAATAGCATGTTTAATCCTTTATCTTATAGTAGGAAAAAAAAAAACCCTTTAATCTCATATTAGCACCTTTAGTGATTTTTTTTTGTTAAAATGAACTAGGCCCCATTTTAGAATTCACTTTAGATCTCTAAAAACTCAGAACCGGCCCTGAAGAGAAGACAAGCCGATCAAGATGAGGAACCTCCACGCACGATAGAAACAGGCGCACAATAGATCTAAGCTAACGAGCCCGCACCTTGTGATCGGACGAGAGAGGAATCGCGGCGCCGTTTCGACAAAGCACAGCGCGAGAGTCGCCGCAGTTGGAGACCACAATCTTATCCGGCGTCACGACGGCGACAGCCGCCGTCGATCCCACCGCGTCGCACTGCGGCGTCCGGGGCTCGCACCTGCAGTTGGATCTCGAAACCCCGTCACCTCCTCGTCCATACGCGAGAAACTCCATTCCATCGTTTCCTTCCACGAAGCTTCTTCACTTCCTTCCACCTCCTCTCTCACTATCTCGTGCAATCGTTCTCCGCATGTCATCGCCACCTGTAAAAATCAGACCATTAAAAGGTTAACAAAAGGTCCCATAGAGAAGATACATAAGAAAATTTTGCTTCGCGTAAACACTTTTGTTAGAACTTAAAGTCTAACAACTTTGATTTAGAAAATTACATGTGAGCAACCATGGCCGTCGTACACGCCGTAGAAATTCAGATCATCAGATTTCCGACGGTTTCGGCAAAACGAGGGGTGAATCGCCACCGCGTCTTCCATATCTCTCCTTCTTCCACAGACTGAGGTCATGCCAAACTTCGGGCAGTACTCCTGATCCTGAACCACCTCAATTGGCTCGATTTGCGAAATCGGCTTCGTTTCTAACTCTCCGTTCTCCGCCAATTGGCCTTTGCTCTTCACAGAAATGTCAACAGCGTTTTCGAACTCACGCGCTCGCACGCCCTCCTCTACCTTCTGCCGTTTCGTCCCGGTCTCCGGTGCCACGTCGGCGGCGAGCAACTTGAACGGGGGGATTTCCATCCGCCGCCGTCTCACGCCCCGCAAGCCCGGCTTAACCGGTGCCGGCGTCTCTGTCTCACCGACAATTCCGCAACACATCCCGGCCATTCATTACCAAAAATAATCTTGTCCACGACAAATCTGTTTCCTCCAATTAATGAAAACCCTTCGGGAATTCTATTGAGATGTCTTGGGAAGATTACGTGGAGGCAATTATAATGAGATGGTGTACCACTTAAAAAATAAAAAGTATTTTTTTTTAAAAAATAAGGTAATTTCAAACTCAAATATAATGAAAATAAAAAATATTTTTTCAATTATTTTGCACCGTTTAAAATATCTTAATCAGATCTATCAAACAAGATACATATTAGTAAAAAAATTATTTGCATAAACACATAATTTTTGAATTTAAAATTATTTTTTTTTTCAAAAAATACTTTTTGTGAGTAATCGGAACGACCCCTGAAGCTTCAGAGGGAGAGGGAGAGGACATCCCACATGAGGAGGAAAGAGGGTGGTGGGGGCCTTTTTACGGGCAGATGCCCGTCTCTGTCCCGGTCAATACTCGGACACATACACATAATAATGTAATTCCAAAGCAATTCGGGGGTGTTTCTCAAAAAAGAAAGGGGAATGATATTGGTACTCCAAAAATTGATGCAAGCATTTCAAAATCAATGTAATTCTAAAGCCGCCATTTTCCTTTATTTTTTGGAGTGTCAACATCATTTTCCAAAAAAAAACTTAAAAAAAAAATGTAATTTGAAACTCAAAAATTATGTGTTTATGCAAATAATTTTTCTACTAATATAGATCTTATTGGAGCTAACAGTGCAAAAAAATTAAAAAATTATTTTTTATTTTCATTATATTTGATCTTGAAATTACTTTATTTTAAAAAAAGAAGGTTTAAATAGAAAGCAGAACCTTATATCCATCCAAAATACACCAAAAAAAATTCACAGCTAATTATATGGGACTCATATTAAAATTTTGCACAAATAATCGGAATCATTCAATTTATTTAAATAGATTATTTTTAATAGTTTTTGGTAAAAAAAATTAGCTCATTCGAACATCAACAAGAGTTTAATCAATTCTTTTCCTGATATTACGAGAAGAAAAATTGTATGGATCGACCAAGCTCTTTCCAATATCCAAACGTGTTATACAGATTACTTTTGTAGAATTATTAAAATAATAATTCTAAAAAAATTGAATAGCTTTGACCGTGAATTCTGAAAAAGTTCTATGATAAAGGGAAAATTTTTCAGTGCCGAGCAGGTACTACGTGGTGTCCACTTGTGCATCCGAGCCATCCATTTCGTATTTAAACGACTCAAATTTAGAGAGAGAAAAAAGAGAGAAAAAGTGCTAGGATGGGAGAAGAGAAAGGATTTTAATCTGAGTCGTCCAAAAATGAATCGAACGGCTCAGACCAGCCAAACGAATACTACGTCGGCAATACCCGCTCGGCACTGAAAAACTCGTCATGATAAAGGGTGTATATTGTTGGAGTCATCCTCGTCACCGTTCGCCCTACCGGTTTGATTCTCTTTCTTCTTGTTGAAAAGTTTTTGAGGTAAGTGGACAAATGGGATACCAACACGACGGTGCAAAAAAGAAGACATCTGGTCGTGGAGAAAAATTATCATCTTTTCTCCACATATTACCGTGAGAGAACCATCCCAAAATATGTATTTTCCATACTAAAATATGTGTATTATCTAAAAAATGGAAGCAACTCTCTCCACCTCTAAAACAATCACCACACTTTCTCTTTTTCTTCCCCCTTTTTTCCATCGGGTTTATATCCAAATTTGGGTGGCAGGAGGGGAGGGACCAAACCCTGCCTTTAGGTTTGATTTCCCCTCCCCTTCTCCGCCTTACCATTTGTTGCTGCACCGCTTCTGGGTTTGCAACCGTGTGATCGCTGGTGGCTTCTGTTGGAAATTTTCCAAATTTATGAATGATAACTTTTCAGCAGTTTTGGCTGAATAATGTCCTATGAATAAAGGTTAATGCTGGCATTTGCACCTACTATTCATTCTGACAGTTTTGTATATTGATTCTCCCCTATTTAAGACTGAGAAATCAATTTTCTATATTCATTCCTAGCTGTTACAAAGGCTCCTGAGCTGCATATAAAGGGCAGTTCATTCTTCATTCTGCACCAGAAAATCCACCAACTCTGAGAGCTCTGAAATTCGTTCTTTGTGTGAGAGAGAGAGAGAGACATGCAGTAGTTAGTTTGTCAAGGCGGTCGACAGTGGTGTTCCGATGGCTTGTGGTTTAGCTAAGCCAGCCCCGGGAGGAAGTTACCGACGCAACCTACAGCACCCACGGTAGGCGGCGAATCTTTCTTAAGGAGACTGTGGTATCACACAGAATTCGGTTTTGATCCAAATATTTTGTTTGTATCTCGTTCTATGTAATCTGTCTAGTGCTTATGTAATCTGTAACCTGTTCAATCATGTAATTGTATTGCAATCAATAGAATTGTTCTCTGGAATTTTATGTGATTGTCGAATTTTTCCCAACAGCTTCATGCGTCGTCGACTTGAGAGCTTAATCGGTGGGAGGCTAGGCAAGAGAAGGGCTGCTCGATGACGGAGGGGAGTGTAATTCTTTGCTTTATTTCATTTTTTTTTGTCCGGATTTAGTTTGGTTTCTGTCCGAATTTAGTTCAGTTTATGTCCGATGATTTGTTGGTCATGTGCTTAGTATTAGTTTTATTTTCTGCGAATCTGATCTCGCTAGGCGAGTTTGAAATAGTGATGACGGCGGTAATATATGGTGGTGGTGGTATGGAGATGGAGTGGTGATAATGGTGGCGACGATGGAATAGTGGTGACGGCGGTAGCATTGATTGCAATAGTGGTGGTGGTTCTGTTACGGTGGTAGTGTGGTGATGGTGACGACAATAATGACATAGTGATTGTAGTGGTAATGGTAACGATGGTGGCCCGTGGTTGTAGCCGTGAGCTGGTGGTTGTAAAGGAATAGGTGATATAGAAGTACTAACAAATTCAGCTAAAATTAATTAGGTAGTAGACTACTTAATTTTTATCACTTCTAAAACCCACATTTAACAGGAACTTATAATTAAAAAAAAAAGGCACTTAAGAATTAAAAGTTAGACGGAATGGGCTTATCAAACCAATATAATAACTTATTATTTAATTCATTCAATTTTAAGTGTTGAATTGAGTTATCAAACAAAACCATCAGTATTTTAAACTCATGTCTAATTGAGTGTAAATGTAACGACCCGGATTTTGACCCTATTTTTTTTATATATAAAAATTCGTAGTTGTTACTCTAAATATTATTAGTTAATTAAAACAGTTAGTTTAATTGTATTAATTGGTAGATTGGTTAGGTTTAACTTCATTAGCAATTTGAATTATAAATAATTATATCCTATTTGAGTTATAAGATATACTCTACCTTCTACCTTAATTACTTTTCCCTAAAATAAGGGATGTTGTTCCCTTTTTCGAAGCCGTTTCTCACTCTCTCCCGAATTTCTCTCTCTCCCTCCCTCTCTCTGCCGAACCACCAACTCCCCTACTCCATTTTTTTCGCTCACTACTCCTCCCCATCACACCACTCTCCTCTCCATTATAAACACCTCCCCCTCCCAATCCAGAAAACTCAACGTTAACAACCTTCACACTACCACAGAAATTCAAAAGCAAGAAAAGGAAAAAGAGAGAGAATATGAGCTCCGGCAATGGAGGTTTGGAGGAAGAATACGAAGTGGGTTCCGGTTCTACACTCACCTGTGGGCTCCCGCGCCCGAAAAGCGCTAACCCGAAGAGTTGCCACTCGGATTTTTGAGATGGATCATCCGAGAAACCGAGGAGTCGTTTGGAAAAGGCTTTTGGTCTAGCAAAAACGTTGAGATGTTGGGTTTGGGAGCCACATTACGAATGGGGAAGGTTTTTCTTTAAAAAGCACCACTACTACAACAATAGATATGCATCACACTAAGCAAATTCACAAAGATCACGGTATTCAGTCAAAGCGTGATAAAAAATGGTGCTTAAAAGTTTTTATCTCAGTTTAAGTCCAATGCTGAGATAAAAAGTGGGTTTTAGCGCGGAATAAAAGACCTCGCTCTTGTGGAGAGATAAAAAAGAAAAGATCTCACTTTTGTGGCGTGATAAAAGATTTTAAGGCGGAAAAGAATGAGATAAAAGATCTCACTCTTGTGGTGAGATAAAAGGGAAAAGACATCACCCTTATAGCGTGATAAAAAGAGAGAAAATCTCACCCTTGTGGCGTGATCAAAAAATTTAGGGCGGAAACGAATGAGAGAAAAGATCTCACTCTTGTAGCGAGATAAAAGAGAAAAGATCCCACCCTTGTGGCGTGATAAAAAACTTTAGCGCAGAAAAAAGTCAGATAAATGATCTCACTCTTGCGGCTAGATAAAAAGCCTACTCATTTAGTCACGCGGCCTGAATTTTCACGTGGGCGGATTGGTACTTATTTAAGCGCGCTTTGAAAAGTTATGTGAGGAAAACGATGTCGTTTAAGGACTTTAAATTTTTTTTTTTGACAAAACGTAAGAAGATAAGCCCTGATTACATTTACCCCAAAAAATCTTTACGTTTCATCTTCATCTTCACGCCCAAAAAGATCGAGAGAGAGAGAGAGAGAGAGAGAGAGAGAAGGCAACTCCACGACTGGGTTTCACTAGTGCCCAGTTGTTTCTTCGACGACGAGCGGGCTGTTCCACTAGTGCCTTATTTTCACGTGAGCGAGGTGTGATCTTTATGGTTTATAGTAGTAGTGAAGCTTAGTTATTTCGGAAATTTCGGATGTCTTCCAAGTGTTTGACATATTAGGTAAAAAAATAATTATAATATTATGGCTTAGCCTTGTCTGAAAAGGATTAAATTCCAATTGGGAAGCCACCATTGAAATTGAAATTCAATATAAACACAAAATTCATGTGAAATGTTTAATTTATAAATAAAAAAAATACAAAGCGCACACTACAACTTAAAAACTATTGTCTACTAAATTTACTGGCAAAAACTAAATTTTTCGCCCCAAGAAAATTCTTTGGTGACCAACTACTAATTTTGATTGGCAAAAGATTTGTTGTCCTATTTTTAAAATTTTTTAAGCAATGTTTCTATATGTATTTTTATAAATTTTAATATCACGTTAATTGCATTTCAAAAAATTTAGCAATTTTAAGGGAAAAAAAAAGTTCTCACATTAGGAAGTAAATATAAATATTTTTGTTTTCCTAATATAACAGAAGTTCTAGGGTAGCATAGTGGTAAGGGTTTGGGAAATCAACTAAGGGTGCGTGGGTTCGAAACTTGACAATGACAAGAAAAGAGGGTCTAGTAGTTAGAAAGAAAAGATCACGCTCATTTTGAACTTTCAATCACTGTTATAGACTGTGATCTAAAGTGACATACGATCACACTTTACAAGTGTGATCATTTGAAACTTTTAATCACGGTTGTATTGGACTTACAATCACGCCCAGAAAAGATCACCCCAAGATAAACAATCACGGCTTATAACCGTGATAAAAGAGAAACAATCACGCCTTTTGGCCGTGATTGTTTCTCTCTTTCAATCACGGTTTATAACCGTGATAAAAGAGAGTGACTTACAATCATACCTAGATCTATCACGGTAGCAGGAGCGTGATGGAAAATTTACAATCACAGCTAATAGCTATGATTTTTATGGTTTATTGTAGTAGTGCACCCCATTCGCCCGGTAGAACCGGTCTCTACTTAATGTTTTCAAAAGGGAAAATTTCAATATTATTTGGAATATCAAACTCTTTAATAAAGCACATAGCGGGGAAGAGACATGGGAAATATGTCACATTGACGTGCATGTGGTGCTGTCTGTACAATAGTGATAAAATGATGTGAGCAGATGAAATAAACAACATTCAGCAAGCGGTCTGGTCCTCAGCCAAACTGTTCTCGGCACCTTGAGATGCCGCGCGCGTCATCTCAACCTGCCGTGCGTGGTAGCTGCTCTGCTGTCAGACTGTTGCACACTTTCAAAACATTATCTAGCTCACTGCTTTCTCTGTATATCTTTTGGAAAACTCATCAGGAGCCTCATGGCAGTCAGATCATCCCAAAAATGTCATTGTCTTTCTCAAAACATGATTTTAAAGTAATTTTTAACATATTTGATCACTTGGGATGATCTTGAAAAGCTTTTTAAAGAGCCGGAACATGGCTTGTAGATATGGTCTTATTTTAAGAGCAACAGAAACAGTAAATAGCAGGTACAGATAACCACAACAGAGGAAAACTCAGATCCAGGCATCCTGCTCACAATAGCATCAGTATGTACCTTGCCGTGCGCTGAGAAAGGTGCGTTAGCGTGCGATCAACAGACCGCGCGGTTCCCTAACCTCAGCACAGTGTTGGTTTTATTTTATGAAAATAGGTTTTGAGTCAGGATCTAACCAAAAGGGTTTAGACCTACTGACAGAAAAGTCCCATCAGGACCAGAACGGAGTCTAGTCCAAGGAAACAAGTGTTTACCTTTGGTTTCGAGCTTGATCAAGGGTCGTTGATGCGATGGTACGGATGGATCGTCACGGATGTAGATGGAGGAGGTTGAATGAGACACGGGGAGTATGTGTATGAGTGAAGGTTAGGTATTTTGAGAAATGGGACTTTGAAGTTAATGAATGATTAACTTCAATGATGAGAAAGAAGTGAGTGAAGGTGCTTAAAGAATGTCTTTTAGGAATGACATCCTTTAAGACTTGGAAATTGAAGTGGTATGAAGAAAGTGGGTGTGGAAACTTAGAGAGAGAAAGTAAAGAGAGCCAAAGGAAAGGCAAGAGAGGGACTCAAAAGAAGGGCCCTTTCTCCTTGAGTGGAGGGGTCAATTTATAGGCAAAGGCCAAGAATTTTGAATTTCAAGTGGTGGAGGTATTTTCTGGGCGAGCCAGAAGTGCATTTTCTGGCGGGTCATCGGCTATGGCTCAAGCGGCGTGGTCGATGACTTCGAGCCAGCTTTTGCTCAAGGTTCAGTTTTGCCGCGCACGGTCCCTTGAATTTCCAAGGTACCGTGCGCTTCAGTGCCAATCCGCCCGATACCTCTTCCTTCGGTCCAGAGTCTTTTGAGTTTTGTCTGGACTTTATCTGGGCCTGTCAGGTTTTTTGGGTTTTTTGATTTTTTGGGCTTAGGGAGATGAGGAGATTCCTTTTCAAGCTCGCAAAAGGCATCGTTTCCTCTGTTTCATTATCGGAGTGGACAAAGACTCTCCGAGATCCGGATTGGGGTGTCTAAACTAATGAATTATTATTGACAAAAAAAAAAATCGACATCTCAAACTTTTTTATCTCAACTTTCTAATTTTACCTTTTCAATTATCATTGACAAAAAAATTCGACGTCGAAACTGTTGACCACCAAGAGTTTAAAAAAAAATTATTTCTGCTACCAGGAGTCGAAGCTGAAAAAATTTGAACATATCAAGTTTATATGTGTTACAACGGATTTTTTGTTAACTTTTTGCAAATTGATTATTTTCTATCTCTAATTTATATACGAATTTGAAAAACATTTCAATTACCAGTGGTTTGAAAATATAGACAATCCCGATATCGAAATTCAAATATAAAAAAAATTTGTGTTCGGAATTAATTTTTTCATGGTTTTACAATAAATTCAAATTATCAATGCTATAACCGAAATATCAAGTCTTTCCATTAAAAATATCATTTCAGTTTTTACAAATAAAATTTTTATTATTGTGATTCCAATTCGAAGGAAAAAAAAAATAGCAAACCTTATTTTGTACATGTTTCGTCCAAGAATGAAGGGATCGATGTGTTTATAATGTCACCAGTGAATTTGTGGTCGATTGTTAATTTTTTTGTGTAAATTTACCGGTAATCAAACGACAGATATACGAATTATCAAGAACGAGGAAAACAAAATGCAAATCATACTTTTTTTCGATACTTTCTAATTTTTACTTTTTGAATTATTATTGAAAAAAAAAATTCGACGTCAAAATTGTTGACAGCAAAGTGTTAAAAATAAGAATATAACTTCCCCTGGAATGATTCAAACCTGAAAATATTTCAACAAATCCAGTTTGTATGTATTACAACGGATTTTTTGTTAACCATAGGCAAACTTATTATGTTATATCTCTATTTTAACTACGAACTGGTAAAACTCTTCAACATCCTATATTTTAAAAAATTAGAAATACCGATACGAAAATTTAAATACAAGAAAAATTGTCTTCTGCATTAATTTTTTCGTTGTTCTTTGAGAAATTTCCTATTATTAAAGCTGTAACCGCAATATCAATTCTCTGCATTAACAACATCATTTTAGTTTTGAAAAATAAATTTTTGTTGTCTAGATTCAAATTCGAAGTGAAAAAAAATTACAAACCAAATTTTGTACATATTTCTACCAAATATAAAGGGATCGCCGTTTTTATAATGTGACCGGCGACTTTGTGGCCGATTTTTTTAATATAAAATTAACAGTTATCAAATTACAGATATACGACGAATTAAGAACAACAAAAATGAAACGCATCTAAAATTTTTTTGTCACACTACTTTCTAATTTAAGCTAATGAACTATTATTGACAAAAAAAAAATCGACATCTCAAACTTTTTTGTCTCAACTTTCTAATTTTACCTTTTCAATTATTATTGAAAAAAAAATTCGACGTTGAAACTATTGACCACCAAGAGTTTAAAAAAAAATTATTTCTGCTACCAGGAGTCGAAGCTGAAAAAATTTGAACATATCAAGTTTATTTGTGTTACAATGGATTTTTTGTTAACTTTTTGCAAATTAATTGTTTTCTATCTCTAATTTATATACGAATTCGAAAAACATTTCAATTACCAATGGATTGAAAATATAGAAAATTCCGATATCGAAATTCAAATATAAAAAAAATTTGTGTTCGGAATTAATTTTTTCATGGTTTTACGATAAATTCAAATTATCAATGCTATAACCGAAATATCAAGTCTTTCCATTAAAAATATCATTTTAGTTTTTACAAATAAAATTTTTATTATTGTGATTTCAATTCGAAGGAAAAAAAAATAGCAAACCTTATTTTGTACATGTTTCGTCCAAGTATGAAGCGATCGATGTGTTTATAATGTCACTAGTGATTTTGTGGTCTATTCTTAAATTTTTTGTGTAAATTTACCTGTAATCAAACTACAGATATACGAATTATCAAGAACGAGGAAAACAAAATGCATATTATACTTTTTTATCGATACTTTCTAATTTTTACTTTTTGAATTATTATTGAAAAAAAAAATTCGACGTCAAAATTGTTGACAGCAAAATGTTAAAAATAAGAATATAACTTCCCCTGCAAGGATTCAAACCTGAAAATTTTTCAACAAATCCAGTTTGTATGTGCTACAATGAATTTTTTGTTAACCATGGGCAAACTTATTATGTTATATCTCAATTTTAACTACGAACTAGTAAAACTCTTCAATATCCTATATTTTAAAAAAATAGAAAATACCGATACGAAAATTTAAATACAAGAAAAATTGTCTGCTGCTTTAATTTTTTCGTTGTTCTTTGAGAAATTTCCTATTATTAAAACTGTAACCGAAATATCAATTCTCCGCATTAACAACATCATTTTAGTTTTGGAAAATAAATTTTTGTTGTCTTGATTCAAATTCGAAGAGAAAAAAAATAGCAAACCAGATTTTGTACATATTTCCACCAAATATGAAGAGATCGCCGTTTTTATAATGTGACCGGCGACTTTGTGGCCGATTTTTTAATATAAAATTAACAGTAATCAAATTACAGGTATACGACGTATTAAGAATAAAAAAAATGAAACGCATCTCAAACTCTTTTATCACTACTTTCTAATTTAATCTAATGAATTATTATTGACCAAAAAAAAAATCAAAATCTCAAACTTTTTTATCTCAACTAAAAAATTTACCTTTTCAATTATTATTGACAAAAAAATTCGACGTCGAAACTGTTGACCATTAAGAGTTTAAAAAAAATTATTTTTGCTACCAGGAGTCGAAGCTGAAAAATTTTGAACATATCAAGTTTATATGTGTTACAACGGATATTTTGTTAAATTTTTACAAATTGATTGTTTTCTATCTTTAATTTATATACGAACTCGAAAAACATTTCAATTAGCAGTGGTTCGAAAATATATAAAATCCCGATATCGAAATTCAAATATAAAAAAAGTTTGTGTTCGGCATTAATTTTTTCATGGGTTTACAATAAATTCAAATTATCAATGCTATAACTGAAATATCAAGTCTTTCCATTAAAAATATTATTTCAGTTTTTACAAATAAAATTTTTATTACCATGATTCAAATTCGATGGGAAAAAAAAAAAAGAATACCTTATTTTTTACATGTTTCGTCAAAGTATGAAGGGATCGATGTGTTTATAATGTCACCAGTGATTTTGTGGTCGATTCTTAATTTTTTTGTGTAAATTTACCGGTAGTCAAATTACGGATATATGAATTACCAAGAACGAGGAAAACAAAATGCATATTATACTTCTTTATCGATACTTTCTAATTTTTACTTTTTGAATTATTATTCTCAAAAAAAATTCGATGTCAAATTTTTCGACCGAAAAAAGTTAAAAAAAAATAACTATAATTTCCACTACTGGGAGTCGAAATCAGAAAATTTTCAACAAATCCAGTTTATATGTTCAACAACAGATTTTGTGTTAATCTGAGAAAAAAATTATTGTTTTATATGTCTAATCTAAATACAAATTCGTAAAATTTTTCAATAACATATAGTTTAAAAAGTTAGAAAATTCCGATACGAAAATTGAAATACAAGAAAATTTGCGTTCTACTTTAATTTCTTCAATGTTCTACGAAAAATTCTTATTATCAACGCTGTAATCGAAATATCAATTCTCCGCATTAACAACATCTTTTAAGTTTCGCAAAATAAAATTTTTGCTGTCTCAATTCCAATTCGAAAAAAAAAACATCACAAACCTGATTTTGTACGTGTTTCGACCAAACCATGAAGAAATCGCTGTTTTTATAATGTGAACAGTGATTTTTGGTCGATTTTTTTTTTACTCTAAAATTTTCAGATATCAAATTACAGATATACGATTTACCAAGAACGCGGAAAACGAAATGCTTCCCATATTTTTTTATTTCTGCCTTGCAATATTTACTTTTTGAATTATTATTGCAAAAAAAAAAATTCGAGGTCAAAATTGTTGACTGCAAAATGTTAAAAATAAGAACATAATTTCCCCTGCAAGAATTCAAACCTGAAAATTTTTCAACAAATTCAGTTTGTATGTGCTACAACGGATTTTTTGTTAACCATAGGCAAACTTATTATGTTATATTTTTATTTTGACTATGAACTTGTAAAGCTCTTCAATATCCTATATTTTAAAAAATTAGAAAATACCGTTACCACCAAATATGAAGGGATCCCCGTTTTTATAATGTGACCGGTGACTTTGTGGCCAATTTTTTTAATATAAAATTAATAGCAATCAAATTACAGATATACGACATATTAAGAACAAGAAAAATGAAACGCATCTCAAACTTTTTTATCACTACTTTCTAATTTAACCTATTGAATTATTATTGACAAAAAAAAATCGACATCTCAAACTTTTTTATCTCAACTTTCTAATTTCACCTTTTCAATTATCATCGACAAAAAAAATCGACGCCGAAATTGTTGACCACCAAGAGTTTAAAAAAAATTATTTCTGCTACCAGGAGTCGAAGCTTAAAAAATTTTAGCATATCAATTTTATATGTATTACAACGAATTTTTTGTTAACTCTTTGCAAATTGAACATTTTCTATCTATAATTTATATACGAAATCGAAAAATATTTCAATAAGCAGTGGTTTGAAAATATAGAAAATCCCTATATCGAAATTAAATAAAAAATTTTTTGTTCGGCATTAATTTTTTCATGGTTTTACAATAAATTAAAATTATCAATGCTATAACCGAAATATCAAGTCTTTCCATTAAAAATATCATTTCAGTTTTTACAATTAAAATTTTTATTACCGTGATTCCAATTCGAAGTAAAAAAAATAGCAAACCTTATTTTGTACATGTTTCGTCCAAGTATGAAGGGATCGATGTGTTTATAATGTCAACAGTGATTTTGTGGTCGATTCTTAATTTTTTTTTGCAAATTTACCGGTAATCAAACTACAGATATACAAATAATCAAGAACGATGAAACTAAAATGCATATTATACTGCTTTATCGATACTTTCTAATTTTTACTTTTTGAATTATTATTGAAAAAAAAATTCGACGTCAAAATTGTTGACAGCAAAATGTTAAAAATAAGAATATAACTTCCCCTACAAGGATTCAAAATTGAAAATTTTTCAACAAATACAGTTTATATGTGCTACAACGGATTTTTTGTTAACCATGGGCAAACTTATTATTTTATATCTTTATTCTAACTACGAACTTGTAAAACTCTTCAATATCCTATAATTTAAAAAATTAGAAAATACCGATTCGAAAATTTTAATACAAGAAAAAATTGTCTTCTGCATAAATTTTGTCGTTGTTATTTGAGAAATTTTCTATTATTAAAATTGTAACCGAAATATCAATTCCCTGCATTAACAATATCATTTTAGTTTTGAAAAATAAATTTTTGCTTTCTTAATTCAAATTCGAAGAGAAAAAAAATAGCAAATCAGATTTTGTACATATTTCCACCAAATTTGAAGCGATTGCTGTTTTTATAATGTGACCGGTGACTTTGTGGCTGATTTCTTTCTTATTAAATTAACAGTAATCAAATTACAGATATACGACGTATTAAGAACGAGGAAAATGAAACGCATTTCAAACTTTTTTATCACTACTTTCTAATTTAACCTATTGAATTATTATTGACAAAAAAAAAATCGACATCTCAAACTTTTTAATCTCAACTTTCTAATTTTACCTTTTCAATTATCATTGACAAAAAATTCGACGTCGAAACTGTTGACCACCAAGAGTTTAAAAAAAAAATTATTTCTGCTACCAAGTGTCGAAACTGAAAAAATTTTAACATATCAAGTTTATTTGTGTTACAACGGATTTTTTGTTAACTTTTTACAATTTGATTATTTTCTATCTCTAATTTATATACCAATTCGAAAAACATTTCAAAAACCAGTGGTTTGAAAATATAGAAAATCCCGATATCGAAATTCAAATTTAAAAAAAATTTGTGTTCGGCATTAATTTTTTCATGGTTTTAAAATAAATTCAAATTACCAATGCTATAACCGAAATATCAAGTCTTTCCATTAAAAATATCATTTCAGTTTTTACAAATAAAATTTTTATTACAATGATTCCAATTCGAAAGAAAAAAAATAGCAAATCTTATTTTGTACATGTTTCGTCCAAGTATGAAGGGATCGATGTGTTTATAATGTCACCAGTGATCTTGTGGTCGATTATTAATTTTTTTGTGTAAATTTGCCGGTAATCAAACTACAGATATACGAATTATCAAAAACGAGGAAAACAAGATGCATATTATACTAATATATCGATACTTTATAATTTTTACTTTTTGAATTATTATTCAGAAAAAAAATTCGTTGTCAAATTTGTCGACCGAAAAAAGTTTAAAAAAAAATAACAATAATTTCCACTACCACGAGTCGAAATCAGAAAATTTTCAACAAATCCAGTTTATATGTGCAACAACGAATTTTGTGTTAACTTGAGAAAAAATTATTGTTTTATTTCTCTAATCTAAATACGAATTCGTAAAACTTTTCAATAACCTATAGTTTAAAAAGTAGAAAAATCCCGATACGAAAATTGAAATACAAGAAAATTTGCGTTCTCCTTTAATTTTTTCATTGTTCTACAAAAAATTCTTATTTTTAACGCTGTAACCGAAATATCAATTCTCCGCATTAACAACATCATTTAAGTTTCAAAAAATAAAATTTTGGCTGTCATGATTCCAATTCGAAGAGAAAACATAGCAAACCTGATTTTATACATGTTTCGACCAAATATGAAGGGATTGCCGTTTTCAAAATGTGACCAGTGATTTTTGGCCGATTTTTTTTTTTACTCTAAAATTTCCAGATATCAAATTACAGTTATACGACTTACCAAAAACGAGGGAAACGAAATGCATCCCATACTTTTTTATTTCTTCCTTTTAATTTTTTCTTTACGTATTATTATTGAAAAAAAATAATTCGACGTCAAAATTGTTGATAACAAAATGTTAAAAATAAGAATATAACTTCCCCTCCAAGTATTCAAACCAGAAATTTTTTCAACAAATCCAGTTTGTATGTGCTACAACGGATTTTTTGTTAACCACGGACAACCTTATTATGTTATATCTCTATACTAACTACGGACTTGTAAAACTCTTCTATATCCTATATTTTAAAAAATTAGAAAATACCGATACGAAAATTTAAATACAAGAAAAATTATCTTCTGCATTAATTTTTTCGTTGTTCTTTGAGAAATTTCCTATTATTAAAACTGTAACCGAAATATCAATTCTCCGCAATAACAATATCATTTTAGTTTTGAAAAATAAATTTTTGTTTACTTGATTCAAATTTGAAGAGAAAAAAATAGCAAACCAGTTTTGTACATATTTCCACCAAATATGAAGGGATCGCCGTTTTTATAATATGACCGGCGACTTTGTGGCCGATTTTTTTAATATAAAATTAACAGTAATCAAATTACAGATATGCGATGTATTAAGAACGAGAAAAATGAAACGCATCTCAAACTTTTTTATCACTACTTTCTAATTTAACCTATTGAATTATTATTGAAAAAAAAAATCGACATCTCAAACTTTTTTATCTCAAATTTCTAATTTTAGCTTTTCAATTATCATTGACAAAAAAATTCGACGTCGAAACTGTTGACCACCAAGAGTTTTAAAAAAAATTATTTCTGCTACCAGGAGTCGTAGCTGAAAAAACTTTAATATATCAAATTTATATGTGATACAACGGATTTTTTGTTAACTTTTTACAAATTGATTGTTTTCTATCTCTAATTTATATACGAATTCGAAATACATTTCAATAAGCAGTGGTTTGAAAATATAGAAAATCCCGATATCGAAATTCAAATATAAAAAAAATTTGTGTTCGGCATTAATTTTTTCATGGTTTTACAATAAATTCAAATTATCAATGCTATAACCGAAATATCAAGTCTTTCCATTAAAAATATCATTTCAGTTTTTACAAATAAAATTTTTATTACCGTGATTCCAATTCAAATAAAAAAAATAGCAGACCTTCTTTTGTACATGTTTCATCCAAGTATAAAGGGATCGATGTGTTTATAATGTCACCAGTGATTTTGTGGTCGATTATTAATTTTTTTTTGTGTAAATTTACCGGTAATCAATTTACAAATTGCTTGACCTGTCAGGGTGAATTTAAAATAAGACGCGTCCCAAACGTAGGACTCTCGACCGATGTAGCATAATATCCAGAAGTACCGGAGTCGAACCACAGAGACGGACAAACGTGTGCAGGACTCAAAGATGACGGGTTCACAGTTTAAACTGGCTCTTAGGTAGCCACCCCTTGTTCAATTGATTTATTTACTGGCTACTAGATAAAATTAATTAACTATGAATTTAAAAGAGAGTACAACCGTGGGAACCCAGCGTCTACAACTAACCTAACAATTGTTTACTCGGGACACAATTATTCAATTCACTGATTTCAGAATAAGGAAAAAAAAAGGGTTCCTAATAAATGCCCACCACCTGTCACCAGCTCCCATCCGCATTTGAAATCTGATGATGCCTGAATTTTGTTTATTTGGAAGGGGTTTTTTTTCGTATTCCAAAATTGCTGGAAAAACAAATTAATTCGTACCAGAGGTAAATCATTCGCTAAACTAGTCGCAGGACGCATCCGTCCCGCGGCCGCACCCTAGGAAACTACTCGCGCATGCTTGAAATAACAGAAAATAAAATCCTAGATCGAAACATGATCATCTATTGCAGAAGAAACAAAAAATAAAAGAACAGATCCACGCAGAATAGAGAACAATAAACAACTTTAATTAACGAAGAAACTCTAAAAAGTTACCAGAAATCCAAGCGATTGAAGGAAAATAGTACAGGAAACTTAAGAACTGAAAGAAAACAAAACAACGTTAAGTCTAAAATCTGCTACTAAAAAAAACTGGAATGAATTCTAACCCTAACGCAGTAGAGTTTAGGAGTATTTATAGTTTTCCTAATTAAAATCGGAATTTAAATCCCAAAACGACTAAAAACGCCGCTGTTTCAAAGCCAAGATAAGCTCTCGGTAGGGCTACACCAAAAATGGTGTAGCGCTACCTAACCCCTTATCTCCTATTTTGACCGTTGACCCTTAATGTGCTAGGTAGTGCTACACCAAAAATGGTGTTGCTCTAGCCATGCCTCTGTTTACTTCCTTACAAATTATACTCCAACACTTAGTCTCCACTGTCTTCCTTGCTCTCCAGCTCCATCACAGCCTTTAAGTTTCTACAATCCAATCTTGACGCCAAAACAGTCTTATTTTCCTGAAAATTAACAAAAACACAAAAATATACCAAAGCAACGCATCAAGTGGAAAATAGGGAATAAATTAGATAACAACGTGTTAAAACTATCCTATTTAGGCACTTATATCTACGATATTACGTGCCTATCACACCCCCCAACTTGAAGGTTGCTAGTCCCTAGCAACAAAAAGAATAAAAGAAATAAATAAAAGGATAGATCTTTTAAACCCCCGGGCGGCCCCGGTAGGACGAGTGAAGTCTCGTGAGGGTTTTCAGCAGTGATCACCCACAAAACACAAAGGACTCGGACACTTCGAATGCAACTCAACCCAATCAATAACCTCTAAAAGCACTACAATAACTGTCAAGAAAGTCAAAGGCAAGATATTTCATTCATGGATAAAGTTAAACAAATGAACTCCGTACCAAACTTAGCACAAAAATTAATCCTCTCACCTACGATCGGATAGCAAATTTTCAAATTGTAGGCGTGAATGAAAAGCCACATAAATAAATTTACCAATCTCGAAATCAGTTCACACATCGTTGATAGCCCAGTGTTTCTTTAAGCACACTCCTTCCTTTTCTTTCTTTGCTTTTTTTCTCATAGTTGTGTAATGCCAGATCTCTCGGGCTTTCTAGTTGACTCTTTAGCGAGTTTTGGGTCGACTATCCCCAAGCCAAACGGCCTTAGAGTACCAGGTTTTAAGAGACCCCTACGGACTTAATTGCTCAAGTCAAAAAGGCTTTATTGAGATCCAAGCTAACCACATTTAGTGATTCTTTCACAAGGTCTATCCATCTTTTGACGCGAACAACACGGTGGGAGCATACCCCGATTGTCCGGTTACTACTCAATGGACGCCCGGAAAGCATTAATAATATAGCACACATAACTCTTTTTTTTTTTACAAGGAGTTCCACAAAAATCACATCAAACAAGTTAACACATACCAAATTACCAATGACACATGAACCAAACTCGAGACCGGCAAATCATCAAGTGGGATAGTGTGTATGTGTGAGCATGCTTTCAAGTGACCAAACGCTATCCAACTATAGATGATACGAGCTAACCAAGTACTTCTTCAACATCATGTTCATGAGCTTAAGTCTATCCATGAAATCATATCGAGACTCCGAGTCGCACAACAACCACTATAGTGCTACTTAGAAGCCATCAACCAAGAATAGTTGCACCCAAGTATCCAAAATCCTTAATTCAAATTTTTTTTTTTTGAAAAACATGCACCAAGTACACCCTCCCCCCAACTTAGAACATGCTATGTCCTCAGAGCATGAAGGCAAATATATAAATGGAAAAATAAGGGAAAGAGATGGACCGTCGGATGGCAGCCAACCATCATGACCCCGGCCGATGTATGGGGATTTTGCCGTCACCGTTGCGTTTCGTCATCAGAACTGCTTTCAGGATCCGCTCCTTCGGACCTAAGGAGGTCCACAGCTAGTCACACAGAGCCGCGCCAAAACTTTATTGGACTTACAACCGCCACACTTAGTGATACCCCTGCTCGAGGCTCCTGAATGCCTCATTCACTCCGGCAGAGAGGCTCAAACTACCAAGGCTGGTGTGGTAGCATGCTCGTCCTACAAAGACTTAAGAACCAACTACCTACTAGACAACAAATGACATTAGTACTGGCCGCTCATAGTAGCCGGGCCACAAGGAAAATAAAATGAAAAAGAAGTAAAAAGAAAAAATTTTTTTGAATTAATTTTAATAGAGAGAGAGAGAGAGAGAGAGAGAGGGGGAGAGATAAACATGGATCACGAGCATATAACATTTCAACAAAAATTATTACCATGATCACACTGCCCCATTCCACACTCAATGTCAAAAATTGAACTCGGCCACACCACAAGAAAAGATATTTCGAATAAGGCTTTGCCGAGTTCTTTTCAAAAACTTACACTCCTCTAACTGTGCATTGTGAGCCAAATCGATTTTCAAGGTGTTGATGAATTCAATAAAATCAGAATGAGAAAACAGATTATCCACACCAAGAAAATCCACATGCTCAACCTTAATTGGTTCCGGCCCCTCACTATCGGCCTTAACCGTCGTGTCATACTCTTCCCGCAAGGAGTCCATAAACTCCGAATCCCTAACTAATCCTAACTCAACAACATCTCGCTTTTCAATAGTAGGAGACCTACTCTTGGTCTCATACTTTTTGTCTTGCTCGTCCATCAAAGATTGCAAATAATCAATTTCAAGGTCTAACTCTGCTGCAGTGGGATAGATTCCTAATGAATTGTCCTGCGTGAGCAAGGACTCAAGAAAATCAATCTGGTATACTACCACCAACTCCGATTCCTCATTCACAGCCACTTCCTTTAAGTCTGATTTTTCAACTAGCTCCACCCCAATAATATCTTGTTTTTCAAAAATAAAAGTCCTACCCTTGGCCGCATACTCCCTATCCTGCTCTTCCCACAAATAGTATGAGTGATCCCCCTTTTCGTATTCAGCAGGGGAATATTTCTCTAATGGATCGTCCCACAGAGGGGGGAACTCAATAGGGGAACCTAGGACAATAAGCTCTTCAACATTTTCAAACTCGAAGGAGTTTTCGATTTTCACATTGGACTCAAGGGTAGGGGAAGGCTCACAGGTCGGAGGCTCAAAAGTAGAGGTCTCAAAGGCAGGAGACTCAAGGATATTAGACTCGAGGGTAGGTGACTCGATGGTAAGGGGACAGTGGCCATGAAGCCCATTGCTCCCTACTTCCTCGAGGAAACTTTCGGACTCCGAATCAGAGTCGTCAATATAGTTAGGTTCCTTTTGGAAAGAACCATGGACATGATGCTCTTCTCCTAACTTTACACTCTCAACAGAATTAATTGGCCCAATCTCCTCTTCTTTTTTTTTTTGGGTAATTTAGCTTGAAATTAAAACAAGGTTAACCGAATGTACAGCCTACAAGAGGCATACCCCAGGAGGAAAAGAAAAGAAAGAAAAAGAAGAGAGAAAAAATTGCCATAACCCATGCACAACCCGCATGGAGAGTAAAGTAGAGTAATGGAGCAAAACAATATGCAATGTGGATTGGTATCCTACTCCCGTTGCACTGTCCGTCTGTGAAGAACGATAGCGTAACAGGGGTGGGATACGGGATGATACAAAATATGAAATGAAGTGTAAGCAATTACACATAATGATAGCTGCCTACTGCCTGGCACATCCCGCCAGACTAGGAAATAAAGTAAGTAAACTCGATCAAACAGCGACCAAATATTGAATCATCACTGAGGACAAGCAGTAACCAGGCAGATCGGCAACAAGAGAGGCTGAGCAGCTACTACAGAGGAACAAGGCACCATGAAGAGTCTCGAACCAAAGATGACGGCATCCGACAGGGGGCCCCACCCTGCACACCACGCCCATTCCATCCGACCTAAAACTCCCTCAACCAAGCCTAAGGCTCGCCAAAACAACCATTCACAGCCAACTACCAATGACCACAAACTCCAGAGATGGGATAAGCAAACCAAGACAATAATACTCCAGCCAAACCCAAAAAACAAGCATAATACCCACTTGTAAAGAAGAGCTACTACAGAGGGACAGGCACTGAGAATAGGCAACTGGAGATGACGGCATCCGACACGGTTACCCTCCCAAGCACCCTGCACACCACCTATCTAGCCGAAGGAAATCTCAGACACACCACCGAAAGGCCACTAGAACCGCAAGTGAGACCAAGCTGCCCCTTTCAATCAGAGCAAAACCCCAATCTAATCAATGACAACTCGCCAAGCTGCCCCTTTCGATCAGAGCAAAACCCCAATCTAATCAATGACAACTCGCAAAGATACCCCGTTCGATCAGTGCCAAACCACCAATCTAGCCGAAGGAAATCTCAGACACACCACACTATACTAAAAAACTAGGCCAACGAAGCAAAGAATTTGGAATATGAGATGCTCAGCAAAAGCATGAGCAATTAGCCCCAAATTGGGCAATGATGACCACTAGTTGCAAGCTGGTCCTAATGATAATGGAAGCACAATGTCTTCTTAGCACAATACTAAAGCCTTAACTCAATCTCAGTCCAAACAGATGACTGCCCATCGAGTTTTTCAATACAAATTTACAGATTGTAAAAAATCACAACCAAGTTAGACTGCCCATTACACAAATCATTACCAATTGGTCATACCTCTGTCGTGCCAGCCCAAACAGAGACCTTGGAAGGACGATTGCCCAAACTCAAAGCTACTACCATGACTGCCCTGTGTAGTTCAGACCTGGGAATGATGACTGGCCTGTGTAGCTCAGATCTGGGTCTTCTCCATGAAGATGAGATGAATCTCTTGACCGAGTAGTACCTGTCATCACTACTGAGCACAAAATCACGGCCGGGTACGTGACCACTCAACTTGTTGGGCGTCGGGCTCAGATAGATCAGTTATAAAGAACCCACCGTAAGAACCCCGTTCCGGCAGGAGGTGACGATTAGATCCCCTTTCTCTGATGAACATCTAGTTAGTAGAAAACCAGTCCACCTGGTGGCTCTGATTCAGACCGGCAGCTCGAGATCCGGCGAGGTATTGACCCTTCTCTGAACCATAGTCGTGGAATAGGAAATGGGTAAAAGTAGATTCAGGAGCTCTGCCTCCAACTGAGTGTTGATGCTCAGAAATCAGAGGACCGACACTCCTTGGATGAGATGAAGATCGGTAGAGGAAGTACAGAAATTATCCCCTGCTCGAATTTGTATCAGATTCAAGAGAATCTGACTTTGAACCAGATTCAGAGCTTGTGGTTCCTCTGACCCGGATGTAAGATTTGTGGTAGTTGGTCCGTACCAAAGATGGCCGGTTATGGATTTGGGCGGTGGAGGAGAGCTTCTCTAGAGAGAGAAGCTCCCTTGCCCTTTTTCTAATTTCCCCAATCTCCTATTTTGCATAAAGATTAATAGACTCTTTCTCCCACACCCGTGATTTTTGAATGTTGGCCCAATAATTAAGGCAATTTAAAGCATCCTCTGCTGTTTTACCAAGAAAATCTCCATCACACATCATGTCCAAAAGTTGGTGACCCCTTTGAGAAAGTCCGTCATTAAAATATGTTACTATTTGAAAATCATTAAATCCATGATGTGGGATTAAACAGAGCAAGTCCTTGTAACGTTCCCAGCTTACATAAAGGACTCATTCGCTTTTGCAGAAAATGTTTCAATTTGTTATTTGAGAGTCCATTTTATATAAGAAGGAAGAAATTTGGTGGAGAATTTCTCTTTTAATTCAGGCCAAGACCAAACAGTATAAAGGTTCCGGGAAACGAACCAATCCCGGGCTCTACCCTTTAAAGACGAGAGAAAGAGATTCACACGCGTGCACTGTAAATTTGCCGGATCATACCCAAGTAAGTCTGCTTTGGCCTCGAAAGCCCTAATATGAGAATTAGGACTTTCATGGTCCATACCATGGAATTCAGGGAGCCAAGTAGAAGAGGCCATCCCCACTGGTGGGACAACTACGCAAGGTGCAGGATAACCATAATCGGAATAATAATATCCTTGCATAGTTACGGGAATTCTTTTTTTTTTTTTTAATTTTTTTGACTCAGATAAAAACACAAAGATACTAACCCGACCCGACTTCTTTGAACACACGTTGCCATCCCCAGCAACGGCGCCAAAAATGCTTGACCTGTCGGGGTGAATTTAAAATAAGACGCGTCCCAAGCGTAGGACTCTCGACTGATGTAGCATAATATCCAGAAGTACTGGAGTCGAACCACAGAGACGGACGAACGTGTGCAAGACTCAAAGATGACGGGTTCATAGTTTAAACTGGCTCTTAGGTAGCCGCCCCTTGTTCAATTGATTTATTTACTGGCTACTAGATAAAATTAATTAACTATGAATTTAAAAGAGAGTACAACCGTGGGAGCCCAGCGTCTGCAACTAACCTAACAATCGTTTACTTGGGACACAATTATTCAATTCACTGATTTCAAAATAAGGAAAAAAAAGGGGTTCCTAATAAATGCCCACCACCTGCCACCAGCTCCCATGCGCATTTGAAATCTGATGATGGCTGGATTTTGTTTATTAGGAACATGTTTTTTTCGTATCCCAAAATTGCTGGAAAAACAAATTAATTTGTATCCGAGGTAAATCATTCGCTAAACTAGTCGCAGGACGCATCCGTCCCGCGGCCGCACCCTAGGAAACTACTCGCGCATGCTTGAAATAACAGAAAATAAAATCCAAGATCGAAACATGATCATCTATTGCAGAATAAACAAAAATAAAAGAACAGATCCACGCAGAATAGAGAACAATAAACAACTTTAATTAACGAAGAAACTCTAAAAGTTACCAGAAATCCAAGCGATTGAAGGAAAATAGTACAGGAAACTTAATAACTGAAAGAAAACAAAACAACGTTAAGTCTAAAAACTGCTACTAAAAAAAACTGGAATGAATTCTAACCCTAACGCAGTAGAGTTTAAGAGTATTTATAGTTTTCCTAATTAAAATCGGAATTTAAATCCCAAAACGACTAAAAACGCCGCTGTTTCAAAGCCAAGATAAGCTCTCGGTAGGGCTACACCAAAAATGGTGTAGCGCTACCTAACCCCTTATCTCCTATTTTGACCGTTGACCTCTCTGTTGACCGTTGACCCTTAATGTGCTAGGTAGTGCTACACCAAAAATGGTGTAGCTCTAGCCATGCCTCTGTTCACTTCCTTACAAATTCTACTCCAACACTTAGTCTCCACAGTCTTCCTTGCTCTCCAGCTCCATCACGGCCTTCAAGTCTCTGCAATCCAATCTTGACGCCAAAACAGTCTTATTTTCCTGAAAATTAACAAAAACACAAAAATATACCAAAGCAACGCATCAAGTGAAAAATAGGGAATAAATTAGATAACAACGTGTTAAAACTATCCGATTTAGGTACTTATATCTACGATATTACGTACCTATCACAGATATACGAATTACCAAGAACGAGGAAAAAACAAAATGCATATTATACATCTTTATCGATATTTTCTAATTTTTACTTTTTGAATTATTATTCATAAAAAAAAAATTCAATGTCAAATTTGTCAACCGAAAAAAGTTAAAAAAAAAATAACAATAATTTCCACTGCTAGGAGTCGAAATCAGAAAATTTTCAACAAATCCAGTTTATATGTGCAACAATGGATTTTGTGTTAAACTGAGAAAAAATTATTGTTTTATATCTCTAATCTAAATACGAATTCGTAAAATTCTTCAATAACCTATAGTTTAAAAAGTTAGAAAATCCCGATACGAAAATTGAAATACAAGAAAATTTGCGTTCTGCTTTAATTTTTTCAATATTCTACGAAAAATTCTTATTATCAACGCTGTAACTGAAATATCAATTCTCCGTATTAAATCATTTTTTAAGTTTCGAAAAATAAAATTTTTGCTGTCATGATTCCAATTCGAAGAGAAAAACATAACAAACCTGATTTTGTACATGTTTCTACCAAATATGAAGGGATCACCGTTTTCATAATGTGACCAGTGATTTTTGGCCAATTTTTATTTTTTCATTTTACTCTAAAATTTCCAGATATCAAATTACAGATATACGACTTACCAAAAACGAGGAAAACGAAATGCATCCCACACTTTTTTATTTCTTCCTTGTAATTTTTACTTTTTGAATTATTATTGCAAATAAAAAATTCGACGTCAAAATTGTTGACAGCAAAATGTTAAAAATAAGAATATAACTTCCCCTGCAAGGACTCAAACCTAAAATTTTTTCAACAAATCCATTTTTTATGTGCTACAACGGATTTTTTGTTAACCATGGGCAAACTTATTATGTTATATATCTCTATTCTGACTATGAACTTGTAAAACACTTCAATATCTTATATTTTAAAAAAATTAGAAAATACCGATACGAAAATTTAAATACAAGAAAAATTGTCTTCTGCATTAATTTTTTCGTTGTTTTTTGAGAAATTTCCTATTATTAAAGCTGTAACTGAAATATCAATTCTCCGCATTAACAATATCATTTTAGTTTTGAAAAATAAATTTTTGTTGTCTTGATTCAAATTTGAAGAGAAAAAAAAATAGCAAACCAGATTTTGTACATATTTCCACCAAATATGAAGGGATCGCCATTTTTATAATGTGACAGGCGACTTTGTGGCCGATTTTTTTAATATAAAATTAACGGTAATCAAATTACAGATATACGACGTATTAAGAACGAGAAATGAAACGCATCTCAAACTTTTTTATCACTACTTTCTAATTTAATCTATTGAATTATTATTGACAAAAAAAAAATCGACATCTCAAACTTTTTTATCTCAACTTTCTAATTTTACCTTTTCAATTATCATTGACAAAAAAATTCGACGAGAAAACTGTTGACCACCAAGATTTTTAAAAAAATTATTTCCGCTAACAAGAGTCGAAACTGAAAAAATTTTAACATATCAAGTTTTTATGTGTTACAGCGGATTTTTTGTTAACTTTTTGCAAATTGATTATTTTCTATCTCTAATTTATATACGAATTTGAAAAACATTTTAATAAGCAGTGGTTTGAAAATATAGAAAATCCCAATACCGAAATTCAAATATAAAAAAATTTGTGTTCGGCATTAATTTTTTAATGGTTTTACAATAAATTCAAATTATCAATGCTATAACCGAAATGTCAAGTCTTTCCATTAAAAATATCATTTCAGTTTTAACGAATAAAATTTTTATTACCGTGATTCCAATTCGAAGGAAAAAAAATAGCAAACCTTATTTGTCCATGTTTCGTCCAAATATGAAGGGATCGATGTGTTTACAATGTCACCAGTGATTTTGTGGTCAATTCTTAATTTTTTTTGTAAATTACCGGTAATCAAATTAGTGATATACGAATTACCAAGAAAAATAAAAATGCATATTATACTTCTTTATCGATACTTTCTAATTTTTATTTTTTGAATTATTATTAACGAAAAAAATTCGATGTCAAATTTGTCGACCGAAAAAAGTTTAAAAAAAATAACAATAATTTCCACTGCCAGGAGTCGAAATTAGAAAATTTTCAACAAATCCAGTTTATATGTGCAACAACGGATTTTGTGTTAACCTGAGAAAAAATTATTGTTTTATATCTCAAATCCAAATACGAATTCGTAAAACTCTTCAATAACCTATAGTTTAAAAAGTTAGAAAATCCCGATACGAAAATTGAAATACAAGAAAATTTGCGTTTTGCTTTAATTTTTTCAATGTTCTACGAAAAATTCTAATTATCAACGCTGTAACCAAAATATAATTTCTCTGCATTAACAACATCTTTTAAGTTTCGAAAAATAAAAGTTTTCCTGTCTTGATTCCAATTCAACGAGAAAACATAGCAAGCCTGATTTTGTACATGTTTCGACCAAATATGAAGGGATCGCCGTTTTCATAATGTGACCAGTGATTTTTGGCCGATTTTTTTTTTACTCTAAAATTTCGAGATATCAAATTACAGATATACGAATTACCAAACACGAGGAAAAAATAAAATGCATATTATACTTCTATATCGATACTTTCTAATTTTTACTTTTTGAAATTTTATTCACAAAAAAAATTCGATGTCAAATTTGTCGACCGAAAAAAGTTTAAAAAAAAATAACAATAATTTCCACTGCCAGGAGTCGAAATTAGAAAATTTTCAACAAATCCAGTTTATATGTGCAACAACGGATTTTGTGTTAACCTGAGAAAAAATTATTGTTTTATATCTCTAATCTAAATACGAATTCGTAAAACTCTTCAATAACCTATAGTTTAAAAAGTTAGAAAATCCCGATACGAAAATTGAAATACAAGAAAATTTGCGTTTTGCTTTAATTTTCTCAATGTTCTACGAAAAATTCTTATTATCAATGCTGTAACCAAAATATCAATTCTCCGTATTATTTACATCCTCTAAGTTTCAAAAAATAAAATTTTTGCTGTCATGATTCCTATTCGAAGAGAAAACATAGGAAACTTGATTTCGTACATGTTTCGACCAAATATGAAGGGATCACCGTTTTCATAATTAATGTGACCAGTGATTTTTGGCCGATTTTGTTTTTGTTTTTTAACTCTAAAATTCAAGATAACAAATTACAGATATACGACTTACCAAAAACGAGGAAAACGAAATGCATCCCATACTTTTTTATTTCTTCCTTGTAATTTTTACTTTTTGAATTATTATTGCAAAAAAAAAATTCGACGCCAAAATTGTTCACAGCAAAATGTTAAAAATAAGAATATAACTTCCCCTGCAAGGATTCAAAACTGAAATTTTTTCAATAAATCAAGTTTGTATGTGCTACAACGGATTTTTTGTGAACCATGGGCAAACTTATTATGTTATATCTCTATTCTAACTAGGAACTTGTAAACTCTTCAATATCCTATATTTTAAAAAATTAGAAAATACCGATTCGAAAATTTAAATACAAGAAAAATTGTCTCTGCATAAATGTTTTCGTTGTTATTTGAGAAATTTCCTATTATTAAAGCTGTAACCGAAATATCAATTCCCCGCATTAATAATATCATTTTAGTCTTGAAAAATAAATTTTTGTTGTCTTGATTCAAATTCGAAGAGAAAAAAAATAGCAAACCTGATTTTGTACATATTTCCACCAAATATGAAGGGATTGCTGTTTTTATAATGTGACCGGTGACTTTGTGGCTGATTCTATTAATATTAAATTAACAGTAATCAAATTACAGATATACGACGTATTACGAACGAGAAAAATGGAACGCATCTCAAACTTTTTTATCATTACTTTCTAATTTAACCTATTGAATTATTATTGACAAAAAAAAAATCGACATTTCAAACTTTTTTATCTCAACTTTCAAATTTACCTTTTCAATTATTATTGACAAAAAAAATCGACGTCGAAGCTATTGACCACCAAGAGTTTAAAAAAAAAAATTATTTCTGCTACCAGGAGTCGAAGCCGAAAAAATTTGAACATATCAGGTATATATGTGTTACAATGGATTTTTTGTTAACTTTTTGCAAATTGATTGTTTTCTACCTCTAATTTATATACGAATTCGAAAAACATTTAAATAACCAGTGGTTTGAAAATATAGAAAATCCCGATATCAAAATTTAAATATAAAAAAAATTTGTGTTCAGCATTAATTTTTTCATGGTTTTACAATAAATTCAAATTATAATTGCTATAACCGAAATATCAAATTTTTCCATTAAAAAAATCATTTCAGTTTTTACAAATAAAATTTTTATTACCGTGATTCCAATTGGAAGGAAAAAAAATAGCAAAACTTATTTTGCACGTGTTTCTTCCAAGTATGAAGGGATCGATTTGTTTATAATGTCACCAGTGATTTTGTGGTCGATTCTTAATTTTTTTGGGTAAATTTACCGGTAATCAAACTACAGATATAAGAATTACCAAGAACGAGGAAAACAAAATGCATATTATACTTTTTTATCGATACTTTCTAATTTTTACTTTTTGAATTATTATTCACAAAAAAAATTCGATGTCAAATTTGTTGACCGAAAAAAGTTAAAAAAAAAAACAATAATTTCCACAATAAGGAGTCAAAATCAGAAAATTTTCAACAAATTCAGTTTATATTTGCAATAACGGATTTTGTGTTAACTTGAGAAAAAATTATTGTTTTATATCTTTAATCGAATTCATAAAACTCTTCAATAACCTATAGTTTAAAAAGTTAGAAAATCCCGATACGAAAATTGAAATATGAGAAAATTTGTGTTCTGCTTTAATTTTTTCAATGTTCTACGAAAAATTCTTATTATCAACGCTGTAACCGAAGTATCAATTCTTCACATTAACAACATCCTTTAAGTTTCGAAAAATAAAATTTTTGCTGTCATGATTCCAATTCGAAGAGAAAACATATCAAACCTTATTTTGCACATGTTTCGACCAAATATGAAGGGATCGCCGTTTTTAAATGTGACCAGTGATTTTTGGCCGATTATTGCAAAAAAAAAAATCCGACGTCAAAATTTTTGACAGCAAAATGTAAAAAATAAAAATATAATTTCCCATGTAAGGATTCAAACCTGAATATTTTTCAACAAATCCAGTTTGTATGAGTTACAACGGATTTTTTTGTTAACCATGGGCAAACTTATTATGTTATATCTCTATTCTAACTACGAACTTGTAAAACTTTTCATTATCCTATATTTTAAATAATTAGAAAATACCGATACAAAAATTTAAATACAAGAAAAATTGTCTTCTGCATTAATTTTTTCGTGGTTCTTTGAGAAATTTTCTATTGTTAAATATGTAACCGAAATGTCAATTCTCTGCATTAAAAATATCATTTTAGTTTTGAAAAATAAATTTTTGTTGTCTTGATTCAAATTCGAAGAGAAAAAAAGTAGCAAACCAGATTTTGTACATATTTGCACAAAATATGAAGGGATCGCCGTTTTTATAATGTGACCGGTGACTTTGTGGCCAATTTTTTTAATATAAAATTAACAGCAATCAAATCACAGAGATACGACTTATTAAGAACGAGAAAAATGAAACGCATCTCAAATTTTTTTATCACTAGTTTCTAATTTAACCTTGTAGACACCCCAATCCAGATTCGGAGAGTATTTGTCCGCTCCGTTGATGAAATAAAGGAAACGGTACCTTTGCGAGCTTGAAAAAGGATTTTCCTAAGCCCATGCAAACCCAGAAAACCTAAAAAACCTAGATAAAGCCCAGATAGAGCCCAAAAGACCCTGGACCGAAGAAATAGGTACCGTGCGGAGTGGCACTGGAGCGCACGACACCTTGAAATTCAAGGAACCGTGCGCGGTCAAACTGCACCGCACGGCACCTTGAGCAAAAGGCTAACTGGCTCAGAAAGCTGTCGGCCACGCCAGTTTGAGCCACAGCTGATGACTGGCTCAGCCGAAAATGCACTTCTGGCCCGCCCAGAAAATGCCTCCACCATTTGAAATTCAAAATCATTGGCTTTTGCCTATAAATTGGCCCCTCCACTCAAGGAGAAGGGGCCCTTCCTTTGAGTCCCCTCTTGGCATTTCTTTTGGCTCTCTTTACCTTTGGGTATTCTCACTCCATAAGCTTTCTCTCTCTAGTTTTTACACCCACTTTCCTACTTCCACTTCCATTTCCAAGTCTTAAAGAATGTTATTCTCAAAAGACATTCTTTAAGTGCTTTCACTCACTCCCTTCTCATCATTGAAGTTGATCTTTCATTAACTTCAAAACTCCATCACCCAAAATACATAACCTCCACTCACACCCATACTCCCTTCGTCTCATTCAACCTCCTCCATCTACATCCGTGACGATCCATCCACATTCTTACATCAATAGCCCTTGATCAAGCTCGAAACCAAAGGTAAAAATTAGTTTCCTCGGACTAGATTCCGTTCTAGTCCTGAGGGGACTCTTCTGTCAGTAGCTCTAATCACTTTTGGTTAGATCCTGACTCGAAATCCATTTTCATAAAATAAAAATAGTACTGTGCTAAGGTTGGGAAACCGCGCGGCCTGTTGATCAGGCGCGCGGCACTCTGACCCTTAGCGCTCGGCATCTGTGTATGTTGGTATTATCGCACGTAGGCTGTCTGGATCTGAGTTTTCATCTGTTGAGGTTGTCTGTATCTGCTGTTTACTGTTTTTGTTGCTTTCAAAATAAGACCATATCTACAAGCCATGTTTTGGCTCTTTAAAAAGGCTTTCTAGATCATCCCGAATGATCAAATATGTTAAAACTGTTTTAAAACCTTGTTTTGAGAAAACAACAACATTTTTGGGGTGATCTGACTGCCATGAGGTGTCTGATGAGTTTTCTAAAAGACGCACAGAGAAAACAATGAGCTAGATAATGTTTTGAAAGTCTGCAATAGTCTGACAGCAGAGCAGGTACCACGCACGGCATGTTGAGGTGCCGTGAACAGTCTGGCTGAGGTCCAGACAGTTTTCTGAATGATTTTTATTCCATTTGTTCACGTCATTTTATCACGACTGTACTGACAGCACCACATGCACGTCAATGTGATATATTTTCCATGTCCCTTTCCCGTTATGTGCTTTATTAAAGAACTTGATATTCCAAATGATATTGAAGATTCCCTATTTTGAAAATATTAAGTAGAAACCGGTTTTACCGGGCGAGTGAGGCGCTTTTTAAAAAAAAAACCTTCGCCCCGAACCTAAAATCTCAACATTTTCGTTAGACCGAAAGCCTTTTGTAAGCAACTCCTCGGTTTCTCGGATGATCCATCTCAAAAATCCGGGTGGCGACTCTTTCAAAAGAAGGGCACGGGAGCCCACAGTGGCGACTCTGCTGGGGATCGAAACTTCATTCAATACTTTT
This sequence comes from Rhododendron molle, assembly GCA_025413875.1. Taxonomy (NCBI): domain Eukaryota; kingdom Viridiplantae; phylum Streptophyta; class Magnoliopsida; order Ericales; family Ericaceae; genus Rhododendron; species Rhododendron molle. The sequence goes on from CM046390.1 coordinate 24,460,542, forward strand.
TTTTTTTACAAAAATATTGAATGATCAAGAGAGCCAAGCTTGAAAGATGTTTTCAAAAGGGGGATTTTCAAATATTTTTCGGAAGATTAAGCTCTTTTATCCTGTACACTTCGCACCGCACAAGCCTCGCTAGCGTGTTTCGGCTACCTTGCCCGGTTTACCGGTGACAAGCTCTCCCGGAACGCCTAGCAACCCTCTACTATGATGAGCCATCATGCTGTTCGACCATTGTCTTGCAATACACTCGACATGGGGTAGTACATCTTGGCTCTAGTCCGGGGAACCCTTCTGAGACCAAAACCAGCCTTTGCACTTGTACATAGCCATAGAACCTTCCCAACTAGGACAGGAACCCATGGCTAGGACTTATGTGTTACATTCTGCTTACGTGCTTTTTATTCCTGTACACACACATCATTCATGCATCATTGCATCTTGCGAGCTAGAGGATCAAGCTCCCTTAGAATTCTTTAGGGTCCTCCGGTCGGTCTAGGAGACCTTAAATTCATGGAGTTTGCGATACCTCCGGTGTTTGCCGTGCCCGAACGGCTCCCTTGGTTTGAATCTAGCCTTAAGCGCGTGCATATCTGGATTCCGGTAGTCACATTGCTCTGTCTCGGATGGTCACAGTAAGGAGATTGGCTCTGGTTCCGACCCGTTCAGAATTTAACCTGCCTAACAGCACCTACCCGAACTATCGAAAATCTTTTGTACAAACGTCTTAAGTGAGATTCAAGCCACGGTAGGTCCTAGGCTTTTGTTTCTAGGAGATGGGTAGAAGTAGGGCGAGCATTCGGATCGATTGTGAGTTGCTCACTTTTGACTTGTTGCCAGTACTGCCAACATTGATCGTCTGCGGAGAAAAGAGGCTATACCCAATTGGTTTTGTCCGTCCCAAAGACTAGTTCGCGTAAACACCCTAGAAGAAATTCCACTGTTCGAAGTCCAAATTGAGCAAGAAGAACACCGGTTGTTAGAGGAACCCGTAGTAGAAGAACCCATAGTCTCAATCCCTTTCGAAAATCCTTTACCCATGGTTGATCAGGGAGACGGAATAGAAGAACTCAGGCAGAACATGGCTAACATGGATGCTCAGTTTAAACAGTCCCTCGCCAGTGTTGACGCACAACTCAAGGCCACCGTGGTTTCCATGACAAACGACATGAACATGCTAATGGAAAGCATGCAGGAAATCACTGACAAGCTCCTGACTAAGACTCCCCCGCAGTTCAAACGACCCAAAGTTGAGATACCAGCAGCTGATCCTAACCTGGCCGCTCTCATGGATAAGATTGGCAAATTGGAGGAATCCGTCCAAGAGACTAAGCGACTTGGAAAATGAGAAATTGACATGAGCAAGCTATGCCTCTTTCCGAATGCCAAGCTGCCAGAAAAGTTCAAAGGAGTGGACTTTGCGAAATTCGATGGAACCGGCGATTCAAGGGCCCATCTTCAAGGATATGTCAGATCCCTCACTATGCGCGGCATCGAAAAAGAAGCTATGGCTCAACTCTTCCATGAGTCTTTATCTGGTCCAGCCCTGCAATGGTTCCTCTCTCTCGAACCATCCAAGAAAAGGACTTGGGAAGACATCGGGACAGCTTTTATAGCTCAGTATGACTTCAATGTTGACCTGAAGATGACCACGAGGGAGTTGGAAAGCACTAAGATGGGTGAGAAGGAAAGTTTCGCCGACTTTGTGAAGTGTTGGAGGGCTAAGGCTGCTCAGATGCAGAATAAGCCAGATTTGAAAGAACAGATACGTATCATAACCAAAAACTTACCGAGCTCCTTCGCTCCGTACATGGTTCTTTCTTAGACTGCTCCAAATTTTGAAACCTTTTATGATTCTGGACTGGCGGTAGATGAGGCCTTACGGGATGGAACTTTAGAAAAAAAGGAATCAGGATTGGGGTCAAAATCCAAAAGGACATATTCAGGAAACAGCAACGTTCTCTTCGGGAATACCAGCCAGGCAAGAACCTCATCCACTAAACCTATAGAAGTCAACCAAATCTCCGAAAAACCGAAATCCCAGAGCTGAACCTTCACCCAATTCAGCACTCCCAGATCCAATCTCCTTAAGAAACTCACGAAAATCGGATTGTTGAAACCTCTTCCGCCACCACAAACCATTCCACCAAATCTAAACCAAAATGTCTACTATGACTTCCACCAAATGCCTGGCCATACCACCGACAACTGCATCCACCTCCGTCATGAAATCCAAAACCTCATTGACAACAAGGTTGTCGATGCTCCACCTGCAGATAAACCAAACACCATCTCAAACCCTTTACCGCAACACAACGCTCCCTTAAGTATCAACCAAATCACCTTAGCCGAAAATCAAAGCCTCTCGGAGTTTGACCCTACCCTGTTCATTATCCCTAATACCGAACCAATGCCTGTTGGTGAAATTTCCGGAGAAACTGCCTTTCGTTCTATATGGGAATGAGAAGATACATAGGGAGAATTGATTGCTGACTGGGAAGAGTTTGAAACCGCCAACTTCCAAAGAAATGATGAACCTTTATTCGAGGCCGGATGGGAGGTTGACTGGTAAAACATCCATGCCGATCCTCTTGATGGATACTCTTTGTATGCGCTGTTTGAAAATCAAGGGGAAGAGTTCCAAGTTTTCCAAGAGATGCCTGAGTGGGAATGGGACCCAACACCAGACGAGTACCAACTTTTAGCTTGGAATGATCCTTTGGATACCTTCTCATTGCCAGCCCTATTTGGTGGAGAATATCAGCTGGGATATCCATCTGAAATGATGACTTACAATTGGCCGGAACTCGCTCCGCTCCGCCCAGATTTCTCTCACTTTAATGATTTCGTCATCAATAATTTGTATAGCAATGTGAACCTCACCCAGTGCCCGAATCTCCCTGGATGCGAAGAGGAAGTCGCTAGTAATGGGTTTGACCCAATGGACTACCTTGTAGATGGAACTGAATCCGAACCATCGGTTACTTTTCCAAAAGACGCTGAGTTGCTATGATGAACTTATGGGAAGATGAACCAGGGGTTGGAACAAACTTGTGGGCAAGCACCGAGGTGGTTAACATAAAAGTGGGAAATGAGGAATGGACTGTCAACAAAACAGTAATGGAGGCTGAAAAGTGGAAACCCGAAGATCTGTGGGATGATTTGGTCATTGCTGATTTAGCTGTCAATCTGCAGGATAAAACTATCGGAAACAAGCGTAAAGCCCTTGCGGACTTATGGAGCAAGGGATCAAAGTACCGCCAGATTAATCATCTGACTAGAAGCGGTCGTATTTATCAACCTCCAAACCTCCAAGTTGGAGAATCTTCCAACCCTGCGGCCCCGTGGCCCTCTGATCCCTTTACCACCCCAGTTAAGAACACCTTCCGACCCTTTGACCCCCCAGTCAAAGAGCCTTCCTGACCAGAAAAGAACCTTGAAGGAATGATTAAGCGTCAACTCAAGCAAACCCATGCCAAGATGTCTGTTTGGGATGTGCTGGTCCATTCCACACGCCATCGCGAAGGACTCATCCAAGCACTCTCTCAACTAAAGGTTCCTTCTACTATAACCCCCAATGAGCTTGTGGCACTGATCAAAACCATACCTATTAAGCATGCCATTACTTTCACTGATCGAGACTTACCTGCCGAAGGAACTGATCACAATCGGCCGCTGCACATCACCTTGAAATGCCCCGGCAAATCGGTTCCAGTAATCCTGGTTGACAATGGTTCAGCAATTAATGTTTGTCCACTTCACGTTGTTTACTGCTTGGGGTACAAAAATAAGAACTTCTCCCCATCAGAAATCAAGGTCCGAGCATATGACAACACTCGGAGGGGTGTGGTTGGGACTCTCATGATTCCTATGACCTTTGGACCATACCAGACCGAAGTAGAGTTTCACGTGGTGAATAGTCCCGCCTCTTTTAACCTGCTGCTGGGAAGGCCCTGGTTGCACCGGCCTGACATCATGGCTGTGCCCTCTACACTCCATCAGAAAATCCGGCTGGGACTGGAAACGGGAATGCTCACTATCCATGGAGACTCTGGAATTCATGCCCCTGTTGAGGTCAATGCCCCTCTCCTGGAAATTCAACACGGAGAAGAAGATATCGCATTGGGAGGCTTCTCTCTGGATACTTCCCGGTCTATCTATTCGGTTAGAATTGATGATGACTTCGTCATTAGCAATGGTGCCATCAAAATAATGAAAAATATGTCCTACATGCCAGGATTGGGGCTGGGAAAGAACCTCCAGGACCCTGCCAAGTTTGAAGCTCAGAGCACTCTGATGCGTACAACCGGCCTTGGTTACTCGCCTTGGAGCAACAACAAGGTGGAGAAAGGCGACAGACTGGAAGACTACTTCGTCAAGGAGAAAGCAAAACAGATCTACCAGGGGCAGCTTGAACCATTCTGGGATAGAGAAGCTAACACATTTCTGCCGGGGTTTGAGATATTCGCAAACGACGTCTGGCCGGAGAGTGATGAAGAGGTTGAAGTTGTGAAAGGACAGAAGGAGCCCGCCGACTAGATTGAGATCTTTGCTGTGGGTAGTCTCGCGACTCTGTTCAGGGAGGACGAATCAATGGGTACAGCTGTAGAAGCGGAAGTGCTGATGATGGAACAAGATACTCCTGAGGATCCAACTTCGCTCATCATGGATGCCACTAGAGAGTACAAGAACTGGACCATCATACCAAGCGCAACTCACCATGAGTCTGAGTCTGAGTCTGAATCTGAGACTGTCGAGTCCTCTGAGTCTTCTGAGTCTGTCGAGTCCGAGTTGGTGCCTCTCGGCCCAAACTCTCAGAGTCTGTATTTCGAGTTCGAATCCACCCGTGTGTATGGTGCCTCCGAGGCCTCCGTTAGCAATGAAATGAATGAATCTGATTCTGCTTACTTTCCTGACTTTGAAATAAATTCCGTCGACCCTGATGATGAGGAGATTGATTCCGACGGGGACATCCCCAAAGAAATTCGATCCCTAATCGACAGGGAAGATGAAAGGCATGCTCAGCCTGTAAAAGAAGAAATCGTTTTAATAAATTTGAGAGATGGAGGGAATCCCCGGATGACCCAAATCGGTTCCGTGCTATCCAAAGAAGAATGCGAAGCCCTTGTAAACTTGCTCAAAGAGTTCGAAGATGTGTTTGCATGGTCGCACGCGGATATGCCCGGAACCGATCCTGAGATTGTGGAGCATCGGATTCCCCTTTATCCCGATGCAAAGCCAGTAAAACAGAAACTGAGACGTATGAGACCAGACTGGGTGCTTAAGATAAAAGAGGAAGTCACTAAGCAGATTAACGCTAGGCTTTTAATGGTAACCGAGTACCCTCAGTGGGTCGCAAACATCGTCCCCGTGCCAAAAAAAGACGGTAAAATAAGGGTCTGTATTGATTTCAGGGACTTTAACAAAGTTAGCCCTAAAGACGACTTCCCGCTACCACACATTGATGTGCTGGTTGATAATACTGCCGGCCATGCTCTGCTCTCTTTCATGGATGGTTTCTCAGGGTACAACCAAATTCTCATGGCTCCAAAAGATCGGGAAAAGACTACGTTCGTCACTGAGTGGGGGACATATTGTTATCGAGTCATGCCCTTTAGACTGAAGAACGCAGGATCTACTTACCAGCGGGCCGCCACGGCCTTGCTGCACGACATGATTCACAAAGAGGTAGAGGTCTACGTTGATGATATGATTGTCAAAGTCAAAGAGCGGGAAGGACATCTGCCCGCCCTCAAGAAATTCTTGAAAGGATCAGAAAGTACAAAATGCGCCTCAATCCGGCCAAATGCACGTTCGGGGTCACTGCAGGGAAAATGCTCGGGTTCATGATCACCACCCGAGGCATCGAAGTCGATCCATCAAAGATCAAAGCCATCCTAGAAATGGAGCCGCCGGGATCCGAGAAGGATGTAAGGAGTTTCCTTGGCAAGGTGCAATTCATCAGTAGGTTCATTGCAAAGCCGACCTCGACTTGCGAACCCCTGTTCTGCCTGCTTAAGAAAGGAGTGCCGTTCATTTGGGATGATAGGTGCCAGAAGGCTTTCGAAGCCATTAAGGCCTACTTGCACAAGTCGCTGATGTTGACACCGCCCGTAACAAGAAAACCTTTGATCCTATACCTGTCGGTCACTCCGTCCTCGATGGGGTGTATGTTAGCACAGGAGGGAGACGATGGGGTTGAAAGGGCAGTTTACTATCTCAGTAAAAAGATGGTTGGACCCGAAGAACGTTATACCCCTTTAGAGAAAACATGCTGGGCACTCGTATGGGATTCCAGGAAGTTGAGGCATTATATGTTAGCCTACCCGGTAAAGCTGATATCTCAAATGGATCCCCTAAAATATCTATTTGAGAAACCAGCTCTCATAGGTAGAATGGCACGATGGTTGTTAATGTTGGCCGAATTTAAGTTAAAGTATGTCACCCGAAAGTTAGTGAAAGGAAGAGCTGTCGCAGAATTCCTAGCCGACTGCCCAGTTGAAGGAAGGGAGGATGCCGAGTTCAATTTTCCCCGACGAGGGTATAATGACAGTAGCCGAGGATGTTTGGTAGTTGTACTTTGATGGAGCAGCTAACCAGAAAGGGTTCGGAATTGGTGTATTGCTTATTTCGCCCGATGGATCGCACATCCCGTTGGCATTCAAGTTTAACTATGAAATCACCAATAATCAAGCAGAGTACGAGGCTTGCATCGTGGGCATGGAGGCAGTCATCGAGATCGGCATAGAAAAGTTGGAAGTTGTAGGAGATTCGAACTTGGTTGTGTCCCAGGCGAATGGTGACTGGAAGGTCAAGGAAGAAAAGCTGAAACCATATCATCAGGATCTCGAAGACCTTATCCCTCATTTCAGCAAGTTGACATTCACTCATGTCCCGAGGCTCAAAAATCAATTTGCAGATGCTTTGGCAACGCTAGCATCAATGGTCGAGATCCCCGTTGGCATAAAGTTGAGACCGATTGTGATAGAACAAAAGGATACTCCGGTACACCAGCATGTCATGATGGTGACGAGCCCGACGATGGCCACCCGTGGTATTATGACATTTAGAGATATGTGGAAAGAGGAGAGTACCCCGTAGGAGCAAGCAAGAAGGACCGAATCGCTCTTCAAAGGATGGCTACTCAGTACATTATCTGTGGAGGAAACTTATACCGAAGATCGCACTGAGGCACGACAAACTGTGCATCCATGGAAAAGATGCCAAGAGGGTAATGGAAGAAGTCCACGAAGGTGTGTGTGGCCCTCACATGAATGGAATAATGCTTGCCAAGAAAATCCTAAGGCAGGGATACTTCTGGACCACCATGGAAACGGAATGTGTGGAATATGTACGAAGGTGTCGAAAATGCCAAATTCATGCCAACCTCACGCATGTTCCGCCACACGAATTGCAACAAATGACCACGCCATGGCCTTTCTCGACATGGGGAATTGACGTCATCGGGAGAATAGTGCCAGCGGCTTCCAACGGTCACAAGTTTATTTTAGTAGCCATTGATTACTTTACAAAATGGGTAGAAACTGCTTCCTACACCACTTTGACCGCAGTTCAAGTTGCACACTTCATCAAGCAAAACGTCATTTATCGCTACGGGGTCCCCCAGGCTTTTGTGTCCGATAATGGGGTTCATTTTAAAGGGCGGACCCGAGAAGTGTTGGATGAATTTCAAGTCCAAGTGCATAAGTCAACGACCTATCCGCCGCAGACCAACGGCGCTGTGGAAGCAGCTAACAAAACGATCAAAGCCATTCTGGAGAAGACCATCCAATCTGCTAGGGACTGGCATGAGCAGCTACCCCTAGCTTTGTGGGGGTATCGCACGTCTGTACGAACACCAATAGGGGCAACCCCCTACTCTTTGGCGTATGGAATGGAAGTAATGCTCCCCATCGAGTTGGAAGTCCCGTCTCTCCGGACTATGATTGAGTGTGAGGTCCAAGAGGCAGAGTGGTTGAGTAATCGGTTTGAGGAACTTATGCTGTTTGATAAACGCCAATTAAGGGCTTTTTACCACATTCAAGGGTATCAACGAAGGATTGCACGGGCATTCAACAAGAAAGTGAAACCCAAGAACTTGGCAGAAGGTGACATGGTTTTGAAGGAAATCCGGGCTCCAGTCTACGACCCACGAGGAAAGTTTCGACCAAAGTGGTCCAGGCCGTACATTATCAAGACTATTCTATCCGGAGGAGCTACGCAACTCATCGACTTGGACGGAAACGAATTCTCAATGGTTAACTTGGATCAACTCAAGCGCTATTACTCCTGAGAGAAGCTCGCTTGGCTGAAAATCGCAAGGGCGGGCAGTCCCAGGCAAAATTAGAGCAAAAGTCTGCAAGGATGAAAACCCGCCATGGCATCCTAGGCAAAAGTTAAGGCATACAATAAGTGAGCTCGCTAGACCGAAAACCCGAAAGGGTGGTGCTAGGCAAAAATTAGAACGCAAAAGGAGAGTGTTAAAATCAAAGCGAACCCTATCTTGAACTACGTCATGACCTGATTCCTTCGCTAGAAGGATACGTAGGCAGTCTCACACTGAGGCCCGGTCACATTCTATCAAAATAAAGAACCAGGTTGAGAAGGCTTGAAGGACAAGAGTCAAGAAGGGGGAAACCCTCCAAAACTCATTTTTATTAACACGATTACTTCTACTACATGAGGTTGAGCAAAGATTTCAAAATAAGAGTACGACATAACGAAAAAAGGGGGTCCACAATTTATTCAACGGTCAGGGTGGTAGGATTGGGTCAGTTTCCTTGAGCTCCAGCCCTTGCAGCAATGTCTCTCCTAAGCCACTTTCGATAGCTCCCACGTATCGCCACAAAAGGATAGGGATGCGCGTCGGTCACCTCGCGTGTCCTCCAGAAGCGCTGGTAATGGTAAAGAACTGAATGGCTGAAAAAAGGCAGAACCACGTCCACGAGAACCTCTACAGGGGCCTCCTGCCTCAAACCTAGCTGTCGCTGGATACGATAAGGAATGTAGAAGGTGAAGGCTCCCAAACCAGCAAGAACGACCCACTGAGGGCCCATATAGTGCACTGTCATGGGAGGGAGATCCAGCCATCGACACCTCCAGGAAATGGTCTCAGCTCGTTGGCGCCTGAAGAAGTCGACCCACTCGACCCTGCTCCTATCAGCAAACTCGAAACATCGCTGAGAAAGTAACCTCGCCTCATATGACCAATTGCCAGGAGGAATGGTCAGCACATTCACCTTGTCGCAGAGCCAAATCTGTGAGATGAGAGAGAAAACAAGTAAGAAACCGTAGAAAGCCAAACCGAGTGTTGAGGTAAAATGAGAACGTGAGAAAACCCGAAAAAGGAGAGCTGAGTGAGAAACCAACCTGTAGGAGGAAAGGACTACCCTCGAAAGTCTCGGTCTCTCCAAAACGAACCTTGTCCAAACCTATCAGAGTCTCGGCCAAAACCATCGGAACCCCGTCCTTCTGGGCCTCAACCTGAACGGCGACGCTGACGAGGGCCGAGCTAGCATGACCGGCAAAAGGAACCAAGAGATAGGTCGCAAGTAGGCACATGCAGAGAGCAATCATGCGCCGGGTCTGATAAGCCATATTAGTAAGATCACCGGAAGGAGAGAAAACAGCTCGATAAGGCGCATGATGCTGAGATGGCCATTCCTGACCAAGTAGCGAGCAGCACCATCACCCAGTTCAAGGGCCGTGGCCAAAATTCTGTAAGCACTGTCGCGCACGGGAGGAATAATGACTTCCCCTGAACCAAAACCCCCGAGGTACGCATGGAACTCCTCGACAGTAGGACAGAGTTCCTGATTGCTGAACCGGAATACATGGACCTCCGGATCCCAGAAACTCGCAGCTGCCCTCAAAAGCTCGGGACGAAGGCGAATGTTGCGGAGGTACCGCATGGAATAGAGGCCGTGGGCTCGAAAGTTGAGCCAATCAACGCTTTCCATGGAAGCCAACCATGGACGAAGCGAACCGGTGAGAGAAAGAGCCATTTCAAGGAGTAAGGAAAGAAGATAGGAGTTGAATGCGGTGAGGAAAATGTGGTATGAGAGAGCTTGAATTTATAGGAAGAGTGGGGAGGACAACTTGAACTTTCAAAGAGTCTTGGGTTCCAAAAGTGCACATTTTCCATGAGTCCTACATGGGGAAAAGCTTGGTCAAGTCCAAAAAGGTTCAAAACAGACATGGACTGGTTTAGAAATGCCATTGCATGGGTCAAACCTCAACCCCCGAGCAATCTGCCTTGGAAAACAGCAAAATTGGAATCTGTTAGGAAAGGCGCCTCGCGTGGCACCTTGTCGCATCGCACGGCACGTTGAAACCAAGGAAATTCCACACCACAGTGATTAAGGTACCGTGTGATAGATCCAAACCCGCGCGGCATCTTGAGTATCTGCACGGTACCTTGACTCTGCATTTCTGCAGTTTTCGGCAGCAGCACATCAAAATGGAATCGAGGCACTATGAAGCACCAGCAAGCACCTAAACACACTCCAACGGGTATTTGGGACTTCAGGGATGTTTCGTTTCGAGACAACTCCCGGGATTCGTCGTCATGGCATTAAAACTCGATAAAACCCGTTTCTTAAGCCATGTCAAGGTGTCAAAATCCGTTTCGAGTCGTTCTAAGTCGTTTTTCCAAGTCCTGCAAGTCATAATAGTCAAAAGTGACTTAGTCCAAGTTTCAGTTCGTGTTCAAAGTCAAAACTCGAGACTGTTACATATTAAAGTCAATGTTTTCCTACTTTTCAAGTATATTCCAAAAGCAAAGCAGAATTTCCGAGTCTCATATCGAGATTTAAAGGCCGTCATTGTCTCGTACCTGTGTCCGGAATCGGTTATGAAGGTGTCTATATAAATTCTCGTATGCAGAGTCAATCTTACAAAGGTTTATCTAATTACTTTCTTTGACTTCTATTCCATTGTCGATATGCTTTGATTGTTAATATGTCGTTGTAAACCTCATATTCAGCTCAATCTCTTGGATCAATGGCCAGTTGCACGTTTTAGTTATTCAGTTTTCTTCATGCAAACAAAAGAAGATTGAATGGCATAAATGGTGGAGGAACAAAATCTCTATATAAATCCCAAAAGGCATCTGTGAGTCGAAGTACAAAAGGGGCACAATGGCCCAATGAACAAATCCTATCTACCAAGGCAAATAGGCGCCCTACAAAGGAAGCACGCAGGCTCTGTCAAAAGAACAAAACAAAAGAGGAGCTCAACTCTCGTCATCCCCGTCCTCGCCCTCCTCCTCGTCCTCCTCAGAGACCTCCTCGTCTCCTGGAGAGCTGCTCGCCTCCTGAGTGCCGGTCGCTCTGGGCACGGTGCCCCCTAAGGTGGCCTCCAGGTCAACGTCCGTGGGCTCGGTAGTCTCGTCCTCAGAGATGTCAATAGGCTCATCCTCGGTCCCTACTGAGTGCCGCGCCCTCTTCGATGGCGGCTCCCCCCGTGAGCCGGCAGAGGAGACCTGTCATGCTGGAAAATGGACAGATTTCCGCCGTAACCCTCGTGAAGCCCCTCCTCTAGCCTACAATGGTATAGCATTCATATAACATTTGCATCATGATATAAGCGATAGGAGTGAAATAAATAGCTAAGGTTCGAGAGAGTACCATCGTCCCACCAATGCGCAGCAACACCTCCGGAGGGTGGCCCATGGCGTACTGTCTCACCAGCTGCTCCAGGCCCATCATGGCCTCCGCCATCTCCTTCACGTACCCTGGAGGAGCCTGCAATAAAGAAGTTGGTCAGAGCATGCAATAGAGCGAATTTATAAAGGAATGGAAGCACGTTATACCTGAGCAAGAAACTCTGGAGCCTCAGCTGAAGGGCGTGGCACTACAACCAGGCCCGTGGCTCCCTGAGGAGTCGTCACGTCCACTGTCCAAGAGAGGGCAGGGAGGCTAACACCACTCGGGCCCGCACCCTCGCTGCGACCTCCGTCACCACGGCCCCCGTCTCCTCCGCTGCCTCTATCACCTCTGTCTCGTCTCTTTCCTCTTCTCCCTCCATCGCCGCCTCGCGCTGCCTGCGCCGCTTCCCAAGCAGCGCGTATCCCCAGACTCGGCATCAAGTACCGAGCACGGTACTCCGCATAGTCAGCAGCGAGACTAGCACCTACCTCGAAGAACGGCTCCAACTCGAGGTCTGGCCGTGTGAACTGCTCGACCTCCCTCCGCGTGTACTGGTTCGTCCTCTGCACCAGAGCAGAAAGCGGCCCAGGGACTCGAAAAGCGTCCAGCCTCAACGACTGGCGTGACACTTGGTCACCCAAGTACCACTGCCAGCCGTAAGGGACTCGAGAAGCACTCTCCCCCTAGCAACGTCCCTACTCTGCGCAACGTAGGGGATCTTGAAGCGGTCCCAGACCCGCCAGCGGACCTGTCATCAAGAATGAGCACTATCAAGATGCTGTTTGAAAGGAAATGAGTAGGAAAGCTATGGAACAGATATGGAAATGCCTTAGTACCTGATCAGGACGCAGCTCGTCCAGGTATAGACGGAAGGCATCCAATTTGCCTCTTCACTCCCTTGTACTCCGTCGACCAGCGCAAGGCCCGAGGGAGTATCGTGTCGTCGAGACACGTGGTCTCGGGAGGGTACATCCCTATCACCTCGTACGTCCAAAGCTGCAATTAAAGACATTGAAAGTTAGCACAAGATATACATTGAATGAATGTGAATGGAAAGCTAACTATTCATAAGAAAGGAAATGAGATATACCTCCCAGACCCTCCAGTAGCCTCCGAGGCTCACTCTTGCCCCGCGAGAAAAAGAACCCATGAAGGCGTAGCACGTCCCCAGTGCTGCACCTCCCCAGTCGAAATGGGCGATCTCCCCGACGTCCCTCAAGGCCAGGAGAAGCGAAAGGTGTACCCGGTTGCGCCTGTTGGGAAATAGGGACGCACCGAGTAAGTATAGCAGAAAGCACCTCGCCATCTGCTCCTCCTCCACCCTGTCAGTCGGAAGCCCTTCTGTCCAAAACCCGAGTAGCTGAGCATACTTCGCGTCGTCGACCTCACGCGGCTCGTATCGGCATCGCCCAGGCGCTACTGCCTCCTGTGGCGGCGTAAAAGGATAGGGTCACCTCAGGCCACGAGACCCGATGTCGCCGCGAAGTCAAGCGGCGTCATGGTCGACCGCCAAAGGAGAAGTGGAGGGTATTCGTGTCCCACCACCTCTCGCAGAGCCCTCACCACCGGGCGGTCATTGCACATGCCCTCGCCAACACCCGACAAACTCCCGGCTTTGCTGCCTCACTATCCTATCTGACCTCGGGCAACCTCTCCGTAACGTCTGCGATCATTTGAACCCCGTAGCACGAGAGCGAGATCGCCTGTTGCAACAAATCAGAAGTATTTAGTAAACAAGCATGGCATGCAATACAGTGGTATACTTAGATGCAGAGAAATGGAAATACAACGCATTGGAATCTGAAATACTGATATTTAAAGTATACCTCGTCTCGCCGCAAGGAAAGGTGCTGCTGAGGGTCACTCAGAACTAGAGCCTCGTCGTACGTAGGCCTCCTTGGTGTGTAAGGGTCGAACAGGGAAGGCACCACCACGTGCTGAAAGGGCACATAGGTCGCCTCGTCATAGGCCCCTCGTCTCTGCAAGGCTAGCGTCGCCTCGCCCACCATAGTACTGCGAGGGGCCATCACCCCTCCGGCTTCCTCGTCAACCCGCTCCTCCGCAGCCTCTGGCTCTCTAACACCCTCAGCCCCGAGCTCGGCCTGCAGCTCTGCCTCGCGAGCCGCGAGTAAAGCGTCTGCCAACCCAGGGAACCTATGCACTACCTCCAACACGTCTTCCATGGACGCCGTCGCTAAGTAGTCGCCCATGCCTATGGGGCGTGACGACCCTGCACTTGCGCCGCTGCCCACGAACATGGGCGGTGTGTCCTCCACCATCGGCTCCACTACCGGCTCGTTCTCGACAATGGGGGCGTTCCCCAAGTCAGTCCGGGGCTCTCTCACAGGAGAGGTCTCTACCTCCTCTACCACCTGGTCTAAACTACCATCGCCGGGACCCTCCGTGGTCCTTTCCTCCACGCCAACCACTGCCTCCAACCGGCCCGAAACCTCGGCACCGTCCCTCAACTCCACTGCACCCGGAGTCTCCGTCTTCTGACCGTATCCGGCCAACACTACACTGCCGCCGTCATCACCGCCACCACCAACCACTGCAGCGGCCGGGGCTGTGACCTCCTCGGCCAATGCCGCCTGGTCCGAGACCCCCGTGGTCTCCGGAGCGCCCTCGACCATCGTAACACCATCCGGAGTAATCGGAGGTGGTGCAACCTCGACCTGTGATGGATGATCAGCACCGGGTTCCTCACCGCTGTCCATGTACAAGAGAGAGAGAGACAGTCGGGAAAGAGAGAGAATAGCAGTAAGAGAGAGAGATAGCCGTGAGAGAGAGAGAGAGAGAGGGAAATTCGAAACGAGTGGGGTGTACTGTGTACACCCCGCATATATATATATTCCCCGAAACTGGTTCGCTTGGAAATCAATTTTGGACCGGGTTCGAAGCCCGCTTGGCCGCACGGCACCCTCATCATAAGCGCATGGCATGTTGAACGAATATGCAGTCCTTTTGGTTCGAGGTACCGTGCGTCCCAAAATCAGCTGCGCGTGGCACATTGAGTTACTTCGACTGTTCTGATTTCTGAAAGCAGTTTGTGGCAAACTATGTCCGATTCATCCAAGTTCGTATGAGATAAGAAGCTTGAATGCAGGCAAGTGGAAGAAGAAAATGGCTTTTCATTGATAAAACCCGGGATAACCTCCGGGATTTGCCATTACATTTCAAAAAAAAAACAAAAAACAAAAACAACCAAAATAGAAAACGGGCCTACTGCCCTTCTTCTCCTTCTTCTTCTTCCTTCTCCTCCTTCTTCCTCCCCGCTTCCCCTCAATCGTTTCCACCGTTGGAGGCATTATTCGCACCATTCGAATGGTCATCCGAACCATTCGGATTCCCCTCAGAATCCCCCACAGAGTCATCAGACCCGCGCTCTGGCGCGTACTCGGGGTCATGCTTGTCGTCCAGTTGGTCGAAAGCAAAGTCCTGAAGGTTAGAGACGGCACGACGAAGAGTCCGGATGGTAGAAATAAGACTCGCGATTTGCGCGTTCAATTGCTCGATCTCCCCCCAGTAAAAACCCATCTCAACTTCTAGAGAGGCCACACGTGCCGCCAAATCGTTGTCTGCCATGCCGGGGTTAGAAAAACAGCCTGCCTCAAGAAATGTAAGGGGAAAATGAAGAGTTTAAGAGAAGTTCTTGGTCTATAGAGAGTGACACCCTCTCCCATGCTTATAAAGAAACCCCGGCCGTCGAAGGGGCACGCCTGCATTAATAAGTACCCTTAAACCTGCCAACTGTTCTCGAAAATCGAAGGGGTGCCTGGAAAAGAGAGGTACCGTGCGCCGTGGACCTTGCCCGCACGGCACCTTGGCTTCAGGAGATTCAATGTTTTCTCAGAAATTGATCCAATCAGCCACCAAAATCCTTTTGGAAACTCAATTTTCAGCCGTTTTGCAGTAAAAGTCCCCTAGAATGTTGTGCATTGGTTATGGCACCATTTGATCCCCCGGGAACTCGCCGTAGTCGTCTTTTCCTCGGTATTAGTCCTCGGGACTTACTTGGTAGTCTATGAATTTTTAGTCGACGTTTTAAGCTCATATTTTTTCATTCAATTTTCCAGCGGTCAAAAATTCAAAATTCAATTTTCGCCTTGCGAGGGCTCATCTCAAAAATTCAAAATTCAAAATTCAATTCTCGCCTTCCGAAGGCTCGTCTCAAAAATTCAAAATTCAATTCTCGCCTTCCGAGGGCTCGTCTCAAAAATTCAAAATTCAATTTTCGCCTTCCGAGGGCTCGTCTCAAAAATTCAAAATTCAAAACTTTTGGCTCGTCTCAAAATTCAAATTTCGTCGAGGGCTCGTCTAAAAATTCAAAATTCAATTTTCGCCTTCCGAGGGCTCGTCTCAAATTCAAAATTCGCCTCTTAAAAATTCAATTTTTGCCTCCAGTGGCTCGCCTCAAAAATTTGTGAGTGTGATAGACAACTTCAGTCTCAAAAATTCAAAATTCAATTCTCGCCTCCCGAGGGCTCGTCTCAAAAATTCAAAATTTAATTTTCGCCTCCCGAGGGCTCGTCTCAAAAATTCAAAATTCAATTTTCGCCTTCCGAGGGCTCGTCTTAAAAATTCAAAATTCAATTCTCGCCTTCCGAGGGCTCGTCTCAAAAATTCAAAATTCAATTCTCGCCTTCCGATGGCTCGTCTCAAAAATTCAAAATTCACTTCTTCGCCTCCTAAGGGCTGGTCTCGCTTTTTCGTCTCTGGAGCCACGGTCTAATAGACCTAACGTCTCCTCGTCTCTCGAGCCACGGTCTAACGGACCTAACGTCTCTTCGTCTCTCAAGCTACAACATAACCCACCTAAAGTCTCTGCTCGTCTCAGTTTTTGCCTCCCGAGGGCTCGTCTCCAATTCTTCGCAATATTTGTGTGACACACGACATCATAAGCACTTCATTGTTGCCTCTGCACGATTTTGTCCTCCGGGACTTGTTTTATCGCATTGCATTGTCCCAATCGAACTACGCTGGTCTAATCCCTACAACGGGGTATGTAGGCAGCTCCTCGAGCGCGACCACCATCGTTATTTACTTGCATTTTTCGTTTTGCCTCCGTTCAAAGGCTCCAGAGCAACGGATTGGGATGCCTATTCTTTAAGCGTCACTCGTACCAATCAATGGTATCCGAGTTACGTTAAAGAGGGACTACTGTAGACACCCCAATCCAGATCTCGGAGAGTCTTTGTCCGCCCCGATGATGAAATAAAGGAAACGGTACCTTTGCGAGCTTGAAAAAGGATTTTCCTAAGCCCATGTAAACCCAGAAACCCAGAAAACCTGAAAAGCCCAGATAAAGCCCAAAAGACCCTGGACCGAAGAAATAGGTACCGTGCGGAGTGGCATTGGAGCGCACGGCACCTTGAAATTCAAGGAACCGTGTGCGGTCAAACTGCACCGCATGGCACCTTGAGCAAAAAGGCTGACTGGCTTAGAAAGCTGTCGGCCACGCTAGTTTGAGTCAAACTGATGACTGGCTCAACCGAAAATGCACTTCTGGCCCGCCCAGAAAATGCCTCCACCATATGAAATTCAAAATCCTTGGCCTTTGCCTATAAATTGGCCCCTCCACTCAAGGAGAAGGGGCCCTTCCTTTGAATCTCCTCTTGGCATTTCTTTTGGCTCTCTTTGCTTTTGGGTATTCTCACTGCATAAGCTTTCTCTCTCTAGTTTTTACACCCACTTTCCTACTTCCACTTCCATTTCAAAGTCTTAAAGAATGTCATTCTTAAAAGACATTCTTTAAGTGCTTTCACTCACTCCTTTCTCATCATTGAAGTTGATTTTTCATTAACTTCAAAGCTCCATCACCCAAAATACCTAACCTCCACTCACACCCATACTCCTTTCGTCTCATTCAACCTCCTCCATCTACATTCGTGACGATCCATCCACATCCTTACATCAATAGCCCTTGATCAAGCTCGAAACCAAAGGTAAAAACTAGTTTCCTCGGACTAGGTTCCGTTCTGGTCCTGAGGGGACTCTTCTGTCAGTAGGTCTAATCCATTTTGGTTAGATCTTGACTCGAAATCCATTTTCATAAAATAAAATAGTATTGTGCTGAGGTTGGGAAACCGCGTGGCCTATTGATCAGGCGCGCGGCACCCTAACCCTCAGCGCACGGCATCTGTCTATGTTGCTATTATCGCAGGTAGGCTGTCTGGATCTTAGTTTTCATCTGTTGAGGTTGTCTGTATCTGCTATTTATTGTTTCTGTTGCTTTCAAAATAAGACCATATCTACAAGCCATGTTTTGGCTCTTTAAAAAGGCTTTCTAGATCATCCCGAATGATCAAATATGTTAAAACTATTTTAAAATTTTGTTTTGAGAAAACAACATTTTTGGGGTGATCTGACTGCCATGAGGTGTCTGATGAGTTTTCTAAAAGACGCACAGAGAAAACAATGAGCTAGATAATGTTTTGAAAGTCTGCAACAGTCTGACAGCAGAGCAGGTACCATGCACGGCATGTTGAGGTGCCGCGTGCGGCATCTCAGGGTGCCGTGAACAGTCTGGCTAAGGTCCAGACAGTTTTCTGGATGATTTTTATTCCATTTGTTCACGTCATTTTATCACGATTGTACAGACAGCACCACATGCACGTCAATGTGATATATTTTCTATGTCCCTTTCCCGTTATGTGCTTTATTAAAGAGCTTGATATTCCAAATGATATTGAAGATTTCCCATTTTGAAAATATTAAGTAAAGACCGGTTTTACCGGGCGATTGGGGTGCTTTTTAAAGAAAAACGTTCCCCATTCGTAATGTGACCCCCGAACCCAAAATCTCAACATTTTTCGTTAGACCGAAAGCCTTTTGTAAGCAACTCCTTGGTTTCTCGGATGATCCATCTCAAAAATTCAGGTGGCGACTCTTTCAAAAGAAGGGCACGGGAGCCCACAAACCTATTGAATTATTATTGACCAAAAAAAATCAAAATATCAAACTTTTTTATCTCAACTTTCTAATTTCACATTTTCAATTATCATTGACAAAAAAATTCGACGTCGAAACTGTTGACCACCAAGAGTTTAAAAAAAAATTATTTATGCTACCTGGAGTTGAAACTGAAAAAATTTTAACATATCAAGTTTATATGTGTTACAACGGATTTTTTGTCAACTTTTTGCAAATTGGTTGTTTTCTATCTCTAATTTATATACGAATTCGAAAAACATTTCAATAAGCAGTGGTTTGAAAATATAGAAAATCCCGATATCGAAATTCAAATATATAAAAAATTTGTGTTCGGCATTAATTTTTTCATGGTTTTACAATAAATTCAAATTATCAATACTATAACCGAAATATCAAGTTTTCCATTAAAAATATCATTTCAATTCTTACAAATAAAATTTTTATTACCGTGATTCCAGTTCGAAGGGGAAAAAAAATAGCAAACCTTATTTTGTACATGTTTCGTCCAAGTATAAAGGGCTCGATGTGTTTATAATGTAACCAGTGATTTTCTGGTCGATTCTTAATTTTTTTGTGTAAATTTACCGGTAATCAAACTACAGATATACGAATTATCAAGAACGAGGAAAACGAAATGCATATTATACTTCTTTATCGTTACTTTCTAATTTTTATTTTTTGAGTTAATATTGAAAAAAAAAAATTCGACGTCAAAATTGTTGACAACAAAATGTTAAAAATTAGAATATAACTTCCCCCGCAAGGATTCAAACCTAAAATTTTTTCAACAAATCCAGTTTGTATGTGCTACAACGGATTTTTTGTTAAGAATGGGAAAACTTATTATGTTATATCTCTATTCTAACTACGAACTTGTAAAACTCTTCAATATCCTATATTTTAAAAAATTAGAAAATACCGATGCGAAAATTTAAATATAAGAAAAATTGTCTTTTGCATTAATTTTTTCGTTGTTCTTTGAGAAATTTTCTATTATTAAAGCTGTAACCGAAATATCAATTCTCCGCATTAACAATATCATTTTAGTTTTGAAATATAAATTTTTGTTGTTTTGATTCAAATTGGAAGAGAAAAAAAATAGCAAACCAGATTTTGTACATATTTCCACTAAATATGAAGAGATCGCCGTTTTTATAATGTCACCGGCGACTTTGTGGCCGATTTTTATAATATAAAATAAACAGTAATCAAATTACAGATATACGACGTATTGAGAACGAGAAAAATGAAACGCATCTCAAACTTTTTTATCACTACTTTCTAATTTAACCTATTGAATTATTGTTGAAAAAAAAATCGACATCTCAAACTTTTTTATCTCAACTTTCTAATTTTACCTTTTCAATTATCATTGACAAAAAAAATTCGACGTCAAAATTGTTGACCACCAAGAGTTTAAAAAAAAATATTTCTGCTACAAGGAGTCGAAGCAGAAAAAATTTTAACATATCAAGTTTATTTGTGTTACAACGGATTTTTTGTTAACTTTTTGCAAATTGATTGTTTTCTATCTATAATTTATATACGAATTCGAAAAACATTTCAATAACCAGTGGTTTGAAAATATAGAAAATCTCGATATTGAAATTCAAATATAAAAGAATTTGTGTTCGGCATTAATTTTTTCATGGTTTTACAATAAATTCAAATTATCAATGCTATAACCGAAATATCAAGTCTTTCCATTAAAAATATCATTTCAGTTTTTACAAATAAATTTTTATTACCGTGATTCCAATTCGGGAAAAAAATAGCAAACCTTATTTTGTACATGTTTCGTCCAAGTATGAAGGGATCGATGAGTTTATAATGTCAACAGTGATTTTGTGGTCAATTCTTAATTTTTTGTTTAAATTTACCGGTAATCAAACTACAGATATACAAATTATCAAGAACGAGGAAAATAAAATGCATATTATACTGCTTTATCGATACTTTCTAATTTTTACGTTTTGAATTATTATTGAAAAAAAAATTCGATGCCAAAATTGTTGACAGCAAAATGTTACAAATAAGAATATAACTTCCCCTGCAAATTGATTGTTTTCTATCTCTAATTTATATACAAATTCGAAAAACATTTCAATAACCAGTTGTTTGAAAATATAGAAAATCCCGATATCGAAATTCAAATATAAAAAAAATTTGTGTTCGGCATTAATTTTTTCATGGTTTTACAACAAATTCAAATTATCAATGCTATAACCGAAATATCAAGTCTTTTCATTAAAAATATCATTTCAGTTTTTACAAATAAAATTTTTATTACCGTGATTCCAATTCGAAAGAAAAAAAATAGCAAACCTTATTTTGTACATGTTTTGTCCAAGTATGAAGGGATCAATGTTTTATTATGTCACCCGTGATTTTCAGGTCGATTCTTAATTTTTTTGTGCAAATTTACCGGTAATCAAATTACCGATATACGAATTACCAAGAACGAGGAAAACAAAATGCATATAATACTTCTTTATCAATACTTTCTAATTTTTACTTTTTCAATTATTATTGACAAAAAAAAATTCGAAGTCAAATTTGTCGACCGAAAAAAGTTAAAAAAAAAAACAATAATTTCCACTACCAGGAGTCGAAATCAGAAAATTTTCAACAAATCTAGTTTATATGTGCAACAACGAATTTTGTGTTAACCTGAGAAAGAATTATTGTTTTATATCTCTAATCTAAATACGAATTCGTAAAATTCTTCAATAATCTATAATTTAAAAAGTTAGAAAATCCCAATACGAAAATTGAAATACAAGAAAATTTGCGTTCTGCATTAATTTTTTCAATGTTTAATCTCTAATCTAAATACGAATTTGCGTTCTGCTTTAATTCGATGTCAAGAAAATTTGCGTTCTGAGATTGAAAATTTTTTCAATGTTATTATCAACGCTGTAACCGAAATATCAATTTTCCGCATTAACAACATCCTTTAAGTTTCGAAAAATAAAATTTTTGCTGTCATGATTCCAATTCGAAGAGAAAACATAGCAAATCTTATTTTGTACGTGTTTCGACGAAATATGAAGGGATCTCCGTTTTCATAATGTGACCAATGATTTTTGGCCGATTTTTCTTTTACTCTAAAATTTCAAAATATCAAATTACAGATATACGACTTTACCAAAGACATGGAAAACGAAATGCACCCCATACTTTTTTATTTCTTCCTTGTAATTTTTACGTTTTGAATTATTATTGCAAAAAAAAAATTCGACGTCAAAATTATTGACAGCAAAATGTTAAAAATAAGAATATAATTTCCCCTGCAAGGATTCAAACCTGAAAATTTTTCAACAAATCCAGTTTGTACGTGCTACAACGGATTTTTTGTTAACCATGGGCAAACTTATTATGTTATATCTCTATTCTAACTACGAACTTGTAAAACTATTTAATATCCTATGTTTTATAAAATTAGAAAATACCGATACGAAAATTTAAATACGAGAAAAATTGTCTTCTGCATTAATTTTTTCGTTGTTCTTTGAGAAATTTTCTATTATTAAAACTGTAACCGAAATATCAACTCTCCGCATTAACAATATCATTTTAGTTTTGAAAAATAAATTTTTGTTGTTTTTATTCAAATTCGAAGAGAAAAAAAAAGCAAACCAGATTTTGTACATATTTTCCCCAAATATGAAAGGATCACCGTTTTTATAATGAGACCGGTGAATTTGTGGCCTATTTTTTTAAAATAAAATTAACAGTAAACAAATTATAGATATACGACGTATTAAGAACGAGAAAAATGAAACGCATCTCAAACTTTTTTAACACTACTTTCTAATTTAACCTATTGAATTATTATTGACAAAAAAAAATCGACATCTTAAAATTTTTTATCTCAAGTTTCTAATTTTATCTTTTTAATTATCATTGACAAAATAAATTGACGTCGAAACTTGTGACCACCAAGAATTTAAAAAAAAATTATTTCTGCTACCAAGAGTCGAAGCTGAAAAAATTATAACATATCAAGTTTATATGTGTTACAACGGATTTTTTGTTAACTTTTTGCAAATTGATTGTTTTCTATCTCTAATTTATATACGAATTCGAAAAACATTTCAATAAACAGTGGTTTGAAAATATAGAAGATCCCGATATCGAAATTCAAATATAAAAAAAATTTGTGTTCGGCATTAATTTTTTCATGGTTTTACAATAAATTCAAATTATCAATGCTATAACCGAAATATCAAGTCTTTTCCTTAAAAATATCATTTCAATTTTTACAAATAAAATTTTTGTTACTGTGATTCCAATTCGAAGGAAATAAAATAGCAAACCATATTTTGTATATGTGTAACGACCCTGATTTTTGGTCAATAAAAAAAATTTCGCTAAAAATTTGAATTTTATTTTAATACTTGGATTTCATTTTAACATCCAAAAATCGGTCGTTATTGACTTATAAAAATTTTGTTATTATATTTGAAAATTCTTTATTTGTTTTATAAATCCCTTTTAGCGATTAATAATCCGTCATAATTAGATTTGAAACTTGTAAAATTGAATCATTTTACTCCGGACAATTTAGTCCTTCTCCCATGACTAGTATACTTGTAAACGTACTCGTATATTTTTCCTAATAAGTAAATAATATCTTTAAATTATATTTCTCGGTTGGAAATCCTACTTAGCAAGCATAGTTAGCTTTTAACCGATTAGTTAGCAAACCCTAACTACCGCTTTGGCTTAGTGATGCATCGATGCAGAGTGGTTAGTAGAAAAATTTTGGTCTTTGCCTTGACCGTTGACTTGATCGCTTTTGCTTTGGCTTAGCTAGGTCGCCTTGGCGTCGCTGACGGGCCTGGCTTGCCTTGGCATCGGGTACCGCACCTTGCTTTTGCCTTGGCGTTGCTTTGGATCGCTTTGCTCGCCTTGCCTTGGCTACACCGCGGCCACCGCTGCCACGCTATTAATCGCCACCTTGGCCACCGCTATTACTTGTTAGCCGCCGCCACCGCTTTGCTAGGGCCGCCTTGGCCACCGCCACATCGCTATTAACTGCCACCTCGCCACCGCTGCCATCGCTGCTAGTGACCGCTTGGCCACCGCTAAAGAGTCGCTTTGGCCACCGCTGCTGCCAGCTGCTACCGCCGCTTGGCCATCTGCTTGTACCGGTCATGGCTACCGCTAGCATCGCTACCGGTCGCTTTGGCCGTTTTACCGGTCGCTTGGCCACCGCTGCCACCGCTACCGGGTCGCTTTGGCTGTTGACCACCGGCCGCTGGCCACCGCTTTGCCACCAGGCTGCCTTGGCCATGCTCACGCCTTGCCTTGGCGTTTGGCACCGTCGGGCTTTAATATTCCGTTATTAGGCGATTTCCTACTAAATAAAACCAAAATACCACTCGAGCAATGAAAGCCTAAATTAAGTATCGTTAGTCTTTAACCAATTAGTTAGAATTGCCTAATGCCCATTTAACCTAATCACTTGGATTCCAAACCTAATTAGGTTGCCCTAACCCTAGATGGACCATTTTACCCTTTTTAATGTTTATCCATTGGTTAATACATGGTAGGAAGATCTTTGACCATTGGACAATAGTTGTTAGGAAGAAGACCAAGTTTGACTAGTAGTTGGAATAGTCTAGTCTAAAGCAAACATTGTACTTCATGATGACTTTCCTTGGACCATTGGTTATTACATGCTAGGGTAATCTTTATCCATTGGACGATAGATGCTAGGGTGATCTTTATCCATTGGATGATAAGTTCTAGGAAAATCTTTATCCATTGGTTATTACATGCTAGGAAGATCTTTGACCATTGGACAATAGTTGTTAGGGAGAAGACCAAGTTTGACTAGTAGTTGGAATAGTCTAGCATTGTACTTCATGATGACTTTCCTTGGACCATTGGTTATTACATGCTAGGAAAAGTTTTACCCATTGGACAATAGATGTTAGGATTACCAAATAGGATGACAAGACAAGTCATGTGTTCCTTCATCATTACTTCTTTGGACCATTGGTTATTACATGCTAGGGTAATTGTTAGACCCTTGGACAATAACCATTAGGGAAATCATTATCCCTTGGATAATAGCATTGTCCAATATTCCCATGGGATTCTTGGTGAAAGATATGATAGTACTTTCTCCTACAAAAAGAATAATCATAAGCCATGTGTGCATTTAAGTAGTCTTGTCCTTACCTTCCTTGTTCTTTCCATAAATGTGTATATATATATATATATATATATATATATATATATATATATATATATATATATATATATATACATAGAAGTACTTTGACCAAGAGAGAGAGAGAGGGACGGATGAGAGGAGAGAATGAGGTGCATGCATTGTACTTTGACAACTATTGAACAAGTTGCACTTGTTGTTGTACTTTGGCTTGACAAGACAAGACTATGAAACAAAACTATGGGAGAGGAGAGAGAGAGAGTGGCCAAATAGGGAGAGGGAGAGTGAGGTGTGTGTAAGTTGTATTTTGACATGTGGGTGTACTTGGAACACTATTAACCTAGTTGGCAATTGGTTGGAGTACTATAGCATGACAAGACTAGTCCATGGAGCAAATCCATAGGGGAGAGAGAGAGATAGTGGCCGGCCAAGTGGAGTGAGGGAGAGAGCTTCATTTGCCTATAAATAGCACCCCATACTTTCATTCAACTCACACCTCCAAGCATAGCTCTCACTTCTCTCTAAAATCTCTAAACCAGTTTCTGGACAGCCTACCGTCCTCCGAAAAACTCCATTTTTTCTCCGGGCGAAAGTCATTTCTAGGAACAACGTTCTTCACGAAAGTCGTAGAACACTTCGAGAGCTTCAGTTTAGACCCAAGAACTACCCCAAACGGTCAAAAAATGACCAAGATATTGCCATCCGAAGTTCAGTGAAATTCTCGGATTTCCAGTCCAGACAGCTTACTGTCGATCTCTTTATCACCATTTTTCTCCGGGCGAAAGTCGTTTTTAGGAACAACGTCCTTCACGAAAGTCGTAGAGAACTTCGAGATCTTCGTTTTAGACTCAAGAACGATCCTATTCGGCCAAGTATTGACCGAGTTACTGCCACTCAAAGTTTGGTCCAAATTGTGAGCATTCGACGCCCGTAGCACTTTCCAACTAGCTTATTCGGCCCCGACTAGTTTCGGATCAAGGTAGAGTGTCCTTACTCTCTACCCCTAAGTATAGATAAGATGTGTGTTGAGCTTTTCAAACTACTTTCGTTAAAAATAAAGTTAAGTCGTGTTAGTTAGCTTGTAGAACTTTCTTGCTAAAAGTACGTAGTTTACTTTGATCTTGTGGCTACTTGATTGTTTGATTGCCTAATTGCTACGTGTTTGTATGAACTCGTCAATAAACATATGTTGTCTTGAAAAGAGGATTAAACGTTTTCGCTTAAGGATAAAGTGTTGTTTCAAAACCAAGTATTTGTATTTTGACCTTTCAAAGGATATAAGCTTGATGGCATGTTGATTGCTTTACTTGCGGAATGAACAAGCATGACTAAATAGAGTTGGATGATCTTACTTGTTCGGTTCCAAGATTACTTTAAAGTGATTCGTCCCGCCGCGGAGTCTATGCATGATTACGAGACACAAAAATCGAGAAAGTAGAAACATGACACTTAGGGAGTGGTTGATATGGATAAAAAGGATTTTGGAAATTACGTAATGGCCGGACTTGGTAGCCTTACGTTGGTGTGTGTTGCCGATGGAGCCGGACTTAGTAGTTTCATTGGTGAGGTGGGCTTGGTTATCCGCGGAGAGGAGCCAATGCAAGAGTTGATGTGATAACGTGGCCAAACGTAGTAGCCTTACGTTGGTATGAGTGGCCAATGGAGCCGGACTTGGTAGTTTCATTTGGAGATGAGTATGTGACACAATGTGCCGGACTTAGTAGCCATTGTGGCCTATAAGCCGGACTTGGTAGCTTATTGATTGTGTGCATTCAAAATGAGCTGGACTTGGTAGCTTCATTTGGAGATGAGTATGTGACACAATGTGCCGGACTTGGTAGCTATTGTGGCCAATAAGCCGGACTCGGTAGCTTATTGATTTTGTGCGTTCATAATGTGCCGGACTTGGTAGCCCATTGTGTAGATTGTTAACGGAGCCGGACGTGGTAGCTTCATTGATTGATTGGGCTTGGTTATCCGCGGAGAGGAGCCAATGCAAGATTTGATAACGTGGCCGGACTTGGTAGCTATTGTGGCCTATAAGCCGGACTTGGTAACTTATTGGTTATGTGCGTTCACAATGTGCCGGATTTGGTAGCCATTGTGGCCAATGAGCCGGACTTGATAGCTCATTGGTGTGTGCGTGTGATTTTTGGAAATGATGTTGAAAGATGAGATACAAAACGATGAGTCACGTAGGAGAAACACACGGAAACATGACACCAACGATAGATAGCGAATGCGGATGTGTCATTGTTGTTGTTATTGTTATATTAATGCATGTGATGTTATGACTCTTTATGATATATGCATGACTTGCTATTTGTAAGTTAAGGGTTAGTGGGTTTTGGATTATTCTATTGAGGTTTCAAGCTCATGGTGTTGCTTTATATGACCCTGACATATTATACTGGTGGCGACGCTGGTATAATGTGTCAGACTTGTTAGATGAACAAGGGGAGTTGTATACCTTGGAGGCCTTTGGAGCTGAGGAACTTGCTAGGATGGAAGAAGAGAAGGAGCTGTAGATAACCTTAGATATCCATCCCTTTTGTGTAATATATTGAACCCTAGTGGGAGTTATGATGTAATAATGAGCCAGACTCCATTTGATTTTATCAATGAATTGTTTATTTAACGTACCTAAAATTCGGGGCGTTACAATATGTTTCGCCCAAGTATGAAGGGATCGATGTGTTTATAATGTCAACAGTGATTTTGTGGTCGATTCTTAATTTTTTTGTGTAAATTTACCAGTAATCAAACTACAGATATACAAATTACCAAGAACGAGAAAAACAAAATGCATATTATACTTATTTATCGATACTTTCTTATTTTTACTTTTTTGAATTATTATTGACAAAAAAAAATTCGATGTCAAATTTGTCGGCCGAAAAAAGTTTAAAAAAAAATAACTATAATTTCCACTACCAGGAGTCGAAATCAGAAAATTTTCAACAAATCCAGTTTGTATGTGCAACAACGGATTTGGTGTTAACCATGGGCAAAATTATTATGTTATATCTCTATTCTTACTACGAAGTTGTAAAACTATTCAATATCCTATGTTTTAAAAAATTAGAAAATACCGATACGAAAATTAAAATACGACAAAAATTGTCTTTTGCATTAATTTTTTCGTTGTTCTTTGAAAAATTTCCTATTATTAAAGCTGTAACCGAAATATCAATTCTCCGCATTAACAATACCATTTTAGTTTTGAAAAATAAATTTTTGTTGTCTTGATTCAAATTCGAAGAGAAAAAAAAATAGCAAACCAGATTTTGTACATATTTCCACCAAATATGAAGGGATCGCCGTTTTTATAATATGACCGGTGACTTTGTGGCCGATTTTTTTAATAAAAAATTAACAGTAATCAAATTACAAATATACGACGTATTAAGAACGAAAAAAATGAAACGCATCTTAAACTTTTTTATCACTTCTTTCTAATTTAACCTATTGAATTATTATTGACAAAAAAAAAATCGACATCTCAAACTTTTTTATCTCAACTTTCTAATTTTACCTTTTCAATTATCATTGACAAAAAAATTCGACGTTGAAACTGTTGACCACCAAGAGTTTAAAGAAAAATTATTTCTGCTACCAGGAGTCGAAGCTGAAAAAATTTTAACATATCAAGTTTATATGTATTACAACGGATATTTTGTTAACTTTTTGCAAATTGATTGTTTTCTATCTCTAATTTATATACGAATTCGAAAAATATTTCAATAACCAGTGGTTTGAAAATATAGAAAATCCCGATATCGAAATTCAAATATAAAAAAAATTTGTGTTCGGCATTAATTTTTTCATAGTTTTACAATAAATTCAAATTTTCAATGCTATAACCGAAATATCAAGTCTTTTCATTAAAAATATCATTTCAGTTTTTACAAATTAAATTTTTATTACCGGTGATTCCAATTTGAAGGAAAAAAAATAGCAAACCTTATTTTGTACATGTTTTGTCCAAGTATGAAGGGATCGATGTGTTTATAATGTCACCAGTGATTTTGTGGTCGATTCTTAATTTTTTTGTGTAAATTTACCGGTAATCAAACTACAGATATACAAATTACCAAGAACGTAGAAAACAAAATGCATATTATACTTCTTTATCAATACTTTCTAATTTTTACTTTTTGAATTATTATTGACAAAAAAATTCGATGTCAAATTTGTCGCCCGAAAAAAGTTTTAAAAAAAAATAACAATAATTTCCACTACCAGGAGTCGAAATCAGAAAATTTTCAACAAATCCAGTTTATATGTGCAACAACGAATTTTGTGTTAACCTGAGAAAAAATTATTGTTTTATATCTCTAATCTAAATACGAATTCGTAAAACTCTTCAATAACCTATAGTTTAAAAAGTTAAAAAATCCCGATACGAAAATTGAAATACAAGAAAATTTGCGTTCTACTTTAATTTTTTTAATGTTCTACGAAAAATTCTTATTATCAACGCTGTAACCGAAATATCAATTTTCCGCATTAACAACATCTTTTAAGTATCAAAAAATAAAATTTTTACTGTCATGATTCCAATTCGAAGAGAAAACATAGCAAACCTGATTTTGTACATGTTTTGACCAAAAACTGTCAAAGCTAGTAAGGTTTCAAAAACCGTCAAAGTAGGAACCGGTGCGCGACGGTCCCATTCTAGCGCTCGACACTCTGTGGTCGCGCGCACAGGGCAGCTTGGAAATTGGTGTCCTACTGTTTTATGTCTTACTTTGTATATAGATCACTGTTGATGCATGTTAAAACTTGTTTACTGCTTTTCTTAGCTTAAACTGCGAGTTCAAAATGTCAAAATGCATTTCTGTTCTGTTGGAGTACCCCTTGAGATCATTCTGGACCTGTCCCAGTACCCAGGATGAGCAAAACCAAACACTGGAAGATTGACCCATACCCTCGCGCGATGGTCAAAGGGAGCGTTGACTAGTGCACCAGGGCGCAACCGTTGAGCGCCAGAGCACACCATCGCGTGACACTTTGACTCCATCGCGCTCCGATTTGCCTCTAACCAGTGAGTGGTCTTACACGGGTAATTTGGTTTTAGGCCGTTATTTTGTCCCCACACTATTTATGGGGTGTTTTGTTTATTTGTTAGGCTTTTCAGCCTTTAAATTGTGTGGTATAAACTGCTATAAACTGCTTGGTTTGTCCTGTGTGTGCACTAGTCCTTCCAGAGCCCAGAGAGTTTGAGAATAAGAGCTGTGGGCTTATGCTTACTAGCGTGCACATGTCTTGTAGTAGCGTGCGCAAGTGTGATCAACATACATTGACTTGATCAATGCCTACTAGTTTCTTCCTACGCACGACACTCCGAGACAGGTGCTTTCTAGTCTGTTTAAAACTCCCACAGGAGTCTGTTTTCATCCTATACTAACTGCTCATCCATGCCATCTATCACATCCTACAAACTGTTACAGTTTTAATCCCCGATTAACTGTTCCCCGCCCTAATTGGCTAAAAATTGGTTAATAAAAGAAGAATCACAATATTTTCACAAAATACATAAGTAGAGACCGATCTCTGGATTGGGCGAGAGAGGTGCCTTAAAACCCTTCCCTTATCGTAACCTAGCTCCCGAACCCTGATATGGTTATGACGGACTGGTTCCTTCACTTTTTCAAATCAAATAGCGCGATAGGTGCTTCGAAATACGATTCCTTGGGTGTCAGACCTTCAAACCCGAGTGGCGACTCTGTATTCCGAGCGCTTGCTTCTTCACTCGCGCCCCCTCAATTTTCGGGCCGCCTTGGCAAAAAGGAACGAAATCCTTTTTCCAAGGGTATACTGCCCTTAGTGGGGACTCTAATGGGGAATTATCGAACCAATACTAATCTATACTTTGAGTTTAATACGTTTGCGAACAATTCTTAAAAAATTTGTGAAAATGGTGAGCTTCGAGCTGCTGAAGGTTGAGATGGTGATTTAACAGGGCCTCGTGTCCGGCCAATCTAATCTGAGACTGTTTGAATTGTTCACTTGCGTAGTTTCCTCTTAAGATGGACTAAATACAGTGAGCCAGATTTGAAAATGCATTTTGTGACATTGTGATTTTTCTTCTTTTTAATCAATTTATAGCATTCTCATTTGCATCCATGTGGGATAGCTTCAATGATCGTTTTGGCAATCCGGCACGGTTTACCAGAGCCCGGGGACCCTGAATGACCAACAACCTTCGACGATGATGGATCATGTTACCGTTTGACTGTTGCTTAGCGGTATCGCGAGCAATGGTAAGGTCTTGTACCGTTTTGGTATGTTTTGGAATTGTATGGAGGGTTTGGGGTGTTTTTGAACCTTTTGGTATTGTATCGTTTTGGTGTGTTTTGGAACCGTATGGATGTTTTGGTAAGGTGTTGTACCATTTTGGTGTGTTTTGGAATCATATAAAGGATTTGGGGTGTTTTTGAACCGTTTGGTATTGTATGGTTTTGGTGTATTTTGGAATCGTATGGATGTTTTGGTAGGGCTTTGTACCATTTTGAAGTGTTTTGGAAGGTATGGACGATTTGGGGAGTTTTTGAACCGTTTGGTATTGTATCATTTTGGTATGTTTTCGAACCGTATTGATGTTTTGGTAAGGTGTTGTACCATTTTGGTGTGTTTTGGAAGCGTATGGACGTTTTGGGGAGTTTTTGAACTGTTTGGCATTGTATCGTTTTGGTGTGATTCGAAACCGTATGGATGTTTCGGTAAGGGATGTACCATTTTGGTGTGTTTTTGAAGCGAATAGACGATTTGGGTTGCTTTTGAAACGTTTGGCATTTTATAGTTTTGGTGTGTTTTGGAATCGTATGGATGTTTTCGTAAGGCGTTGTACCATTTTGGTGTGTTTTGGAAGCATATGGACGATTTGGGGTGTTTTTGAATCGTTTGATATTGTGTCGTTTTGGTGTGTTTTGGAACCGTATGGATGTTTTGGTAAGGTGTTGTACCATTTTCGTGTGTTTTGGAAGCGTATGGACGATTTGGAGTGTTTTTGAACCGTTTGGTATTGTATGGTTTAGGTGTGTTTTAGAACCGAATGGATGTTTTGGTAAGGTGTTGTACGATTTTGGTATGTTTGGGAAGCGTATGGACGATTTGGGGTGTTTTCGAACCGTTTGTTATTGTATTGTTTTGGTGCGTTTTGGAACCGTATCGATGTTTTGGTAAGGTGTTGTACCATTTTAGTGTGTTTTGGAAGCGTGTGGACGTTTTGGGTGTTTTTGAACCGTTTGGTATTGTATCGTTTTGGTGTGTTTTGGCACCCGTATGGATGTTTTGGTAAGATGTTGTACTTTTTTGGTGTGTTATGGAAGCATATGGACGTTTAGGGGTGTTTTTGAACTGTTTGGTATTGTATCGTTTTGGTGTGTTATGGAATCGTATGGATGTTTTGGTAGCGTATGGACGATTTGAGGTGTTTTTGAACCGTTTGGTATTCTGTGGTTTTGGAGTGTTTCGGAACCGTATGGATGTTTTGGTAAGGTGTTGTACCATATTCGTGTGTTTTGGAAGCGTATGGACGATTTGGTGTGTTTTTGAACCGTTTGGTATTGTATCGTTTAGGTGTGTTTTAGAACCGTATGGATATTTTTTTTTTTTGGCTAAATCAGCATGAAATAAAAAAGGGGCTAACCGAATATACAGCCTAAAGGGGCATACCCCAGGAGGAAAAGAAAAGAAATTGAAAAACAAAAGAAAATGCCTACGCCAAATGGCTACATAGGACTAGGAGTGAATAGAACATCTGATTTCTATCCATCTAAAAGAGGAAGACGAATCAAATGGCAAAAAGATTACACTAAGTGCCACCTAACAATAGGAGTAACCAATTTACATGTTACTGAAATATAACTAACAAGAGCTTTCAAACTGAACATAACAGCCAAGTTGTTAATGTAATCAGGCAGCCTACTACTGACCCACCATTGACATTACGAATGCATCAACCTTCAGAAAAAATGTTGCGAGCTGCTTGGAAGATCACAGATGGCAGCAGCAATCACAGGTGCAGCATCACGTATTGAACATGGTCAGAAGCATCACCCTTGCTTCCTTTTGAATCTGGACTCCACACGGCAGCATATATGTGTTCTGCTGGACATTGCTCTCCTGTGACCAAGCTATATCTGAACCATATCCTACCACAAAACCAATCTATAGCAGAAATCCAACAAAACCATGCAGAGGACGTCCCCCTCTGCGAAGGGAGATCCCAACGACATCCCCTGTTGGTTAGGCATATACTACAATGCAGCAACATAACATAACAGTATAGAACTGAATTGTACGGAACAGTAGCAGAATAGCAAAATATGGAACAGCAAAAGTAACAGACAGCATGGTATGGACACCAATCTGGACACCACCAATCTGGAATAGCATACTGTTCAGTAGCTGCAGAACAGCAGCAAGCAGAGTACCAGAACAGGATCAAAAATCATCACAGGTGAGCCAACTCATGGCAGATAGCAGCAGCTTCCAACTCATCACAGTCAAAATCAAAATGGTCCATGAATATGGACATCACATGAGCATTATCCAAGAGGCAAATGTACATAGCAGTCCTCAACTTCAGTTGATGTAACATTGAAGTAATAAGTATGCTAATCATAAAATGGAATGAAATCAATTGGTAACGAAAATTCAGAGGCTAATCCAGCCATAACAGTCCTAAATTTGGGAAACCCCCAAGGTGTTGTATGATTTTGGTATGTTTTGGAAGCGTATGGACGATTTGGGGTGTTTCGAACCGTTTGGTATTGTATTGTTTTGGTGTATTTTGGAACCGTATCGATGTTTTGGTAAGGTGTTGTACCATTTTGGTGTGTTTTGGAATAGTATGGAGGATTTGGGGTGTTTTTGAACCTTTTGGTATTGTATCGTTTTGGTGTGTTTTGGAACTGTATGGATGTTTTGGTAAGGTGTTGTACTTTTTTGGGGTAATTTGAAAGTGTATGGACGTGTAGTGGTGTTTTTGAACCGTTTGGTATTGTATCATTTTTGTGTGTTATGGAATCGTATGGATGTTTTGGTAAGGTGTTGTACCATTTTTGGTGTGTTTTGAAATCGTATTGAGGATTTGGGTTGCTTTTGAATCGTTAAGTATTATACCGTTTTGGTGTGTTTTCGAACCCTATGGATGTTTTGGTAAGGTGTTGTACCATTTTGGTGTGTTTTGGAATCGTATGGAGGATTTGGGGAATTTTTGAACCGTTAGGTATTGTATCGTTTTGGTGTATTTTGGAACTTATTGATGTTTTGGTAAGGCGTTGTACCATTTTGGTGTGTTTTGGAAGCATATGGACGATTTGGGGTGTTTTTGAACAGTTTGGTATTGTGTCATTTTGGAGTGTTTCGGAACCGTATGGATGTTTTGGTAAGGTTTTGTACCATTTTCGTGTGTTTTGGAAACGTATGGACGATTTGGGGTGTTTTTGAACCGTTTGGTATTGTATCGTTGAGGTGTGTTTTAGAACTGTATGGACGTTTTGGTAAGGTGTTGTATGATTTTGGTATGTTTTGGAAGTGTATGGATGATTTGGGGTGTTTTTGAACCGTTTGGTATTGTATTGTTTTGGTGTGTTTTGGAACCGTATCGATGTTTTGGCAAGGTGTTGTACAATTTTAGTGTGTTTTGGAAGCGTATGCACGATTTGGGATGTTTTTGAACCGTTTGGTATTATATTGTTTTGGTGTTTTGGAACCGTTTGGATGTTTTGGTAAGGTGTTGTACGTTTTTTGGTGTGTTTTAGAAGCGTATGGACGATTTAAGCGTATGGACGATTTGGGGTGTTTTGAACCGTTTGGTATTGTATTGTTTTTGTGTGTTTTGGAACCGTATCGGTTTTTTGGTAAGGTGGTGTACCATTTTGGTGGGTTTTGGAATCGTATGGATGATTTGGGGTGTTTTTCAACCTTTTGGTATTGTACCGTTTTGGTGTGTTTTGAAATCGTATGGATGTTTTGGTAAGGTATTGTACTTTTTTGGGGTGTTTTGGAAGTGTATGGACGTGTAGGGTGTTTTTGAACCGTTTGGTATTGTATCATTTTGGTGTGTTATGGAATCGTATGGATGTTTTGGTAAGGTGTTGTAACATTTTTGGTGTGTTTTGAAATCGTATGGAGGATTTGGGTTGTTTTTGAACCGTTAAGTATTATAACGTTTTGCTGTGTTTTGGAACCGTATAGATATTTTGGTAAGGTGTTCTACCATTTTGGGGTGTTTTGGAATCGTATGGAGGATTTGGGGAGTTTTTGAATCGTTTGGTATTGTATCGTTTTGATGTGTTTTGGAATTGTATGGATGTTCTGGTTAGGCTTTGTACCATTTTGGTGTGTTTTGGAAGCAAATGGACGATTTGGGGTGTTTTTGAACCGTTTGGTGTTGTGTCATTTTGGAGTGTTTCGGAACCGTATGGATGTTTTGGTAAGGTGTTGTACCATTTTCGTGTGTTTTGGAAGCGTATGGACGATTTGGAGTGTTTTTGAAGCGTTTGGTATTGTATCGTTTAGGTGTGTTTTAGAACCGTATGGATGTTTTGGTAGGGTGTTATACCATTTTGGTGTGTTTTGGAATCGTATGGAGGATTTGGGGAGTTTTTGAACCGTTTGGTATTGTATCGTTTTGTTGTGTTTTGGAATTGTATGGATGCTTTGGTAAGGTGTTGTACCATTTTGGTGTGTTTTGGAAGCGTATGGAGGATTTGCGGTGTTTTTGAACCATTTGGTATTTTATGGTTTTGGTGTATTTTGGAATCGTATGGATGTTTTGGTAAGGCTTTGTACGATTTTGGTGTGTTTTGGTAGCGTATGGACGATTTGGGGTGTTTTTGAATCGTTTAGTATTGTATGGTTTTTGTGTGTTTTCGAATCGTGTGGATGTTATGGTAAGACGTACCATTTTGGTGTGTTTTGGAAGCGTATGGACGTTTTGGGGAGATTTTGAACACTTTGGTATTGTATCGTTTTGGTGTCTTTTGGAACCGTATCGATGTTTTGGTAAGGTGTTGTACCATTTTAGTGTGTTTTGAAAGCGTTTGCACGATTTGGGATGTATTTGAACCGTTTGGTATTGTATCGTTTTGGTGTGTTTTGGAACCGTATCGATGTTTTGGTAAGGTGTTGTACTTTTTGGTGTGTTTTGGAAGCGTATGGAGGTTTAGGGGTGTTTTTGAACCGTTGGGTATTGTATCGTTTTAGTGTGTTATGGAATCGTATGTATTTTTCGGTAAGGTGTTGTAATATTTTTGGTTTGTTTTGAAATCGTATGGAGGATTAGGGGTGTTTTTGAACCGTTAAGTATTATACCGTTTTGGTGTGTTTGGAACCGTATGGATGTTTTGGTAAGGTGTTGTACCATTTTGGTGTGTTTTGAAAGCGTAAGGAGGGTTTGGGGAGTTTTTGAACCATTTGGTATTGTATTGTTTTGATGAATTTTGGAATCGTATGGATGTTTTGGTAAGCCTTTGTACCATTTTGGTGTGTTTGGGTAGCGTATGGACGATTTGGGGTGTTTTTGATCTGGACAGTATTGCATCATTTGGTGAGTTTTCAAACCGTATGGATTTTTTGGTAAGGTGTTGTACTATTTTTGTGTGTTTTGGAAGCGTATGGACCATTTGTGGTGTTTTTGAACCGTATCGTATTGTATCCATTTGGTGTGTTTTGGAACCGTATGGAAGTTTTGGTATGGTGTTGTACCATTTGGTGTGTTTAGGAAGTGTATGGGGGTGTTTTTGAATCGTTTGGTATAGTATGATTTTGGTGTTTTCGAATCGTTTGGATGTTTTGGTAAGACGTTGTACCATTTTGGTGTGTTTTTGAAGCGTATGTACGATTTGGAGTTTTTTTTGAACCGTTTGGTACAGTATCGTTTTGGTGAGTTTTGGGGCCGTACGGATATTTTGGCAAGGTGTCGTACCATTTTGGTGTGTTTTGGAAGCGTATGGACATTTTGGGGTGTTTTTGAATCGTTTGGTATTGTATCGTTTTGGTGTGTTTTGCACCCGTATGAATGTTTTGGTAAGGTGTTGTACCATTTTGGTGTGTTTTGGAAGCGTATGGACGTTTTGGAGTGTTTTTGAATCGTTTGGTATTGTATCGTTTTGATGTGTTTTCTAACAGTATGGATGTTTTGGTATGGTGTTGTAGCATTTTGGTGTGTTTTGGAAGCGTATTGACAATTAGTGGTGTTTTTAAACCATTTGGTATTCTATCGTTTTGCTATGTTTTTGAACCGTATGGATGTTTTAATATGGTGTTTTACCATTTTGTTTGGTTTGGAAGTGTATGGACATTTTGGGGTGTTTTTGAATCGTTTGGTATACTATCGTTTTGGTGTGTTTTGGAACCGTTTCGTTATGTATCGTTTCGGTGTGTTTTGGAACCGTATGGATGTTTTGGTAATGTGTTGTACTATTTTGGTGAGTTTTGGAAGCGTATGGACGATTTTGGGTGTTTTCGAACCGTTTGGTATTATAACGTTGTGGTGTGTTTTGGAAATATATGGATGTTTTGGTAAGGTGTTGTACCATTTTGGTGTGTTTTGGAAGCGTATGGACGATTTGGGGTGTTTTTGAACCGTTTGGTCTTGTATCGTTTTGGTGAGTTTTGGAACCGTATGGATGTTTTGGTAAGGTTTTGTACTTTTTTAGTGTGTTTTGGAAGTGTATGTACATTTAGGGGTGTTTTTGAACCGTTTGGTATTGTATCGTTTTAGTCTGTTATGGAATCATATGAATGTTTTGGTAAGGTGTTGTACCATTTTTGTTGTGTTTTGAAATCGTATGGAGGATTTGGGGTGTTTTTGAACCCTTAAGTATTATACCGTTTTGGTGTGTTTTGGAACTGTATGGATTTTTTTGGTAAGGTATTGTACCATTTTGGTGTGTTTTGGAATCGTATGGAGGATTTGGGGAGTTTTTGAACCGTTTGGTATAGTATTGTTTTGGTGTGTTTTCGAACCGTATGGACGTTTTCGTAAGGTGTTGTACCATTTTAGTGTGTTTTGGAAGCGAATGGAGGATTTAGGGAGTTTTTGAACCATTTGGTATTGTATGGTTTTGGTGTATTTTGGAATCGTATGGATATTTTGGTAAGGCTTTGTACCATTTTGGTGTGTTTTGATAGCATATGGACGATTTGGGGTGTTTTTCATTCGTTCTGTATTGCATCATTTTGGTGATTTTTGGAACCGTAAGGATGTTTTGGTGTTTTGGATGTTTTAGAACCGTATGGATGTTTAGGTAAGTTGTTGTACGATTTTAATCAATTTTGGGAACGTATGCACGATTTGGGGTGTTTTTGAAACGTTTGGTATTGTATCGTTGGTGTGTTTTGGAGCCGTATGGATGTTTTGCTAGGGTTTTGTACCATTTTGGTGTGTTTTGGATGCGTATGAACGATTTCCGGTGTCTTTGAACCGTTTTGTATTGAATCGTTTTGGTGTTTTTTGGAACCCTATGGTTGTTTTGGTAAGGTGTTATGCCGTTTTTATGTGTTTTGGAATCGTATGGAGTATTTGGGCTGTTTTTGAAACTTTTGCTATTGTATCATTTTGGTGTGTTTTGGAATCGTATGGATGTTTTGATAAGGCGTTGTACCATTTTGGGGTGTTTTTGAACCCTTAAGTATTGTACCGTTTTGGTGGGTTTTGGAACCGTATTTAGGTTTTGGTATGGTGTTGTACCGTTTTGGTGTGTTTTGGAATCGTATGGAGGATTTGGGGAGTTTTTGAACCGTTTGGTATAGTATCGTTTCGGTGTGTTTTCGAACCGTATGGATGTTTTGGTAAGGTGTTGTACCATTTTGGTGTGTTTTGGAAGTGTATGGAGGATTTGGGGAGTTTTTGAACCATTTGGTATTGTATGGTTTTGGTGTATTTTATGGATGTTTTAGTAAGGCTTTGTATCATTTTGGTGTGTTTAGGTAGCGTATGGACGATTTGGGGAGTTTTTCATCCGTACTGTATTGCATCATTTTGGTGACTTTTGGAACCGTATGGATGTTTTAGTAAGGTGTTTTACCATTTGGTGTGATTTTGTTGTTTTAGAACCGTATGGATGTTTCGGTTAGTTGTGGTACGATTTTGGTCAGTATTGGAAACGTATGCACGATTTGGGGTGTTTTTGAACCGTTTGGTATTATATCGTTTTGGTGTGATTTTAAGATCGTATGGATGTTTTGGTAAGGTGTTGAACCATTTTGGTGTGTTTTAGAAGCGTATGGACGATTTGGGTTGTTTTTGAACCGTTTGATTTTGTATCGTTTTGGTGAGTTTTGGAACCGTATGGATGTTTTGGTAAGGTGTTGTACCATTTTGGTGTGTTTTGGAATCGTATGGAGGATTTGGGGAGTTTTTGAACCGTTTGGTATTGTATCGTTTTCGTGTGTTTTCGAACCGTATGGATGTTTTGGCAATGTGTCGTACCATTTTGGTGTGTTTTGGATGCGTATGGATGATTTGGGGTGTTTTTGAACCGTTTCGTATTGTATGGTTTTGCTGTATTTGGGAATCGTTTGGATGTTTTGGTAAGACTTTGTAACATTTTGGTGTGTTTTGGTAGCGTATGGACGATTTGGGGTGTTTTTGATCCGTTCGGTGTTGCATCATTTTGGTGAGTTTTGGAACCGTATGGATGTTTTGGTAAGATGTTGTACCATTTTTGTGTATTTTGGAAGCGTATGGACGATTTGGGATGTTTTTAACCCGTTTTGTATTGTGTCGTTCCGGTGTTATTTGGAACCGTATGGATGTTTTGGTAAGGCTTTTTACCGTTTTGGTGTGTTTTGGAAGCATATGGATGATTTGGGGTGTTTTTGAACCCTTTGGTATTGTGTCGTTTTGGTGTGTTTTGGAACCGTAAGGATGTTTTGGTAAATTGTTGTGCCATTTTCGTGTGTTTTGGAAACGTATGGACGATTTGGGGTGTTTTTGAACCGTTTGGTATTGTATCGTTTCAGTGTATTTTAGAACCGTATGGATGTTTCGGTAAGGTGTGGTACGATTTTGGGGAGTATTGGAAACGTATGCACGATTTGGGGAGTTTTTGAACCATTTGGTATTGTATTCTTTTGTTGTGTTTTGGAACCGAATCGATGTTTTGGTATGGTGTGGTACCATTTTAGTTTGTTTTGGAAGCGTATGCACGATTTGAGGTGTTTTGAACCGTTTGGTATTGTATCGTTATGGTGTGATTTGAAACGTATGGATGTTTTGGTAAGGGGTTGTACCATTTTTGTGTGTTTTGGAAGCGAATGGACGATTTTGGTTGTTTTTGTACCGATTTGTATTGTATGGTTTTGGTGTGTTTTAGAATCGTATGGATGTTTTGCTAAGGCGTTGTACCATTTTGGTGTGTTTTGGAAGCATATGGATGATTTGGGGTGTTTTTGAACCATTTGGTATTGTGTCGTTTAGGTTTGTTTTAGAACCGTATGGATTTTTCGGTAATGTGTGGAACGATTTTGGTGTGTTTTGGAAACGTATGCACGATTTGGTGTGTTTTTGAACCGCTTGGAATTGTATCGTTTTTGTGTGTTTTGGAACCGAATCGATGGTAAGGTGTGGTACCATTTTAGTGTGTTTTTGAAGCGTATGCACGATTTGGGGTGTTTTTGAACCGTTTGGTATTGGATCGTTCTGTTGTGTTTTGAAACCGTATCAATGTTTTGGTAAGGTGTTGTACTTTTTTGATGTGTTTTGGAAGCGTATGGACGTTTAGAGGTGTTTTTGAACCATTTCGTATTGTATCGTTTTAGTGTGTTATGGAATCGTATGGATGTTTAGGTAAGGTGTTGTACCATTTTTGGTGGGGTGTTTTTTAATCTTTAAGTATTATACCATTTTGGTGTGTTTTGGAATCGTATGGAGGATTTGGGGAGTTTTTGAACCATTTCGTATTGTATCGTTTTGTTGTGTTTTGGAACCGTATGGATGTTTTGGTAAGGTGTTGTACTTTTTTGGTGTGTTTTGGAAGCGTATGGACGTTTAGGGGTGTCTTTGAACCGTTTGTTATTGTATCGTTTTAGTGTGATATGGAATCATATGGATGTTTTGGTTAGGTGTTGTACCATTTTGTTGTGTTTTCGAACCGTATGGTTGATTTGGTGAGGTGTTATACCATTTTGGTGTGCTTTGGAAGCCTGTGGAGGATTTGGGGGTATTTTTGAACCATTTGGTATTGTATGGTTTTGGTGTATTTTGGAATCGTATGGATGTTTTAGTAAGGCTTTGTACCATTTTGGTGTGTTTTGGTAGCGTATGGACGATTTGGGGTGTCTTTTATCCGTTCTGTATTGCATCGTTTTTGAGAGATTTGGAACCTTATGGATTTTTTGGTAAGGTGTTTTACCATTTTTGTGTGTTTTGGAAGCGTATGGACGATTTTGGGTGTTTTTAAATCGTTTGGAATATGTTTGGTTTTGGTGTGTTTTCGAATCGTGTGGATGTTTTGGTAAGACAATGTACCATTTTGATGTGTTTTTGAATTGTATGGACGATTTGTGGTTTTTTTTGAACCGTTTGGTATTGTGTCGTTTTATTGTGTTTTGGAACCGTATGGATGTTTTGGTAAGGTGTTGTACCATATTGGTGTGTTTTGGAAGCGTA
The DNA here is from genome assembly GCA_025413875.1 of Rhododendron molle. Taxonomy (NCBI): domain Eukaryota; kingdom Viridiplantae; phylum Streptophyta; class Magnoliopsida; order Ericales; family Ericaceae; genus Rhododendron; species Rhododendron molle. The sequence goes on from CM046390.1 coordinate 24,501,931, forward strand.
TGGACATTTTGGGGTGTTTTTGAACCGATTGGTATAGTATCGTTCTGGTGAGTTTTGGATCTGCATGGATGTTTAAGTAATGTGTGGAACTATTTTGGTGTGTTTTGGAATCGTATGGAGTATTTGGGGTGTTTTTGAACAGTTTCGTATCGTATCGTTTCGGTGTGTTTTGGAACCATATAGATGTTTTGGTACTGTGTTATACTATTTTGGTGAATTTTGGAAGCGTATGGACGATTTGGGTGTTTTTGAACCGTTTGATATTGCATCGTTACGATGTGTTTTGGAACTGTATGGATGTTTTGGTAAGGTGTTGTACCATTTTGGTGTGCTTTGGAAGCGTATGGACGTTTTGGGGTGTTTTTGAACCGTTTGGTATAGTATCGTTTTGGTGTGTTTTGAACCGTACGGATTTTTAAGTAAAGTGTCGAACTATTTGGCTGTGTTTTGGAATCGTCTGGAGTATTTCGGGTGTTTTTGAACCGTTTCGTATTGTATCATTTCGGTGTGTTTTGGAACCGTATGGATGTTTTGTCAATGTGTTGTACTATTTTGGTGATTTTGGAAGCGTATGGACGATTTGGGGTGTTTTAGAACCGATTGGTCTTGTATCGTTGTGGTGTGTTGGAACCGTATGGATGTTCTGGTGAGGTGTTCTACCATTTTGGTGTGTTTTGGAAGCGTATAGATGATTTGTGGTGTTTTTGAACCGTTTGGTATTGTTTGGTTTTTGTGTGTTTTGGAATCGTTTGGATGTTTTTGTAAGGCTTTGTAACATTTTGGTGTGTTTTGGTAGCGTTTGGACGATTTTGGGTGTTTTTGATCCGTTCGGTGTTGCATCATTTTGGTGAGTTTTGGAACCGTATGGATGTTTTTGTAAGATGTTGTACCATTTTTGTGTGTTTTGGAAGCGCAAGGACGATTTGGGGTGTTTTTGAAACGTTTTGTATTGTATTGTTATGGTGTGATTTGGAACCGTATAGTTGTTTTGGTATGGGGTTGTACCATTTTAATGTGTTTTCGAAGCGAATGGACGATTTTGGTTGTTTTTGAACCGTATGGTATTGTATGGTTTTGGTGTGTTTTGGAATCGTATGGACGAATTGGGGTGTTTTTGAACCGTTTGGTATTGTGTCGTTTTGGTGTGTTTTCGAACCGTCTGGATGTTTTGGTAAGCTGTTGTACCATTTTCGTGTGTTTTTTAAGTGTATGGACGATTTGGGGTGTTTCTGAACCAATTTGTATTGTATCGTTTTGGTGTGATTTGGAACCGTATGCTTGTTTTGGTAAGGGTTATACCATTTTGGTGTGTTTTGGAAGCGAATGGACGATTTGGGTTGTTTTTGAACCGTTTGGTATTGTATGATTTTTGTGTGTTTTGGAATCGTATGGATGTTTTGGTAAGGCGTTGTACGATTTTGGTGTGTTTTGGAAGCATATGGACGATTTGGGGTGTTTTTGAAGCGTTTGGTATTTTGTCGTTTTATTGTGTTTTGGAACCGTATGGATGTTTTTGTAAGGTGTTGTACAATTTTCGTGTGTTTTGGAAGCGTATGGACGATTTGGGGTGTTTTTGAACAGTTTGGTATTGTATCGTTTCGGTGTGTTTTGGAACCGTATGGAAGTTTTGGTAATGTGTTGTACTATTTTGGTGAGTTTTGGAAGCGTATGGACGATTTGAGATGTTTTTGACCCGTTTGGTATTATATCGTTGTGGTGTGTTTTGGAACTGTATGGATGTTTTGGTAAGTATTGTACCATTTTGGTGTGTTTTGAAATCGAATGGAGGATTTGGTGTGTTTTTGAACCGTAAAGTATTATACCGTTTTGCTGTGTTTTGGAATCGTATGGATGTTTTGGTAAGGTGTTGTACCATTTTGGTGTGTTTTTGAAGCCTATGGAGGATTTGTGGTGTTTTTGAACCATTTGGTATTGTATGGTTTTGGTGTATTTTGGAATCGCATGGATGTTTTGGTAAGGTTTTGTACTATTTTGGTGTGTTTTTTTATTGTATGGACGATTTGGGATGTTTTTTATCCGTTCGTTATTACATCGTTTTGTTGAGTTTTGGAACCATATGGACGTTTTGTAAGGTGTTGTACCATTTTTTTGTATTTATTAAGCGTGTGGACGATTTGGAGTGTTTTTGAACCATTTTGTATTGTTTCGTTTTTGTTTGATTTGGAACCGTATTGATGTTTTGGTAAGGGGTTGTAGCATTTTGGTGTGTTTTGTAAGCGAATGGAATGGGTTGTTTGTGAACCGTTTGGTATTATATGGTTTTGGTGTGTTTTTGAATCGTATGGATGTTAAGATAAGGCGTTGTACCATTTTGGTGTGTTTTGGAAGCATATGGACGATTTGGGGTGTTTTTGAACCATTTGGTATTGTGTCGTTTTGCTATGTTTTGGAACCGTATGGATGGTTTGGTAATGTGTTGTACCATTTTCGTGTGTTTTAGAAGCGTATGGATGATTTGGGGTGCTTTTGAACCGATTTGTATTGTATCGTTTAGATGTGTTTTAGAACCGTATGGATGTTTCGGTAAGGTGTTGTACGATTTTGGTGTGTTTTGGAAGCGTATGGACGATTTGGGGTGTTTTTGAACCGTTTATTATTGTATTGTTTTGGTGTGTCTTGGAGCCGTATCGATGTTTTGGTAAGGTGATGTACCATTTTAGTGTGTTTTGGAAGCGTATGCACGATTTGGGATGTTTTTTAACCGTTTGGTATTGTATCGTTTTGGTGTGTTATGGAATCGTTTGGATGTTTTGTTAAGGTGTGGTACCGTTTTTGATGTGTTTTGAAATCGTATGGAGGATATGGGGTGTTTTTGAACCGTTAAGTGTTATACCATTCTGGTGGTTTTTTTTTTTTTTTTGGGTAAAACCGCTTGAAATGGAAAAAATAAATTATATACAACCTACAAGGGGCATACCCCAGGAAGAATACAACACAAATTAAATTTACAGAGTAAAATGAAAGTTTCAATCCCCTCTAGAAAGAGGGAATGGAAACAAACAGCAAAAGGCTAATTGCAACGGGAACATACATGAAAACATACAACGAAAGGCAAATTGCGGCCGTAACATACATCGATAATTAATATTTAAAAGCCTAACTAATGACCACATTACAAAATGTACTTCAGAATTTGCACTTGAGAACACAAAATCCCATGATAGCAAGCTTCAAAACAGAATACTCTCTCATGACCTGGACCCAGCAGGTTATAGCAACTTCAACTACAGCAGCAGCAGCAACACACTATCTACAGCAAACGAGGACTAGTTTGGACGCGAAGATCTTGTCCGCCATGATACCCAAAGGCTTGGAGCAAGTAGAGATCAGATTGTGGTGGGATTGTGGGTAAATGATCTGGATTACCACTAAAGTAGCAGTCCAGTATAAGCACCGAATTGAGCTTGGTACCTCAAATTCGGATTTGTGGTGGATTTTTTACAGAGGGAGTGCATTCTCTCTCTAACTCTAAGCTTAGAGAGAGAAGCTCTCAACCTCTGCGGTCAATGCGAACCGTTTGGTATTGTATCGTATTGGTATGTTTTGGAACCGTATTGATGTTTTGGTAACGTGTTGTATCATTTTGGTGTGTTTTGGATGCGTATGGACGTTTTGAGGAGTTTTTGAAATTTTTTTTTCGGTAAACCAGCTTGAAATTGAAAAAAGATTAAGCGAATATACAGCCTACAAGGGGCATACCCCAGGAGGAAAATGAAGACAATAATTACACCCAATGACACAATTCTGTATAACGAATGTTTCAAACCCCTCTAGACAGAGTGGAAGGAAACACACGACAAAAGGCTAATTACAATCCTAATAACAGGCTGCTAGTAGGTGAGTAGTAGGCTGCAAATCTGGACAGCAGCAGATCATCTAAGCAGATCAAAACTGGACAGCTGCCATCTGGCTTTCTTTGGCTCACAGTCCCATTCAGTACAGCAGCAGCAGCAGCAGCAGAATTAATAGCAGTAGAACAACAGCACAATAGTAGCATACATCTGTAGACAGCATCAAAACAGAATTCAGAGCAAAACAGCAGCAGCACACAGATCAGATCAGCAGTTAACCACAGCTGCAATCCTTTGTGAACTTGCTGCTAGAAAACAGCAGCGACTAGAACAGCAGCAGCAGGCTGACCTGTGTGTTATAACGGGTATACCCTTTGTCCAATAGTTCCAAGGTGAGCTATAACAGAAGCTCTATCAGCAGATAACCGAATGAAAGCAATAACAAAATAGAGACAGCTGTGCAGCAGCTTCAGCAAAACATGACAGATGGCAGCAGAAGTTAGCTGCCATGGACTGAGCATCAGAACATGGACTGAGCAATAGCAGGCGCAAAATACAGAGCAGCATTTTGCAGCATAACACCTCAGAGCAACAGCAGACTGAACCATAGTGTAACAGAGCAGCAAAACAACAAACTATAATAGGGCAACACAATAGCCCATCAGAATCACAGAGCAGATACATCACAATCTGCCATAGCAGAAACAAAACGTACTACCAGAACACTACTCACTATGCAGAGGACGTCCCCCTCTGCGAAGGGAGATCCCACGACAGCCCCTGATGGTTAGGCATATACTACAATATAAAACTCTGACAATCCTTGTACATTATATTCAAACAGGATGAAAAGAACCAACATGACAAGAGTTGGACTACCCAGCTTGAACTTCCAATTTCGTATGTGCATACAGCAGTTACAGGCATTAACAGAAAGCAGAACAGCAGCAGCAGGTTGCTTGAAATTGGAACTTATCAGCTGCTGGACTGAAGCAAAAGGATTGAAGTAAAAGGACGTGGTGCACAAGGATATACATGAGGCAATAAGTGAAAAACTAGAGATCACTTGGATTTAAAGCAGCCTACAAACAGCATGAAAAAATCAGGAAGCAGAAGAAAGAAATGCAAGAGACTCCTACAGGCAGCTATGGGTGCTCACACCTACAACCCCCTCGGAACCTCACCCCTCCTATAACACTCTCAAATCTGCCAGTGGGTGAATAACTCCTTCCTCCCTCTACTCTCCCTCACATGATACCTCCCTCTACATATTACCTCCACTCCAAGGAAATGTAGAAGCTCTACCACTCACTAACAAGGATACACTCAGTATGGTAGTAGATACACTCCAGCAATGCCAACAGTTTAACCAACACATGATGCTATACCTGCAAAGAATATATCAACAAAGATGTCCAGGAAACTAGGGGCCATTAAGCCATGGCAACAAAACAACGGATACAATCACAAACACGCAAGCACATCATTCCACCGATATGCCCCATACTCTAATAAACCTATTATTACGTGAGCCTACGGGCAATTTGGGCAACGACAGTAATCTACCCTTAACCAAGTTAAAGATTTTGTGAACGACTACTTCCCAGGTGCTAGATTGAGCTTGAAACTTCCTCAAGTTCCTCTCAATCCAAAGATGATGCACTGTAGCAGTGAATATCAGTTTAGTAACAACATTCCTAAGAGAATTTCCCCTAAAAGTTGAGAAGTGGGTAACCCATGCTGGCCAAGACTGAGAGGACCACCTCGTATCAATTTTTGCCAGCATAGCATTCCAAACTTGTGTGGAAAACCCACAGTTAAAGAACAAATGGTCATGGCTTTCACTACCATGGCAGAAACTGCACTGAGAAATAGATTTAATCCCAAAGAGAACTAATCTATCCTCAGTGGAGAGCCTCCCCTGGATGGCAATCCATGTAATGAAACCACACTTTGGTATATGGCCAGAAAACCAAACAGCCTTGTGCCAAGTTACTTTGGGAAATGGTACTCTCAATTCCTCCCATAGAGAGGCTATGCTAAACTGTCCATTTGCATTGAGAGTCCATCTAATTTGGTCCCTGGAACCTCTCAAAGGAGGGAGATGTTGTCTAACCTCATTCAACTCCCATGTTTGCGTGATTGGGAATGTCCAAATAGAATTGTGGACAATATGGGACACTTTGGCATTCAAGGGAAGGCCAGAATCATAAACAATTCTGGGACTAAACCTGTCCAACAACGGGCCTAAAGGATGCCAATGATCATGCCACAGGGATGTGTTATCCCCATTGCCAATACTATGGCGTATGAAGGGTTTGACTAAAGATCTTAGATTAAGTAACTTTCTCCAAACCCATGAGGGATCATTAGGCATTTTAAGGCTCCAAAAGTTCCTACCCTTTAACAAATAAGATTTAACCCATTGACACCACATGGATTGTTCTCCCCCTTAAATCAAGAACCATATATGTTTGGCAACCGCAGCCTTATTCCAAACCTCCATAGACTTGAAACCCAGACCCCCCTCATCTTTGGGAGCGCATAAATGCTCCCAAGAAACCTTAGCCCCTGTCCTTTTAAGTTCAGGGCCAGACCACAAAAAGGCCCTAAGAATAGATTCAACATCCTTGATGACCTTTTTGGGTAAGATGAACAGGGAGGACCAATATGTTTGCATTGAGAACAAAATGTTCTTCATAAGCTGGACTCTCCCTGCATAAGTAAGATCCCTATTAGTCCAACTTTTAGTTTTGGCAGTAATACTATCTACCAATCTCTGACAGTCCACAGCTTTGAGCTTAGTAGATAGTAATGGGACTCCCAGATATCTCACTGGAATGGAACCCTCCTGAAATCGATGCTCTAGCAGAATAGTCTCCTTAACACCCACACTAACACCAGAAAAGAAAATGCTACTCTCCCTGGGCTAGGGGAGACACCAGAGAGGGCCTCAAACTCCTTCAATGCATCCTGAATGAGTTTGATCGATGGAAGCTCGCCTTTGCAAAATATCATTAGATCATCAGCAAAGCAAAGATTTATCAACTGATTAGTTTTACATCTCCAGTGGAAATGAAAGTCAGGGAGCTGAGCTTTCTCCTTAAGTAAATTTGTAAACACTTCCATAACAATAACAAAGAGGTAATGATACCTTACCAAAAAGCCCATACATACAAACGGTTGTTTGATATGTAGGGCGATTAAGGCGATTATTGTCAGGGTCGTGGAGATCAGGTGTTCTCCATGGCAGATGAACTATCTCGGTGATGGAAGGGCTCGGCTGTAAAGCCATTGATTCTAATGAAATGCGAAGGAAGCAGAAGGGTATTTCTGATCAACTCAGCCCTATTCAAATTCAGTCTTTGCAAGTTGGAAACCCAAAGTCCACAAACCTTTCCGAGATGGGTAAACCTCGGCCATGCAGTCCTAGCGACTCCACCCGATCATCTTCATTTGCTTTGCGGACCCATAGGCCTTTTGATCTTTGCCCTGGGGCGCCTACAACACTGGTCTCATCTGCTCATCCTTCATCTTCAGCTGGGGTTGGGGCTAGCATTCCTAATTCAATTACGAAGTCAAGTCCATCTCGGAAACTTCAACAGGCGTTCTTTGAGGAGGGCTTGATTCTGGAAGCAGAGGAACGATCCCGTCAAGAACAATAGACGGTACTTGATTCAGAGGTACAGATTTCTAACCCTAACGTCTTGTTCAATGCACGGGGTAATCCATATGTTCAAGGAGATCCTAACCCAGGTTATAGTTTTGAGGACTCTAAACCCTGTTCTGCTCCCTCAACTCAAGTTCTTCATGCTAGGTCAAATATATTACCAAACTCAGCTCCTGATCCTTCCACTAGTAACAACCCTGCATCGCAGCCGAAAACCAGGAATCGTCCACTTCAGCCCACTAAGAACTGGGCATCCCTTTTTAGGTCCCTTGGGCCCTCAAGTAATATGAAGTTGGACTTTTATCCAGAATTAAAGAGAGGGAAGAATGCTGTTGTTGAACTGGATGTCACTCATTTGGATGGGAATTGTTGGTCACACTGCTTGGTAGGTCACTTCCTTGATGAAAGGATGGAATATAGATTAGCAAATTCAACTGCCCATAAGCTTTGGGGGAAGATGACTAATTATGGTCTGCTGTCAGTTAAATCAGATAATGCAGGGTTCTTATATTTTGAATTCAAAGATGAAGCAAGTCAGCTTGCTGTTCTAGAAGGGGGCCCTTGGTTCTTTTCGCAAAAATTCCTTGTCTTGAAGAAATGGAGAAGAATGATGACTCCAACTAAGCTCTCACCAGCCACTATACCCACTTGGGTTAAGCTTCATAATTTGCCCCCAGAGTGTTGGACAGAAGAGGGCTTAAGTAGAGTGGCTAGTGCAATTGGTCAGCCCAAACATGTGGACCGTGCCACAGAAAAGAAGACTAGGCTTGCTTATGCTAGAGTGTGTGTGGAAATTGATGCAGCTGACGAACTAACAGAGGACATACAGGTCATAGTGGAAGGGGAGAGTGTAACAGTTCGGGTGGAATACCAATTGATGCCTCCAGTTTGCACAGGTTGTAAGGTTTTTGGCCATGCTACATCAAGGTGTCCAAGGAACATTCCTCAAAAACAAACACTAGATCAAGGACTTCCTAACAAGGAATGGCAATCTGTCAATAGAGGGAACTCTGTGAAAGTCATAGGAAGTTCTGAAGCTTTGGATGCAGTTACAATTCCTGTGGTGGCTGTGGTGGAAACCTCCTTACTAAAGGTCTCACAAGGGGTCATAATTGAAAGTGATTCGGAAGGGGAGGAGCTGAATATTACTTCTGATATTCCTTTTGAGGTGAAGGAGGATGTAGGGGAGCTTTCTAGCAGTGTGGAGGTAGACTTAGTTAGTCCTCCACATGTTACAGACCCTGCTGCTACAGTGGAGTTTCCATCACAACCTGCTCTTCCTGAGGAGGCAGTTCCACCAGATGATAAAGCAAAAGCAGTTAAGGGAATGTCAGCCTTCCAGAGCCCTCAGGAATTGAAGTCTCACAATAACAAAGGCAGTAAGAAGGGCAGCAGCAAAAAGTGGAGTAGCAGCTCCAAGAGAAGGAAGAAATGATACCCTTTTTTTGATATCCTTTTGAGTATATGCAGGCTTACTTCTTTCAATTGCTGCATCATGTTGTTACTTTGTGATTTTGTTTCTTATGTCTTTACAATCTTTCAATTTAGGTTTTTGGAACATCCGTGGTCTGAATGACCCGATTAAGCAAAAAGGAGCTAAATCCTTTGTGAGAACTAATAATCTTAGTCTAGTTGGCTTTCTTGAGCATAAAATTAGGGCAATTTAGGCTGACAGAATCACTAAATTCATCTGTCCTGACTGGAGTTTTGTGAACAATTATCCTCAGGCGGCTTTTGGGAGGATTTTTGTGGGTTGGGACCCTGGTGTAATGTCTCTGAATGTGTTATGTCAATCTGACCGATTCATTCATTGTGAGGTCCTTCCAAAAGATGGGAGTGCCATCTTTTTGCTCACCATGGTCTATGGGGCTAATTCTACCATAGATCGTAGGGGTCTTTGGCATAGTCTTTCTCAGTTCCGGTCCTCTTCTCCTTGGGTGGTTCTTGGTGACTTTAATGCTATTAGACATCCCAGGGAGAAAGTTGGGGGAAGTGCTCAGTGGTCTCCATTTATGGATGACATTAATCACTGTTTGTTTACCTCTGAACTTGATGACCTTAGGTTCTCTGGTTGTCTTTTCACATGGTCTAATAAGCAGGTCCCTCCTCGTTTTGTGGCCTCCAAACTTGATAGAGTGTTAGTGAATGAGGCCTGGATGAAAACCTTTTCTCATTCCTCGTCTCATTTTTTGGTCCCTGGTATTTCTGACCACTCTCCAGCTGTGGTTTTTGTTCAGCCTAATCCAAGGAAGTCAATTAAGCCATTCAGGTTCTTTGACTTCCTTGCTGATCATCCACAATTCCTTGCAGTTGTCCAGAGGAGTTGGAGGACAATTGTAATTGGTAATCGCATGTTCTGTGTGTGTGTGAAGCTTCAACACCTTCAACATGATCTGAAGCTACTTAATAAGGCTGAGTTCAGTGACATCTCTGAGAGGGTGAGTGTGACTAAGCAAGTCTTAGAAAACATTCAAGCTTCTATTGGCTCTCATCCCATTAATAGCTCTGCCATAGAACAAGAGAAGGTAGTTCATAAACAATACATCACTCTGCTAAGGGCTGAGGAAAGCTTAGCTAAGCAAAAGTCACGTATACAATGGTCTTGGTGATCAGTGCACTTCCTATTTCTTTAAAGCTGTGAGCAATAGAAGAAATATGAGCAAAATAACAAGTTTGCTGTTGAGTGATGGCTCTATCACTCATGATCTTAAGGTTATCAAAGATGAGTTTGTTAAATTTTACAAAACCCTATTTGGTACTCCCTATTCCACACCTCATTTGGGACCTAATAGAGTAGGACAACTAATCAGAAATAAACTCAGTCCTGAGCAAAGTATTATTATGGTATCCCCGATATCAGACTTGGAAATCAAAGAGACCTTTTGGTCCATAAATCCCACCAAGGCTCCTGGCCCCGATGGGCACAATGGAGGGTTTTTTAGAAAAGCCTGGTCCGTCATTGGGAATGAGGTCACTTCAACTGTCCAGAACTTCTTCAGGTCTGGACAATTGCTCTCCAAAGCTAACTCCACTCTTGTAGCACTTATTCCTAAGGTTCCAAACCCTTCCAATGTGGGTGATTTTAGGCCCATCTCATGCTGCAATACCATTTACAAGTGCATCTCTAGGATCTTAGCCAAGAGATTGCAATTAATTCTACCGTTGCTCATTGATCCTGTACAATCAGGTTTTGTGAAAGGTAGGAGAATAGCGGATAATATTTTCTTCACCCAAGAACTCATGAGAGGCTATCATAAGTCCTCGCCTACTCCTAGGTGTGTCATGAAAGTTGACATAATGAAAGCATATGATCATGTTCGGTGGGAGTTTCTTTGGGATGTTCTTTCTGCAATGAACTTTCATCCTACCATGATCAAGTGGCTTCAAGCATGTGTAACCATTGCTAATTACTCACTATGTATCAATGGAGAAGTGACAGGTAACATTAAAGGTAGGAAGGGTCTGAGGCAGGGGGATCCTTTGTCCCCATACCTCTTTGGTATTGTTATGGAAGTTCTTACAAATTTGCTTAAGGAGAAATCTCAGCTCCCTAACTTTCACTTCCACTGGAGGTGTAAAACTAACCAGTTGATAAACCTTTGCTTTGCTGATGATCTGATGATATTTTGCAAAGGAGAGCTTCCATCGGTCAAACTCATCCAGGATGCATTGAATGAGTTTGAGGATCTTTCTGGTCTCTCGCCTAGCCCAGGGAAGAGTAGCATATTCTTCTCAGGTGTTAGTGTGGGAGTAAAGGAGGCTATTTTGCAAGAGCTTCGATTTCAAGAGGGCTCCCTTCCAGCGAGGTATCTGGGAGTCCCTCTTCTATCTACTAAGCTCAAAGCTGTTGACTGTCAGAGACTGGTAGATAGTATCATTGCCAAAACTAAAAGTTGGACTAATAAGGACCTTACTTATGCTGGGCGAGTCCAGCTAATCAAAAACATTTTGTTCTCCATGCAAACGTATTGTTCCTCCCTGTTCATCTTACCAAAAAAGGTCATCAAGGAAGTTGAATCTATTCTTAGGGCTTTTTTGTGGTCTGGTCCTGACCTTAAAAGATCAGGGGCTAAGGTATCTTGGGAGCATTTATGCGCTCCCAAAGATGAGGGGGGCCTTGGTTTCAAATCTATGGAAGTTTGGAATAAGGCCGCGGTTGCCAAGCATATATGGTTCTTCATTTCAGGGGAGAACAATCAATGTGGTGCCAATGGGTTAAATCCTATTTATTAAAGGGAAGGAACTTTTGGAGTCTTAAGATGCCAAGTGATCCCTCATGGGTTTGGAGAAAGTTACTTAACCTAAGAAATTTGGTTCAACCCTTCATACTTCATATTATTGGCAATGGGGAGAGCACTTCTCTGTGGCATGATCATTGGCATCCGTTAGGCCCGTTGTTGAACAAGTTTGGTTCCAGAATTGTTTATGATTTGGGCCTTCCCTTGAATGCCACAGTGTCTCAAATAATTCACAGTTCTGTATGGGCATTCCCAATCACACAAACATGGGAGTCGAATGAAGTGCGAGATCAACTTCCCTTGTTGAGAGGTACAGGAGACCAAGTTAGATGGTCTCTTAATTCAAATGGACAATTTAGCATTGCCTCCTTATGGGAGGAATTGAGAGAGCCATTTCCCAAAGTTACTTGGCATAAGGTTGTTTGGTTTCCTGGCCATACCCAAAATGCAGCTTCATTACATGGATTGCCATCCAGGGCAGGCTTTCCACTGAGGATAGATTAGTTCTTTTTGGGATTAAGGCTAATTCTCAGTGCAGCTTCTGCCATTGTAGTGAGAGCCATGACCATCTGTTCTTTAACTGTGTGTTTTCCACACGGGTTTGGAATGCTATGCTGGACAAAATTGATGAGAGGTGGCCACCCAAGTCTTGGGCAGCATGGATTACCCACCTCTCCAATTTTAGGGGCAAATCCCTTAAGCATGTTGTTACGAAACTGATATTCACTGTGACAGTGTATCAGCTTTGGATTGAGAGAAACATGAGGAAGTTTCAAACTATAATTAGCACCTGGGAAGTAGTGGTTCACAAAATCTATAACATGGTCAAGGGAAGACTACTGTCATTGCCCAAATTGCCTAAAGGCTCAAATGATACTAGGTTTGTTAGAGAATGGGGCATAACTTTGGGTTAAGCATGTATGTTACCTTTTGGTTTGTATCTGTGATTGGGCTTGTTGATAATTTTGTTACAATTGCTACAGTTTTCCTAGACTCTATCTACTTGTTATCTGTGGTGATTAGTGGCTATTATGCTAGTTTTGGTATTCTAGTATTTTACTTTGCAGGTATATTATCAGGTGGTATGCAGGAGTTTCGTCAATATCTCCTACCATATTGAGTGTAACCTGTGAGTGAGTGGTTGAGCTTCTTCATTTCTTTGAGAGTGGAGGTAATATGTAGAGGGAGGTATTATGGGAGGGAGAGTCGAGGGAGGAAGGAGTTATTCAACCTTTGGCAGCCTTGAGAGTGAAATAGGAGGGGCGAGGTTCCAAGGGAGTTGTAGATGTGACCAATCATAGCTGCCTTTAGGAGTCTCTTGATAATCTCAGGTTTTGATCACAGTTAGATGGCTGTTTGCGTAGCTGGTCCACTCACCTAGCAGGCTGCCTTTAGCTGTTCTGTATCTGCTGTTCTGTAGCTGCCTTTACAACTGCAATGGTTACAGGATTTTTAGCAATCATAGCTGCCTTTACAGCAATCATAGCTACATTTACAACTGCTGTTCTGTAGCTGCTGCACTGTTCTGGGCTGTTTTGGATGTCATTTATTCCTGTCTTGTAGGATATAGCAATTCTTATAACTACTCTTTATGCTTCTGCCAGCTACATGTCTGTTCGGTTATGTTATGTTGTTGTTATGGCTGGTATCAAGCAATGGTTCTGCTACTGTATGTACAGTTATGTTATGTTGCTGCATTGTAGTATATGCCTAACCAACAGGGGATGTCATTGGGATCTCCCTTCGCAGAGGGGGACGTCCTCTGCATGATGATGTATAGTTGCTGGCTCTTTGCTAGTGATCTGTTTTGTTACAGGATTTTCTCCTGTTTTCGGGCTGCTATGTTGCTGTCTTGTCTGCTTTGTTTGTGATCTCCCCTCTGCTTTGTTTTAAGTCATGGCCGTGGTAGTGGTTGTCCTTTTTTGGAGGCTCACAAACCTGCCCGACCAGTTGCGGGTGGAGTTCAAGTTCAAGCCTTCTAGTTCAGTTTCTGCTCCAGCGAGTGTGGTTGCTGCTGTTTTGCAGCAGATGTGCTGCTGTTCTGCTTTCTATGGTGTATAGTTGCTGGTGTATGGTGCTTGTCATGGATGTAATTAACTGGTGTGTAACTGCTGTTTATAGTTGGAGTTATGCACTAATAAGATGGTCATGCTCATGGGAGTGGTTATCCCCTCAAAAAGGCTGAAATCTGCTCTGTCCAGTCTGCTTTTGGACTGGTTCAAACTTGATGTGTCGATGCCTTTAGATGTTCTGTTATATTTTGTTGGCACCACATTGACGTTGTTTTCCTTCCCTCTTTTTAGATGGTCTGGAAACAATACATCACTTAGTCCATGTAGCCTCTTGGCGTAAGCTGTTTTATTTACTCTTGTTATCGTTTCTTTTCTTTTCCTCCTGGGGTATGCCCCTTGTAGGCTGTATATTCGGTTAGCCTCGTTTTCTATTTCAAGCTGTTTTTACCAAAAAAAAAATAACAAAGAGGTATGGGGACAAAGGATCCCCTTGCCTCGGACCTTTTTTACCTTTAATGTAACCTGTCACTTCCCCATTGATACATAGTGAGTAATTAGCAGTGGTTACACAAGCTTGAAGCCACTTGATCATGGTAGGATGAAAGTTCATTGCAGAAAGAACATCCCATAGAAACTCCCACCTAACATGATCATATGCTTTCATTATGTCTACTTTCATGGCACACCTAGGAGTAGGTGAGGACTTATGGTAACCTCTCATGAGTTCCTGTGTGAGGAATATGTTATCAGCTATTCTCCTACCTTTCACAAAGCCTAACTGGACAGGATCAATGAGCAAAGATAGAACTAATTGCAATCTGTTGGCAAGAATCCTAGAGATGCATTTGTAAATGGTATTGCAGCAGGAGATAGGCCTAAAATCACCCACCTTAGAAGGATTTGGTACCTTAGGAACAAGTGCTACAATAGTGGAGTTAGCTTTGGCGAGCAATTGACCAGACCGGAAGAAGTTCTGGACAGCTGAAGTGACCTCATTCCCAATGACAGACCAAGCTTTCCTAAAGAACCCTCCATTGTACCCATCAGGGCCAGGAGCCTTGGTGGGATTCAAGGACTAAAAGGTCTCTTTGATCTCCAAGTCTGAGATAGGAGAGACCATATTAAAACTTTGTTTAGGACTGAGTTTATTTCTAATTAATTGACCAACTCTATTTGGTCCCAAATGAGGTGAGGAATGAGGAGTACCAAATAAAGTTGTGTAAAAGGTAACAAACTCCTCCTTGATAACCTTGGGATCATGAGTGATTGAGATGTCACTCAAAACTACAATTGTTATTTTGCTCCTATTTCTCCTATTGCTCACAACTTTGAAGAAATAGGAAGTGCATTGATCACCAAGTTTTTTTTTTTTTGGGTAAATCAGCTTGAAATAAAAAGGGGCTAACCGAATATACAGCCTACAAGGGGCATACCCCAGGAGGAAAAAAAAGAAAAACAAAAACAGAAGAAAATGCCTACGCCAAAGGGCTACATAGGACTAGGAGTGAATAAAACATCTGATTCCTATCCATCTAAAAGAGGGAGACGAATCAAATGGCAACCGGATTACATATAGTGCAACCTGAAATTACCAGACTGAATTGGACTTTACAAATCAGGATTGTAGCAAGAACCACTGTTTTTACCGTAAGGCCTACAAAATGGGATACATTCTACTGCTGGTCATGAATGACCTAGCAGATGTTAAGGCATCAACCTTCAGAGACCACCTTGGCACCCTCTTAACTGAACCACACCCTGCTACAAGCCCTCATAACTGAACTCCACACGGCAAAACAGCAGCAGAGCTGTAAAACCAAGCCATAGCAGAACCAACTGAACCATATTCTGCAAAAAAACCAAGCTATAGCAGAAGACCAACAACAATACATTGCAGAGGACGTCCCCCTCTGCGAAGGGAGATCCCAATGACATCCCCTGTTAACTGAACCACACCCTGCTACTATTCTGTTGTTATGCTTGTTTTCAGACTGCTCCTACTGGCTATTTTGAGGCTACTGCCAACTCCTTTGTAATGAGAAGGCTGCATTGTTTAGGGCAGCAGCTGTGATGTTGCATCAAAACACTTGGATACACTTGGATACATTTTAATTGTCCAGATTTCTATCTTGTAATGCATATTATGGCTGTACCAGTCTGCTGCTGCTCATCTACTGGCATTTCGTATAGAATTTTGAAAGTTTCAACATGTAGTATAGGACTGCCCAACAGGGGCTGCATGTTGGCTACTCTTGTTGTACTGTTCTGTACATTTATTTTAAGTACAGTCAAGCCATGTTAAATTGCTGCTACTGTTCTGTACAGTTAAGCCATTTTAGTATATGCTTTTTTAGTTTAGGGCAGCAATATAAGGTCTCACTGACTACTATCACCCTTGAAAACTGACCTCCCACTCTTCTTTTTTCTCAAACGCAAAAGGGATTCCTCTTCTCCCTCTAGTAAACCTCACAAAATGCCCCCGCTAATTATTACCTCCTCACACAAGAACGGATGAGGCTCTAGCACTCAGCTCACATGGATTGCACACATTATAGTAAGAGCGCTCAAAATAACATAGCAGTAATAGTATTTCAGAAGTCCGTCCCTCCAAAATGGCAGCTCCTGTCAACACCCAGTCAGCTTGAGATGGTGGCAGCTGCTGCCCTTATCAGGAGCAGTAGCAGAACAGCAAGCCAAGAAAAACCCAAAACTCTTCTTTTCACAGCACCACTCAGGAACAGCAGCCATATGGGATAGCTACTGTGTTAACTGTGTTAACAACAAAACCCTATTGCGTTATCTGCTAAACTACTACACCCTCGAGGCCTAAACCACCAAATCAGGAAGCAACAGTGTGGATCCAAACTCCCTCACCTCTCCCTCACAATATGACTCCCGCTAGATATTACCTCCTCTCACAAGAAAATTATGGCTCAAATGCACATCTCACGGTTACACACAAAAGGTGGACACACTAAGATGGAGCTGAGAATAAGATATATACCAGATACTAGAAGTAATAGCAGTCAATTAATAGACCAAATGCCAAATATCACATAGTAACAAACAATATGAATGATGTTTAAGAACCAATAAGATTCCACTCATGTGCAACCCAGTCAGCCCTAGATGGAGGTAATGTGTTGAATGATAAAATCCTTGTCCTCACCATAGAGTAGATTTTGTGAGCAACCACCTCCAGAGTACAAGATTTTCCTTGAAATTTCCTCATATTCCTTTCAATCCAAACTTGGTAAACAGTCACTGTGAAGATCAATTTAGTAATTGTGGCCTGAAAAGACTTTCCTTTTATATGGGAGAAAAAAGTGATCCACTCAGCCCATGTTCTGGAGTGCCAAGAAACATGGATTTTGGAAAGGATGGTGTTCCACACCTACTGAGAGAATGGACAGTTAAAGAAAAGATGGTCATGGCTCTCACTGCCCTGGCAAAAACTACACTGAGGGGAGTGAGTAAGGCCAAAAAGCATTAGCCTATCCATAGTGGACAGCCTATTTTGAACAGCTAACCAAGTGATAAAGCTACATTTGGGAATGTGGCCCGAGAACCAAACCAGTTTATGCCACTCAACTTTAGGGAAAGGAGTTCTCAATTTATCCCAAAGGGATGAAATGGAGAACTTTCCAGTAGGGGTGAGAGTCCATCTAACCTGATCAGCCCCACCCATTCTGCTAGGTAAAAAAGGAGGTAACTTCCTTCTTATCTCATTGAGCTCAAAGGTCTGTGTGACGGGAAATGCCCAGTTTGAGTTATGAATAATATGAGACATAGCAGCCTCCTTGGGAATACCAGAATCATAGGCTATTCGGGGACCAAAAGTGGCCATCAAAGGACCAAGGGGATGCCAATTGTCATACCACAAGGAAGTGGACCGACCATCACCTATCACATTCAGAATAAAGGGATGGACCAAGGTCTGAGGTTCAACAATTTCCTCCAAACCCACGTGCAATCCCCCGGAGTTTTCAAATTCCAAAAGTTCCTCCCTTTTATTAAGTACGACTTGACCCATTGACACCACATCGACTGTTCCCCACCCGAGATAAGGAACCAAATGTGCTTGGCAATGGCTGCCTTGTTCCAAACCTGCATGGATTTGAAGCCAAGGCCCCCTTCCTCTTTTGGGGAGCAGAGGTGCTCCCAAGAAACCTTAGCACCAGATTTCTTAAGGTCAGGGCCAGACCAGAGGAATGCCCGCAATATAGATTCAACTTCTTTAATCACTTTCTTGGGAATTATAAAAAGAGAGGACCAATAAGTTTGGATGGAGAATAAGACATTCCTTATCAACTGCACCCTACCAGCATACGTTAGGTCCCTATTAGTCCAAGACTTCGTCTTAGCAACAATACTATCCACTAGACGCTGGCAATCAGTAGCTTTAAGTTTGGTGGAGATCAGTGGCACTCCAAGGTATCTAACAGGAAGAGTGCCTTCTTGGAACCCTAAAACATTTAAAATGGCCAGCCTAGTATCAAGATTTCCTAGAAGTATTTAGTTTTCTAGTTTGTTTTGATCTAGTATTCCTATTTTCACCACAAGAAAAAATAGTTTTGCCGACGCTTTTTTTAGCAACGCCGGCAAGTGACTTTTCCCGGCGTTTTTGAAAAAATGTCGCCAAAAAGTCGATTTTTACTCATGAATCAATCCCGACGTTTTTCAAAAAACGCCACCAAAGATCTTTGCCGGTGTTTTTAAACGCCAGAAACCTAAGCCGACATTGGTGTCCCCGGCGTTTGCAAAAATGCCGCTAAAATTTTTCCTAGGAAATTTTTTTTGTAGTGTTTGTAGGTTGCTTGGTCAAGAAGGATTAGGGTTAATTTTATTTTCATATGTTTTATTTTCTTTTTTATATTTTAGGAGGGCTAGGTATCATCATCATTAGAAACAATTCCTTGTAAGTCTTAGGGCTAATTAGTTATTTTCTCATTATTGTGTGTTCGTAGAGAGAGCACCTCTAATTCATATTTGTTCGTAACTGTGCTTGTTGCGCGTTCTTTCTTTTCAACACGCCTCGCTGCATCACCTCTCTTCTCAAATCTGCTTGCTGTTTAGTTCACTTATAAGGCCCAGCAATAAGGAGAACTTCCATAATCCACTCCAATGAAACATGTCATTTTAAAAGTGTTTTTTTGTCATCCTGCCAATCAATGCATCCATTAAGGAGTGATTATTCAGGGCTTGTGGAGCACCGTCACAAGGTATTTCAGGGACCTTCTCCACCACACATTAATAATGAAGTTCACGTATAGTAAATGGTGAAGAAGATTTCTAACACGAAGGCGGTAAGCAAAAAATTACTACTCCTTCCGTCCCAAAATTGTCGGTCATGTTTTAAAGTATTTGGAACATTTTTAAAAAATTGGCTATGTATTTTAATGCATATTATTTTTTAAATCAAATATGAAACTTGTTTAAAATTATAAAAAAAAATATTATAAAGTATGACATAAACAATTATTTAAATAACACAAAAAGTAAAACAAGACAAAGAGAGTAGAAGGCCCCGTTCTATTTTCTCCCAAAACCTTTTTTTTCAAAAAGAAGGTAATTTCAAAATCAAATATAACGAAAATGAAAAATAATTTTTTAATTTTTTTGCACCGTTTAAAAGATCTCAATTAAATCTATCAAACAAAATTTATATTGATAGAAAAAATATTTATATAAACACATAATTTTTGAGTTTAAAATTACCTTATTTTTCAAAAAGAAAGCTTTTCAAAAAAGTGAAAGACCACCTAATTTTTTCTGGAGGCTACAATTGGAAAAGGGTCACTAATGGAGAAAGAACAAAAAAGATTGGTTGTCCATCATCCAATTATTCAGTGAGGGTAGGCCCCACATTACTGCACAGCTGTATGGCATAGAACTCCTTTCCGATTTTATCGCTTTCCTGTCTGACTAGTTAATGCAATGCATGTGGATTCACGTAACGACTTCGGATGATGCTATTGCCATTGTATTACTCCTTAGAATAATAATACTACTATATTGTGGTCGAAAGTTGTGTATGTAATACAAGTACTAAGGCTTTGTTCGTTTGGTGACTTTGGGTATTTTAGTTTTGGTAGTGGGTGGAGAGAGAAATAGGATAATGATTGGAGAGAGTGGTAATGAGTGGAGAGAGATAGAGAGAGAAATGAAATTAATAATTGAAAAAATAGAATAATGATTGGAGAAAGATATAGGGTAATAATTGAAAAACAAAATTAAAACAAAGTAAATTATGTAAACGAACAAGGCCAATATTCTTGTTTGAGTCTTTGAAGTCTCTTTTTTAACAACACTTGTAGTCTTGAACCAACTTTTTCTCTTTTTCACTACGACTTGTGTTGCTCTTAATTTTTAGCAAAATAAGTTAATTTTGTTATTATTTGAATTCTTTCTACTTGTGTTGCTCTTAATTTTTAGCAAAATAAGTTAATTTTGTTATTATTTGAATTCTTTCTGTATCGATTAATTTTGCATCAAATATTTGTGAATTATTTATTCTTCTCGACTAGAAGAATCAGAAAAGTAATTTTTTTTTTACTTTTATCCAAATATTTTAGAAAATAACCATTATAAAAAAATAAAAATAAAAAACTAACTTGTTTTTATAGTTTTTGCTAAAACAAATGTCCATTTTCAAAATATTTACTTAAAAGTAAATAATAATAATAATAATCCGATCCAGACGAATCAACAATTCATAAAAATTTGACAAAAATTTGAATAAGAACAAAAAAATGTTAAAAATTATGCAAAACGGGCTCTGAACAAAAAATTAATTTTATTCAGCAAAAATTTAAATAAAGACAAAAAATGCTAAAAATTAACGGGCTCTAAATCAAAGATTAATTTTATTCAGCGAGTGAGGAGGAGAGATACACTGGGTCCACTGGGAAGCTTCTTTTTTTCCCCTTTCATTGCAATGCCTGTTCGTCCTCTTCAACATCACGGATTCACTCTCAGGTCTCTCTCTCTCTCTCTCTCTCCCTCTCCTCTGTATGTGTGTGTGTGTGTGTGTGTGTGTGTGGTGATGTAGACTCGATCTGAGTCGCTGACCAGATTAAACTTTTCATCAGGTTGTTACACATCCTGTGGCATCTGAGAAGTCGGACAATAAGCTCGGTAGTAGTATTATATTGAAGCGACCATTGTTTTCTTTTTCTTTTCTTCGTAATGTTTCCGTGTACGAAATGAAACTGATTTGTGATATTGGTAGTGAATAAAATGGGAAGCTAACTTTTGCGGAGTCTATTTCCAGCGAATGGGTATTGGTTCCTCCTGTAGATAAAATTGGATTGGATGGGATGTAGATACAATTGGATTGAATGGGTCAATGGGAGTGGTTGAGATCCAAGAAGAGATGGGTTGGAGATGAGAGTGAGCTGTCAATTCTGCCTACGTAACAGACCATTTTCCAGGAATCGAAACAAACAATCGGAGCATACCTTCTCTCTCTTTTCTATCTCCCCAAAACAAAAATCAAAGCCTTTGAACTGTGGATCAAAGAAAACACTCTTGTTTGTATTGCCTCACTGCAGGAGACTAATATTACTTGGAGACTAACCACGCTATTCACCCGATTTACGACCGAAGGTAAATCGAACACAAATTCGCTTCTGCAAGTTGCGATTACTAGCAGTTCCCGATTTGAATTTGGATGACTGTAGATGTCTATTTTTGTAGGTAATACCGTATTGGGTATCCTTTCCATCATTTAGATGGATGTCGGTCCATGAGTTAAGTCATCCTTTTACTTGAGAGTTCCAATGTCGGGCTATGCCCATCAAGCAGAGAGGGAACATTCCAACCAGAGTCTTTCAAGTGGAAGAGGTTCCGGTAAGCATTCGTTGTTTTTACAACTACTTTTTTCTCTTGTGTTAACCCTGGTAGGTAATTTGATTTGTTTGAGAAGAGAAGCAATGGTGCATGGTTTCAGTGAGATTGGTTAATTTGCAGTTGTTGCCCAGCAAGATTAGAGTCAGATCTTGCTTTCATGGAGAAAATTTCAAGATGGAATATTATTGTGTCAATATCTTTATGATAACTTCCTTCATATCCATTTGGTGGGGAAGCTCCCACCAAAGTTCATATATAAGTTGTTTAGGACCCTCAGTTGGGTAAATCGTTTGACAGAAGGGAAAAAAATGGGTTGTTCAGTTCAGGGTGTAGATGTGATTGAGGGATTGTTCGTCAAATTTTTTTCTTATTATGTTTGGCACATTAACATTTTAAGCTGTTGGTGATCTTAACTATATCCCAGTGTGTAATTGTCTGATAATGATATCTTTGGCTTTTCTGTATCATGAGGCATTGATTTCTTCTTCTGGTCTAATGTAGGTATGGAAAGCCGTGATGTGATGGAGACAGGGTTTTATATGACACCTTTTGCTGCAATTATTTTCATTGCTGCACTTGCGACAGTCGGGGTTTTGTTGATAACTTTGCTTGTTGCATTAGCAGTAATGTTGCATTCCTGTGAAAATCGGTGTGCGGGAGTTGTTGATACATCAAAATCATATGAAAATTACAGTTACTGCAAGATCTTTACTCTGCATACTGAGCTCAATAAAGTGGATGTTAGTGATTTCCCTGAAATCTGTAAGATTACTGTAGTTTGTTACGTGAAAGAAGGTCAATACTCGAGAGATCTAAATCTTACAATAGGAATGGCGGAAGACTATTTTAGCAGTGTTAAGCCACTAGAGGATGGTTTGGACTTGGTGTTGATGAACATAGATGACTTCTTCCCTTCAAGTGCTCATTATGATGATCCATTGCAGTCGCGGTAATTCCTGCGAAGCTGTTACATTTAATCTTTGCTGGCTCATTTCCTCTTTGGTGTCAATATATCACTTTGCTTCATCATATAGGTTCCAAACTAAACTTGCAATATGTAGAGTTTCTCATTTAGAATTTAATCCATTGTTGAGGTCCCTATTCAGTCTTAGGGATAGAATCTTGTTTTCCAAACCGGAACTTTCGGATTCTTGAACTGTCTTGATTTGGAACTAATTGAAGTTATTTGGCCCTTGCCAGCCTCTGAATGTATTCGCCCATTATGATTACTATTTCCTTGTAAGCTTGATATATTGCTTGCCTTTTAGTTGCAAGAACTTGTATTTAATATCCGGTAGTAGTACTATGGGTATCCTTAAAATTGCACGCGAAATTTCTGTAGCATCTTCTATGAAGATTGATTGTTAATGTGTCTGCTTAGTGCAGATTCAGTCTTCTTGGTTGTGAGGATTGCCTTAGAGAGGCAGAAAATCTGAAGCATAAGTTCATTCGGAAATTGTACATGAAACTTCAAGAGGGTGGGTGGCTGTTGGTTTTGTTCTCAAGGAAACCTGAGAATCAACGGAATGCCATCATAGAGCACCTTATTTCTGCTGGGTATGGTGCTTGGTCTTCATTGGTTATGAGGTACCGTCCCTTCATTCCTTTCTTTGTCACTGTGATAAATTCACTAAATGAAGGATACTAAAAGTTTAGTTGGGTTTACCTTGTTCTGTATTAGATGATATGATGTTGCAATGCTGCTAATGCTTATTCTCCTGTATACCAGGACTGTGCGTATCTCTTATAGTTAGATGTTCCATTTTCATGCAGATACTACTAGTATTTACTATACGGTTCTTAAATGCCAGATTTTTTTTCTCCACAAGTGTGTTCAAGCCAATGTCTAAGGACATGGTTGACCTTTTCCTTTCTGCTATTGGCAAAAAACTCCAAACCTTTTGCTGTTTTTTGTCAAGGCATATTGTTCATCACTCATTTGTTTGCCTTGAGGAAACCTTATTTAGCTTCCTGGAATAGCTTCTATGATGAGCTCATTGTCTGATCATACACGTGAATTCACGCTTCTCTTTTCGTTCATCTTCTTTTTCTTTTTCTCTTAGTTGCTCTTTATGGAAGGTTCACTACTTTTTATGAGCTATGTCAAATATACACGCTGGCCTAAGATAGTTGAATCTGCTGATGCTGATGCTTCAACTTTTTTTTTCCTGTTTTTCTTTTGCTTTTATCTTTCGTTTGTTTTGCTGAAACACTGTGTGATGCTCAGATGCCTATGAACTATGCTAGGCTGATCCTTTTGGAAGGGTTTCTCTTTAGTCTGTAGTGTGCAAGGTATAGAAATTTTGTGAGGGATTATGCTTAGCTATAATCCCTCCTCGCTGCCATAGCAGATTCCCTAAATAGTTCTAGTGTTAGAGGAAACTTTGATGAAGTGCGGCAATATATACCTCTTTACTCCTTTCGGATGCACCATTGCCTTTTGGAATGTGCTGTGTTTTGGAATCACTAGATCTCTCTTCAATCTTCTTGGATGAGTCCTCGTATTTTGGAATGTGTGGGGTAAATAAACTTGGAATTTCTTTTTTCTTTTCAACAAACTAACTTAAAAATCTTTTTCGTTATTTGATATCACCATCACCATTGAAACAGTTGGAAAATTTCGCAGATTGGGCGAGGAGCTGCAAATGGATAGCAGTGAACATCTTTCAAGACTACGAAACACGCTGCAGAAACAGGGTTTCCACATAAAAGCTGTAATTAGCAGCCAGATGGATGCTTTTACCGGCCCACACTCAGTGAAGCGAATGTTCAAGCTCCCGAGCCTCATCTATCACAATACAGATAATTATAATCTTGTAAGCCAAAATCTGCCTCAATAAAAAGAAGGATATTGCAGATGGAGAAATGCTACCATATTACGTCATTTTTCTGAGGACGTGTCCCCTTTCTACTCCATGCATATATTTCCTCATTGGAGCCGTTAGAAAACGTACGTTGTAGTCAACCTTAATTCTTGGGAATTCTGAAGTTTTTACATTCGGTATTGTTTCTAGTAGAGGGACAATCTGTGAGTTTGTTTCGAGTACGAGGGACAATTGCTTTCTGTAGATCTGGTAGTCTCACAATTGGTTGAGGTCTGCTTCTGTGTCAAAGGTTTGTATTATAGCATATTATGAGAACAAGTGAGTGTTATATTTGCTGGTGGAAATAGATGGTGCCAGGAAAAATTTCTTTTGTTTGGATACTGGAATGGCTTGAAGAATGGCAGACATAATTTCAAAAGAACTCACAGGTACGGGGTTTTATTCTGTCAATCTCCATTCTCACCATATGAGCTAGCTGGAGACTGGAATTCAGGACCATGAGCGCTGCATTGTCCCAGTCGACGGCCGCTGGTTTGGATGGGTGGAAAATCGGTATTCATGTTTGGAGTTTTACTAGAAGAGAGGGACTGCTCCAGCCTAAATCTTCCCGGTTTCGGGTTATTTGTTAGGCTTATGAGAGTTTGGGAAATGCTCCTTTTTTGTGTGTGTTGATTTTTAGCCCTGGAGGGGATAGAAGGTAAGAACAGCAGTATTTAATTTGTCTCGATTTAGGAGTCTGTCGTGGGATTGTGGCATCCTACTTTAAGGCTGTTTTTTGAACTTTGATTTACAGACAGGATGATTAATGCGGATAGGAATTCCTTACATTTTCTTTCCATTCCCTCCACAAATCTAAGATCCAAAACCCATCCTAAAAATAGTTTTTTGGCCATGCTAATTTTCTTTCTTATTGCTGGTAAATTGTACAGAAGTGTATTCGTTTTCTGGAGGGCATCAATCCCTAGAAATAATTTCTCAGCGGGATAATCGGCAAGTCTTGGATTGATCTTATAGTAAGTCACGATCACGATCACACATGTTAACTAATAAGAGAGGAGAAAATGTTCAGTCTCTTTTAAGGAGGGTGAACAAAATTGCACTCACAAAATGTCTTCATAATTTAGTCGGCAAAAAAATGGAATATTTTAAATAAGCACCTAAAATTTCATCTCAATGTCACTCTTGAACTAATCGATTTTTCAAAAAAAATACCTGAAGTTAATTGCTGTAATGAAATTGAACACCCAAGTCTTATTTTCGTCCATTTGGTGACGGAAAACGAACACCTAGCCCATTTTTGGGTTGCATTGGTTCTGACATCTTTTGGTGGGAAATCAAACACTTTCAAAGGCACATGACCACAAAACACCGAAAGACACCCCTTCTACTTTACTTTTCATCGTCCCTTTTTCGATTTGGGACTGGTCCCAAATCATGAGGCAAACCCTTTGTTAATCAACTCACACTCTAAAAAATTCTTCGCTTTTCGAAAGGATCAGGGAGTGAATCAAGAATGGGTTGGCGCATCCATGAAGATGGTGGGGATACTCCTTTATACGGTAGTATGATTCATGTCCGATTTGTTAAAAAAAATGATATTAACTCGTAAAGGGAGGGAACCAAGTGATAGAAAGTGTCATTTTTCCTCCAAAAGATGCCCTCTTAGCTAAAAAGAGCCAAGTCAGCGTAAAAATGGAGCAGGTGTGCGTTTTCCGTCACCAAATGGACGGAAATAAGACCCGGGCACCCAATTCTTTAATAGCAGTTAACTTAAAGTGTTTTTTTTTTTTTTTGAAAAAATCAATTAGTTCAGGTGTTTATGAGACATTAAGGTGAAAGTTCCGGTGCTTATTTGAAATTTTCCCCGAAAAATCAGCCTTGTGATCAAAGTCAAAAACTAAAATATTGGGTAGAAGGACAGTTATAGAATTACCATATTTTATTTTACTGTCGGGAAAAAAAGAACATTTTGAAACTGGAAATCCTAAGAACGCCCATACGCAAGTTCCTTCCACGTTGTAATTGCGACATCCACCATTTCACCCCAACAAATAAGTTCTATTCTAATACTTTGATCATGTTCATCCACCATGTCAACCCAATAAATAAGTACTACTAATACTTTGATCAGCAATACACAAGTTTATCGCCCTTCTCTCCCTCCGCACTCTCTTAAGCAATGTTTTAGATCTCGGATTTGTGTCAATTATCGATCTTTTACTTGTCTCGGAAAATGAAACTCAATTACTAATCCATGGATTTCTAACAAACATTTCCTCTTTCTTCTTATCTCGTTCTTAGGAAACTGAACTTGGAAGCCACACTATGTTTCAAAAAAAAAACCCATATGCAGGATCCCAGTGAGAAGCCTCAAGCATCAGTAAACTGTCTTAAGAACAAAAGCAAACTGTAGTCTTGAAAATGCATGACAAAGACGATATCAACATCTCTATCAGGTAATTTAGCAGATCAAGCAGCTAATAGCTTCACAATAATTTCCCTGTAGTTCGTCACCCTAATACACCTCTAGGCGATAGACAAGAACCCCAGTCATCCTGCTAATAGGAAAGCAAGAAATTCTTCTATTTACCACACCCATGAAAAAGGAAAGCAAAACGAAAAAGGAAGACGAAACAAACGAAGGAAGGAAGAAAAGTACATTATACATGCTCAAGTTGCACATTCCTCTGTGTCTGTGATAGAATCAATGTAGTGAGAATGCACCATTCCATGGTTCCACTTAAGCCAATAGGCACAAATACACATATCACATGAATGATGAATCAGACTGCCAACATAAAATTCCAGCATTGGAGAACATGGTGCAACCGAAATAAAGAGCGTAGTGCCACAAAGATGTATAATGGCCTATACGAGCTACCTTTAGCTGTTGATGGCATGTCAATCGTATTAATGCAACGGTAGAGGAGGACCAGCTGATTGCATCCGTTGCAACCATGCCGCCTTTACGCTAGACTTCTTCAATTGAAGGAAAACTTCCCTATATTCCTTCTTCAAGAATATATCTAAAGCAAAGAAGTAAAGGTCACTTCCTTGTTCTATTCCCTCCATTCCATCTAGGCACTCAATGCATTCCCCAATAGTATAGTTGAGTTTCCCTAGTGAAGATCGAGACGTAACAATGCCCCTTGATTCAACTGCATCATTCGAGTGATCAGTTCCACGATCAGTTCTGAGTTCAGGACTTGCATCCACCGGCCCTTCAATATGGAAAAGCGAGGAGGTTGAACCATCACTGAGCTTCCTCCGCCGAGCTGAAGGTTCTGTTTCTTCACTAGCTACTGTTACGTCAAAAATGATATCCAATTCATTTGTGAAAGGGAGTCCTTTTAACCTAAATTGTGCAGCTTCAGGGTTATCCTGCAAGAAAACCCATTGCATAGCTAAAATGAGGGTAGTCTGATCAACATATAGTACAGATCGTTTTTATTTGAATAAGCAACTTATTGCCTATTGGTAGGCCCTATCCTGCGATAAAACTTCCTTAAAGTTAACCCCTATGTACTAAAACCTAAAGAAAATGGATGGGGGATCGCTAGTCTTAAGCCCTTTTAATCCCAAACTCCTTTGTTGGAGATACACTGACTAAGACTAACACATAAAATGTGAAGGTACATTCCTTAATCCATGTACACAATTTACATTCCTTAACCGTACACCAGAAACACTTCAAAAAAGCACTTGCAGTTTACAGCATCAGTTTTGCTGCTTTTACAAAATACCTTAGAGAACTATTCATGCCGTTCAAAGAAAAAAAAATTAAACGCCATTCAAAAAAAACTTTAGAGAACTATTTTAAAAGCATGAGTTCTCATCATTTCATACCGCATATATTATCAATAAGAAATGGACTTTGAGGAAGTGGAAATATGTTGATGCTTTCTCCAAAAGCTTCTCCAACCAAATTCTTCATTTCGAAACTCAAAATAACATAACTTACTCGAAAAGCGTATAAAGAGACCAACATTATTATTCACACACTCCAACCACAATTCTTCATTTTCATCCCTACCTTCCAAAAATCTGTTCATTTCTTTCCAAAATTCAACTTTACCTCTAAAATTTAAGATTTTACTTCCTCTTATATTCAACATTGATCTCATTTTGAAGATATTCTTAACACATATCCAATGTTCTAAAAGTCGCTAGGCGTTAGTCGGGCGGTTGGCCACCTTCGAGCGACTAATCGGTGCATATTTATTAGTAATCGGCAATTAATCTTTAGTCGGACCTAATCGGATAGGCCCAGCAGGGTTGGAGGGGTTGCATCCTTGATTTTGAAGATTGGAAAATGAGTTTGAAGATTTGAAGTATGGTTGTAGATGCTCAAAATAGTTTCTTTTCGCTAGAAATTGTCAACTAAACAATTTGGAATACTTGCTGACAAACTTATTCTGAAACCTAAGAAGCACGGATGCGGATAAGGGATACGGACACAATACGATACGGATACGCGGATATGTGATTTTTCCAAAAAGAAGGATACAATACGTTGGGAGATACGTTGAATATAAAAGTAAATAAAAAATATATTATATATATAATTTTTAATTCCATTCATGATTAAAGTTTTCCATTACACAAGTTCACCATTTCACATGCCGAGGGAGATATATTTACATCTAGTTATAAATAATTGTATTTATATATATATACACACATACACACAACGAGAGAGAGAGGGAGATGAGAGATGAGAGACGAGAGCGAGAGACTTACAAGGTTGTCGAGAGAGATGAGGGACGAAAGAGAGGATATCGTCTGTGTGTTTCTAGTGTCGATTGGTGGGGGAAAAAGAAAAATATAGTTCTAATTGCAATTCTAACCCATATATTTTAAGTAATAACATATTTACCCTCACACGTATCCAAAATGTATCCGAGCATGTCTAACACGTATCCGCGCGTATCCGAAACGTATCGGGATACCAAAAAATAATTATAAAAGCAGTATACTTTAAAAAAACTTATCAGATACGTATCTAGAGAGTATCCAAGAGTATTGGTATCCGATACGGATACAATACGTGATATGGAGGTCAAAATAGAGTATCCGTGCTACAGAGTCTGAAACTATAACAATTCAAACATAGTTCCTCCACTACAAATCACAAGCAAGTAGCAATCAAAACCCATCAAGAATATCTTACCTCTAATACTTGATGTGCATGGGAGTTACAAATATCCATATACTTTCCAATAAAGAAAACGTCGTGAAGTTACTTTGCTTAGTTAGCTGTATATAGTTGGCCCAATCTTCTTCACTCGCACCAAATCTTTGGGTATTTGAATCCCATCTCATACTGCCAGTGCCAATCAGCTTAAGCCAGACCTTCCGTTGTTCCTTTGTTACACCCCAGTGATTCTTCAATTGTCTGCTCTCCTACCTGACACCCGACTTTCTGTGGAATTATTCGACCATATTTTTCCAACCCACCTTAGTAAAACATGTCCCCGGTTTATGCCCTTGTAATGTCTGCTCAAGACATATATCCACAAATATCTTATGGAAAGCTGTTGTCCAAGTAGCTTTAGCTTTCTTCACCTTCGAAGAAGCCATTTCTCCTCTGTTTCAGACACTGGCAGGGCCTATAACAAGGACCATTATCTAACATTTAGAAAAATAAAAAACCCCAAATACAAAAACAATTATCCGAACTGGTCCAACAACATATGGCATGAATTGAGGGAGACATAAACCAATTCAGGCAAATCTAAATCAAGAACGTAATCATTTTCATTAGTATTGAGTATTGCAGCGAAGCATACGAAAGAAGAGAAATTAAGAAATAACAATGTTCAGCTCCTATTTGGTTGCCTTTTTAGAAACACTTTCGCACAGCACTTCTCAGATTTTTTTTTTCTGGAAACAAATATGCCCCATTTGTTAAGCAGGAAACAGTTTCGAGAATTGGGACATGTCTTTTTGTACTTTCACGAATTATGGGTTGATGTCAACAATATCCCTCGGAAACAGGTTCAAAAACCTTTTTGTCAAAAAACTCAATGCGTTCTCCAGAAAATGAGAACAAAAACAGAAATGAAAAGGGATTCCGACAATGTTGTTCCACTTACTCAAAACTCCAATGTGATACCTGGACAATCAGGTGAGAAATTTAAAAAAAAAAAAAAGAAAAAGAAAAAGAAAAAATAAATAACTCAAATGATCAGACATACAAAATGCTGTGATTTTTTTATAGGATCACTTCCGAAAATTAAAAGAAAAAGAGAGAATGGGGGAGAAATTGATCACTTCAAGGGGATCCGGCCTCCAACAAGATCACTTCAAGGGGATCTAGCCTCCAAAGCCTTTATGCAATTGAGATATTATTTCTGCTTAATAAGCCATATGGCATCTACATTTTTCATAGACTTCTACTAAAAAGGAAATGCAATCACACAATTGGTTGACATAATATCCTAGACTCAAGCAACCTAAATTGTGCATGGATAGAAATACAGTAAAATAAGTCAAACAAATAAGAATCCTAGCATTTTCAGGACTAGTATAACGAGTTCCACCAACCAAAAATATGGAATAATATGAAATTAATTAATTGATGAGCAACCTGGAAATTAACTTTTGGCGCATTCTGTTGAATCTGGGGATTTTGAAATTCAACCCAGAACCCTAACTTAATCAGCGAATCAATCGAAATATCTCGAACATAAAGAGGACAACTTTACTGGCATTATGCAATTGAATACCATTAGTATAGTGCGATGCATTGAAGAATCCAGTAAAACAAAATCCATCAACTGAAACAAAAAGCAATAGCCACAGTTCTGACCCAGATCATAGATTCCCTAAAAAACCTACGTGATTCGGGTTGATAAATGAAAGTTACCGTGATTTGCACGATGATAATCGCGGCAGGTCGTCTAAATAGATTCCTCAAGGCTCAAGGAGAGGTGAATTGCTTCCCAGTCCTTTTGAGGAGACGGGAACTTTTCGCAGGAGAGAGAGTGTGTGTGTGAGGAGAGAGAGTACGTGTGTCCTTTTGAGTTTTGAGTTCGAGCCAAATAAAAATTTAGGGAAAAATTCAAAATACTCCCAATCTTTACACCAAAATTTAATTAGACTCTTAATCTTTTAAAAAATTTAATTTTACTCGCAGCGTTATCTTTCATTAATCAAAACGGCCCCTTCCATCTGAATGATTAATGGATTTCGTTAGAGGGTCCGTTAAATATCATCCTGATTAAATTTTGATGATCCGAGCCGCTCATTATGTTCAAAATATGATTTTAAAAGTACCCACAAGAAATCAGCAAAAAAAAATGACCGAAAATGTCTTCATCTGAATAGTTTTTTATTGGCTTCATCTGAACAGTTTTTTCTTGAATAGTTCAATAAAACTGTTCAGGTGAAACCATTTCCAGTCATTTTTTTTGTTGATTTATCGCAGGTACCCTTAAAATCACGTTCTAAGCACATTGAGAAGCTCGGATCATCGAAATTCGATCGGAAAAGAGGAGGTGCAGACCAAAGCAAAATCCGGACGTCCGGACTTGAACAAAATCCGGATCAATCCGCACCTCCCCTTTCCCAATCGAATTTTGATAATTCGAGCCGCATAATGTGTTCAAAACGTGATATTAATGTTATTCACGATAAATCAACAAAAAAATGATCGGGAAGAGCTTCATCTAAATAGTTTTTTATTGAACTATTCAATAAAAAATTGTTCAAATGAAGTCTTTTCGGGTCATTTTTTTGTCAATTTCTCACTCATACCCTTAAAAATCACGTTTTGAACACATTGAACAGCTCGGATCATCGAAATTCAATCGTGACGCCATTTAACGGAACTTTTAACAAAATCTATTAGTCATTCAGACAGAAGGAGGCGTTCTGATTAACGGAAGATAACGTTGGGAGTAAAATTGAAGTTTTTAAAAGGTTGGAAATCTAATTGAATTTTGGTGTAAAGGTTGGAGGATATTTCGAAATTTTCCCAAAAATTTAACGACCAGAGCTCGAGCCATGCTTATTGTGGTTAAAGTCGATGTTAAACTTGTTATTACTACACAAGCCTTAAAACAGTTCACAAATTGCTCGCTTCATTTGTATGATTTACGGGTCGGTCCAGTTTAGGATGTCCAATCCCCTCGAAGTACAGGCTCTATCAGAAAAAATACATGCAAGAATTTCTAAAAATTTTCCCCAAATTGCCTCTCTTCCCTGAATCTAAAACATGTCTTTATCTCCGTCTCTATCTCCTTTCCCACCTTCTCTCCTTCAACGCAGCCGACGACGATGACTTCTTCTCGCCCAATTAACCTCCAGAGGACTTCTCGCTCTTCTTCAACCCGTTCTTTTGGCGCCGGTGACTCTTCTCCACGAGATCTTGCAAAACAGATCGCCGATGATGAACCAACAACAATTGCTCCAAACTCCAAGTGTTCACGACAGCGGCGGCGATGTAGATAGATTGAGAACACGTGGAACTAGGAATGGCAATGGGGCGGATTTAGCGTCCCCCAAACCTGCCCCATTTTATATCGGATCGAAGTCAAAGTGGAAAAAATCGGAGAGGTATCGGGGTCAGGGGAAAATTGGGTCTCCATTCACTATAATAATTTGACTCGTTTTATTCATTTTAGAGTATTTTGAAGGGAAAAAAAAGATATTGATGATTGATGAGAGTTAACAAAAAATAGAAATAAAAAACAAAGATATAAGCGGATCAAAAAAAAAAAAAAAACAAAGATATAAATTAGTGTTTTATTAATTGGTATATTACTCTTATTATATCAAAACAATGAAATTTATTTAGACATATACATACAAAAATATAAATATCTATAATCGGGTTCAGATTGGGTTAAAACGAGGCTGGAAAAGCAAATACTATACCCGCCTCATTTGCTTATTGGAAGCAAAAACAGATTTTGTTCCAACAAAGTAAAGATTTTTTATCAGAGTAAAAAAATAGATTTTCGATTAAAAAAAAACCCATATATAACACGTATTTGGTAAACGCATAGCCGGTCCAAATTAGATGAGAACACAACAAATCGAGAGAGAAAGCTTGAAGAATAATTTTCGATTTTCAATCAAACCCAAGACCAGGCGCTGCTGCGGGAGTGGGGTGTGTATATATATATATGGGGACAGATCAGGGTGGATGGGGATTGGATTCAGGGCGGGGATAGACTTACCTCCGAATTCGCCCCGATCTCCCAAAAAATCTCCGAATCTCTGATTTATTAGGATCGGATACAGACGGATCAGCCAAGTTGACCATCCCTAGTTGTCCAGTTATATGGTTATTTCTAAAAAAGTTATTTTGTTGTGTATTGAAACTCAGTAAAAAAACTATTTTAGTTGTCTAGTAAAATTTATGAGTTTAAAATTCAAGAATAAGTGAAATTCACGAGTTCAAAAGCTAGTGAAATTCACGACCTCAAAGTTAGTGAAATTTACGATATTGAAAGCTAGTAAAATTCACGAGGTCCAAATTAGTGAAATTCACGAGCAACTCCAAGTTAGTTAAAATTCAAGAGATTGGTTCTCGTAAAATTCAGAAGCTCCAAGTCGCTATCTAGAAAAGTGTGATAATCCGTTCTTATCTATAAAAAAAAAAACAATAAAAAAAAAAAAACAAATTCAGTTGTAATTTTTAGGTTCTACTTTTAAATTCCCATCACCGCAGATAACTCTAGAATAATTTTTTTAGCCAACGGTTAATTTTTTGTATTTTTCTAAAAATGAAGTCCGGACCGCGCAACCGGTCGGGGACCGGTTCTACACCGTCGGTAGAATTATTTCCTTAGCAGATGACAAAGCTTTCGAGGGGGTTCTTATCTTCTGAGGCTGTGTTCCAGAAATGACTTAAGTTCTTATTTTTTGTTGAATAAGAACCCCTGTTCCGGAAAAATAAGAAGGTTTCCACTTATTTGGAAGAATTTAGTTAGGTACCGACCGGTCGGGAGGGAAATCGTACCGGCGGCCGCGCCGGGCTGTCTCCGGCTACCGGACGGCCGATCCGAGCCGTCCAAAAATTTTATAAAAAAAAAACCAAGGGAGCTTACGCGGGAATGAACGGCATCCGAGGTGTGTAGCATGCTTGATCCGAGCACCCCTTTTTCGTGTATATATGAATATCATATATACACGAAAAGGAGTGCTCGGATCAAGCACCCTACACACCTTAGATGTCGTTGATTCTTACGCGGCCCCCTTGGTTTTTTTTTAAAAAATTTTTGGACGGCTCGGATCGGCCGTCCGGTCGCCGAAGATGGCCAGACGCGGCCATCGGTACGATTTCCCTCCACCGGCGCCCATTCTTGTACCAACAGCCTTAGTTTTTGTATACGGCAACTTCAAGCTTAAAAATCATGTGTTTACACAAATAATTTTCCTATCACTGTGGATCTTGTTTGATAGATCTCATTGAGATCTTTAATACGGTGAAAAAAATTTAATTTTTTTTTTCCATTTACATTATTTTTGAGTTTGAAAATGTGAAAGAAACTTTTGATTTGAATTTTGTGGAATGGCCCTTATTATTTTTGAAAGAGAAGTGGCAAAATAAATACTTATTTTTTAAGAAGCGTTCCGGAACGGAACCTGAATAATGTTATCACAAACATATAGTGGTTGGGAGCTTAAGTGATATGGGTCTCCCTTCTTCAATTCTGTCTGGGGACTGTCCAAAATCTTGATCTTATAAACCATTTTCCTTAACAACGTAGCTTACTTACCAGCAATTGCATCTCCCTTTCCTCTCTCCTCCTTCCACTTGAAATTACCCTTGCGCCAACACCTTCTTCCCCACCTCGGCTCTCTCCTTTCCGACGATCGGCGGCCCGCCCCGACACATCTTTTCCACGTAATCTCTTATTCTTTCTCAACTGTTAACAAAAAAAAAGGGAAAAGAAAACAAGACAGCCATGCATGACTACTACTGCCATGGTCGCCGACACCACCTCCCACCCACTGCTACCACCACCTTGAACCATCACCACTACTGCTATAAAACATAAAGTCCTTTCCCTCCCTAAAAGAATCTGTTAGTATATTTATATGTATATATATCATAATAGGTTTGGTTAGTTTTGTCAAAATGGGGTCTGTTCCAAATAGGTATTAAACGAGTGATTTGGTTTTGTGACCCGAAACAGATTCTGACGAGAATTATTAGCATCCATACGCGGGTAGCTTTGCTTCACGCTACTGAGGTGAGTTACGAATATACCCTGATTACATAAATTTTATGACATGTTTTATAATTGCGTTTATTAAATATACCGATGTAAAAAATGAGGTTGCAAAAATAGTCGTCTTGTACGGAAGCATCCTAATGCATAATAAGCATAACTTGAGAAGTTGATATTTCAAGGATGAATATGGGATGAATTTTAAAAGAGAGAGAATGAAATGATTTATTGTATCGAAACATCTGGGTGATGATTTAAAAGTGATAAAGGATATAGCCGGGCATCCTATGGACTTGATATCATTTCCCAAAAGGCGGGGTCGCTCCCCCAAACAGTTGCCGGTGTTCCACCCGCGAAAGATGTTTAATTCGATATTGACGGTTTTGCAGTTTTGAGCCTGAAAACTTGCACTTGATGATTGATTATTTTCTTTTGAGATTTTATCCTTGATTTATGAAAAGTGGTTTTCTCTCATGCTAATTATGTAACCTTGGTATATCGTAACGCTCACTGGGATGGTTTTGTGTTTATGAAACCATTTCAGGATACAGGAGAAACGCTGACTATATGGTTATCGTGTGGTTATTAGTTGGTGATCACTGTTGCTATGACTTTATGTTTCTAGAATCAAATTGTAATAATTGAAAGCTGTTGTTGTTTTGTGGTGCCATAGTTGTGGGCCTTAGTATTGTAATTTTATACGGTTAAGCGAGTATGTATTCCGATTGCACGTTAGACAACTCTGTATGTATTTTTAAGCTCCTATTTATCAATTCATAAAACTGGTAATTTATAAAAGAATTTTTCGAACAT
This sequence comes from Rhododendron molle, assembly GCA_025413875.1. Lineage (NCBI taxonomy): Eukaryota > Viridiplantae > Streptophyta > Magnoliopsida > Ericales > Ericaceae > Rhododendron > Rhododendron molle. The sequence goes on from CM046390.1 coordinate 24,538,338, forward strand.
GAGTTAGTAAAGGCCTGAGGTGAATTCTTAAATCACTGGCCGGTCACGGATTTTTAACCTATGAATTTGGGTCGTGACAAAAAGTCATTAGTTTTGAATTAATAAAATGTTTTTGCCAATAAAAAAAATAATGAAATTTAGTAAAATTTGAGAAGTAGTGAATTAGTGAAATTTAAGAAGTAGTGAATTTTACTAATTTTTCAAAGTAGGGAAATTTTGCCGGAAAAAATCATCGGGCGGAGTGATCGCCGGTCGGAAGTGGTTATGGGGGGTGATGAAAACTTTGAAAAGATAATAAATTATGAAATTATATTTGGCTTAAAAAAAAAGTAATCTTCATATGAAGTTGTCCTTAGAGATATATAAAAGTTGAGTTCATCCTCGATGGGAATTAAGTATGAGCACTAGCTAGGTTTCTAAACCCAAAAGTAATTTGCTGAGGTGTATTGCCAATAAAATAAAATAAAATAGCCCATGAACTCATTCCCTTTGGTCGCAAAATGAGCGTCGGCCTTTTAATTTGTGGACGGGCCCGAAACTGAAGGCAGGGGCCTGGCCTCAACTACGGTCTACGATCAAAACACAGTCCTGAGTGCTTCTTGGGCACATCTATACATGACTCCACTATCTCTTGTCTTGTGTAAAAAAGTGACAAAATGAGAGGCAAATGTTACAATTTTCAGATCAATAAAAATGTAAAGACAAATGCGAAAATTGAAAAGAATGTCAAAATCACTACCTAACCTCCCTATTTTTTGTGGGGTTGTAAGCTCGTTTAATAAAGAGTGACCTTTTGCTACTATATGGATTTCACATCTTTCTTCGCCTTATACTTCATTTGCCATATCTATCTAAAAGTCGAAGAAGTCAACTTTAGGGTGTGGAGCGATATGCATTTTCTTAGCTACATTTCTAAAATCCTCCATATCTAAAGTCGAGATATTCAATAGAAAGGAAGTCAAATATCTAGTATGTTTTTTTTCAAAAATAATGTTTTCACACGTGAGCATTATGAAGTACCTTAATAAGGTACCATGGTATGGTCAGGAATATGGCATGCCAATCCTGCCTTCTATTTTATTTCTACATGGTATGTAGAAATAACTTGCAAAAATCTTCACTTAGTTCCAATTACTACAGTACATGTGAATGGATTTGATAGTGATTTGGAGTAGAGTTTTGCCAAGCACTTATTTTAAGGATTGCATTCCATAGGGAATCCTAGCAAATTAAGGCCTACAAATTGGAAAGAGATTGAAATGGGCAACCCGTAGGCCCTAATCAGCATGAAATTAAATCTGCATGTCAAGCATTTTTCTGGATGCAAACAAATCCAACCAAATTATACGACAGGCCACAAAGCAAAGCTTTCATTCCAGTTCCACACAATCAAATTGACTTTAAATTAAGGAGATGAAGGGGAAAGAAGAACAAGTCCATTTACTAGAAAGAATGAAGTATAGTATTTAATCAGCCTTCAAAAATGAAAAAGAGATCAAGTGCTAAAAGTAATCAAGTAAGTAAAATGAATTGGAATCCCAAATGGATTTTCCCTCAAAATACCCTTCACTTTTCAAACAATCTGTTCACCAAACAGAGAATTACCTTCACCAAATTAAACTACAACTCAAATCCACAATTGAAATTCCCCTCCAAATGATCTCAATCAACAGCCTAAACTGCAATCTCTAGTACTACCAAAACAGAACAAAGCCTAACAGATGCCCAAAATCAATGGCTGTCCATCACATCTAATACAACACCAAAACCACAACCGCCATCAGAACCCTAACCGCCACCCCCACCAAGATTCCACCACCGCCTCCCACCCTCTCCGAAGCTGCCGAAAAATCAACGTTAACCTTCTGCGTCATGTTCGGATACAAGATGCCATAATACGGCACCGGCCCCGTCCCATTCTCCTGCCTCTCGTCACTATCAAACAATTCGTATACGTAAGCCTGGGCCACCCCTTCCTTCCTCAGGGGCGTGCCCAGTCCCGACTTCAAATGCTCAATCAACCCGTTCACATACATCCCCGCGAAGAGCTCGGTAGCGTCAGGATCGCCGTTCACGCCGGGCACCTGGCCGCTGGGCCACCCGGTCTCCGTCACCACGACGGGGATGTTCTCATGCCCTGCCACTGCCATCGCCGACACTACCGCGTCCACCATCGCATCGAACAGGTTCCGGTACCGGACTCCCGTCACTGCGTCGTCGCGGAAGTTGAACGGGGTCTCCCGGAACAGGGCGAACCCGATGGGGATCTCGTGCTTGGCCCGGTACACGTCGTAGGGGCGGAGATTGACGAGGAACGAAGAGTTGGTCTGTTCGAGGAAGTCGAGCAAGGGTTTGACGAGGACGTCGGCCGCGGGGGGCTGGAACTCGGCGGAGGAGGGGGGGAAGGCAGTGGTTACAACGTTGAGGAAGGAGAAGGTGGTGGAGACGGCGATATCGTTAATGCCGAGGCGGCGGAGGGCCAGGTGGACGTTCTGGATGGCGGGGAGGATGAGGTCGGAGAGATCGTCGGAATGGAGGAGGGGGTCGGAGCCGACGGAGATGACGGTGATGCGGGCGCGGGGGTAGAAGGGGACGACGTGGGTGTAGAGGAAGAGGTGGGCGTTGGAGCGGTTGTGTGCGAGGAAAGGGACGAGGGAGTTGGGGAGGGAGAGGAGGAGGGAGATGTTGGAGTAGGAGAAGGCGCGGATGGAGTCGGGGTTGGGGTTGGGGAGGCGGACGGAGGAGATGTGGAGGGAGTGGAGGGAGGAGGCGACGTGGGAGGGGGAGGGGGTGGTGGGGGTGGGGTTGAAGGTGAAGCCGACGGTGGAAGGGAGGGAGGTGGTGGGGGTGGCGAGGAGAGAGAGGAGGAGGAGGAGGGCGGTGGTTAGAGAGAGAGGCATTCTTCTCGATCGAATGAGTTGGTTGGGAATCTGTGCTGTGAGGATTGTGAGAGTGAAGTGATGGATTGGGTTTTACAGAGAGAGAGAGAGAGAGAGAGAGAGAGAAGAAGGGTTTGTTGGTTGATTTTAAAGCGGGGAAGTGGAGGGACTGGGTAACATGCGCGCTCGGCGTGATTTAGCTGTGAGTCTTGGAATTGTAAAGTCGTTGGTGCAGTGTTGATTTGGCGGTTACGGGGGGTGGGGAGGAAGAAAGCGTGGATTCTTTTTGCTGCGGGCAGCTGAACAATGACATTTGGGTAACCTTTTTTTTGACATTCGGCTAACTTGAATAATTTTAAAATACCGATAAAAATGAATTTAAAATTTATTCTGAAAAAAATGAATTTTTTTCTTATAGGAAACTGATTTCCAAACCGCACCCCCTTTTTGAGGAATGTAATTTCATTTCTTGTTTTTTTAATAAAAATTTTATGCATAGTTTTTTCACTAGAAAAGAAAAGAAAATATTTTTTTTTTCACTAGAAAAAAAGAAAAAGAAAAGAAAGTGCAAAAATCATTAGCATTTTTTCTCTTCCGAATAAATCCATTAATGATATGGGTATGATATTCAAATTCATATTTTGTCCGTACGGTTCAAAGTATTCGGCCGGACCAATTTACTCATTTCTCATGCTTCAAATTACCTAACGTTGAATTTACCAAGAATTGATGCTTCACACATCAATACATGATATTTTCAAAGAAGCTCTTATTAACAATCTTGATTACTTTCAATTTTTGTCACTAGTTTTTTTAGTGACCCCACTCAATAGGAACTTTTACCTATTGAATAATATAGTAGTAAGGAACCGATATGTCGTGCACAAATCTTTACACCCACAGATCATCTCTAATATTCAATCATATTTTTTGCAAAAGTTATAACTTAAATTATAATTTGTTCACAATCTCATCTCCTTAGTTATCAATAAATGATTTTTTGCCAATAGTTGTATTAAATTTGACAACCAAAAAAAAAAAGAAAAGAAAAGACATTTTGTGTGCATCTCTCTATGGACGTCACAAAACGAACGCGAGCGAGCTAGATTTTGTTTCAATCTTCTCGATTTTAAATAGATAACTTCGTAAAAACAAAACATTCTGACATTGCAAGAAGGGAAAAAATGGTCTTTGAGAAATCATTGAAGTTGCTCCAAGCTGGGAGAATATATGTAAACATAGCAGCACAAGGAGCACCCCATGAAGATGATTTTCTGGTGCTTTTCCTAGTAAAATTTACCATATTCAGAGCACACTACCAAAACATACTAGAATGATCGACTTTTGTATCAAAGTGTAAAACAATGAGGAGCTCATTACTAAGCATTGAAAAATGTTAGGGATACCAAAAATATGTAATTTGTACGAGAGTTACATTTAAGTTTCGGAAGGGACTTATTATCCCATTTGCAGGCCCGGCCCTGGACATAATAATATATAAAATATTATTTATGTCAATTATCTTACAAGTGGCTGAGTGTAGTATCGTGGTAAGAACTGCACCCACCCCTTCATCCATGGGGTTGTGTGTTTGAAAAAATATAACTATTGAAGTTTTAAATATGTCATTATTTCACCCGTAAATATTCTATGATTAATTTTTAGCATCACCAATGCATGGTAATTCATTTTACAACTTAACAGAAGCAATTCAACTAATATTTGTTATTCCATCATTGAGTCAGTTCTCTAAACATACTCATATTAAGACAACTAGAAATAAAAAGTTGCTAAAATTTAATGCGAGAGAATTAGGGGCGTTTGGGAGTCAAATTTTTTTTTGGTTGATATTTTGAAGTTTAGATTGTGTTTCAAAGATTTGTGGGATTACAAATCATAGATTATGCAGATTAATTATATGTGCATAATAGATTTTACAATTGAATAGTGTTTAAAAGTATAATCATCAAAATAATTATGAGTTTGCCAATTTTTTACTAGGTTGCCCTTGATTATTCATAACTATGACATTATAATGAGCAATCCTTGTATGAATAACCCTTTTAGACGTACAATATCCTCAGATTAAATATTATAATTGAAAATTTGTTTGGCCCTTCCACTTCATAAGTACTTGTATCTCATAGCTGAAAGTCTCCGATAATTATTTTTTGAGCAGAAAGTCTCAAATATTACCTTAAAAAATATTATAACCATTTTAGTGTAAGGTGGCGACATATTTATTGATGGAGATAGAAAAAATAAAAAATTGGTCAGGTCAATTATGTAAATTCCATGAGCCCATAAGTCCACCTATTAGTTTTGTAAGGTATCAAGTTCATTTTAAAAAGTCATAGTAGGCCCAGTCCACTCCCTAGGGTAGGGTTTAAGGTTTAGACACTTTCATAAGATTTTAGGGTGTATTTTTCTATTATAGAGTATGGTAGGATACCCTAGGATTAGGCACTTTCATAGGGTTTTAGTGTTCACTTTTCTATTATATAATTTTTGTAGTTTTTGACACTTTCATAGGGTTAAGCGTTTTAGGCACTTTGATAGGTACCCTAGGGTTTAGGTTATGCATGTGGACTTATGGGCTTACAAAATATTGAGTTGGATTTGTGAGCTTATGAAATCTTTATATAGTGGAAATAAAGCAATTACTAGTAGGGATTCTGGGTTTTTTTTTTTTTTTTCAATCGTCATACATCAGCGCAAGTTAGTGGGGGTGTTAGGATTAGTACGGAGTCCAGAAACTATCCATAGCTTTGGACCCCAAGGGTATTGCTCCGGCAGGAGTCGAACCCAGGACCTCCCTCATAGGGGAGAGATGACATACCAACTGTACTAGGCAATGGTTAATTGTCAGGGAATCTGGGTTTCGACAGATTCTTTTTCATGGTAGGTAAACTTCCTGGCCGGTCCTCCTTGGGTGAAAAATAGCCCACTAGGTCCTGCCCAAAGAGCCCACAGCCCATTAGATCCTCTTCATTATTTTCAAATGGGTACGGCTCTTCGGTTTTATCTTCAAACGGGTAGGGCTCTTCAGTTTTGTCTTAAATGCCTACCGTAAAATTAAATGCAGGGTTAAAGTGGAGATACTTTAACCAAATTGCTACCTCTTTTAAATTAAACACGCAAAGAGATTTGAGAGGGTTGGAGTTTATGGTACCTACTGGAGTACTGTAAATGATATTCATAGTGGCGACTCTAGGATTTTTGACAAGGGTAGTGTTAATGAAATTAAGTTCTACAAATCCTATTACAGTCTTTAAATAATGTGTTGATATTGACATTGTCACAAAAAAAAAAAAAAAGAAGTGTAAACGCACAGGATTTTAAATTTTACTCGATTATAATAAATGTTTGTATTTTTTTAAAAATTGTGAATTGATAGTTCAATAGATGATAATAGTAGTACAAAATAGCTACTAGTTAGTTTCTTTATATTCATTTGATTCACTACTTATGAGTAAAAAAAGCTGGAAGAGAAATTAGTACTTTTGATGATAGACGAAATTTTAGCACAGACTGTACTGTATAAAATAGAGAGAGGGGTTTATCTGTGCAGTGGACCAATTGGATTCCATTTTCTTCTGTAGAACTTTCTTCCATTTCCTTTCTAGTATATATTAAGTAGCTAGGCTATCTCTATTTTTTCAAAAAAAAAAAAAAAAAAGTAGGCTATATCGAAATAAATAAATCATCTACATGCAAAATTTATGCTTATATATCAAATGACCACCCTATTCAAAGTGTAGAGGCGTCAGTGGAAGGATATTGAAAATTAATTACTCCATATATGTGGCTGGAGACTGGAGCTTATATATGAGATACCTGCCTCTTCAAAGTTTGTTTTTGCCATTTTTTTTTTTTTTTTTTGAAATCTTGGATGATGGAAGTGGCTCATGTGTATTCTGGAAAGTGCTCCAGCCTTAGGTGTTTTGTTTAGTGTATGATGAGACATACCGTATCACTTTAACATACAACTATTTTCTTTAATTCATTATTTTTGTCATGTCCTTTTACTATTTAAGTTTTCAATTATGTTACATCAATATTTTTGAGTTATACGTATAAAAATGAAGGTTTATGTTACGCCGTATAAACAAATGTTTAATACGATGTTTTCACAACATATATTTATTTATAAAGAAAAATCCAAAAACATTCTCCAGTATTGCACCGATATCAATATGGCAAAAACAATCTCATGTTCGGAATGGTATTCAGAATCTTTAGGTAAATGGACAGAGGATCTCAATCCGTAACTAGTTAGATTCTGATGAAAGTTGGGCCTTTCGGTTCACCATGGCCACTCCACAGGCCCACAAGTCCAACTACTGGTACAAAAAAAACAAAACACCGCATATCGTGAAAACGACAGCGTTTTTCGACTGCCATGTGGCGGGAAAAGTATCCCTTTCCCGCCAAACCGCGCCCCGCCGTTTCCCTCCTCCCTATGTACAATCTTTTCCGTAAACAATCACACAAACCAGCCCATTTTCCACAGCTCGCTCGCTCTCTCTCTCTCTCCATATTCATCTATTCGCACAGAAGAAAGATCTTATCAAGATGTTTGAGCTAAGGTTGGTGCAGGGGAGTCTCCTCAAGAAGGTTCTAGAATCGATCAAGGACTTGGTGAACGATGCCAACTTCGACTGCTCAGCCACGGGGTTCTCTCTCCAGGCCATGGACTCGAGCCACGTGGCGCTGGTGGCCCTTCTCCTCCGATCGGAGGGGTTCGAGCACTACCGCTGCGACCGCAACATCTCCATGGGGATGAATCTCGGTAACATGGCCAAGATGCTAAAGTGCGCCGGAAACGACGACATCGTCACCATCAAGGCCGACAACGGAAGCGACACCGTCACTTTCATGTTCGAAAGCCCCAGTATGCTAACCCTAAACCCATTTCCCCCAATTTTTCTTCCGTATTTTGGTTTTGGGTTCTTAAACCCTAATGTGAAATAAATGCGTGGTTTTTTGGGTTTCCCCCCCCCCCCCCCCTGTTCCTTGGGATTCTATGTGAAGCATTTCTTGTCTTTTTGTGTTTTCAATGGGTTTTGAGAGAGTGAAAAATCATTTGGTAGGTATGAATAGGTTTAGATTTGTGTATACGCGTACGTGTTTTAATACTTGAAACATTTTGGGTTGTGAGAAATAATCATAGACTTAAATTAGATGATCTTAAATGATCGAAAAACTGATGAAAGATAGGTGCTTGAGGGGGTTTTCTTCTCCTTGAGAGTAACAGAATATAACCAAGAGAGGGGCCATTAAGAAAGCAGGGTTGTTTGGGATAGATAAACAGATCAGTAATGGGATGGTGCCTTCTAGAGTTTTGTAAGCTAATGCGGGACTGATTCCTTTCCTCTTTCACTTTTGTCATGAATCCTTGATGTTCTACTTTGTTTACATATCAAGTCCATAGCCAATCATAGTTTGTTGTATTTGTTGTACACGCCCTGTCATGCAGAAGGGAACTATCTGACAGATGCTTAATGATTTTTGTTTTCCATTAAGTTTTGAATCTTCATGTGGCCAAATAGAAATTGTATTGTTGGATTACTGGTTGTTATGATTTGTTTTTTGTGGTTCCCCCTTTTCATCTTTTGAATATTGGGAGTGACTACAATAAGGCCTTGCTCACTTGTTCATAAGTAGTTCCTTTGGAATATATCTCTTGATTGTTGGTTAAATTGGGTAATTGAAGCTCAAGATAAGATTGCGGATTTTGAGATGAAGCTCATGGACATTGATAGCGAGCATCTGGGGATTCCAGAATCAGAGTATGATGCCATTGTTAGAATGCCATCATTTGAGTTCGCAAGGATTTGCAAAGACCTTGGCACCATTGGAGATACGGGTACGATATCTAGTCACACAGTCGAACTTGAGTATCTTTTTCTTCTTGAATTCCTTCTCTGCTAGTATATTCTCTAGCCCCTTTGGCCTTTAGAATAATGATATTATTACAAAGGCTATTCAGAATGCTAACTATTGGATGCAATTGTGTTGTTGTAGTTGTGATATCAGTGACAAAGGAAGGTGTGAAGTTCTCCACTAGAGGTGATATTGGCACTGCAAACATTGTCTGTAGGCAGAATACTTCAGTAGACAAGGTTTGATTTTATGCACAATTCAAAATTCCTTAAATAATTTTCAGCATAAGTTCTAATGCATTAACGGCCAGCGCTGGGCATAAGCCCACCAGGCGGCCGCCTAGGGCCTCCCCTTTTGGGCCCAATTGGAGGGCCCCAAATAGTAGAAAAATTATAAATATTATATGTCACTTATTGTTCATAGTAGTTTGATATAGTTCCAGGGTTGGCCCCGGAGTAAGCCCAACAAGTCTTTGGGCTTGGGCAACCCCCGGACTAGGGCAACCAAAATTTTTTTTTGATGATATATAATACTCCATATATATAAATTTTGACAAACAAATAGCATAAAGGGCTCTTTGGGGCAGTTAGTCAGCGGCATGTTTTTAAAACTTGGTCACGCAGGTTTGAGTGTTGCGGGAAGAGTGTTTTGCAAAAACCTATTCAACTTGCAACTCTTGTGCGCAACATTGGATTTTTTATTTTTTTTTATCTTCTCACTGAAACTAAGGGTGCGTTTGGTTGGATGGAATGGAATGTGAATAGGAATAGAATTAAAAATGGAATAGAATTGGAGGAATTGAGAATGGAATAATCATTTCCATTCTCATGTTTGGTTGTACTTAGGAATAATCATTATCATCTCCAATGGAATAGTGTGGCAATAGCAATTTTTGGAGTGGCAATAGCAATTTTTGGAGTGGCAATAGTAATTTTGAAGTGGCAATAGTAATTTTTGGAGTGGCAATAGTAATTTTTGGAGTGGCAATAGTAATTTTTGGTGTGGCAATAGTGAATGTTGGAGTGGCACTAGTAATTTTGGAGTGACAAAGAAATGGAATAACGATTCCTTAGTTTTTTGGATGGAATGACAATTCCTTTACTAAGGTGAATAGTGATTCAATTTGGAATCATCATTCCATTATTCAATGATGAACCAAACATTGGAATAAGTAAGTCATTGGAATAACTATTCCATTCCAACCTTGATTCCATCCAACCAAACATACCCTAAGTGTAGACCCGTACTTCAATTTTCTTCCGGTTAACAGTTTATAATGGGGATTAATACAATTGGAAGATTTGTGGGGATTTGAGCAAATATAGGAGTTGCATGGAAGATATACGTGTTTATTTTGTGATGGGCATGCACGTGATACTGGAGTGTGTGTGCATCAATTAATGGTAATGTGCGGTATGGTTAAAAAACAAAAGAAACGAAAGACATTAAACTAGTGGGTAGAGAAAGTTAAAATAGTTTTGGAATATATTTGAGATAAGAGATGATATACTTGTGCATGGGAGGGGCATGTGGAAGGCTTGAAAGACAACAATAGTTGTGTTGTAGACTTTTGGTGGAAAAGGGATATATATCTCTCTCTTCTTTGAGGAGGGGATGGGGGATACGGTGTGGAGAGAGAGAGAATTGGGTTAGTTGAGAGGGTCATTTCTTTTTCTTGTTCTTCTGTTGGAGGGGAAGGGGTGGTGGGGCAATCTTATAAATTGGGAGGATAGGGAATGTGGAGAGTGTATACAAAAAATTGTGTAAAACTTTTAGAAAGCGCGTGGAATGGCTTTTCAGTAGTTGTTAATTGTTTATATTGAGTTTATGGTGTAAAACATTCCGAATTTGGTATGTCTTGATCGTGGTGCTTGAGGAGTTGGGATGTTACACTAAAAGTTCTATTTGGAACCTAGAGAAAAAATATAAATAATTAAGAAGGAAATTAGAGAAAACTTGGAAGAAAGTTGAACAAATATTGGAAATTTTCTCTTCTCTTTTTTTTTAAGAACCAAACAAGGGAATGAAAATTTTAAATTTTTTTTTTTTAATTTCTTGCTACGAGTCCACACCGAACCTAAGACTATAGTAAAAACTTTATGTTTGTCACTAAATTTCTTTAGTTGCACTTTTGTAATGATATTTTTGTGACAATAATTTTGGTAATTGATTTTGGCACTCCACTTTTTGATAACCACACTCCAATATTTATCTCTTAGTGTTCAAAATATACGTCACATGAATACTAAAATACAAAATTGGAGTGTGGTTATCAAAAAGTGGAATGCCAAAATCAATTCCTATAATTTTTTTTCACTAATATAGTTTAGTGAAAATTTTTGCATGTCAATGTAAGTCAATTTTCCTGTAGTGCGATAAGATGTCTCTTTTTTTCTTTTTCTTTTTAAATTGGATCGTACTAATCATAAAGCACTGTAATGACAAGAACCGAGTGAGGTTCAAAAATAAAATTCTGGATCTTTTAATAGAAAGTCAAGCATCAGAAATATGCAATGGCAATATCACTAGTAGGTTCGATTTCTAACCTATATATGTTAATGCAAGAAAACAAAATTTTCTAATTTGAATTTTTGATATAATTCAAGCTAAAAGCACAATATAACGTGTGCTAGCGCAAAACGCAGCCGGAATGTTGGATTATCCCATGCATTGCTGCTTATGCTCTTTCCGCTCTTAGTTCTTGACAGAGAGCTCAAGATAGATAAGCAAGGCTCGAGAGACCTCTTTTCCCTTGCGAAGTGAATAGAAAGAAAAGATCTTACTTTTTTGTTTTGGTTTTGTTTTTTTTACTTGATTGTTTTTTTTTTTTTATGACTTAAAATTAAGTGGGCAACCAAACTTGAGGTCGGGTTTGGGCAACCCAAATGACGGGGCCGGCACTGCATTGTTCGGTGGTAAGGTTTACGAGTGTAAAAACGCGACTTCTTGAGTTCTCGAGTTCGAGCCCCAGCGGCTAAAGCTCTTAACTCCCTCACCTTTTTCAAGGTGTACAAAAAAAGGTTTGAGCTGTGACATGCAACAAGTAGTTGCCAACTGCACTACAAACCTTTGGTACTACTTAATTCAAGGTAATAAGATATATATAAAAAGGGAAATTTATAAAAATGGTTCTCCTAGTTTTATCCGAGTCTCATTTTCATCCTCTGAGTATCAATTGCAACTCTTTTGACCTTCAAGTTTGATTTTCGTACTAAGTTGGTCCAATTGATAACGTTTGTCAACCAAATATGATGGGAAAAAACAAATTGAGGGCAGACGTTATCAATTGAACCAACTTGGTAGGAACTGCAGCGTTCAAACTGCCATCAATTTGATTCTTACCATCCAGTTTGGCTGACATAAGTTATTAATTGGACTAATTTGATACGAAAACCAAACTGGAAGGTCAAAAGAGTTGTAATTAATACTTGAAGGACGAAAATGAGACTCAAATGAAACTAGGAGGACCATTTATATGAATTTCCCATATAAAAAAGATGAGAGGTCCTATTTTCAAGGCCGGGCCTGAATGCATACCTTCCGATAGATGCTGTTTTATGTTAGGGAATAGATAGTGGATGTTCGATAATGTTTGCTTATTGTGATGAAGACATTTGCGCTTTTGGTTTTTCTGAGAACTCCCTTTACTTGTTGAGCTAACTTTTAACAAAAACATCTTGATTTCTGCCCCTCATAACTGCAGCCTGAAGACGCTACCATCATAGAAATGAAAGAGATGGTTTCTTTGACCTTTGCACTAAGGTACATGAATTCATTTGCAAAGGCCACCCCATTGGCAAGCCAAGTGACTATCAGCCTGTCTTCAGAACTACCTGTTGTGGTTGAGTACAAAATCGCCGAGATGGGTTATGTCAGGTTCTATTTGGCTCCCAAAATAGAAGAGGATGAAGCTGATCCTTACGTAGAGACCACGTCTAAAGCAAAGGCTAAGCCTAAAGCGGAAACTAAGCCGAAACTGGAAATCAATCCTGATGAGGAGATGAAGCCCGAGGTGGATTCTAACATGGAGAATGAAGTGGTGGAGATCAAGCCTGAATTGGAGTCCAACATGGAGCCTGAAGTGGATTCTAACATGGAGAATGAAGTGCTGGAAATCAAGCCTGAATTGAACTCCAAAATGGAGCCAGAAAGGGAAAGCAAGCCTCAATTGGATATCAAGCCTAAGAAGGAAGCTAATGGTGAAGTTCAAGTAATGGACATTGAGTAATTTTATATTACAAGAAGTGAATATGCCATTTAAGTAGTTTGGGTAATTTACATAAGAACTTGAGCGCCTTCAGATTTTGGGTTTTAACCATTGTCTGCTAGATGGAGTCTTGAGGGGAGATTTCAGTTTTGTTGTTCTGTGAGGAACAATATGAAATGGCTTGGTCAAGTACGAGGTTTCTCTTTTTATTTACGTTATGTTTTTGTTTTCTGAACTGGTTATGTATTAGGTTTTTAGTCCTTGTAAAATCTGTTTAATTCGTCCTCTGTTTAATGTAATCAACCTGTTTGTCCAAGTGTCTTAATCTTACAGTGATCACATTTTGAGTACCGTGTGACAATGAAAACCTCCGAAATCACCTTGGAATTGGCAAAATGCAATCTCAAATAGAGTCCTCAGTTTGGAAACTTGGAACTGATATCAATAGCGAGATGGTTTAGTGTACAACACACATGGTTGAAGTTAGGAGGATTTGGACTTGGAGTTCAAACACCCCACGTAGGGTGATATGTGTTGCACTAAAAAGTCGAACCATGACACTGCGCAGTACCATTTATGGATCATACAGATCTTAAAAATTCAAACAACTAACTGGCAAATTGAATTCCTCCTCTCCTCATTTTGGTAAATAGTTTCTGCAATAACTTTAAGAAGGCCGGAGAGGACGATGCCCAGCCATAAACTATGATTGTTGTTTTGGTTCCATGTCATTGCAGTAAGAAAGACACGTGCTACAGCCATCGACAAAAGGGGGCCCGATTTTGACCGACGCTATCCCGCACGAATGATCTGAGCCATTCAATAATTTTAAAAAAAAACCGAGTGAACCCGTGTAGAATCAGCTTAATTTGATGTGTAGATGCTCGATTCAATCTTTCCATTTTGTCGATTTTTAAAACATGAAAAGATTGGATCGAGCACCCATACATATCAGATTGAACTCATTTTTCACGGGCACACTCAATTTTTTTAAAAAAAATTATTAAACAACTCGAATCATTTGTCCGGGACCCAGAGTGGGCCCCGCACAGCATTAGTGCAAAATCAGGCGACCATTTGGTTGGTGTCCCTAGTTTTTTCGGGTAAGAAAAAGGGGGGGGGGGAGAATTTTATTTTTTTATGTTTGCACTGAGGATATTACATTGAGGTTTCTTGTGTCAATTGGTACGGTTGTATGAAACTCAGCAGTAATGGTGTGTATGCACCAGTGGATAGGTCCCATGTGCGAGCTGATTGTGAACGTCAAAAGACTCAAACCACAAAATGGAAGAATTGCAAGACCTTTGAATAAATAACAAATACTATGAGAAATTGTAAACGAGTATTGTGCCAGGTCCGTTACACAATTCTTTCCTGAAAAACTAAGAGCTGAAAAAAATCCTCCATATCCTCCAACAAGGGAAGAACAGAAGCAAACAATTTAATCACTAAAAGCTTCCTACTCTGCCTAATTCCTGTTGATTTTGTTGGTACAGAATGAAAACTAATTCCCCCGAAGATGCAATACAAAAAATAAGCTTTAGTGGGCATATTCCACGACACCAAGTGAAAGTATACCCTCCAAGAAGGTCGCCCCTGTCATCGTATGGGCACAAAACAGATGGAATTTTCCGCCAATGCCTTTTCCACAGTAAAATTTTACTTGCTACGCTTTTTGGCTTCGCTGTATAGGATAACTCCGATGACTGTGAGTGAGTAGCCAAGCATCCCGGTAACCGACACAGGATTTCTGAATATTAAAATAGAGACAACAACAGCCACAGCCCCTTTTGCGTTTCCTAGTACCTGAAATAATCAAGAAACAATCAAGCAGAAATCTAGAATCTTTAATGATGTTCATAAAGAGGGGGGGTTGGAGGAATTCAAAATATGGAGGGAAAAAAAAAGAAGAAGAAGAAGAAAAAAGGTAACATACTGCTGGGATTATTAGAGCTTTGACTATAGCACTCCAATGAGTAAGGGCTGATATTACAAGGCCTAACCGTCATACTATATGACAATTGCTATACTCTTTCCAAATTAACTTGTGTTTTGAAACGTAATGTACAGAGACATAGACATGAGTCTCTTTGTTGGAGTTCTCTTTTGATTACCAAAACTATTAACCAAATATACGTTAAATTTGAATGGCAAGAACAACTACAGTCAGCAGTATTTGGATCGAGAATTAAAGGAACAGTAAAAAGAATCTTACTGATGACGATGATTTAAAAAAAACCAAAGGTTGAAAGAATTAAAAGAATCTTACTCAAACTCTATATCCAAATACAGCCTAAATGTCACGACCCAAATCAAGTGGATTTGAAAATCGTGACCGGCCAGTGAGTCCGTCTCACCAAAGGCCTCTATTGACTTTTTTTTTTTTTTTTTTAAAGAACAAACTTAGACATTTGCGGAAGCAATCTATAAAATAACCATAACATTTCCGGAAGTCTCCTCTGATACTCAACAATCACTTAGAGTGATTTATTCATTATATATGCTAATATCAACATAGGTTACACTCTTCTTATTTATTACATAACCATAACATAAACTTAATAACACTGCTACTCGGCCCGCCTTTCTAATCCTGATTACCTGAAAAAGAAAGATTTTAACAACATAAGCCACTGCTTGTGTGAGATTATGAATTACCAGAGTTACATGACTTACCATGGAATTCTTTTTAAAGAACATGAATCATAAATTCAGTTTTTCATGGCTTGAACTGTAACCGAAACCATAACTTCAGTTTTTCATGGCTTAAACTGTAACCAATATCATAAGCAAAACCATATATACGATATACCATCCAACGATTACCGCCGGTACTGAGGGAGCGACCCCCAACGCGTATACAGTGAATTGATCAATTCAATTGGACACCCGGCTGTGCCCCCTTTCTTTCCGCCCATTTAACACCGTTCCGACTAGTATCTTTACCGTCCCCTAGATTCCAGGGACATCGTTCGGATGTATCGATAATACTTTTTCATAACTGTTCAAAACATCATAACTCCATGGTATATTTGCTACAAAATAATTCAAATGTTAAATAAACATATTTTTGTAAGTCAAAAATATAAATTTTACCAAAATTCATGTAACAGGGATAATTCATAACTCACCTTCTGTTTCGTCCAACTTGTCTTAAAATCAACTATTTCGAAGGACTCGTACCTAATTCTTTTCTTCTTCTTTCCTTCTCTTTTCTCTCCCTCTCTTTTTTTCCTCTTTCTTCTTAGTTGAGTGTCGTGAGTGTGGGGTGTGTGATGTGTGGAGGGGAGGGGAGGAGCCTATTTATACTAGTGGAAGAAGAATCTAGATCAAATCTTAGGTAATCTTAATCATAACAATATCTTTCCAAATCTTACAATATCTTGTAATGTCTTTCCAATATATTGTAATATCTTTCCAAATCTTTCCACATCTTTCTAAATCTTCCCAAATCTAACAATATCTTTCCAATATCTTGCCAAATCTTTCCAAATCTAACAATATCTTTCCAAATCTTTCCAATATCTTTCCAATATCTTGCCAAATCTTTCCAAATCTAACAATATCTTTCCAATATCTTTCCATATCTTTCCAATATCTAATAAAATCCAACCATATCTTGTAAAATCTAACTAGAATCTTATCATATCTAACAAGATTTAGTGTATCTAGAAGGATCTTGCATAATCTTTCTTTATCTAACAAAATATAAGTTTATCCCACAAAATCTAGGGATATTCTAATAGGATTTGATCCGATTCGCCCTATAATGAGATGTCGCCTCTTTCCGAATTAATTGTTTCAGTTCTCCGCCTCGCAGGGACAATGTTAATAGAGTTAGGGCGATAACATGTTTTTAAAATTGACACATATGCAGAAAATAAGTCACAAACAATTTACTTCCTAAATCCTAACGATAAGCAGTCCGTTAAATGATTATCCCCTTACCTTTCCTTATTCTTTTTCGTTCTAAGAAGTCGGGGTGTTACACTAAAGGTTCAAAAAACCTGACGCCATCTCAAAGTTATCGATAGCTGGAGTAAATCCCCAAGTGAATGCTACGATGAACAATGGATTTCAGGAACCATGAAATAAAGTTGCATTTCAAAAGTTGATGGAACTAACAAATTGAAGAGACACAATGCACATTCTTCATCAAGATATGGGAAATGTACATCTGCCCCTGTATGACCTTGCAACAAATATTTTACCATGCGTTTCAAGCTTATGACCCGTCCACACATGACTTTTCTCCCTACCAATCAATCAATCACCCTATAGCACTCTCAAATAGCATATATCATCACAACAATGATCACTCAATAAGAAACTACTATTTGCTAGTTTCAAACTTGACTGATAACTCTTTCTCAAAAAACAGGAAAAAAGAAAAAAAAAACTTAGCAGATAACTGATTCCGAGGGTTCTTCATACTCCAAACATAACACGCCTTCAACACCACCATTTTTCTACAATTCCACCTTCCGTCCGAATATTAAGCTCGAGAATAGGAGCTCGAGTGACAACACCAACAAATACGCAACAGAAGCATACTAGATTGTGTATAAATAGCCTATGGCACCCATATCTGCGCCACATGTTGTCTGGAAAGGATTAAAAAAGTCAAGAATAGCTTACCCTACCAGTTCGAGTTAACCAAATGGTGATACGAATAGGGGCGGCTCCAGGGCTTCAATTCAGCGGTTGCAAACATGTTCCGAAATTTTTTCTATACAAAACATTATATAAAGTAAACGGTGTATTTATTTTGGTTAAAAAATTAGGGCTTGGTTTATTTTGTTTTGTTGAGCTATATTGTCTATGACTCACAAATTTAAGTTTATTTTCATTCACTTTGGCTTCATATGAATGATCCAGTGCAGATAATATTAGAGAAATAAATAAATTAGATGTTCAAAATATGAAATTTTAGTGCATTTTTGGAATTCAGGGGGTTCTCTTGAACCCCTGAAACAAAGGTGAAGCCCTTTTTTCTCGTAAAGGCAAAATTATTCACTTGAGCCCCTCCATTTCTAGTCAATTCAACCGCCTCTACAAGTGCATTAAACAGTTTACATCAACAAAACAACTCGGAAACTTCCTCTCATCTCATCCTTGGTAGAGCCATCAGTGGCAACTCTCTTTGAAGTTTAAACCCAGTCAACTGTTATTCTAGGGTTCAGTGCTCTCCCACACACCAGCCTTGCCCTCCTAAGTTTTAGATGTTCTGCTTCCATGAAACCAATGGCATAACTACATATATCCTTTTATACACTTCCAAAGAAAAAGAAATCTATCTCCTAAGACTTCAAGACCAAACCGTCAAAAAATGACTCCACTGCTCCAGTCTCCCTCCACTGTACAGAGGATGACAAAATTAACTATGGTATCTTATACACACAAATATGTTGCCCATCGGCAAATGTAGTAATCCGTCATATAAAGTAGTCGACTTCCCATACTAATATTTTACAGTGCAGGCCAAGCAAAATACTACTTAGCATTGCATTTTCAAAGATCCCGCAGGATATCAAACAAGTTGCTTTTTTCTTGACCTATTGAACCTTTGACTGTTCAAGTGATATGAACGCACCTTAGGTAATATCCGATTCCAAAAGACCATATTATAAGAAATAGTTTTACGAGTAACTTTTTCATAATCGATCCAAACCCCCATGGCTTTTCTTCTTCATATACTCCAAAAGACCATATTATCGCCAGTTCTGTTATTTCTTCCAAAAGACACTTATTGGTACTTTTTCGTTTTGAGAATTGACCTTGAAAAAGAATACATGACAAACACCAACCCCACAAAGTTACATATTCACACAGTAACAAGGGTGCAACAGAAAGGAGGTCATACCTGTAGAGTCAGGGCACTTGTGTGCTTTGTGACCAAAAAATTGGTCAGGTTAACAAAATATGCCAAGGCAGAATTGAACAGTAGATACCAGACGATCCGGATATCATCTCTTGCAAGGGCCACAGTGATACCAACAACATCTTCCTCCATGAAGAGTGTTGCAGGAAGCAGAAATACAACAGCAATTGGAGCCATGTACATGAGAAGGTTCATAGAATTCAGCTTTTCCCTGAAAAAAGAGAAACTTTTGCAGAGTTCATATGTCTTCAAACCACAAAATTTTATTCAAAAGAACCTTATGCCCTATTCAACGCTGTACAAAAAATGCAGGAATATACACAAACACTGTAAACTTTTACCCTTCAGAAGAAAGCAATATCCCTTGAAGCACTGTTTTAAGTGCCCTTGCAGCCGTAGCACCAACACACATTATAAACCCGAAAAGATGGAAACTTGGCTCACCCTAAAAACATAAAGAAGAGAGGAACAACAAGAATTAGAAGGAAAACTGTTTAATCCAATGATACAATTCCAAGCACACCAGAATTGGCTGACTTGCTACTTTTAGATATCAATTAAAGCTAGGAAAGATTCGCCAAAGGCAGAGCCAGCGGTGGATTTAGCTTTGGCCCGTTCCCCACTGCAGATTTCAATTTTTTTAAAGTAAAGAATTTACCTTACGAATTTTATCTTTAACCTCAACTAACGCCTTGTCCTTTTCTTCCCACACACAAACAGAGAACAAAAAACCTTGAGAAGTTCAAAACATGAAACCCAAGGGTGCAATCATCCGCGATAGTCCCAGTCCAGAGGCCCTTGTCGGACATCGGTCGTGGTCTATTGTAAAGCCTTACTTTAAAATTTTTTGTTCATGACTATGGTAGTTTTGCTAGTTTTTATTTTTATTTTCAGGGAGTGGTTATATTAACTCTAATGTCGGTTGATGAATATATCACTTTTTGCTAGTGTTTTAACTGAAGAAAGTTCATATTGCCGTATCATGTGTTACAATATATATATATATATATATATATATATATATATATATATATATATATATATATATATATATTGTCGAGTTTGTCCTTTCATTGTGCCTCTATTACTCTTTATTCCTGGCTACGCCACTAGCTGGAGCACGCGTCGTGCTTTAGTGGTAGGATCTTGAGGATCCAAAAACAGCATTTTCAACTTACTTATTTAATCTTTCATCCGACACTTAGGCCACCAACAAGATGAATATCAGCTTATTTTTTTTTTTTTTTTTTAGGAAGTTCAATTTTTATGACCAACCACAATAAATCTTCTACCCCAAGGAACCACCACAGGCATTACAAGTTTACAACCATCAAGCACAAACTAACTTGCTAAAAACAACTAGAAACCATCATTTTAGAATTTAGACCCTAGACCTGCTAAGCATGAAGGGCACTTCTCCCATGAACAAACCCTTCCTCTAGCATTAGCTACAATAGCAGAAATGATCTTGACGGGTGTAGCATATCCTGGCATTTCTCTCCATCAAAATGTGGTGAAGAGCAGATATTCAACCGATATTTGGAAGTTCCTAAAATGGTCGTCTTTTTAATGCAAAAGATTAGAAAAAGGAACAATATTCTGGAATCGCTACAGAATTGCTCTATTTAGCTGCTAGGTAAAAGTGGAAACCGAAAATTAATTCACCATATCAACGAAACCAATATATCAGAACCTCCTCTCACATTAAGATTGCTACAACTATACCAATTCTGTAAGCAGTCAAGACCACCCCATTTTCATCTTAGCAAGAATCCTCTTTACTTTTTTCATTTTTACCCCCTTTACATTCAACAATAACTGCGGTGAGCAAATAATTGAACAGTCATCCTTGCCAATATGCAAATCATATCAAAAAGTTCAGAACTTCAATATTATTTACTGCCTTTCAACGCACCTTCACACACTTTTATACCTTTCTCGCATGAGCTCAAGTCCTCTGCAGTCTGTACCCAAATACCTATGTACCTCTATTCCTGTGCATTTCAGGCCATCGGATCAAGTTAAAATTTTTTTTTATCTCTCTTACAAGTTTCAAATAAGAGATCTCTTCAAATAATCCAATAGCCAAATACACACCAGAAAATGGGTATACCAAATTTCCGGTATACAGGATTTGAGGGGTTCTCCCATATTTGATATTTCAATGCACTTTTCGCAAGTGGGCATTTTCCATAATCAAATAGTACGAACTTAAAAGATGGCGAGTACACATAATACCCAAAAAAAAAAAAAAAAACAGTAATTTAACAACAAAATAAGAAAAATCATCCAATCAAAACAGCAAATGTACGTACCCCGCTGGCGATAACCACGCCAGTAACAACAGGAACGAGAGTGACATACGTAAGCCAGGCCTCCCTCTTCAGCGTCATCAAATACGCAAAGACCGCCGTGAAGAAGGGCGTCGTGGCCCCGATCGCCTGGTTGAAGGACACCGGCAGGTACCTGAGCGAGATGTTGCCGCTGACGACGGAGGCGCAGAAGACCAGGCTAAGGAGGGAGATCTTGACGAACTGGACGCGGGACCGGATCGTCTGCATCGGGACCATCTTGAGCCAGGCGATGGCGACGTAGCTGAGCAGGGAGCAGGCCGTCATGTGGCACATGGTGAGGAAAATGGGGTATTTGAATCCGTAATTGGATAGCAAGTACTTGTTGAGCAGTAAGACCCCAATGTTGGAGGAGTACCAGGAGGCCACGAGCCCGATGGTGAAGAACCGGCTCGAGCCCTTCGGAGACGACATGGTTGAATCGGGTTGTGGCCCAATTGTGTACTGTTTCCTAGGGCTTCGATTGGGATTGGAAGGAATCCTTTTTTTCTTTTTCCTTTTTTTTTTTTTTGTGTTAGTGGTAAGACGGCATTAGATCTGGATTGATGTAGGGGAGAGAGAAAGGGATGGGAGATCGGAGTGGCAGTCGTGAATCTAGAAGGGGAGAGAAATTAATGTGCGTCGGTGGGCTTGGTAGGATGCGATGAGAGAGAGAGAGAGGGGGGGGGGGGGGGGGGAAAGAAAATGTGGTAGAGCGGAGAGAGAGAGAGAGAGAGAGAGAAATGGAAAAGGAGTCTGAGATGGGTTTTGGAGGGGGGAGCGACGACGATTTTGTCCTCCGCAAGTAGTATGAGAGAGGGAGAGAGAGTTTGTAATCCAGAGGGAATGTTAAAACGCGCAATTGGGGTGGCTGGCGGGGGTAATTATGGGATATTTTGACTTTTCTTTACATGTTTGGGGGGAAGGTAGTATAATTTGACTTTTCTTTTTATTAGCAGCACACGACCGCCACGACCGATCCAACCTCATGGCTCGTTTGGATGAGGTATTAGATTTGGGGGTATTATGTAAGAAGGGGGATTGAATAGTATGGGGTATTGGTTAATACGGGATGGCCCACATCGATGTGATGTTTATGGAGGGGAGATTAAATATTGATTGGTTTGGATGAGGTATTAGAAAAGGGGGATAAAATAGTACTTGGTTTGGATGGAGGATTAATAGAGGGTATAAGGAAGGGTGGATGATGTAAAAAGCTGTCAAATGACATTTTTGCCCTTGTCCAGTCCCTAAATTAATTATGTATAACTTTTTATATATAATTACAAATTTAATTATTCTTTCACAATTTAAACCGTAATAATTTATTTCACTTATAATTTAATTAATTTAATAAGTATCAAAATTATAATTTGTTTTTTTTAAAGTGTTTTATTTTGTAATTTCGTTTATTTTGGATAAAAGGCAAGCAATAATTTCGTTTTTTTTAAACAAAGTGGATGGGTGGGGTTGCATGAGCCACATGCACTGAATAATTTTCCCCCCTCTTTTTACTCTTCTGGCGTAAACACAGAGAGAGAGAGAGACAAAGAAAAACAGAGAGAGAGAGAGACAGAAAAACAGAGAACGACGGAAGAAGAAGAAGAAGAAGCGCAGCAGCAGCCGCCCAGTTCGTCGTCGATCGGCGGCGGCTCCTCGCCGTCATCACTGTACGCCCTTCTCTGTCTCTCTCTCTCTCTCTCTCTCTCTCTATATTTTCCATTTTCCCCAATCTGGGTGTGCATGTGTGTGCTACAAAAATGGGAGGTTGGGGGTGAGGGGAAGGGGGATTACGAGGGGTATGATGGTCCAAAAGATGGCTGGATTAGGGCGAATTCCAGATGGCTTGCTCAGACCCTGGCCATCTCTAAGCCCCCCTGAGGCTGTATTGGGAGGAATAATGGATGAGGCCTTCTAAAGATATCCAGGCGGCTTTTGGTGTTGCCAAACCACGCCATAGCCTGACCCCACGTATTAGGAGGGGGGATATCCTAATCCCCCTTCATCCTGCAGCTTCTAAACAGGCCATCAAGTTCTTAAATATCACCCCGTTAAGATTTTTATTTTTTAATTACTTAAAATATCCATAATAGTAATAATAATTAAAATATGTCACATCAGCATTTGATTATTTATTTATTCTATAATTAAACTTAACAACATCTACATCCACATTATTGTTTTTGCATCTATCCAAAAAAAATCCTATAATGCACATTTGTCCAATCGCAAATTATTCGTCTCGATGAAACAATTCTAATGTGGGATGTTTTTGAGTTATTGAATTTTGAATTTAGTTATTCAGTTTTGGTTATTAGAGTATCCACAATACTATAATCAAAAGTAAAAGATTTTTAAAATTAACAATATTGGGGCAAAATAGGCTCACAATGCTATAATCAAACTTAACAAACTCCTTAGAAATAATCAAATTTTGGGTTTTGGATAACCAAAACTAGCAACTTTTTGACAATAATCAAATTTAATAAATCTTACATATTCTCAATCAAATACACCAATCATTATTGAAAAATGTTCTATGTCTCTTCCCCTTTCCTCTCTCTCTCTCTTTTTCGAACAATATTTTTGAAAAAAAAATATTTTACTAAAATTTTTAGAAAACAGTCTTTCAAAAATAGTTTTTTTCTGAAAAAAGTTTCAAAAACTATTTTTTATTTCTAGTAAATTGTAACGACCCGAAATTTGGACCCAATTTTTTTTTAATATTATTAAAAATTATTTTCCTAATACAATTATTATTATTATTTTTTTTAAGATACAATTATGCATGCATACTTTTATTTTTCCTACAATACATGCATGCATACAATTCTTATATATCTCCCTCTCCTACTCCTACTCGATCTCTATCTCCTCCGTAACCCTTAAACCGAGCCCAATTCGTCCGTTTACAAACCCAATTCGATTAGGACTCGATCTAATCTTTCTACACCAAAATTCTTTTATAAATACATTACTACTCCGACCCTAGGGCACGTACCATACTCACCACCTTCCACGGAGTCAGAAAAGAGAGAAAAACCAGAGAGAACCAAACCCCAATCCATAGAATTTTAGAGAGAGAAAGAAAGAGAGAGAAAAGTGAGTTTTGTAGTTCCGTTCCTCCGAGACTCAAATTGATCGATTGAATTACTTCCTACGACTCCTAGCATCGCCAATCATCAACCAATTCGGGCCCAAGGTCCCTCGATCGACGGAACCGAAGTCATCTTCTCCAATTTCAAGTTTTCGATCGAAAAGCAATTCAATCCAATTCGAGGTATTATAATTCGATCCGAAGCCTCCTCTAAGTATATTTAATGTTTTTAGACATAACCCAATAGCCCCCATAGTCCTATGCATCGAAAATCACGACAAAAAAACAAAAAAACGAAAACAGCCTTCAACCTTGCGGCCGCAAGGTTCGGGCCGCAAGAACCAGCCGCGAGTTCGCGGCGGAGGGTCCAGCCGCAAGGTCAATTGGTCAGACCTTGCGGTGTGTAGTGTTTTGGTTCGATTCGACCTCTCGAAGCTCCAAACCTAGTTTTTGACCCCCGAACTATTTTTCCTAGGTTACCCACACTCTAAAGATCATACCTTGTTAGTTTCATATTTTTTTATTTAATCTTCTATTTATTTAATTTTTATTCGTAATTGTGTAATCGTTTGTAAACTAAAAATCAATGCGACCTTGTAAACTATTCCATAAATCCCCAAACTATTTTTCCTAGTTTTCTAACATGTCAAGGATCATGACTTACTGATTTCATAAACTTTTTATATTATTAGCTATTTATTTTATTTTTAATTAAAGATACAAACGAAAAATAGTTGCGACCTTATAATTAATGATTTTAACATCTAAACTATTTTTTTTAGACTTCTGATATCCCAAAGATGATATGTTATTAAAATAATAATTTAATTATTTCATTAACTAATTATTATAAATTACGCATTGTTTCTAAATAGAAATACTTTAAAATATTATAAAAGAGGTTAATAATTCCGAATAATTTTATTTGGACTTTTTACAGTCCTAAGATGATACTTTGTTAGAATAAATATTTTTTTTAACTATTTAATTATTTATTATCTATTTAGTCTTCTTTTGCCTATTAACTTAACTTTTTTTATTTAAAATAATTTCGTGAGCATCCAAACCCAACTTTTAGCACTCGAACTCATTATAGAGGACTGTTAGAACCTTTATTAAGGTTACGATAATTATTTTAATATTTTTACCTAATTAATGTATTTAATTAGTGTTTAAATGACTTAATTACTTATAATTAATTAATAAAAGCCTAGAAAATTATTTTTAAAGTCTTATATAAAATTTCCTACATTGTTATTGATATTTTGGCCATCCAAGATTAAGGGCAACGGCCCAGTCATAAAAAATCATGTGATTGCATTACCTAATGTTTGTTTTGATCTGTTTGTTATTCGTTTTAATTATTATTGAGAAGGATATTGTGTTGATACTAGATTTGAATGTTAGATTGGACCCTAGAGACATGGGGTGGTATGCGAAATAGAAATCACGTAGACGATGCTAAGTAATGGATAAATTGTGAAGTTTCTTTCTGTTTAGAGGTTGCTTGCAGGCGTTTTGAGATCCGATGAGATTTGTGATGTGATTTAAAATCGGCAGAGTAAGCCGGAGATGATTTAAGACTGGCAGAGTAAGCCCGGTGATGTATGTGATGATTTAAAACCGCAGAGTAAACCCGGAGATGATATAAAACCTGGCGGATAGTCCAATGGTGATGTTTTGATAAAACCTGGCGGTGGTCGATGGCGTTTTATGTTGATAAAACCTGGCGATAGTCCGAGAGATGTTTTCTGTTGATAAAACCTGGCGTGGCCCATCGATATTTTGTGATGTTAAAACCTGGCGGTGGCGGTGATATTTTGTGATGTTAAAACCTGGCAAGAGGTCCGGCGATTTTTGTGGCGATAAAACCTGGCGGATGGCCCTGTGATTTTGTAACGATAAAACCTGGCAAAGTAAGCCCGGTGATGTTTGTTGATAAAACCTGGCGTGTGTCGGTGATGTTTTGTGATGGTGTCCTGGCGAAGTCCAGAACAAATTGATGTCCTGGCGAGAGTCGGTGGAACAAATTGATGTCTGGCGAGTCGGTGGAACAAATTGATGTCTGGCGAGAGCCCGGTGGAACAAATTGATGTCCTGGCGTGTGTCGATGGAACAAATTGATGTCCTGGCGTGTGTCGATGGAATAAATTGATGTCTGGCGAGAGTCAGTGGAATAAATTGATGTCCTGGCGTGTGTCCAGTGGAACAAATTGATGTACTGGCGTGTGTCCAGTGATGATTGTGATGTGGTATATAAGGTAGGCGAACCCTAGTTGTGATTCAGGCATGATAAGCTGGCCCCTTGTTGTAGTATTGTAACTTAGGTTATCTACGACAGCAAAGGGAAGTGATCTCATAGGACCGAGCATGGCTAGCGGTTGGGGGAGGAAAGATCTCGTAGGGAGATGTTGGATTACACGTTAGGTTAATGGATAGTAATGAACTGGTTTATTTGAAAAATCTCTGTTTACTTATTCGTATCATTATTATCTTGTTTGCTTACTAGCTGTATTGTAAGAGGGGTAGTTGGGTTGGTTTATTCTATTGGGTGATTTATCACTCACGGATACGTCTGTACCCTAGCAAATCGATTGCTTCGGCGATCAATTTGCTAGAGGGCGCAGGATTCAATGGAGGAGATTCAACGATGATGCAGTTCGACACGGAACGAATATCAGTAACGAGGATCGAGGATGCTTAGGATTCGTATCAAGATTAGAGTCAGCTCTGAAGTTGGTGTATTTTGATTCCGTAAATCTATCTTGAGATTGTATTAGCAAAATCTTTATTTTGGAAAATTATATTTATTTAGCAATATTTTCTTAAGAAATTATTTTATTTTGCACCCGAAAAGTCAGGGCGTTACAAATGGTATCAGAGCCTAGGTTCAACCCTCGGCCTAGGGTAGATTGGATAGACCACATCCTAAGAGCGTAAATCCAAATAGCTAAACGTTTACGGTGTCTATTATTGCCCAAAACTACGATATATCTTACCTAAGTATATCATATAAATATTTATTTACCTGATGCGATTCAGACTCCGAGAAATTATGAAATCAAACGTTGACTCCGATCGAAAGGAAGCGATAGAGGGGCCATCCCCTTTTATCATTCGTTGATTGATCAAACGAGATGAAGAATCCTAGTACGAAGAAGACAAATAGACAAACCTCGACAATGGAGGATAAGGTACTGTCGAATGAGGCTACTCAGTAAATAGAGCACCTGTCGAAGAAGAATTTCCTTTCTCTAGGTAGATAATGATCAAATAGAGTAGGACCGGTGTAAGAACGTTATCGCACGCACTTTCTTTTGAGAACCTGATATTTAGAAACCCTTAAAACCCTAAACCTAACCTCGTGAAGCAGTTATTATAAGATTGAAACCAAGGGTCAACAACGTCACTTTCCACGGTCATCTGGGTCAACCCTGCCAGCAAGGACAATACGTGTAGCCCTAATGCTAACTCGAGCCCTAACGCAGTACCAGTATCAACAAGGATGCGTGACTCATATGAGCGATTACCGCCATGACTACGCCTAAACTCTCACCTTAAGCTCCGAACGCCCTCGTCCCTAAAAGATGGATAGATTATAGTAGAAGGAGTCTTAGGCCTATGTTTGGCTTATGATTTTGAGGAATTGACTTTGACGTCAAGGTTCGACTATTAGCCGATTGCGCTATTATTGAAAATGATAAGAGAAGTGAAAAGCCATTTTTTTTCGCAAGTAAGGACTTGCTCATTTAAGAGGGGTAGACAAGTCCTTTTCTACACCAGTGCACTCAAAGCCAAGTGGCGTGATAAGCCCTCTGAATGGTTAGCAGGCTTTAAGTTGAACGAAATGGATCATATGGAGTTAGGACCTCCTCAGATTATCTGTGAATACAAAGACGTGTTCCCTAAGGAATTGCCGAGATTACCGCCACCAAGAGGAATAGATTGCAATATCAAGCTACAGCCCAGTACGGTACCAATTTCCATGACCTCGTATCGAATGGCTCCGACAGAACTATAAGAGTTGAAAACGTAACTACAGGAACTTTTGGAAAAGGGTTTTATCCAACCCAGTACCTCACCTAGAAGCCCCTACCCTATTTGTCAAGAAGAAAGACGGATCCTAACAATTGAGGCCGCATGAAAGGAACTATCCAACTCAAGATTTGGAGCAGGCAGCAGTAGTATTCATCCTAAAATCTTGGCGACATCAAGGAATCAGCTTAAGAACGAACCGATACTTTGCGCGCCGACTACCCAAATCTAGTACGCCCTAATTTCGAGGACGAAATTGTTTTAAGGGGAGTAGGTTGTAACGACCCGAAATTTTGACCCAATTTTTTTTTTAATATTATTAAAAATTATTTTCCTAATACAATTATTATTATTATTATTATTATTATTATTATTATTATTATTATTATTTTTTTTTAAGATACAATTATGCATGCATACTTTTATTTTTCCTACAATACATGCATGCATACAACTCTTCTATATCTCCCTCTCCTACTCCTACTCGATCTCTATCTCCTCCGTAACCCTTAAACCGAGCCCAATTCGTCCGTTTACAAACCCAATTCGATTAGGACTCGATCTAATCTTTCTACACCAAAATTCTTTTATAAATACATTACTACTCCGACCCTAGGGCACGTACCATACTCACCACCTTCCACGGAGTCAGAAAAGAGAGAAAAACCAGAGAGAACCAAACCCCAATCCATAGAATTTTAGAGAGAGAAAGAAAGAGAGAGAAAAGTGGGTTTTGTAGTTCCGTTCCTCCGAGACTCAAATTGATCGATTGAATTACTTCCTACGACTCTTAGCATCGCCAATCATCAACCAATTCGGGCCCAAGGTCCCTCCATCGACGGAACCGAAGTCATCTTCTCCAATTTCAAGTTTTCGATCGAAAAGCAATTCAATCCAATTCGAGGTATTATAATTCGATCCGAAGCCTCCTCTAAGTATATTTAATGTTTTTAGACATAACCCAATAGCCCCCATAGCCCCATGCATCGAAAATCACGATAAAAAAACAAAAAAACGAAAACAGCCTTCAACCTTGCGGCCGCAAGGTTTGGGCCGCAAGAACCAGCCGCGAGTTCGCGGCGGAGGGTCCAGCCGCAAGGTCAATTGGTCAGACCTTGCGGTGTGTAGTGTTTTGGTTCGATTCGACCTCTCGAAGCTCCAAACCTAGTTTTTGACCCCCGAACTATTTTTCCTAGGTTACCCACACTCTAAAGATCATACCTTGTTAGTTTCATATTTTTTTTTATTTAATCTTCTATTTATTTAATTTTTATTCGTAATTGTGTAATCGTTTGTAAACTAAAAATCAATGCGACCTTGTAAACTATTCCATAAATCCCCAAACTATTTTTCCTAGTTTTCTAACATGTCAAGGATCATGACTTACTGATTTCATAAACTTTTTATATTATTAGCTATTTATTTTATTTTTAATTAAAGATACAAACGAAAAATAGTTGCGACCTTATAATTAATGATTTTAACATCTAAACTATTTTTTTTAGACTTCTGATATCCCAAAGATGATATGTTATTAAAATAATAATTTAATTATTTCATTAACTAATTATTATAAATTACGCATTGTTTCTAAATAGAAATACTTTAAAATATTATAAAAGAGGTTAATAATTCCGAATAATTTTATTTGGACTTCTTACAGTCCTAAGATGATACTTTGTTAGAATAAATATTTTTTTTAACTATTTAATTATTTATTATCTATTTAGTCTTCTTTTGCCTATTAACTTAACTTTTTTTATTTAAAATAATTTCGTGAGCATCCAAACCCAACTTTTAGCACTCGAACTCATTATAGAGGACTGTTAGAACCTTTATTAAGGTTACGATAATTATTCTAATATTTTTACCTAATTAATGTATTTAATTAGTGTTTAAATGACTTAATTACTTATAATTAATTAATAAAAGCCTAGAAAATTATTTTTAAAGTCTTATATAAAATTTCCTACATTGTTATTGATATTTTGGCCATCCAAGATTAAGGGCAACGGCCCAGTCATAAAAAGTCATGTGATTGCATTACCTAATGTTTGTTTTGATCTGTTTGTTATTCGTTTTAATTATTATTGAGAAGAATATTGTGTTGATACTGGATTTGAATGTTAGATTGGACCCTAGAGACATGGGGTGGTATGCGAAATAGAAATCACGTAGACGATGCTAAGTAATGGATAAATTGTGAAGTTTCTTTCTGTTTAGAGGTTGCCTGCAGGCGTGATTTGAGATCTGATGAGATTTGTGATATGATTTAAAACCGGCAGAGTAAGCCCGGAGATGATTTAAGACTGGCAGAGTAAGCCCAGTGATGTATGTGATGATTTAAAAACCGGCAGAGTAAACCCGGAGATGATATAAACCGGCAAAGTAAGCCCGGTGATGTTTTGATAAAACCTGGCGGTGGTCCATTGGACGCTTTATGTTGATAAAACCTGGCGATAGTCCGGAGACGTTTTCTGATAAAACCTGGCGGTGGCCCATCGATATTTTGTGATGTTAAAACCTGGCGGTGGCTGATATTTTGTGATGTTAAAACCTGGCAAGAGGTCCAGCGATGTTTTGTTGGCGATAAAACCTGGCGGATGGCCCAGTGATGTTTTGTGACGATAAAACCTGGCAAAGTAAGCCCATGATGTTTGTTGATAAAACCTGGCGTGTGTCGGTGATGTTTTGTGATGGTGTCTGCTTAGTCCGGTGGAACAAATTGATGTCCTGGCGAGAGGTCCGGTGGAACAAATTGATGTCCTGGCGTGGGTCGAGTGGAACAAATTGATGTCCTGGCGGGTGTCCAGTGGAATAAATTAATGTCCTGGTGTGTGTCCGTGGAATAAATTGATATCCTGGCGTGTGTCCGTGGAACAAATTGATGTCTTGGCGTGTGTCCAGTGATGATTGTGACGTGGTATATAAGATAGGCGAACCCTAGTTGTGATTCGGCATGATAAGCGGCCCTTGTTGTAGTATTGTAACTTAGGTTATCTACGGCAGAAAGGAAGTGATCTCATGGGACCGAGCATGGCTAGCGGTTGGGGGAGGAAAGATCTCGTAGGGAGATGTTGGATTACACGTTAGGTTAATGGATAGTAATGAACTGGTTTATGTGAAAAATCTCTGTTTACTTATTCGTATCATTATTATCTTGTTTGCTTGCTAGCTGTATTGTAAGAGGGGTAGTTGGGTTGGATTATTCTATTGGGTGATTTATCACTCACGGATACGTCTGTATCCTGGCAAATCGATTGCTTCGGCGATCAATTTGCTAGAGGGCGCAGGATTCAATGGAGGAGATTCAACGATGATGCAGTTCGACACGGAACGAATATCAGTAACGAGGATCGAGGATGCTTAGGATTCGTATCAAGATTACAGTCAGCTCTGAAGTTGGTGTATTTTGATTCCGTAAATCTATCTTGAGATTGTATTAGCAAAATCTTTATTTTGGAAAATTATATTTATTTAGCAATATTTTCTTAAGAAATTATTTTATTTTGCACTCGAAAAGTCAGGGCGTTACATAAATAGTTTTATTAGTTTCATAATTATTTTTAGAAAAACTATTTTCTATTGTTCACAGTTTTTAGTTTTTTGTAGTTTGAAAAGATGATATGACAAGTTTTGGTTATTTAATTTTGATAATACTATTGTAGACATCTACATGGTTAACCTTAACAATCTCTTAATTGAATAATCAAAAGCTGATGTGGCAGCTTTTGATTATAGCATTGTGGATACCCTTAGTAAAAGTTGTTAAGTTTGGTTATGGAAATGAGTGAAATTTGATTATTTGGTAAAAGACTTATAACTTTGCTTATTACAATGTGAAGTATTTTTTGAGCATTGTTATTACATTTGCTTATTTACACTCATTTGCTTATTATAATGGAAATGCTCTTGAGCATCCGCAATGTAATAATCAAAATTGGATTATCAAAAGTTGCCACATCGTCTTTTGGTTATTCATTTAAGACATTGCTAAGGTTAGCAATGTAGAGGTCCACAATGTAATAATGAAAATTGGATAACCTAAACTTGCCACATCACCTTCTTAAACTACAAAATTCTAAAAACTAAAATTTTTGACAATAATTTGAATACTCTTTTTGAAATAAAAAATAGCAATTTTTTTAAAGAAAATATTTTAGTGAAAAAAAAATTGAAAATAGTTTTTTTTTCAAAAAGAACACAGTTTTAAAAAAACAGTTTTGTGTTAAAACACTTTGAAAAAAAAAGTTTTTTGTAAATACTGTTTTCTTTTAAGTTTCTGAAAAAAAAAAAGTTCTTAAAAATAATTTTTTGGAAACATTGTTGAGAGAGAGAAAAGGTATTTATGTAATGATGAGTGTACTTGATTGAGAAAATATGGGGACCATTAGATTTGATTATTGGCAAAAAGGTTGCTAGTTTTGATTATTCAAATGCCAAAATTTGATGAGTTGCTAAGAGATTATTAAATTTGGTTATTACAATGTGAGCACTTTTTTGAGCAAATATTGCTAACTTTAACAATATTTTGGTTTTGATTATTACATTGCAGATTAGTACTTACTTTTCAAATAAAAACTTAATTGTTTTAGCAGAATGGGACCTAATGAAACGATTGCATTCAGTTTGGAACTTGTGGGAATTGAAAAAAAAGAAAGAAAGAAAGGGAAGTACTTCCTCCGTTCCCATTTTTAATCCCTCGTTCCATTTTTTAATTAATAGTACTTTTTATATGTAATATGAATGTTGTTTGATAAATCTCGATTAATATTATTAAATAAAGTTTTGAAAATCATGTAAAATCTTATATATTACAAGGTACAATATAATTAATTGAAAAGTGGAACAAATTTTCAAAAAAGACTAAGAAATTGGGATAGAATGAGTAATTATGAAGGAAAATGGGAGATAATTGAGAGAAACATTTCATTGCATATTGAACTCAATATCACCATTTTTTTCTTCTTTTTTCTCTCAAGCCAAACAAGGGAAGAACAGTTTTTTTTTTTTTGTAACTTTCCTTTCTTTTTTATAAGTTCCAAACAACCCTGTCGAAGAGGAAAAAATAGAGTAATCCAAAGTAAATGTTCGAACCATATATGGGCTTATTAATAGTGAGCATTCAGCACGTGTTGTGCACTAATTCTCAACACATATATACCTCCTCTTCCAACTTATATACTCACAACACATACCATCTTTTCCAACTTATATACTCTCTCGTACAAATTTATTGAACATTTTATATATATGACAGAAAAATAAAACTCGTCACAATTTGATTAGATGCATGATTGGATCTGTCTATTTAACAAATCTCAACTTGTAAATCAACCTTGTAAAAAAGTTAATTTAAGTTGATCGAAGAGTGCTAAAGATTTTGTTGAAACAAATAAGCGAATCATATTTGTTTTGGAGCCATGCATGATCAACTCTTATAAATCTATTATTTGCTCAGACAAGTATAGTTTGTTCAAATAATATCAATGTATGATTAACTTATTTTTTTGAACAAATAATTTGCACATCAAAAGTGAATAACTCAAATTGTAAAATAGATAATAACTAATCTCATTTTGTCTCCGACGAATTATGACATTTGAGAATCTTTTTTTTTTCTTTTCTTAGTAATTGCGTAAGTAGGGACGGAGTCAGGAAATTGGTGGGAGGAGAGTAGGATTTGTCAAAAAACTTTACACAGTGATAAAACTATGTTGTTTTTAGAGTTTTCATGCTAACTTTTTGCGTGGTGCTATTTTATTTCAGCTTAACATACCTATATAGTATATAGGTGTGTTCGTTCATTTGAAAAAAATATTGGTATGTTTTTAGTTGAAACTAATTGTGACTTCTTAGACATTGAAATCTCCACTACCTATAAAACTCTTAATTTTATTGTGTACGACAGTTGATAGAAGGTAATATGATGTATGAACCACTATGAAACAAAATCAAAATTTATTAAATTAAGACTTTAAGATAAGTTTTATGATTATGAGGGGCCAATTGCATAAATTTGTAAGATTTTATGAAGAAATGTATATATTTGTGGGTGCATCTTTTGCAACTTCTTCATAACTTGGGGGAGGCCAGAAAGATCCCACCATTAACATACCTATGTTCCCGTGTGTTCTAGCTCACTTGGTCAAAACTCTTGTATTTCATTAAGAGGTCAGGAGTTCGAGTCTCCTAACCTTCGTGTGGGTATTCTTTCTTTAGAGGGTTTTTTCTTTCTTACTTTCTTTGTTTCTATCCTATAATGAACTTATTTCTTGTATTGGTTAAGTTGTTGGGTTTGTTTATCTTGCAGACTCTCACAATTGATATAGTGTCCTTCTGAATTTGTATATGTACCTCATATCTGATGTAAAATGATGTTTTCTCTCGATTGAAAAAAAAAACCCCTGAAACTTAAGAATATATGGTTTTTTCAAATTTATATTGGCAGAGATAATCCTTTAAACTTATGCTTATTCCATCTTTTTACTTTGTTCGAGAAAATTATTAAATAGGAACACCATTCAATGAGCTATTTTTAAAGTAAGAAGGCTTTATTTTAGGAGTTATTAATTTATGCACAATAACGGGGTTTCTGCTAAGTATTAAGTTATGGACTAATTTTTTAGCCTATAAACGTCTAGTTATTTCCACTAAATTATAAGTTGTCTAAAATGCGTTGGGTTAGTTGAAGAAAATTGTTGATCCTATTGGATGTTTCAATTTAGGAAAAACAACTTAACTTTTGACAAAAAATTTAGTTTAGCATAAACAGTTTTACCAAATCAACAAGTTGTAGTGCAAAATATTTTAGTTGAAACAGGAGTATGCTATTAATGCAAATATTTCAATAGCTACTTAAAAAGGAAAGAAATTATCCTTAGAGTATAATCCGTTGATCTACCTGATTTATTATTATTATTACTAGTGTTTGCCCGTGCCTACGGCACTACCCACCTTTTAATGGCATTTTTGTAATATATTTGTAAGAGTGTGGTTGTTTTCTTAAAAGAGTTAGAGAGCACACGTCATCCATTGGATCAAATGAATCTCAGTTCTTGGATCAACTTGTGTTTGTGTGAAGGCCCACACTCTTGTGTTTTATTAGGTAGATTATTTAACACGCTAGTGATTATGAATCACATTTTTTTAGTTTTGTCCTTATTTTTTTATTTTTTTTGCGTTTGTTAATTTTATGCCAAATTTTTATATGATATGGGTGAGTAATTAAGAGAGGAATCGGAAAAGTAAAAAATTTTGACTTTTAAACAAGTATTTTGGGAAATATTCAAGTAAAAGTAAAAAAATGTACTTTTTGAGCTTTTTTATGGATATTTCCCAAAATACTTGTGTAAAAGTTAAAATTTTTTACTTTTCCAATTTCTCTCCTTACTCACCCATATCGATCCCATAAAATTTTGGCGTCAAACTAACAAATGCAAAAAAAAAAAAATTGAATAAATATAACCAAAAAATTATTCTGCATAAGTTAATCATTAGTGTAAAAGAAGCATCTTTAGCAACTCGTATCTTAAATGATTTATGCTTTGTTTGGTTTGCTTTTTGGAAAAAAAAATTTCAACTAAAAAAATATTTATTACTCCTATTTTCAATTCTATTACTCTCATTTCTTTCGTTACTTATTACCCTTATCTCCAATCATTATTCTCGTGTATCTCTATCTCTCTTCACTCATTACTCCCTTTTTTTTTATTAGCCTCCACTCATTACCCTTATCTTCAATTATTATCTTAATTTTTTTCTCTACTTATTACCTCAAAAACCAAACTCAACAATTCTCAAAAATCCATCGAAACACAACATTAGCAATAGTACAACCCTAGAAAGCACCCATAAATCACTTGCATTGACTAAAATTCATTAAAGACGTGACCAACATCCAGCAAGTTTGGATGCACACCATACACCTGACAAGCTTTGTAAATTTTGGATAAAGATTCTAAGTACAAAGGACTAACGGGATGTCCGAGCCAAATTGCGAGCATCTCGACAAATTTCGGAGCTCAGAAGTTAATGAGCGGGCGAAACTTTTAGTGGCCTCAATGTTTCAAGTGTTTTGTTTCTGTGGGATTCGAACATACAAATTCATAGAGTACAATCACTTATTGCTTTCTCATACCTATTTGGCCAAACACCTCAGAATTTAATATGGTTACTTTACCATATGAAATGCCCCCTTTTTTAAAAAAAACTAGGCAGCAATGAAACAACCCTTGCCGCCCTGTCGACATATTCAGAGTTAGGCCGTCTTATAATAATTCGAATTCTATTAGGATCACGATTCTCTCTGATCAGAATTTTAACGTGGTTAATCTTCTCGATCAATCAATTTTAATCATCACAAATTCACAATTGAGTTGACCAAACAAGGGCCCACGAAAAGCCCCAACAGAGCCGCCAAGTACCCAAGGAGCTCCAGTAAATCCTATCCCTCTCTATCAAACTAGTATGCGGGTAATTAATTAAAACTAGGTGCATGCCGACGTGCATAGCACGTTAATCATGCCCGTTGCGTAGACGGGTTTGTTTTTTTTGTTGAAATTATGGATTTTGTTAATAGAAGTAGTTACTACTAAACATACAAGAGGAAAACATAGGCACAAACAGTGATATTACATTTGTACATGCTTCAAGGATTAATGAGAACACAAGAACAGGTTTATGCATCTAAACATATAGATAATTTTCCCCTGAACATTCCCGATTATAATTATTTTCTGTAAACTTAGGGCAAGTGAGTTGTGACCCCCAATAGATGGCAGTCACAACTAATTCCTGAATTAAATTCATAGCATGTGCCATCAATCTGAATTTGCGCCTTGTTACAACAAGGCTAGGCAAAATTAAGCAAAAAAAGAAAAAGAAAAATACTTACCTCAATGTATTAACACGTTTCCCAAGACCCAAGAAGTTGCTTGTGGCGGCTAAACTTCACCTGATGGCTGCAAGATCATTTTCTCCTCGAAGGCTAACTCTTGTGAAGTGCCTGTTAGTGTTCTACAAAATCCATGAATACTTCCCTCAGACGCTTGGCTCTGTTGTATTTTTTACCGCCTCTATGTTCAACCTTCAATTCATCATCGATGCTTCTGCTCTTGAACTTGCTCTGCAAATTGTAATTTCCAACTATTGGTAGTTTGAAATGGTGATGAACAATGGACATGAAAACGTTCCACAGTGCAGTTCAACCACCAACAGTGTTCTGCCACCGATAACAATAGTACCAAAGTTACCTGAGATATTGGCATTAGGCTCCGAGTAGCCCTAAAGGTTCCACACCTTAAAAACTTTTCGGTTATGAACCAAGGCCTGCACAATAATGAGGTAAAATCGAAGTGAGTCACAATTTGATATGACGAAAGCACCGCACATTACAATCATAGCCTTACCAAGAATCACTGGACAAACACTTGTCTCACCAAGATAACTGACTTGCCTTCAAATGTCTCTTTTATATCATCATGGCCTCAATATAAAACGTAGCCCAAACACATCAGTAGCAGCACACAAAATTTAGGACACAAATTGGACACACAAACACACTATCCAGTTCACACACATGCAGGCAAGTACCACGCACACACACACACACACGGTACTCATGACTGTCTAATGTTCTCAATTAGTAAAGACTTGGCTTAGATTAACACATTTCCAAAGCACTTGAACGGTGCAACATTACTTCTGAATTAGCCGTCTAATCTTACCCCACCTAAGTACCAACTGTGTCTAATACAAAAGAAATCATCATAACCAAAAAATAATGCAAAATGGTCCAAACCAGGAACTCTTTCATGCTAAATGCAGTCCCTTGACACACATGGCTGCAAGTACCACAGAGTTGGAGCATTTCCAGATTTTCCAAAAGAGAAAGCACCAAAGCATGAGCATTTCCAGAATAGGTCAGAAAACACCATGCCAACCAGTTTGCACACACACACTCATAGCAGAACCGAGAACTGCAGAAACCAGCTCTTTTCTAGCAGTTTGTGGACTGTTTTCCTGCAGAAACTAACTCGATCATTGCATGAAACAGTAGCAGTGGAACACACACACACACAGCAGCAGCAGTTACAACTGCGGGTGATACCATAGCCTTCATTTATGATATTTAGCACTAACCCCATAAAAATTAACAGCTCTTCCCTATGATCAACTCTGTAAAATCCTCTACCACTCTGACCTATAGCTTGATCGTGCATGATCATGCGATGAGGCATCACCTGCTATGTATAAATCCATATACTACTTTCTATGATCTATTATGTTGCATTGGTTACGTATGCTCGTACTTTTGAGCATTCAGAATCATATGTAACTTCAAGCACACAAAAAAAAAAAATACCAATCCCATTTCTTCAATCATCTAAATCTCTATCTGTCTTAAATTATCTTTGATTCTTCCTCCTTTTTCCCCTAAGAATTTTAATGTTGCTTCTTGTTTGGTTTTGTCCCTGCAAAAGCCAACATTGTACACACTAAACTGTTAAATACCAAAGCTCATTAGTGAGAATAATTCATTGTTTGTATCAGAGAATTATGTGGAACATAATCTCTTAACATATATATCTCCTCACACTTTGATATGTTTCTATTCAAAGAAAAGGTTATACCTGATGCATCTAAGCGAATGAATGAGAAGCTCTACACCCTCAATAGTTAATAAGAAACTACACTTTTGAGTCACCAAAGAAGAAGTTTTAAATCACATTTCCTACCACGTCCTTCATAAATTAAGCCATCAACATAGTAATGAAAGCTCGACCCTTCATTACTTCCATGAGTATTTCGGAACATGAGTGTTTTTCTTTTTATTTTCTGTGTCCTCTCTCATAGGCATGCTGCATGACATCTCCATAGGTACTTATTAATACTTGCAATAGATAAGCCATTTTCCGTTCAGCACAACTTAATGGGGTAATAAAAAAAATCCTTTTGAACTTCTCGAGCTCGCCCTATAGAAACTCGATGAAATCAGAATCCTTCTTCGTCATGTCCGCCTAAAACTTCGAAAGTCACAGGACCCAAGAGAATCCTATTCAGTTAATGAATTTCATGTATTCTCTGAAACAATGAACTTATTCTCTTCGAAAATGACTTGGCATATACAAAATACTTAGCATGTTTAATATAGAAAATACTAATATTCTTGCAATCTAGGAGTCAACAAGACATTGTAGCTTTCAGTTTACGATGATAATCTACTCCACATAAAAAATAACCAATGAAAGTATTTTTCAAACTTCAATTTCGAATCTTTGGATCAGGTAGAAGTCCATGCAAGCTGCTAACAATATTCCTCTCTGTTATTGCATTCCCTTGTTTCTTAGGCACATTCAAATAATCCAACAATGTCAATGTAATCTAATAACAAAGCACAAGTGCACAACAGCATTGATGCCGTCAATACTAAGATGAAGTACAGATAATCCAAAACATATTCATACCAATTAACACATAAATTGTAGAAAAGGGCAAAAAAATTTTAAAAGTGGGACGAAATCGAGCGAGAAGTAACGCATACCTCACGGTTATCGGTGACCTTGAGCACTATTTTACCATCACAGTGTCTGTACTTCATCGTATAACGCTTCTGTATCCCATTGTAATCCAAGAAGACCAAAAAAAGCGTGAAAACATGTCAGGAAAACCAAACAATCAGTAGAATCAATAAAAATTGAACGTAACAGCAGTAATATGGATCTATTGAGCAAGTAACGGAGAGAAAGAACTGCAAGTGTAGGAAGGGATTATGGATTCAGGATCAGTGTGGAACAACTGGACCGATTTCTCCACGAAATCGTCCCATGATGTGACGTAAACCATGTTTGCTGGAAGAGAGGTAAAGAAGTATTGAAGAGAACCCAGAGTCCCGCCGTCGATCCCCATCTCCAGCCTTAATTTTCTTCCAAATGTCAGAAACATCAAAACGCCCCAAAAATATGCACAATCAAAGCCATCTCCAGCAGATCGAAGCCATATTTTTCCTTCCTAAGAAAAAGCAAAAAAAACACACACATCATATACAAAACCATCTACATCAGATCGACAAAACCCTACACATGCATACAACCACAAACTCCTTTTTTCTTCCAAATGTAGAAACATCAAAGGGATGTAGAATCTTTGGAAAAAAAAAAAAAAGAAACGAAATTTTCAATCGAACTGCAAAACTTAGAACATCACAGATAGTAAAAGCTCCAGGATTTCAGAAAGGAAGCAGCAGATCCAGATACCTGATTTCAGAAAGTAGAAAGGGCAGCTGAAGACACGGAATTTCGGAATGGAATTTCGGAATTGGAAGCAGCTGCCGTAGCTTTCTCTTGCATCTCCACATCTTCAATAGAGATACAACGAAGACGATTTGGAGATGCTCTTACGATTATTACGAGGATGGTGCAACTTGCCCAAAACTCTCTCTCTCTCTCTCTCTGTTTCTCTAACCAGAGAATAACCAGAGGAAGAAAAGGGGAGGAGGGGGAGACGTTTGTTTACGTTTTTGCACGCCAACTGGAAGGCCTACCGCCACGTAGCCCACTAAATGGCACAAGCAAAATGACGACTTGCCCCAACATTCCAAGAACACAGCCGTCCAAATTAAGGGCTAAATTGGTCCAATTTGAAAAAGTGCCAAGCGAAAAATTGATGGAAACTCCCTCTTCTTATAGAGGAGTAGGATAAGTACTATTATCATATGAATTGTGAGGAACATAAATTATACTGCGTTCTCCTAAAATTAACTTAAATCTGAAAGTTGTCCTTATTTGAATTTTTTTCTTCTGCATTTGTTAGTTTTGTGTCAAACTTTTGTGGGTTATTGATTTGTCTCGACAAGATGATTTGAAAAAGTAAAAAAAAAAAAAATTACTTTTACCCAAATATTTTGAGAAATAACTACTTTTTAGCAAAATATCTCTCTCTCTCTCTCTCTCTCTCTCTCTCGCTAAAAAGTGGTTATTTCTCAAAATACTTGGGTAAAAGTAAAAAAAATTTACTTTTCCGATTCCTCTTGTCGAGACGAATCAATAACCCTCATAAGTTTGGCGCAAAATTAACAAATGCGAAAAAATTCAAATAAAAATAAAACTCACAGATTTAAGTT
The DNA here is from genome assembly GCA_025413875.1 of Rhododendron molle. Lineage (NCBI taxonomy): Eukaryota > Viridiplantae > Streptophyta > Magnoliopsida > Ericales > Ericaceae > Rhododendron > Rhododendron molle. The sequence goes on from CM046390.1 coordinate 24,579,776, forward strand.
AAGTTCAAGAAACATCGGGGAGTGTCAAGGAACATAAATTATATATTAAGTGTCAAGAAAGAAACATCGGGGAGTTTAAATCAATATATAAAGCCAAGTTGTAATGCTGGCGAAAACTGTAGAAGGTGCTGTTGGTGCCTTCCTTATACTCCCACGCATATGGGCAGGATTCGATTCCCATAAACATCCGTCCCCCTTCCCAAGGATAGAATAGATTAGGTTTAACGAATTAAAAAAAAAAAAAAGAGAAGACGAGTTTGGAGCAAAGTTTCAAGAGTAGTTTAATTAATTAAATTTCGTCATTAGAAGACAAGTTCAGAGACGGGTTAAGATTAGGATATAAAGGAGGTGATTCATCCAAGTGGAAAAAGAAGTACTCCATTCATAAGACAAATTTACAGACACTAAGTGGGTACAAGCACAAAGGAGGTTAGGATCGAGAGAAAACACAAGACACAGGATATAATAGGAAAACACTGGATTATATTGCTTACTGGAGTCCTCTTTACAACGGTGGAGGCCTCCTCCTTTTATAGGCGTAAGGAGGAGGTACATGCCAAATACAAACAGTACTTCTGCATAATTGATACAGCTTACATACACGTTTTGTCAAACATATAACTAAAGTCATCTGACTAAAGTAAAGTCATTTGACTAAAAGCCTACATCATAAATAGTAACAAGCCAATTATATGCCGTAATACAGTACATGCTAATTATTAGTACACACACCAACAGTATACACTATTAATAATTTAATTTACAGACACTAAGTGGGTACAACCACAAAGGAGGTTAGGATCGAGAGAAAACACAAGACACAGGATATAATAGGAAAACACTGGATTATATTGCTTACTGGAGTCTTCTTTACAACGGTGGAGGCCTCCTCCTTTTATAGGCGTAAGGAGGAGGCCTCCACCGTTGTAAACCAGACTCGAGTAAGCAATATAATCCAGTGTTTTCCTATTATATCCTGTGTCTTGTGTTTTTTCTCGATCCTAACCTCCTTTGTGGTTGTACCCACTTAGTGTCTGTAAATTTGGTATCAGAGCCATGTTTTCCATTCTAGCTTAAACCCTTTTCTAGGAACTCTGTATTCCAACATTATTTCAAATCTTTTTCCAAAAAGAAAAATTGAAGCGTATGCTCTGTGGTTGCCTCTTAAGGATCCTCCACATCAGAAACTTCACTAACTATTTTGATTGAAAAACTTCTGTATCAGTGGGTTAAAGTACCTTGAGACTTTTGGCCAGTGAGCAGTGTTGTCTCAGTTTATCTACCCTAGTATACAGAATTTTATTAATCAAAATTGGTTAAAGTTTTTATATTGAAAAAGAAAAAGATTTGTTGTATGAGGAAAACGGAGAACCCAGATTTTTACCCATAAAAATGAATCGTTTGTTTACCACCTATTCCCCTGCTACTTCCTCTCTCGTCCCTTCTAGCTCATCTACCAGTAGAAATTCTACTTCTTCTTCTAATCTTGAGTACTTATATGAGTTTGAATATCTTCCTGATGATAGTAAGGTTCCCCTTACTGATCTCCCTTTTTTAAACCCATATAATGCCTTTGTCCGTCCACAAACCTCTGTAAAAAAGACTGTCACCCAACTCTTTTCCACAAAGCGTCCAACCTCAGTCAAAGAGTATGTCCAAGCCTCCAAATTTGATCAATGTTTCATTGCAGCTACTGAGGCTGAGCAACTTTTACCCCTCGAAATCCCGGTTGATTTGCCACGCATTTGGCAACAACAAGGATTCACTCACCTTCACTTCGGAGCAATCCGACTGGCGGTTACTTTCCATGGCAGGAAGGGCTTACCTGTTACGTCCAGACTAGCTCTGGTCGATACCAGGTTTTTGCAGTACCAACATGCGTGCATCGCTACAGTTCAAACCACCTTGAATGCTGGAACCGTGATCTTTACCTTTTACCCCAACTTCAACATGCCACTAGCAGATCCTCATCTGCAAACAGCCTTAAAAGTTCAAGTTCAAATTGGTGGTGCCTCCCAAATCTCCACCACATATGCAGCCACCCTTCACTACCAAATGGCCTATCGTCTCCAGAACCATGCCTTTGACATGCCCTTACTCTCTTCCACAGATGAAGCCCTTTTCCTAACTGTAAACGCACCTCACCAAGCTTCTTGTGTCCATGTTCCACGTCAAATTTCTTGACCCGAGCTTCTCAAGCTTCTCCCAGAATCTTGGGTTACAGCTTACGAGAAGAACCAACAAAAGCCCATACCTGTTCAATCCTCAAATCCCCAATTCATCTCAAAACCCGATGGGACCGTGGAAATTTCTTTCCCAAAAGAAGCCTCTGCCTCATCTTCCATCCATCCGGTTATCTTTCCTTCAAGGATTGACATGATTGTTGATGGCTCCAGACCTGAACCCCCAATCAAATATTTTCAATCCAGTGGCCTTCCGGTTTTCTATTTCAAAAATCCAGAAACAGGTCATTGTTATTTTGATACCTGTAACTGTGATGAGTGTCTCAAAGATAGTCTTCTAGATGATGATGAAGACTTTGAAGAACCACCTTCACAAAGCTCTCCTTTACCTTCTACTCCTTGTAAATCTCCACCTTCTCCTCAACCTCCATCTAAAAATGACCCTTCAGCACAACCCAGTGGATGTTTTATGTTCACTGAATCAGATTTTCCTCCCTTGGAGTACCACAATCCTCAAGAACGAACCACCCATCGTCACAAAGTTCCAGACTCAACTACCATTCTCCCTGATGGTAGTACCAAAGCAGTATCAGCAGCGGAAGCAGCAATAAATTGGCAGTCAGCAAACTCTCTGGCGCAAAACAAAATTCTTCAAAGAATTGCTAACTCTCAGCAAAATTTGGAGAATGCTGTCCATAAGAAGTTGTCAACTTTGGACCTTCTTATCAGATATTTGCAGCAGAAGATCCAAAATGTTCACCAGGAACTCCTTCAGATGGCCTATGCGAACCAGGCTTTCTCAGCAGCTTTTTACCACAAGGATGCTGAAATGAAGCATTTGAAGAACCAGCTTCAATCCCTTCAAGCTCAGCAGTATTCTCAGCAAAAAAGCCCATTTGATATGTTCGCATCTTCCACTCCACAAAGTTTCTTTGGATACCCTCAGATGTCTCAACCCTTACCTATCACTCCTACCTCAGGATTTGGTGAATCGAGCTCCAATATCTTTGGGAGCCCGTCAGCTTTCCTACCTCCACCAAAAAGACCATCTCCACCAAAACTTCCTTTTCCAAAACCCCAGATAAAGCCTATCCAAGTTCCTTCAGCACCATCTCCACCATCCACATCTACCTCAGCTCCAACTACCTCTGCTCCTTCTAAACCATCTGACCTAAATTCCAAATCACCCTAGTTAATGGTCCAGCCAACTCCTAGCCTTTCCAAAAATCCAATCTCCACTCTCCTAAATACCCTAGCCACCATACCTGAAACCCCATCTCCATCTCCAGAACCGACCATTGAGTTTGATTCAGATTCTGAATCTACTCATTCTTTGCCAACTCCTCATGTTTTCATGATGAATCCTGAAAACCCAGAAGAAAATGTTGAAGACCCTATCATTGAAGAGGGTCCTGAGTTTGAAACACCTCCTGAAATTCCAACCTTTGATTCCTTCTCACATTCCAATATCCATACCCAAGGTTTTTCCTTTGATACCATTCCCCCATCAAAATGGTTGGATAAACTCTATGAGATTCATGCTTGGTGCACTGCTGCTATGCTCTCTCCAAATACTACGCTTAGTACTGTTATTACTAAGTGTACAGCAAAATTTCTTGGCCGTCTTCGTCAATGGTACATGGCTCTCGGTGAATACCGACAGCTACAGCTAAAGCAACTGCGAACTGTTGATCAGTTCATCTCAGTTCTGCATACTGAGTTTCTTGGAGATCATGATAACACGAAAGAGTTCGTTCGAGAAGAATATCTCAGCATGAGATGCTGTTCCTTTAAACGAAAAGATCTGGAGATCCATTACGACCGTATGTCTCAACGGTTTTATCTTCTCAACGGTATGGATGATGTCAATCTCAAGCAAGCTTTTCTCAATTCTCTTCCTGAACCATTGGGAAATGAGACGACAAGGTTGCTTCAAACAAAAGGATTGACGTTGAATGCAACATCTCTTGGCGGTATTTATCAGCACTCTTTGATTGCTTTGGAGAAACTGTGCAATCATCAGAAATTCCTCAGAACTCTTGAAGAACAGGGAAAACTTCTTGGCAAAGCATGTGACCGGCCAGACTTATCTATCAAGTGTAAAGACAAGAAGTGCACTTGCCGTCCCTCATATCGAAAATCCAAACACTTTCAGAAATGGAAGTTCAGATCTCCCAGCAAGTTCCCAAAGTTTCCTAAATCTGGTAAATCTGGCTCTGATACCAAATTTACAGACACTAAGTGGGTACAACCACAAAGGAGGTTAGGATCGAGAGAAAACACAAGACACAAGATATAATAGGAAAACACTGGATTATATTGCTTACTGGAGTCTTCTTTACAACGGTGGAGGCCTCCTCCTTTTATAGGCGTAAGGAGGAGGTACATGCCAAATACAAACAGTACTTCTGCATAATTGATACAGCTTACATACACGTTTTGTCAAACATATAACTAAAGTCATCTGACTAAAGTAAAGTCATCTGACTAAAAGCCTACATCATAAATAGTAACAAGCCAATTATATGCCGTAGTACAGTACATGCTAATTATTAGTACACACACCAACAGTATACACTATTAATAATTTCACCCCTCCTGAAAAAAGAGGGAACAGCTGTCGCGAGCACATGGTCGTCACTCTGAATAATTGATTGTTGCTTCCGAATCATCTGAACCGGCCCCTCCAGAGAATTCTTCAGTCCTGTCAGTCAAGTGATACTGTTGCAAAAGATAGCGAATATTTTGGCGCCATTCTTCCAGATAAGTATCATTGAATTTCCAGTTTGCAGATTCATAATGGAGGAGAGATGAAGGAACTTGTGCAGGTGTCAATCCATTGAGTGAACACATCGTCTGAGTCATGACCAAATAATTTCCACTGTGGATCTCAATGCTCGGAGACTCTTGATATGCAGAAAGGAATATAGTGTGATACTCCTTCCGCCAAGTGATAGAACCATCTGGATTAGGAAGACTCCTGTTGTTGCGACTTGTCCAAAATGCGAATTGGAGATCTTCATTTGCATTGCAAGGAGTACTCCTAATCTTCTGTTGCCAAAAGGGGATATTTCCAAAGAGCAGGAGAAACTTCAGGAAGAAATCTTCTGGTGGATGGACTTGGTTGAACGCCGCATGTACTAGATAGACCAATACTGCTGATTTATTAAAACAGACGCTTATAGTATAAACATCGACTAAATACCATAAGAGGAGATAGGCTTCTTTTTTGAAATAAAAGACATTATGGTAAGACACTTCAAACTGGGTGAGGAAGGGATAGACAGGATGGAAAGGTAGACCTTTTATGGGACCTTCATCAAGACCATACTTGAAAATACAGAGATGTTGAAGGTTTTGACACATTTGTACACACCTGGAAAGAAGGGTTAACTCCAAAAGATGACACTGGAGGTGGACAGGAAAATTAACTGGACGGAAACAGGAAATCATGGGAAAACAACCAGGGACAACTGAGTATGGTTTTGGTTTGGAAAACAGACTGATTTCTTTTTTGAGCCTAGACAGAAAATCAGGGAGGACATTTGTTTTTCCTTTTATGTGAACAGCATCAAAACTCCAATTGGAAAACCAATTTGCCCATCTGAGCAACTGTGCCTTTGGAAGGTGTTTCTGCTTGAACTTGAGCATGCTGGGGAAACTCATCATATCAGTCTCAATTAGGAAATGATGACCGATTAGATGAAACTCAAACTTTTCAATGCTTCTTTTGATTGCTAGAATTTCTTTGTAAGTAGAATGGTAATGAAGCTCTGCTGGAGAGAATGCACCACTCTTGTATCCACAAATTCTGCGCTTTTGTTCTGAGGTTTCTTCCAAAAGAATTGCTCCCCAATACAGATCAAAGGCATCTATCTGAAGTACTATTTTTCCATCCGAAGGTATGGTTAATGGAGGAAGGGTTTTGGCTATGGTTTTGAGGTCTTTGACGGCTTGGGTACAATGAGTTGACCAAGAAGGAGGGTTTTTCCTTAGTAGAGCTGAGAGAGGAGTACGGTATTGAGCAAGGTTAGGGATGAAATCAGCCATATAGTTAACAATTCCAAGGAACTGTTGAACTTGTTTGACTGTGAGGTTTTCATCTGGAAAGTGGTCAAGTTGAGAGGCTATATGAGGCTGGAGGGTGTATTGACCTTTAGAGATATGCATCCCTAAAAAATCTATTTCTGGTTGGGCAAGGAGCATCTTTTTCTCTGAGAGCATAATGCCATGGGTTTGGACCAGGGAATGGAAGGTTTGAAGCAAAATAGCATGGGATTCTATATCTGGAGAAAAAAGTAGGATATCATCAATATAGACAAGGGCTGAAGATAGGATGGGAGCAAATACCCGAATCATGGCCTTTTGAAATAAAGATGGAGCTGTTTTCAATCCAAAAGGCATGACTGACCATTGAAAATGGTGGTCTGGAATGCAAAACCCAGTTTTGGGACGATCATCTGGATGGATGCCCAACTGCCAGAAACCTGCTTTCAAGTCAACCTTTGAAAAAATCTGAGCTTTAGGCAAGTTTGCAAAAAGAACACTCCGAGGAAGAGGGAATTTGTTATCCTGCAGAAAATGATTAAGAGGCTGGTAATTGATAACCAGACGCAATTTCCTCTTATCTGCTCTGTCCTTTTATTCACATAAAATGCTTCACATGCCCACTGAGAGGTTGTGGGCTCAATCAATCCTTCTGACTGGAGTTGTTGGAGCTCTTGGAGAGCAAGCTGGTAGTGTTCTGGGTTCATTCCATGATGGGTAGCTTTGGTGGGATTGATATCTTCGTTTTTCTTAAAAGGAAGAGAAATGAAGAAATCTGGGTTTTTCCAAAGTGGGTTGGAACATTTGGTAAGAAACTGGGAATGGGATTCAGCACAGGAGGTTTGAATGATGGCTTCTTTTATGGAGGAGAAGTTTTCTATGGAAAAGAGGTTTGGTTGAGTGGTCCAGGGTAACAGGTAATTTTTGTATTTCAAACCTTTTTTGAGCCAAGAAACTTTACTGAGATTTTGGAGAATATCAAAGCCTAACAACAAATCTTTTCCTGGAAGATCAGAACCATAGACTTGGTGTTTGATGGTATATCCGGGAAAAAGTTGGATGATAATAGGCCTGCTGATCAGGGTTATAACAAAGGTTTCTCCATTGGCTGCTGTAAAGGGTCTGAAACATGATTGCCAGTAGGACCTGGGGAGAATTGCTGGGTTGAGGATGGAAGCTGCAGCACCAGTATCAAAGAAGGCGATAACTGGTATGGGTTTCTCATATTTCCCAAGCAGAATTTTGACTTGGCTAAGGGTTGAGCCAACATGATGTCTGAGAGTCCAAATGTTTGGATTTCATAAGGAAATGAATCAGACTCATCAGAAGAATCATCTGATTCTGATGGGGAATCATCAAAGGTGAATGCCAGGACTGCTTCATCTGTTGCTTCATCGTCAACTGAAAAGAGGGATTCAACATCAGCATCGTCAAGAGCATCATCAATGAGAGCCAAAGAATTCACCATCTTGTCTCTTGCCGCTTTGTTGGGACACTGTTTTGCATAGTGCCCTTTTTTCCCGCATATATAACAGCGATCAGACTTTCGCTGTCCTCTGAACTTTTTCTTCTTGAAAAACTTCTATTTTTTCTGGCGTGAGAATTTACCAGATTTCAATTTTATACTCGGTACTTTTTAATTGAAGACCTAATACAATTAACCATCAGATTGAACAAGCAGTACAGCAATTTGTAGATATAAAAAAAAAAAAGAAAAAAGAAAAAAACAGAGAAAGAACAGATCCAAATGCAGTCGAGGCGATTAATGTTTCACAACACAGTGAATCTGGCCATGGATGTAGTAGTAGTATAAACTAGGGAGGTCAACTCTTGAATATCGTCGTCACATGACAGGTCAACCGTCGAATAATCAAACACATGAGGTGATAGCCCAATTCCAAAGGGATGCACTAACACTCAATTTTCCTTCTAGTTTGTTTTTATTTTTATTTTATATCTTATCTGCCTTCTGAAGTTTACTCCATCCTTACATCTCCTGGATTTGGGAGCACTTTTTGGAATCAAAACTCGCGAGTATTAGAAAAGGTGTGTAGTAGAGCAAGCTTCGTGATAATATTGTACTACTATGTCTTAAAAACAGATTAATATTGGAAGTAGGTTGAGTTTTTGCGAGTACCAATACTAGAAGAAGTTTACTTTGCCGGAAAACACAATAATAATGTACTACCATATTTAACTCTAGAATGCTTTTACATATATAAAGATATTATATACTCCGGTAAGTAACCTCGATTAATTTTAGATATAGATCACACAATATGGTCTGTTAAGCTTTGAAATCATAACATTAAGTCAACCCAGCTTACTACTATCCATTTGATACTACTACTACTAGTCTACTACCATCATGAAGCAGGAGGGGTTACAAACTTTGCTAGTATTACGTTCTAGTGGAATATACAGGGAGAGAAATAGGCAGACCACGCTACCGAGAAATTCTAGAAAACCTCATTCTGAGACACTCTGATCAGCCACCAAGTTGAAGTCGTTAGTAAGAGCTTTTCCAGAAACCAGAGCCATCTTTAGCAGATTCAGTGCCTGCAGCACAAGGATCAATTTCAACAATAGCTTTCGTTAAAAACTTGGGAAAAATTCAAAATACCCCCCAACCTTTAGACCAAAATTCAATTAGGCTCCCAACCTTTTAAAAACTTCAATTTTACTCCCAACGTTATCTTCCGTTAATCAAAACGCCCCCTTCCGTCCGAATGACTAACGGATTCCGTTAAATATCATCCCAATTGAATTTTGATGATCCGAGCCGCTCAATGTGTTCAAAACGTGATTTTTGAGTACATGCGAGAAATTAGCAAAAAAAAAATGATCGGGAAGGGCTTCATCTGAACAGTTTTTTATTGAATAGTTCAATAAAAAAACTGTTCAGATGAAGCCCTTCTCGATCATTTTTTTTGCTAATTTCTCTCGAGTACCCTTTAAATCACGTTTTGAACACATTGAACGGGTTGAATCATCGAAATTCTATCAGAAAAAGGGAGGTGCAAACCGAAGCAAAATCTGGACGTTCGGACTTGAACAAAATCCGGATCAATCCGCACCTCCTCTTTCCCAATCAAATTTTGATGATCCGAGTCGCTCCATGTGTTCAAAAAGTGATTTTATGGGTACCCGTAAGAAATCGGAAAAAAAAATGACCCAGAAGGACTTCATCTGAACAGTTTTTTATTGAACTATTCAATAAAAAACTGTTCAGATGAAGCCCTTCCGGGTCATTTTTTTTTCGATTTCCCATGGGTAACCATAAAATCACGTTTTGAACACATTGAGCGGCTCGGATCATCAAAATTCGATCGGGACGCTATTTAACGGAGCTTTTAACGAAATCCGTTAGTCATTCTGACGGAAGGGGGCGTTTTGATTAACGGAAGATAACGTTGGGAGTAAAATTGAAGTTTTTTAAAGGTTGAGAGCCTAATTGAATTTTGGTCTAAAGGTTGGGGGGTATTTTGAATTTTTCCCTAAAAACTTCCCTGTAGTGGGTACACACAACTGTGATACAATTCCCATACTAGGGATCTAAATTTGGAGAGAAGTTGATTTCAAATGAAGGCGATCTAGTACTCAACGTAAACAGAAACATCAGAGATTTAGTCTTCTAAGGCGATTTATGCGACAAGTGTGGAAGATGGATTAAACGTACACGAGTACACTATATTACACTATTGGGATGCTCAATGACCACAATCCTTGACATGATGGATTTCAAGCCTTGTATTACAAAGTCATTTCAAATCCACCATGTTAAAGCCACAATCTCAATGCCGGAATCTATATGTAAACTCACATCCAAATTCAAGTTTATATCATTGAACAGTAATGTCAAGTGCCTTCATTATTTCAAATCCACATCTATCCGAACGTAGCCTAAAGGTTGGAATACTGCACTTGCAAGCAGCAACTGTAACTCGGACACAAGATGTCCACAATTTTTTTATAGCTCAGCTAAAAAAGAGAGAAGAATGTACCTCATTTTCGCCCACGCTCACAACCTTTTCGCCAACATCCGTAATGCGTATGTTCAAATCGGCAAGATACGATGTGATTGAAATTGGAGAAAGCAATGTGACAGCCAATGCGTCAGTTACCATGAACTTAATCGGTCTGTTCACAAACCCTCCTCTGCCAGTGGCTTCCCCAGCAGAGGATTTTGGATTCACTAGCGACAAGGGTCCTGAAAACTTTCTCTCAAAAGAGTTGCAACAGGAATCAGCAACCACAGGGCGAACAAACCATTCAGCGTTTGGCTCCCAACAAGAATCCACCATGTATTGAGGATTCACACTTTCCTCAATATGCAACAGCTGACTCTCACAAGCAGAGAAAGGCGCAAGCTTGGGGCTAAGCAGCATTCTTTCAATTTCCTCAGATGGGAAATAGTTATCAGTGCTAAAGTTTTCTACACTTGAGTATAAATTGTCAGCACACCCGCGGGAAGATTTACCACCCAAAAGTTTAAGTATTGAACCAAGAGGAAATGTGAGAAAGCTGAAGAGGAAGCCCACAAAATCTTCTCCAGATTCTGCATACAAGACCTCGTGTCCACATTTGCTAAAGAAAAGCTTCAAGTCCATCTTCTTTGATTCACTGTTTGATGGCTTTGTGCCTAGTAATTCACCCATATCTTTTGCCTCGAGCTCAGTTGGGAAAATAGTTCCTTGCTTTAGTTGCACCCAATCCGTTAGAGGTGTCTTAGAGACCAAGGATAGTTGAAGCAATTGCAAAATCTAAGCCAGAACATCAGAGTTACAATTGTGAATGCAACAAAAAAGCAGAGGAAGTAATCAAATTTCCATTCCCAAGAATTGCAGCTTCACATGTCACATTATCGAGGTTGAGATAGTTCAGTTCCTAAGAATTGGATCTCTTGGAATACAGGTGAGTAAAGAAAATAAAAGATTGGCGTTTCTCACCAAATCTCACCATTGTTTGCGAGAAATGAAATGGGGCATTATATGTGTATCATCTGTCTTCCTTTCTCACCATTTCTCACAATGCAAACTAGTAAGGGGTTCCCTTTTCCCTTCACTTCAAACAAAGATTTGGAAAGAATGAAACAAAGAGCACTCATCGGAATAAGCTCTTTAAAATGTTAAGGAATCCTAATGTGCTCATCTCTAGCTTCCCAAAGGAAAAAAAATATGAGCATCACATTGATCGATGTTAAGTCACAGGTTCTCCCAAATGCTTCAGCTGTTACGAAACGAACCCATGTTATGGATAATGTATGTCAAACTATCCAATACCCCCCTTGCATTCAAGCTCAACTTCCATGTGGAGATGCAAACATTTGGACATCGAGCAAAGTAGAATTTAAAGGGGAGAAGCATAATGCAAACCCAGGACAAATGCAAATGGAGAGACTTAAACACATGATCTCCCCAAAATCAGATCTCTAATACCATGTAAAGTAAGTTCCAAAAAATACAATGCTAAGTCACCGATTCTTCCAAAAGCTTAAGTTGTTAGCAATAATGTGTATCGAGCTATTCAACTATCAACACAATCAAGTTTACCATTACTACTATCGACAAAGAACAATTGGAATGGTTTTTTATGCAAAGCAGTGAGCTATGACATGATACCACCTTAAAATGGAAAGATTCCAAATTTCCTGCTACAAGAGTAATCTGAAACGTAAAAGCACCCACAAAAATCACACGGTTACCTCAGTTGGCCCAAGATTCAAACTCTGACTCTCAAGCTCATTTGCATCATCAATGTTGAGGTCTTTCAGCAGCATAAGTGTTGGGGAAGTCAAGCCAGGCATCACTTTTAAGTCATCACTTACCAAAAACCGCTCCGCTCCTCTTTTAACAAATCCTCCATTACCCTTGTAAGAATTTGTTTCCACCAAAGTTGCCAATTGATTCATCACTTGTCCACAGTGGCAACGGACATTTGGCAGGTCACTTAAGATGCCTTTACCTCCAGTTCAGCAATCGGAATTAGCGCAAAAGTAGAAGCATTTGTTCGGCTCCAAGTTCTTCTCGATCATTGCCTTTAAGTTCTTGCACTGAACTGCAGGCAGTCTTGTCAGCTGAAGTAACATCTTCTTACAAGCTTCTGATACGAAGAGTTGAGCGTCGAGGTTTTCTATGCTTTTATACAGACTGTTCATGCATCCAATCACAGTGGGAGGGGACTTGTCTTCTAAGAGTCTTATAATTGTTCCAACGGGAAGAGTCAAGAAGCTAAAGAGAAGATCAATGAAATCCTTATCAGACTCAGCAAATACGACTCGATCCTTCTTCTTTTCAATCATAAGTTTCAGGCCAATGACCTGTTTGATAGTTATAAGTCAAGCAAATCCAGAGGAGGGTCAAACACATAAACATAATAAAAGCATAACAGGAGAAGGAAAAAAAAAACTCAAGTAGGAGAAATGTAATGTCTTTATTTGAAACCCGAGTATGATAAACGAACTAAAATTTGATTAGGAGCATACTTCCATACAAAAGTTGATTAAGAGAATCAGAAATTTGAACATCACCTTAAATTCACAACTATTAGCAGGATTCAAAGTGAAATATTAAAGAATCACACAAATTCACAAAACAAAAACATCACACAAACTTCATTTTAATTTGAACTTGCAAATAAAACATTGCTATTAAAACGAAGATTATAAAAATACAAGGAATTATTCAAGGCGACCTGCGAGGTCTTCTGTTTTTTCTGGAAAATAAAAAAATGACCCACATGACAAGTGACATTTAGTCCTCATCAGACTGATCACAACATAAATTACCAAGATATTGTGAGTAGTGGCCCAAAAAAATGAGACATGGGCTGAATGGCAGAGCATTGACTACACGAGGGCTGGACTGAAGCCTGGCACAAGGTCGAACCAGGGGATGCGAGCAGAATCTGTGGAACTCCAGTGTGCAGGTATTGGGTAGACCAGGCCAGCCCACTATGCGTATCTGGTCTAGTCAATGCCACATGGAGGTCAGAGTGGCACTGCTCGGCCACGTGGCATAAGCCACCTCGGCGTTCAGCAACGTCACAAGAAGCTGCTATAGGGGCATGAGGTGCTTGAGCCAAACAACTCATAGAAAAGGTACTCTCTATTTGTACTTTGAGTACTTTCAAGGAGAGAGGCTGACTTAGTTATCAGAGTGCCTTCTGGCCATCTTCTGGCCGGTTGGCACTAACGAGTTGTTCATTTTGCAGTCAAGGCCTTGAAGGAGAAAGGAATAGATCGGAGCATACTCATCCTTACGATGACAGACAGAAGAAAGAACAACCCTAAACTGACTAACCGAGCTTTCCTAAGCATAAATATTTCTCAACTGACCCGAGACTGCATGATGAAAAACGTAGATAATATACATCAAAGAAAATGCCGGAGTATACTGTACCAGAACAGTTTAAGTTTGAGGAGCAGAATCCGATGCAGTGGTGGAAACTTTCTTGTAAGAATCATTAGGAGAAGAGTAAGATTCGTGCGACGGAGTACAGTTGGTGTCGGCAAATCCTGGCACAATTAGAACTTTACAAGTGGAATTAGAGGCTGAGCCAGTGGTGGGTGAGGAATTGAGGCTGGTGGTACAATTGGCATTGTAAATGATGCCGATGATTGGATCGCTGAACGATGGAGAGGATGATGCTGGAAATAGGGGAGGCGCAGAAAAGGTAGAGCCAAACGATGCTGCGGAAGTGGAGGGGAAAGAGCCCAAAGTAAAAGAAGGGCTACTGGAACAACAAGTTCGTTGAAGACCTCCTGCTTCTTTTTTCCTGCTTACTCTCCTTCGCACCCTCTCATTATTTAAGAAAAAATAAAATACCAGAACTTGTGGAAAAAGCCATGCCTACTCAAGTGTGAGTGTATGCGCGCGCGCTCGCGTGCGTGTGATGGTTTATAGGGATGCATTTGATTAGAAGGAAAAGATGTAAAGGTAGCAATGTTGAATTCAGGGGGGCTAATAATATCTGTAGAAGCAGTAGCACGGCCAGTGAAGGTGACAAATGGAATGATGTTGCTGACTGTAGAGAGGGCAAAATTTCCATTTTTCTTTTCAAAAGTAGTGCATTAAAGTAGTTCAAAGCTAGTTCTTTCTTTTCATCTAAAAGACAAAAAAAAAAGAAGAAAAAGATAAAGCAAGGACAAAAATAGTGCAAAATAGCTCTTCCGACCATGACGACCATTTGTCTTGGTTAGAAGCTTGTTTTTGCAATCTTTCATGGCAAGATAACTAAACGGATCCCACATTCATCATGTAATTAAGGAGGAATCATACTGCCATACAAGACCACACAAGCGTATAGAGGTTGATCCAGAAACTTAAACTTCACTTTATAGTTGCAACACTTAGCAGGATTCGCAGTGAAAATTGCAAGAATCACACAAACCTGTAAAATAAAGACTACGCACACACTACGCAAACTTGTAAATAAAAAACGACACCCAAAAACTTGATTTTCAACTAACTTGCACATCACTTTATAGTTGCAACAGTTAGCAGGATTTGCAGTGAAAATTGCAAGAATCACACAAACCCGTAAAATAAAGACTATGCACACACTACGCAAACTCGTAAATAAAAAACGACACCCAAAAACTTGATTTTCAAGCAACTTGCAAATCAGCAGTCGTTATCAGACCACAAATTATAAAAATACGTGCAATTACTCAAGGAGACCGGCAAAGCAGGGGTGGACCGAGTGAGGGGCACGTGGGGTCACATGCCCCCACTCATTTTCACCAACTATTTTGTACATATGAAACTCTTTGATTCACCTCAGGTCTCTTGTAAATGATCACAGTAGTTCATTTTTTAGAAAATATGTTTAAGCCTTGTCTGAAAAATATCAGCTCAATCGGATGCCACAAAGTGCTTATACCCATACGTTCAACTTTCAATTCAGAATTTAGGACCACTAATTCTGAATGAAAACATGGATGAATAATCAAGCACTCATCGGTGTTTAATAGAACAGATTTTTTACAAAGAAGTCTAAGAATTTATTCTTTACAAAATCAAAACTTGATCATTTGTGTGGAACTCGATGTGAACCAAAATAGTATAACAAAAAACTTAAAATAGCTCACAAAGAAACAAAAATGATCCAAAATAGTCAGGTTCTGTGGATTATTTCTTGTCTGAATTCTTTCAAAAAAAAAAAAAAATCCATATTTTTACTAGTTTGATTCTCCACATCATGATCAAGGCGAATAAAGAATGCAAATAAATTTGTTTAAAAACACAAAAAACAAAAAATAGATTAGTTAGACCAAGCCCGTCATCCTTGTCGAACTGATCGCAACATAAATCACCAGAGTACTTATCTCAAAAAAAAAAAAAAACATAAATCACCAGAAAGACGTTATTCTGACAAAAAAAGAGCTTTACTAATAAAAAAGAATATTAACACTAACTTAACCCTAGACTGCATGGCACTTAACCCTAGACTTCATGGCGAGAAATGTAGATCATAAGAAATAAAATGTTGCAATTATACTGTACCGGAACGGTTGAATTTCGAGGAGCAGAGGTGGAAACTTTCTTGCGAGAACCCTTAACAGGAGAAGGAGGAGGAGGAGGAGAATAAGATTGCGGCACAATCGGAACCTTATTAGTGGGGATAGAGGCGGAGCCGGTGGTGATTGAGAAGTTGAGGTCGGCGGTGTGAAGGCCGCCGATGTTCGGATCGCTAAACGATGGAGAGGATGATGCTGAAAATAGGGGAGGCGCAGAGAGGGGAGAGGTAAATGGTGATGGGGCAGTGGAGGGGAAAGAGCCCAAGATAAAAGATGGGGTATTACTGGATCGGAAGGCAGAACCAGACCCCGGATCAGAACTCCCAAAGCTGAAACCAGTACCAGGACTTCCGAAATAGGCCATGCCCTGTGTGTGTGTGTGTGAGAGAGAGAGAGCGAGAGAGAGAGAGGGGGGGAAGAGTGATGGCTTATTAGGGCGGCCAATGATTTCAAATCGTTCAGGAATTTTTTTGAAAGGTCCCGCTAACGGGTCAGTGTCCAGTCCAGTTTTACTACTGTCCAGTTTTGAGTCATTGATCGGAGGCGTTCGTTTTATAGAGTTCGTTGAGTATGTCATCAATGCAAAAATATTATTGTGATTGAACATCAAATCAATAGGTATATGATTGAAATATATTTGTACAAGAAAAAATGGACAATTATGAGTTTCAATTTATTTTTGTCATCGCATTTTTCTTGTACAAATTTGTTTGGTTTATATATATATCAATGTCAATGAAGTTAATTTTTTGCATGAATGACATATTTGACAATACCTACAAAATGAACGTTTTCGATCATTATTGTAAATTCAGAAAGGATCCACAACAATCCAAAACTAGATCAGATTAAACATAAAAAAAAACTGGACGGGACACTGCTAACGGGGGCACCATGGCACCATTTAGGGACTATTTGGACAAATAAGTCACTGTGGCTTATTTTTTGTCCTTATTCAAATTTTTTTCGCATTTTGTGGCTTATTGTCAATTTTTTGGGGATTATTGCTTCGTTATGACGAGAGGAATCGGGAAAGTAAAAAATTTTGATCGAAATCCAATTTTTTTGGAATTTCGACGAAATTTGGCAGAAAAGCCACGTTTTCGTCTTTTTGTGCAAAAATTTGAATTTCGGCTCAAATTTTTTACTTTTTAGATTCCTCTCGTCATAACGAATCAATAATCTCCAAAAAATTGACAATAAGCCACAAAATGCGAAAAAATTTTGAATAAGGACAAAAAATAAGCTAAAATGGCTTATTTGTCCAAACGGGGCCTTAGGGGACGTTTGGACAAATAAGCCACTTTGGCTTATTTTTTGTCCTTATTCAAATTTTTTTCGCAGTTTGTGGCTTATTGTCAATTTTTGGGAATTATTGCGTTCGTCTCGACGAATCGGAAAAGTAAAAAATTTCGATCGAAATCCAAATATTCGTCCTTCCCGCCAAAATTTGGCTTTCCCGCCAAATCTCGTCGAAATTCTAAAAAAATTGGATTTCGATCGAAATTTTTTACTTTTCCGATTCGTCTCGTCATAAGGAAGCAATAATACCTAAAAAATTGACAATAAGCCACAAAATGCGAAAAAAATTTGAATAAGGACAAAAAATAAACCAAAGTGGCTTATTTGTCCAAACGCCCCCTTAATATGTTGAATTGTTATAGTTTTTTAACCTTACGTCATCTTCGTGAGTGGAGAGAGCCTTTTACTATAATTTACCGTTTCCAAATTTGCTTGTTTTTTCTTTTGTTTTTTTACGTATTTGTTAATGAATGTCTTTTAATCTCATTGTCACATTAGGATTCCAATCATTCTACAATCACCAACAGTTACACAAATCAATTCACATTTATATTAGGACTCACGCGCACTATACCTCCAGTGTGTATGGCCCCACCAAAAGATATAAGTATGTGTATAAAGTGCGTGTAAGTGCTTGTGGTTGAATAATAGAAATTGTTAAAATTCAGCGCGGCAACACCCTGAGTCTGACTATATGTACACCGAAATGTGTACTGAAAATGTACATTGGCCTGTTTGGGACCCACCTTAGAATTTCACACAAATTATACGAGGTGTTATATTTGTTTAAAATATTTCTTAAGGATCTTCTATAAAATCAACACAATTGAATATCAGTAAAAGTTTAATCAATTTATTTAATTTTTTATCCTTGCAAATCAAGGGAGCCAAAATTAGATGAATAAATGAAGCCCTTATTGATATTTAATTGAGCTAATTGTTCTTTAGATTTGAAAGTCTCAGATCATTTATTTAATGCACACAAATAATTCAAACTCAGAATCAATTGTGTACTTGAGAACTTTTTTGACAATTGAACAAGGATGGCGTTAATGCCATGAAACATTCTTTTAATGCCGTGACACTGATTTTAGTGTGCCAACTTTACCCTCAACCTTTGTGTTCGGGAATCTCTCTCCGACCTCTCCAATCTTCTTTCTCAACAGACCCACAATCATGTTCTGTGTAAACGTACATGGTTTTGCGATCACCTATTTAGATTTCTCTCAAATAATTAGATCCGGACCCAACCTCACTGAGCACAAGACACAACCAGATTTGCTTGTAATTTGTAGCCTCTGAATCTTGTATCATGCCAAAATGCCAAATCCTATCATTTATCTTTAAGAATCTGCAATAATCGAGCAAAACGCGAAGAAAGAAAGAAGGGACTCTGCTCTATAATTTTTTTTTTGTTTCTCTCCACTTCCTGATGTTCGTTGGTTTGTTTTTCTTTTGAAAAGCTGAATAACGTACCTGATTTGGACCCAACAATAATCTATTCTTTCGTGGCATTAGCAGCTGCCTTGAACAATTGGCGAAAAAATAAAGCAATACAAACCAGTGAACTCAGGAACAGTGTCCGAAAAATTAAAAATTAAAAGCAACCCATTTGTTTCGACGAGAGGAATGAAAAAGTAAATTTATGATTCAAACTCAAAAATAAAAAAAATAAAAACAAAAATAAGCCAAAAGACAGATTTTTTGGCTTATTTTTGTCTTTATTTAAAAAGTTATGCATTTCGATTATATTTTTTCAATTTTTGATTTCTCTTATCGAGATGAATTAATAATTCATGCAAATTTGAATAAATACAAAAATAAGCCAAGTTGGTTATTTTTGCCAAACAAGGCCCTTTTTTGTTTTGTTGAGTAGTATTATTTACTTATTCACAAATTTAAGCGAATTTTCATATGTTCTGACTACGCACAAAAAACACCATCCTAAGAAAAATAAATCTACGACCATAACCCCCCCCCCCCCCCCCACACACACACACACACACACACACACACACTCGCAGAAGTATAAGCTCCACGCAAACTCCACCACCAGTATATGTAGAGCTCACAACTTGTGTGAGACTATGAGTGCGTGAGGAGTCTACACTTGTATCAGTATGTTAATCGCTTGTAAAATATGTGTCTCTAGAATGATTGTTAAAGCATCTCCAACCATGCTTTAAATATTCTTTCATATTATATAGTCATTCAAAATGAATAACTATTTTTTAGAACATCTCCGACCATACTTCATTTCTGTTCTTCAAATCTTCATTTTGAAGAATATCACCACTCCAATAATACTTTGTTTTTATCTCGACTTTGAAGAACCAATTTTTATTCTCCAACTATGTAGAAGTATCCTTCTGAAGAACCTTCTTCATTTCATGATTGTCCAACTTTTTAAAAATACTATAACATGTTAATATATTATAATTAATTTATCTATCATGCAATTAGTACAATTAGAAAGAGATTCACAATACTTTTAAAATGAGACCAGTCATTGATATGTATAACAAATTTATACTTCAAATTTTAGAGGAAAAGTTGAGGTTTAGACAAAAGGAGGCGTTCCAAAAATTACTGCCGGCAGTCCTCTACTTTGGGAGCACCAATAGTAAATTTTAGAATCCCAAAATCAAAATCCTAGATAGAAATGGATGCAATTTTAAAGAAATAAAGAATGATAATTGGAGTTCATGCGAACAGGTATATTTTTCAGAATCAATTTTTGAGAACATAGGAGTATTATTTTAGTTCAAATAGAAATTTGAAGAATTTGGTTTGAGATGCTCTAATTAAGCAAATACTATATTTATCGCCTACTTAACCCTAGACAACATTACGAGAAAGGAAAATTTCACGTAGGCACTTGACTTTTCACACAAATCACACATAAACACTTGACGTTTCTTAAATTTCATATAAACACCTGAGCTTTCCAAAAACTCATCAATTCAACTCCTGACCTTTCTTAAATTTCATATAACCACCTGAGCTTTCTAAAAATTCATCAATTCAACACTTGTCGTCACCCATCCGTCAAAAACCAAACGGAATGGGTGAAATGCTCCATGCAAAAAAAGTTAAGTGTTTCAAATTTTAATTTGTTTGAACTAGTGTGAAAATTTTATCTTTCTGATCATTTTATCCTAAAGAACCATAATTATTTTTTTACTTTAAAGTTCTCGTTAGTCAGTTCTAGAAAAGTCATAAAATCAAATATCTCTTAGGGCTAACTAACGATAGCCTTAGAGTTAAAAATTAATTATGATCTTTTAGAATAAAATTATAAGAGAAATAAGATCTTCGTACCGATTTAAACGAATTAATAATTGGAGCACTTATTTTTTTAACTATACTTTTTAATATATAAACGGTCTATACATGGTTGAAAAATTAATTACTCTAATTTTCAATTCGTTTGAACCGATATGAAGATCTTATTTCTCTGATCATTTTATTCTAAAGAGTCATAATTAATTTTTGACTTTAAAGTTATCGTTAGTTAGCCCTAAGAAATATTTGATTATACGACTTTCTTAGGACGGACTAACGAGAGGTTTAAAGTAAAAAAATTAATTATGATTCTTTAGGATAAAATGACCAAAAAAAAAGATATTCGCATTTGTTCAACAAATTAAAATTGGAGCACTTAATTTATTTTGCTTGGAGCACCTAAGCCATTCCGTTTGGTTTTAGACAAAGGGGTGACGGCATGTGTTGAATTGATGAATTTTTAGAAAATTCAGGTGTTTATATGAAATTTAAGAAAGATCAAGTGTTCAATTGATGAGTTTGTAGATAGCTCAGGTGTTCATATAAAATTTAAAAAATGTCAAGTGTTTATGTGTGATTTATATTAAAGGTTAGGTGCGTAGGTAAAATTTTTCCTTACATTAAAGGTTAGGTGCGTAGGTAAAATTTTTCCTTACGAAAAATGTAGATAACATCTAGAGAAAATGGCCAGAGTATACTTTACCGAAACGGCTGTAGCTTGAGGAGCAGAATCCGACGTAGAGGTGGAGACTTCCTTGTGAGAATCATTAGGAGGAGGAGGAGGAGGAGAGTTAGATTCCGGCAACGGAGTATGATTGGTGTCAGCAGATCCCCTCCCAAATATTGGAACCTTACTAGTGGAAATAGAGGCTGAGGAATTGAGGCTGGCGACGATGTCGATGATCGGATTGCTGGACGATGGAGAGGATGATGCTGGAAATGGGGGAGGCGCGGGGATGGTAGAGCCAAAGGACGGTGAGGAAGTGGAGGGGAAAGAGCCCAAGTTAAAGCAAGGGGTACTGGAACTAGAAGTTCTTTGAACACCTCTTGGTTTCCTGCGTGCTCTCCTCGGGTCTCCAATTCCAGGGTTATGCAAGGAAAACCTTGACTCCGAATCATAATTCATTGACCCAGAACTAGGGGAAAGAGAAAAAGCCATGCCTGAGCCTGACTCAAGTGCATGTGTGTGTGCGCGCACGCGCTATAGAAAACTCTTGGTTTATAGGGATGCCATGGAAAATTTTGTAAAAGGACAAAGGACAGCACAGTGTAAAGGCAGAAATATTGAATTAATTATTGGGAGTAAAATAGCTGTTGTAAAAGCAAGAGCACCACCACCAGCGAAATTGACAAATGAAATGAATGTTTTTGTTAAAAGTTGGGGAAAAATAAAGTAGAGAGGGTAAATTTCCATTTTGCCTTTCCGAAAGTAGTCCATAAAAATAGTTTCAAAGCTAAACTTTGGTAAAAACAAAGATGGGTGGGGTAAAGCAAAGACTGAGAATAATTATTAAGAAGGTGTTTTAAAACGGGACTCTTAGGCTCCGTTTGAAATTTATGGAAAGAAAAAAAAAATAAAAGAAATTTTTTTTCCATGATTGAAAGAAAAAGTGTGAAGAAAATAAGGATTTTAAGTGTAATGAATAATAAATTTTCTTTCCCATTTTTCTTCCCTTTTATTTTCATTTCCTTTCCTTTCTTTTCTTTTCTCTACCGGTTCCAAATAGAGCCTTACTCTAATTAAGGAGAAATTAGTGCCACGGGCTAGCGAACTGAAGATATAATCATAATCACTTATTATCATCGTACTTAAAACTTTGTTTGGCACCTCCAATTTGGAGATTAGCGGATCTCAGGAAATGCATATGACAGAACAAACGCTTCCGGCCCCCAGTCTGAGTTGTTCTGGTCCGAGACCCCGTCCGTCGAGAACCCAACCCCACTGAACCCAGCCCAGAACCGTTGAGTGGTCGGTTCCTTTCCAATCTGGTGAGCCTACAGATCACCTGAGATTCGTTCACGGCCACTCCAGTCCGGTGAGTTTCACCGTCTAATACTGTTTCCTTCTCCCATTACCGTCTTATTTTAGTAGGGCTTGTATACGCATGCGTCTGTGTATATTGCTTTTGATCTTTAATTATGATGACCTGTTTTAGTTCTTTAACTTTCCCCGAAACTGTTTCGGATTTGACCGTCTGATTAAAGTCTCAGGTTGTGTTTTGGGTTGTATACGGATGTTGATTTTGATTATCGATTTAGTGAAGCTAAATAACACCTGCTGGATCAATAGTCTGCATATCATGGAACTGAAGGTTTCTACAAATTTTGGCAAAGAGTAAAGCTACTTTGATTTTGCTCAGGAATGCATATGATTTTCATGAAATAACAGAGAGAGAGAGAGAGAGAGAGAGAGAGAGAGAGAGAGAGAGAGAGAGAATCTAAATGTTGTTATTGGGTTTTGGTGCAAGTGGGGGATTAAATCTAACTTCTAGTAAACCATCATCCAAGGATACCATCTCACCTGTGAAAAACACCTACCAGCAATGGAGATCAGATCACATAGAGAATTTGTCTTCAAATGGTGCAACTCTATGATAAGCACCGGGAGAAACATTCGAAAATTCGTCTATAATGTTACGTGCTTGATGCTGGACCTGTTCTCTTATGTTGAGCTCTGCATATGAAGTAGGGTGAACTTGGAGAAACGACTTTGATTTGAATACACCTGAAAGTTTGTAGGAATGCAGGAAATGGGTATTTGGACGCTACTAGAAGGTTGTTTGCTACTCGCTAATGCACTGGCAATATTGAACGAGGAGCGCTTCCTTGTGCCTAGACGGTGGAGCTTCCAGGAATTCTCGGGAGTTAGAAGAAATTCAATGAAGGGACAGTTGATCGGCCTTATTTATGCAGTCCAGTACATGAGAATTCTTCTTATGGTTGCCAATGTTGTCGTTATTGTTGTGAAGCTGGTGTCTGGGTGATGTTGCTTGGTATGACATTGTCTGACAACCAAAATAACTACTCTTGGTGAGTTTTATCTGGATCCAGAGCAGTACATTATTTCCTAGGTGAACTCTTGAACTTGATCAATGAAGACCTGTCTTTGAAATTCTTGATTAGCTAATCTATGAATGTGGAAGGGGAATTGTCCTGTTTCCCATTAAATGTGTTGCCCTTATTTTTCCTTAGATGATTGATGGAATTTACGATTTCTCTTTTCTCTTCTACCTGTTATAGTAGGAAAATGCTGAATTTCCAGTCAAATTTCTCTTTCTCTATTATGTCTGTCTCCCTTGCAACAGCCATGCTCATGGTTCTCGCATTAGTTGCTTCTTCTTTCTTGTTTTCTAAACTATTATTGCTCATGTTATATGTGTTGAAATGGTGGTTAATTGGTTTCTTGTTTTTTCAGATGGTTGAATGTTAGGGATTCGTCTGAATGTGCAGAGGTTTTTCTTTTCCAAGGGGAGAAGCAGTTAGTAAAAGATTACAACAGAGTTCTTTATGGAAACTCCTTCGCCGACAGAAGTGGTTTCATCAGGTGGTTTTGAAATCGGTTTGACAGTGATTTTATATTGTGGATTAACTTGTGTGCCATTTCAACTCACTATTCATGATTTTAGTTCATTGACTTTATTTCAGTCTTTGGTGCATCTTACTTAGAATAAAATGTCTGTGATTGTAGATTTTAAGACAAAGCTCGACTTTATGAGAAGAGACAAATGGTGAATAGACCAATATATTTGTGACTATCATGCTTTGCAGAAAGCTTTCATTATTCTTACACTGAAACAAAAGCCTGTAATTTCTTTTTAAATACAATGAGGAGAAAATAGGACACATTCTAACAGGTATATATGAAGAAACATAAAAGTTTTCGTCATATATCTGCAAAGAGATTGTAAGTTTTGGAGTCAACTGCAATGAGTCTCAAGGCAGCAACAGCTGCTGCTAGGGACATGCAGCCAAAGAAGCAGACATTGAGCCAATGCCAAGATTTCTGCAGATTAGTCAGCTTGTTCTCCTTAGCCACCAGGTACATGTGGTTTGCAAGTACAAATGTGAGGGGGAATGTGCTGACAGCCCCGGTAAGGCTCATGAAGTCTCCCAGGAACGGCAATAGTGCTGCCACAAAGGTGTTTATAGCTAGGTAACCACCTCTCACCATAATTCTGAATGACAAGTTTTGAAATGCCAGTGGACTTCCTTTGATGCCGTACCTTGTGTCCAAGTATTCGTACATTGGGCTTGCGAATATCTGGGAATAGCAGATTTTGAAGTTAGTGCTGTAGTTCTGAAGGGAAAATTGTAGCGAGTCAAAAAACTAAAAGAAGGCTATGAGCAATGAGTGTAATAGACAAAAAGCATCAAAAAAACTAAAAGAAGCTCCAATTATGCAAAATAAACTGCTTTAATATCATGGAAATTGGTATAGAGACGTGTAAGTGGGGTATCCTCAATGTATGTGACAGAAATCAACTTCATTTACCTTGGTTTGACGAGGGTCAAGGAATCATGCTGAAGAAAGTCCCTAATTATTTACACCCTTCCTACATCCTTCCAAACTAAATGGGCAAAAACCAGACAACATGGCCAGGCAACATTTGGTGCGTAAGCCACGTGTGAAAGATAAATCCTATTGCTTCTAGAATATTAGTATCAGCAGAAAATACAAAACCAGACCAGGAAGCTGATCTTTATTATGCTTGAGCATTGGTCACTGTGAAAAGGTAAAGGAAAAAAAAAGGAGTTGAAAGGAAAGGACATACATGTAGAGCAATAACAGTTTGTAAGAAAGAAGCAATGCTGGCAACTGTCTTCACCCAAACCGGACCGTTAACGCTGTTGAGCAAGTAAGTTGAGGTTTGGGATCCGTAAGCCCAGTAACCTACGAAAGTAACAGCATACAATGGCAGAACTCCTACGCTGAACTGAAAGTAGAGTGCTTTCATCATGTTCTCCACAACAGGTTGTCTTACGGTTGCCTGTCACCAAAAAATTGACTAACATGATTCTTGAGAATAGTATCATATGAACGCAGAAGAGAAATTCTACTTAGCTTTGATTTCTACTTCTAGTTTTGAGATGGGCTAATAGCTTTCAAACCTCTGTCCAGGGACGGGCGAAAGCAGAGATTTAGATGCTAGGAATCCAGAATAGAGACGTTAAATAATTAGTTAAGTAATTTAGTATTGCGTTCCAATGAAACTTCAAAATGAAGATCTTGATTTATACAATGAAAAAATATGATCATTGCTTGTTAATTGACATATTCTGCAGCCAGAACTCAAGAAGGTATCCCAGGCATTTCTAGGTGATCAACACAAACCTAAAAAGCACAGAGATATTTGCCAGAAGTCTTATGACCAAATACTGAATCTCACACTGATACTTGCAGAAAAGGGAGAGGAAAACAAATCAGCAACATATAAACTATTCATTAATAAAAATGGATAGGATAATGAATAATCTTTGTGAACGTAAAAAGTGACACAAAGCATACATCTTTCAAAATCATGGATCGATGGCCTACCTGTATCTCTGGAAGCATTCCTGTATTGAATGCAAAAACCAGATTTGCAGCAGCACCAATGGTATAAAAAATCTTGCTCGTCGTTGTTCCTGGGATGCTATAGTCCCTTGCGGGAGCTTCAATTCCTGTAACATGTTCGACATAATTGAAATTCGACACCTGAAGAAGATTCATTGCATAGAAAACATTGAATGTTTTCTCATGCCAAATCCAAGTAGAAAGATTAAGAGAAAGAAGTAACAGAATACTAAATGTTATTTTTTGTTATACAGCAAAGGATTTGCTAAAGTTAACTACTAAGTACATGCACTAGGACTGAACTCCCATGAATCAAATTGTTAGTAGATGATTACTAAACAGAAGGAAATCTTACCATCTCGAACCGATAATGCAATTGCTATGACTATATACACAAGACTAAATAAAGTCGAAAATCCCAGCCAAATCCTTAGAGCTGACAAATGGGGTATCCCAATGGCAAACATGGCACATACAATCCCAGATATTGCAATGAAGTATGGAAGCTTCATGGCATTGTCATCCCTAAAAAGAACATAGACAGCCTGCACAACCAGCCTACAATTGATGAATGTAGAACAAAATTTCAATAAGTCTACCCACACATACTTTAGGAACAGATCATCCACAGATGATCCTGGTGGCAAGAAAAAACAACCATTTGTTCGAACTCATAGACCGAAAGTTACCTTTAAAGCCTGACCAGCCAAAATGATATATCCAGTGTTAATCATGAAGAGATTCACATACTGCAATGCCCATGTGAGCGAGTAAGCTTTTCGACCTGTGACAGCAAAAGTGATGATAAAATGAAGGCAGCAATTTGGAGTTTCAAGATTAGAGCTAATATTTCTTTCTATTTTTGCCCCATCTTTGTTTTGATGGCTCATAAATCATACCATATATGAAACCGGCAAGGTCTCTGTATCTGATGTGTCTTTTCCCTCCAAATTCATGGAGCTTAGCAATGAGAGAATTTGCGTACAGAGAGATTACGGTGGCTATGATAAACCCAACTATGCCCGCTATCCATCCCAGAGGAACCATGGTTGTCCCGGAATACCCCAATACATAAGAACTGTTGATACCAGTAGTGAGCACAAAACCCACTTGAAACCATGAATCTACAAAATTTCCAAAAGATAGAAACTGCTATAATTATAAAGATCAAGGAAAGTAACTATGATGAAGCCAAATGACATGAAGATACTCATAAATGGAGGATTCTTTCCCTCATTTTTTGGAAGAAGTAGGAGTGAGTGTCGAGCTGTGATACAGTCATACAGAAAAACTACGAATAAAGATGATTGGCAAAGGCAAACTATCAACTGGACTGTATACTGACTTCCCTTTGAAATTCAGGAAACAAAGCTGATGTTAAATGGACCGGTGTGAGATCAGGTACCAGTGTGTGACAGATAAATCTAATTTGCCAATGACAAAGCAATAAGGTGTCGCGGTATGCCAGTATGGTAAGAGGGTTTTATGCATGGTCAAGGTGAATTTCCACCTAAATTGTTGAAACACATACCACATATCTACCGAGTGTGAAGCATCGTCCAATTCAGGTACTGCTTCATAAGTTCATACATTCAAAGAATCCATCTGACATCAGCAAAACAATATTGTGCACCCAATAGCACAACATAGACCACTTGGCACAATCAGTTATGAACAGCCAAACAGAACTTAACTTCCGCGCATAAAATTAACTTTTCTGAGTCAAAACAATCTAATTAAACAAGTACTCCTTTTCTTACCCAGTTGAAGCAATATTTTTTTGTTAGTAAAATAGGAGTACTAGTTTTCGCAATAAACCACTCCATTTCCTAAGAGAACCATTTCTCAGAGTACAGAAAACATCTCACCCGCAAATACACATAGAAAATCTCCAAACAAACGCTTCTAGTATTTCATACACGTGTGCGCAGACAGTTCCAGCGACAAAAATGAAAATCAATCAAAAATGGAGAGCAGCTCAAAAAGGAAAAAAAAGATCTAAAATGGAGAGAGAGAGAGAGAGAGAGAGAGACCATGGCTGATCTGATGAGCGGTTTCCGGAATTTCAACGACTAACTGTTGTTCAGAATAGACCGTCCGTGGGGCAGAATCGTCCTCGTTTCGTTCCGTTGTGGACGACGCCATTCTCTCCTCTGCTGCTGCCAAGAGCGATGTGGTCTCCTCCTCCCCCTCAAGTATGCGTATCACCTCCAGCTTCTTCCCTCTCTCCCTTCCTCTTATACTACTCCAAGCGGGGAGAGAGAGAGAGAGAGGAGAAAAGTAGCAGTAACGAAATTTCCCAAATTGAAAAGTCAAATGAGATTCCAGTGAATCAGCGTACCCAATTATGGAATCAGCGACTTATTACTTATACGTTATACTAACAGAAAAAATGTACGTATATGTGTACGGACCCTACAGCGAATCAAAAGAAAAAGAAAACAGAGAGAGAGAGAGAGAGAGAGAGAGAGAGAGAGAAGTGGTTGGAGTGGCGCGCAGCCTCAGAAAAGTAGTTTAGGCAAATGTGTTACAGTATTTTCTACGTAAATAATAATACTCAAATTAGGAGGCAGATGTAATTGCGTGTGAGTAACGGGTTTTTGAGTTTTGGGTCCCTCAGTGCGAGCTCTGTGGCCGATGATCGGGCCTGGACAAGGGTCGGTGCAGAGGAGGATGTTTGGATTGCTGCGTGATGGGGATTACGTGTAAGTTATCGGGCGAGTACAGTCAGTACGTATCAACATCATCACACGTGGGTCCCTGATCAAAAAAAACAAAAACAAAAAAAATCATCTCACGTGAGCTGTGATATTTCTTGTGTGATTTCGATGCAAAATAGGACTCGTTACATTTATCTGACGATTCGAGCCTTTTATTCTTTAAATTTCATGTGTTTTTTTTGGGATTGAGGGAGCGTGCTGTGCAGCCGTGTTGCACAGCGTGTTGCACGGCACGGATGTCGTCCGTTCGGCGATTCGACGGTTCAAATCTCATCTTCATCCACGTTGCATTGAGCCGTTTATTGCTAAGATGAGATTTGAACCGTTGGATCGCCGAAAGGACGGCATCTGTGCCGTGCAGAACGCTGTGCAGCATAGGCTGCACAACACACTCCCTCAATCCGTTTTTTTGAGATTCATGCAACAGATTAGGTTGACCAAACCTATGATCCATCTCGAAACATAATAGTTACAAGAGTAACCAACACAACACTCTAATTAATGTTCAATTCTAAACAATCAATTTGAGTGTTGGCAAATACAATAAGCATACTGAAGTCCATAAAATATATAAATGGTTCAGATCGACGACATAGACTATTTAAGATCTAATTTAACGTTAAATGAGAATCACATTACTATCGTGAGAGGATTTCGATTCCTGTTTGTTGTGTTTGGAGCATAGAATGAATTTTGTCACTTATTTTGGGAGAAAATACCGAAATAAAACAATCTACAAACGAGTGAAAGTAAAAGTTTTTATTCATTTGTAGAATTTTTTTTTTTAATTTGGAAAAGAAGTATCTTGATTCTTGCCCACCTCAATCGCTCATTACCTAACCTAGGTCCGAAACTCATTTTTTTGGGGGAGATTATAGCATGTACATCACGTTCGGTAAAATGCACATCATAGCCACTTTAGCTAACCAAAACAAAAAATGCAACCTGGAGCTGTTTCGGCAAAAGCAAATGTATTTTCCCTTTGTTCTCAAACCTCGGTATAAATACCGAGGTACTATTCACTCGGAATCCATTATTTTAAGTAATTATTTAATATTCTCTCTCTTATTATTATAATTAACAGAGACGGTTTATTATATATTAAAAAATGTTTAAAAAATTAAGTACCTCAATTTTTAATCTGTTTGAATCGGTGCGAATATTTTATTTTTTTGATTATTTTATCTTAAAGGATCATAATTAATTTTTGTTTTTAGGACTTTCATTAGAGACCTTGTAGAGTAGATACTTGATTATAAACTTTCTAAAAAAAAATTAAATTACGACCCTGTAGAATAATTCAATTAGAATAATAAAATTTTCGCATTGGTTCAAGCGGATTGAAAATTGGAGCACCTAATTTTTTCACCATATTTTCTAATATATAAAAAAAGATTAAGTGCTCAAATTTTCAATCCGTTTGAACCGATGTGAATATCTTATTTTTTTGATTATTTTATCTTAAAGGATTATTACTTATTTTTGTCTCTAGGGCTCTCATTGGAGATCCTTTAGAACAAATACTTAATTATGAAAGTCCTAGAGTCAAAATTAAATTGTGACCCCTTTAGAATAATATGATTAAAATAATAAAATTTTCGAACTGGTTCAAACCGAATAAAAATTGTAACACTTATGCTTTGTTTGGATTGCTTTTTTAAAAAAAATTCTCAACTCAAAAAACACTTATGACCCATACTTCCAATAATTACGCACTCATATCTTCAATTATTATTCTCATTTCTCTCTCTATCTCTCTCTAATCATTACTTATTGTAACGACCCGAATTTTTGACCCAATTTTTTTAATGTTATTAGAATTATATTTCTTAATACAATTATTATTATTATTGTTATTATTATTATTATTATTATTATTATTATTATTATTATTTTTTAGATACAATTATGCAAGTATTTAAATACATGCATGCATATTTTCTTTTTATTTTCCTACATGCATGCACACTCCTTCTACCTCTCCCTCTCCTAGTCCTACTCGACCTCTACCTCCTCCGTAACCCTAAAACCGTGCATAATTCGTCCATTCTAAAATCCACTTCCATTAGGACTCGATTTGATTCTATCTCATCAAAATTCTCTATATATACTTCATTACATCGACCCTAGGGTTCCCCACGAAAATTATTACGCCCCAACAGTCCAGAAAAGAGAGATAATCGGAGGAAATCGAAGCTCCAAATCTATGGAGTTCTAGAGAGAGAAAAGAGAGAGAGAGAAAAGTGGGTTTGCGATCAAGAACTAAGAGGAACCCGACCCGATCATTCCAATCCCTTTCTACAACCTAGAGTATCGCCAAACATCTTTCAATTCGGTCCCAAGATCTTCCAATTGTCAAATCCGAAGCTTTCTTCTCCAACGTTCAAGTTTTGATCGAAAACAAATTCAATCCGATTCGAGGTATTATAATTCGATCCGAAACCTCATCTAAGTATATTTAACGTTTATAGACATAACCCAATAGGCCCCGTAGCCCCATGCATCAAAACCGAACCAAAAATAAAAACGTTTCACCGCGACCTTACGGCGCGCGACCTTCTGCCCAGCCAAGATGCACGAAAACAGAGTTCGCGTCGCGAACTCCACCAGCTTTTGCGATTTGTATTGTTTTGTTTCGAATGTATTTTGCGACCTCCCGAACCTAGTTTTCGACCCCCGAAATATTTTTCCTAGGTTTCTAACACTCCAAAGATCATACCTTGTTAAATTCATATTTTTTTATTTATTTATCTATTTATTAAATTTTTATTCGTTATCGTGTAAAAGTTTGTAAACTAAAAATCATTGCGACCTTATAAACTACTCTATAAATCCCCAAACTATTTTTCCTAGATTCCTAACATATTAGAGATCATAACTTGCTGACTTCATATTTTTTTTATGTTATTAGCTATTTATTTTATTTTTAATTAAAGATACAAATGAAAAATAATTGCGACCTTAAAAACAATAATTTTAACATCTAAACTATTTTTTTTAGACTTCTGACATTTCAAGGATGATATGTTATTAAAATAATATTTTATTTATTTCATTGACTAATTATTATCATTTACGCATTGTTTCTAAATAAAAATACTTTAAAATATTATAAAAGATGTTAAAAATTCCGAATAATTTTATTTAGACTTCTTACAGTCCTAAGATGATACTTTGTTAATATAAATATATTTTTAATTACTTAATTATTTATTATCTATTTATTCTTATTTTGTCTTTTAACTTAATCTTTTTATTTAAAATAATTCCGTGAGCATCCAAACCCAACTTTTAGGACTTGAACTTGTTATAGAGGACCTTTAGGACTCTTATTAGGGTTACGATAATTATTCTAATATTTTTACCTAAGTAATGTATTTAATTAGTGTTTAATTAACTTAATTACTTATAATTAATTAACAAAAGTCTAGAAAATTATTTTTAAATCTTAATTAATTAATTCTTTCATTCTTAATGACTTTGTGACCATACGAGATTAAGGGCAACGGTCCAGTCATAAAAAGTTATGTGATTGCATTGCCTAATAATTGTTTTGACCTGTCTGTTATTCGTTTTTAATTATTATTGAGAATGATATGGTGTTAATGCTTCATTTGAATGTTAGATTGGACCCTAGGGACATGGGGTGGTATGCGAAATAGAAATCACGTAGACGATGCTAAGTAATGGATAAATTGTGAAGTTTCTTTCTGTTTAGAGGTTGCCTGCAGGCGTGATTCTGAGATATGATGAGATTTGTGGTGAGAAAGTATACAGACGGTGTTATTGTTAAGGGAAAAGGAAACAAATGAAAGTCGTGGGCTTAGCAGGACCTCGGGGGTGGCCTAACAGGATCTCGTGTGATCGGGGGTAGCCTGAGTAGGACATGAGGCGGCTGAAAGACCCAGTGTCATAGGGTGGCCAGCAGCGGGACCTCGGGGGTGGCCTGACAGGACCTCGTGTGATCGGGGGTAGCCTGAGCAGGACCTTGAGGGCAGCCTGATGGACCTAGAATTGTGAGAAGGGTCAAGCAGGACCTTAGGGGCAGCCTGACAGGACCTCAAGTATTGGGGGTAGCCTGAGCAGGACCTTGAGGGCAGCCTGATGGACCTAGGATTGTGATTTGAAACTGGCGGGTAGTCCAGTGATATGATTTGAAACTGGCGGGTAGTCCAGTGATGTTTGTGATAATTTAAAACTGGCAGAGTAGGCCCAGTGATGTCTGTGATGATTCAAAACCGGCAGAATAAGCCCAGAGATGATTTAAAACTTGGCAAAGTAAGCCCAATGATGTTTTGATAAAACCTGGCGGTAGTCCAGAAATGTTTTTTGTTGATAAAACCTGGCGGTGGTCCAGTGACGTTTTATGTGGATAAAACTTGGCGGTAGTCCAGAGATGTTTTCTGTTGATAAAACCTGGCGGTGGTCCAGTGACGTTTTATGTGGATAAAACCTGGCGGTAGTCCAGAGATGTTTTCTGTTGATAAAACCTGACAGTGGTCCAGTGACGTTTTATGTGGATAAAACCTGGCGGATGTCCAGCGATATTTTGTGATGATAAAACCTGGCAAAGTAAGTCCAGTGGTAAATTGATGTCCTGGCGAGAGTCCAGTGGTAAATTGATGTCCTGGCGAGAGTCCAGTGGTAAATTGATGTCCTGGCAAGAGTCCAGTGGTAAAATGGTGTCCTGGCAAAGTCCAGTGGTGAATTAACAGACTGGCGTGTGTCCAGTGATGATTGAGAAATGATTGTGATGTGGTATATAAGATAGGCGAACCCTAGTTGTGATTCAGGCATGATAAGCTATCCCCTTGTTGTAGTATTGTAACTTAGGTTATCTACGACAGCAAAGGGAAGTGATCTCATGGGACCGAGCATGGCTAACGGTTGGGGAGGAAAGATCTCGTAGGGAGATTTTAGATCACACGTTAGGCTAATGGATAGTAATGAACTGGTTGATGTGAAAAATCTCTGTTTTACTTATTCGCATCATTATTATCCTGTTTACTTGCTAGCTGTATTTGTAAGAGGGGTGGTTGGGTTGAATTATTCTACTGGGTGATTTATCACTCACGGATACGTTCGTATCCTGGCAAATCGGTTGCTTCGGCTATCAATTTGCTAGAGGGCGCAGGATTCAATGGAAGAGGTTCAATGATGATGCAGTTCGACACGGAAGGATTATCAGTAACGAAGATCGAGTGTGTTTGGGATTCGTAACAAGCCTAGAGTCAGCTCTGAAGTTAATGTATTTTGAATCAGTAAATCTATCTCAAGATTGTAATATTTAAACCTCATTTTGGAAAATTTTATTTATTTAGCAAAATTTTCTTAAGAAATATTTTATTTTGCTCCCAAAAAGTCGGGGCGTTACACTTATACTTTCAATCATTACTCTCATTTCTATCTTTACTTACAACTCTACAAAATTTCTCAAAAAGTTTTGAAAAACTCATCCAAACACAGCATTAATTTTTTTAATATATAAACCGTCTAAAAAAATCGGTGACGGAAAGAGTATTTGCTCTCTCTAAAAAATTAATCACCTATGGCAGAGAGAGAGAAAATAGGTATACTTCAATTGAATAATATTTTATATAGTATTTTATAAAGATATGGATGATAATAGAGAGGATTGGTGTGGAATTGAGAGAGATTTAAGTAGGTAAAATGAAAAAAATATAATGTTGAGTAGGTATTTTAGCTATTGCCTGGTGTACATGCTCTTACCTTACTAGTTTATTTCCCTTTTTTATTTGTTTATTTTTATTTTTGGTAATGCAACCTACAATCTCTTTCACAACTATTTCACATGCTTACGCGTGAAGGTAAAGTGGCATCAAGAGCCGCTAACAAGAGGAATTGAACCTGAGATAGAGTAAACCTCTAAGTCTCAGACCAAGACCACCAACCTAAATTGTTTTTGACTTTTTGTTTTATTTATTTGCGGAGAGAAAGCTTTTTGCAAATCATTTCTATTTTTCTTCACAACATTAGTTGGAAAATAACTCTCCAATTTCTTCAAAAGTTCTTGCCTTTGTTTCTATCATTATTACTCTTGCCCTAATCAGGGACGGAGCCAGGAATTTTGACACGTAGGGGCGACCGTGCATGTGTGAAAAAAATATATAAATACACATGCATAATCACGTAAATACATTAAAACTCAAAATATTGTAAATACATAAATCAGTTTAACTAATGGGAACGATCTTGATGTATGTGTCTTGTTTTTCTTCATTGTTCATCTTCTTCTTTTTCATTTATTACAACTGGACGAGTTCGGTATATGGGCTTTCATGTTACTTAATTTTACCAGTTAAAAAATAAAGAATTAGTAGAAGTCTAGAACAACAATTGGGAAAAGACATACCTACAACTTAAATTTCACCAAATTACTTGGGGTTTCCAAAATCTTTTCTCTTGCGACGCTAGTTTCTTGAAATTGCCTTTGAATTCTTAACAATTGGAATGTTTGTGCCGGGGCACTGAGATTTTAGGGCAAAAAATAAAATAAAACTGTAAAACACTAAACCCATGAAAGATGGAAGTTTATTACTTGAATATTCACATTTCACAATATTAATCCTATAGTTTTATTTTTTTGTTATATTTTAGCCCTTAGCCTTTCGTAATTAATGTTAGTATCCTCGTATTTCAAAGGTTACTATTATATTTTTTTTTCCAAAATTCTACACAGGGGTGAGCCTATATACTTTCTTAAGATTTTTTCTTTTTTACATATAATAGTAGTGTTTCTTTTTCTTTTTGCAGGGGCAGCCACCCCTACTGGCCCCTCTCTGGCTCCATCCCTGGCCCGAATAAATTGACTAAATTCCAAAAACTTTATTTCGTTTGTTAGCTGGCTTGTTCATAATGGAGATGTTTGTTTATTTGAGTGGTGGTGCTGACTTTATCAAGAAAAGGTAGATAGATGCGTGAAAATGACTTATTACCATTTTCAATTATCGCTGCTATTAAAAAAAAGTTTCAATTCCAAAAGCAATATGAGACAACTATTCTAACACTCCCCATCATACAAGGCCACTTGGTTCTATTATTGTGCAACATTTTCTAGGTCTTTCATTGTAGGGTATGAACTTGAATTAATTTTTGTTAATAAAATTTGCGATGGAATGGGCTTGTTCTTATAGTATCGATCATTTAGAAACTTTATATTCAACTTAAAATCAATTGGTAATGAGTGGAGATGTCTCAATATTATATTAAGTGATCACTCCACTCGCAAGTAATATGGGATTATATTTCCTTAACATCCCGCCTCACATGCAGGCGCGTTTGAAGTTTGTCACGTGTAACCACTTTTTGGGATTTATCATCGTTTATTCTTTTTGCTAGTCTGTCTGTAGAGACTCGCAATTTTATTTGAATTTCGAAAATCGTTTAATGCACAAAAGGAAATTGTATTATTAGTATAGTTGTGCGTTTGCTTGCGGGGTATGGAGATGTGTCTATCGTTGTGTATTGGACCCTAGGAACGTGGTAAAATGTTAGTTTTGATGTTGCGTTGATGTGTGGAAGCGTTGATATCAAGTTGGGTTCGTTCCGGTGTCCGTTAAAATTTTTCACTTTTCTGCCTTATTGGTACCGGTACTGGCCATTTCTCAGTACAGGTACCTACTGTCCAGTGCATGTTCAAATTGGCACTTTGAAGGCTTTGGTACCGGTACCCCCTTTTTTTCAGTACCGGTACCTGCTGGATTTTTCTGCACTTTTTCAGCACGCTTTTTGAGACATTATAAATACCCCTTTTTCTCATTTCACACCCTCAAGCCACGAAAACAGATCTCAAAACCCTCTCTCACCTACCTAACTCCAATCTCACTCAAATCTCTCGATTTCTACCTCAAATCTTCGAGATCTAAGGGATTCCTCGCTCAAAATCACTTGAATCTCATGTTTGGTAAACAAATGGTAAGTTTTGTGTTATTGTTCTCACTCCTTGGCTCTCAATCACATTTTTTTCTCTCTCCTCTTGATTATTTGTTGATCTTTGCTTGTTTATCATGTTTTTTGGGTGGTATTTGTTCTAAATCTTGTATCTAAACTTGGGAGGAGCTTGTTCTTGGAAGATTGGGCTTAATCCACTTGGTGGACTTAGGGTTTTGCTCAAAATCCATTGTGGTAGGGATTTCTTACTCTTGTTATGCGTTTATGTGATGTTTATGAGCCTAGATCGTGCTTTGTTTCGTGCTTGAGGTTGGGTTTTACGTTTCGGTCGAATCTGAGAATTTCAGCCCGTTTTTTGTGTCTCAGCCCAATTTCGAACAGCCATAACTTCTTTGTCCGATGTCCGTTTTGTGCAAATTTTATATCGATTCGAAGGTCTTGAAGTCAACTTTCGTTTGCCGCCAGAATCACCTTAGAACTCTTAGTACACCGAAAGTTATGACCATTTGAGTAGAGGTGTGTCAGTCCACCAATGTCTGTCGGCTATTCCTAAGTTGTATTCGTTCCGTGTTATGACTTCCGATTTGATTAGAATAGGTTTAAGTCACTCTTGAGTATGATTGCTTGTGACCTTATGGCTTGTTGTCGATCATATATCTTAGCACTCGTTAGAGTAGAATATTAGTATCGTTAGTTCGGGGAAACGTACCGTGAGTGTGATAGGAGTATTGTGAACTCTGAGGGGCCATGTGGTGAGTGCTATGGGCAGACGTGAGCTTGCCTAGTGATCCGTGAGTAGTATTGAGACTCATATTCTCATGCCTCGTCTCGTTGAGCATCCTAGGTTCCTTTGGCACTTGTTTATAAGACATTCGATTAGAACCTTGCCGGTGATGTGCTGTGGAGTCGTCGTGGGTTCAGTATGAGGCACGGGGCGTTGTGATAGACTTAGACGAATAATGTGGGCTTAAGCTAGGTGCCAATGTATAATTGAGTGTGTTAATGAGTTTGTAATTCCTTGGGTGTTGATAGATGGAAGAATGTGAAATTTTAGAAATGTTGTCTTTTGAATATGGTTTGGTAATGCATGTGTGTATGTGAGTTGATGACTTGAGTTGAGGGTCTTGCACGCTAGGGGTGGAAGTGCGGAGACTCTAGAGGGCCGTTATGCAAGGTGTGCTAGAACGGAAACCCAGGTTGAAAGAGAGTTCACTGCAAGCAAGGGGTGGTAAGGCAGTTGAATGTCTCATGAATTGATGAATGTTGTAGTTGACGTCAGAAGTATATGTTGTTACTTGAAATGGTGAATGTTAAAAAAGGAATGAACGATTGATCCTATCGAGGTTTTGAAAATAAAGGAACTTGGTTTTTGAAAAAAAGGATTTTTATGAAAAATCCTCCGGCTATTCTTGAGAGAATCAACGGTTTCCGGTATTTGGGCACAAATCAACGGACTCCGGCTATTCAAGTCAGAATCAACGGAGTTTGACCCGTAGAGGTCAAGAGTTTTCTTGAAAGTATTTTGGCAACCAAAAATGAATGTTTTTATGAAAAAGGGGCTAAATGATGATTGGTAAGAAATGAGAAGGTTAATCGTGATGTTCATTGAGGAGTCCTAAAGTGGTTTGAGAAATGGTTGTATGTTGTTTGATTGTTGTGTGTTTGATACTACCTTCGTTTGACGTATGATTGGTTAGGGGATAGCTAGAAGGCGTGTAGAATCCTGTTGTCGAAAACCGTTGGTTTATTGTGGTGTCCCTTGTATCTCTTGGTTGTTTATTTGAACTCTTTCACTCTTGTCGCATGTACATCGCATTTATTTATAGCTTAAGTATAGAATTCTCTACTGGGCTAGTGTAGCTCAACAAAATCCTTCTTTTCAGGTCTATAGCTTGCATGCATTGAGTACTTGGATGAAGAAGAATACTTTTTGGGAAGCTAACTTCATTAGTCACTTAATCTTCTTTGTAATGATTATCCTTTGGTTAAAGATGGTTTTGTAACTAATAACTTTGAAATTTCTTTTGACTAAACCGTTGTAAATTCAAGAAAAACTTGTTCGTACTTGTACTTAAGTTAATTTGGGTCATGGTGCCATGGATGTAATTTTTCTAAACTTGGGGACTTTGTTTGTAAATTAAACAGGTGGAAGACTCTTTTGGGTATTATCTATGATATGCAAGAGACTTTTATTGAAAATGAATTATTTATTTATGTTGAAAATCAAGGGCGGGACACTGTCATCGTGGGGTGTGGATTGAGAATTTTTTGGAACGTGGGGTGGAATGGATCTTGCTCTAATACCTTGCAGAAACTTTATATTCAGCTTAAAATTAATTGACAATAAGTAGAGAAGTTTCAATGTTATTAAGTGATCTCTCGTTTCATACCCAAATAACGTGAAGCAACTGCTCTAACAACTAGAACAAACCGTTACCCGAGTATACCATATATCCTTCCACTGAAGATTCTGCAGCCAGATTAAAGTTTGTAAATATTTTTGTGAAGCAACATAGTTCGATCAAACTTGTGCTTTGATAACGTTGATTTAGAATATTGACGACTCATTTGATTATTGGCTTTGACAAAGTCATATTAGTGATTTTATGGAATTAATCGTAAAAATATTGGACCTAATTGGCAAAACTCATGCCTATCAAAAAAAAAAAAAAAAAGTGGTAAAACTCATGCTTCCGCTGTCCCGAAAAAGATTGTCCAATCTGTAAAATAAATGCAAACTTTTTTTGGTAAATCAAACAAACTGATTGATGTCTTGTAACTTGTTGAAAAAAGTTAGATTTTTTGTTTTTTTTTAAAAATTGTACTACAGTATTTGTAAGTTATCGTTTTGCGGCTCTTACAGTAATTTTGGGACGCCATCCTTCATTTGTTTCCAGGAGCAGAGATGGAATGAAATAAGCAATCAAGCTTGTCTGGACTCCGATCGAGAAAGCCCTATACTCGAACTATGTAGTGGAGTATTATATTGGCATTGGCACTCTCAACATTTCGCCTCTCACTACTACAATAATAAATATGCATCACACTAAGCAAATTCACAAAGATCACGGTATTCAGTCAAAGCGTGATAAAAAATGGTGCTTAAAAGTTTTTATCTCAGTTTAAGTCCAATGCTGAGATAAAAAGTGGGTTTTAGCGCGGAATAAAAGACCTCGCTCTTGTGGAGAGATAAAAAAGAAAAGATCTCACTTTTGTGGCGTGATAAAAGATTTTAAAGGCGGAAAAGAATGAGATAAAAGATCTCACTCTTGTGGTGAGATAAAAGGGAAAAGACCTCACCCTTATAGCGTGATAAAAAACAGAGAAAATCTCACCCTTGTGGCGTGATAAAAAAATTTAGGGCGGAAAAGAATGAGAGAAAAGATCTCACTCTTGTAGCGAGATAAAAGAGAAAAGATCCCACCCTTGTGGCGTGATAAAAAACTTTAGCGCAGAAAAAAGTCAGATAAATGATCTCACTCTTGCGGGTAGATAAAAAAGCCTACTCATTTGTTCACGTGGTCTGAATTTTCACGTGGGCGGGTTGGTACTTATTTAAGCGTGCTTTGAAAAGTTATGTGAGGAAAACGATGTTGTTTAAGGACTTTGAATTTTTTTTTTTTGACAAAACGTAAGAAGATAAGCCCTAATTACATTTACCCCAAAAAATCTTTACGTTTCATCTTCATCTTCACGCCCAAAAAGATCGAGAGAGAGAGAGAGAGAGAGAGAGAGAGAGAAGGCAACTCCACGACTGGGTTTCACTAGTGCCCAGTTGTTTCTTCGACGACGAGCGGGCTGTTCCACTAGTGCCTTATTTTCACGTGAGCGAGCTGTGATCTTTATGGTTTATAGTAGTAGTGAAACTTAGTTATTTCGGAAATTTCAGATGTCTTCCAAGTGTTTGACATATTAGGTAAAAAAATAATTATATTATTATGGTTTAGCCTTGTCTGAAAAGGATTAAATTCCAATTGGGAAGCCACCATTGAAATTGAAATTCAATATAAACACAAAATTCATGTGAAATGTTTAATTTATAAATAAAAAAAATACAAAGCGCACACTACAACTTAAAAACTATTGTCTACTAAATTTACTGGCAAAAACTAAATTTTTCGCCCCAAGAAAATTCTTTGGTGACCAACTACTAATTTTGATTAGCAAAAGATTTGTTGTCCTATTTTTAAAATTTTTTAAGCAATGTTTCTATATGTTTTTTTATAAATTTTAATATCACGTTAATTGCATTTCAAAAAATTTAGCAATTTTAAGGGAAAAAAAAAAGTTCTCACATTAGGAAGTAAATATAAATATTTTTGTTTTCCTAATATAACAGAAGTTCTAGGGTAGCATAGTGGTAAGGGTTTGGGAAATCAACTAAGGGTGTGTGGGTTCGAAACTTGACATTGACAAAAAAATAGGGTCTAGTAGTTACAAAGAAAAGATCACGCTCATTTTGAACTTTCAATCACTGTTATAGACTGTGATCTAAAGTGACATACGATCACACTTTACAAGTGTGATCATTTGAAACTTTTAATCACGGTTGTATTGGACTTACAATCACACCCAAGATAAACAATCACGGCTTATAACTGTGATAAAAGAGAAACGATCACGCCTTTTGGCCGTGATTGTTTCTCTCTTTCAATCATGGTTTATAACTGTGATAAAAGAGAGTGACTTACAATCACACCTAGATCTATCACGGTAGCAGGAGCGTGATGGAAAATTTACAATCACAGCCAATAACTGTGATCTTTATGGTTTATTGTAGTAGTGTCTCACCATTAGGGCTGATCCAATCTCCACAATATATATAAGCCAAATCTTCAAGAGATCGATATGCTCCATTCTTTCTCCGTGAAGTTTAATCTTTAACAAATTTATGAACATCAAAATTCATTCCGACGATTTTCAATTTCGCGAAATGTTTTTTTTTTTGGGTAAAAAAAAAAATGAGAACACTTGAGGGATCTCGCTTTCGTAAACGGAGAGCCTCAGGTAGAGGAATATATTTTCTTCTTCCTCAAGCAGAAAAGAATGCTGCAGAACCTCACCATGCATCTATCTATAACTAGCTAGCTATGTAACCTTTCTGTTATAGATTATCACAGAGACATGCAGAGAACCACAAGTGAATTGGTGTTTACACGGGGCGTGAAATTGTAATCTCCTCAAAAATAGTGTAGTACCGTAAAATTTGCTATCGCAACTGTAGGCAATTCCGAGCCACATAAATAAAATTAGGCCATGTTCGAAAGTTTTGTTGGTGCTAAAATCTGCTTCACATTCTCTTGTTTCAGCCCAACATAGGGATAATCCAAATCGATCTAGATATGCTTCCGATGGATGGGTAAGCGTTGCAAGAATGGAGAATTGATACCTGCCAAGTTGAACCATTCATTGTAAGGCTGTTTTCAATCCTTGGATATATATATATATAGTCAGTCTCCCGTAAGAACCACCTCATTTTAATAAAATGCGGATCTCCCTTTTTCGATCGAATTGCGATGATTCGAGCCGCTCAATGTGTTCAGAATGTGATTTTTAGAAGACCTGATTAAATTAGCAAAAGAAAAAAGACCGGGAAGGGCTTCATCTCACCAGTTTTTGTTTATTTTTTATAGAACGGTTCAAACAAAAACTGCTCAAATCAAGCCCTTTTCGGTTATTTTTTTTGCCGATATCTTAAAGGTACTCTTAAAATCACGTTCTAATCACATTGAGTGGGTCGGATCATTGAAAATTGATTGGAAAATGAGAAAACTAGGGAGGTCCGCATTTTAGTTAAAATAAGGTAGTACTTATGAGAGAAGGATACATATACATATATATACATATACATACATGAGAGCCCTTCCATTGAGGACCTAAGTTGTGGACCTAAGTTGTGCACCACCCCATTTCTCCCTTTCCCGATTGAATTTTGATGATCCGAGCCGTTCAATGTGTTCAAAACGTGATTTTAAAGGTACCCGCGAGAAATTGAGAAAAAAAATGACCGGGAATGACTTGATTTGAGCAGTTTTTATTTGAACCGTTCGATTGAAAATAAACAAAAACTGCTCGGATGAAGCCCTTCCCGGTCTTTTTTTTTGCTGATTTCTCGCGAGTACCCTTAAAATCACGTTCTGAGCACATTGAGCGGCTCGGATCATCGAAATTCGATCGGGAAAGGCAAAGTCCGCAATTTAGGTCCTCAATAGAAGCCCACTGTGTGTGTGTGTGTATATATATATATATATATATATATAGGGACCGATTCTAAAAACAATACATTTGACAATACATTTTTTGAAACCCCGCATGGGACCTTCAAACAAATGATCGGAGCCGCTCAATGTATTTAAAACATGTTTTTAAGGGGTTCCATAAAAAAATTACGCATTTGGATATCGGTAAGGACTTGATCGGCTCATTTAGTTGATTCTTATCAAATTTGATAGAATAAAATTGAATGAGCCGATCAAACTCTTGCCAATATCCAAATGAGTTGGTTTTTTACAGAAAATCTTAAAAACATGTTTTAAACAAATTGTATGGCTCCGATTATTCGTGTGGGGCTCTGAAAAATTTATTGTCAAAAGTATTATCTCTAGAACCGGGCCCCCATATATATATATATATATATAAAAGTCAGGATCCTATGAGGGATCCATTACGGCCTTACCGTACGGAACTCCCCTTTCCCGATCGAATTACGACGATCCGAGCCGCTTAATGTATTTAGAACGTGATTTTAAGAGTATCCGCCAGAAATCGCCAAAAAAAATGACCGGAAAGGCTTTGATCCGAGAAGTTTTTCATAAAACACTATAAATGCATTTTATGCAAAACTGTTCGGATCAAGCCCATTCCCGGATATTTTTTGGGCAATTTCTCGCAATTATTCCTAAAATCACGTTCTGAACACATTGAGCGGCTTGGATCGTCGTAATTCGATCGGAGAAGGGGAGTGCCTTACGGCAAGGCCGTAAGGGATCTCTCATAAGATCCTAAGTGTGTGTGTGCGCATATATATATATTTCACAAAGTACTCCACTGACCACTGTACAGAATCAACGTATTCCAGTACCCTTGATCGGAGATGCATAACTCTCCTCTCCTTTATACACCACAGATATGATGCTTCTCTATTTGGATATTTTGGCGGAACAATCGATATCTCAGGTACCATGCAGTGTCACTTTGGGAGAGAGAAAGGGCATTTGTCACTAGCTAATTGGCATTTGGTAACAAAGTAGAGACAGACAAGTGGGGGATTGGTGGCCAAATTTTTTATTTGGAGGGTCCCTTCAAACATCTACTACATCTCAATAGATCTTCCAGATGAGCTGCTTTACAAAGAAAACTTGTTTCTCTATCTTCTCTTGCTTTTAAGACCAAATAACGAAAGCAAAATCTTTTTGAGTTTTTACAAATAAACTTAACGACTTGAACAGACTCAAAATAAGAGCAATAACACATGTAGATGGTGTTCTACTAATCCTTCTTTTTCTAAAACCTCATTTTCTTCAATTTTCAAATTCAAATATAATGAAAATGCAAAATAATTTTTTGATTTTTTTTGCACCGTATTAAAGATCTCAATGAAATCTATCAAACAAAATCCATATTGCTAGAAAAATTATTTACGTAAACATGCACATAAGTTTTTGGGCTTGAAATTTACCTTCCTTCTCAAAAACCCACTTTTATAAAAAGTGGAACACACCCATAATGTCCCAAGTCATAAGCAACCAGGATTCATGTATGAATTACTACTTAATAAACTTAACGACCAGAACAGCCAGCCTCTTCGATCGGTAATGGTTTTTTGGCCAAATTTTGACCACTTCATTTTCTCAACTCTCCAATGCCATCACTTAGTTTAAAAACAATATATATTGAAGAAACCTATACAAATATACAGTTATGGAGACCACATGCATTTGAAGTTATTGTATCGGATGCTAAAAAGTCAATTTTTATCTAACAGAGAAACTCAAAGACAAACATGATGAGTAGATCTTTGGGAAATTCAACCTACGCATTCGTGACTTACTTGCGACAGTTGTTAAGTGTCGATACTTATGAGCACATGGATATTGGTTTCTGTGGCATAATGATTCGACAGGCCCTTAGCTTCTTCTGCATGAAGGAAAATTACCAGCATGGTGGGACATATAGGCAATTCATTTCCATTAGACCTGATGATAGATAAGATGAACATCAACCTCTAAATTACAATTTTAGAATAGCCTAATTTCAAACGAATGCTGCCAGCAAGTTTACAGAAAAACCCAGCCAACTGCTATCAGTATTATTTCTCGAAACCTAAAAAAACTTATTTTGAAACCTATTAAAACTTATTTAGCTTGAAAAACAATATGTAAACTGGGAGAAAGGAGA
Organism: Rhododendron molle; assembly: GCA_025413875.1. NCBI lineage: Eukaryota > Viridiplantae > Streptophyta > Magnoliopsida > Ericales > Ericaceae > Rhododendron > Rhododendron molle. The sequence continues at coordinate 24,624,695 of CM046390.1, forward strand.
AAGGTATAGCATCTGTAGAGGTATCTGCAACCGCAAACAAAGACTCACTCAAGTCCTCATCCCTAGCAGATTCATTAACCTATGCCAAAAATAGTTCAATCACAGTTGTATGCCCCAAAGCTACCATAGCTACCATTCTTCTCCTCCAAAGCAGAATAATAGACAATATAGTAAGAAAAGACAATGGCAAAAGTCACAGTGAATGCTTCCTAATACGAGAAAATAAGCAACCACTAAGTTCATCATACCCCTATTATCAGATTGATGGCTGACGTTGTATATCTAAGGGTCATGCTAATCATGACCAATAGGCAGTGGTTAATAGGTGAATGATGCCCCCCAAAAAAGACATTGCCATATTCCCCATACACTTCCTACATAATTCTATACCCATACCACATTTTTCTATGCGCTTTTTACGCGTGGGCATGGGTTAGCATTTCCCGTATATATATCAACATTAAAAACAAACTAATAAACAGATAACTGTCATTGCCTCTCTAGTCTCTACTGTAGCCAAGGTGAGTAGCAATTAGTATCTATGATCCTATAAGGAGCATAATGATGGCCAAATTCAACTATTTACCTAGAAGAGAATATCTTACTGCCTCACCTATACTCCTCATGACAGTTGAATCAGATAAGTCATGCTGCAAATAACAAAGAGAAGACGTTTAGTGCCAAAAGAGAAAGTCTCACCCTATCAAACTTGACTACTAAAATTTTTACTACAAGGAAGATCCTTCCGTTTACCAGGACTTTTACCAACTTACCTCGAATCTACAGTACGTCCACTTTTGTTGCCTAAAAAAGAGAGAATTCTACCTCCAAACAAGAAATAGGCAACTTTGTGCTTAATTGGGACAGACCACCATTAGCATTCGTGAGATTCCCTCACTTTCTTCAAAATCATTTAGATTATCTTTATGGGGCATTCTTGAGGATCCTATCTTACCAGCCTTATTGACCTGCTTGACGATTGAAATTTTGAATGTTTCTTGTTCAGGAGGTGACAAAGCTGTTAAATTTCAGAGCTCAAACTAATGAGAAAATTCTCCAGATATCTTTTTTACCTGCAAAAATACACAAATGATAAAAAAAAAACACAATGAAATGAATGTCAGTACCTGTTTTGGTCATAGAATAATGGTCTTCAGGAATTCCAACTAATGCTAAAGTCTCTTGTGTACTTGTGTCTTTTTCAACAACGAATGGACTAGACCCTTTCCAGCCTCTCTTCTCCCACTTTCAATCGAAGCAGTATGCCTGATCAAATCAAATGGACAGTCTCTCCCTCTTCCTTATATAAAGAAGCTGGAGAATGGAATTATCATAAGGACTCCTTTGCCTACAGTGCACTGGCATCACTTAGTTTAGTTCCCTAAATCTATTCCAATTCCAAGGCATTGCTTTATTCTTTGGTTGGCAATCAAATGCAGTCTGAGAATTAAGGATAAAATCATAAGTTGGGGGTTTCAAATCTCTCCTACTTGCCTTCTATATGCCAGATTGATAATGAAAGCCTTTCCCATCTTTTCTTGGCTGCCGCTTTTCAAGATCACTTTGGCAGCAAGCTTTCTCTTTATGTGGCATTCTAAGCCTCAACATTCCTGGCCTAATGAAGTCAGTTGGCCTACTCGTAAATTGATTGGGAAGTCCTTCCACAACATCATAATGAAAATAGCTTGGGCGGCCATGCTATATTATATCTGCCAGGTCTTCTACTGCTATTCAGGGGCAGATGGGAACTTTTGTGAGAAACTAAAGGCGTTTCAAGATGTAGATTTGCAATACAACTTCTAGGGTTATTATAAATGCGGTTGTTTTTTGGGTGGTTCAAGCTTTTGGGTGTTTAGTGTAGTTTAACTTTTCGCTAACTAAAAATGTTGTTTTTTTCTTTGTTAACAAAAAATCTTTGAAAGGCTGAGAGCTAGGTTAAGAATGTGGGAGTAGCAGTAGTAGGAGAGTATTGTGCACTTTCTGAGGCTCTCTCAATGCTTTTCTTTTCTTATTGTACTGTTTCATTTATTTATCCTTGTGATAAATGAAAATTTTCTTCACCGTTCGAGAAAAAAAAAAATCTGCCAGGAAAGGAATTAACAACATAATTTTTCAAGGTACTCGAAGGCCAACTTCAAATGCGGTTCACAAAGTTAGGTTCATGTAAGGATCAAATCAATCCTCTTGTCTAAAAGCTTCACCTATCATCCTTGTTCTTTGCATCCTTGAGAAATTCCCCTTTCTGTAACAACTTGTACCTAAAACGTAGTTTGTTGTTCGGTCCCCAAGTAATTTGGAGGTATGCCCTTCGTGGTCTTTGTAATGTCTGTTCTCTAATAAATTTTTTGATTACCAAAAAAAATAATAATGAAAGGAATGTCTGCAATCCAAACATTTGGCACTGTGTCAAAGAAAAGGTACCAACACCAGAGAAACTGGAAGAGAATGGTAGAGAAGATATAGCTGCACAAGGACTTCCTGGACCATTACCAGATGTGTATTTATTTTCAAGAGCCCTAGATCTGTTTCTCTCTCATTGTCAATGTTACGTTCTGCTAATTGAAATTAAGATTCAAGTGTCAGGAGATTAGGGAACAATTGGAGAAATAGCAATTAGCTGGTGGCAAGTTCGCTTTTTAACGAAGCATAAACATTACAAATTTACAACAGTCTCCTACAAACATGAAACCCTACATATGCCAATCCAACAATCATGAATACATACATGATATTAGTCGAGGGACATACGTGTAAGCTGATCCGAACACTCTAAGTTTCATAAAAAGCTACCAAATAAGCAAACACGATTCGGCAACAACTGAAACGATGTATAATAAATACGCCACACGATGTTAAAATTACAGAAGATGACCTCTCTTTTGTAGGAAAACAGGATCACAAACAGCAGGAAAACAATAGAAGGAGAGAAAGGAATTTTATTGACTTCTGAACTGTATCTGTAACAGCAAGAACTACTCCTATTTATAAGTGAAATAAAGACTCCAACAGACTCCAACAATTTCTGAACGTACTCCTAAAGAAAACACCAACATGGCCTATTTTTAAGGCGCTACCTAGACCCATGAAACAAACTAGATAAGAACTCCCTAAAAATCTGGAAAACTATCACAGACTTATTCAAATAACATGACTCAGCTTTTTAAAAAAACAAATACCAATAGTTTGAGTTTAAATCAAATTCCAACAGCCTCCCTTAAACTCAAACTTTCAAAGCTACACATCCCCATCTTCTTCTTCAAGTTGTGGAAGACTTCAGCTTTCAACAGTTTTGTGAGAATGTCGGCGACCTGATCTTCGGACCTGCAGAACTCCACTTCTATCTCCCTTCCTTTGACAAGTTCACGAATGTAGTGAAATTTGATGTCAATATGCTTGCTTCTCCCATGAAACACTGGATTTTTGGTTAGAGAAAATAGCCGACTTGTTGTCACAATAAATCTTCGTAGGGAATGCTTGCTTCTGATTCAACTCATCACACAACCGACGCATCCAAACAGCTTGACATGCAGTAGAGGCAGTAGCCATGTATTCTGCTTCAGCAGTTGACAGTGCTACAACTTGTTGTTTTTTCGATGACCAAGAGATTACTCCCGAGCCAATGTGAAACACAAAACCGGAAGTACTTTTTCTCTCTTCAGCATCACCTTTTATGTATTGCAAAATTCGTTTCGCAACTTGTAGATGCACTTGACTGAGTGTCTCCATGAACCGACTAATCATGCCAACTCCAAAAGTAATGTCAGGTCTAATAAAAGTCAAATAACGTAGACTACCTACTAAACTCCGAAAGTAAGTTGGGTTGACAAGATTCCCATTACCAGACTTAACCAATTGCAGCTTTGCTTCGACTGGAGTATTGATAGGCTTGCATGACTCCATCTTGAAACGCTTCAAGATATCTGCTGCAAATTTCTTTTGTGAAACAAATATCCCATCACCTGTCTGCATCACTTCAAGCCCAAGATAATAAGACATAAGCCCCATATCAGTCATTTCAAAATTGCTTGTCATAGCCTCCCTAAACTTATCAAACATACTTGGGTCATTTCCTGTAAATATCAAATCATCCACATATAAACATACAATGAGCATATTTCCATGTGAATCAGATTTGATATACAAGGTAGGCTCATAAGGACACTTAAGAAAACCATTTTCTTGGAAATATGAGTCGATATGAGTGTACCACGCCTGTGGTGTCTGTTTTAACCCATAGAGTGCTTTCTTTAACTTGAGAATGTTATCTTCATGACCCTTTGTCACATAGCCAACCGGCTGATCAACAAAGACTTCTTCTTCGAGTGACCCGTTTAGGAACGCAGATTTCACATCCATCTGATGTATCTGCCATTGCTTTTGGGCAGCTAAAGCAATTACCAAACGAATAGTATCAAGTCTTGCTACACGTGCAAAAACTTCATAGTAATCAATACCTGGCTTTTGCTTGTATCCTTTCACAACCAACCTAGCCTTCAACCGGTCCACCTGACCGTCTGGTTTATACTTGGTTTTGTACACCATTTGACACCAATCGGTTTCTTTCCCTTCGGAAGAGAAATGAGCTCCCAAGTATTGTTCTTCTCAATTGAATGAATTTCTTCATCCATAGCTCGAACCCATCCATCATCTTGTACTACTTCAACAAAGGTGAGAGGATCACAGTCTGCGAACAATACAAAATTAACCAATTCATCATCAGAAACATCATTATCATTGGTTAGAACACAGTCTTGTAAGCGTGCTGGCAAAACACGCCGACGTGATGAACTACGAGTTGCTCCATCATGACTCAAAGAAGGATCGGAGGGTATTGTACTGCTGGTATTCTGTGATGGCACTTCAGGTTGTGGTTCACCAACTGATTCTTCATCCCAATCAATCCCCATCCGTTCCTTCTCATCAATCGTCCAATCCTAAGCTTCACCTTCACTGAATTCCACATCTCTGCTCACAATAACTTCACCTGTGTTTGGATTGAACAACTTATATCCTTTAGTTCTATCACTATAACCAAGGAAAATGCACTTTATACCTTTACCATCAAACTTCTTTCTTTTCTCGACTGGGACATGAGCATATGCAACACAGCCAAACACTCGAAGGGCTCCAACATCAGGTTTGTGACCACTCCATGCCTCCTCAGGTGTCATATCCAGAACACTTTTGGTAGGACACCTGTTTAAAATATAAATAGCACAAGACACAACTTCTGCCCAAAACATTTTGGGTAAATTTTTTCCTTCCAACATGCTAGGAGCCATTTCACCAATTGTTCGGTTCTTCCTCTCAGCTAACCCATTCTGTTGCGGTGTATAACTAGCCGTGAGTTGATGCTTAATACCATGATTTTTACAGAAAACAGAAAAATCATTAGAGGTGTACTCTCCTCCTCTATCCGTACGAAAGCATCTTTAAACTCCGACCACTCTGCTTTTCCACGTAGATTTTGAATTGTTTAAATATCTCCAAAGTCTCAGATTTTTGCATTAGAAAATAGACCCAAGTTCTCCTACTGTAATCATCAATGAAAATAAGAAAATACCGATTACCTCCATGAGTTACAGTCTCCATTGGTCCGCAAATATCTGAATGCACAAGCTCTAATGGCTGCTGTGCTCTCCGTGACTTTCCCATAGGAAACAAATCCCTATGTTGCTTGCCGAGAATACAACCTTCACACAATTGATTAAAATCTCCCAACAAAGGTAGCCCTGTAACCATTTCCTTTTTTGCCAACAAACTTAATCCATTGAAATTTAGATGACCAAAACGGAAATGCCACAACCAGTTGTTATCCATAACAATAGCACCAAAAGCCCAGATCAGATCAGTTTGTAGAGGTAAAGGAAACATGCGATTTCTAGTCATCTTAACCTTAGCAACAAGTTCCTTTTTTTGATTCTCAATAGTGCAAACCCCATCATCAATAATGGTTTTAAGTCCCTTTTCAGAGAGTTGCCCCATACTCAATAAATTCCAATGTAATTAAACTAGGGACATAGAAAACATCAGATATATGTTCACGGGAGCCATCTTTCATTCGTATGAGAATATTACCTTTGCCCAAAATTGGAAACTTAGTTGTGTTTCCAAATTTCACTTCGCCAAGAACTGATTCGTCTAAGGAAGAAAATAGCTCCTTCTTGCCACACATGTGGTTGCTGCATCCGGTATCCAAGTACCACTTGTCAAAGCTTTCTGCTTCAGATGCGCTGCAGGCTAAAAATAAGGATTCTTTCTCTTGTATGTCAGCTTCAACATAGTTAGCACGTTCACAATTAACTTTGGGCACTTTGACTCTACATTCTGATCGATAATGTCCATATTTCTTACAACGAAAACACTGAATTTTGGACTTATCATACCTTCCATGACCAGAAGCTTGTTGATCATTGATAGTTTGCTGAGAGGGGGCACTTTTGTTGGAGCTAGAATTCTTACCCTCTTTGCCTTGTGCTGATGCTTTACCACCACTAGAACTACTTCTGTTGGAAAGAGTAACCTTGCATTGAAAAGATTGCTCAACTGACCTCTGATTCATTCTATATTCATGGGCACACAATGACCCCATCAGACCTTCAATTGTCATGGTTGAAAGATCCCTTCCTTCCTCAATTGCAGCAACAACATAATCAAAACGACCTGTCAAGGATCTCATGATCTTTTCAATAACACGGATATCTTCCTTTTTTTCACCGTTAACCCGTAATTGATTGACAACAGATTGAACACGGGAAAAAAAATCAGATATAGATTCAGAATCATTCATTTTAAGATATTCGAATTCACCTCGTAAGGTTTGCAACCTTACACTCTTCACCTTCTCATCGCCTTTGTAGGATTTCAGAAGCATCTCCCATGCCTCCTTTGCCGTAGTAGCACTTGAAATTGTCTCAAAAACAATCTCATCAACAGCTTGGTAGAGGAAAAATAAGGCCTTCTTATCCTTCTTTCTGCTGTCTCTCAAACTGTCCTTCTGGACTTGAGAGAGTGCTGCTGCTGCGGCTTCATCAACTGGTTCTGCATATCCAAGTTCAACGATCTCGGATAGCTCCTGAAAGCCGAACAACGCTTTCATCTGGATACACGATTGGTCAAAGTGTTTTCCGCTGAACCTCGGAAACTGAGGTTGAATTCCGTTCATTGTTGGACACTGCTTACAGCAATCTAAGAAAGTGAACTTAGACCAACAAGAACACTGGACAATTCTAGCTCTGATACCACGTGTAGGAAAACAGGATCACAAACAGCAGGAAAACAATAGAAGGAAAGAAAGGAATTTTATTGACTTCTGAACTGTATCTGTAACAACAAGAACTACTCCTATTTATAAGTGAAATAAAGACTCCAACAATTTCTGAACGTACTCCTAAAGAAAACACCAACATGGCCTATTTTTAAGGCACTACCTAGACCAATGAAACAAACTAGATAAGAACTCCCTAAAAATCTGGAAAACTATCACAGACTTATTCAACTAACATGACTCAGCTTTTTAAAAAAACAAATACCAATAGTTTGAGTTTAAAACAAATTCCAACATCTTTCGAAGGAATCGCCGCTGGAATTTTCTACAGTCGCTCAGCAACAAAAAAATTCTGCTAGGAAAAGCAGCGTGATTCCGAAGTGAAGATCTGGAAGAGTAGACGGCCAGAGAGGTCTCTTGGTCGTAAGTAGGATACTTGGATGCTGTTCAAATCCCTAGAACAAGCTCCGAACTCCATCGTGAGGCAAAGAACAAAGCTCCGACGAGTAATGGGGTGGTGACGGCGGCGTTAAATGTTTTTTTTTTTTTTGTGTGTGTGTAGCCGCTAGCAATTGAAACCCTAGTTTGAATTGGGCCCAAACTCGAAGTGGCAGTGTTCGAGTGGGTAACAACTCTGCATTCCTTATTTTACTCCAGCCGTCCGACGTATTGAATGAGGACTCTCTGCCTTCATAAAGGGAAAATAAATTTTGCATTTTCTCTCTTCTTTAAGATGAGAAAATCTCAATTCGAAAAAAACCCGTAGGATCGGACGGTCACTGGGGGAAAAGGATGATGCGACGAGATCTATTCATATATTTGCCGGGATACGTAGCGTCGGCACCGGTGATGGTGACGGAAAGGGTCATTTCGGCAGTTAGTTATGAAAGCGGGAGAATCGGAGAACAAAGAGGCGGGAAAGAGAAACAAGAGGACAGCTGTTAAATTTTGGGCCTACTTGATGGATTTGTGGCCCAATATATATATATATATATATATATATATATATATACTACCAAGTGTTTTCTATCAAAACCAAGGGCCTTGCTGCAAGAAGTTCCAAAACATTACTCCTATTTAATACTAGGAATTTTAAAAACACACAATGAAGCTTGAGTAGAATGATATTTCCGTGATCATATTTTGAGTACTACGTGATGTGTTATTAATATACAGATAAAAATGTGCCTTATTTGCTATTTAAGGGAGCATATTCTATCAATTTTATTCACGACATAATATATGGTAATTATAGAATTGCTCTGTAAAAAAAAAAGTTAATGGGGTCCTACATAGTTTTAAATATCGGCCGATACGGTTCATATCGGCCGGTTCGTACCGGAATTTGAGAGTTTCGGTTCGGATATAGGCCAGTATAACGGGGAGACTGGAAACCACAGGTGAACCGGCCGATTCCCGATACGTATCGGTCTGTAATTCGATACAGACCGATACGTATCGGTCTGTAACGGACCGGTTCGGCAAAAAAAAAAAAAAGAGCTTCCCAGGACGGGATTTTCAAGTTTTACAAATTCACGACCGCGACACCCGATTCCCGCGACGTATCAACGATATGTCCCGATACCGATATACCGCGACCGATACGGCGGCGGCCACCGATACCAAAACGATGGAGTCCTATTAATTAGATTGTTCGAACTCTCAATACTCACTAGTTGATTTTTGAAAAAAGATTTTTATAGAGGAATTTACCCAGGAAAAGCAACAGAAGGAACGAATCATTTAGACAAATTTATCTTGATCACCTTATCACCCTTCTTACGGATCGACAAAAACCTTATCACCTGATTCACCTTCTTATAGTTTACCCTATCTTTTTACTTTGTCTCCAAAACTCCCTCTGTAAATAAAAACTTGGTCCCGGGCATCTACCTTTTACCCTTGATCGATTGCGGAGTCGCTTCAGATGTGACATGTAGAGTAGCCATTTCGGATGCTGTAGACTTTTTGAGAGCTAATGCTGGATCTGCTGTGATAAGGGAAAAGACGGATGTGATGACTGCGGAGTGGGCTTCAGAAATAGAGAAGGCCCAGCCCTGGATGGGTCAAAGTTAATTTTGATGGGGGGACTGGATGTTAGCAAGAAGGTAGAAGGGCTGGGTATTGTAATTAGGGATGATGATGGGGCTTTTAATTTAGAGCAGCAAGAGGCGTCCATGTTGAGCAGTACGTATGACGGAACCATTGATCTTTGAAGCAATGGCAACTTGAGGGAGTTTGGTTTTCGCCCAGGAACTCGATTGGGTTGCATCGGATTCCCTTGGAAGGCGATTGTCCACAGGTTATACCATTGATTCAGAGGAATGAAGATCGCAATTCAAATGTGGGTGTTCTAATCTCTGATACTATTATGCAATCAAGGCAACATTTTGAGAGTGTGGATGTGAGTTTTATTAGAAAGAGTGACAATTCTGTGGTGGCCAAGAGTGCAGTTGGTATAGGTGTGTGACTCGCACGTGGAAATTTTTCCGCCCCGTCGACTTTCATCCCCTCTTTAAGGAGATCCACGGAGAGTAGCCCTATGATAGTTTTTTAAAATTTCATTAATGTTGAAGTTATTACAAGACTAATAGAACTAGAGAAAATAGCATCCTTGTTTCAAAAGAACACTTTTGTTCAATCCAAAACCCAAAATCTAGGATTGACAAAAAAACCAATCTAAGATAAGATTGCCATTTATGGTCATATATGGAGTACCACCGTTGAAAGTCACGTAGGTCAAGTCAACTACACTATAATGGTGCAATGGAGAAAAATCAGCACCTTGATCTGTCACAATATTTTATATATATATATATATAGTACTGGAGTATATTGTTTGTTTTTCACCAACGAATTCGGTATTAAAACTCCATGGTATTGGAAGATTCTTGTTTTATGTGGGTATATTCTTTTCTATCTTCTGGTGGCCTTTTCCTTCGTTTATATAGGAGTATTTTTTGAAGAAAAAAAATGCTAACGATCTGGTCCACCAGTTGACATGGTACGTAGTTAAATCCTCCACCCGGCATTCCGTTTCCGTTTATGTTTGTGATCAGTATAAACCGACCACTGATCAGAATCTTACTTGGCTCAAAAGGGTCTACTCACACGGACCATGCACAGCCGAGTACAAATCTGAATCGTTTATCGCTCGATTAAAATTTGAGTCGTCGATTGTCAAGATGAGCAGTTAATCAGGCCGCTCTACAAGGAGATGCTTTCTCATTCCATCAAAGCGATCACCCCGAAAGGGATTCCAGACGTGTAGGGAGTATTCTCTTGTAGGGTGTTGATCAAACACACTGAAAACTGGTACAGTTTGGATCTTGAATTTATTAAAAGAAGCAAAAAGAATAAGAAAAAAAAAATGTTGAAAGTTACCAACACATACACATTTCTTGTTAGGGAAAATTTTACAAATGGTCCCTCTAGTTTACAAGAACTTTCATTTTCGTCCCTCTAATACTAATTGTGTTAGTTTAGCCCTATAATTTACATTTTGTCTCAATTCCGTCCCTCTCGCTTACGGCGTCAATGAAACAAACGGAATTGAAGGGCAGAATTGTCATTTCTCCTCACAGAAGGATCAAATTGAGATTTTGTAAAAACTAGAGGGACTATTTCTAAAATTTTACGTTTTACTTTTGTTTTTTGCAAATAAAAAAAAAATACCATACGTAATGTATTTGACACCTCAATTATTTTTTAGGGAGCCTTGTTGATAAGGACATACTAAACTTTTCGTAGTGGTTCCAGTCCACCTAAACTTTTCGTAGTGGTTCCAGTCCTTATATGGACACGCGTTCCAAAAATACCCCTAGGGTATCCAATAAAAGTGCCTAAAACCCTAGGGTACCCAATAAAAGTGCCTAAAATCCTAGGGTACCCAATAAAAGTGCCTAAATCGCTAAAACCCTATAATAGGAAAGTGCACCCTAAAACTCATATGAAAGTGCCTAAACCTAGGGCACCCTAAAATCCTAGGGCACCCTAAAACCCTAAGGTACCCTAAAACCCTAGGGTACCCTAAAACCCTAAAATCCTAGGGTACCCTAACACATTATATAAATAGTAAGGGGCAGTCGGGACATTTTTGTCTAGTAATGGACCTTCACCACTATAAATGTTACAGTAATGGACCTCCACCACTATTACAATTTGGGTTGGACTAAACGTCCAAAAGCACCTTCAAAATGGACCTTAGCCCAATTTACCGTATTTTTTATTGGGTAATCAAAATATTTGAGAAAATTTATATTTATATTGCATTACACATTACAAATATATTGGAAAATTCAAAAATCAATGCCTTTAAATGTCCTTGGTTGGCATCTTGCCAATCAAGGGATTGGGTCTCAGATGGGCTTTTGTTGCTTTTTCCTTGCTCCTTTTAGTCTTTGTATCTCTCTCAAAGATTAATAAAAAAAATCGCTATTCAAAAAAAAAAAGTTTTTATAATCTCCTCATTATTTCACTTGATTAAAAAAAATGTTCAAAATTATTTAGTTAATCTTGTAATCGTTGGTTAAAAAGTGGAACACCATTGAATAGTGAATAAGTAAGTGAATTTTCAACTTGGAAGTGATGTTGCAAGTCAACTTACAGCTTTGCTAACTACTTATATTGATCTAAAGAGATTATCTTCGTATTTCATTATGTAGCTATTAGTCGTTAAATTGTTTGAAGACTCATATAAGCTGATCATGTAGTTGTCAATATTAAATCCATGTTTATTTGTTACATGAGTCATGAGTAAGCCCCACAACAAATACACTATACCCATGTACATGTTTTAATGCATTCAATCTCTTAATATTCAATAGTGTTTCATTGATTAATTAAACAAAATTACAATATACCTAAATACTATTTAATGACTTTTATTTTAATCGCGTGACAAGGAAAATAACGAGATTGAAAATCCCATTGAAAAAAATACAATACCTAGACATTTAACATCGGGATTGCTTTTTCGAATTTTCTTACATTTTTGTGATATGGAATGTAATAAAAGTTTTAAAAATTTCAACATATTTTGATTATTCAAAAAAAAAATGAGATGAGAATTATATTATGTATGGTGTCTTTTAATTTTATTTTCAAAAACAAAAGTAAAAAGTAAAATTTTAGAAATAGTCCCTCTAGTTTTTATAAAATCTCAATTTGGTCCCTCTACGAGGTGAAATGTCAATTTTGCCCTTCAATTCCGTTTGTTTCATTGACGCCGTAAGCGAGAGGGACGAAATTGAGACGGAATGATTATAGGGCTAAAATTAACACAATTGATACTAGAGGGATGAAAGTGAAAAATCATGTAAACTAGAGGGATCATTTGTAAAAAATTTCCCATCTTGTTATCTCCCCGCCCATTTAGCGATGATTGAATTTCGAATAAAATAATAACGATGATATATTGATATATCTTCTAAAAAATAGGAGCCATTAAAGTAGGCGAATCCAAATGATAGAGATATGTGTTTCCAAGGCAAAGTGAGCAAATAGAAAAATAGTAATCTCCAATATCTTCGATCACTTTACACAACCCAATTCAACCACTATTATATTAAGAGAAAAACTTTTTGACGGGGCCTCTCGTAAATAAAGTTTACGGAGGCCAATTACGGTCGTCTAAAAGTGTTTTGGATGATCCAGATTGAAGATAAATTATTAACTATAAGAAATATTTATTAGCGGTAATAATTTAAAAATATATCTCAATCTTTAATTGTCGGAACGGATGGGTAAAATTACGCGAAGCTGTTGTACTGTGAATAAGTTTATCTCTTGTATTATTAATCATCATACTCATGATGCAGAAGCGAGACTACAACAAATCCACTATTACCTAATACTTGCCACCAACTTTAAGTAGATCTCAATCAAATCTTTCCTGCTCTCCAATTCATGGCTTGAAATGTGGGATTTTTACAAAGTGGGATGTGCACGAAAGTGGGAGGGGCAGTGGACTTCGAATTTTGGAGTAAGTTCAAGGGGGTTTGGGTCCCCTGGGGCCTAGAGCATCTAATTATTCTAATCCTTCTGGAATTGAAGAAACATTTGTAGCTCTCTCTCTCTCTCTCTCTTGGCTGTGTTTTGTCTTTTGGGTCCATCACAAAGCTTGTGTAGTCCAAGAGGGGAACATTGTCGGAGTACATATTTTTCCAAAAATGTCCAAAAGTGTAGACAACTTGTACAATCTAGTGTCCCACATTTCCTTCATCTGACACCTTAGACCCTCCTTCCTTGTACCATTAGTCCCAACTTATGCAGTAAAATCAAAAGCAATACCCCTCTGTCCTCTTTTTATAGTCTAGTATTTTATTTTGGAATGTCCCTTAATAAGTGTTCATTTTGTAAAATTAGTAGATAAAAGTTGATACATTTTTCATTTTGTCCCTAAAAATAAATTCCATTTTGAAAAGTTAGTGAGGAAAAGTGTAATGATTGTATCTCCATAGAGGGCAAATAGGAAAAGTGGAGGCCAAAGTTGATGTGAAAGGTGTAATGATGATATTTTTTTAATAAGTTAAAGTTATGAAGCAGCACACTTAAAAAAAAACGGAGGGAGTATATATTTTCAAAGAAAAATGGTACTGTAATAACTGAGAAATGACAGAAACACGTTTTTTTTTTTTTTTTTTAATGTATTAAAGAGTGTTAAAAACTGTTAAACGTAGGAGAATAATTTTGCTACTCTCCTTTTTGTTAATGTCACTCCCCTTTGTGTTTTTATTAGATGATTTGTTTTGTGAAAGAAGGGGAGTGACATGCATTAACAAAAATGGGAGTGGCAAAATCAATTCTATAAAAGTAAGTTGAAAATTGTTTTTTTTTGCTTTATTAATTAACAGTCCAGGGACCTGTAAATTAATACCATAACCAATTTTCAATGGAAGGGAAAATGATTCGATCGAAGCCCAAAATTATGCCGAAAACTTTATCTGGCTAAAATCTTTTTAAGTTTGACATTTCACGACGGAGATTCAGGGGTCTATTTAGGAATTAGGGAAAGAAAGAGCACGGAAGAGTAAATGATATACTAGTAAAGAGGAAAAGGGTAGATATAGTTTGGAGAAAAAATTAATAATATATATCTTTCTTCTTAATTACGTACTTTTTCCTATGTATTTCTTCTCTCTTTCTCCACTAGTAGTAACAAAATAGGAAAAGGGAAAACTGTTGTTCAGTATATCCTTTCCTTTTTAGTTTTACTTAGTATTTCTTTTCACAACTTTCAAACAACCTTTAATTAGTTACTTGAATTTTTAGAGTTGAGCCATTGATTACTCTTTTGCATGCTTTCCTCCCACTTTAAAATTGAACTTATATGTAGGTTGAATTTTTTTTTTTTTTTGGGCACGTTTAATTAGGATAATCTATGCTATCCTGATCCTAACCAACCTGTACGGATATTAACTTTCTCTCCATAAAAAATTGAATCCGTAATTTTGATGCACCTAATTAAGTGTAGCTACACCCAGTGGGGCAAGTCCCAAGTCACCAAAGAAATTTCTCTAGTATTGGAATTGATTTTACGAATTTGACTCCACAAGTATTATAAATTGCCCCAAGGAACTCACCATAGTTACATGATTTGTTATATCTCCGTCATTGGCTATGTCGCCTTAATTTGAGCCAACTGTACTGGCTAAATGTACGTTGAATTTCAGTCAAGTACTTATATAATATTTTCTATAACAGTACGTTTTCTCATGATCGATCAGCCTCCTACGATCGAACTCTTCTTCTTCAGTATTTTCCACCTTCAATTAATGAAGATGACCTTAATTATAATTAATTAAATAGATAGACTTTGATTAAAGGTTTCTATTTCTCTACGTTTAGGGGCTAAAAAGTTAACAAAACCGAAGAGGATATTGTCGATCTCTAGTTGGGGCCATGTGATCATAAGAGCTAGAGGTACGTACTTTAATTTCCAACAACATATATATCAGAGTAAAAGTTAAAGGACGACGTACTATTTTTTAAGGAATTAATCACATGGGAGTGATTCCTTTGCCTTTGGGACTCTCACTGTGTACCACCAAAGCATTGAATTTTAAAGTAGCCCTTAAATATCGTTATTCACTACTGCCTTGGATTCTAAATAAAGTCCTTAAGAGCATGTGATCAAGTAAGGGCTAGCCTTCACGTACTCTTACGGAGGGGCCACAATTAGGGTATATATGTTAGTCATGTGGTATAGGACCTTTGATCTTTAGGAGCTAGCTGTACATCTGGTGAGAAAGAAAGAAAGTAGTAATGTTCCCTTGTTGACAAGCTAGGGTACTGGACAGGACTCGATCATTTCGATCGAACGCCCAAAAACACCTCATGATCGAGTAGTAGTACTCATGATGAGTAAAACTCGATCATGATTTAAGGAAACTATTTGGAAGGCCAGGTAATGATAATGTGAAATCATTTGTTGACAAAAAGTTACTTTTCGCAAAGGTAAATCAACTTAATTGTTGGAAGTAAGTATGTCAAAAGTTTCCAAATGGCCTGGAGGTAGTAGTAGTAGTAGTAGTAGTAGTAGTAATTAATACTCCACCTAACATGTGTAATGATCAAAAGTTGGGGGTAAAAATTGTGATCACCTAACCAAAGTAGTAAACATGCAATCATTTTCCTCACTCTTCAAATACTGTACAACGGTCAAAGGGTTCTAGCTAGTACTCTATGTTCATAGTATATATTGAGAGTCCGTTTGTTAGCTGGATTAGTTTTGGAGATCAAATTAAATAAAAAAGTGCAAATGAAAAAGTATATATTGTGAAGGGGGATCGATCGAGATTAATTTATATTCGGTTTGGTAATTGATACTCCATATAGTTTGTATATATGGGTGAATGTGCAAAAAGGTGATGGATTGCTTGCTTACACTTCAATTTTTTATTCATTTTTTATTTTAACCAAGCTTGGAGATATATGGAGAGCGATAATAGGGTAATCAAATTCAAGGAAGGAGACCTTGCGGACTTGGTTGAAGCTGGACATAAATAATTTTGTTGCAGAGGGATTATTTAGTCCCGGCCGCCCGGAACTAAATAGTCCATGTTTATGCCTGCAAAACACCGAAAAAATTAGTCCCGAATTGACTAGTCCGGCCAAATAGTTTATCCAACCATATATTTCAACTAACAAACAGCCCCTAATTAAGTGATATATAATTCCATGTAAATTAACTGATCATTTCTCCCACTGTCAGTACTTAGCATTGTTTCATTCACAGCACGTACATGCCAAAAAAGCTTGTTTGAGCTTTGAATAACTAACTGTTCGATCATCACCCAAAAACTCCGTTCAACTATCAGGTTTTTAGTGCAAAAAGCAAATCCCAATAAATTTAGTGAAGAGGAGCAAAGGAAAAGAATGTGCGTTATCATACTTAATTCATTTCACAAAATAAATTTGTAAGAAAGTTAAATAAACTATTCGTTTAATTTAGTAGGAAAAAATAAAATTTGGGCAAAATCTGGTGCTTTGTACATGATAAATTAATTTCGAAGGAATATTTATTAAACCCAACGAAATTTAAAGTCGTAAGTCTCACAATCATGTTGTGAACAGAACAAATAAAAATATGATAAAAATAGATTTTTTTTTTTTTTGTGTTTTGCTTTTATTTTTCAGGAATTGAAGGGGTCCTTCTCGGGAAAAAAGAAGGGGGACTGATATGCATAAATTGGATTTGCAATCCACCATGACATCAAGCACAAGCGTGTCACTGGATGATTGGTGGTATATAATTACAAAGTAATTTTAAAATCGTTGTACTCCCAATATTATCATTATTGCTTTTATTTTATACGTAATTATTATTATTTTTTACCTAAAAAGAAGAAGAAGAAGAGAGGCTACAATTAAGCTCTACGTTTAAAATTAATGTAGCGTGAAATTAAGTGAGAAAGAAAGAAAACACGAAAAACGTATACTTGTGGAATGAAAATTGAATTAGAGAAATCAAAACTGAATAAATATTTGTGACAACGTACGTACAGTGAATAAGCAATTTAAAATTATAGGGCTGAGCCTTATTTGTCAGTTATACCACATGGCGCGCAGTATGGCACTTGTCTCGGAGCTGATCTCCCCGGCCGTTCTACTTGTAGGCCTCTGCCTGCCTTTTTCTCTTTAGAATATATTTTTTTTTCCCGTCTCTCTCTCTTTTTCTTCTCCTTTTTGGGAGGTTAATTCCTAAATACTACTAGTACTAGTAAGTCGTTAGGAATTTGATCGATCCAAATTACAAACAACCGGAATAAGGCTCTAATAATTAATTAGGAGTATACAACATAACAACCAAAAATAAAAGATCCCGGCCATAACTTAAAGTTCCATGAAAATATTTTATTGAGAAAATGAAACTATTTCGCGCATATAGACAAATATTAAATTTTACTACTGGTGAAATTAGATAGAGAGAGAGAGAGAGAGAGCTATATATGTACTAGTAGAAGACTTACTTACCTGTTTGAATTGAGATATTGTTTGCTGAGTAGTTGTACGTATAATTTTCTTCCCACGGGGATCTATTCAATGCATGAGATGAAGTAGAGCCACTGAATGAGGAATCCAAAGGGATAGCATGATCCAAACTAATCCCTAATTATAAACTTAATTAGAAGAAGAAGAAGAAGAAGAAGAAGAAGAAGAAGAAGAAGAAGAAGAAGAAGATCTAGAGTTGGGATCAATGCGATCCCTTTGGATGCCTCCTGCAGTGGCAGTAGAAACCCAGCTGCTCTCTCTCTCTCTCTCTCTCTGATGCGTGCGAGTGTGGAAGACAAGGTGAAAGTGCTCTAAGGGAGCCTCAATATAAAAGAAGAGTAATAGTGCTCTATCAATGACTGAGTTTTCAAAGCTTTTATTTTTTGGTACGGCTCCTTTATAATTAGGTTTCGGATAAGTTTACTCGCAACTCAAATAATTCTTGGCAGAATAATTCAACTTTCCACAAGTGAAAGGCTCAATTAAAATTGGAGCCCACATAGATTATACCTAAAAATACATAGGAGATTTCGAACTTGAAAGGCAAGATGGAAAGAAATTCGCAAGTCTTACGGTTTACCCACCAAGCCAACTCTTAATTACCATTTTTCTTTATTATTGTATTTACTCCCACCAAGCCAACCCTTAATTACCATTTCTTTATTATTGTATTTACTGTGTGGTTGTTTTATAGTACTCCTTTCGTCCTATTTTATCAGTGTCTTTTGAGATTTTCAAATTTTTTAAATGAACATGCATTTCTATCTTTTTAAGGGGATATACATTTTAATGAACGTCTCCTCAAAAAGCTAATTTCAATTTTCATTTTTGTCATTTACAGTAATTCTCAATTTTACAACTTTTTTTTTTTTGAAACGGCAAAACTATTATTAATGAGAAACTCGATAATGGGTACATTGAAAAAGGAGAGAAGGAGAAAGAGAAGGGGATAAAAAGGGGGAAACTTCCAATGAGAAGAAACTAGGAGAACTATTATTAAACATACATGAAGGTTAGTTTTGAACATCTAATACTTTTTCTTCGACTTTTTAACTGGGACTAACATTCTAAATAAAATAAGGCACTAATAATATGGGATAGAGGGAGTACTAGTTTTACGATTTTTATTTATTTATTTATTTTTTGATCTGGCTTTACGATTTACTAGATCGTCTGGAAAAAATGGGTATTATTAAAAGATAGGTAGGTATTTAATTGTAGGACCCATTCTCGAAAAAACCAGGCACATGGGGTGAGAGGTTTTACCCAAAGGTGGGGGCCTTTTTTTTTTTACCAATGATCCCCAGAATATTAGGAAAATATCAATTTGGTTCCCAATATACAATTGGTTCTATTGCATCCTAATGTTTATAATGCATGTTTAGATGGTCCCTGGAGCTAACTCCGAGGATCATTTATATGTGCATTGTAAATATTAGAAATACAATAAACACAATTTGTATATTGAAGACCAAATTAACATTTTGCTAATAGTTTTGGGACCCTCAATTAAAAAAAGCCCAAATTAGTGGGTCACCCAAACAATTTCATGAAAATTCCCAACAACTTGGGTGGTTAATAATTTCTTTTTTGGGTTTCTTGGTTAATGTTTTACTACCTATTTTAATGGACTGTCGTGGTCCCATCCATGTTCTCTCTTGGAACCCACCACTTTTTATATCCTCATCATATTTCACAAGGAATTCATTTCTTTCTCCCAAAATATAGATATATGGGTTTGTCAATCATATGATCGTAACCAAAGGGGTAGTAGCGGAGCGATTATCTACTGGATCCCTCACGAGGAAAGTTCCGGTTTGAGCCTCATCCCCATTGATTTATATGATATTTGCCAAAAAAAAAAAAGTACTTTCTCTGTTCCTTTTTAAGTGTCCTGTTTCGTAATTCTAATTTATTAAGGACATATCATCATTACATATTTCACATCAATTTTTATCTCCACTTTCCTTATTTATCCTCTATGGAGATATTATCATTACACTTTTACGCACTAATTTTTCAAAATATACAAAATGAATACTACTTATATTGTGACTCTTTTTGATTGGCTGAAAGAAGAAAAGTAAGAGCATCTCCAACGGGAGACGTCAAATTTGATGTGGAACTTGTAATGGTAATATTTGACACTAATTGACAAACCAACCCAGATGTCTTTTTAAGGCCAAATCCTACGTGGCTTTTGACATGGATGAAGGGGGGAGGAAGCATGCCAACTTTGACTACCTACGCCTTGCCTGCCAAATTTCAAAAAATGACTATTTGTATTTTGACATAAGGATTGGAAAGGGATAATTTGATGTCAAATAAATAGAATTTGATACAAGGGTTGGAGATGAGGTTTTGATATCAAATTGGAGATGCCAAAATGCCACATCAACCTTCAAAAAAAAATTGACATCCCCAATTTGAAGTCAAGGGTTGGAGATGCTCTAAGGCAACATACTTGCTTTAGTCATATTCATTCTCATATCTGTGTCCTACATCTTTGTAACTGTAGAATTAAAGCCTGATGTACCTCACTAGCTAATTAAGATATTCAAATAGTTGTCAAAAATTTATACTATGCCCCGTGCAGTTACCGAGATTTTTTATGAGATTGAATTTGATGGACAATCAACTAATCAAAGGATGACTCCGGTTATTTTTGGGATACTGTAATTTTTGCCGTAATTTCATCATTATGAGCATAATTAAAACTCATTACAAGCATAACAAAACTCAAATAAGACATAATCAAGGAATATCCAAAAAACCAATCAAAACATAATCAAATCCAACTAAAGCATAACAAACAAGTTTTGCCTTATTATGGTTTTGTTATGTTTGTAATGAGTTTTGGTAATATATGCTCATAATGGTTTTGTTATTCCAAAAGTTACGATATTTCCAAAATGACCGGAGAAACCGAAGTCATTCTCCTAATGAAATACTATCAATTACTATATATCTGCTATTCCAAATGAGATTGAATCATGAATTTGGTGGATGGTTATTTTCAGATTCTGAATGCAAATGCACCGGCACATACCTTGTATACATGTCTACTAAAACCTAACCTCGCGGATATGGATAAGGGGTGTGTCAAAGTTAATCCCATCGTGCTTGGATGAGATTTCTCATCTTTTAGAGCATCCGCAATGGGAATAATCAAAATCAATAACCAAAATGTGCCACGTCAGCATTTGATTATCCATTTAGTTCATAATCAAACTTAACAACCTCTATCTCCACATTGGTTATTTTTGCATCCCTAACCAAAAAAAATCTCAAAATACTCAATGTACATATGTCCAATCGCAAACGAGTTTCAATTATGCATCCGATCACACTGAATTATTCGTCTCGATGAGACGATTCTAATGAGGGGTGTTTTTGAGTTATTGAGTTTCGAGTTTCCTTATTGGGTTTGGTTATTGAGTTTTGGTTATTGGTAAAAGTTGTTAAGTTTGGTTATGGAATGGGTGGAATTTGATTATTTGCTAAAAGACTTATAACTTTGCTTATTACAATGTGATGTGTTTTTTTGAGCATTATTGTTAAGTTTGCTTATTCACATCCATTTGATTATTACAATGTGGATGCTCTAAGTGCAATTATATTTGTGTGTATGCCTATACTTCATTATCATTAATCATGGCAATCAAAAACATGATTTAAGAGAATATGTTACCATTTATTTGGGACGGAGTGTTACGTGCATGCACATACTAGTAGAGTACAAAGTTAGTTAGGTGACATGCATGCTATTCCGAAAATATTAAATAATTTTTCGATGTCAAAAGAAATAGAATTAAATAATATTACCACAAAACAAAATATATGATGCCAAATAGTGTGTATAAGCTACGTACATTTCGTACTTATTGATCGATGAAATTGAGTAGGGATAATGATGTTTATCTTTAGCTTAAACAATTTGTATGTTAATACTTAAAATGCCAAAAAAAAAAAAAAGAAGAAGAAGAAGAAGAAGAAGAAGTCTCAGCCACATGCATGATGCATATATGATGGATGCAGGAGAATATATATATATATATATATATATATATATGTCTTCATCGATCATTTGATCCTTGACGATGCATGATGGTAGATCTTTCCCACACTAGCGAAACATCAATATTGGACCACATCAAACAGTTGCAGGCTTTCTATGGTGCTGGATTGACCCCACCACCACCACGTATTAAAACTCCCAATCAGACTGTTCACACAGATTTTTCAAACATGCATTGACAGATTTAAGGAGGATTTTGAGAACCAAAATAAACCACGCAATTTATAGAGCCGAACCAATCCAACATGTAGACAACGGTTTAGTTCCGGTTTAAAAGCACGGTTCAGTTGAAGTCTTAAAAAAATATTCAGGGAGCAAAGCACACAAAACTATATAAACAAAACACAAATCATACGTACGTATATGCTTTTCGACCAAATTCATCACATTTTGTGACCAATATGTTAAGCTTATGTAGAATGTGAAATTCATGCATGGTTACGTTAAGTGAAGTTATATTTGAGGTGCGCACATAATGACAAATTGCGTGCGTGTGTATTAGTCCGAATACATATTGGATCGGTTGGAAACCAGAACAAAATACACAAATCCACATACAAAACCATTTGGATTGCTTCTATATTTTTTGGACCAAGACCAAATCAAACCACTAAGAAAGCAATCCAAGTTGAGTGGTCTGGATTTCATCTGGATTTGAGGATTAGTGGTTTCTTTCCGCCACCCCTAATAAATGTCCAAAGCACTATATTTATCCCGGGATTTGTAGACCTTAATTATTAAGGGGTTTGGGGTTCATATAGTGCATGGACATACTATAGGCCCTATAGTATAGGGTTGTAGCGCACACCGCACCTCAAAGGAATCCTTCTTTATATAATAATTACAATATGAACATTTATGTTATAAATTTTGTGATCAGTTAAGTCGATCGAATGTTGATAGCTATATTTTCAAAAGATATATTTGGACAAAATGGATGGTCTATATGATCGATGTAGTGAATAAATTGTAAAGCGAATCTTGAAAGACCCCACCAAAGTGCAGTACTATTTCAAAGAGCGCTTGTGGCACTACAGCAATCCCAAATGGCTTATATATTAAGAAAATGCTAATGATCTTGACCAGTGATTTTGTCACACTCCTTTTTGTTATTGTCACACCCCTGCAATATAAAAATACACTGCAGGGGTGTGGCAATAACAAAAAAGGGTGTGGCAATATATATTCCCATAATCTTTTACCAAAAAAGAGAGAGAGGAAATGTTAATGATACAACACTTCCACACGCATATATGCACTTACGTTGGTGTGTGGGCCGGGATCCCGTCCTTGTTCGGTTGTGGATTTTGAGTAGTGTTTTTAAATAAAGGTAGAGAGAGAAATGAGAATAATAATTGTGGAGAGAGCTAAAAAGTAGAGAGAGATAGAGTGAGAAATGAGAGTAAAGATTGAAAAGTTAGAGAGAGAAAAAGTGAAAAAGTTACTTTTTCCAAAATTTGAGTTTTTGAGTTCCAAACCGAACAAAGATCTAGGTGTTCGAAAAATAAAGAAGTAATTGGGAGAGTGATAAATGTGGAGTGCAGGTTCGAAATTCCAAAAGATGTGCAACGCTTTGATGGAATATAAACCTCATTCACAATGACTGTAATTAATGTTACCAGCAAAACATCCTTCCCCTTATCTGGCAATTTTCAAATTCATTTTTTTTTTTGGAAATGATAATGCCAAAACCGTTTTTGTTTGTGCCAAAACCGTTTTTGTTAGTGCCAAAACTCTAGTGCATAAAAGACTTGTACCATTTGCAATGTACAAGACTTTTATACACTTGAGTTTTGGCACTAACAAAAATGGTTTTGGCATTATCATTTCTCTTTTTTTTTGGTTGTTGTTGTTGTTGTTGTACGGGGTAGCTAGCTCAGTATTTTGCCCAATGGATTTACAACAAATTCAAGAGACCAATACCACCATTCACACTACTGTGAGATCGGACCCGATACTCGGGACTAAGTCTCAAGTTAGTTTCGTATGGATTGACTCAATGCAAAACTTGATAGCATGCACCCGAATTAATGAAGATAAAGTACTACTCTACATGATCAGCAAAGCTTCGTGACAGAAATTTGTAGCATTTTCGGATGATACTTTGCAGTGTGAAGTGAAAGTAAGGTTTGTTGTAACTTGGTTTTGCCAAAAAAAAAACTTGGTTCTATGTCCATCACAAGGGGGGCATCTTAGAGGTACAAATGTTTCTTCTTTATTGGACACGAACGTTATCTCCACCCACCTCTTGTTACCCATCTAGGAGAACATTAAATTTAGGACTATGAAAGAACCTCCTATTTGTTGCCTATTTGGCCTTTTCTTTTCTTTTTCTTTTTCTTTTTCTTTTTTTCTTCTTTTTTTTTTTTTTTTTCTTTTTAACTTTTTCCTATTCACTTCCCACACTGGAACGTTCACTCAGTGCCAACTTCCACTCGCAGTTCTTTCTTGTCCAGATATACACTTAATTCGAATAGTGGTACCCCCATGTCGACAGTGATAGTCACATGTGGAGTCATCTAACTTGGGACTTGGAGTTCCTCAACGCACTACGAGCTTGTAGGGTACTCCGAAAGCAACCTTCGAGAAATGATTTATCACGATTTGAAACGGTCATTTCATAGAGTTTGCAAAGCACTATAATTGTACAAAATCAAGTTAATTGGTCATGTTTTCAACAAAAACATAAAGTTCTTAACAAGCTCTACAAAATGATCGTTTCAAGTCGTAATTAATCATCATTTTTCCAAAGCTACTCTCGGAATACCCCACAAGTCTGTACCCAAGTCCTCTAACTTGGACCACACTATATATGGTGCTAGTGACATTAATTTTTCCAGTGGTAATTTTTCTAGACATGATAAAAGAAGAGGATTTTCTTTCTTTCTTAGGATGGGTGTTCCATCGCTCGATCACCAGTTTTGTGTTTTGTATCAAAGGAAACTGTACATTTGATTTGTGAGGGTTTACAAGTATTTGAGATTTATTTTGCTGACTGCATTCAAATTAATTTTTCGCTATGTGGGGCTTCGCGATACACACCAAAAAAAAAAAAAAAAAAAAAGAATTGAAATCGATCTCTCTTAAACTGAATTTTTTGGATTCAAGTAAATTAAACAGTTACTAGCTACTAGCTAGATATGTGATACCTAATACCATGTACTGCGTAAAACGACTTTAGCATAGTACTACTACACAGCGAGCAAGTTTCTATCCTTTCCAAGAGGACAAAACTAAAGCTTGGCCGGCCATTTTCCCCTTTTGGCCTAGGATTTTTCCTTAACCCGTGGAATAATTATTGGATGGATGGACCATAGTATAGCTAGCTAGGAGTAGTTGGTAATCCTGAATGGAATTTGGAAGTGATTTGAGGGAGGGAGGGAGGGGACCATTTACATTTTCTGTGCACTGGCAACCCTAGGTGTGTAGTGTAGGTGCTGTAATTCAGTACTCTGTCTCTCTATTTTTTAAAAAGAAGAATGGGAGATTTGATGTCCTCTTGTACACCTAAATGATTCTGCACCCACAGCCAGAGGCAACTTGGGAATGAGAGTTACTCTCTGTAATTTCTTATTTTTCCTCCTAGAACTGTCGCATAGCTAAAGTTGTTGGGTGACTTGGGTCTGCCCGAATGTTCATATACCTCTGTTTTTCCTGCAATTTCATCATTCCAAATGCAACACATTGCAGATGAGGTTTTTTTTTTTTTTTTTTTTTTTTATATCAAGTAGATAACGAAATTTAAGACTCCAAAAGAAGGTAACTAAAGAAGATCATAATTGGGAATCGGACCATGCATTTCTTTTCACGGACCATTTCATGGTTCGAGTATCATGTATTGTAGCAGTCCTCAAATTCAAAAAATGGGAATTTAGAGGGGAGGGCGATGTGTTGTTTTGACGAGGGCATGCAGCTAGCTGGACAAATGGATTTTGAATGCATGGCACATGGAAACAATTAGCTAGGAGGGTCTCTTTGAAAAAGACAAATGAATTAGTGGCCAAAAGGACACAGGCTCTACCCTACCATCCCTGGCCTGTTGCCCACTTGTTTCTGATCATCAAAGTCCATAGCTTTCAATCCGGTTTGGTGTTTCTCGCCTTCTAGTGTGGGCCTTGGATTGTCGTTGAGGAATCAATTACTCCATCGTATAGGTTAGGTTTGGTTAGGTGAGGTTTGGTGCATGCCCCATGAGTCGATTACTGTAATTAAGAGACTACGTACTACCAAGCACAAATTAAAGTACCTCCAAATTAATACTAAATTCCGTATGTTAATTAATCAATCATGCATGCACAACCTCGCTAGCTAGCTGTCACAAGGGATATATATGCCCCTCCCCTTATCCAGGTAAATGTCATTGTTTTCAATGAGCTGTAGTAATTCGTGCAATGCTGTGCTTCAATAGGTGGTCATGGCTCGTAGCTAGGCAAATGCTAGGGCTACTTTCGAATCATACAAATCTTTCTTTCTCTCTCTTTTCGTCGGCAGTAAAACTAATCTCTCTTTTTGAGTTAATGCAGTTGAAATACTCTGTACTAAAATGGTTGTGGATTGGTTTTGTAATTAACAGAAAAAATGATGTGTTTGCAACAGCAACAAAAAAAAAAAAAAAAAAGATGTGAAAATTTAGCACTATATGCAATATTGATCAGAAAAATATCCTAGTAAAAAGTTCTAGACTAATTTTATTGGAACACTGTCATATATTTATTGGGTAGGATTAAAATTGAGTTGGGGCTGTGCCCCCACGGGACCCCATGTGGGTCGTCTTAACGTAGACTCTAGTTGGCTATTGAGTCATCTTCACAGGCCGGTCACGAACCTCTCGTCCTGGTCCCTGGGCTCTCCCCCAACTAGACTAGGTATGCAGGCCTCGAGGGGTGATTGGGCCGATGCGGCCCACACGCGTCCGAACCAAGCAATCCCCAGGGAAATGGGTTACTCGTGATGTTAACCCATTGTTTGGGATTGGGCCAAGTGTGCGTGCGCCCGGACCAAACCAGCCCTAGTGAAACGGGTTACCTGTGATTAAGGGTCATCATTTGGCCCGCCGGTCCGCCGCCCGCCTAAAGCCTGCCCGGCCCATCAGGCTTTTGCCCGGCCCGGGCCCGTCCAACGGGCGGGCTAGCCCAGCCCGTAGTTTGTAATGGGCGGGCTTCGGCCTACGAATTTTTACTCTGCCCGTGAGCCCGCCCGACAGCCCGCCCATGGTACCCGCCCAATAGCCCGCCTTCAAGCTCGTCCATTAGCCCAAAATCCCACAAAATCCTCTCTTTTTTCCCCTGATTTGGTTTTTTCACAAGGAAATTTAAGCCCGCCGGCCCCGGCTTTTGGCCCGTCGGCCCATCAATTGGGTAGCTGGGCCTGAGCTTCAATTTATGGGAGGTAGCCCGGCCCGCCCGGCCCAAAAAAAGAAATAGTCCAGTCGGCCCGGCCCGTGGGCGGGCTTGGACAATAAGTTGACGGGCTGGCCCGGTCCGGCCCGATAATGACCCTTACCTGTGATGAGCCCGTTGTCTGGTCGGACTCGGCCCACTAAAAATTCCATCCGCACTTAATTTGTATACGTTCATGTCGTTGTCTAATTGTCGCACTTTGGGCGGCCATCGGTTGGTGCTTGGGGTTTTCCATGTTTGCTGGTTTTCTCATCTCTCGTTTTCATAGGGAAAAAATGGATAAATTCGACAAGCATTTACGCCTACGTAACTAACTTAGGTTTCCACTAAAATTGATAGCAGCACACGCGCGCTCACACACACATATATGGACATTTATTTTTCTTCTAAAAAAGACAAGATAAAAAACTCTTGTCAATGAGCTTTGCTCAAATCTGGACATTATCGATAGTTGCCAGTCACTCACTACTATGTGGTGTTTATATCCCATAGAATTGTGAAAGCTAAAGGACAAGTCGAAGGCAATAGAATTTGAAAAATACGTATTTTTTCTTATTTCTAGGATCAAACCGAGGGATTGGCAAATGAAAGCGGTAATGCTACAATCAGCCCATAAATCGTTCAAGCTTCCATACAAGCCAACCTAAGTAATAAAGTACCTCGTATTCGTGCGCCTCGAGTTGCCTCGTGATAACTTCGACAACTTGGCACGCATCGTCCCTTGACTAACTCCAAGTCCAATCGGAGGAAGTCCTGCGGTACGTCAATCTCCCGTACTAATGGAAACGGAAGATATAAGTGAATTAATGATAAGTTTCTCCCTCAAATAAAATAGAAAAACAAATGGTTAGTACCACTGAATAATAATGAAATTATTTCATGACTCTTCATCTAACTAAGAACTTCAAATTGTAATATTAATTGAATCCTCAGAATTATTGAAGACATTCACTTGATACGGAAAATCCTACAAAGCTGTTGACTTTAAATTGAGGTTTTGACTACCTATTTTTCAAATAATAATAACCACATAATTCAGTTAAATCACGAATCAACAAGAGGTTTTTCACAACCAATGTGTAATAGAATAATTAAGGTGCGTGTTTGGGCAAAATTGCGCAGTTGAGTAGTTTTGCCCCTACGGATCGAGAAATATTACTTATCGAAATTTGTTGAAATTGATTTTTTACATGGCCCCATAAAATAATATTTTAAAATTAACGGGCATTTTTCTAAATTTGTGTGAGACCAGGAGTGGAACTCACATGAAATGTAGTGTACCATGTAGTGGAACAATGTAGTGTACCTATCTTTATTGTTTTTGAATTCAGAGAGGGAGAGAGAGAGATTTTAGGAGAATTGAGAAAAAATAATCCAATTCTCAACTTATCTCTCCACCACACATTTGCGTGATTCTCACTATTAAGTATCGAGTTCCCACAAATTATTTTTTTGGTCTTGTGCATGGAACGAGTATAAACACTTATCTACTACTGTAAGAAAGGAGTACTGTGTCAATCGGGCATCTCATCTTTGCACTCCAAAGTAATGAATTTTAAACAGGGAGGATTAGACCGGGAAGTTAGTGGGGTCAGATCCAGTCAATTTGCTCCGGGTCAATTTGGTCCAGTTTTTTTGCATCCGCAGCCCAGATTAATTTAGGATGTTTTGCATCTGAGCCGACCAAAATTCGTCTTCTTTAGAGGTGGTTGTACATGTGATGTTAGATGGTCACATGAACACTCAAGGGAAAAAAAATTACTTAGAATACATGTACAAATTATGGCCTAGTCTTTCTTTGAACACCCAACTCAAATATCAATAAACACCTAATTCTATAGTCTTAACACCTAGGCCATAACCCAAAAAGAATTGAACACTCAACTCAAAACCAATTGAAACATTCAGTCACAATCTAATTACAACCCATTAATTTAGATAATTCATATTTGGACACCTAACAAATTACCTCAAATGAAGTTCACAATCATAATGAAAAAAATTGAAAAAAAAGAAAGAGAGAGAGAAAAAAAAAAAAAAGAATCTATTGGTGTACGTATTATGCTATGCTTTCTCTCCCCATGTCTATTTTTGATAGTCTAAATGTGTTAGTTTCTCATTCATAACAATAACTACTACACTTTTTTTTTTTTCAAGTTAGCTTAAAAAATTACGAATAGAGCTTAAAAAATATTCAACTACATTGCAAAATTCAATTAACTTGAATAATATTTCTTCGAATTTAAGACTACGATATAAAATCTCATAATGTCATCATATTTTCAAAAATGTCGGCCCCAACTTACATGCTACAATTTCTTTCAAAAGAATTTTAGTATATTAATAATACATCGGTTAAACGTTGACACAAAATATAAGAACTCTTCTATGACAACTATAAAATCTTACTCCTTTCATTCTCGAAATACTGTCTACTATCCAATACGAGAACTTTCAAAAAAATTGAATTATTGTTGACAAATATAGTGTCTATTTTTAAGTTACCATTTCGGGTCGTAGTTTAATTTTTTTTTTAATAATAAAGATTATGTTTTTGAATCGCACTATTTTTTTTATACTAATATATGAGATTTTGTACATATATTATTGTCTATTAGATTAGCTAATAAAGTTAAAGATAACTTCTGAATACCCTATTTTAAATTTCTGGATCCGTCTTCTTGAAAACATTGTACCCAATACCCAAGTGGGTATATATTTTCCTCTCCGATTAGAGGCGATGCAATCAAGCATTTTTCCAAACTTGAGTTGAAGATCTCGTCTCTCCAAAATCCCTTTTCATATCTCTTGGTGAATTGCTCTTCACAAAAGTCCAAGACCCAAGTCTAAAGTCCAAAGCAAGCCCAGCCCAGCCCAGCCCAGCCCATACTCGATACTATAACCATAGAGACAGTGATTCGGGACACAGTTGTCATTTCAAAAAAACCGCCTTACAAAAACGGCAGACTGGAGAATCCGAAACATTTGCCTTAATAAAATCAAAAAACCTCTTCACTCTCCCCAAGAAACAAGTTGCAGTTAGGCAGGTAGGTACATAGCGAAGAAAACCGAAAGACCAGAGAGAGACAAACAACCAAACAAACAAACAGCGATGAAGGAAGACGATCAAGCTGATCCCACACTCCTTCCCGCCGCCGCTGATGACGGAGATGTGGTGCTCGAAGGAGGTGGCGAAGGCGACGTAGAAGAAGGAAACCGAAACGACGGCAGCGGTGGCCGCAGCCAGGTGAAGGGGCCTTGGTCGCCCGAGGAGGACGCGATACTGAGCCGGCTCGTGTGCAAGTTCGGCGCGAGGAATTGGAGCCTCATCGCCCGAGGGATACCCGGTAGGTCGGGAAAATCTTGCCGCCTGCGGTGGTGTAATCAGCTCGACCCTGTCGTCAAGCGCAAGCCATTTACTGGTAACCACCGCCATTACCTATTGAAATCTCTTTTCGCTATTTCTTTATGATTACTAAGTCCTAGTACTTGTTTTGCTTCTTCATGAGCTCGTGCGGAAGTTTTGGTGTGCTGATTTTTGGGTTGAATGTGAGGGTTTTAAGTTTTCTTTTTTGGTCTTGGTTTTGGTTGTGTGCGTCGGAGTAGTCCGATTGCTTATTGATTGTAGTGCCCTTTAGTAGGGTTTGTAGTGCTGAATGCGGTCGTGGGTATTTTTTTTTGTTTCCATCTTCCTTTTCAATACTCTGCGTCCATATGCTATGTAGGTTTACGGTCTTTCCAGTTATTTCTCCTTCCTCCCTGTCTCTGTTTCCCTTTTCATGGGTGCATTCAAGTGCCTCTTTTTGGTTTTAGGGTGTTGGTCAGAAACAAGAACGTTAAATGGCACCGTTTACACTCTATAGCATTTGGAGTAGGGAGTCCTCGCCTAATATGTGTACATTTACATAAACAACAAACTCCCTCACTTGTTTTGAGATGTTATGATTTTGGATTTCTTGAACTGGTTAAATTTAGTTGTGTGAGATGGTTGTTATAGAGGAGTAGTGATGGCAGTTTTGATGGTATTTTTCTGCATATATGATTCTATAGTAGAAAAGATGTACCCAAAGTTGTATGAGGAGAAAAGATGTACCCAAAGTTTTTGTGCTTCTTCTCTCTTTGAAATTGTTTTTGCTTCTATGTATGGCCGTGGGACAGATGGGTGATATCACTTTTGTTAATGCTTACCATTTTGTGCCAAGTGAAGAGGATAAGTGGTTCGTTGATTACAGTACTTGATTTCAACTTTGGGTGACTGGATTTCTCTGTGACCCACAAAATTAGATATTGCGAAGACAGATTTTGGTGAGTGTGCCATCGCATGTTTGGTGCTCTCTTGGTTTCTTCTCGAATTAGAGTTTTTAGGAGTTTGAAATGCACGATTTATTCTTTGGTATGTAACTTGTGGATCTATACCTTAGTTGCACAAAGCAGGAGCGAAAGTGGGAGTGGGAGAATATAGAAGCTCCTGGTTGGGAGCGTGAAAGGAACGTGTTCATATATGTATGACGAAGATAATGTAGCATAGAATATACACTTTGAAACTACAATCATTTAGGGAGTAAAAATATATGCCAACTCCACGATAGGTGGAAGCAAAGGACTAGTGATAGAATATGCGGGATACAATATGTGGTTTTCTTTTCACCATATCATCACTTTGGCTAGATATAGGAGTTCATGATACAAGAGCTCCCTCCTTTGCAAAGAGCGTGCTCCCATCTCATCGGGAGTGGCCTCCCTTCAACCTCCTTTGTTGGGAGCACAGGAGCGCGCTCCTAAGGTGGGAGCGGCACCACTTTAGAAGCTCCATACTACTAAGGTGTAAACTTTAACCAAGTTTCTATTCTTTTACGAACATGAGAATACCATTTGCATTTGTCATAGGTACTCGTGTTCTAGGCATTAATGTACTAGAAGGATGATTATGCTGTTGTATGGTAAGATATGCAATGAAGCATTTGGTTCAGCGAGCCATATGAGGTCCGTGGAAATGGTTCGTCTTTGTCCATGTTAGAGCTATGTGCCCATCTTTAGTGAATTATGGAAGAAATCAGAGTCAGAGAGTTACATCTGCACTTTTGAGAGTACTTAGTTTGATTAATCTGGAAAGATAGCTAATTGGTCTTGCATCGTGTTCCCTTTCGTTAACCTCCTTATTTCTTGTATCTTTAAACCTTTAGCTTCATGCTATATCGTACAGCTTTTTAGTTACAACTTACAACTCTGGTGATCATGTCTTCTTGAAATGTATGTTTGCATTGAGGCTATCGGGCTAAGCTAAAGATCATAATGATCTCAATTACTCTTGTTTTGTAACCATATGGAAGAGGGTATATATAATGTAAGGGTAGTTGCTTTTATTTTTTATTTTTCAATTCCCTTTCAATAAGGAACTACCATATTCGTGGACCTTTAGGAACTATATGGAAACTTCGAACTGCCTATATTATTTGCACCCATTTATGACTAAGAATATTATGTTTGAAGTTATTAAATACTGGTTGGCTCCATTAAACATAGAACCTTAGTCTATGGTCTATAATAACCTTTTCTGATGGTTTTTAATGGATTCGGAGTGAATAAAAATTTCTTGAATTGTAAAAGCTGTTGAATCGAATGATGCTTTGGTGGACATATCTTTTTCACACTTTTGTCCATCCCTTCATCTTTCATTGGATGGATCATGGATTACATACATTTTCAAGAAATTGGTTCCTGGTCGATGTAAAAGACAATCTTCGACATTGTTTTGGTGAAGTGGAAAAATGTTATTCTTGACTTGCAAAAACTATTGAATTTCTGCACTAAGATATTTTTTCTTGTCTGCTTATGCCCTGTTCTTTCACTGGATGAATTGCCGTTGTGGACAAATTTCAGTTCCTTTAGGACCAGACACCATCCCATTTAAAGTTGATTACAATTGTTTGCAAGTTTTTAGATATCTATCTGTTTTTTCTTTCTTTCTTTTTGTTGTAATTAGGTCTTCACACATTGAAGGCATTGCCGAATATTTTGATTGCATTTTCAGAATTCACGAATACTTGTGTGGATTATTTCATTCTTCAGCCTCTTGTAAGCCCTTCTGGGCTGGCAAATGTAGGTATGCTGAGCCTCCTGTAAAGAGGTATTTTGTCTTAGTTATGTATTGGTGTACAAAAATAGTTCTTCTATGTTGTGTTGTGTTTTGTTGGAGAATGTACACAATTATTAGGTCCTCGACAAAGTGCATTCTTTACACGTAGAAAAACGAAATGGAGGAATATGGAAATGTAAAATTCCAGAGGGAATGATGTACTTGTATTGCTACATTTAAATAAGATTTCTCTATTGTCAAACTTCTCATTTTCTAAGAGATGACTTAAGATGTTTTAGCTGAGAAATTTTACTGTAGGAGGATTGCTAATCGTTGTACATGAAGACGGTGACCTTGTTAGGACCTCTGGTCCATATTGTCTGGGACATGTTCAATTTTAGTAGTCTAGAATTAGTTCTAGACTAGAGACAGACCAATTACATCCTATGGCTAGCTCATCCACTGAGCTAATTTTTCTGGAGAGACTACTAACTAGTTTAACTTGTCCGTCTTATGGGTTCAGCAGAAGGCACCTGATGTCATGTTAACCATTGGCCTTAGTTTTTCAATTAGGTAATGCCAGGAGCTTTACTATAAAATCTAATGATGTCGGAATGAGAGGGTTCATTCCAGTCCACATTTAAAGAACAGGAAATGGGCAGAATCAATCCCTTTGGACCCTTTCTTGGTACTTCAAGTTATTTGTAATTTTGCAACAGTCATTAGTGAATACTGTTACTTCATCTGCATGTTTACATAATGAGTGTAGACATCTACCCCCGAGAATTTAATCATGCAGAGGCTTTTCATAGTTTCATACTTTCATGTGTTGATTTGTATTTTGTGCCTTTACACGGCAGTGGCACTGAAGAAGTGTTTTGGTTGAAGTGTCATAAAGCAGTGGCAGTTCTACATGGGTGTGCGACTGGACACCCTAAAGTATTTTTTAAAATTCTTTATTAGTAGTGATTTTATCTGAGGCTTTATTTTGAACACTCAGTCCTAACTGCAAACACCCACCAATCCAGGTAATTCATTCACCTAATACATTAGCTCAAGACAAGATACACTCTTAAATCTTAATATCGGTATCGTGCTCTGGCTTCTCTTGCGCGACAGTCGACTCTATATCTCCTTAAATGAGAGCATATGTGCAAAAAAATATATACCAACCTATTTGCCACGATTTCCCCCAAATGAATGTTTGTGAACTTGTGCAGCGGTTTAATCTTGCTTGGCTCAAAATATAAAAATCTGTCGAGAACAATTGTAAAATTTTTTGTATTTTTATTTTATTGATCACTACTCGCACTAGTTTATCATATTTTGTGTATATTATTGGTTAATAGAGCTAGAAGTGTTAAGGTAATTCTTGAATACCATGTTAAATTTCCGGAGCCACCACTGTCATAAAGGCTAAAGGAACTTTTCTGTCGGTTGTTGTTTGTTTGAACAAAGCTTTTGTGTTTCCAGTTTGGGGAAATTCTGGTAGGGTTGGGTCCATGGAAGGTCTAGTTGGTTTGACAGTTTTGAGATAAGGACTTCTGTTGAAGTGTTGTGCAAGATCTGTCTTATGACTCACAAGGAAACTCTTTCAATA
Source organism: Rhododendron molle (assembly GCA_025413875.1). Taxonomy (NCBI): domain Eukaryota; kingdom Viridiplantae; phylum Streptophyta; class Magnoliopsida; order Ericales; family Ericaceae; genus Rhododendron; species Rhododendron molle. The sequence continues at coordinate 24,659,609 of CM046390.1, forward strand.
TCATGAAAGAATCTCCTGAGTGATGGTTGGACCCTGCCCCAGTCTATGGAAGTGATTGGTAAGTTGAGTGAATCCAAAACATGAGTTTTGATCTTGGACCTACTTTGTGACAGGAAGATGAGTGATTGGTGTATAGGTGGACAGAAAAGTGATATTTCATTATTGTTCTTTTGGCAGTCTGATGTTTTGTATTAATCATCATTCAAAAACTTGATCCAAGTCATTTTTGGCTGAAAACTTAAGCGTCAGAGAGTGTTGTATGGTGAAAGCTACCCAAGGAGGATGTTTTTGTATGGACTTATTTTTTAGGGCAAAGTCCACTTTGCCCCCTTGTGGTTTGGGTCATGTGTACACTTCTGAACCATAAGGGGTGTATCCGCACATGACCCAAACCACAGGGGGTCAAAGAGGACTTTGCCCTGTTTTTTACTCTTTATGTTCTTTCCTGAAGCTCAATTGGACTTGATAAAGGGTTTATCTTTCCCCTTGCTTTTGGTGGTTCTGTTTTTTTTCCTCCTCCTTTTTGAGCCAAAACAAGCGATAAACAAGAGGAGCCGAAAGACACAGGAGTATCATCCCATGGAGGGGTGGTTTTCAAACTCACTACTTGTGGTTGATAATGGAAAAATGATACAAACTAGAGCAAATAGTAAAACATTAGAACCAACCACAGATATATTAGTGTGTACTACTGATTTTGGTTGATCGTTGGTTCTGGACTTTGCTCTAGTCCTTATTTTTTCTTTGCATTTCACTGTTTGCTTTTGTATGACAGTACTCTTTGGAAATTTCATCAATAACCCAGTTGAAAAGCTTAATTTCTGCCTGTTCTCTCGTGTGCTTGTCCATCTATACTTTGTAAATCTATGGATAAACATGTGCATATACTATGGTGAAGTCATATTCGCCACTTTTGCTGCAGATGAAGAGGATCACATCATTTTAGCAGCTCACGCAGTACATGGAAACAAATGGGCATCAATTGCGAAGCTCCTACCTGGTAGAACAGATAACGCGATTAAGAACCACTGGAATTCTACTCTGCGACGCAAGTGCATGGATCTGAAATGGTTTAAACCATCACCTATCAACACTTTGGAAGAAGGCAGCCTGAATAGGACAAAGGTGTCCCCAGAAGAAACCCTCTCATGCGGAGATAATAACTCATTTGGAACCCCGGGGGGAGAATATGCGTGCTTGTCAGAAACTATACCCAACCATTACGAAGATAAAGCTCAAACAAATGAGGATCATCAATCTGCCGAAGCAAACCACCCACAAATTTCTCGTCCAGTGGCACGTGTCGGTGCGTTTAGTGTCTATAACCCTCGAAGTGGCTCGACAACTGGTTTCTTTGCGACTGCCCCAATGCAGTCTCCATTGATCCAACCTGTTAAACCTGACTTTGGGATCTGCAAATTTCTTGAAGGTATCTGTAGTGAGCCCATTGTTCCTTTGCGATGTGGTTATGGTTGCTGTGAAGTGTCGAGTGGGGGTCCTTCTAGAAGATCTTTGCTGGGTCCAAAATTTGTTGAATATGATGAGCCGCCTCCCTTCTCCAGTCATGAGCTGGCTGCCATTGCCATGGATTTGAACAATATTGCTTGGATCAAAAGTGGGCTCGACAGCAGTGGGACACAAGTGGTGGAAAACGGATATAGGCAGAGTGCGTTTCAGGGTGCCACAGCTCAAATGGGTATATTTGAACAGAATCTGGACAATGGTTATTTGGGTACAACGACAGATGTGGTGTCGAAACAGATGCCAATACCGACTTTTACTTTGCCAGCTGAAGTTGAAGGCTTGAGCTGAAATCCATGACTGGGTTTCGTCCATCTTTTTTGTGGTACAGTTATGAGTTACATAGTTGTGTTTTTTACAATGGCAGGCAGGATTCCTAACCTGTAAAGCGGGTTAGTCGTTTATAGTAAGGATAACTTCCGGCCATTTCGACAATCAAGAATCATCATATATGCTGAAGACATCGTGACATTTTGTTCTGAAAAAATGTGAACATATGCTTAATGAGGTATATCCAGACATGATCTTAGAAATCTGTTACATCTGTTATTACGTTTATAATGCTTTGTTCAACCTCCCATTTCTGTCCTTCGTTGATGCTGCATGCCTCACAGTTAAAAGGTATGAGTTGGGTTTTCTTATGTGTCTCACGCGGAGCAGGTTATTGTCTTTTGCATGTTTAGTTTTGGAGCCATTGCAATGGAATGAGATGACCTGATTGTGCAGAGTATTTTTCCCTCAAGTATGTCCCCCTTTCTCACTTAGTTAATTTTACACGGGTGCGGCCAATTTTGATATGATCATGAGTAGGCCTGATTTTGTGGTTTTAGATTATGGTAGATGAGTTTAGCTAGTAGTCCCTAGTCTATTACGCCCCAAGAGGAAACCTTATAGTGGTAGGCACTAGGTAGAGAGATTTCCCCTCTTTTTTACGAGGAAGTTATTAATGTCCGTAACTCCAGCCCAAATCTGGGTGAACGAGGAATGCCCCATTGCCCAAGTATCCCCTAAAACTTGGCAAAAGTATTTTGTTTTTTGTTTTTTGTTTTTTTTGCGGTGTTCATCAGAGCAGAATGCAGAATGCAACGGCTCTCTCAATTGGAGCTACTTGTCACTTTTATTTTGTGGCAATGCTCACCTAGAGAGAAAGTGGGATGCAACGGCTCCCCCTCTTAGAGATTTGAACTTATGTCGCATGTCAAGGGAGAAAACGGGATGTAGCGGTTTTCTTGAACTCAGATAGTGCCATCCTTGTATACAAATCCTAATTCTGTCCTTGCTCGGGACTATGAAACCTTAAACAAACTCAATCGAACCGTTTTGTAATTCTTGCTTTATTTCCTCGACAAAATAATTAGTAATATAACTAAAGTATAAGCCAGGTTTATTAGGGCGCATTTAACGTTATCAACTTCATATTTGTATGATTGATTGTTTGGTGCGTGTGAAGACCATAGCTACAAAGAGAGTCTAAATTGGGATTTTATGTATCCTGGGCCCATGGCCGTCAGGCTAGAGGACCGAGCTCCTGTCCAGTAAATATTTGCTCCAGTACGGTCCAGTGTAGGGCCGTTGTGGGCCCCTCCCAGGCCCACAACAATGATCAGAATCGTTCATTTTGTAGAGCTCGTTAAATATGTCATCCACGCCAAAAATTAGCTTCATCGAATATCAATAGGTACATGGATGAAACAGATTTGTACATGAAAAAAGCTATGACAAAAATTAAGTTGAAATTAATAATTGCCCATTCTTTTCATATACAAATCTATTTCATCCATGTAACTATTGATGTTCGATGAAGCTAATTTTTGGCGTGGATGACATATTCGACGAGCTCTACAAAATGAACGATTCCGATCATTGTTGTGCGCCCGGGAGGGGCCCACAACGGCCCTACACTGGACCGTACACTGGACAGGAGCTCGGTCCCAGGCTAGATCAATCCACGACTTGCTGCGAAGAACACTCCGCGATTTGTGGGGCGTCTATTTCTCGGTCTGAAGATTTTTAGACAGACAGTGAGACATACAGTCGTGGAGGGAATGCACTATCTGGTAAAGAACCCTTCTATGGCTTCCGATGCTTTGTCGACCATCGGTACACAGACTGGCACGCGGTGCCCATTCTGGGTCCCGTACGGATGATTCAAGCCTTTCAACAATTTTAAATAATTTTTCATGTGGTTTTCTGAGAAAAGTCTGCTCAATCCGATATATGTAGATATTTAATCCAGTCTTCCAATTTTTCATCAGATTATAGGATCATAAAATCCGAACGAAAAATTAGAAGATTAGATCAAGTACTTACAAATATCGGAATGAGTTCATTTTCCACCATGCCTCTTGAAAAATTATTTTAAAATTATTGAACAGCTCAGATCATTCGTGCCGAATCCGGAGTGGGCACCGCGTGCCGGTCCATGCACCATCGGTGCACAAACTATTGGTGGCCTTAAGCATTTTCGAATCTGGTAACCCACATTCTTTGTTTGATCCTTGTTCGGTTCTTATAATAATCCTTAATTATTCAAATGAGAAATTTGAACACTGCAAAAAAAAAAAAAAAAAGGGAACTAGCCTAATAAAGAAGTCCTTAGAGAAGAGAACCAATAAAAGCATCTCCAATTAATCCATGAGTCTCTATAACTCTATTTTGGAGACTCAAAATACTATTTTTAAATCAAAAAATAAATTTAGAGCTTATTACTATTCATGCAGACTCCAATCACAAATCTCTGTTTCCATCTTTATATTCAAAAAATTCATTAATTTCTTCAATTTCCCTCCAAAACCTACCAACATTCTTTCAAAATTCAAATTCCTATTTTTTGAAATTCTCACCAAATATATCTAATATTGGTGTCAAATTAATGACATTTTCATTATCTTTTCAATAATACAAACTTTATAGAAATAACATATATAATTTGAAAGTCATCCCATGTTAGAAGTGAAAAGTACAAATGGAGATAAGTCTCTATTTTGGTGTTGCATGGGTCTTTATATTTAGAGATCCAAAATGAGGTCTCTATTTTAGAGCTCTAAAATAGAGCTTGGTTGGAGTTTGTTTGATCTCTATATCTCTCTAAATATAGAGATATAGAACTTGGTAGGAGATGCTCTAACTTGAAGAGAAGCCCATAGTGAAGAAGAAGACGACAAAGTATATTAACACAACATGATACACAATAATCTGCATAACATGAAGACGTGTCCTTGCTTTATTGATTGTTGTAAATTAATGTCTCATTCAATAGCCAATGAAACACTGACATATGAGCATGTTGTGCACATTGTTGTCCAACATGTTGCATTAGTAGCAATATATCCTAGAAGAAAGAAACGATCTTTCATCGGTGGCAAGGTGCTAGCCACACAACGGTTGTGCACAACAAATGTGCACAACGATTCGAGTGGGGCCCATTTTGGGTCCCACAAAAATACAGAAAATGTCCATAAATTTTAAAATATTATTTTATGGGGCCCTGTAAAAAATCAGCTCCAACGAATATCGGTAAGTATTGTTTATGAATTTGTACGGAAGAAACTGATGAAAACTGCAGTTTCATCCGTACAAATTCATAAACAATACTTACCGATATTCGTTGGAGTTGATTTTTTACAGGGCCCCATAAAATAATATTTTAAAATTTATGGACATTTTTTCTGTATTTTTGTGGGATCCAAAATGGGCCCCACTCGAATCGTTGTGCACATTTGTTGTGCACAACCGTTGTGCATGTAGCACTGTCCCGTGCTAATCTCCTAATTAAAAGCGTACAGGAATTGCCAATTATGCAAATATTTACTTTGGCTTTTTACATATTGGAAAGGGGTAGTATTTGTCTTTGTGTCATGTATTGTTTGTTTTGTTGTTTTTGGTGTTATGTTGTTTCATTGTACCTTGTCCTTTTTCGTATTAATATAACTGAAATTATCTTGTATGTTTAAAAAACAAAAAACAAAAACAAAAACAAAAACTTATTTAACGCAATAACAATTTTAAAGTTGAAATTACTCCTATTTGACTTTTCTTGTGGGAAATTTTTGACTTTCTAAAATCTCCATTTTGTTGTTTTTTGATTTTTTGTTTTCAGACATGCAATTTACTTTTGCGATTGCACCAAACGCGCACTATGCTAACTCCAATTGGTTGAGAGCATAATCTTGGATTTAAATAAGACTTGACAATTAAAAATATTAAAGTGTTATCCACGTTTAAGATAAACATGACCCTAGACTCTATTATATAGAGTATAATAATAATAATATATCCTGTACAAAACAAGGGAAACACACGGAACAAGAATGCCCTTACAGATGGCCGGTTTTGTACATCCCAAGAAATTGAATTTTCTATTAGTAGTATATTATACGAGTATTTTGCAACGCGATTAATCCACTGGATAGGTTCTTAACCGACATCTTAACCTCTATCGACACAGACATATCATTGATAGTATGAAGTTTCCTTGAAGTAATATGAACGTGGATCGCACGATCGAAGACAAAAAATTCTAATTAAGCTCCTAATTGCTGAATAATAATAATAATAGTAGTAGTAGTACTGTACTACTTTATAAATCCCTGTACCAAAAACTGCAGTCTTATTATTAATCCATCGAATTTTGAAATAAAAATAACAACTTCAGGTCAGAACATCTCACGCCTCCATGTCTAAAGTAGCTGCTATCTTTAATATTTTCCATCTTATTTAAATATTTTTTGATTAGAATGTTGGATTTTGAGATTCAACGGCTAATGTGAATTCGATATAAAATGAATAGAGTTCCTTCCTTTAATATCTGTTTAGTGTGAATAATTTCACTAATAACAGGAAGATGAGCCGCAGACTTACGCATGGAATGAAAGATTATACTGCGCGGATTAAAAAAAAAAAAGAAAAAAAAGAGAAGAGATTATGCTGCAATTAGAAATCCATGTCGGTAACAAGTCCCATGGAATTTTTGCTATTTTGGAGTAGTTTTTAATTTTGGCATTTAGTTGCAATTCCAATAGTTTTATTTCAAACCCACATTAGCTAATGGGGGGACTATTCTAATTCATGGGGGTAAAATTCGTAATGTTAGGTACCTGTACACAATTTGGCATAATAAAGAAAATAAACAGAAGAGAAAATGCAAATTGCGCGCCCTACCTACTGAAAAGGGAAAGAGCAAAGCAATAATGCATCTAATATTTTCTGTTCATCTAAAATCTGAAACAAATTTTGTGCAAGGAATTTAGTAATCCTAGGGGTGCCTTAATCCCTTCTACAACTATATATTGATAGGAGACGCACGGTTAAAGTATACAAGTCTTACATAAACGTGTATTGTGCAATAAATTGAGACACGGTTAAGTATACGAGTCTCACAAAGATGTGTTGTGTAATGAATATTTGAGACAGGCTCTGTTTTTTAGCATAAAATATTTCTCGATAAAAAATGTTTTACCTATTTTTCGGTGTTTAGTTGTTTAAAAAATGAAAAAAAAACATTTTACATGTAAAATATTTTTCATTAATTGGATGAAAATGACTTACCCTTAAATCTTTCTTAAGTTATTTACCGAAATGAACCTACTGCCTTCTACTGCAATTCTCACTGCTCAGTTTCATCGATCGTCAGTCATGACTCATGACCTACTTTCAATTCCAATATTCTCAAATCTCTCTACCGTTTAAGCCCTCCATCTATCTCTACACTATTTGTTGATTTCTGAAAATATTTTCAAGTGTTAACCAAATACTGAAAAACAAAAGTTTTAAAGTTTATTTTCTAAAAAAATATTTTACATGGAATATATTTTACATTGTAAAACATTTTACATCGAAACAAACGAAGTGACAATATTGCTCAATAAACATTAAACACTGAATGCTCGAATACTGGTTATCAACTCTAAAACTACCACAAAAGTGTCAATTCGGAAAGTAGTTGCAGAATGTGACTGTTATATTTGGAATTGAATTAAGCTACTTTAATAAGCTAGCATTAGATTAACAGGCAATTTTGTTCTAAAAATCACCAATGGAGAGAGAGAGAGAGATAAAGAGTCACGACAGAGACTAAGGAACGCACGTAAGAACGACGTCCCACGGTCGGTTGGTTACATTTCACCAAAGAAAGAAGTAGCTTTCCTTTTAGTCCCTCCCTTTGAAACTAAGGTTCTCTCCCTATGACTTTCCCACTCTCACTCTCTCCTCCAATTTCCCACCCACACAAAATCAAAAGAAAAGCTCTCTATCCCTCCCCCATTTCTCTCTCTAGAACTCTTTTCTCTCTCTCTCTCTCTCTCTCTCTCTCTCTATGAGGACGCTCTGGCCCAACCTGGATCGAGAGGATGGACTCGAGACGGTACTCGAAGTCCCCATTCCGGAAGAAATGTTTTCTCCTTCTAACAACAGCAACAAAAACAGATCATGGCAAAATATGAAGTCATGGGTCAAACCCTCCACCGATAAATCACCTCCGCCGTCCATCTTCGGCGGCAACCGTATCGCAGAGATTCAGCTACTTTTGGGTGTCGTCGGAGCTCCCTTGATACCGCTTCCCATCTCCTCTGCTCACTCCCTTTGTGGAAACGTCAAAGACAATGCCTTTGTAAGTCTTTCGACCCACAATTATGACCGCGTCTGTCTATTTGACTGGACTACTAGTAAGTTGTATACGAACACGGTTCGTTGTGGCTAATGCACAAATAACTTATGATTTTTGTCTTCTGCATTTAATCTTTGATTGTTAATTGATAAACTTTTAGTATTACCACAAGTCTGTCCAGCTGTAGCAAATATGCAGAATTAATGATGCAACATTCTATCATGTTTAATTAGTGGTGCTACGATTATGTAATTTCTTCACAAACTGTTAATTCAGATGCCAGAAATGAAATTGTGTGGAATTTGTAGTACAATAACAACATGTGTTATTTGCAATGTATTGATGGAGAAATAAATAGTTTGAAAGTTTGGATTAAATTTAAATTTGCAGGAGGCTTCAACGGCGAAATACATTGTGCAGCAGTACATAGCAGCGACAGGGGGAGAAAAGGCATTGAACTCTATAGATAGCATGTACGCAATGGGGAAGGTGAAGATGGCGGCATCGGAGTTTATTGCAGGGGAGGGTATGAGTATGGGTTCTAATCATTTGAGTACTTCTAATAACGGAAAGGCAATGAAAATCAAGCGCGTAAGAAATGGGGTCGGAGAGGTAGGAGGGTTCGTGTTGTGGCAGAAGAGGCCAGAGCTATGGTGTTTGGAGCTGGTGGTTTCTGGTTTCAAAATTAGTGCCGGTAGTGATGGTAAGGTGGCTTGGCGGCAGACTCCCTGGCACCATTCTCACGCTTCTCGCGGCCCGCCCAGACCTCTTCGCCGTTCCCTGCAGGTTCACCCCCATCTCTCTGTAGATATATCTTCCTCTGGCTGCTAATTCAGCTACTCGAGCTCAACTCGTGTTTGGCAGCTCGTTTGAGAAAGCTTGTTTAACTAATTATGCGATGTTAGACTCAATGAAACTATGTTAATTGGTTTAAAGAATTCAAGTTGGCCTGATTAATGATTGTCTTGACAGAAGATCGTTTTGAGATGGGCTCCACTCATGAATAAATCAAACTTAAACATACTATATTTAACACCGTTAATTTTTCTAACGAAGAAACCTACAGAACTAGATTCCGTTCATTTGCAGCCTTACTTCTCCTTGTCTTTTTATTGCTCTCCTAAATTTTGTTCAATTGGGTACAAACGGGGAGAATGATTTTGACATTCATAACTCGAATACATACTGCAATGCGAAACATGGAAGAGTTTTCTCAAACTATGATTCTGAGTCATTTTTCTCTTTCTCTTTTCCTTTCGCTTTGGTGATAGCACTTTTTCGTGGTTTACTTGAACTGACCGCTATGGACCGCGTTCTTCTGGGTTCTTTTTTCACTTAAACAAAAATACTACTGGTAGCAGTAGTGTAGTACTATAGTTAAGACCTCATTAGCAGGGTCGATCCATGCATATATGTTCCCAACAACTCAGCCTGTGTCCGATTCTCTGTGGTTCATATATATATCCAGTGGTACAAGGAGTTCACCAATGAGCTGTCCTTTTAGTCGTAGTTGTAGCTTCTAACACCATAAAAAGGTTGTCAACATTATCTCTGGTTAAGTAGTTTTGAGTTATTCTCAGCATTTGGATCCTATCCATGCACTCCTTTTGTGGGTCTTTTTTTGAACACATTTCTTATGATTCCAAGATTTGAAATTGTTTACTTTTTAAAACTCATCGATAAAAGTTTATGTTGATTTTACACATTAATGATATCTAAAATTATGAAAAAGTTTCACAAATAGCTGAAACTGGACTATCTAACCCCTTTAATGGATTACAGATGATCCAATCTCTTATTCCATACATTCAACTCAGGGATCCAAGTTATCACATGCCCTTTATGCATTGGCGGGCTGTAGTCATATCATATACTTTGGTTTTTTTTTTTTTTTTTTGAACTTTTTCCTTACAAGGGTATGTAATTAGCATCCCATTTTACCAATTTGTAAACCAATGTCTCCGGTACTAGTTGTCCAATATTTTTTGTTAGTCTTTAGGTGGAATTGTGGCTAATGTAATCTGTCCAATTTCTGTCATTATCACAGTTGACCAAAATTAGTTGTCATTTTAAATTACCCAATTTTCTTCTTGGCCAGCTGGATTCATGTTTGCCACAATCAACCATGACAATGAGAGCACTAAACTAATCTTTCTATGATAATTTCTAGTAATTCTTGTACTTACAACTAATAAGTCACATTTTCACAATGTTGAACAGGGTCTTGATCCAAGATCTACTGCAAATCTCTTCTCCAATTCTATCTGCATCGGCGAAAAAACAATCGACAAAGAAGACTGCTTTGTGTTGAAACTCGAAGCAGAATCCTCGACGCTAAAAGCGAGGAGCAGCAGCAATGTGGACATAATCCGACACACCATTTGGGGCTACTTCAGCCAAAGAACAGGGCTTTTAACACAACTAGAAGACTCTCACCTCCTCAGAATCAAAGCCCTTGGAGATAGTGAGAGTGTCTTTTGGGAGACCACAATGGAGTCCCACATCCAGGACTATAAGACTGTTGATGGTATTAACATTGCACACGCCGGTAGAACAACCGTATCGTTGTTTAGGTACGGTGAGAGCACGGAAAGCCATTCGCGGACGCAGATGGAAGAGGTATGGAAAATTGAAGAAGTGGACTTTAACATTGTGGGATTGTCGATGGATTGCTTTTTGGCACCGGGTGATTTAAAGAAAACAGAAGAAAAAGAAGATCAGGAAGAAGGGTGTGGGGTTGTGAGGGGAAATGTTGTGTTGCCGTTTAAGGTTCGGGAAGGTTTGTCGAGGCCGGTTGGTGTGTCAAAGGTTGCGGATTTTGATCTTGATGATTTAGAAAACAGCAAATATGATGAAGAATAAACAGTGGATCAAGCTATGTCTGTTTCTGTATATATAGCAAACCAGACAATATTTTTCATGTCCAATTTATAGTTACTAGTGAACTGCTAACTAAGCATGGAGTTGGGGAATACATGTCTGCAAACAGATGGTGTGAACTGTGAAGGTACACCACACCCCCTATTTGCAGAAGTGTTGTTGAGTAGACCTTGTAATTGTGGTGCTGAGTAGTAGTATATTTTTTTGAATGAATTATGAAAGGTAACAATATATCCAACCGATAAAAGCAACAAAGTCAGCAATAGGATTGGTTACTTACCGTTTCCATGTACTTACTTTCGTTCAAGTTTGGATTCAGTTTCTCTCCCGTCAGAAACCAGATTTTGGACTGGATCATACAATGCTATATTCAATGGTTTGGACACCAAATGGTGTACACCGGGTTATACTAAATCCGCCTTCAAAATAAATCGAATCAAAACCCTAGGTTCTTTCTGTCGGCATTTACATAAACAAAAACAAATAGAATATCCTGTGAACAAATGTAAAAGAACCAAGAACCGATATTCTATTTCTACAGAGTATCAATATGCTTAAAATTCAAGGAAGAAGAGTGTGCAGAGAAAGAGCAATCCAATACGGAATTTCTGGTGTAACAAATGATTTAACCAAAGGCCTATTTATAGACTTGTAGGAACCCTTACGTGAAGAGTTGTGTCCGTAGTAGAAACACACATTAGGAAGGGTTATATCTTTTAAAGACACTAAGGAAAGATCATGTCTTTTAAAGACATTTAATTAAAAGGAATCATGCCTTTTGGAGGCACCCCACGTTTCACACCCTTTCCCGACAAGCACAACCCTTTCTAATAGACACATCCCAAACAAATGGATGTTATAACCATTCACATAAAGTCACAACTCATGAAAAAGTATTGCAACCTTTCACAAAAAACCTCTCACAATACCTTTTCAAAAAATCCCAAACCAAAATTCATTTATTTTTAATTTCAATAAAGCTATGGGTACATATGATTTTGTACATACTATGTACATATGAGTTTTGTGGGCTCATCTTAGGTCCCATAAAGATGATTTAAACCGCCTATTATTTTTAAAATATTTTTTTATGAAGCCTTGTAAAAAATTAGCTCAACCCGATATCAATAAGGATTTTTTCTAAATTTGTGCAAGCAAAATTACTTAACTACTCAGTTTCTCTCTTACAAATTCAGAAAAAATTCTTAACAATATCGGGTTGAATTGATTTTTTACAAGACTCCATAAAAAATTATTTTAAAATAATTGCAGTTCGAATCATCTTTGTGGGACTCAAAATAGGTCCCACAAAATTCATAGGCAAATGATATTGGCACTCTAAAAATTGATGCAGGCACTCCAAAATCAATGTAACTCCAAAGCCACTTTCCTTTGTATTTTGGAGTGCCTGCATCAATTTTTGGAGTGCCAATATCATTTTTCAATTCAAATGTACACATAGCAGTACTTTGCATACATGAATAGTGTCTCACGACTTCAACCATTCACTTAGTGAATCCCATCAAAGCTAGTCAAGGCAGTGTAGTAGACGTATCTTTGAACTAGCTGTTTTCTGAGCAAATCTGAACAATTAATTGCAATAATGAATGATCCAGATTTAGACTATCTCCTTCCGATTTAAATTAAGAACGGGAGAGATCCAACATAAAATCAACGAGTTTAGTTGATAAACCAATATCTAACAAAATAATTTTGTAACCAATGGGCTTGTAGCCCAATTACAAGCCCATTGGTAACTCCTCACTCTCCTTTGTTGGGAGACTAGGGTTTGAGCCCCGTTGTGGGCGGTTTGTGGGTTTAAGACTACGGATAGCTTCTGAACCCCCTTTGAACTAACTCACCCCCACTAAGGGTATCCACAATGCTATAATAAAAAATTGATAGTCAAAAGTTGTCACATCAGCTTTTGATTATGTATTTAAGAGATTGCTAAGATTAGCAATGTAGATGTCTACAATGACATAATCAAAATTGGATAACCAAAACTTGTCACATCATCTTTTCAAACAACAAAAAATTAAAAACTGTGAACACTAGAGAATAATTTTTCTAAAAATAGTTTTGAAACTAATAAAAACTATTTACTAGAAATACAAAATAGTTTTTGAAACTTCTTTTTTTTTTTTGGAAAAAAACTGCTTTTAAAAAACTATTTTCTTAAAAAGAAACAATTTTTAAGTAAAATATTTTTTTCGAAAGTAGTGTTCGAAAAGAAAGAGAGAGAAAAAGGAAAGAGATATAGAACATTTTTGTATAATGATTGGTGTATTTAATTGAAAATATGTAGGGTCTATAAAATTTTGTTATTGTCAAAAGGTTGCTAGTTTTGGTTATCTAAAGTCCAAAATTTAATTATTTCTAAGGAAATTGTTAAGTCTGATTATAGAATTATAAGCCATATTGTAGAGACCCAAATAATTTTAATTCTTGAAATACTTATTAAATGACTAGTTGAGAAATTATGGATTAATTGGTGAATAATTGATTCGAGGACTAAAGTGGAAGAATTGAAACTTGAGGGAGTGAGTATGTGTTTTAAAGATTTAGGGGTATAAAAGGGGTGAATGTGTGTGTAGGGGATCATTTTCCCATTTCAAAACTCTCGGCTCTCTCACTCTGTCCACTGGCCTCTCTCTCTCCTCTCCTCTTACTCAAGACTCCACTCCTAGACCTCAAAACCTCAAAGATCAACCTCCCTCAAGCCTTTCAATTGCATTGTTGAGCTCTAAATTTCGTGGGTCAAGTTCGGGGAAAGGCATTCCGTGGATTTCGAAGAGTTCGGAGCTAGGGCTCGTCCAAAATCTCTTGGGTTTCGCTCTTTGACTCGAGGTAGGGATTTCTTTACCTCTCTTATATGTATATGTGTTGAATTTGGTGTAAGAGTTGGTCCTTAGCCTTGTTTTTGGTCCAGATTGAAATCTGTCAAAAACTGCAAAATCGCCTGCTGTAAGGGCAGTGGTACCGATACCACTTTTTTGAGGTATCGATACCTTAGGTACCGATACCTAGTTTTCGAGGTACCGATACCCTGATTCTTATTTGCTCTCTGGATTGGTTTGGTACCCATACCATATTTTTAAGGTATCGGTACCTTGACTCAGAAAAACTGTTTGAACTTTGTTTGATTCCTCGTCACTTGTTTTGAACTCTGGGCATTCTTAACACCCTCGTAAACCATTTCAAGCGTGTCCAATTGGTTTCCTATGAGGATTCGACGATACCCTTGTTTCGTTGGCTTCCTTTTGGTAGAGAACGAATGTTAGGTTACATGATTGAATCGTATTCTATGGATTTATTGCTTGGGCATGTTTATGGTTTAAATGTGACATTGTTGGCATACCGAATGGAGTCTCACGAACGAGTGTGATCATAGAAAGGTTTGCTCTTACATATTGAGTAGGAAAGTAGTTGCATGAGTCGGAAGTTGATATTATGAGTCTCGTAACGCAAGGGGTGGTAATACGGAGACTCAAGTGGGCCTCGTAACGCTAGGGGTGGTAATACGATGGTCCGGGTTGTAGGGTTCACCGTAACGCTAGGTGGTAATAGGGTAACTCTTAAGACGTTATACTGTAACGCAAGGCGTGGAAATACAGTCAGTGGGAATTGGTGATAGTGTGTCGTGTCGGGTGTGTTGGAGATGTTTGTGTCCTTTGAATTATATGGTATAATGCGATGATACTTTGACTCGAATTAATCATACCAATGATAGACATACTCATTGTTGATTGCTTTTCATCAATTGAGTCGTATCCACTTGTTTCCTTTCCTTGCTCCATCATCATGTATGCATATAACTTTGGCAAAGATTTCCCACCGGGCTATTGTAACTCAACAAAATTCTTCTTTTCAGATACTAATGCCGGACAGTAGCATCATGCATTGCGTGCTTGGACTGTGGACAACTTTTGAAAGCTTATCACTTTTAGTTACTATTTCATCTTGTAATAGTTTAGCTTTTGATCAAGATAGTTTTCTAACTAACTATTCATGAATTTCTTTTGACAAGGGAAGTTTGTAACACTCCGCATGTGTTGTAACTGTACTTAAGTTAATTTGGGCCGAGGTGCCAAATTTGTATATTCTTTTGAATTGGGAACTTATTTATAATTTAAATAGGTGGGATGTTATTTTGGGAATACGATGGCAAGCGATGTACTTTGATTATAGAACGTTATTTATTTTATGTTGAAAATCCAGGTCGTGACACATATTTTGCACCAACATTATTAATTTTAAAAACCTTTTACTTTTGATTATAGCATTGTGGACACTCTAACCCCCACTGATATATATAATATTGGCAAAAAAAATGAAACAATAAAAAATAATAATCATGTCAAAATAATAACATAATTAAACTAAATATTAAGTACTAAGAAACTAATAAATTAACAATTTTTTCTTCGATTTCTACTTCTCCTTATTTTTGAGCATATTTCATACTTGTTAACAAATTTTAAGACATGATAAATTGTCACAATCCCGTCTATTTATTGAGAATGTTTCTCCTTATAAATTGTCTCTTATAATTTACTTTTACTCAAAATACTCTATTTATTGAGAATGTTTTTATAGTTTCTCCTTAAAAAAGGGGGGAAAAAAATGCCTTCTACACCCTACTATCTTATAAATGTAATTAAAATTTGTCAAAGTTTAAAACTGCGCACATCATAAGTTTGAAAACACATTAATAAATTTTAAACTAAATTTGTAAAAAGTAGAGTGAAAATTCATTGCTCAATAAGAAGGCATGAAGTTGCCTCCTAACTCAGTTGATGAAACATGTAATGGGCAATTCATTTGATGAGTGTTCAAACTCCGCCCTAAGTTGCCATCTAACTCAGTTGATAAGATAGTTAATAAAAACTTTCTTTTATTAAGTTCAAACTCCACACTTCAGTCCCCTTTCTTCTAAGATTGTGTAAATAGTAGAATTTTCTTGGATTAAAAGAAAATCATCCCTACTCCTCTTTCCATCCATATTTTTTTTAGTGTTTTTTGAAAATTTGTGTCACTTTTCAATTGACTATATCTTGTTATCTACTTCCTCTGTTCCTAATTGTTGATCTCTCTTAGAAATTCTAACTTTTTAAGGGAAGATATAATAATTATACCTGAATTCAAATTTGGTGACATCATTTCCACCATTACTCTTCCATTCAACTTTTTTTACAACCTTTCTATTCGCTCATGAGGGACACTTTTAAAAAATTGTCCAAAATCTATTTTGACTTTTAGAAAAGGACCAATATTTTGGAACATTTGAAAAAGGAATAGTGGACCAACAATTAAGAACAGAGAGAGTATAACTTTATAGGTGATTTTGAAACTTTGTTTAAAAAAATTAATTGAGATCTATCAAATAATGTCTATATTACATATAAAAAATGTTATCATTTAAAAAATATAATTAATTTTTTATCCGATTAAAATAAAGGGCAAAATATGGATTATCTCCTTGTGGTTTGGCCGTTTGGCACTTGACCTCCCTAACGTTTAGAAATGATCAACTTGCCCCCTCGTGGTTTTGGAGTAAACTGCCACCGTTAACTCCGTTAACTTGAGGCATAAAATTACCAAAGTCTCCCTATTTTTCTTGGTTTTTATTCTCTTATTTGTCCTCCAACCTCTAGAAGTGTTTATATACTCATACATGCTTAAATCCCCAATTAGAGTTAAAGCCACATATTAATAACTAATTCCTTATTTTGGCATAATTTTTTAAATGTATTTGTTTATTTAACTTCTTTCTCTGAAAAAGAAAAGTAAAAAAACACAGCCCCAGCCCTGTTAATCAGCGAAGAACAAAACTAGATGCTTCCAGGGGCACGGGGGTAAGCGGATCGACGGTGGCCGGGCTGGAGAGAAGTAGAAGAAACCAGCGAAGAACAAAACTAGATGCTTTTGGCGACGGCGAAGAGGATTGGGAGGAGGGGTTGAAGGGGATTCAGGAAGATGGTGGATGGGAACGGAAACGGTGGCGGTTAAGAATGAGTGTAGACAATCCTTGTTTGCTTCAGTTGATTTTGAATGGTTGTCAGTGAGAAGAATCATTTAAAATCTCTTTTTTTTTTTTTTTTGAGAAGAATCATTTTGGTCCCCAGTGTTTTTTCTGTTGGAGTGAAGACGGGGGATTTATGATCAAAAAAAGACGGGGGATTGGGAGAGAGAGAGAGGTGAAGATGAAGGGTATTGTAGTCTTCTTAATTTGGAATCAATCTCTATTTAACTGCTTTTTCATTTTCAGTTCCATAATGGGCGTGTCAAATACACCTTTCGTTAAATTAGATGGAAAATGTAAAGATAGTACTTTACTTTAAAATCACGAGGGGACAAGTTGATCGTTTTCAAATGTCAAAGAGGTCAACTGTCAAACGGCCAAATCACAAAGAGGTAATTCGTATTTTGCCCTAAAATAAAACGAGGGCAAAAAAACAGGGACGGATAAAATAGCATGATTTCATGGATACAAAATTAAAAGTGGGTGCAGTTAATATTCTCTTTTAAATTTCGTATCTATGGAAGCATTGCATTGTTCGGAGGGCCGCGTGAATAAACGTTCCAGAATATGCGTGTCGCGCCTAGAACTCTCTCGAACCATCCAGGCCCCGTCCAATTCCCCCAATAAATCATCATCAGTTCATCACCAACTCTCCACACCCACCGAAATCGTCGATCACACAACTGCTCTTCCGAATTCCGAAAAATCGTTTCCCTTTACAAATCCCTTCATTCTCTCACATCAACAACAATGTCGCTGATTCCAAGCTTCTTCGGGCGCCGATCGAACGTCTACGACCCCTTCTCCCTAGACATGTGGGATCCCTTCGAGGGCTTCCCCTTAACCACCGGCAGCTTCCGCCCGCTCTCCGACCAGCTCCGCCCCGGGTTCCCCTCCGAGACGGCGTCGTTCGCCCACGCCAACATCGACTGGAAGGAGACGCCGACGGCGCACGTGTTCAAGGCGGACGTGCCAGGGCTGAAGAAGGAGGAGGTGAAGGTGGAGGTGGAGGACGACAGGGTTCTCCAGATCCGAGGAGAGAGGAGCAAAGAGCAGGAGGAGAAGGGGGACACGTGGCACCGCGTGGAGCGTAGCAGCGGTAAGTTCATGAGGAGGTTCAGGCTGCCGGAAAATGCGAGGGTGGATCAGGTGAAGGCGGCGATGGAAGACGGCGTGCTTACCGTGACGGTGCCGAAAGCAGAGGTTAAGAAGGCTGATGTTAAGTCTGTTGAGATTTCTGGTTAATTTTGTGATTTGGGTCATGTTTTGGGTAGGTAATTAAGTAACCTCTGTTGGGAGTATGTTTTCTATGGTAGTCTGATTGGGATGGTGTCCAATAATGTTAGTGGGATGGTGTGAATCAACTGGTCTGTTAATGGTGTTTTTAATATATATATATAGATATATAAGTATCAACTTCTTTCTAACCATTGATCTCTGTTTCGAAGCTTCTATTCTAATGTTAGGCGGTGTGCCAAATTGTGTTGGATTTCTCTTTCTTTTTGGGGGGAATATGTTGTAAATGGAGAGGCAATTCTTTTTCAATTTTATTTATGTTCTACTAACGCGATCGACAATCTGACATAGTAGTCATAACAATTCACAAGAAGTTTGGAGTGGGAAGGAGTATTAATTTTTGATAACACAAAGCATAACAGGGAACCCCCTTTGTTATGGGTGCACATATTGGCTAAATTTTTCCAAAGTAATAATCACATCGGGCTAAAGTTTTTGTCCTTGTTCGGTTTGAAATTTCAAACTCAGAGTTTTGGATAAAGTAACTTTTTTACTTTTTCTCTCTCTAACTTTTTAATTATTACTTTCATTTTTCGCTCTATCTCTCTCTACTTTTTTTCTCTCTTCACAATCATTACTCTCATTTCTCTATCTACTTTTATTCAAAAACACAACTCAAAACCCACAACCGAATAAATTGACCCCGCTCAATAATAATTAGGAGAGATAGAAGGATTAAAACCTTCGAAGTTTCAATCCGTTTGGTTATTATTTACTGTAGAAAATCTCCCTTTGGTTGTTTACGGTAGAAAGTCTCCCTTACCATTAAGGTAAAGTTTTGGTTTAGCATTTCTTTGTGAGTGTGTGAGCGTTTGTACGTGACTTTTTGTACTCCTAAAGACGAGTTGTTGATCTTAAAAGGGCAAATATGAAGTATGTTGAGCTCCCTAGAAAAAGGTGGAAATTGATTGTATAAGTGATATAGGTGGTATGTGTGCTTACAGTTTACATCCTTTCTACTAACATGTTTTGTAGTAGGAGTAATGTTTTAATTAAGATCATCTCGAGCAGAATCTTCTAGTAGCAAATTTCAAAAAACAAATTTGAGTGATTAGTATGAAATTAACTTTCAACAGATCCTCAAATATTAAATAATTTGAAGTCAACCTTCAAATTATATGTGTCTTCGAATCTAAAGGATGTCTATTTGTCTATCACCCATCAAATACCAAAATAATGTTATTTTATTATACCCAATTTGTCTAAAAATATGTAAAACTCGATTGTTTTTCTCATGTTTTATTTTACAATATAAAAAAAAAGAGAGGGATGATTTTCACACTCCTCTATTTATCATATCCATACTCTTTTTTATCCTTATTCACATGATCATTTACACTCTTATATTTGAATGTGTGAAAAATTTATTGAAAAAAGAGCACGATTGTAAATTCATGAGGAGAAAGACAAAAAGAGAGTGTGGAAACTACTTCCCGTAATCTCTTGTCTTTTCTTTCTTCACTTGTTCTCATCTCTTGTCTTTTCTTTCTTCACTTGTTTTTCTTTCATAATCTTGAATATTAATTTTCGAAATTTTATAAAAGTACGTGATCTTTCTCTTGAAATTTTTCTCTCAATTTATTGATGAACGATCCCCATTTTCCAAGCCTACAATATGCGGATCATTATTGCCTAATGGTGCGACAAAAGAAAACACAGTATGTGAGTTTAAGATGCAAAATAAAAAAGTTGTTGCATATCACCGTTATGCGAACAATTAGTATTCATTAAAAAAAATTAATAATTGAGTAATTAAGCAATAAAGAAGGGTGGTAAAAAATTTGTAATGTAAAAAGCGTATCATTTTACATTTAAATCAATAAACAAGAAATATATTAAAGTTATTAAAAATTATAATTTGAAGGAACTGTTGGAGTGCAACACAAAAACTTACCCTTTAAATTTTGAAGGATAGTAGCAAAAAACAAATTTGAAGCTAACTTTTAAAGTATCTGGGCAAACTCATGCTATGCACAGAAATTGCAATATAAATAACAAAAATAAATTTAATATATACTTTCAAACATAATTGTTTCTTTACTTATTTTTAGAATACGTTAAAATGTTCACCTTTTTTTTTTTTTGTTTATGTAAATGACGCTACAATAATTAAATAAACATGAAGGTGTATCGTTGCTCGTACATCGAAAAGCGAGTTATCAAATTGCCTACCAATAAGCATTTTACTTACAAAATCTACTTAAACATTAAACTAAAGCAAAACAATTTATCAGTACTTTCTCTATTCCATAAAGAATGATCATTTTCACTATTCATATATTTCACAAAATTGTCTATATTTTTTAAGTGATGACATTTTTTAATTGTCTCACTTATATTAATAAATAAAGTTTTTACAATAATAACATAGCATAAATTATAAGATATAGATATTTTTTGTGTACGATGTAAATAATAAAAATGGACAATTTGGAGGACCCGGGGCTGCTGTAGTCCACACCCCACACTACACGTGTAGTGCGACCAATCCGGCCGACCATCTCGGCAATAGAAGGCTTAGATTTTCATCCGAATAATAGACGGCTAGGATTTGTAGGAGTTCGGATTAAATTCCAACCATCCGCATTGAGATGGACGATTGGATCGACCGAACTACACAGGCGGGTGCAGTACAACCCCTCACATTCCCAATTGTGATGGGAGAGAGGGAGTTCTATATACATATATATAATCTCCTTCAAATAAGGAGGTCCTTATTTTAGTTAAAATAAGGATCTCCCCATTTCTCTCATTTTCCGATTGAATTTTGATGATCCGAGTCGCTTAATATGTTCAGAACGTGATTTTAAAGGTACCCGCGAAAAATCGGCAAAAAAAAAATGCCGGGAAGGGTTTGATTTGAGCAGTTTTTATTTGAACCATTCGATAAAAAATAAACAAAAACTGCTCAGATGAAGCCCTTCTCGGTCTTTTTTTTGCTGATTTCTCCAGGATACCCTTAAAATCACGTTCTGAACACATTGAGCGGCTCGGATCATTGAAATTCGATCGGAAAAGGGTGGTCTGCATTTTATTAAAATAAGGTTCTTATTAGAAGGGGACTATATATATATATATATATATATATATATATATATATATATATATATATCCAATAACTTTTGAAAAACCAAAGTAGGTCGCCTATACATTCTTTTAACAGTTTTTTTGCAAACTCTAACAAAGATTTTCTACGAGTATTTATAAGCAAAATAAAAAATGAAGAAAAGTAACAGAATCTCTCTCTCCAGATAAAAGAACAAAACATGTTAAAATAGGAATATTTAAATATCCATTATCTTTATCCATGCTATGTAAGAATTCATTCCGCCATTTTTTCATGCTTATTTTTTCATCCTCTTAATGTGTGAATTACCTTTCTTACCCTTTTCACTAAGACATAAATATATTATGGTTATTGCTTTCCTAATTTAGTGGGATTGGATTGGATTATTTTTCCAATTTAGTGGGATTGGATTGGATTGTTTTCTTAATTCAGTGGGATTTGGTAAATTTAAATATAATTGATTACTTTTTTTTATCCTATTTCTTTTATATTTAAAATTAAATCGCATCGAAACAATCATAATTCATGATTTTTTGGTAATTTTAATATGATTGAGTATGTCGTGTTTATTAAATCGGTTTCAAGCTAAATTACGAATGGTCATGAAACGTTGAAATCGACATGGTAATTTAACCATGAAACGTTGATCACGATAGCACCTATTTCGATGGTAATTTAACCATATTCCATAAAATAATGTGGTCAACTTATCATGATCAATACATGCAAAAATGTCTGGTTGGAGGAGCTCAAGCGATTCATGGTTTATTAACCATGAATATAAATTCATGAAATCAGTCGCATATTAATGATGTATTTCCAAACGAATTCAATAATCATGAATCCAATAATAACAAACGAATCTTACCATCATTTATCATAAACACCTGAATCAATTTTTGATTCACAATACAAAGACCAAAAAAAAAAATCAAATACCTGAATCAATTTCATGAACATTGGACCCTTTTTTGCTGAATACAAAGACACACACAAAAAAAAGAATCAAACACATCATTCCACAGCCGTCGACTCTCGGAGCAACCGTGGCGGCCCAGATCCGATTGAGCAAAGCGACCGAACCCTCTCGAAACACCTGGTTTTGGCCGCCGCACGCCGCTCGCCTCTCTCGTCGATGTTGGGCTGGATGAGTTGGGGGGACAAAAGTGGTCAGCGGCAGAAGAAAGGGAGCATGGATGATGGTGTCGCACGATCGAAACCTCTCGGAGCAGCCATGGTGGTCCACATCCGGTCGAGCAAAGCAACCGAACTCTCTCGAAACACCTGGTTTTTGCCGCCGCTAGCCACTCTCGTCGATGGTGGGCCGGATGAGTTGGGCGACGGCAGTGGTCGGCGGCAGATGAATGGGAGCGTGGACGACGGCAGAGGGTGGATTGATTTTGGGGATTTCTTAGTCAAATGGGTAGGATGGAATGTTTATGTGGTGGGAGATTTTATCGGGATTGGAATGACAGATTTTTAATGGGGAAGGAGGCCGGATTATTTGGGGGAGGACCGGAGATGTTATGTTATCGTCCCAGTTTTCTTGACTATATATATATATATATATATAGTAGGGGGCACTTTTGGTAGTAAAAAAAAAAACAGGGATGAAATCATAACTATTCAAAAAGTGGAGGATGAATACTTAAGTTAGAAGAGATTTAAGGATGGATTTTTAAGTCTCTCGTTAAAATACACCAACGTACAGTACTGCTTAATTGATTGGTAAACAAAAATAATACTCACACAACAACTTACACAATTTCTCATATATATGTGGGTTCTACACACACTACTATGTGTGGACTCCACATGCATATAAGGGGTTGTGTAAATTGTTGTGTTTGAATCGTTGTGTGAGTTGCATTATTGATTCCTAAATAAGGTGCTAGCTGGAGACATCTCCTTCGCCTTCCATTACCGTGCCCTATTATTTTGATGTGACTTAAATAGAAACACACAAATTTATGTTACAGATTGTAGGAAAGGTCAAAGGGCGCGGCTGTTGACCGTTTGACCATCCAATGAGCATGTGACACGTGTACTCGTCCTCGCGGGGTTGACGAGTTGACCAACGAACCCTAGCTCGCCACGTGGCGCCTCAGTCGCGCGACACGTGGCCTCGCGCGAGGGAGCCTCGCGCTACCCGTCGCTTTGCAGTGACTATGTAAAGGTCGCAAGCTCAAATTCCTCCCTTAAGGAGAGAATTATATTCGTTCAGGTGGAAGCTTGGCACGGTCCCAATCTAATGGAGACACTAACGTGGTAACCAAGTCACACCGATGACTTGCCCAGACTCTTATGTCTGCTCCGGCCTTTAGGCAGGACCCGAGGGGCCCCTTGAGGCTTGGCAGCGGTATAGGCGCGATCAATTAAGGTCACGACCTTGCCCTTACAGGAATGAAGGGGATCTAGTGGCTTGGTGGCTGTAAAAGGAGAAGAGGTTCTCCGCGGATAAGAGGACGCGCTTATCGTCATACTCGCGGTCATCGCGAGTGTAGCGACGCCTCCGCAGTCAGGGGAAACAGGAGGGACACGTGTCATTTTATCAGCGCGCCACTTGGTGCCCGAGCATTAGCTCGTGTGGGCTATAAATATGAACGTCTCTTCACTGATTTCCAGAGATTGAGCTTTGTGAACATTCCCTAGAGAGAGAAAGTTGGTGAGCACTGATTTCAAAGGAGGTCTTATCCTCTTTCAAGGGCTCTATTGTCTTTCCTCTTGGGGATCTCTGGGTTAGGGTCTCCACTGCCTACCCTCTCTGTTCACCCCTGCTCTCTTCTTCACCCTTCTAGATCACTCCTCTCATTCCTTTCCATAAGCTATTCTAACCTCTCCGGCACATCTATTCCTTGAGAGTATTTGTCTATTCAGAAATCAGACCTATCCTACATTGGCGACTCTGCTGGGGAGGTTGCTTAGTTTATGGTTAGCCTAAGAAGTGGTCTAGAAACTCCAGCTGTTCTTCAACCTCCATCTCGCACAGTAGCGACCATGACGGAAAATCTGCTCAATACCGGGCCGATTTTGGCCGAAGGTGACAGATCCTCTACTCAGGGAGGAGACGCCACCATGGAAGTCCTTCAAGCTGTCCGAGATGGCTAGAATCAGATGATTGCTGCCATGACTGCTCTCACAGAGGCCATCACAGCGGCTCTGCCTACAGCACCGGTGGTAGCAGTAGCAGCGCCGCCCGTCGTAGCCCAGCCGCCTCTCGTTGCAGCAGCAGCAAACGTTGCAGCAGTAGCCACAGCTGCCGCAGCAAACCCCCTTGCAATCCCTATTCGAAACCCCCTCAACCCCCAAGCCGGTGGACCAGCCCCTGTTACGGGTACCGGTTCAGTCCACCAACAGCCTCTCCCGGCCGAGAACAACGGCCAATCTCAGAACCAGTTTCTCACCGCAGCTGATGTTCAAGCCCTCCTCCTCAAAGAAAAAACCAAAACCACACTCCCCTCCCTACCCAACCCAGATATACAGCCACCATATCCCATAACCATTCTCTCCCTACCTTATCCAGAGGGCTACACCCCACCCAAGTTCATTAAATTTGATGGAAAAGAGGCAGTGCCCAAGGGCATGTGGTTCGATTTTTTGAGACCCTTGGGGCTCATTCTGGTGACCATAACCTTCGACTTCGCGAGTTCTCAAAATCCCTTACCTCGCGAGCGTACACCTGGTATGTGAATCTTAAACCTTATTCGATCGAAACTTGGAAAGAAATGGTAAACAAGTTTTACACTAAGTTCTTCCAAGTCCGCGAGAAGGTCACTACCTTGTCCCTCGTGAAGGAAACCCAGCGTAGCAGTGAAGATATCATCGAATACATCAAGCGCTTTCAGGACAAGGCTGTGGACTGCCACGAGCCAGTGGGCGAGTCACACCTAGTCGAAATATGCATTGACGGAATCCTGCGCGACTATCGCGCATTCCTGGTGAACATTAAGATTCCAACCTTCTCAACTTTCTTTGAGGCTGCTTACAACCTGCGGCATACTGTCAAACCCCCCACCAAGAACAACTGGAAGCCCAACCGTTCCATCACAGTCGCTACTGCCTCTTCTACTCAACAGTCGCACAAAAGGCAGGGGGTAGTAGCGACGGTGGCGGTCACAAGAAACGAAGGGATAAGGAACCAGCCGAGGTCCCAGAATATCCATGCAGTGTGGAAGAAGTCAAGGCGTTGGTGGAACAATGGGTCGCTGATGGTGTACTCAGGCTGCCTAATGTTGAACGTGAGCCCTCGCGGCAGGATCGCGAGAGCCCGAGGTACTGCGTGTACCACAGGCACATGAAGCATCCAACAAGCGATTGTTGGACCTTGAGGAGGATCTTTAAGAGAAAGCAAGAAATTAATCAGCTAAGGGTTGGGACCGGCCGCCCTAACGACGTGCGCGAACATCCTTATCCTGAGCATGAGCGCGCCGTCCATATGGCTGCCTGTTACAACTACTTTGCTGAAGAAGATGAGTATACCGATGAGGAGGTCTGCATGACTTCCTACTATGATCACTTGGATGAAATCGCTTCTCATGAGCAGCCAAGGGTTATTCCTGACCCTGACGCTGCAGTCAAGGTGCTGCAGGGGAGTACTAAGTTCAAGGCGTTCTATGACGCGCTGGGCTTCACAGCCGCGGCTAGAACAGAAATCACCAGGTCTATCGTGAACATCGCGGAGGCACACCAGCAGGCGTGCATGGCTATGGATGGCTCAGTGCCGCAAACCATCCGAGAAGGAGCTAACTCTATCACCTTCTCCGACGCTGACCGTTGCGTCACGTTCTCCCACAACAGGCCACTCTATGTAACAGCCCATATTAAGGGGGTTGAGCTGAAGCGAGCTTTCTTGGATGGGGGAGCATCTATCAACATCATGCCACTCGCTACCTTCAAGAAGCTTGGAATACCAGAAAATCGAATCATAAAGTCCTCTGTCGCGATCACGGGATTCGGAGGAGACAAGAAAGGGTCCTTGGGCTATGTGGTGGTGGACCTCGCGGTAGGCGCCATCCGCGCTGCGACGAAGTTCCATATCATCGAAGCAGAGACGAACTACCACATTATCTTGGGAAGGAGTTGGATGCACAAGTATGCTGTGGTCCCATCAAGTTATCATCAGTGCATGAAAGGAATCTGGGCAGGAAAGAAAGTCACGGTAGCCGCGTCGGAGAAGCCCTTCGACACGGATGAGGCCCACCTGCCCGATGCTGTTTACTTTTCCGAGATGGAGGAAGAAGTGGAAGCAGTGTCAGCCAAGCCCATAGGCATCAAAGTCCCAAAGTGGGAGAACATCATGAAGAGAGAAGAGGCGGCTGCGAGCAAGCGGCCTGCCACGAAGGTGGCATCGGAAATCCCAAGAAAAGTTACTAAGATTCAAGAGGGCGGCAAGACGGTGTACTGCTTATGACGGTGCGCGGGGGTAACAGTCCCTCGTGGGGTCGCTAACCCCCACACCGTGGATGTAGCAGAAGTCGAGCCAGACTTGGTGGATAAGCCGAAGCCAGCTCCGGAATGCATGCAAGACGGTCCTAGGCCCCAGCAGGAGGCCTTAGAGGAAATAAACTTGAGGATAGGTGAAGGAACCCCGCGATCTGTGTTCATAAGCCAGGCGTTAGGGGGAGATACGCGAGAAAGGCTGATAGAATTGTTGCGGAAGTACGCGGATGTCTTCGCGTGGCACTACGAAGAGATGCCCGGGCTGGATGAAAGCCTAGTTTCGCACCACTTGGATGTGTTCCCCGACTCCAAGGCTGTGAAGCAAGGGCAGCGGAAGTACAACCCTAAGTTGGAAGAGAAAATCAAGGAAGAAGTCGAGAAGTTAAGGAAGGCCGGTTTCATTCGGCCAATTCAATACCCCTTGTGGTTGGCCAACATAGTACCAGTCAAGAAGAAGAATGGGCAGATTAGGGTTTGCGTAGACTTTCGCGACCTTAACAAGGCGTGCCCTAAAGACGAGTTCCCACTGCTGCACGTGGACACATTGGTCGACGCTACTTCAGGTCACCAAATATTCTCATTCATGGATGGCTTCAGCGGATATAACCAGATAAAGATGGCCCCCGAGGATGCAGAGAAGATGGCGTTCCGCACGCCACTCGGTAATTTCTACTATGTGGTGATGCCCTTTGGTCTGAAAAATGCAGGCGCCACTTATCAGCGCGCCATGACTGCAATTTTTCACGACCTAATGCATCACATAGTGGAAGATTACGTGGATGATTTGGTGGTCAAGTCAAGAGAAAGCTACGATCATTTGAAGCACTTGGAAGAGGTGTTCGAAAGATGCAGAAAGTTCAACATGAAGATGAACCCACTAAAGTGCGCCTTTGGTGTCACGGCAGGGAAGTTTTTGGGCTTCTTAGTGCATAGGCACGGCATCGACGCGGATGAAACGAAGATAAGGTCCATTGCGGAGATGCCCGCGCCACACTCGCAGCGGTCACTCAAACGTTTTCTCGGAAAGGTCTCTTACTTGCGAAGGTTCATTCCAGCACTGGCAGAGATGACAGCACCATTTAGTGATCTGCTGAAGGGGAGGGCAGAGCTCAGATGGGGTGGCGAGCATCAAAAGGCCTTCGACAGTGTCAAGGTTGCCTTAGCCTCGCCTCAAACCATGATCGCGCCACAAGCGGGAAAGCCCCTCATCCTCTACCTAATGTCAACGCCAAAGTCCATCGGGGCACTCCTTGCTCAAGAAATAGAGGGGGTAGAACGACCGGTGTACTACATAAGCCAGAAGATTCAAGGAGCGGAGGAGAGGTACACCCCAGTAGAGCGGCATTGCTTGGCCCTTGTGTTTACTGCTCAGAAGTTGAGGCACTACTTCCTGTCATTCCCAGTACAACTCGTCACCAGAAGTGATCCAGTGAGGTACTTACTGTCGCGGCCCGCCCTATCCGGGAGAATTGCGAGGTGGCTCTTGGCCTTGGCGGAATTTGAGATTACATGTGTTACCCCGCGGGCTATCAAATGTCAGGCCCTAGCAGATCTCCTTGCGCAATTTCTGAGCGGACAGTGTGAGCCGTTGGAAGAAGCGTTGCCCGGAGATGGTTTCGAAGCTCTCGCGGCCAGTCCAAGCGAGGCGTCCTGGACGCTAAGCTTCGACGGGGCAGCAGGAGGAGCACATGGCGGCGCAGGAATCGTCCTTCAAAGTGATGGAGGAGAAAGGGAATACTTGTCTTACAAGCTGGGCTTCGCATGCTCCAACAACGAAGCAGAATATGAGGCTCTAATCCTAGGGCTTTTAGCAGCAGTTTTCAGAGGAATCTCACGGCTTAAAATTGTGGGGGATTCAAAACTCATCATTCTTCAGGCATCCGGAGAATACGTGCTGAAAGAGCCCACCCTCGCACCATATAGGGCGACTGTTCAGAAGTTAATCGGAAGATTCGAGGTAGTGGACATAATTCATAGGCCAAGATCAAACAACAGATTTCCAGACGCCCTCGCGACGCTGGGGGCAAAGACAGAGTTCGATGAAGACAAAGTGACGATTGAGATCATTAAAAGGACGGAGCCATCAATCATAGATGAGCTCGGGGCACGCCGCGAGGAAGACTGGCGCGACCCCATCTTGAAGCAGTTGGTTTCTGGAGAAGGAACCTTGCCCATCGCGGAGGTGGCCCAGTTTTGCTGTCCTTCGCGGTGAGCTGTACTACCGCGGACCTCAGGGTTGGCTAGCAAGGTGCGTAGGCCCAGGCGAAGCGAAGACCAAGTTGCGTCAGATCCATGACAAAACTTGTGGCGAGAATGAGATCTCTCTATACCGGAGAGTCCAGAGGCAGGGCTATTATTGGCCCAACATGAAAGAGGATGCCGCGAAGGTGTTACGCGCTTGTCAAAACTGCATGCTCTATGCTGTGGAGCCGGAGTGTTGCCTCATGGAAGAGATAGATTGGAGACAGGAGTACATTGATTTCCTTCGTGAAGGAGCGCTGCCTCTAGATTCGAAGGAGGCTCGAAGAGTTCAACGCTATTCCCAACGCTACTTCTTAGAAGGGGGGCAATTTTACCGACGTGCCTTGGACGGGATACCCTTGCGATGCCTGTCTCGCGATAAAGCCGAAGAAGTCTTACAAAAGGTCCACGAAGTAGAGCATCAGGGTTGGAGGAAACTGTATGAGCACTTGATTCATCTTGGGTACTTCTGGCCCACGTTGGAAGCAGACTCGAAGCGACATGTGCGCAGATGCGCGGCTTGTCAAAAGTTTGGAAACTTGGTCCACGCGCCATCCGTAGAGTTACACTCTATTCGCGCCCCCTTTCCGTTCCATACCTGGGCGATGGACTTGATCGGGCCCATACATCCGACATCCAGGGGAAATCAGTGGATCCTAGTCGCTACAGAGATAAGCACGAAGTGGGTTGAAGCTGTTAGCCTGAGTAAGGCGACTGGCGCGGCAGTTGCGAACTTCATCAAGGAAAACGTCATTTGTCGTTTCGGCATCCCGAAGGTCATCCTTTCGGACAATGGCACCCCCTTCATCAACAAAGATGTGAAGAAGCTGCTCAAATCTTATTCAGTAAGTCACCTTACGTCGACTCCATACTATCCTCAAGGCAATGGTCAAGCTGAGGCAACTAACAAGACTCTCATCCGCATCATCAGTAAGTTGCTGGATGAAAAAGGTGGGACGTGGGCCGATCATCTTGCGGTGGCATTGTGGGCATATAGGACCTCTCATCGTAAAGCTACGCGTGCCAGCCCCTTTAGCCTGGTTTACGGGGCAGAGACTGTTCTCCCCGCGGAGCTGAGTGTACAATCCGCGAGGCTGGCCCTCGCGGCAGAAGTAATGCGAGAAGAAAGAAGGGCAGATCTAGAGGCCATGGAGGAAAGAAGAATACTGCGGCAAGGAACCAAGAAAGGTATTGGCAATTAGTTGCCAAGTACTACAACAAGGGCGTGGTGCCGCGAACATTCCAAGTCGGGGACTTAGTGTGGAAGTCCACCACCGCAGTCATGAGGGACCTGGAGCAGCTGAAGTTCACTCCGAGGTGGGAAGGCCCGTACAAGGTAATCAAGGCCAGTAGCAGCGGCCATTATGAGTTAGCGAGGGTCAGTGATGGTTTCAAAACTGGTCCTATTAATGCTAAGTTCATTAAGATGTACTACCCATGATGTAAGGGTATTTCCTATGTTTTCAGTTCTAAAGAAGGCGTCAGGCCATGCTATCTTTGGTTCGTTTATGAACAGTTTTCTTGTAAAGGGTGACAAACAGCGTGTAAGGGACTATCAATGGAAAGTAAAGTAGGCAGTTGTAATATCACTTAACTGTGTTCTTAAAACATAGGCATATTACGCTTAAAACTACTGCTAATATCCAAAAGTTAGTCATTACATCGCCCAAAGTCATCACAAAAGCTACCACAAATATCCAAAATACCCAGCGAAAGTCATTACAACATCAAGACAAACAAAAGGAGTGCTCAACCGAAGATCTTTTTCAGAAAGGGGTCGGTATCATGGAGTGGGCCATCAACAAGGCTCTCGCCCATGCGAACCTCCTCGGCCAGGCGCTCGTAAACCAGCCTATGTCCCGCTACCGTCACCTCAGCCGCAGCTGCCACCCTCTGTGCCTCGGCAAGGGCCGCGCGAGCCTCCTCTAAGGCTGCCTTAGCCATATCACGGTTCCGTCGCAGTTGCTCATTATCACGCATGACCTTTGCCGCGTCAAGCTCTTTGTACACCCACCAAATGTCAAACCCCAACTTGTCAAAATTTTGGACGGTGAGCCCAATCTCCTTGATCTGATCAGGACCCAGGTCGCACACCCTTATGCCCTTGACGCTCTGCAAAAAGGTGTACAGGCACTCAAGTTGCATCCGGCCCATGGTCCGGCTGTAGAGCTCGCGAACCTTGGAGAACGAGAAGGGAAAGAGGTTCCGGATGGAAGAGAGGAAGGAGGTTGCCTTGGGAGTAAAGTCATAGTGCCCGAAGAAGGCCTCGTGTGAGACCTCCTCCACCTCGTCAGCCACAGGTGCATCTACCACTTGTATATCAGAATCATCATCAGCCGCCATGTGCCCGCGACTGGAACCAGCCCCGGTTCGTTGTTGTGCAACAGGCCCCCCGATCAGCAAAGAACTGTCCTCGCAAACGTCGCCAACAACGTATACCGCTTGCGGGGTCCCAAGAGTTATCAGGGTATCATCTTGCAGGTCCGCGAAGACCTCCTCGGAAGTCAGATTTGTAAGTTCCACTGCCGCGTCATGCGCTTGGAAGTGCGCGGACAAGTCACCAGTAGGCGGAACTTTGGCACGCCTAGTGAACAAGTTCAGGACAGTTTCCACCGACTCGCGCGGAGACAGCTGCTGAGTAGCGGCCTTCGGCGCTAACTGATTGATGTCTGGAACTAAAAGAAGCCCCTCTGTTGGCAACCTGCGGCGGAGTACCAGGCCGGAGTTGTCATCGCCCTCTTCATCCTTCTTAAACCCGGGAGGCGCCATGTCTGAGCCCAAATTCCCACTGACTGCTCTACCATCATCATGACCCTCGTCGCCACCCACATAGTCAGCAATGCCTTGGTTTCCTCCACCACCGCTTTTATCACCCTCACCACCATTGTTATCCTCGCCCTCATCAACACCGCCGCCATCATCACGGCCTCCACCGCTGTCATCCCCATCGCTCTGGTCCTTCTCACTGCCAGCGCTATCACTGTCTTCGACTTCCTCACTATTATGACTGTCGCTACCCTCAGCTCCACTGTCATCCGTGCCAGAGCCCTCCTCATCCAACTCGATGATTTGCTTGCCTTTAACCGCGGGCCGGCCACCTGGACTGGGTTGAGCAGTGCGAGATATCTTGAAGGACTGGCCGATCGGGGCGTTGTCATCAATGCTGCTGTCAGAGCCTCCCTCGCGGTCATCCTTGCCTCCCCTCTTCCTCTTGAGCTCACTCGTAAGGGCCTACTCTTCCCCTCCATGTCTAGGCGAGGAGCCTACGGAGCAAAAGGAGACATGAAAGGAGGCAGTAGCAAGGCGAATGGCAAAGTTAACAGAACAAGCCCAAAGCAAAGAAACAAGACTTACCAACAGACGAGACGCTCACAGAAACCTCTTCGGAGCGAGGAGTCCTTGCTGCTCGAGTCGGGGCACCCTGAAAGACGGAATAAGTTCAGGGGAGACGGATCCATACAAGGGATATTATCAAGAATGAAGCGAAAGGGATGCTGTATTAAAGACGTACCTTCCGTGGTCGCTTTAGTTGAGGGCCTTGCTCTTGAAAGGAGTCTTGCTCTTTTGCCTTTGCACGGGTCACTCTTGTCGGAACTATGGTCGAAATAGGTTCTGCAATAATAGCACCGCGGCTAGCCACAGGGGTAGCACTTGGCGGTGCCCAATAGCTCTTCTTGTCATGCCACCCGGCTCGCCTCGCCTTCGGGGACCTTAAGGACACGTCACGGTGATAGACCTCTGGCAAAGGAGGGACCTCAGGAGTGCCGCGAACATAGTTGACGAAGGAATCGAGGTTGCAGCGCCAAGCCAGGCGGCTGTTGGCCGTAAAGAAGGTCCTCCTGTCATTCCTTGGGAGCACAACAACAGTGTAACCCTCGGTCAGCTCCTCCACATGTGCCCTGGTAAAACGGCGAATGCTCTCAATATAACTCTTCAGCGGCGGCGCTGGACCCGGCGCGCCCTGGTCGTAACCGAACTGCCGCGCCACTCTGTCAGGACGATACAACATAGAGCGTGCCCCCTCCGCGCACAACGCAGGAAGGGAACACGGACAAGCAGCAGCAAATGCCGCAAGGGCGGAAGCAGAAACAACAACACCCTCAGTCTGAAAATCCACAATGCGATCATCTTCCGAAAAGAAGCTAGTCGGAAGGGTACCTTCAACTATTTCCGCGTAGGGACGCGGAGAGAACCGGTTGACGTCATCAATCCGTCTGCCCCACGACTTAGTCGAACTAACCCCACTCCACCTTATGATCCGAGGGCGGGATTCCTCACTCCAACTAAGGTCCACAGGGGAAGGCGCGAGGCCCGGGAAGTGCTCGAAGAAGAAGGCCATCAGGAATTGCGTGTGCACCACCGACACCATGTCATACCGCCCCATAGATCTTTTAGTGTCAGCATGAACTTGATCCAGACGGTGGAACAAGGAGCCCAGGAAAAGGGGACCAAGGGGAACAAAATTTCCTCTCGCGAGACTTACCGCGAGAGGGAAAGCTGTGTGGTTCGGACCTTCGTAAGGGAAGTCAGGAATCACAAAGAAAGACAGCCAATATACCAAAAAGTCCGCAAGATGGAGATCAGAATCGTACATTGCCCCATGAAACTCTGCCGCTTGCCCAACAGGAGGAGTGGTGCCCGGAGGGGGGAGATCCTTGAAGAAGTACCTCAACCAGCAGCCCCAGGATGTCTTGCCACATTTTCGAGGGGCCCGCACGCGTCCCTCTTTGTCAAAACGGGACCCGAGCTTGCCCGCCTCCGTGAAAGCTCGCCTCAGCCAATCCACCAGTCTTGCATCCTCCGGAGGAAGAGTCGAGGGGTCAAAGGCCACGACACCTCTCGTACTCAAGCGCATCAATGCTGTCGTGTCTTGAAGAGTGGGGCCGCAATCCCCCCACGGAAACACAAAGGTATGAGTATCCTTGCTCCAGCGAGAGACCATAAGATCGACGTTGGCGTTGTTCCTCCGAATGCTCAACTCCGCCGAAGCCGAATGGGTTCGAGAGCCCGAGAGGCCCTGAGAATGTGCACCGAGTCGGGGTTGCCCAGAACCGAGTCCACCCAAGCGGCCGGCGCCTGAGAAACGGCCTCGTATTTGATGAAACAACAGGGGATGTCCCCTCTCTCCACTCGGAACCGCAGCACTGAAGTGGGAGGAATTAGATCAGCCTCCCCGAGCGACGCCTCGGGAACCAAGGAAAGGGGTTCCTCCGAGATGTCTGTCTCTGGAACGAAAGCCTCCGCCTTCCACCAAAACGAGTCACTCGTGCCGCCAAGGTACGGCGCCCGGCGCCACTCGCCCGCGGGAAGAACATGGATGGAGGTTTGCAAAATCGCCTTGCTCCCTTGCTCCATGTCGTCTCTCACCATTATGGACCAGGAAACGGGTTTGTGGAAGAAGAGAGAGAGAGAGTTGCAGTCGGCGGCTGGAGAAGAAGAAGAAGAGATATGGGGTTTTAAGAGAGAGATAGAGGAGAGAGGATGGAAAAGATGTGATCTTTGGAAAGTAATGGGATTTTCGGCTAAGTCTGGGTATTTATACTCAGTAAAGGGTCCCCCAGATCTTGAGAAAGGGATGCATTAATTGAAGGGGTGTGGTGGTTGCACAGACCAGAACCGTCCCAGTCGTTACACGCGCGCACGACGGCGCGTGGGTCACACGCGCGTGGGGGGCAATTGTAGGAAAGGTCAAAGGGCGCGGCGGTTGACCGTTTGACCATCCAATGAGCATGTGACACGTGTACTCGTCCTCGCGGGGTTGACGAGTTGACCAACGAACCCTAGCTCGCCACGTGGCGCCTCAGTCGCGCGACACGTGGCCCCGCGCTAGGGAGCCTCGCGCTACCCGTCGCTTTGCAGTGACTATGTAAAGGTCGCAAGCTCGAATTCCTCCCTTAAGGAGAGAATTATATTCGTTCAGGTGGAAGCTTGGCACGGTCCCAATCTAATGGAGACACTAACGTGGTAACCAAGTCACACCGATGACTTGCCCAGACTCTTATGTCTGCTCCGGCCTTTAGGCAGGACCCGAGGGGCCCCTTGAGGCTTGGCAGCGGTACAGGCGCGATCAATTAAGGTCACGACCTTGCCCTTACGGGAATGAAGGGGATCTAGTGGCTTGGTGGCTGTAAAAGAAGAAGAGGTTCTCCGCGGATAAGAGGACGCGCTTATCGTCATACTCGCGGTCATCGCGAGGGTAGCGACGCCTCCGCGGTCAGGGGAAACAGGAGGGACACGTGTCATTTTATCAGCGCGCCACTTGGTGCCCGAGCATTAGCTCGTGTGGGCTATAAATATGAACGTCTCTTCACTGATTTCCAGAGATTGAGCTTTGTGAACATTCCCTAGAGAGAGAAAGTTGGTGAGCACTGATTTCAAAGGAGGTCTTATCCTCTTTCAGGGGCTCTATTGTCTTTCCTCTTGGGGATCTCTGGGTTAGGGTCTCCACTGCCTACCCTCTCTGTTCACCCCTGCTCTCTTCTTCACCCTTCTAGATCACTCCTCTCATTCCTTTCCATAAGCTATTCTAACCTCTCCGGCACATCTATTCCTTGGGAGTATTTCTCCATTCAGAAATCGGATCTATCCTACACAGATGGATCCTGTTAGAGTAGAACAGGAAACTACTATGACGTTTTAATGAGTTTATTGCATAAATTTGGTTGGGCTTGATAAGAAATTTTCGTATCAATGTACTCTTTTCTTATGCTAAGTCTCATTATCCCGAACTAAAATATTTTCCCGCTTTGTATTTTTTTCATTTGGTAAAATAATTTGCAAAGCCTCTGAAATTTTAAGATTTAAACTTAAAAGAGGAGTCAGAAAGGCTTCCCTCTGACTTCCCCGACACCCCCCACCCCCCCCTATGGCCTTGACCCTTGATCAATGCATTTCAAAGCCTCTATTACAAAAAGAAAAAAAAGTACGGTTACCTATTACTCCCTCCTTCTTTGGCCTTGACCCTCGATCAATGCATTTCAAAGCCTCTATTACAAAAAAATAAATAAATAAATAAAAGTACGGTTACCCATTACTCAATCGATTAAAATAATAAAAGTCGCACTTACAACAATTGGTTAGACACATGTAGTAGATAAATGAACAAATAGTTGAGAAATCAAATATCAATTGCAAAATAACAACCGCTTGCATATATACAAATACTGGAGATACGCCAAAAAATTCTAAAATCAACACAAATCCTTGAAAAGCATAACCACCATCATCAACATACCCTACCCATCAGTGATTTTTGCTTCACCAAATTGAAATTAGATGCAAATGCCAATTAAACTCTACAATACAATATAGTTAGATAAAGTTACATAAAATGACTTATCAAAAATTAAAATGAAAAGTTACTTAGAGATTTAAATCAAAACAGAGACTCTTGGTGAAATCCTAGCAAATGCTACTGATCAAATTGGGAACTCCTCTTGCTCAAATGCAGCTTGATAATACTGGTTTTGGTCTTGATAATTAGTACTGTAGTATGATTTTGCTGTTGCAGCTGTTGCATTTGGTGTTGTGCACTGTGAAGGGCTAATTCTGCTTGTACTTTTGCTATCTCATATTGAGCCTGAACTATTTGACGTTGTAGTTTGAAGATGATTTGAGTGCATCCATAGACAGGGTCTTGTATTCTTGAACTTGCTTCGAAGGTCATGCTATCAACTGCTGCTGCTCGTGCATGGATTGGAAGTTGCTATATATAATATCCCACAACAACAAGAAACCAAAAAAAATTAAGAAAAATGAAAACGTAAGACAAAAATGAATCAAGAAAAATAATACTGTATTAGCTGAAGGAACGGAAGAACTGCAGTAATAAAAAAAAAAAACTAAAACTAAATAGCTCTCACAAAATCTACATGTAGATTTCGTACAATACAAAGAATTAGAAATTGAAAAAGTTTTCGTAAATCATGAATATCAAAAGCACGGAAAAAGAAATTATACAAAGAAGAGACAATGTATCAATTTCGTGTGTAAATATAAATGTAAAAACTAATAGTGCTAAATAGACGTATGAGAATCAAATCGAAAAATAATTGGGTCTTTTTCATTTCTAAGTTGGATATTAATTTGGAATATTTCCTAACAGTTGGAACTGTCATAAGGATACCATGGGAATTCGAGTTTTAGCTTTTACAAACTAAAATTTATAAGCAATATCACCTTTTGTTCCTTTTTTTTTTTCCTTCCCTTTTGGTGCACACTAAAGGTTGACAAATAACTAAATGATTTTTTTTAAAGGTTAAAAAAAATTACTACATGAATTTTCCTAATTGATCAATAACTACCTCTTCTTTGCAAAACATTTATTTTGATCCCTCCATAACCATCAATCTATTTAATATCATCTAAAACAAAACATATCCAGAAAACTCAAAAAGGATGAAGATCCATATTCCATGCAGTAATTAATATATCTAAGCTATATATTTACATATTTGCGTTTATATTTCTTACCTCTAATATCTTGGTAACATTGCTAGCCCCATAAATCCTATGGACACAAGAAAATCTCTGTGGATTATTAGCTGGAAAATAAGGTGCCAATGCACAATCTTCAGAGCATCTTCTTCTTAGAGATTTGCAAGCTGCACACCTTGCCGAATTTAACATTCCCAAAGATTTATTATAATCTATGAAAGATTTAAATCCCTTGGAAAAAAGAATAGGAATATTGAGGATGAGATTTCGATAGATCAATGAATGATTTTGCATGAGTTGTCTTAAATCCAAGACTGATTTTATATAAAATTTTGCATTGGAGGTCAAGAGTAGTGTTTTTTTATTTTTGGAATGTATAACGGCTAGATTCTTTAAAATTGGGAAGGCCAAAAGGAAAGAATTTTTACAAGAATGGAAGCTTTGGGAACCCTTCCCCTAGGGAAAAATTTACCAATACAATTGTAGCCCAAAGGAAAACGTTTCTTAATGAGGGAGAGGATCCCGTCCAGTCTTGGGTTCTAACCAATCCGGTCCAATTTTGGACCATTTGTGGGTCCTTCCCAAGCCCACAACGATGATCGAAACCGTTCATTTTTTTAGAGCTCGTTGAGAACATTGACTATACCAAAAATCACATTGATCGAATATCGTTTGATATGATATTGAAATCTATTTTGCACATATCTCCCAAACACTATATCAAACTAATAATCTATCCTGACCACAATTCAAAATCAATAACTCACCAAAATGCAAAATGTAAAAATAATTAAGCTCTCAATATGTCTATGAGATGGATGAAATGCATGACAAGTCACCGGCTTAAAGTCATATTTGGCTCTCTTTGTGTAGATTGTATACGACTCTAAAATACAACTAATAAAACTCATAGTTTGTCTCCACGTTGCATACACGATCGGTGGAAGACGAGGGTGCTCGCACATCTATAATCTCATAGTTTGATTTTGTAACCAAACTTTCAAGATGCATAATGTATTTCTCATATATTCATTCAGGGAAAGACTACAATACACACCTCTGATTTGAGTATGTATCATATGCACCCCCAAAATTGTATGATTCATATAGAAAATGTTACTAATCATATTGCGCTAAAAAGTTATGATTTTAGAATAAAAATTACGAATCCTAAATGTTACGAATTGTATTGCTAAAAAGTAACGATTTTCTAGTACAAAAGCTATGAACCAAAATATTATGAATTATAATGAAAATGTTACGAATCGTATTACTGAAAGGTTATGAGTTCTAGAACAAAAGTTACGATTGCATATTATGGTTATGAATATTTCAGAATTCAGAATCTACAATTCATAACCTGTAATCCACCAAACACTCCTAAGTGGTGGCTAAATATATAGAAACTGTCACCGAAAAGTGGGAATGAGCTTTGGTCCGGTTTTGGGTAAAACCAAATTTCTAATCAATTCTTGCAGAATAGAGGGTTTTTTTTTTTGGGTGCAGATTAGAGATTTGAGAACAAAACAATTCCGTAAAACTCGTGCAATCGATCTGATCTAAACCATTGAACTACCAGCGCATGTCTGTGTCTAAAGGCACGATTCGAAGAATGTGGTATTCAATATGTCTTCG
This sequence comes from Rhododendron molle, assembly GCA_025413875.1. NCBI lineage: Eukaryota > Viridiplantae > Streptophyta > Magnoliopsida > Ericales > Ericaceae > Rhododendron > Rhododendron molle. The sequence continues at coordinate 24,698,753 of CM046390.1, forward strand.
AGTGTCCCAAGCGTGAGCGAACTGCCCATACTTTAGGTCCGGCGCAACTTAATATTGTTTTTGTAACAATTGAATCAATTACGTATGAATTAGAAGGCATTTGGGAATCATAACCATCAATTGTCCACAATAAACACAATTTTTAGCAATTACACACTATATTCAGGTATAAGATTTTCCTTGCCCGTCTGTACCTAAATGAATTGTCTTCCGTATTATATGACCAGTCTTACAAACAAACTTGAATCACCCAAAAAACTATTTTTTTTTCTCAATAAGCTTCACCATTATGAATCTATGGTCTAAGATCCAATAACTGCACTAATCTCAATATTTTCTCCCTACATAACAAATCATAATCATTATTAAATCTAGTTAATATGACGATCTCAAGTTCACTATGAAATTTCTGTTTTTTAGAGAGAGAGGGGGAGAGAATTTTGAAAGAATTAACCCCAAAAATTTTGGAAAAAAACTAAATAAAAAATAGTACCGAAATAAGTTTCAAATTGCCTTTGCAAAAATGGAGAACCTACTCCCCATTTGAGACAAAGTTTTTAAAAAATACAATGGGTCCCTCCTATATTCTCTAATAAAGTGAAAAAAGAGAAAATAAATTACAAAATCTCCCCCCAAATGCCACATCTATTCTCTATTTTGGAGTTTTGGAGATGAGTTGAAGATACTCAAAGTTGGTATGCAAATTTTTTTCGGGAAATTCCCAGCCGGCCTCACTTTTAGAGTTTTGTCCCATATAAATTCTTTATTGTATTTGCCTTCTGCATAGGTCTTAGCGCATAGAATCTAGTTGATGGATAAAAAATTATCCCATGCAGATGGAATTTTATCTTTTGCATTACAAACTTTAAAATGCAATATCTTTTATTATATATATCCTTTTTTTATTTGTAAAATTTATGTTTTTAAAATCTACCCGATGAGATCTATTAAATCAAATTCATATTGACTATGAAATTATGTGCAAAAAAATTTTTTTTTTTTGGGTGTGAATTATGCAGTTTTGAGGTGTGAATTGTTTTGTTATAAGCGAATGTGAATTGTGTATAACACGGGGTGTAAATTGTGTGTTACGGAGGGTGTGAATTATGAGTTTTCTATCATAGTGAATTGTCTATTATTCGAGGTGTGGATTGTGTACAACAGAAGTATAAAGGGTGTGAATTGTCTGTTATAGAATATATGAATTATTGTCGATTTTTTGTGTGTGAATTATGATGTGAATTATCTGTTATATTTGTCTGTAATAGGGGTGTGAATTGTTGCCTATTTTTGGGGTGTAAATTGTAGTGTGACTTGTCTGTTATAGAGTGGGTGAATTTTTATATATAGTTGTGAATTGCGTATAGCAAGGGGTGTGAATGAATTCTTCAACAAGAGTTTTAAAGGAGTGTGAATTGTCTATTTTTTGTGGGTGTTAACTATGTGACATAGGCAGTGTGAATTGTCTGTTATGATGGTGTGAATTATTATATATGAGTGTAAATTCTGTATAATAAGGGGTGTAAATTGTGTATAATAAGGGATGTGAATTATTTATCATAAGGATGCGAATTGTGCATTTTGAAAAGTGAACAATATAAAGGGGGTATGAATTCTGCTTTTGAGAGTTGTGAATTATTTCATTTTAGAGAGTATGAATTGCTCAAAGGGGTAAGAATTATTCATTAAGTAGTGTTAATAACTTTTTTTAAGTTAAGAGCAGTGTGAATTGTCTATCATAAGGGTGAGAATTGTCTGTTATAAGGGAGTGTAAATTGTATAACAAATGTGTGAATTACCTATTATAGGGGGGTGTGAATTGGGCATTTTGGTGGGAATACTGAATAATGTATCATTGAAGAGTGTAAATTGTGTACAAGAGAAGTTTAAGAGGTGCAATTTGTCTTGTATATGAGACGTGAACTGTTGGAAATGGTGAATTGTGTGTAACAAGGGTGGTGTGAGTTGTTGTATAGAGGTGTAAATTGTGTACAAAATATGTTAAAGGGGTATGTGAATCGTCTATTACAATGAGTGTGAATTGTGTATGACAGAGGGTGTGAATTGCTTGTTATAGAGTGTGTGAATTGTATCAAAGAGGTGAATTCTGCATTTGAGGGTGTGAATTCTTTCATTTTCGAGGATATTAATTTGTTTAGAAGTGGTGTGAATTCTTAACTAAGGGGTGTAAAATAATACTTTTATGTGTACATTATTTCATGTTCAAAATAGATCTTGTTTGAAAAATCTCATCAAGTAGGTTTCAATTTTTTTTTTTAAATTGAATATGCACAACAAAAGTTTTAATTGCTTAAAGTTTTAACTATATATATTTATGTATGTATATGTATGGATAAGTATATGTACGTGGACACATTTTGACAATTCTAGAGAGACAGAGAAAAAGTTATGATTAAAAATATTATTTGGTGGTTTTCAAATAATGCTTCACCACCTGGACTGGCCCAAGGTATTTGGATACCCTAGGCCAAGTGGTAAAATAGTGTCCTACATAAATTTCTTAATTTAAACATAATAAACAAAAATATTTATCTATATATCATTTTTGTTCATACTATTAAACGTGATAAATATTTCGGCTTTAATGACTTGTGCAGTTGCAATAATATTCAGTGGACTCAGGTTTGAATCACAACAGTCCCAATTTGTGTGACAAGAGATTTTTTGTTGTTGTTGTTGCAAAAAGGCACTTCAATAAAGTACCCTACCAAAGTTTAAACCATGACATCTTTTGTGGAAGAGTAAACATTTTACCATTAAAACCATCAAAGGTGTTTGTATTATAATTGCGCACAGAAAATATATATACTTATCTAGGAAGGGGTGTCTCATTTTTTGCCCAAAATATAGAGGCCCAAGGCAGCGGCCTCTTGGGCCTTGCCCTTGGGCCGGCCCTATCCACCACTCATTAAATGCCAAATGTCAATTTGTTTATTAAATCACTAATAGAAAATAATGGGTCTCGCAATATTAAGCAATGATGCATGAGCTGAGACATTACAACATAATGCTCCATCTGCATAGGATAATTTTTCTTCCTAAAATCAGAAGGCACGTGGGTGTAGTGAAAAAAAAAAAAGGACTTGTACGGGATGTAGTTAACGCTTGCAGGACCTAAATAGCTAATAGGTGATAAAAAAGGGTCGGCTTGAAAGAATCCCAATTTTTTTCCAAAGGCCCCATTTTCACTTTCAGAACAAGCCCAAGCCCAAGCCCGAGTCCAAACCAGGCCCGCGTAGTTGACTCGTTGGGCTTACCCCAACCCAATTATCGCCTTAAAACCTAAAACCCTAGTTAACCGATTAGTACCAGCAGATAGAGAAAACCCCCGTCACTCTTTGCAAAACCCTTTCACCCCTTCCACCACTCACAGAGAGAGAGAGAGAGAGAGAGAGAGAGAGAGAGATGGGAAGCGACAGCGAAGCAGAGAAGACGGCGCAGAAGGTGAAGGAGAAGAAGTTGCTGTTAGCTCTGGCCCCAATCGCCAAACCCCTTGCTGGCAAGAAGCTCTCCAAACGCATCTTCAAGCTCGTTCGCCGAGGTACCTTTTTACCATTCAGTGTATCCGTTTTGGGAAAAGCCGTTATTTTTCTTTCACTTTCTTATTGTGGTGTGGTTGGTATATTCCGATGTCTGAATGTTTTTGTGGATACATATCTATTTTCATATATGAATGTTGACCTGGTGTTTCTTCTTTCAGCTGCAGGACACAAATGCCTGAAGAGAGGAGTTAAAGAGGTCGTCAAAAGTATCCGCCGCGGTAACAAAGGGTCAGGCACTTTATACTTTTTGTTCTTTGCATTATATTGTTGATATATGCGTATCCCATTAATCCTTTATGCAAATGTTCTAGCTTGTGTTAAAAAATGGTGAAGCTTAGCTGTAATGTAAACTTGGCATAGATATTATAGCTCAGGTATTTTGAGGTATTTACATCTCTACATCAGTAAGCTTTGGAGATGTTGAGTCTTTGCAAAGCAAACGGTGAAAAAGTGCTAACTTATTATCCTCTCTTTAATCTGAGAATAGCTAAAGGTTAAAATGGAATCTGGAGTTTTAGTGAAGCATTTTGGGCTGAGCTTCATGTTTGAGTAAGCTCCTTTGACTCCGGGGTGGGTGGGGGGGTGGGGGGGTGGTGTGGGAGGGGTGGAAGAGTTTAAAGTTCATTGATAACTAGTTGAGACATTTCTAAATGACTTCTTGAATGTGCTTTCATCCTTGAACCCTCTGGTTTTAATTTTTCAAATGGTTGAGACCGTAGAAGAACACTTGGAGTAGGAATATTGCGCAAAACTGCACGTGGTAGCTTGCATTCCTCACCTTTCTGGTAATATCTCTTGCGATACTTGGAATTTTGTTGAGATGAAAACCGTGTGTTGGTTTTGAAATAGCCTGATATCGCATGGTGACTATCATTGGACTGTCACAATATGTATTTGATCTAACTTAATACCGCTGTGCTGCTAACGCCTGCTTTACTATACGTTCCTTTTTTTTTTTGAGGTGATGATGCTTGAGAAGTGGATCAAACACGTGTCTGTACATCTGGAATGAACTCTAGTTTTTCTTTTTTGTTTTGGGTGATACTTGTAGAATGTTTTGGGTCATTGTGTATAGAAAGACACATGCTCTTTTAGTTGAGCTCTGAGTTGTCCCATGAAATGTGTTGGTAAAGGCACAATTTGTAGGTGTTGGACATGTTTTTGTTAAATAATGAAGCAATGTTCATTTCATTTGGCTCAGGGTAATGTCAAATGTTTTCATGATAAGATGCTAGACTTAATGGTAATGACAAAGTTTTCATACGAGCATGTTCAAATACTTGGATGCTTCTGCCGTATACAAGCTTCTTTTCCTAAGAAAACAAGTAGACTGTTAGGTTTTGGTAGTCAATAACTACTGGTTGCTCTCCACTTTATCTCCAGTATCTGAACTAGGGATTGGTATTGGATGACATGTATGATGTGGAGTATATGTATCCTAAATAATCATCTCTTGGATAGGCAGTAGAAAACAGAACAAACGTGTCCTTCTGGGTGAGATGTTAGGATTTTGTTTTATTTTTATCTGCTTATTATAGGTGCTTGGGGAGGGGAGGGTCTGGGTTTGAACTTTGAACTGTGAGTGTGGATCGAGGTCCCTAACCCACTGGGAAACCGGCAGCTCTATATTCATCCCAAGTCAGTGGGTAAACTGTGGGAAGTTTAGCTGAGCTAGGGCGCCATAGAAACTAATCATATATAAACATCAGAAGAGAAAAGCTTCAGAGTTCGTGAAACACTTGTTAGTCCAGAAATATGAACCATTTTAGGTCTCTCAATAGGATGACAACCTTGTCGGCTTCGACATTTTCTGAACATTCACCAGTCATTTCCTTGCTGTTTAATGTATATGAAAGGGAAAAGCTTTTTTATACAGCATACCTTTTTCTCCTTTGAATCTCTTTTCCAATTCTTGCAGAGACTTGTTGTGGTACTTGGTATATCTTTTTCCTTTGAATAAATCGTATTTAAAAAACACAAAAGTCGATTGGAATCTGCACGCCAATAGTTTAAGTTTCAGAAGATGCCAGCTCATTCTTTTTGTTGCCCCTTGGATTGGAATGACTGAGGTCAACTTGATTTTGAGAGTAGCTTTTTTTTTGGTCAGCAATTTTGAGAGTACAGATTGAGTTGCTGAATTTCTTGTGTGTGCTTTACACTTTATTTCTTTAATTCCTGTTATTATTGTTAGTGCAGATTATGCGTTATAGCAGGGAACATATCTCCTATTGATGTTATCACTCATGTTCCAATCTTATGTGAAGAGTCCGATATTCCCTATATATACGTGACATCAAAAGAAGTAAGTTAACTTTCCTTTTTCCTCCATCTTCTATTTGTATTTGTTGGTTTTTGTTATTTCACGGGTGCAATGAAAAAAGTTAGTTAACTCCTTTGAACTGAGCTACACTTATGCCATGGCCTCAGGATCCAAATTTTGTTACTAGTTAAAATACTTGAATGTATAGTGCATTTTTAAGTAGTCAAGTTCTGCCTCGGTGATTTTCATTTGCCAAATGCTATACTGTACTTTTTGATGTTAAATATACATCAGAATGGGATACTTACTAGGAGCATGCTTAAAGCTTAACTATGTTCCATGTGCTTTTCAACTTGCTTACACATGTTGCCGTATGTAGCTATCACATAACGTATTCGGTTTGTTAAGAACTTTGTATCCCAAAAACTTGTGGTTATTCATAACGCACATTTCTATTAGTCTAGGAGTTCAATAAGGTTTTCTCATCTATTCGTTTGTGCTACTTTCCGTGCTTAGTTGTTTAGAGTTCTTTTGCATAATTTCAGATGTGTTAATTCGTTCAGTTTGCAACATGCCACACACATTCACTTGTCGGGAGAATTCCTGTTACAGTAGAATACACCCCTTCAATGTGGTGGATCATATTAATGAATCGTGGAGGGAAAATGATACTATGTTGCTCTTCTTCAGGATCTTGCGAGTGCCGGAGCTACCAAGAGGCCGACATGTTGTGTTCTAGTTCTAACCAAGCCGGCCAAGGGGGAGCTGCCCCAGGAGGAACAAGAAACCCTGAAGGCGGAATACAATCAAGTTGCATCAGATGTTTCTGAACTTGCTTCCTCTATGTTCTGAGAAACTGAAAACTATTGAATATTGCATTCCCCAATTACTGTTGTGTACTCTATTTTTGTTTGATATATCATGTGTTTTCTTTTGGTTCATGTTTTGAAAGCCAAGCAGCGCGAGTTTAGTACCCCCTATTCGTTTCTGTTGGCAACCACCGATGTCCCTCTAGCCCAGGTGTCGTTACAGCATCTGGAATGCTTTCAAGCAATCTACCAAATCATCAAATTCAGTAGCCCAATTGGTGAGAGTCACCACTTCTTTTTAACAACTGCGTAGGTTCGAGCCCCGGGAGGCACATGTGTGCAAGTACCTGGTGGTGCCATTAAAAGGCTTTGATTCAAACCCGTAGTTGGACCGAAGAGGGGGATTTTTCGCCGCTGTACACCAGGTGGTGCAGTGGTGACGGCCTGTGCCCCCGGACGGTAGCTACGGTTCGAACCAGACATTCCACGGCGGGTCGAGAGCCCCTATGGTCACGCCCGGGGGAGAGTTGCTACGTTGGTCGTCCCCTCTCACCCTTTTGGATGTCAAAAAAAAAAGAAGTACCATTTTGTTTTGTCCAGTTAGTGCCATATTTTTTTCCGGCCGTTTGATCAGGATGCTTTATTCGTTTATCAAGAATTTAGTGCAAAAAATGTGCCACGAGAAAAGCTTAGTGAAGTGAAATGAAGTAAAAGGAAATTTTATTGTATGTATTCGTTTGGTAATCTAGTAGCATGGAGTAGTTGTTGCTGCTTCTGCTGTTGATATTGCTTTGGTGCTACCATCAGGGAGAATGGTAGTTGGGTCTGGAACTTTATGACGGTAGGTAGTCCTTTCTTGAGGGTTATGATATGCGGATTTCACTTTTTGGTTTGTTAATTAGAGCATTGTCCATTTGTTGGTGTTAAAATAACTGTCAGTTTTTTGTTTGGGCTTGCAACAATATCAAAAAATAACAATGTTTAATATAGTTTAGCTGGTGCCTTTTGGCACAATCACAAATTCTTTGGACTAAACCATACTCAGGCTGTGTTCCAGTTTCATATAACCTTCTTTTTTTTCAAACGGAAGAAATTTCAAGCCCAAAAATCATGTGTTTACGTAAATAATTTTCCTACCAATATGGATCTTGTTTGATAGATCTCATCGAGATCTTTTAAACGGTGCAAAAAAAATTAAAAAATTATTTTTCGTTTTCATTATATTTGAGTTTGAAAATTGAAGAAAACTGAGGTTTAGAAAAAGAAGGGAAAGCGGAACGGGCCCTCAGTTTTGGAGCAAATCAGTTTACTGTATTATGACAGCAATTTTGGTCAACCACTCCCACCAACACCTCCACCATTACCACCACCTCCACCACTCCACCACCACCACCACCACTACACCACCACCACCACTCCTCTGCCACCACCACTTCCTCCACTACCACCACCACCACCACAACACCACCACCACCAGCTCCACCACCACCACCACCACCACGTCACTACCACCACTACAACCATCACTACACCACCACCACCACCACAGCTCCTACCACCTCCACCACCATCACCACCACCACTCCACCACCACCGCCACTCCACCACCACTATCATCACTACACCACCAACACTACACCACCACTCTACCACCTCCACCATTCCGCCACCATCACCACCTCCACCACTCTTCCACCATTACCATAAGTATATTGTGAATGTTAGTAAATTAAGAGAGAATTGGAACAAAATTAATTAATCATTTTTTTAATTCAGTACTTAATATATTTATCAAACAGTTTTTCAGCTTAAAAATTTCAGCATTCAGCTTTCAGTACTTAATTTTTCAACTTTCAGTTTCAGTTTTCAGTTTTCAGTTTTATCAAACAGCCCGTTAGCCAAGCAACTACTCACACATAGCAAAGAGACTAGAAGTTATGCTACAAAATGAAAACATGATTAACCAATGGAAATGAAAATAAACTTGATATTAGTAAGGATCTCAACCGTAGCTACAACATTACTAAATGAGAAAACAATAAACAACTAATACCTTAAGGAGTTCTTGAAGGAATTAACTTTAAAGCTCAAAGCAACAAAGGAGTTCTCTCCTAGAGAGAGAACTAAAGCTAAAACATAAAGTAGATAATGAGATAAAGTGGGAGAGAAGAGTACTTATACAACTCAACTTCTCTCCCAACAAATATCCTACAAACATACTACAAGTAGTAAGTATTCTATAAATGGAAAGTCTAAAAAGTAACAAAAATATATGTAGGGGACCAAGGTTATCGATACCTTTATTGATAGGTATCGATAACATCACTATGATATTCCCCATAAAAGACTGGTATCGATACCATTGAGCAAAAGGTATCGATACACTTGCGTTTGGACAACTTCTGGACCAAAATAGGACAAATGGTATCGATACCCTTGTTGATGTTATCGATAACATTTCTGAAATTTGTAGATTTCCAAGTTGAGGCTTGAGCTTCAGCTTCAGCAAACAGCTCCCAGCAACTTTCAGCTTCTTAGCATCTTATTTTCATTCTCTAAACTTAAGTAAAAACTACATTTTAAATCGTTCTTTACTTTAATTTATTTAATAAAAATAAGAAAGTACCCCCATTTAGAAAACAATGACATTAATAGAATTTCAAAATTCCAATTATATCAAAATGTTAACCCCCACTTTCAGTGTTGTAGACACCCCAATCCGGATCTCGGAGAGTCTTTGTCCACCCCGATGATGAAATAGAGGAAACGATACCTTTGCGAGCGTGAAAAAGGATCTCTCTAAGCCCAAAAACCCAAAAAGCCTGAAGAGCCCATATAGAAGCCTAAACAAAGCCCAAAAGGACCCTGGACCGAAGGAAGAGGAGCCGTGCGGAGCAGAACTGGAGCACACGGCACCTTGAAATTCAAGAGTGGCCGTGCGCGGCAATCCTCAACCGCACGGCACCTTGAGCAAAAGGCCGTCGCTCGAGAAAGGCTCGACCACGCCATGCTGAGCCACGGTGATGGTAGCTCAGCGAAAATGCACTTCGGCCGCCGAAAATACCTCCACCACTTGAAATTCAAAATCCTTGGCCTTTGCCTAAAAATTAACCCCTCCACTCAAGGGAAATGGGTCCTTCTTAGCCCTTCTTTTGAGTCCTTCTCTTGCCTTTCTCTTGGCTCTCTCACTCTACTTTCTCTTTCTAAGTTCTCAAACCCACTTTCTATTACCACTTCCATTTCCAAGTCTTAAAGGATGTCATTCCCAAAAGACATTCTTTAAGAACTTTCACTCACTCCCTTCTCATCATTGAAGTTGATCACTCATTAACTTCAAGACCCCATCACCCAAAATACCTCACCTTCACTCACACCCATACTCCCTTTGTCTCATTCAACCTCCTCCATCCACATCCGTGACGATCCATCCACATCCTTGCATCCACGATCCTTGATCAAGCTCGAAACCAAAGGTATAAACTAGTTTCCTCGGACTAGACTCCGTTCTGGTCCTGAGGGGACCTTTCTGTCAGCAGATCTAATCCCTTTTGGTTAGATCCTGACTCAAAACCCATTTTCATAAAACAAAACTAACACTGTACTGAGGTTGGGGAACCGCGCGGTCTGTTGATCAGACGCGCGGCACCCTGACTCTCAGCGCACGGCATCTTACATACTGATGCTATTGTGAGCAGGCTGCTTGGATCCGAGTTTTCCTCTGTTGTGGTTATCTGTATCTGCTGTTTACTGTTTCTGTTGCTCTTAAAAATAAGACCATATCTACAAGCCATGTTCCGGCTCTTTTAAAAGCTTTATAAGATCATCCCAAATGATCAAATATGTCAAAAACCACTTTAAAATCATGTTTTGAGAAAGACGATGACATTTTTGGGATGATCTGACTGCCGTGAGGCTGCCGATGAGTTTTCTAAAAGACGCACAAAGAAGGCAGTGGTCTAAATAATGTTTTGAAAGTTTGCAACAATCTGACAGGAGAGCAGGTACCACGCACGGTACGTTGAGGTGCCGCGCGCAGCAGCTCAGGGTGCTGTGAACAGTTTAGCTGAGATCCAGGCAGTCTGTTGAACGTTGTTTATCTCCCTACTCACATCATTTTACCACTATTGTACAGACACCACCACATGCACGTCAATGTGATATATTCCCCATGTCCCTTTCCCGCTACTTGTTTTATTAAAAAGTTTGATATTCCGAAAAATATCGAAGATCCCCCCTTTTCTCTTTTGAAAACATTAAGTAGAGACCGGTTTTCTCCGGGCGAGTGGGGTGCTTTTTAAAGAAAAACCTTCTCCATTCGTAACGTGGCTCCCGAACCCAACATCTCAACGTTTTCGCTAGACCAAAAGCCTTCTCAAAACGACTCTTCGGTTTCTCGGATGATCCATTTAAAAATCCGGGTGGCGACTCTTCGAGTTGGCGCTCCTTTTTCCAGGCGCCGGGAGCCCACAAGTGTAAAATGGAAAACTGTACATTTTTCTCTAGATGAAATGGCTCAAAACTTGACCTTACTCTTCGAATAAAACCTTGCAATTTCGTAGTAACTCTTAGAAAAATTTAAAGATCAATTACCGCCATTTTTAATCTCGAAAATCGATATTTTTTCAGAAAGTCATTTTTCCATAGTTAGACAGACTTTAAGGGGCCGACGGGATTTTCGGGTACTTGGAAGCACTTGGGTCATGCATAGCATTGAAATGTGTCTTATTTGCACGTTTTACCTGAAAACACTAAAAACACACCTTACATGCAATATTGCTATAAAAGCTAAATAAACGCGTAAGTTAAAACTATATAAAACGGAACTAGTCGCACCAAATATCTACAAAATTGGGTGTTCATCAATGTCAAAAGGGTGCACACTAAAATTCGAATGAACTATGACAACTCGTCAACGTCAATTGAAGCACATCGGCATGACAATATGTGCAATCTCTTTAATGAGGTTGTCGATTTGGCGGAAGATAGTCAAGAGAAGTATGATAAGGTGATGGCACGGTTACTTGAGCTAAAAGGAGAGTTGATTGAATTTTCGATTGTTTATGAAAGCAATGTGATTTTCGGTACTCCTAATAATTCTTTTTCAATTGGAGGTGGAGTTCTACCTTCCAAAGAAAGCACAAATATACTTGACCCGGTAACTCTTTGTCGAAAAGGGAGACCGCCAAGCAAAAGGTAGGCGTTGTTGAAAAAATTGGTAAGAAGAAAATAGAAATAAAAAAGAAGACATTGTCCAAGGAAAAAGCCAAGATATAAGTTAATGTAAAGTTTAGAATTTTTTTGTATTGCTAATTTCATGTTTCCAATAAACTTTTTTCCAGGAGGTTAGGACACAAAAGAGGTTGGAACACAACAACTATTTCTTCTAGGAGATTGGGACACAAGAGAGTGTGGTAAATGTTAATGTAAGAATTGTTTTGTATTTCCCGTTAAACTTTTTACGTTTTTGTTTCATGTTAAAGTTATTGTTAATTCTCATTTTTATTGTTGGCCAGAGTCAGCCAAGCTACATGGGGCAATCAATGTGGCCAAATATGATGCCCTATAATATGCGATCGAATATGGCACAAGACGGAAGCATCTTCCAATTTTCTCCAAGTTCATGCTCAACCGAAACAGGTTTCAACCAATTTATGTATGCATTTTCAAGTTCACAAACTAACATGCCAACCTCATTTAGTAGTCATGATTGGCAAGGGCAATCAAATATTACAAGTAGGCAAATTTGGGGAAGAGGGCAATCAAGTTTTTTGGAGACTTAAGAGCAATATGTTGGAGGACCACCACCAAGTTTACAAACAAATATGCAACCTTATTCAGTAGTCATGATTGGAGAGGGCAATCAAATATTACAGGTCGACAAGTTTGGGAAGGACGACAAACAAGTTTTTTGGAGACTCAAGGGTAATGTGTGTTGGAGAAATTCGGCAGTAATAGAAATTTCAGAGAACAATTTCATTGACAGTGTAACAATTACATAATTGAAATAAAATACCAGTACGAAATAGATTGAAACAGATGAGATACAAACTGAATTTTTCAGAATATTGAACCGAGTCCTGTGTAGTACCACAGTCTCCTTAAGAAAGATTTGCCCCTACGGTGAGTGTTGTTGGTTGCGTTGGCGACTTCATCCCAGAGTTGGTTCGGCTGAACCGCAAGCCGTCGGAACACCACCATCGACCACCTTGGTGAACTGACTACAGCCTGCATCTCTCTCTCAAGAACGAACATTAGAATAAGCTGGAAGGTTGTGAATTTGCTGGTGATTCCTCCAAAATGTGAGCCTCCTTTATATAGAGTGGAGGAGGTAGGAGAGGTGAATGTAGCCATTATACTGCCATCAAATGCTGGAGGTTACAAGAATAATACACCATCATGAGGAGGGTTATGAGAGTTACAGAATCTCACAATTCAATACGTCTATTGATTGTGGTGCGTCCAGATTCAACGAACCCGGAACGAGTACGGTTGTCTCGAGAGACCCTCCGGTAGCCTCGATTTCATTCATCTGAAATTCTGTAAAATTTTCAACAATGTGGTGGAGGACCACCACCAAGTTTTACTCAAATGCTGAATGCACTGGATAATGCTGAAGAATAGTTCAGTTCATTTGATTGTGGGTCTTTTAGTATTTGTATTGTATCGTATCTGTGGTGTGTCATGTCCATTTACTAGCTAGTACCCAATGGATCTCAAACTATGTTTTTTTTTCCAAGACTTGGTATTGGCATGTAAGAAAAAGTTGTTTGAGTATTTGTTCGTGTCGTGTCGTATCTGTATCATGTCGTGTCTTTTATCATGTCATAACATCTGGTTGTCTATGTTAAAGGTTTGAATGAAAGCTTGCGACTTGAGTGACATTTACTTATGGTTCCACAATTGTACTTTTTTGATGGGAAGATATTTCTGTTTCAAGTTGATGATATGCATTATACTTTTGTTCATAAAAATACGGCACTTTAGTTCTTGTTGATGGGTTATTATTTTTGTTTAATAAAAGTACTTGGTAGAATGTAAAAACAAATCTTAATTCATGAGAATGTCGAAACGAATCACAAAGGTATGTTTTGAAAAAAAATTCGGCAGAATCTTCCCTATTTTTTGTCCTAGCCCGACGTCTCACATTTCAGTCAGTACAAGAAAAACATCATGTTACGCGCACAAGCTCACACCAGACATTTCTCATTCTAAATTACCATTCACAACGGGCATGGTTCAATGGTCCTTTGTTGGACCCTTATGCAACAGTTGGCTTTCGGTCCAACTCTCAAAATTCAGCTCAAGTTTGATTTCAGCCTAGTCGGGCGGGTTGTGCCAGGCAGTTATTATTGTTGCAATTTGTTATCTACTTCAAACTACCTTACTCTCCATGCGGGTTGTGCATGGTTTATCGCACTTTTATCACTTTTCTTTTTTTCCTTCTTTTTTTCCTCCTGGGGTATGCCCCTTGTAGGCTGTACATTCGGTTAACCTCTTTTAATTTCAAGCTATTTTACCCAAAAAAAAAAATCCATTGCCAAGTTATCCATTCACAACAAAAACCATAAAATCAAATGCTATCACAAGTGCCCTAAGTTGGCACAAGTGACCAACTGAATTATATCTACATTTTATTACATCTCCATATTATTACAGGTGACCAAACGAAAGCATAAAACTAAATGAATTACTAGACTTGACATTAAGGTAAGCAACTACCCTACTACTAGACTTGAATCCAATTAGCCAACCAATGGATTCCCATCTTCTGCAATGATGCCACAGGACTTTGCAAATTAACCAAACCCTGATGCATCAATAGCCCACTTTGCGAAGAGACTATTCTTGCTCATTTTCAGGGAGTAACCGAGGTATTCTGTTCTCCACGGAGAGCTCTGCCTTCAGCCTGGCTATATGGATGTTTTCATCAGTCAACTTTGTCCAATTGAGTTGGGAAGCCAAATCTCTTGAAATGTCCAACTTTGGGCTGAGATCAACCTTCGAATTCGCAGTGTTTCATTTTCAGAGTACTAAATAAATGAAATTGAACTTGTACTTGAACTTTCTGCTTGTGTGAACTTTCTCCGGTCTACAAAAAAATCCATGGAGGATTATGAGCTACGAAATAACAAATTCTGAGCAAAACCTTCTCACAGTCCAATTGACATGTAAACTTAAAAGCTCTTTAACTGTGTTGTCCATAATGTGGTGTCATTGACTTACCTATCTTAAAAAGGAAATTTTCCCTAGGCTAATCTGGGATTTTTTGAATTGCACAATTACTTAAACAACACTTGTAAGAGGCAATAACTCATTGAGAATGTACTGATATTACACCCCCAAAAATAGATTACAAGAAACAGTAAAGGTGTAAAGTTAAAAAAGCACAATTATGCATCAATTATGAACATGTGCTTAATAATCAAAAAGGCTAGGTTCAAAATTTGGATATGTATGTAGCGAATTGACTTCAGTATTCAATAGGATTAGCTCAAAAGTCATAGTTTGGATATAGCTTTTGACATTAGTTTGGGAATTTGAAACCGGTCTCATTATGAAATTTTGTTAAAAATGAATCGATCTACTAAAAAGTGAAAACACATCTTTTTGTGATATTCCTAATCCGCTTCCGGACCAGTTTCACAAGCAACCTAGATCTAAACCTACTTTAATCGGCGTTTAAATTGAAGACTTGATCAATTCAATTGAAACCCACATCTACAATGCAATCAGTTATTTAGCTCAAAAGTTCATAACATTATACCTTTCAAACCATAAGTAGAACTGAAGGTACTAAAACAGGAAAAACGTATTACCCTCAAACGATCAGAGAGAATGGAGGGCATGATGAGCTTGTACTTGGGAGCCTCCATGAGAAGCTTATCATAGGTAGCCTTAGCAAACAACACCATATTGTTCACCTTTTCCTTCTGCTTTCCCTTGCTCCACTTCTGCAGTTTTTTAGGCAAACCCACACCAAATCCATCACCAACCACACAACACAACCAACAAGCATACATACACTCATTTACACAGACACCAAAATATCAATATATCCAAATTAGTTTTTGATAACTCAGGTGTCTTGGCCAGTTCACACACACCTCGGGACGACTAATCCCACAATCCAATAGCAGGGTCCAATTAAAGTCAGGCTCTATGGTCCGATTTAAAGGGGTTGATGGATCTCATTTCAACCTGACCTGATGAGGGCCTCCTAAACAAACCCTTCAGTCTTAAGATTAATCAGACAAAAATCGAAACAAATTCTAAGGCTATGGCAGAGAGAGAGAGAGAGAGAGAGAGTACGAGTGTATGGTTGCGTCGGTGGATCCCTTCTCCGGCGGAAATTACTGCTGGTGGTGGTCAACGTTGGCTGGAGAGGAGCGATGGTAACAGAGGTCGCCGGTGGTGGCGATGGAGGCGGAGGTCACCGGTGGTGGTGGTGTTGGCCGGTTGGTTTGGGCTGAGATCACCGTCCTCTCTCTCACTCTCTCTTCGTTATGTTTTGGAGCAGAAGAAGAAGAGGAAGTCGATTTTGATTTTGATTTCTCTCTTCTTTTTTTTAAATGGGCTGCCACCTCAGCTGATGTGGTTAAGGTGTGACTCTAAGTGATGTGCCTGTATCTTTGAAATTTGTGAGGATGGGCCACATATTGATGTACGGGAGAATGAGCGTGAGTCTGATCAATAGGAGGACGAGGTACATGAAAGTTAGAATTTTTCATTTATAATTCATTTATTATACTAAACTATTGTTTGCAATATATACAGGAAACAACATAAGCTAGAGGACGGGGGAGAAGACGAGGGGGAGGGCGTCAGGCGAGGCAAGAGGAAATACACCATGAGGCAGTTGGTCCACAAGATCGGAGTTTATTAGTGGATTTTAGGAACCATGTTGATGTTGATATTTGGCACGGTAGGGAGCTACCGTTGTTGAAACTGCACTCGCATGGACGTAATTTGAAGAAGTGGTCAATAGTGGAGGCAAACGAGAGGTTACTTATGAGGGTCAGAAGTTCAGGGTTGTTTCCACTTTCTCAGACTAGTTCTTCATACGGCAACAAAGTATTACTGTCTGCCTTTGAGGAGAGATGGCATCCGGAGACAAATAGCTTTCACTTTCGATTTGGGGAGATGACTATTACATTGGATGACGTGTCGCAGCTTGTTGGGCTTCAAGTGGAGGGGTTAGCGGTGCATGTAGTGGAGAAGATGAGGGAGGAGTGTTTGGCAATGGTACAGAGGTGTCTTGGTGTGATGGCGGACGTTGCGGGGAATAAAGTTACAACAAACAATCGTGTTGAGTTTGAATAGTTGTATAAAACTTTTAGTCAGGTGGCAGATGAGGACTTGGAGGAAAGGGTTGATTGTTGTGCAAGGGCTTACTTGCTCTATCTCCTTGGCAGCACTATATTTGCTAACAAGACTGGGACGACGGTTTCAGTTCAGTTCCTCACCCTTTTGGAAGACTTGGGACGGGTTCGCAACTATGCTTGGGGTGTAGGAGGGTTGGGCCATTTGTACAGACAACTTGGACAAGCAAGCAGACGTAATTACAAGCAGCTGAGTGGTTACACGTCTTTGTTGGAGGTACATAGTTATATTCAAATATATTTTGTACATTAATTATATCTGAATATTACTTTAGACACGGACACGGGACATTGATAACTATGAGTGAGACTTGGATAAGGATACGGATACGGGACATTGACAACTATGAGTGAGACTTGGATACGGACACGGACACGACACCGTGTCCAACATGGACATGGGATATTGGAAACTATGGCTGAGACTTAGATATGGATACGGACACGGACACTGACAACTATGAGTGAGACTTGGATACAGACTCGGACACATTCATACCTATGATGTATTCTTATTCCATTTAATCATTAGTAATTATATGTATTATGTGTAATAAAATGCAGGTGTGGATTTGGGAGCTTTTTCCTATGTTTCGACACGCTAGGGACCCAGCCTGTACGGATGACCTACCATTGGCAGCACGTTGGTTGTCGCGTCGGGAGACTACAATGGAGACCATTTACCACTACCATGGGATGTTAGACAATCTACATCCTAGTCAGGTTAATGGAAAGCTTAAGTATGTTTTGAGTCAGATACTTATCTTGAAATAAGAATTTATGTTTTGTAAAGTGAAATTTTTTTTTTGGCAGGTTGTTTTTCAGCCGTACACAGATCAGAGGCAAGTAGTCGCAGATGTTGTTTTCTACACTGGCTGCATCCGTGCCATGGCCGTCCTTGAGCCGTACCTACCTGATACAGTCTTGAGGCAATTTCGAATGGTGCAGATGGTCCCTGGGCCTCCGTTAGTCCCGTTGCGAGGTAGTAGAGGTGCTAATAGTCATTCGTACAGTGTGGTCTACGCGTACACAGATGGTCAATGGAAAAATTGGCGCGATCATGTGATGCCAGCAGAGAAACGAGTTCCGATTCAGCCTGGAGTCCCGTGGGAGTCACACCCCGACTACCTTCCTTGGTTTTCGATGGTCTCCCACTTGAGGGTCTCACCCCGTCCCGTAGAGGTGCCGTATAACGAGAGTGCGGAAGAGCGCAATGTAGCGGCTTTGGCCATTTTGGACAGTGGTTTCGGTGGGACTAGGGCTACGACTTCAACTTGCCCGTATGAACTGCGACAAGCACTTGTTGAAGTGCGGAGGACATTGAGGGGACCGGAGGCTGCTGAAGCGAGCAGAGCAGACCCTAGCTCGGAGGCTGCTGAAGCAAGTCGTTACACTAAGCGCCGACGCCGTGACCATACTTGAGACTTGGTGTTCTGTGTCTTGTTTTTGATAGACTTTATGGCCTTGTATTTATTTTGCACACTTTATGGCCATGGTTCATGAACTACTTTTCGTGATGGAATGACTTTTGTTTTATTGCGGATAACTATTAGGATATTTGTGATAATTGGATATCGTAAAAATATGAATGTTAAGTAGGGCACGAAAACGTAAATTTAATGGTTTCAATCATTGTTGATACTCTCCTAGGCACAAATAATTCGCTTCAGAATACTCGTATGTGAAAATTTTGATTTAAATGAGTGTCGTATGAACGCACAATGCTTTAGACAAACATAGAACACTACCAAAAAAATTATGTTCGTTGTATTATTTATACACAAAATCCATTGTAATTTTTTATACACAAAATCCTTGATGATACTCCAGATGAATTATATCCCATTCTAACCAATAATGAATAATAATGAATAAGGGAGTTGATTTTCAAACTCCCATTTTAATATCCATACTCTTTGTCGTCCATTACAGCCAATTCAGTCAAGGAAAATTACGTTCGGAAATAAATATCCGAAAGTTATAACCATTTACTGACTTTAATATCTGATTTGAATGCCTTTAATTGGATTCGAATTTCCAAACAGAATGAAAACTAAGAGATACAATGACACCATTTGGATACTAATGTTCGAATTGGATTAATAACTTCGGAAACAACTATCCGAAATTTATACCCATGTTCGGACTTTAATATCTGATTTTTATACCTTTAATTGGATTCTACTATCCGAACGGAATGAAAACTCTGAGTTATCATGACACCATTCTACTTTCCAAACAGAATGTCACAATCTTGACAACTAAGAGTTTTTAAACAAAAATACAATATACGAGTTTCCATGACGATCCGAAAACTACAAGCAGACATAATCATCCAATTTTCATAACATTATAACACATTATGTAATACAACACATGAAATCGCTTCTCAATCTAAAAATGGCCACTTGACATCGATGACCTCTTTGGTTGCTACATCAACACCGATGATCTCGTTGAACTTCTGAATGGCCGCAACATGTGCTGCATCCCAATTTTTAGCGATAGAAAGACGATGTCTTTTCCAATTGCAAGTTATTGGCAGCATAGGAGAATCTTTTTTTAGGAATACCTGTCATATTGCATTAGGTACTTATATAAGATAAATTAAGTTGGACTCAAACAACTCAATTCATTATATAGATGACAACAAATCATTTACCAAAATAATACCTGTACAAAGTGTCCGCCGTCAACAAACCCGATAGCAATAACCTTTCGTTTCATAGAGGGTAAAGGCTTCGATTGGAGGGGGCGGAATGTAAGACATTGAACATTTGATAAATGGACAAGGACATAATTATAAGCAGATGCTATGATGTGACCCATGTCTGGCATTGTCATCCAATGTTCCTGGGGCGCCAGACTTTCATAGCATGACAAGATGTGAAGTAATTCCCTAGCCCTCTGGGTCCCCCCTACCACTTGTTCGTAAATGTGTAAATGTGTTTTTAACTCTTTCAGCAAATCACTTCTTACCATTTACCACTCATGAACATCGTCTTTCATGAAGCTCGACACTGCCCGAAACCCACAATTCCCATCATCTTCAACATCCTTGACCGATTCTATGTAAGGTCTTATTGCTTCCGGGAACTGATTGATGAAGGGGCATATAAAAAGTAGTGCTGGAACTTTTGCTTTCCCTTTCAGATTGCGCCGCAGCATCTCTTTGACGGGCTTAGGGGTTTGAAGGGAGGCCAGAACATGCTCAAACTCCGAGGGATCCCTACGCGTCGAATTTTTTTCTTTGGCTGGATTTTTTTTTCGTTGACTTCCGACCGCGTGGTTGTGTATTCACTTTGGGTTCAAGGAGAGAACTGCTTTTCGGATGCGCAAGCTCTTGCATTTTCTTAACATAATTGACCTTTACATCGTAGTTTTCTTCATTCAAGAACTTGTTGTAAAAACAATCAAAGTGAGTCAAAAGCGTCTCTTCCATCGAACCCTCATTCTGGGGTGCAAGCAAAGAAAGCCTCTTCCAATGGTCATGGATTAACTCAATCGGTAATGGGATATTTGCCATCTTGTACGGAGCAATCTCATGAGCGTAAGGTAAACCATGAGTGTGCCTCAAAGAACACTCGCACTGACGCTTTGATCCCACAAACCATTCAACTTGATGGGATGCCGTTAAAACAAGTGTCATGGTATTCGACGAAACAACTCCCCTTAGCCTATCAAATAAAGTATTTCTAAAATCATGTTGTACAGAATTTAGGCTCTTTTCAAAAGAAGGTTTGACTTCAGTAACTTGCAATAGCATCAATCTGTGAATTTTCTCCCATATAGTATCAAAATTGCATTGCGAGTTTTCAAGATGATTTTTTAGCTTCGAATGTGAACTCTCTGCCCTATGAATATATGACAAGATATTAGCCGTAGCAAATAGCATGAATATATGAAAATTTTTCAAAAACGCGTGAATAACATGAATATTAAGGAAAATGCCACAGTTGCGAACGAAGCATTTACCTGTTGCTTGTTAGGTTTCCGAAATGCATGACTTTGTCCGTCCAAACTCCTACAAACCTCTCTTTGTAGGGTACCAACCAATTTTTCTCAATGTACTCAAGTGCTACAGGAACCATTTGAAAATCACGCTTCAAAACACAAAGGCGCTCCTCGTACTGTGTAACACTCGCTAAAAGGACAACTAGGCCCCAACTGCAAATAAACTCCTCCCACATCTTGTTATCAAACATCTTTCTACACTTGGCTAATACGTTCTTGCCAATATGCCACCTACATAGGAAGTTGGTAGCATGAGGGAAAACATTTGTGATGGTATTCATAAGTGCTAACTCCCTATCCGTGACAATAACGGACGGAAGCGCGTTGGGATCCATCATGCCTTTTAGCTTCTCTAAGACCCAAGTGTAGTTTTTCGTTTTTTCACACTCCATGAAAGTAAACGCTGCACAAAAAGTCATCTCCGTCCATGTTACACCAACACTTTGAAGTAAAGGAAACTTGTACTTATTTGTCTTGTATGTGCAATCCATCATTAACACTCGGGGAAAAGCATGTAACATCTCCCCGACAGATGGGGAGACCAAAAAAACTCTGTGACATTCTCAGTCTCGTTCCCACGGGTCCAATGAACGTACTGGTACTTTTCTAACCGATCTAACAAATGTTGCATTTGCGATTTCCTAGTTTTCTCTATCACTCGGTACTTGTGTCATACATTGTACACGGTTTTGATAGACGTTAAGTTCTCAGGATCTTGAACCTTCAAATGTGTTAGGATTTCTTTGGGTTTCACCAAAGCGACTGACAAATCAACCATCGTGCTAGTCTGCTCTGCCGACAACCTCCCGGCATACGAATGGCCCTCTAAGTACACCACTGGAGGATGATTGTGAGTGCCATTATGGACAGAGACAGTCCAACCATCATTACCCTTTACAGCTTTCAATTCAAATGGGCATTCACATTTTTTGGTGCCCGTGGACCGCACTCTTTTCTTCACAGCTACCTCATTCCCATCAACCTTCTTCACAAACGGCCTATGCTTATCGCTGTTTTCACATGAAAATCTCATCCTAGGTGTGCGATTCTTAATACATTTCTCAGAACCCTTAATCGTAATGATAAACCCGTGTTATTTACCAGTGCATCTTATCCAATCTACCAATGCTTCATCGGATGCAAAAACCTACACACACATAAAAACAAAATTATAGCCCGTAATATAAGATTACACATGATAATGCTCTATCAAAAAAACACCCACCGTCTCCGTTGTAAAATGCTTCGTATAATCATATGGAGGAGGAGTGGAAGTAGGTATAGTCGATGGCCCTACATAACTACCAAGTGTTGAAGTGTCACCCTGTAACACCCAAAGACAAACCAGGTAAGTGGAGGATACTCTGCAGTTTCATTCAGATATTAATATCTGAAAACTGGCACAAAATTTGGATATTAATCCAAATAGTTGTACATAATTCAGACATTAGAGTCCGAAAAGTTAATAAAGTTTTGGTACTGTCTGTCCAACTGTAAGTGCAGGATTCTCTGCAGTTTTATTTAGATATTAATATCTGAAAAATGGCCCTATGTTCGGATATAAGAGTCTAACAATGTTGACAATATTCAGATATTAATATCCGAATAGTTGTACATAATTCAGACATTAGAATCCGAAAAGTTAGTAAAGTTTTGGCACTGTGTGTCCAACTGTGTCGGGTCAGAACTGAAATTGAAAATGGAGGGCTTCTGAAATTGAAAATGGAGGACGGGCTTACCTCTTGCTGTAATTTTTGCTCCGTCATTACAACATCTGTGACTTGTTTTTCAACTTCCGTTATGTGATCTTCTGACTCCAAATCGTGGTGTATTAATGGGTCACCTATTTCTTGTTTATCAATTGAGGGAGATGAAGCAATTGAGGTTTCCATTAATAATGTAGGAGGAAGAGGAGGGGAGGAAGATAGGTGGACTTAGCTACTGGTGGAAGGGCCTGGTGGTGGGTGATGGCAGCTGGGTAGGGATGAAAATGGAGGAGTTTCAATGGAAAAGGGAGAACACGTTCGGGATGGATATGTTCGGGATGGATGGAGGGAAATCGAGACATTTTTTGTTGTTGTATGTAATGAGTTGTGTGTAATATTTTTAAAGGATAAAATAGTAAAATAACATGAGGTTTAGGGGTATAATGGTCAAACTGCATGAGGACATTTTTGTCCGTTTTTGATAAAAATATTAATCGACTGCGAGTAGCACAAAATACGTTGCAAATAACGGCACCCGAATAATCTTGCCTTGTTCCTTTCACTTTTCAAAAAGTATTTTTCAAAAAATACCTACTAGATTCTCCCTAGATTCCCCTACTTCTACCATTTCTCTTTCTATCTCTCTCCATTTATTACACCTACTATTTTTCAAAAAAAATTTCAAAAATCAAAACAAACACAGCATAGTAAGTACAAACATACTGTATTACAGTGTGGTGGCAAGCTATGATCGATGCAATCCGTGGGACGGGAAAATCTTTCAAAGATGCAAACAATCATTTGATTGGCAGCTGCTTCTATGGCGCACATGAGTGACATCAACAACTCCCAAGGTCAGTCCCATCGGTAGACCGGTTTGCTTTCCACGCACAAGTAATCAATACAATACCTTGGTTGGATTCAAATTTTAAAAAAAAAAAAAAAAATTTCAACTCAAAATTCACTCATTATTTTTACTTTCAATTATTACTTTCATTTAGGCATGGCAAATTGAACCCAAATTCACTAAAAAAACCCAAACCCATGTATTAAAAAATAGTCTCAACTTAATCAATTTATTAGTTGAATTATAATGGATTCAAACACATCTAACCTATTTATTATTAATCTTAATTGAATTTCAATTGGGTTAACTTAAATACCCTATTGGTTATAAACATTACCCAACAAAAATGCACGGAGGCTACAGTTTTGTGGGGTGTCTGACTTGTAGGCCGAGAAGGAGTGGATTTGGGTTTTCGGAGCTAGTCATTTTCCAGTCAAGGTCAGTACTCAATGCGGCAATGCACCAACCCCCCCGCCCCCCCCCATTGAACGAGACCCTATAGATGTTTATTGTACAGTTTTCTTTTTTTTCTTTATTCAAAAAAAAAATTGTATTTGTTAGTTTTTTTATCAAACTTTTGTGATATATTAATTTATCTTGCCATCGGAAATGTAAAAGAATTTGATCAAAACTAATAATTTTTAAAAAAAACACAGATAAGTAAAAAAAGTTAGTCTGACTTATTTTTGTCTTTATTCAAAAAATAATGAGTTTCGATCAAAATTTTTTACTTTTGCCGATTCCTCTCATTGAAATGAATCAATAAATTACAAAAGTTTAACGTAAAACAAACAAATGCAAAAAAAAAAATTTAATAAGGACAAAAAAATAAGTTACTCAATTTTTTCGTGTGCTTTATAAAATTATTAGTATTGGTATATCTGAATTTTACATTTTTATCTAAGATAAACAAAAAAAAGTAAAACTGTAATTGGGTTAGTGGGCAGGTTGGATTTGATTTTAAGTAAATGTGTCGGGTTTGGTATGGATAGTTCAACACTCATAATTAATGTGTCTAAATGAGTTAATGACCCATTAAATACCTAACCCACTTACAACTTAGTCAATTTGGCTCAAACCCGCATATTTGACACTCCTACTATCATTTCTCTCTTCACTCATTACACATATCTCCAATTATTAACCTAATATCTCTCTCCACTCATTACCCCAAAAATCAAACTCAAAAACTCATCCAAACACAGCACAAGGTTCAATTCTTAGAATTAAGGCCTCGTTCTCTTGAAATTAACTTAAACTTAACTTAAATTTGGGAATTTTATCCTCATTTGAATTTTTTTTTCTTTTGTTAATTTTGCGTCAACCTTTTGTGAATTATTGATTCGTCTCGACGAGAAGAATCGGAAAAGTAAGATATTTTTTACTTTTACCAAAATATTTTGAGAAATAATCACTTTTTAGGGCAAAAATTAAAAAGTGATTATTTCTTTAAATACTTGGGAAAAAGTAAAAAAACAAAAAACTTAAAAAGTGATTTTTTCTCTTGTCGAGACAAATCAATAACCCACAATAGTTTGGTGCTAAACTAACAAATGCGAAAAAAATTCAAATCAGGACGAACTTCCGGATTTAAGTTAAGTTCAAGAAAACAGGGCCTAAGCCATTAAGAAATTAATTTTTTGTGAATCCTTTAATCTCAACGTGGATAACACGTTTTTAACCGGACCAAAAAGGGATTAGTCAAAATATGTTTAAGCTAATCTGGACAGAACAACTCCGTTCCTTTATAGTGCACCAAGGATGAGCACTAGTAAGTAGATCCATTGCACCTGCCAGAAAGAACAAAAATCACACTAGTTCAAAAACACTCCAGGAGGGGTCATTTTCACCATGGATACAGCCAAGAGAGAGAAACATAGTATAATGATGAAGTGATTATCTAAGTTATCATTCAACTAATATTATAGTCGTAATGATATGTGTAATTCATAAGACCACTACTTAAAAAGTGCGATGGGCCCCACATACCATGATTGGCGCATCTAAGATGTCTTATAGGATTAATTAATGTAGATATTAGAACAAATGTAATCCCAAAGATTTTGTGGAGCCCATTCAGGATTTCACAAAAATACAAAAAAAATATTTAAAAATTTTAAAATATTATTTTATAAGGCTCTGTAAAAAATCAGTTCTAACGGATATCGGTAAATATTATTTCTGGGTTCGTATGTCCGAAACTCCGCAGTTGAGTATTTTTGCTTCTACAAATTTAGAAATAATACTTACCGATACCCGTTAGAGCTGGTTTTTTACTGGACCCCCTAAAATATTATTTTAAAATTTATGGATATTTTTTTATATTTTTTGTGGAACCCAAAATTAGCCCCATAAAAAATATAGTGGATGGTGTAGTGGTTTAGTATAGTGTATGAGTGTATCTAGACTTATTGTCACCCCTATATATTAGTGTTGGGTTAAACAATTCCGTTTGCCCCTTTTTGATGATCAGTTGATCATTACTTATGAGTTCAAATTCAGGAGGCTTAGAAAATCTCTTAAAATAGATGATGACTTTAAGGC
The DNA here is from genome assembly GCA_025413875.1 of Rhododendron molle. Taxonomy (NCBI): domain Eukaryota; kingdom Viridiplantae; phylum Streptophyta; class Magnoliopsida; order Ericales; family Ericaceae; genus Rhododendron; species Rhododendron molle. The sequence goes on from CM046390.1 coordinate 24,724,875, forward strand.
CATGTAAGTAGAACTAGCAATTGTCTGTGCCCAAAATCATTTCCTAAGAAGAACATTAATGTATATCATTAGGTACCGTTCCGCTAAGGTTTGTATTTTTGAAGTACTTATTTTTTGCATTACGAGATAGATTATTTTCTCATAATAAATTATCTTTAATTAAAAAAATATTTTAGTTAGTAGAATATACCCTAAGTTAAATAACCACCGCAATATATTGCCAGCAACTAATCGCACCTGACTTCTTCCAATCATTAGATTTTTGAATTTTGAAGATAAGCTTTGTATAAAGTTAAAAGGAGTGATTAGAAGTCCCTTTTTCTTGTCCATTAGCAACTTGTAGTTTTCAAATTGATGCTGGTATCCGTATTATGTTTAAAAGAATTTTTAAAAGAAGCTTTAAATAATTAATGCTGGTATCCTTATTATGTTTAAAAGAAGTTTAATTAAACCACATTAAGACCGATTTTAGTACTTCCTCTGTTGATTTTCCAGTGTCAAATTTTCTAATTTTAACTTATTAAGAAGACATCATCATTACTCATTTGACATCAATTTTTACATCCATTTCTTTACATCCTCTCTATGGAGATATCATAATTATATTTTTACTCACTAATTTTTTAAAATAAAATCTGCTTTTAAGGCAAAATGAAATATATACCAATTTTTACCTACTAATTTTATAAAATAGACATTTATTAAAGAACAACCAAAAATAGAATACTGAATTCTAAAAAATGTACAGAGGGAGTACAATGTTGTTTCATAGCTTAAAAAATATTAAAGCCATTACTTCCAGATGGAGTGGGGTGGGGCTATATAGCTTGATGATAAAAAAAAATTCAAATGTAATAGTTGGGTTATCTTATTGTTGGGGGGAGAGGGCGCCTACGATGCCTAATATCTCCTCCGTGGCTTCATCATTGCCTCTAAAGTAAGAATACCTATTACGGGGAGATTTGAACTTTTTACCTCCTAATGAGATAGATGCAAAAATTATGTCCAACTGAATTTATCCCAATTGTTTTCTATACTATATCTCTATATATGGGTCACAATTAGGGCTTGGACATATATAAAGGGTCTTGTTAATATGTGCCCTAGGGGCATATGTTAGTATTGCATTAACTCTTCCATTATACTCTCCTTTTTATAAGGAATGAAAAGTTATGGTACAGCAATAATTTTTCTGTTGGAAGAAGAGTAAATATTTTATGCATGGACACAAATGCCCCCTATTTTTCTGTGTCGTTCTCCCTGCTCCCTAACCAATCCGCAAGGACCTGAACAATGGAAATCCCTTGTAATTCTGAATAAGATTAATAAAACTTAGACAACACGTTGGCACAAAACACATTTTTCATTCAACTCTCTCTTTTTGCCATGTATGCAATATTATGAAATACGTACAACTTAAAGAAAAGTTTTTGAATAGTTAAAAGAGAATATATTAGTTAAGAAGCTAAGTATGTTTTTCAAAATTCATTTACACCACCAACCTTTGAGCAGATACACCAATTTCTCTCAATTATTAGCCAAATTACCTATTCTAAAGTCACTTTTCTATCTACTTTTTAGACACACACTGCATCAGCCTCTCTATTTTACTATTCTCTTCTAAAATACTCTCTCTTTTTTTAAATCTTTTCTTTGTTGATTAAGTAATAAGAATAATAATTGCAACCAATTTTTTATCAGGAAAAGGAAAGATTATATTAATCATTGTGATAGTGTTATTCCTGTAGTATATACATGGTGTCGAGATGATCCAAATTGTTGTTGGTAATCATTGAGAAGATTTGCAACCAATTTTTTCTCAACAAAAGGAAAGATTATATTAATCATTGTGATAGTGTTATTACTGTAGTATATACATGGTGTTGAGATGATCCAAATTGTTATTGGTAATCATTGAGAAGATCATTCATGAAAAAATTATTTTCATCTAGATATCATAGGGTATCAAACAATATTGTATTTTTTTAAATAATTTTCTGTTTAGATACCTATAAATGTTCGAAGAAAATAAGTTTTTTATGAATAACTTCCCCAATAAGCGCTATAAAATGATTCTTTGTTGGGTTTAAAAAGCGTTGGAAGAAAGAAGTTGAAAGATCGATACTGCCTTTTTCCAAGCCTTGTTTACATGCTCTGGCCTTTTGTCTTTCTTCTTCTCTTATTGCTTTACAGCAGATTACCAAGTTGACTTTGATTAAGAACTCGGGGGAGTCCAAAGAACTAGGAAAATGGAAGAAGGACAACAAATTAAAGTGAAAGAATCGGAAAGTTAAAGGGTATTATGGTCTTAGTGGAATAAGTTTTTCCTCTTATTAACTTCTTTCACTATTTTCTATGATAGTGGGTTTAGTTTTACTCTTCATCCAATATTTCAATTATTTTCACTACTTTATACTATAATAGTGGAGTTTAATTGATCTCATTTAATGAACATTATCATATGCTCTGTCATGTGCCTTAGGGGCACATATTAACAAAATCCTTGATAATAAATACTCCTTCCGTCCCAAAATACTTGTCCGATCCGCAAAACGGAGTGTTAAAAATAATACAATTTTTGCAAGAAAAAATCAAATGTTTTTTAACAACTTACTAGATATCAATGAGTATTTTTAATTTGTGAAAAAAGTTCAAATTTTTTCTTGAAAAAATTCCATTATTTTCAACATTTCGTTTTGCGGATCGGACAAATATTTTAGGACGGAGGGAGTAGTAAATAAAACATGATTGGCAAGTGTTGCCTTTCGTCACATGTACTGTAATTTCCGAAGTTACGGTTCTCTCTCTATATATTAGGAGTAGTTGAGTTTTGGTAATATAGGAGTAATAATAAGTAGTAAAAAGAAAGTAGAAATTTCCGAATCGTTTTTAACAGGCTTATTAATCTTTTTGGTCTACAAAGTATTTAAAAAATTTCAATTTAGTCCACAATTTACAAATAAGAGACATTTAGTTCCCAACGTTATTAAATGTGTACCAATGTAGTCCCCCATCCCTCACACCGTTACTCTAGATGTTAAAACCAGGGGCATGTTTGTCATTTTCCCTCCCCAACCTCTTTATCCTCCACAGCACCTATTAGGGTTGGGAAAATCACTTGCTCCTCGTGAAAGAAGATATTCAGGGGTTGTTCGCTAAATAGCCACTTGACGTATTTTTTTTTATTCAATCTTTTTTCACATTTGTTAGTTTTTTGTCAAATTTTTTTCACATTTGTTAGTTTTTTGGGGATTTTTTTGGGCGTTGTGCCGGCCCTAATCTCTCTAATGAGGTGCGCCGATCAGTGAGCCCAGGAGCATGCCGTCACGGCTAAATAAGCCAACAGGCTTATTTTTTGTCATTATTCAAAAAAAATTTCATATTTTTTAGTTTTTCGTCAATTTTTTGGGGATTATTGCATCATTATGACGAGAGGAATCTAAAAAAAAAAAATTACGATTGAAACCTAATTTTTTTGAATAAAGACAAAAATAAGCCATTAAGTCAATTTTTTCGCCTTTATTCAAAAAAATTGGATTGCGATCATAATTTTTTACTTTCTAGATTCCTCTCGTCATGTCGATGCAATAATTTTCAAAAAATTGACGAAAAACTAAAAAATACGAAAAAAATTTGAATAAGGACAAAAAATAAATCAGTTGGCTTATTTAACCGAACGAGGCCAGTAGGGTCGTGACGGCATGCTCCTGGGCCCACGGATCAACGCAACTCATTAGAGGGATAAGGGCCGGCACAACGCCCTAACTCGGCTATTAAAACCTTTTATTCAAAAAAAGTAGTTTCGATCGTAATTTTTTACTTTTTAGATTCCTCTCGTCATGACGAAATAATAATCCCCAAAAAATTAACAAATGCGAAAAAAATTTGAATAAGGACAAAAAAATAAGCCACTTAGCTTATTTAGCCGAACAACCCCTCGGTAGGGCCGTGACGGCGTGCTCCTGGGCTCACGGATCAGCGCACCTCATTAGAGGGATTAGGGCCGACATAACGCCCGACGCGGCTATTTTTGTCTTTATTAAAAAAAATTAGATTTCAATCGTAATTTTTTTACTATTTAGATTCCTCTTGTCATGAAAAAGCAATAATTCTAAAAAAATTGACAAAAAACTAACAAATGTGAAAAAAATTTGAATTAAAAAAAAAAAAGCCAAGTGTCTTATTTAGCCGAGCAACCCTTGAATCTCTCCCCCACAAGGAGTAAGTGATTTTCCTAACCCTAATAGGTGCTGTGGAGGATAAAGAGGTTGGGGGAGGGAAAATGACAAACATGCCCCTAGTTTTGACGTATGGGGTAACGGCGTGCGGGGTGGAGGACTACATTAGTACACATTTAGTAACGTTGGGGACTAAATGTCTCCTATTTATAGATTGAAGACTAAATTGATATTTTCTAAAGAGGAAAGTCCACTTTCACCCCTTGTGGTTATCGCCATGTGCGGATACACCCCCTGTGGTTTAAAAGTGTGCACATAACCTCCTGTGGTTTTCAAATTGTGCGGATAGACCCCCTGCCGTCGTATTTTCCATCCATTTTAACGGAAACAACATTAAAAGACCGTTATACCCCCCATCACGCCCCTTGATTCTTCTTCTTGTTTAAATCTAACCACACCATTCCGTATGCCAAAAATTGAATCCAAACCGTTGATATTATAAATTTTGACGAGTACTGCGTCTATGCCAAAATTCAAGTCAATCAAAAAATGAAAAGCTTATGGTCAAATCGATTTTGTTATGAAATTAAAATTTCAAATTTGAATTTACTACAAGTTAGATCACTGGGTTATTGATGCATGATCGATGATTTTTTTCAGAGATACTCTATTCTTTATTTAATACATTATGAACAACTCAGATTACATTCTAGAGGTGTGTGAGATACACCTCCGTTAAAATGGATGGAAAATATGGCGGGGTCTCGCACAATTTGAAAACCACAGGGGGTTATGTGCACACTTTTAAACCACAAGGAATGTATCCGCACATGGCGATAACCACAGGGGGTGAAAGTGGACTTTCCTCTTTTCTAAATACTTTAAAGACCAAAAAAATTAATAAAGTCATTTTTAACACGCTTTCCATTCATCATTAACGCTCGCACGTGACTCTAAAATTAGATGCATTTATGTCAGGATATCTATGCTCATCAGGATCTATAATAATCGAGATCTGTGTCCGAATCTTTATACTTTTAATAACTTCGACGACGGTCAACGATACACTTGAAGGCTCTCTCTCTCTCTCTCTCTCTTTATAAAGTCCCCGAAATAATATAACTCTCCTCAACAAAAAAAACTCCCTCCCCCCATACTTTTAGGATATAGGACTGTACTCTCTCTCTCTCTATACCCAAAAGACCCTCCAAATATCCAAATGGATCATCAAACCCCACCCTATTCTCCACCGCATGTTCTCATCTTCCCCTTGCCACTACAGGGCCCCATCAAATGCATGCTCAAGCTCGCCGAGCTCCTCTGCCTCGCCGGCGACATCGACGTCACCTTCCTCAACACCCACCACAACCACCGCCGTCTGCTCCGTTACACCGCCCTCGACTCCCGCTTCTCGGCCTACCCCCAATTCCGTTTCCAAACCATCTCCGACGGCCTCTCCGATGATCACCCCCGCTCTGTTGACCGTTTGGGTGACTTGTTGAACGGCTTGTGGACCGTGACCAACCCGAATTTCAAGGAGATGCTAAATTCCGGCGGCGGCGATCGGCGCCCGGTGACGGGTGTGATAGCTGATGGGGCTCTGACTTTCGCTCTTGACGTGGCTGAAGAAGTTGGAATTCCACTGATCTATTTTGAGACGATCAGTCCTTGTGGTCTCTGGACTTACTTTTGTGTCCACAAACTCATTGAGGCTGGGGAGATTCCTTTCCAAGGTGGGTTTACGAAACTTTGACTTTCTTTATCCGTTTGGTCAATGTTGGGAAACGATTTAAACAGTGTGTAGGGAAACAGAACAAGTTTTGAACGCTGTGCGTTTTCGCTAATAATAGTCTAATTGTTTCCCTAAATGATAGTACTATTTTTGTTAATGTGTGTGAGGGGGATTGAACTACTCAGAAATCCTTGAAAATGTGGGCTTTAGTCCATTTAGTTTAGTTTAGGGGAAATTATTCCTACTACTCAAACACGTGAAACTTTAACTCGATTTGTGTTAGATAGTTTGATTATCGAATACCAATACTTCCAGAAGCGTGCCCACTCCTAGGGCTTATCCTAATAGTACTTCCTAAAACTGCATTGGCATTAGTTTGCTCTGTTTTTGGATATTGGCCGGTGTGAGAATGGAATTGGGATAACCCAGTTTGAGGATATCTCCAAAATCTGGATGTCACCCATGTGACAGATTTGTACTACAGTAATAATCAATGTATTTTTCGGCTATATGTTTGAGATTCGGCAAATTATTTTTGTTCTTAAAAAACAAAAGGAACAAGAGAGTCCACCCATTTTCTGAGTGGCACATTCTGCATTAGAATGGCTCTTAAAGGAGGTCAATCAAAGTGACTCTTGTGATGATGTATGTAATTGCATACGATCTTTGTCGCTGCAGTTAACACTGCACCAATTTAGATGCTAAATTTTGTTCCCCGCACATGATGTACTGGATTCTTGGCTTTCTAGTGCCATATTCAAAGCCCAGGAAATTATATACTGATTGTGGGGATCCCTTTACTTGTCCATTTTCTTTGCAACACTGGAGTTCAATTCCCCTTTGTATATAGTTGGTGAAGCGTGGTCTATAAAGGTTGAAGAACTGCACACATTTGTTCCCACAGGAGATGATTTGGATGCACCAATTCAGAGTGTTCCAGGCATGGAAGGTTTTCTCAGGCGTCGTGATCTGCCGAGTTTCTGTCGTACCACAGACCTGAATGACCCTGTTATCCAACTCGCCATGAGGGAGTGTCGACAAGTCCCGCGAAGTCGTGGACTTATACTCAACACGTTTGAAGATTTAGATGGACCCGTACTCTCTCACTTGCGTTCTCTCTGTCCAAACCTCTACCCCGTTGGCCCACTCCACACCCACCTAAAGACGAGACTCGGAACACAATCAATCCCGCCACTTGCATCCTCTGACAGTCTGTGGCAAGAAGATAAAAGCTGCATGGCATGGCTTGATGCCCAACCGTCAAGATCTGTGATCTACGTCAGTATTGGCAGCCTTGCCATGATGTCAATGGAGCAACTCGTGGAGTTTTGGCATGGATTGGTGAACAGCGGGGTGCGATTCTTATGGGTCAGACGACCAAACTCCATAGTTGGCGAAGACTCGGTGGGTCAAATTCAAGAAGAACTCTCGGAAGCTACAAAGGAGAGAGGATGCTTGGTGAGTTGGGCTCCGCAAGAGGAGGTCTTGGCTCACCCAGCCATTGGCGGGTTTCTGACCCACAGCGGGTGGAACTCGACTTTAGAGAGCTTGATGGAAGGAGTGCCGATGGTTTGCTGGCCTTATTTTGTTGATCAACATGTGAATAGTAGGTTTGTAAGTGAGGTATGGAAGATTGGGATAGACATAAAAGATACTTGTGAGCGCGGGGTAATTGAGAAGATGATAAAGGATCTTATGAATGCGAAGGGAGATGAGTTCAGGCAGTCAATGGATCGATTGTCTAAATTGGCGAGGGAAAGTATTGATGTAGGTGGATCATCAGTCTGTAATTTGAACCGCCTGATTGAGGACATAAGATCGATGAAGGTGTGAACATGATATTGACGACATTCAAGGTTATTTTTCCTGCAAATGAAAGGTTATGAATGCAAAGGAGGAGAATGAGGCGATTTCTTTGATTCATGCAGTACTTGAGTTTCAAAGGTCTAGCTGGTCCCAAATCCTAGGCCTGAATTTATGCTACTTAATTGTTGCACGCGGTTCATGGATTCTGCAAACTCGATTGGCATTTGTATGGAAAATTTTGCAAAACCCCACCCCTTAAATATGGTTCCACCGTAAAGCAATCCTTCATCATAATTGAAGAATTTGGGTTCCTTTTGTTTAATTTCGTTCATGTGTCAGTCTTTAATTGTGTGCAACTTCACGCCCATAATCTTGTTCAATTTTTCCTCTTTCGAATTGCTAGCTACACGTGGTGTAACCTTGCGTATTAGCAATAGCTATGGATTAATTCTTAAATTTTACGTTCAGATTCTGTTGCGGATTTTATATTTCGTATTTTAGAAGTTGAAAATTTTGTTTGTTGCAGCTAACGAGATTATGAGAATTTATTTCGTTTTTTGAGAATTTGTATTGCAGAATTCCCTAAGCTATCCAAACTTGGCTTTTATACAATTTGAGAATCTGTTATCATTTTTGGCAAAACACTTCGAACTAACTGATTTTGAAAAACTAAAATCTCAAAATCTAAAAAATTAAAAAAAATTCTCAAACACCCACTTATTCTCCCTCTTGTTGTATACATGAGAGCTGTTGCGCAATCTCAGCCGTTCAAAAGTGTTTTGGACGATCCGGATTAAAAATAATTTTTTAACGGTAATAGATTGAATCTTTTAACGATAAATAGATAATCTATTGTGTGGCCCGCAATCTTCGATCTAAGTCCGTCCTCCGTTGATCCTGGGATGGTCTAGTCTTTCCGCCTTATCTGCAAAACGAACGCACGACTAAGGCCAGGCCGGGGTTACCCCGGCAAGGCCTTTCCGGCGAGAGAATAAGTAAATGCAGAGAAGAAGGTAAGAGAGTATGTAACGACCCTGATTTTTGGGTAAATAAAAATTTCGTTAAATATTTGAATTTTATTTTAATTGCTTGGATTGTTTTAAAATTTTCTTTTAAATTTTAATAATCCGTCATAATTAGATTTAAAACTTGTAAAATTGAATCATTTTACTCCGGACAATTTAGTCATTCTCCCACGACTAGGATACTTGTAAACATACTCGTATATTTTTCCTAATAAGTAAATAATATCTTTAAATTATATTTCTCGGCTGGAAATCCTACTTAGCAAGTATAGTTAGTTTTAACCGATTAGTTAGCAAACCCTAACTACCGTTTGGCTTAGTTACATTTCCCTAACCTACAGCGTTGCATCGATGCCAAAGTGGTTAATTTTTGGTCTTTACCTTGACCGTTGGCTTGATTGCCTTGCTTTGGCTTGGCTAGGCTGCCTAAGTATCGGGTCGCTGTTAGGCCTGCCTCGCCCAGGCATCGGGTCTCTGTTAGGCCTGCCTCGCCTTGGCGTCGGCTCACTGTCGGGCCTGCCTCGCCTTGGCGGCGGCTCACTGTCAGGCCTGCCTTGCCTTGGCGTCGGCTCGCTGACGAGCCTGCCTTGCCTTGGCGTCGGGTCGCTGTCGGGCCTGCCTCGCCTAGGCGTCGGGTTGCTCTGCCTTGGCTGCCATCGGGTTCTGCCTTGGCGTCGGGTCACGCCTTGCTTTTGCCTTGGCGTTCTTTGGTGCCTTGCTCGGCCTTGCAGGCTCGCGCGGCTGGCAGCTAGTGGGCCACCTTGCAGCAGCTAGCGGGCCACCTTGGCCAGCAGCTTTGCCAGCTGGCGGCCACCTGCGCTGCCACGCTTAGCGGGCGCCAGCCGCACCTGCCATTGCTTAGCGGGCCGCCTTGGCGCTAGCAGCCGGTGCGCTTTGCCCGCTTTGCTGGTGCCTTGTACTTGCCAGCCGGTCGCTTTAGCCACGCTTTCTTTGGCGGGCTGCTTTGGCCACACTCACGCCTTGCCTTGGCGTTTGGCACCATCAGGCTTTAATATTCCGTTATTAGACGATTTCCTACTAAATAAAACCAAAATACCACTCGAGCAATGAAAGCCTAGATTAAGTATCGTTAGTCTTTAACCAATTAGTTAGAATAGCCTAATGCCCACTTAGCCTAATCACTTCTTTATCCATTGGACGATAGATGCTAGGGAAATTCTTATCCATTGGTTAATGGATATAAGACTTGCCAAATAAGATGACAAGACTAGTCCATGATCTTCCATGATGGCCTAATTCAATAGCCTTAAGCCTAAAGAGTGAAAGTGACATTACTTGGCATGCCACCAAGCATGATTTGACAACACAAGGAGAGAGAAATAGAGAGAGAGAGGGCTGGCCGGATGGATGAAGAATGAGGGAAGTGTGTGTGAGTGTACCTTGACACTATTTGACAACTTGGTTGATATACTATTGCATGACAATACAAGTCCATGGACCAAATCCATGGGAAGATGAAGAGAGAGGAGTTGGCCGGCCATAGGGGGAGAAGAGAGAGAGTGAGTATACCTTGACACTATTACAACTTGGTTGAGGTGACTATTGGATGACAAGGCATGACATACTTGACATGACAAGTCCATGGATCAAATCCATGGAAGGAGAGAGAGAGATGGGATTCGGCCAAGAGAGGAGGGAGAGAGAGCTCAATGTTTGGCTATAAATAGCCTCCTCACTTCTCATTCAACTCACACCTCAAGCATTGCTTCATCTTCTCTCTAAAACCCATTCTGTTTTGCCCAGGCAGCCTACTGTCCTCTTTATCACCATTTTTCTCCGGGCGAAAGTCATTTTTAGGAACAACGTCCTTCACGAAAGTTGTAGAAAACTTTGAGATCTTCGATTTAGACTCAAGAACGACCTCATTCGGCCAAATATCGACCGAGTTATCGCCACCCGAAGTTCAGTCAAATTTCGGATTTCCAAATTCCAGACAGCTTACTGTCACTCCATTTATCACCATTTTTCTCCGGGCGAAAGTCGTTTCTAGGAACAACGTCCTTCACAAAAGTTGTAGAAAACTTCGAGATCTTCGATTTAGACTCAAGAACGACCTCATTCGGCCAAATATTGACCGAGTTACGGCCATCCAAAGTTTGGTCCAGATTTGGAAGTTTCAACGCCCGTGGAAGTTTCCAACTAGCTTATTCGGCCCCGACTAGTTTCGGATCAAGGTAGAATTTTCCGTCTCCACTATCTCTAAGTATATGTAGAAAGTTCCTAATCTCTATCTCTATGTATAGTTATGTTAAAACGTAGATTGTCTTGAACTTAAAAAAATATGGTACGAAACTTGACGTCGAATGAATGTTAAAAATAAACCTATCCTGCTATTGAAAGTATGACATGTTGAACAAATGATTTCTACGTCAATAAACATGTGTTGTCTTTTTGAACTTTTCACAAAGGAAGAAAGAACAGATTTTGGTAATATATTATTGTCTTGAGGATGATTATGAGCATGTATGTATGTTTGCTTGCATTACTTGTTATTGATAAAGCATAAGTGGCTTTCCACTCCAAGGGCGTCCGTACATGTGGCGTTATGCTTTGAATAATAATTTGAGTACGATTAGGTAATATGGAATTGGATGATCTTGTTAGTTTAAGTTTCAGGATTTCATATGTGTTGTTTGGAGCATGCTAGATAATATAGAGATGAATGATCTTACAAGTTTTGTTTCAAGATTACTTTAAAGTGATTTGTCCCGCCACGGAGTTTATGCATGATTACGAGACACGAAAATCGAGGAAGTAGAAACATGACACCTAGGGTGTGTTAAAGACAAGGTGTGTTTTGAAAACGCAATGCGGCCGGACTTGCCCATTGTGGGAATGTGGTTGATATGGATAAAAAGGATTTTTTTGAAACTACATAATGACCAAATGTGGATGCATTATGTGAGTGTGTGTGTGTGTTGTGTGCCAATGGGAACCTGGCGCGGCGGAACCATTGTGAGGATACTCGAGAACCCGGCGCGGCGGAACCGAGGTTGGGTGTGTGGCTTGGTTATCCGCTGAGAGGAGCCAATGCAAAAGTGTGCCAATGGGAACCCGGCGCGGCGGAACCATTGTGAGGATACTCGGGAACCCGGCGCGGCGGAACCGAGGTTGGGTGTGTTAAAAATGATTTGCAAATGTGTGCCAATGGGAACCCGGCGCGGCGGAACCATTGTGAGGATACTCGGGAACCCGGCGCGGCGGAACCGAGGTTGGGTGTGTTAAACATAATTTTCAAAATGTTGATTTGGAAAGTGAAAAGGATTTTGGAAACGTTGATGAATATGGTGACACGGTCTACGATGAGTCGCGTAGGAGAAACACATACAATGCAGACACCAATGCTAGACTAAGGAATGCGGATGTGTCATTGTTAATGCCTTGTTAAACATGTATGTATTATTTCGCTGCTCGTGCAAGAGTTGGTATGCTACTCTTATACTCTGATATTGGTAAGATATGGGTTAGTATTATTCTGCTGAGCTCTTGTGGCTCATGGTGTTACCTTTGGTGACCCTGACATATTATATCGGTGGCGACGCTGGTATAATGTGTCAGAATTTGTAGATGATCAAGATGAACAGTACATCTTGGAGGCTTTTGGAGCTGAGGAGCTGGCTAGGATGAAGCTGCAGGCGAAGCTGTAGTCAGGCACCCTAGACCCCCTTCATTTGTATAAATATTGAACCCTAGTAGGAGTTATGTTGTAATAATGAGCCAGACTCCATTTGATTTTATCAATGAAATGTTTATTTAACGTACCCAAAAATCAGGGGCGTTACAGAGTAGGGCTGAGTGTGTGTAGAAGCATGTACCTCTTAGGGTTGTCATCATTTGGTATTTATAGAGTCTCCTTAGCTTGCTCTCCAAGTACGAACATGTGCCTTGCACGGGCTGTATGACGTCACTGAACGAATCTTGATGATCGTTTTTGGTGTGAGCTGGTACCCTCCATGTGCGCTCATGATTGTCTTGTAACGTAACCGTTCCAATACATGAGAAGATACGTGGCCCGGCAAGTGACCGAGCCCCAGCCGCAGCCGAACCCTAATTTTGCCGAGCCTGATAAAAGAATGGGCAGGGGTGCTCGTTCATGAGCCACTCTCCTGGAATTGGCCGAGCCTGGAAAGCGGGCTGGCAAGTGGAACGGTATTGACGACAGCCTACGCGGGTTGCCGAGCTCTGAATGGGATCTTCGGCGACGATCGCGAGGCCAACGCAACGAAGATGATACGCGGCTGTAGGGTGATATTCCTGAACAGGCATAAATACGAGCCGAACACGTGATGTAAATTGCGTGATGAGAAAGGTGATGAAATGCACCATAATGATAAAGGCCGGCGACCCAAGTATGCGATCACGTGAGCCGTTGAATGAGAAGTGTCGCCGGGCAGTGGTTAGAAGCCGGTGACAGAAGGAGTCATTAGGACCATACGATCTGTCCGGCAATAAAGGACAGAGACATGAGATGTCTTTGGCCGAACAGGGGCATGTTTCGATAAGCACGAGGAATTGCTAGACCGGGTAAAGTGACATGAGAAGTCACTGGTCCAGGTAAGCTGTTCGGCAACAAGGGAGCCGAACAGGAGCAGCATCCTGGAGGACGCTCCGGAGGGGTCCAAGAATGGCAGTACTCAGTAAGAAAACGGAATCTGGACGAGATACCCAACGGGAATGGAATCCACGGTCCATCATGGGAAAGGTTTCTAAATGGTCTAAAAGGAAACAAGCGATTTAGGGAATGAGAATCCAAGGGATACGGGGTTTCCTATCTAGGGCAACAAGGATGCTTGGAAAGCAAGTAGCTGTGAATCTATAAATACGAGGTGAACCTAGAGGTAAAGGTACGCAATATTCGGTATTCATATTGCAGTATTCTGTTAATCGAGTTTTTGATCATAAGTACGTGATACTGACTTTAGCATCGGAGGGCCTTTGCCACGAGAGGCAAAGGTGCGCTCACCCCTGTCTGTTTTGCAGGCTAGGGTTCAGGCAACAAATTAGGGTTCCGGCGAGGTAGCACGTGCAGCTGTTATTATTCAGTGTCGTTCTGAACACTGTCTGGAATTTTTCCCCTACAGCGGCCTTCGACTAGGGCCGAGCCCCAATCTGGGTGCAGACGCCAAATAGACTTGCGTTGGGTTGTCCACGGTGGGTGCGAACAGCTATGTTCGGCCCAGGGCCGGCCCTAGGCATAGGCCCACCAGGCGGCGGCCTAGGGCCTCCCCAATTGTAGGGCCCCAAAATGTTGGGAATATAATAAATATATGTATATCAAGTTTTGTACAATCAAGTGAGCTTGGTGAAGTGGTAAGTTTTTTGTGCTTTAACCGCGAAGTCAAGGGTTCGAAACCTACTTCCTTCAAAATTTTACAAGAACGATTTTTTAAAATGTACAAAATAATGCTTTGAAAATGGGGCCCATGGGATTTGAACCCATGACCTAATGAACCGAAGAGCATTCCCAGGCATGTGCCAGCGAGCTATAGGGTTTCTTTCTTGCTATGTTGGAAAACTTTTTATATATAGGAACAAACGAGAGGCCCCATTTTTCGAACTCGCCTAGGGCCCCGAAAACCTCAGGGCCAGGCCTGGTTCGGCCTGCTATGATAATGGGCGCCGGCGAAGGGAAATCTTACCGACGGCCGCGCCAGGCCGTCTCTGGCTATCGGACAGCCGATCCGAGCTGTCCAAAAATTCTAAATAAAAAAAAAACCAAGGGGGCCTACGCGAGAATCAACGACATCCAAGGTGTGTAGGGTGCTTGATCCGAACACCCCGTGTCCGTGTATAGATGAAATCTCATATATACACGAAAAAAGAGTGCTCGAATCAAACACCCTACACACCTCGGATGCCGTTGATTCCCGCCCTAGCCCCCTCGATTTTTTTAATATAATTTTTGGACGTCTCGGATCAGCCGTCCGATGGTCGGAGACGTAGAGGTGTCAAACGGGTGGGTCGTGTCGTGTCGTGTCAAAAAATTTCCTTGTCGGGTCGGGTTGGGTCGAATCAGACCGTGTCCACTTCCGTGTCCGTGTCATACTGTGCCGTGTCAACCGTGTCATTTTCTTTATCGGGTCGTGCCGTGTCGTGTCCATTTACTAAATCGGGTCGTGTTCGTGTCGTGCCGATTGCAATCGGGTCGTGCCGTGCCGGCCCATTTTCTTAATTTGATCGTGTCGGATCATGGTCGTGCCTTATTGAAATCGGGTCGTTCCGTGCTTTCATGACTTGCCGATAGAATTCGTGTCGGATTGGGTCATGCCTTATTTAAAACGGATCGTGTCTTGCTATCGTGCCGTGCCTTCATAATTCGTGTCGGGAGTCGGGTCGGGTCGTGCCTTAATTAAAGCGGGTGTAGAGGTATCAAACGGGTGGGTCGTGTCGTGTCTAAAAAAATTCGTGTCGGATTGGATCGGACCGTGCCCACACTACAGCAAATCAGAGCATTCCCGGCATTTCTTAAAAGCCGGAAAAAGTACCCAAAAACGCCGGTAAAGGCTTTCCCGGCGTTTCAACAAATGTCCCCCTGATACCCTTGTCGAAGAGAGGTGTTCGAAGAAGTTGAAAACTACAATTTGATCCAATGGGACCATATTTCATCCAATGTCAATGTCTTTGAAAACTAGAATTTCATCCAATGGGACAATAATGGATTTGCCATTTGATGGCTTCCCTGGGACAATAATGAATTTCATCCAATGTTATCGTTCAGTCAAAGTCTTGAAATTACTAATTTTTACAAGTTTATTCCGAATCGAGAACAAGTGCCAATAAAATAGTATGCTTACAAATTCTATGTGGCTCAGATATATATCATCATGGCCTAATTATAAGAAGAAGCCCAGAAACCTGCCGCAAAACGGTCTCAAAAAATGCCACAACACAGAAGACAGGTTGGACACAGCTTGGACACACACAGACTGTGCAGTTCACACCATCACACATGCCAAAAGACGACCACAACAGACAACAGAGGACAGGGCTGGTCTTGCAATTGTCAAAGAATTGTACATTGGGGAGCCCTTTTCCCACACCATGCTCTCCAAAAGTAGCTCTTCAAGGGAGTTCAGATGTCTCCTCAATTATCTGGGCAGAGATTCCTCATGTCTAATAAAACTCTCTATCACCTTGCTAAGATCAAAAGCTGTTATCCTAGTTCTCTCCAATACAGCAGGAAATAACATTGTTACTGTTTTATGTGTAGCAAGAACAAGTTCAGCTGAACATGCAAGCATGCATCTATGGAACCCAGAACAATTTTTGGTAACATAGCTTACTAAACCAAACATGGGCTCAGAAAATATTTTTTGGGAATCACAAGGCTACTCATGGCTGCAACAAAAAAAGTTACCCCGCCAAGGTATCCACCTTCAAAAAATTATCAATTCAATTGATTCATCATTGCCCATAAAAAAAGATAACACACACATGTTGCAGTTTCTGAGTTTAGCATGCTGTTATTGGGTTTAACCTGTGACTAGTTCAGTTTATAACACACACACACACACTTGGCTCAGCTTATAACACATCATAGCCACCAAAAAACAGCCAAGTAACAGCACAAAGCATGGTAACTGCAGAAAACAGCCAAGTAAACTGAAAACAGCCACCAAGCTAAGTGGAGGAAGAAGAATAAGCAGTAGCAGCAACAACAGCACTACACACAATAGTAGCAACAAAAACAGCCACCAAGGTAAGTGCAAATTGCAATTTATGACAGTTGGCTCGGAAAAACTTCATCATTGCCTAACAACCTCAAAAACAGCCCAGAAACCACATGAAAACAGGCCACAAAGCAGTCAAAACAATGCACAATCAGTTCAAAAACAGCATGCCAAAAACAGCCCAGAATCTGCTGAAACCTGCATAACTGAAAACAGCCCAAAATCTGCTCAAAAACAGCATGCCCTGCAATTTGCACATACACACACACACACACACACATGCTTGTCAGCAGCCACCAGCCAGCACCAGAAAAATTGCAGCAGCAGCAAAGTAACAGCACAAAGCATGGTAACTGCAGAAAACAGCCAAGTAAACTGCAAACAGCCACCAAGCTAAGTGGAGGAAGAAGAATAAGCAGTAGCAGCAACAACAGCACTACACATAAACCTCATAATGCTTAAATAGACTTCTCAAACTTGAAATTTCAGCAGCTCATGAATCACCAACACTATTTAGTTTGTAAGACTTACTGAAATTCCAGTTTTCTGCTAATCAGTTGTTCCATAACACTCAAAAAATAGAAAAATTAATAACAGGAAATGTGTCACCGGTACCCCAAGTGTTTATAAGAAATCTGAAATCTCCTAGAGGTTCACCAAGAGTTTCTTTCTGAAAGAAAGGAGGGAAATGGAAAACCTCAAAACCTTTTCAGTATTTTCCCCAAAAATATCTTTTTTAGCCTGGCTTCGTTACAATCAAATAAAACTAACTATACAAACAAAAAACAAACTCAATATTTAGCCTGGCTTCGTTACACCTCAGGTTTGGCATAAGACCAGGTTAGAGGTATCCACCAAGCTAAATATTTCATTTCTTTGTTTACAATTATTCAAATCTGGATTTTTGGTTAAGAACTCAGATGCATGATATTCAAGTGTAGTAGCTATCCAGCCTATCCTTGGCATGTCATCAAACATGGATACGGTTAGTCCATCTTATTATGGTAACAGAAAAAGAAAAGGCGAGAAAGAAATTGGTCATTGGAAAGAAGGAAGAAGGCAACATATTGATGAGCTTACCATATTTGGTAGAGTTGGCAATGAGATCATACTTGATCGAATATATGTCCACATACACGTCCAGCGCATCTGTCAGTTCAGAACTCATTTCCGTGAACTCATTTGTCAGTTCAGAACTCATACCACAGCCACACACACACACACCCCCAAACTGAATCCAAAACCTGCATTGAAAGTGAACCAGAACCTGCACAGAATCTGAACCAAAACCTGCACAGAAGCTAAACCACAACCTGCACATAATCTGAACGAAAACCTGCACACAATCTGAACCAAAACCTGCCTGCATTTAAAAAGGTGGAAATCTGCAGGTTTAACCCACAAAAAGAGGCCAACTCCTTACACTTTCTGCCTCAGAAAGATTTCATCATAGGCACCCAAATAGATAACAGAAGCAGTGCAGGTTTTGGTTCAGTTTATGTGCAGGTCTGTTGTTCATCAAGGCCAGACACACACACACACACACACACACATAGACACATAAACCCAGTGGCTAAAATCTGCAGCTTTAACCTACCCAAAGTGGCCAAAACCTGCAGATTTAACCCAACATAACCAAGTTCTGCAGTTTTAAAGCAGAAACTGAACCAAGCACTGCAGTTTTAGAGCACAATGTTATGCATGCTTACAAACAAGGCTAAGTGCAAAAAACTGCCAACTGGTAATACATGGCTGTCTAATGTTGTCAACTACTAAAGATTTGGCTCAGAGTGACACCATTTCGAAGCACTTGAAGGCTGCTACATTAGTTGCCAATTGGCCGTCTAATGTTACCTCGCCTAAGTGCCAAATGTGTCTTATTCACAAAATTCATCATAGCCACAAAAGAATGGAGCATTTTACAAAACCATAGCCTTGTTTTATGGAATGTTTTCTAGCAGCCACACACACACAACAACTCCATCTGGACTGCACATACAACTCCATCTGGACTGCAGTTACAAAACCATAGCCTCCACATACAACTCCATCTGGACTGCACATACCACAGCCACACACACACAGAGTAACTTAACCAAAAACCTGCATACAATGTGAACCAAAACCTGCACAGAATCTGAACCAAAACAGATAACACAAGATTTCAGTTTCTGCCTCAGATAAGCCACAAAAAGAGGCCAAATCCTTACAGTTTCTGCCTCAGAAAGATTTCATCATAGGCACCCAAACAGATAACACAAGCAGTGCAGAATTAAGTTCAGTTTATGTGCAGGTTTTGGTTCACATTGTATGCAGGTTTGGCTCAGAAAAACATCATAGCCTAGGACAAGATTTGGCTCAGAAAAACATCATAGCCTTGGGACATGGTTGGCTGCATTTGGTTTCAGTTTTCTGCTGAATTTGGCAAGTCTCGGCTCAGATATTAGGTTTTTTTTTTTTTTATCATCATAGCCAAAAACTAAAATGGATCATGGCAACATTAAGTTCCCGTTAAGGTCTTCATAAGTTGCAACACAATCACACTTCAGCTCAAACTGGCCTTTTGCTTACAGTTTAATGGTTATTTGGTTACTCTTTTTTGGGAATTTGGTAACACACACACACAAACACACACACACACCCCTCTCAAATTCCCTAGAAGGCAACTCAAACTACCTAAAACTGCATACAAAAAGCCCGAAAAACTCAAATGCAAGGTTTATTTAAGGAAACCAAATGCAGAAAACTGAAACCAAATGAAGCAAAACGAAACCCCAGCAGCAAACACACTACCAATAGCACTATAGCAGCAATAATGCATCTCCAAATGAAACCAATGCAGAAAACTGAAACCAAAGGAGCCAACACAAATGCAGCCAAGTGCCAACACAACCCCAACAATTGGCATCAAATTTACCAACTAAATGCAGAAAACTGAAACCAAATACAGCAATATTACTCATCATCTATGTCCGAGTCTGCAAAATAGTCTCGTAACTCATCTTTGGCTGCGCGTGGATGAATTCCAAGACGTGTATCCTCCCAATCTTTCAAGCACATCAGACAATCCAGAATATCTGGAGCTAGTCTCATGCGCTTATCATCCAACACTCTTTCACCTGCACTAAAAGCCGATTCGGATGGCACCGAAGAAGCAGGAGGGGTTAATAGATCACGTGCCATTATGTTAAGAACAGGAAATGTTGGAGCATGTTGTTGCCACCAGCCTAATATATCAAAGTTTTGTTGGTTGTTGGTTATCTTAATACGTTCTGTCTCTAAATATATAGAAAGTTCAGACCGAGCAGAGGTATCAGCAGTATCAGTATCAAAATCAAAAATATCAGAAGCATCATCTGACATCAAACTCCAACCTGGGTCATCAACACTTGGACGTGGTAAACATGGATCCGGACAAGTACTTGCAACATTAGTGGATGCATACTTAGACTCATATAAATCATATAAATCAATCAAATCCTTTTCACAGTTGCGATCAAATAAAATAAAACACCCATATTATTAGAAAGCCCTTTCAAAAGCCTGTCAACACCACACAATTTAATCCTTGGGTCCATAACAGCAGCAAAAACAAAAATTTTTGGCATTGGTTCAAAATATTTTTTGAATTTCTCTTCCATATTCACCAAAGGACCTACAAAATTTTCTCGCAATCTATAGCTACGAAAAAAGACACTGATATTAAACAATTGGTGAAGCACAATACAAGAAGTAGGATAACGAACACCCGAACAAGCACACGTAGCAGTATAAAATACTTTCAAAAACTTCATAAACTCAAATGCAAGGTTCCAATCCGCTATACTTAACAAAAAGCCACCACCGAACCTAGGATTAACAAAATCAGATATTGCCTTGTAATAGTTTTTACAAGATTTTAACATAATGTATGTCGAATTCCAACGAGTTCTAATATCAGTATTAAAAACTTTTGGTTTAAGACTCAAACTTGCACAAAACGCATCAAACTCTTGTTGCCTAGATGGGGAGGAAGTAATAAAATGAATAGCATCTTTAATTTTCGACAACTCTAGAAATTGTTTTCAAACCATCTTGCACTACCAAGTTAATGATATGACACACACATCGCATATGGAATAACTTACCACCATGAATAGGACTTAAATTATCCAAGAACATATCAATACAAGCAGTATTAGCAGAATGGTTATCAAAAGTAATGCTAAAAACTTTATCAGCAAGATTGTACTCCGTAAAAACACCATACACAGTTTGAAAAATAGTAGTGCTATTATGAGGATACTCCACTAAACGGAAAGCAATAATCCTTTTATTCAATTTCCAACTAGAGTCTATATAGTGAGCAGTCAAGGCCATGTAACCACGATTATTTCCACCACTCCACATATCAGAAGTAAAAGACACAGAAGTACCACGAGGAAATCCAGCAATTTCTTCATTTATAAACTGTTCTTTATCAAGTTTAAATTCAGCAAGCGTATCAGCTCTAGTTGTATTTCTAGAAACTTTTTTAAAAACAGGATTAAGTTTTTGTTGGACAAAATGTTCAAACCTAACATCATCACCAAAAATAAAGGGTTGCTCTGCTGCAGCTACATAACGGGCTAACCCCTTTCTCATTTCAGCTTTCGAGTATATAAAATTAGAGAAATCTTTACGGTGTTCGTTTTCAATTTTATCTTGATGATGTTTAGTGAGGTGTTTTATCATACTACCAGTGCCATAATTACTATCAGGAGAATAATTCTTATCACAATAATTGCAGCATGACCTAGGTCATATGTTTACACCCTTAGCATTAATCATTTTTACGTTTAGACATATGATTCCACACCCAAGATGTGTTAGTCCTTTTTGCCCTTTTTTTACCTCGACTACCTATAGAAGTAGAGGCTGGATTCGCTGGAACACTGTTGGAAGCACCTTCACCAACACTGTTTCCACTAGCATGTGCTTCATGACCCTCATCAGAAGACTCAGAGTAAGATTGTGCTCTGGCAAAATCCAAATGGATATTGTCCGGGTCCATTTACACCCTGTTCCTGTATTCAGATAAAAAGCATTCAGATAACAAGTTAATATAACTTCAGTTTAAATTAAATCAGATATATTTTACCACAAATGAAGGGCTGTTCAAAAAAAAAAAAACACAAATGAAAGTGGACTGGGGTTTGAGATTACAAGTGAACTGGGGTTTGTGTTTGAGATCGGTGGTGCAGTGGTGGGTTTGAGTACAATCACTTCTCTCACCTTCTGATAGTATTCATAGACACCAAACAGACCATAGGCTTTGAGCAGAAAAAAATATATATATATCAACGACAAAAAACCCGAGAAACAATCGAAATATATTGGCCAAAAAAACACGCGACCGACCAAGAGTCGATTTCACGTGCTACTTTGCAGGAAGGGCTGGACCGAGTCTAGCTCCAAACAAAACCCTAAAAATAACACGATTCACACGCTACAGGTGTCGGACAGATCCGAAATGGCAGACGAGAAAACAGTAATTTACAGTTAAAGGGGAAAACGAAAACACCGAGCAACACTCGAGAGCCTTGCGATTTCCATATTTGTCTCTAATGAATCGAACAATCCGTTAATATAAGAAAATTCGTTGTATTTCATAGATGGATAATTTTGCGTGATCGAACAACCGTACCTGTTTATCGCAGAGCCCGCCAGAGAGTAGAGAGAGAGAGAGAGATCAGTGATCCGTTTGACAGGTTGTGCCGTGACCACGTGTGGTGGTCGTGCTTTGGTTACTTCGGTAGATCGAGAGAGAGAGAGAGATCAAAGAGACAGAGAGAGCGAGAGACAGAGAGAGAGATCAAAGAGACAGAGTCACAGAGAGAGCTAGAGAGAGAGAGAGAGATGAGATGAGAATGACTGCAATGAAAATGAGTTGAGATCTGCGAAGCCGAAGAAGACCTGACTGCCCTAGAATCCGAAAAGACCAAAATGCCCCCAAACGGCTACACACAAATACAATAATGCCCCTCATGCCCTTCTTTATTACATCTCACCACCGGCCCTCTATTTTTCCTTTTCCTTTTTATTTTTATTGTTTTGTTTGAAATTGTTTATTTCGAACAATTTAGGGATGTTCGCCTTATCGAAATTAAAGTGCACGAAAATGGTATCCGGAGAAAATACCTAATAAAATCAAAAGAATTTGAATAATTTTGTCACTTGAACGATTCAGATCATTCATACATGTTAATCATGTGTTCATTAAAGAGTTGATCGGATGAGAAATAGCATTTTCGTAATAAAGTAGCAGTGCGATGGAAGGGTTTCTTATACCCGATCGAGCCCAAATTTTGAACGTATTTTTTATTATACAAGCAAAACAACATCAACGATATGGATCGTTGTTATTGTGTATCGGCAGTATGGTTACTTTATATTGAATAAATGCAATACGTTTGGTTTATAAAATTTGCATCCCGATGAGGGCGCTACATAAACTCAATCAATACAATTTTTTACACGAATAATGTAATCAACATGCGTGATCAAATCAACGGTCTCGATCGTCGTAATTTTGTCGCGATCTGATGGGCTACTGTATATTCAACTATAGCAAAAGATATAGTTTCATTTAGAATAAGTTGAACGTATAGATTCTAATACTTATTATTGTTTTTTTGTTTAATAACGATCAATCTGAACCGTTGATTTGATTATGGATATTGATTACATTATTCACGTAAAAAATTGGGCGGATCGATTTTCCTTAGTGCCTTCATCGGGATGTAATTAATATTAAACCGAATCTCGTGCATTTATTCAATGTATAGTGACTAAACTACCAATAAAAGATCACGACGATCCATATCGTTGATTTTGTTGTGCTTGTTTAATAAATGATTTGTACAAATTTTTGGCTCAATCGGCTATAAGAAACCCCTTTATCGCAATTGCAAAAAAGTTAGAAAAGTATAGTTTTTTTTATTGAAAATTGCTTGAATCAAGCCATTTGCAGTAATTTTTTCCCCAATTTCTTATGTAGCCCTTGGAAAGCACCTTTTAAAAACTTTCAACGGTCCCGATCATCAAAATTCAATCACGAACCATCAGAATTAGAAAATCAATATCATGCACGGAGCGAGATCTCTTTCAAATTTCAATATGTTTGACTTTAAATACATTTTAAACACATTAAAATCTCATTTAATAAAATTATTTCAAAATTTTAAATTTATTGTAATAAATTTAATGGTTTAATTTTTAATAAAATTAATTATTATTTTTTAATATGTCACTATTTATTTTTAAATACTAAAATTCATTTTTAATTCCTTCTACAATTAATTAGTCAAAATTTTCTTCAACAAAAATTAAAATTATATTTTTTATCACTTTTTTTTTTGAAATTTCATTTACTCAAATTATTTTTTCCGTTGTCAAATTATTTTGAAAATAATAAGAGGGAGACTGTATTTAAAAAATACAATTTTTTTTGTTGTAATCGTTCAATTCATTCTTACAAGTTACAAGTGCTTGATCCAATTTAATGTGTGCATTGATAAGTGTGTGTTTGGTGGCGAATGTTTTCTTCTATTTTTTGGAAATTTGGTTTAATCAAATTATTTTCAAAAATTTATTAATAAAATGAACCCATTTTGTTTTTTTAAAATCATCTATGGTAAAATTTGATGAGAAATTCAATAGGATTTAGGAATAAATAGCTACTCATTCATTTATTAAATACATAATCGAGTGATCGACGTCGTCAAACCATTTTTTACATGACTTGCATGTTGCAAATGACGGCTTTGATAATTTGATTTTTTATATCTTATTAAAATTAATTGTTTAGTAACATTATTTTTGAAATTATTTTTATAACATTATTTTTTATTTTCTATATCTTGCTATTTATTTTTAAAATATTACTAAATTTCATCATCATTTTTCTTGAAATTTCATTTAATAAAGGCTCGTAACCGTGCCGTGCCGTGCCGTGTTGTGCCCGTGCCCGTGTCGTGTCGTGCCCGTGTCGTGCCCCGTGTCGTGTCGTGCCCGTGTCGTGTCGTGCAACACAATCGTGCCGTGCCCGTGTCGTGTCTGCTCATTACCGTGCCCGTGTCGTGTCTGCTCATTACCGTGCCCGTGTCGTGCCCGTGCCCTCAACCGTATCGTGTCCGTGTCGTGCCGGCTCAGGCTCGTGCCGTGTCGTGCCGTGTCGAGATCATACTCGAACCGTGTCGAGTCCGTGTCGTGTATCCTTACTT
Organism: Rhododendron molle; assembly: GCA_025413875.1. Classification (NCBI taxonomy): domain Eukaryota; kingdom Viridiplantae; phylum Streptophyta; class Magnoliopsida; order Ericales; family Ericaceae; genus Rhododendron; species Rhododendron molle. The sequence goes on from CM046390.1 coordinate 24,749,550, forward strand.
TCGTGTCCGTGCCGTGTCACGTGTCAGCAAATACCGTGTCGTGTCCGTGTCGTGTCCGCTCGCTTTCATGTTCGTGCCGTGTCCGTGCCCAACTATACCGTGTCCGTATCGTGTCGTGTCCGGCCATACCGTGTCTTTTTCGTGTCCCGTGTCACACCGTGTCCGTGTCAAACTGGTCGTGTCGTGGGTCGACACGACCCGTTTGACACCTCTACGGAGACGGCCCGGCGCGGCCGTCGGTACGATTTCCGTCTTCGGCGCCCATTGGAACGTATATAAATTCTGAAATGGAGCCGGGCTTCTTCTTATTTTTGTGGAACACACCTTATTATTGAACAAAAAATAAGTTCTTATTTGCTTTGTGGAACACAGCCTTATTCAAACAACCACCTTGCATCATTGTGACACATATTTCGAATAAACCAAGCACGCATTTTTTACTCATGTCCCATAAAAGGAGGAAAATGTCGGTTCTCTTCACACAAAAATTGACACAAGTTTTGTGAGAGACTCATTTTGAAGTCCCACGCAAATGATTGGAGCTGTTCAATTTGTTTTTAATGTATTTTTAAGAGTTCTCCTAAAAATCAACTCATTCGAATATCGGTAAGTGTTTGATCAGTTCATTCAGTTGATTCATTTCAAATTTTACGAAGGCCACAAGATGCTTTACTCATCCATCGTTTTTTGCATTTCTCAATTTTGCGCTAACTTGTGAAGATTATTGACTCGTCTCGTCAAAACAAATCGAAAAAGTAACATATTATGACTTTCACTCAAATATTTTTGAAAAATATCCAAGATAATGCCCAAAAAGCCAGCTTTTAGGCTCTTTCTTGGATATTTCAAAAAATATGTGGGTAAAAGTATTTTTAAAATTTTTCCAATTCTTCTTCTTGAGCAAATCAATATCCACAAAAGCTACGTGCAAAACTAACAAACGCGAGTCCTCGAACACGTGGTGCCCAAAAGGATGGGTTGCTCGACAAATATGTTGCATTATAGAAGTCAAAAGCCAAGAGATGTTATGGAAGGCTAGGAACATCCTTGACTGGGTGTTTTTAAGTACGACGAGTCTTTTTGCATACAAGTGGGTAAGTAATGAAAGGGTACTACTGGTATTAACAGAAAATAGCTAATGCAAGGAGGTCATTTTGCATCACAAAGCTTGGGATAAGTTAGTAATACCTAATGGGAGGTGGTATGATAATCCCATAGTATTACTAATCCCAACCATTATTGTGCAATCAATCAAAGAGTTAAAGGGCCCCCTCAGGATTGATAATCTTATCCTAATCCTCAACTCACTTATCAAATATGGCCTGAGATTCTTGAATTGAACTCCGTAAATAAGTCGGTCCCTATTTTACACTTTTACTACTACTATCCTTAGGGCCGGCTTTGGGCAAAAGTTTGAGGTACAACTGCTTTAGGCCCCAAAATTTAAGCGAAAATTAGGCCCCAATTTTCCATAGAAAATGTAAATGTTATATATTAATCTTCCTCGTATAGACATCTGTATCATTGAACAAGCGGTGCTGGGCTTTCCGTAAGGTATCGAGATTCCTAGGAAGTCCGTTTTGGAACTCTTGGGAGGCCTCTTCCTAATTAATACTAATTTTTTGCCTTATTTTCATTTTCTATCGGATCTAGTATATATGGAACATCTCTTGCATCACTAGTATAACAAACTAGTAATGCTTTAGTGGTCGTAGATATTATCAATTTTCAAATCTTTTGTACACCATAAATATTTTGTTAAGTTTAAGTTTTTTAATTTTATTTTAAGTTTTAGTTTTGACTTATAATATCAAATTCACAGATAAATCACTTGTGTCGAAAAATATACCTAAATAATTTATTCCACACAACATACTTTGATTTAAAAAAAGGCTTAAAATAATGAGTTTTTTAATATTAAAAATTGCATTCTTACAATTAAAGTTAATAACATACTCCCTCTGTTCTATATTTAGAGTCCCACTTTTCTCTCTCTTGCCATTTTTTAAATAAAAAAATCAATTACTTCCGTGTATAATTTTTTAAATTTTTCGCACCGTATTAAAGATCTAGATTAAAAATTCAAAAATTTATACACGGAAGTAGTTGTTTTTTTATTTGAAAAATGGCACTACTTTTTGTAGTGAACTCTCAATATGGAACGGAATGAGTAATTAGTTAGAGAAAACATATAGTGTGATGGTACTTCGTTATGTTTGATCAATTTTTCCCCTAATGGCGTAAAAAAAAAAAACGTAATTTTTTTTTGCATGTTTATTTTAGGTAAAAAAACGAAGCTAAAATACCATATTTAATCTTTTTACCTTATATTAGCAACCTATAATGAATTTTTCGTTTTGTTATAAAACTTAGTGCCCATTTTTTTCAATTTTTTTTAAGCCTCTAAAATGTCAGGCCCAGCCTTGACTATTCTTTAGGCTAGGGCCGGCCCTGATATTCTCGAGGCCTAAACAAATATGTGATCAAAGGAAAAAAATATAAATATGGGGACTAAAAAAAGAGACTCCTAAGACTTGAACCATTTATCTATTGGATAACAAAACTAAACTTTTTCATTTGGCAAGCTAGCTTATTTGTTTTATAAGCGCCAGATTAAATATACTCCTTCCGTCCCTTTTTAAGTATTCAGCTCCATAACTCCAATTTATTAAGGTGATATGATCATTACACCTTTTACATTCACTTTTACCTCTACTTTCCTTACTTACTATCTATAGAGATATCATCATTACACTTTTACATACTAAATTTTTAAAATGAAATCTATTTTTACGGGAAAAATGAAAAATGTATCAATTTTTACCCACTAATTTTACAAAAAGGACAACCCAAAATAGAATAATGGACTCTAAAAAAGCAACGGGAGGGAGTATTACATATCTGGCTCTACCTAATTGAAGCCTTAAGTCCGTCGCCTTGTCCACCTCAGCTCAAAGCCGGCCCTGCTCTAGACTTCAAGAGGAGAAATTATTTAGTGATCTTACACACGGCTACATAGTATCTTGACACCTTATCAACCAAACAATTTTGCCGGGCCCATGTACTTGGGGATGCAACCTAGTACTGCCCACCATATTATTATTTTTTTTTGGATAAAAAAGTTTGAAATTGAAAAAGAGGCTAACCGAATATACAGCTTACAAGGGGCATACCCCAGGAGGAAAAGAAGAAGAAAACAACAAAAAGAAGATTAAATAAAATTGCTTACACCAAAAGGCTACATGGACTAAAAGATATGCGGTGTTTTCCGTCTATCTAGAAAGAGGGAGGGAAAACAACGCCTTGATGGGACCAACAAAATAATCTACTTAGGAAACAGTCTGCTAAACAGAAGCAGAAGAACAGCACTTGAGAACACTTGGAAGCCTCCAAGCCTCCAAATTCCAACTTGAAAGCCCGTTTGAGTAGTAGCAGTAGCACAGGACATCCCCCTCTGCGAAGGGAGATCCCAACGACAGGCCCCGTTGGTTAGGCCTATACTACATATTAAAACTTTCAAGATTCGAAACAAATTGCCAGTAGAGTAGCAGCAGCAGAATTGTACAGCCATATTAAGTATTTACAAAAATAAAAACTGGACAATAAAAAGTTCAACCACCTGCTGCACTATAGCAGACCTATAACAATGTAGCCTACTCATTACCAAGGAGATGGCAGGAAGTGGTATTGTAAACATAACATAACCAACTCCTGAGGTGAGCAACAAAACAGTAGCAGCAACAGAACAGTAATCATGAGAACAGCCACAAGTACAAATGGAGGGTAAGAAACAGATGCTGTCCTGAGCACTATGTCTTCCCTTGCAACTCCCTCGGAAAGCTCACACCTCCCCCTCTTCTTTTCACTCATGTGCTCAGAAACGGTTCCACCAACTCCCTCCCTAGATCTCACAATACGCCCCCACTATATATTACCTCCTCTCTCAAAGAAATGATGAGGCACTAGCACACATCTCACATGGAAGCACACAATATGAGGTAGGACCACACAATACTCCAAGTAACCTCACCAAAGAATAAGGTATATACCTGATACATAGAAGTAATATAACCGTAAATGGATTGCTTCAACAATTCAGCCATTTAAATCTCCAATACAGTACCCAAGAGCATGAGGAGCTGCCAATCACTATCTACCAAGCAAAGCAATGCATAAGAGGAGTGGAAAACAATGTAAGTTCAAGCCAAATTCCACTCATTCACAATCCAATCTGCTTGAGATTGAGGCGTTTGACAAAGTGATAAAAGTCTAGCCCTAACCATAGAGCAGATTTTGTGAACAACTGTCTCCCAAGTACAAGAGAGATTTTGAAATTTCCTAACATTTCTCTCAATTCAGGTGTGATAAACAGCCACTGTAAAGACCAGTTTTGTGAGCACAACCTTAAGAGTTTTACCTTTGACACCTGACAGAAAAGTGATCCAGTCAGACCATGATCTAGGAGACCAAGAGACATGAAGCTTAGTTTGGATCGCACCCCAAAATTTTTAAGAGTATGGGCAGTTAAAGAAAAGGTGATCATGGCTTTCCCTTCCTTGACAAAGACTACAATGGGGAGAGACATTAAGACCAAACAACACAAGTCTATCAGCAGTGGAAAGCCTATTCTGAATAGCTATCCAAGTGACAAAGCTACATTTTGGAATGTGGCCAGAAAACCATACTAACTTATGCCACGTGACTTGTGGAAAGGGAGTTCTCAATTTGTCCCATAAAGAGGCAATTGAGAACTGACCATTGGAAGTGAGAGTCCATCTAACATGATCAGCCCCATTCAATCTGGACTGAACAAGAGGAGGCAAAGTACTTCTTACCTCATTAAGTTCCCAAGTTTGAGTTATGGGAAATGCCCAATTTGAATTATGAATGATATGGGACACCTTAGCATCCTTTGGGATACTAGAATCATAAGCAATACGAGTACCAAATTTGTTCATCAAGGGACTAAGAGGATGCCAATTGTCATACCACATATTATTGTCACTTATTCAATCCCATTTGTTTAGATTAATTTAAGGCTCTGTTCCAGAAACCTTTTTAAAAAATAAGCAGCTTATTTCACATTTTCAAACTAAAAAATAATGTAAATGAAAAATAATTTTTTAATTTTTTTTGCACCGTATTAAAGATCTTGATGAGATCTATCAAACAAGATCCATAGTGGTAGGAAAATTATTTGCGTAAATACATTATTTTTGAGCTTGAAATTGTCTTCTTAAAAAATAAGCATTTGTTTATGATTTTAATTTTAAGCTCAGATCGGACATTGATAGGTGATTTTAATTTGTTCATATTTATCGATGACTTTTTACTTTTAGCCATTTGTTTATGATTTTAATTTTAAGTTCAGATCAACAAACGAAAGATCATTTTAAAGAAGAGATTAAATTCTTTCTACCAAAAGTGGAAAATCCTAAATTTCCACAACAACCATTGAAGGTCTCCACTGTGCATTTATTATAACAATATGAACCGTTCAACTTATAGAATCCGCAGAGTAGTAAATCTACGCACAAAATCAACTAGATCGGACATTGATAGGTGTATTAAAAATTAAAATTTTGATTTGTAAAATGTACAGTTTGATTCTTTAAAATTAAACTAGTCAATTTTACAAACCAAAATTCATTTTTTACATACCTATCGATGTCCGATAAAATAGATTTTTTTGCTTTGATATAGTACTCTATAAGTATTACAAGATGAACGTTTTAGAGTATTGCAATGAATACATGACGGGGTCCACATGAGTGGTGAAAATGGTGGATTTTTCACCTAAGGTGAAAAAAATTTAATCTCTTTAAAAAATTGTTAGGTTCGTCACACACGTACACACAATTTACGAGTATAAAACAGTAAAGAATCGACACAATAATATATGTGGTTTTCCAAAATCGGGTATGTCCATGGGAGCAAGAGCTGCTGCTGTTCTTATTATCATAGTTATGAAATAGGATTTACAATGTAGAGTATTTATTCTGACTCTATTCTAACCATAACCTGGTATTTGGCCTGTATCCCAAAAATACTCTTGTACGATACCGCAACATACCGCAGAGGCATAGCCCCCCGCACCCCCCAAATGACAGAACGCTAGGGCCTTCAGGCCAGTCTACTTTTACTGAATTATCGATGATGTCTTCTTTTTAGAATTCCTTAGTATCTCTTTGCACTTACATATGAACCATATCTAACAAAAATTGACCCTCACTTGTAAATCCAAAAATGCTGCGAGCACTAACAAAAGTTACAAAGGATCGTACCAACTATTGAGGACTAAGACGATTTAATTAATCACAAAACATTTCACGATAGCACAATCCGAGGCATTTCCATTAGTTGCAACATCAAAAATAGATAATTAAGAATCAGATTCGTGATGTAATTGACATTGTGGGCTAGTTGGACTGATTTGGTGACTGGCATCCGAACAGGGATCAATGTCGTCCGGACAATTGGCTCTACAGAAAAATCATGAGGCTTCATATGTTTGCGTCTCGACAGTGGTCAAGTCGGAGGCGGGGGACCTGCTCCCTCCCTCCCTTCCTGCTTCCCTTCTTGCTCCGTCCGGAGTGGGGCTCACTCTGGGTCTTGCTCCGATGATCAGGATCGTTCACTTTGTAGAGCTCGTCGAGTAGAACAACCATGCAAAAAATCAGCTTAATTGGATATCATTAAGTGCCTGATCGGAACCCATATAACTCTCGGTAACTCTCGGTCCATGGGTTCAAGTGGATTTGATCCAGTGTTTCGAATCCATTCTTTTCAAGATAAAAAGGTTCCGATCAGGCACTTAATGATAACCAATTAAGCTGGTATTTTGCATGGTTGTTCTACTCGACGAGCTCTACAAAGTGAACGATCCCGATCATCGGAGCGAGACCCGGAGTGAGCCCCACTCCGGGCGGAGCAGGAAGGGGAGCAGGAAGGGGGCGAGCAGGCCCCCCGCCTCCGGTCAAGTCCGTCTGATGGTCGGCACTACGAAAATTCGTTTTGAGGTTTCCGAGTGCAAGAAAATAAATTTGAGCAAGAAGTATCTTTAGGCAGAGCCAGCCCGGGGGGAAAGCCCCTCAAACCCGTGGGCTTTGGGCAACCTCCAGATAGGGCAACCCAAATAAAAAAAATCTATGTTAATGTATACATTTATACTTCCTCTGTCCAGATTTAATTATCTCTAATTCTATTTTAACCGGCTAAAAAATGAGTTATATCTTTGAATCCGTAATAAATTTCATATCGAAAAATGGATCTTGTTTGATAGATCTCGATTAGTTCTATAATACAATATTTTTGCAATCACGTAAAACATATAAATTGGAAGATATAATCGATTGAAAAATAATACGAACTCCAAAAAAAGACTATTAAATCCAAACGGAGGGAGTCATTTGACAAAGGTATGTCATAAAGGGTATAGCTAACTTGTTGGTTAACAATATGCATTTAAAATTCCATATGGAAGGTCATGGGTTCAATACTTGTTCCCACCATCCAATGTCTCTTTTTATTCGTGAAATTATCACCTTTCTTTTAAGGACATCTTTGTGACAACAATTTCTTTGTCACTAATGTGCTTTAGTGCCAATTTTTGCATGCAATGAGAATGTGTTTTCTTTGAATCGAATCATGCTAATTATAAAACACTATAATCAGGTTTACATTTTAATTTGAATTTTTGATGTAATTCAAACTAAAAGCACAATGTAACATTGGTTTTGCTTTTTTTGACTTGTATGTATTTTTATTTGTTATAACCTAATAATAGTAAGTGGGCAACCAAGCTTAGAATTGTGTTTGGGCAATCCAAACATCAGGGTCAGCCCTATCTTTAGGAAGGATGCTTAGGCTATAAATATAACTTGACTCTTTTCAATAGGGTTGGACTTGTTCTTGGTCGAACCTAATCGCCTAATTGGATGTGGAAGAAGAGAAGGGAATTATCACTCTGCCCCCAAAGTCCTTCAAATCCTTTTCGTATTCTTGTTACGAAATATATATGGGCAACTAAGTAATTTCTCACATTCTCACTCTTCTTACCTAACTGCCAAACAATCTCCTTTGATAGTCTCTCTTCTTGCCTAATCTTCCTTATCGGCCCGATTGAATGAGGGGATGAGTTTCGAGGTATTATTTATGGAGAGGGATAAAATAGTAGGGTATATTATTTTGGAAGGATGGGTCTGTAACACCCCAGGCATACCACTGGCCTAGTACCTTGATTCTGATCCACAGATCACACCACATGGCCCAAAAGCTTAAGCCCAATGTACTTATACCAGCCCACAAGTTTGTTATATTACCAAGAATACCCATGTAGACTTCCGATGTGGGACTGGCTCCATTCCAGAACGGATAATAAGTACTTATTTTTTAAGAAGGCAATTTCAAGTTCAAAAATAATGTGTTTACGTAAATAATTTTCCGAGCACTATGGATTTGTTTAATAGATCTTTTCGAGATCTTTTATATGGGGCAAAAAAAATAAAAAAATAATTTTTTATTTACATTATTTTTGAGTTTGAAAATGTGAAATAAGTACTTATTTTTTAAGAAAATGTTCTGGAACGGAGTCTAAAGATCTCACTACTCCCAAATATTGGGGTGTTACAATCTCCCTACCTTTATGACCTCGCGCCCTCGCGAAGGGTTGAACACTAGGGTCACCCCTACCTCCCTTGGGTCTATTCCCTAGAGACCAGAGTCACCATGGCCTTCCCCGGGTCTATTCACTAGTGCCATTAAACTAGACCGGCCCGTGAATCACCTGTGCCATAACCCACATGGTCATGTTCATGGATCGCTTTGATACCATTTGTAACACCCCAAGTAGACCACTGACCCAGAATCTTAATTTTGATCCACAAGCCACACCTCATGGCCCAAAAGGTTAAGTCCAAGGTACTAATAGTAGCCCACAAGGTATGTTATAAGCCCAAGATCTCCCATGTAGACTTTCGATGTGAGACTAAGAACTCACTTCTCCCAAATCTTGGGGTATTACAATGCCCACATTGATGTGAATTTTATGGAAGGTGAATAAAAAAATAGTTAGTTTGGATGAGATATTAAAAAGGGAGAAATAAAATAGCACCTGGTTTGGATGAGGGATAAAATGGAAAAGTAAGTTTGTTTTGTAGTTGAAAATGGAAGGATAAGGTAGGGGAAGGGCGGATGAAACCCTCATCATCCTAAACTAATTATGGTCTGCCTCAAAGCAGTCCATAAATAGCACCCCCTGAGTCTTCATAAATCATCCCAAAAGTGACTTGGGATGAAAACATCTGAGTGTGAATTTTGTTGCCAAACTAAGGTAAAAGTGTCATCACTTTCTCATCTGGGGTTATTAACTCATCCTCCTCCTTTATCGGCATCCAATCGGGGCCTATACTATATCCACCTCGTATTCTCTTTCATTCCTTATTCATCCAAAATCTTATTCAACCGTCAAATGGCCATAAGGATTTTTTTGTTAGATCTTTATTTATTTTTTGGAGGCCCATCTTTGATGGCTTTGCATGACTCCATCCTTTCGTAGATCTATGTCATTGGTGTGCCCTCATATTACTTGGAGGAACTTTGTTCTTTTGACAATCTCAAAGAGATCTTGTTGTGCCTTGGTTGAAATCCTAGTTTCGTGAGACTTGACGAGAGAGAGTTTTTGTTGAGCAATTCAAATTGAGTTAATTTTGGTGAAAGAACTTTTATTTTGAGGTTGGTGAGTTTGTTTCCTTTTTTGAGAATTTCTTTTTCCATTATAGCTTTTTGGAGCATTGTTCTCTTCACATTAGTGAAAGTATCTCTTGTTTGCTTGTCCGTGGAGTAGGTTTGCACCACCCGTAAGCCGAACCATGCACATCTTAATCTCTCTTATTTGTTTGTTTGTGATTTTTTTTTTTTTTGCTAAGAAAAAATAATTTTATAATCTTCATAAATGATTACAAAAATTAAAAGGATCAATGGCACACTGTCAAATAGCCACCTGAGACCTTAAAGAAGGCAAGACGCCCCACCTACTGAATACCAAAAAATCCATCTAAACTCAACATAAAACAGTCAAAAATCAAAGCGAGCCTTAAACCCTATACATAATCCCCCAACATCAATCAGCCAAAAAACCAAATAGCTAAACCGAGACAAAAACAAAGCCACCACGCGAGACCTCCACAAAAGACTACACCTCTATTTTTTCCTGTCATCAATTTCCTCGACCAAAAGAAGCAGTCAAACCGAGCAAAATCAGAAGAAGCTAAACACCCCATATCTCTTTCTCTAGAGAGAGAGAGGGGCACCATCCTCGAAATCAATATTGTCCTCCGAGATAACCTCTTCCTCAAAATCATCTAGAGCATGGATCCTTTCGTTTAATTTTTCCTCTTGCATTTCAACAATTTCTTCAAATTATAGTTCCTCCCTCCTTTAATTTCAATACCCAAAGTAGTACCTACATTCAACATCTTGCGAGTTTCTTTAAAGAACATTGAAGAATTACGGCCCTTCTTCATTTGAATTTTGCATATGTCTAATTTATTACTTCTTCCTTCTTTTTTCCGATAAACCAGAGAGATTATAAAGGAACTAAGGTGCCGTTCCACTAACACTTTTTGCTCTTTTAGAAAGTGCACATTCTGTCTTTATTCAAAAAAAAAAATCGTATTTGTTAGTTGTGCACCAACTTTTGTGGATTAATGCTTCGTCTCGACGAGACGAATCAATAAAGTTAAAAAATATTACTTTTACCCAAATATTTTGAAAAATAATCACTTTTAAGCACCAAAAAAAGAAGAAGTAAAAGTGGTTATTTCCCACAATATTTGGGTAAAAATAAAAAGTTGGAGTTTCAATGTACATTTTGCATATATCAGTGCATTTTCCCAGATATTTATATATTTTTCCCAGTTATCAATGCACTTTTTACACATTAATCATTGTCCAATGAGCTGAGATTAGCATTTTTTTCTTAAATCTAAGAGCATCACAATTGCCTAACCAAAACTCAAATATTGCTAAAGTTAGCAATGTTTGTTAAAAAAAATTGCCCACATTAAAATAACTAAACTTGGCAACTAGCCAAATTTTGGTATTTTGATAACCAAACTAGCAACATTGGCAAAAGATTAAATTTAGTGAACCTCAAATGTTCAATCAAGTACATCCATTATTACAAAAAATCTCTCTCTCTCTCTCTCTCTCTCTCTCCAATGTTTTCAAACAAAGAAAAAAACTAAAAAATTGCTTCTTTTTTTGACAAAAAAAATTTTTTAACGATTTTCTTCTAAAATGAAAACTTTTTTTCAAAATTTAATTTCAAATACTGTAACTCTTTTTAGAGTGTGGTTATGAAAAACTATTTTTATTTTCAATAAATAGTTTTTATTAGTTTGAAAACCCCTTTTAGTAAAAAAAAAAAAACTATTTTCTATGTTCACACTTTTTAGTTTTTGGTTGTTTGAAAATGTGATCTGACAAATTTTGGCTATCTGATGTCGATTATGTCATTGTGGAATTTTACATTGCTAATTTTTTTTTTCCAACAGTGTAGGAAACTTTCATTAATACTTAATAAAACATATAGTACATTAAATAGGATGATTATTGTTCCAAATAAGATCCAAAAACCAATCAGGAGATCAAACTTTCCAAATACGAATACCAAAACCTCGCCGGTCTACGAATAAATAAAAAATCACAAATCCTAACCGATCAACTCCTCGGCAAATATTTGCAATAATGACATTGCTTACTTTTAACAATTCTTTGAATGCATAACAAAACGTGATGTGACAAATTTTAATAAGGCCATTGTGAATGCTACAAGGACTTGACTCAATGGAACAACCTAGTCAGATAGATCCGGTGAGGGAGCCGCCTGTCCATCTCAATTCTCATATTCTGTAGCTTTTGAGGCAAATTGGTCGCTTAAAACTTTATCGACTGTTGATTTCTATTGAATGAAATTATTGGGAAATTAATACACAAATTTAAAAAGTCTGGCACGCATTAAATTCTACTCCCTCCGTTCCACAATGACAGTTCACTTTCTCTCTCTTACCTCTTTTCAAATCAAGAAATTACCTACTTTCGTGCATAATTTTTCAAATTTTTTCACACTATATATTAAAGATCACAGTTAGTACTTTAATTTGGTGCAAAAAAATTCAAAAAATTATACACGGAAGTAGTTGATTTTTTTATTTAAAAAATAACACGATTTTTCATGATAAACTCTCAATATAGGAACAGTGGGAGTAGTAAATTGATGTGACCTAGAGTAAAACTCCTCCTAAGAAAAGTACTCCCCCTAGTCCAATTCCCAATTGGAGTATGAATGAGAGAGGAAAATTCTACATCAGATAGTGTGGGTGTGGGGTCTATCTCAAAACGAGACAGTGACTGTCCACTACCACAGTCCACAAATCATGCCAAGCTACCCTAAATCATGCCCAAGCTACCCTGCATTACCATTTCATGTGAACGGGAACGTACTGGACATGGGAAGAAAAACAGTGAACAGTGGCGAATACGTTTTTCTATCCGTTAAAGTAATTTTATTTGCAAAACGACATCGTTTCATTTTGAGAAAGGGCTATTCACCTTTAGATCTCTTCATTAAGGAGGTGGCAACCTTGCTCATATTAAAACTCTTATAAGATCCTTACAGAAAAATAATACTCACAGAGAATCCGGATGCATAAGGGTGAACTGTTTGACAGCGTACAGGGTAACATGAGCATCTTGCTTTGAATTCGATCTGTACTAGAAAGCAGACAAAAAACGACATACATAATTTTCTCGGGACCGTTTTGAAGATTTCTTTTTCCTTTAAATGATACACCCACCGAAGGTTTCCCCACCGCACCACCACCGCATGCACACCGGGTCCACTCCGGCCACCGGACGGTCGATCCGAGCCGTCCAAAAATTCTATAAAAAAAAAAAATCGAGTGGGCTTACGCGACAATCAATGGCATCCGACTTGTGTAAGTGCTCGATCTAAACTTCCAAAAATAAGAGATCCGAGCCGTTAAAAAAGAGAAGATTGGTTCGAGCACTTACACATGTCGGATGCCGTTAATTCTTGTGAAGGCCCACTCGGTTTTTTTTAGAATTTTTGGACGGTTCGAATCGACCGTCCAGTGACCGGAATGAGCCCGACGTGCGTGCGGTGATGATGCAGTGGGGAAACCTTCGGTGGGTGTATCATTACTTCTTTCCTTTCTTCTCTTGAACAGCTCAACAATAAAAAACAATATACGGACTCTGTAATTTCTCCAGTTTAGTGGTTCTAGTGTGGGAGCCCGACGTGCGTGCGGTGATGATGCAGTGGGGAAACCTTCGGTGGGTGTATCATCACTTCTTTCCTTTCATATTTCCGTTTGACCTAAAAAAAAAAAAAGAAAACCCAACCCCTGAATTCAACTGTACACGTGATACCCTACCCAGTACCCACCACCACATAAAATAATCGAGTTATTATCCTTATCCCTCCCTTTTCTTGTTTGTAATTACAGTCATATTTTTAGCCTCAATCCAAACGTAATCGTTTTCAAATTTTGATCAAGTAATAAAACGTGCAAGCCAAATAGAAGACCTAAGTTTACGAGCCTCACATGAATAATTGAAAATATTTGGACAAAGATGTTCAAACAAACAAAGATTTGTTTGTCACCGTCAAATGCACGTAGATTCTAGTTTCATTTCAAGCTCACACTCGTTGAACAGTTCCCGACGTTATTGTATCCAAATAGATGGTACGTGTTAAAGTAGGCATCACTCTGTGAATATTCCCTCGTAGGGTAGGGGATTAAATTCAGAGTAAATAATTATTCCTACCAAACTTCTCTTTAAGTAACAGGGACCAATTAATCGAGAGGATTATTCTTCCAATCCAGTGCAATGGATCCTCAACCTCCACATGTACTCATCTTCCCTCTCCCCTTACAAGGCCCCATCAACTCCACCCTGAAGCTCGCCGAGCTCCTCTGCCTCTCCGGCGGCCTCCACGTCACCTTCCTCGTCACCGACTACATACGCCGTCGCCTCCTCCGCCACACCAACATCCAAACGCACTTCAGCCGCTACCCGGGGTTCGACTTGGCATCCATACCCGATGGCCTACCGGAAGACCACCCCCGACTTGGCGACCAACTGACGGAGATGTTCGACGCTTTGGAGGCCGTTACGAAGCCGCTTTTCAGAGAGATGTTGGTCTCCGGTACACGGCGGCCGCCGGTGACGTGTGTGATAGCAGATGGGATTCTGGGTTTTACGATAGATGTTGCGAAGGAGATCGGGATGCCTGTTATTTGCTTGAGGACTATAAGTCCTTGCTTCCTCTGGATTATCTTCTGCCTTCCCAAGCTAATTGAAGCTGGAGAAATTCCATTCAAAGGTGAGTTTTGGTGTGTGTTTTTTTCGCTCGGTAGATATCTAGCCTACACTTTAGGAGATGGAGAATGGAGACCGCTAAGTGGCGAGTTTTGATGTTGATCCATGGTTTGTTACGTAACTTAATTGAATTGAGTTTTATTCGCCCTCCACTTAGATTCATACATAATACATTTAGGTTCCAATTAAATTTCTCGTTTCTAATTTATTATGACCACAATCCAAAATCAGTGTCTCACAATCCAAAATGATAAATACAAAAATAATTAGGTTCCCAAACAGGTCTTAATTATTCTGCATAATAATTTATGTAGTTCAAATTGGTTCGGTTGATCATATGTATCAACACCTCTACCGGTCACTAAATCCATTCCCAAAGCTACCTTTAGTTAGAGCATCTTTATTAGGCTCAGCAGATTTAAGAATCAAATTAATCCTCAAAATTCATTTTTCTACTTTAGTTAGTCATTTATGCATAATTACACAGAATTAAACTTTTTACACTCATTCTTTTCTCAATAAAAAAAAAATTTATAGTAGTTAGCCTATGAATAGTGGATGTGGTGTAAAAAAACAATAGGTTGTCTTTTTCACAGAGCGGTGCGATCACAACCCTCCATTCGCACAATTAATGGTTGAGATTGTTTTCGATTCTTACCGGTAAGATTTAATTTTCAATCTGGGCCAGTGACGGAAAACGAAATCAAAATCATGATTTTGATTCCTTTGTCGTCACCTGCCGTCGTCCGTAGTGAAGTTATTTGGTGGCTGACGGGTATGGCTGGTGCAGTATTTGATAAGTATCTACTACTCCTATAAGAAGTCTATAACTATCAGAGATGCAATATAGTGGTATGAATTTAATTTGGTGCTAATGTTTTACGTTGGTAAAATGTATATTATCTAGATAAGGATTTGGACGCACCAATTAGGAGTGTGCCGGGGATGGAAGATTTTCTACGACAACGAGACCTACCAAGCTTCTGCCGCTCCAGCGAGCTGACGGGCCCAATTTTCAAGCGCTATTTAACGGAGAGCATCCAAGTTCCACGAGCCGACGGTGTCATACTCAACTCATTTGAAGACTTAGAAGGACCACTACTCTCTCACATTCACACTCAATGTCCCAACCTTTACACCATCGGACCACTCCATGCCCACCTAAAATCTAGGTTATCCATTGAAAAATCATTATCCTCGTTTAGGTCAACCAGTTTTCGGGAAGAGGACCGAAGTTGCCTTTCATGGCTAGATCAACAACCATCCAAATCCGTGATCTATGTTAGCTTTGGAAGCCTTGCAACAATGACATGGGACCAGTTCACAGAGTTTTGGCACGGTCTGATGAATAGTGGGAAGCAATTCTTGTGGGTTATACGGCCCGACTCTATAGCCGGAAAGGATGGGGAGAGTCATATTTTTACAAAACTCAGAGAGGATAGTACAGGAAGAGGGTACATTGTGGGTTGGGCTCCACAGGAAGAGGTCCTGTCCCATGAGTCTGTCGCAGCTTTCTTCACTCATAGTGGGTGGAACTCAACGTTGGAGAGTATATGTGAAGGAGTACCGATGATTTGTTGGCCTTACTTTGTGGATCAACAGGTGAATGGTAGGTTTGTGGGAGAGGTTTGGAAACTCGGGTTGGACATGAAAGATACATGCGATAGATTCATCATTGAGAAGATGGTAAGGGATCTAATGGAGGACAGAAGGGATGAGTTTCTGCGGTCCGCGGATCATATGGCTAATTTGGCGAGGCAATCTGTGGGGGAAGGAGGGGTATCACGTCGTAATTTGGACCGTTTGATTGAGGACGTAAGGTCGATGAGCCTGCGAACATCTTACAGCCAAAGCCCGGATTAAATTGTTCGATGTTACACTTTCAGTGAGTGTCACGAAAGCTAAGGCATACTGTTGTATCCTCTACTTCAAAATGAGGGGTTGGGATTGATGCTACTAATTCATTTTCGGTTAATTCAGGTTAAAAAATGCTATGTAAGACAATTTTATGTGTGCGTTTTTTTCCTTACATTTTGTTATGAAAGTCGTAGATAACAACAAACCAACAAGCAATAAGGATTATATTGATTTGTGTGGTTCAGCCTAAACATGGAATTATAAATGTATCCAACGTGCGAAAAGCGAGAGATGATTCACTCTGAAAGATGAGACCTTACAAAGCCTCCAATTTTGAGGTCTTGATTTTCACGCCTGTACCAGTATAATGCAAATTAAGTATTTCTTTTAGAACTACTTCCATTGATTTAAACTCTCATTCACGTAAAAAGACCTTGGCAAAGTGTCCTCCATATCCACACATTTTTTTTTTCAGCACCTATCTATTCATGGCATTGATTATTGTTTCACATTTCTATGTAGACAATAGGGATTAGGTGCTTGTAGACAATAGGAATTAGGTACTTGTGAGTAATAAGTTTTCATCTCAAAAGGCAAGATAATATTTATTTTTACATACATATAACAAATATAAAGAAATTTAATCATTTAGATTAAATTTCTTTATACTACAGTAATACTTAATTTACCTTGCATTAATATTTCACTTTAGGCCTCCAACGAGGCTGGGCCACCCCAAGTATTCATAAATCTCAAACTCTAGGACTCCAAGATCTATGTAAGATAGCCTAAAAAAATTAAGTGTTAAACCGACTTACAACGTGTAAGTTTTGTGTCCAGGCAAGGGGACGTACTTAATCCCCGTCGGAATGGGGAAAACAAAGGAAAAGTCCAATACCTTACATTAAGGGGGCGGGGGGCGGCGGGGGTTGGTGGTGGTTTGGGAGACTGCTTTTCATTTTCCAAAAGCTAAAATCAATAGGGTAATCAGAGTTAAGGTCCATTATAAGATTTTAAAGGACGCGATCCAGTGGCAGCCCAGAACTAAGCCCACAACACTATTTTCGGCCTTTGATCAAACAAGTAGGGCCCAAAAGCCTATACATTCTAATCCGGTGAACAAAATTTTCAGACTCATCAAATTAAGGAGAACCAGAAATACAAATCAAATTGACCAAAGGACTAATAAAATCAAATTTTGTGAGCCCAGCAATTTTTCAAGAAGAGTGATCAGGGAGAAGAGAGAACCACCCACCAGTACTGTTTTTGCTTTTTACTCCTACTACTACTAAAGTGAAAAAAACTTCACTAGTCCCAACAACACAGCTTCACACCTACTATCAAAGATGGTCAAGCTCCCCTCAATCCCTCTTACTTCTTCAAACTTATATATATATGCACAAATTCATAGTGATAATTCCAACCGGTAATTTCCTTCATTCTTCAAAAAAGAACACATTTAAAACATGTGTGTGTGTGTATATATATATATACACTGTTGATGCTAGGAAATGGATGGGCACTCCGAGTTCCTTGTTTAATGGGTTCCTGCAAAACAAGCCCAATGACTGGGGTTTTCAGTCGTGAACCCTCCGACAATCAAGTTAGGAGTGTGGGGGTGGCGATGATAAGTGAAAGCTCAGTATGAGAATGGAATCTTCTCAAGTTCACAACCAATATATTTATTTATATGGGCCACGCGGACGTGTATACATTACCTCCCACGGTGATCCTCATGGACTTGGAATGTGGCCTGGGTAGTTGAAGGTTGTTTTCCTGTAGTGGGTGTAATAGTCATGCTGCATGCTATGGAACTGAAATCACCCAAGAGTGGGAGCGAGATCGTGGGGGGTGATAATTAAACTTCCCTAGGCTCGATGCCATAGAGTCATAGACCAACAAGGACTTGCGACCACCCATTCTTCCTGCCGAACAATAATTTTTGACATGTGTCACGCCCTCAGAGCCCGGCTAAATGCGTTCAAAAGTATACCCCTCATATAGGAGTACCAACTAAATTTGACGTTAGTCATAAAATTTTTAAAAAAAAAAAAAAAAAGACTAACAAGATAAGAGCATCTCCAACCCATGGCTTTAAATTGTGGATGTCAATTTTTTTTCTTGAAGTTTTATTTGACATTTTAGCATTTTCAATTTGACATCAAACCCTCCCTCCGATTTTTTTACTGTTCCAACGGCACTTTTTTTAATCACCAACGGACACGTCTTTTTTTTTTTTTTTTTGAAAAAAAGGTAATTTGGCATGTGAGGTTGTTGCCTTCAAATGTGGCAACAAAGGGCGTGTCTTCAAATTTTGAAGCAGTGATTGCAAATAGCTGTGTAATTAATTTTACCACATCACTTTTGGCATATGGCTTGGAGATTCTCAGCCTTATCCTCTCTTCAAAAACAGGAAAGCAACTCAAATCCACCCTTCAAATTAAAACATACTTTCCTGACCTAGGTGTCATCTTGAAGATTAAAAAAGTTTTCGAAGATTAAAAAAGTTTTCAAAGTTTAAAAATTGGTGACTCCAAACACTCTTCAAAGTTCATTCATTCCAAATGTCCATTTTCTCTGGTATCTCATTTGCTTAACAATCTAGGTTCGTTTGGATGCAGGATAGGGATTGGGAGTATTATTTATAAAGTGGGGATAAAATAGTATGGGGTATTGGTTAATAAGTGATAACCCATATTGATATGATGTTTATGGAGGGAGATTAAATAATACTTGATTTGGATGAGGTACAAAAAATGGTGGGATAAAATAGTAGTACTTGGTTTGGATGAGGGATAAAATGAGGGGATAAGATTCTTTTGTAGTTGAAATGGAGGAAGGGTACTATTTTGGCCTTATCCGGGGATATTAACTAATAACACCTCAAAATCCACCCATAAATAATCCCCCCGTAAGGGTATTAGCCGGTACAAGAGAAGAGGGGGGAAACCTAATACCCCTGCGATTTTGGGTTGCCAAATCAGGTGATAAACTTGGGCCCGCGGTCTTAGGAGAGGGGAAAACTAATACCCCTTCTCAATATCCCATCCAAACGAGCCTAAACATACAGGCCCTAATTTTCCTGTCTTTTTTCATGGCAAACTCTTGAAAAATGAAAATAACAACCATTTAAAATTGGAAATTAATATAGTCGTACTTATTTGAAGAGAGAGAAATGCTCACCAAATATGGTCATGTCATATTTCATACTAGTTGCGTTGGAGCAAGTTTTGTGTGCGTAAGTTTCATAAAATGTTACACACCTGTGGGCGCAAATTTCATAAACACCTACTGAAGAATGAGTTGCAGATGATCCGAGATAGTGAGAGAACCATTGTGCTTATCCAATTCAAAAACTTCACCAGTCCCACAGCACAGCACCGCATCAAAACCTCCTCCTATTGGAAATGTCTCTTTTTTTTTTTTCTTTTTCTTTTTTTGATCCGCTATTGGAAACTAGTGCTTGCCCGTGCCTACGGCACCGGTTCAACAGGCTTGAAAAATGGAGCACTTAATTTTTTAATCACATTTTTGATGTGTGAACAGTAAACGTGTGTGTCGGCGTGTGTGAACGTGTGTGCATGTGCATGGTGGATGCCACCTAGGACAAAGGGTGCCACATAGGACAACTTTTCTGTTTTATTAGATAGATGTCTCTTTCCATTCTTATGTTTTTTTGAAGGGTCCCATTCATTCTCTCTCCTCCTGCCTTTCTTTTTGATAGGAGTGTGTATATATATATATATTCAAAAACAAAGAAGCGGGAAATTTGAAAGACCTGGCCAAACAATGAGACCCTCTTCTCGCACCCCTCCTGACACCCCCACCCCCCCTCCGGCCCCACCCTTCCTCTCCCCCTTTCCCCCCTTGTCCCTCCCTCCCATTGATTTCGGTTTTTTTTTTTGTTTTACTTTTAAGACTTTATTTTTTTTATTACTTTTACTAGTTTTTTTTTTTATACTTTGAAAAGGCTTTAATTACTGTTTTAGTAGTTTTAAAAATTTTACTAGTTTTTTTGTTTGCTTTTAAAAGACTTTAATTACTTTTTTTTAAACTTTTACTAGTTTTTTTTGTTTGCTTTTAAAAGACTTTAATTACTTTTTTTTTTTAACTTTTACTAGTTGTTTTTTTACTTTTAAAAGACTTCTCTTATAATTTCAATTAATAAATGAATAATTAAAACATAACTTGTACTAATTTTAATTAATAAATGAATAAGTAAAGCATAACTTATACTAACTTGTACTAATTTCGTCGAAGAGTGAAAATATATAAAAATTCAATTTCTAATCAATATTTCCACCAAATTCTGCTCCTGCCCCTTTTGGTCTTGTATCCATTATTTCTTCCCACAAACGAATTCGTGTTGCATAACAAGCAGCCCATCTTTTAGCTTGTTCTGGTGCATTGTTCCACCACCATGTTGGGTAGGGTGGTACAGGGTAATGAGGCTGCAAGAAAAGTTGGACAAAGTGATTGTTCCCAACACGGGCAATAGCTATTTCAATGCGCTCTTGGATTGGAACTGGAGGGGATCTCAATGGGAAGTGAGTAAAACAACTTGAAAGACGCGCATCAAATGTATGCAGAACAAGGTTGTATGCCGAAGTGATGACAACTCGCAAAGAAAATCTAAATGAGTGGTTATAATTGAAGATAAGAAGATAAAAGGAAATCTGAATAAGGGGTTAGAAATAAAATAGATAAAAAATATAAATAAATACAAAATTAATAAATTCAATAACATAAAAGAATTATAAAATTTAAAAAAAAAGAAATTTACTCACATGTATAATATTAAATAATTTAGAAATACATATATATAAAGAGTAAAAATATGAATTTTTAATTCGTTTGAATCGGTACGAAGATCGTATTTTTCTTATCACTTCATCCTAAATGGTCGTAATGAATTTTTAGCTCTAAGGTCTTTCAACGAGACCTGAAACTAAATAAAGTGCCTTAGGATACTTGTTGAAAAGCCTTCGAGCCAAAAATTCATTATGACCATTAAAGATAAAATGATAAAAAAAACAAAATTTTTGCATCGATTCTACCGGATTGAAAATTGGAACACTTAAATAATATTAAATAAATAAAACAGTAAAGTCTTAAAAGTAAAACAAGAAAAAAAAACTAATAAAAGTATAAATAAATAAAAAAAACCCCGGTTGAATTATTGCCCCGGAGGGCATTTTGGTCATAGGGGTCGTGGGTCCGGGAGGCGCGCCTCTGACAGGAGGCGCGCAAAGAGATTTGCCCAAACAATTGGGCTGGATAGCGACCCAAAGAAGACGTCGCAATCCGGTGGCCCACACCCCATTAATCCAACCCCGTACGCCACACGTCCCCACTCTCTTTTTTCCTTTGCCCCGAAGTAAAGTCTTCTTTATCTACAGTTCTTAACTTTCCATATAGTACAATTTTCTTAAAATCCGTTCGTTTTGAGGTTTTGAATTTTAAATTTTAATTATTATTTTATTTCTTTTTAATTATTACTCTCAATTATTTATATTCCTGCACCCCTCCTTCCCTAT
This sequence comes from Rhododendron molle, assembly GCA_025413875.1. Classification (NCBI taxonomy): domain Eukaryota; kingdom Viridiplantae; phylum Streptophyta; class Magnoliopsida; order Ericales; family Ericaceae; genus Rhododendron; species Rhododendron molle. The sequence goes on from CM046390.1 coordinate 24,771,350, forward strand.
TTTCTATATATATATATATATATAGGAGATAAAAAGACACTTGTTCTTCTATTCTAAAAGTATTTACTACTTGTTGGTTAATTTTATTTTGGAAATGAAAGTAATTATCCAGATGAACATAAATAAAACTAAGCACCAAAACAGAAGTTCATTCATTCACATAAAACAAAACAAAAACAAAAAAAAGTTCTACAATAAATCCAATGTGAAAATGTAGGTTGATCGAACATTTGTAATTAATTTATTGTTCAGAACACTAATATCACACGTTGAAAAAATGGTGAGACTACTTATTTTTACCAAATTAAAATTTTTGATGAAGTAATTTTTGAGGAAGTACCCGTATTCCCATCATTTGAATCGAGCAAGAAATTCTTTCCGACAAGACAAATATTACTATGCTAATTAATGGTTTGGATTATCGAAGAGGGGTCCAAGTATATACTTGATAAACTGCTACATGATGATCCCATGTCAGGAGGGAAGATGAATTCCAATATATAAAATGTGAAAATTACTACTACACCTTTCATTTACAATTTGATAACACCCTCACGTTTACCAACATACCATAGAAAAGGGGAACTACCAAAAACAAACAACTGGGACCAGAGGGGGGAGGGAGAGAGAGTTTAGTCGGAATTATTTTAGGAAGGTGATGATGTCAAAACCATATTTGTTGCTGCCAAAACTCACACTAATTTTATCACTAAATGACCTATTTGTCCTTGTATGTCTTAACCCCTCATTCAAAGCTAACACCTCTTCTTTTCTAGCGTTTCTTCTTCTTCTTCTTCTTTAGATTTTTGCTCTACTTCCTCCCTTGCTAGCTTGTTGTTGCTGCTCTGTAGCAGTGTCACCCCATTCTAGGGATGAAAATTTTAACCGAAAAATCGAACCAACCGACAGAACCGAACAATTTTTGCTTAATTCGGTCGGTTTTAGTTTTGTGTTGGTTCGGTTCGGTTCGGTTTCACATTTTTTAAAAAAAATTGAACTTCGGTTCGGTTCGGTTTCAAGGAAATCCAAACCGATTTGAACCGAACCGAACCGATAATACTAACCAGACTCCTCTTTTAATCCCAGCCGTTGACATGTCCATGTAATATGCATATTTCTTTTTCCTGTACGTGTTAGGAGTAGATCTGACCAAGACCAAGACAATACCCTAATTTCTCTCAACTTTTGCCCACCGCCTCCCACCTTTCCCCTTCGAAACTTAAACATCCATGGCTGATATATCTCTCTCTCTCTCTCTGCCATACAAGGAATATCTTGGTTGTATAATGAATGAATGTTCGAATCTTTTGAGTTTGTTGATCTGGGACAGTTCGTGAGCCTTCAAACCCACCATTGAGGATGGAACTTGATCTCTCTCTCTCTCTCTCAAAACTTACACAGCCATGGCCTGATATCTCTCTCTCTCTCTCTGAGCACACGAAGACAGAAGAACCAAAGAACAGATCGCAAACTCTCTCTCTCTCCCCCATGATTTGGTTTTTGGCGTAGTTAAAAGCCCAAAACCGACCGAACCAAACCGGTAATATATAAACCGAACCGAACGGTTTTTCTTAAAAAATAATTGGTTTCGGTTCTTGATAATTGAAAACCGACTGTATCGGTTCGGTTCCAAAAGTCGCAAAAAACCGACCGAACCGAACCGATTTCATCCCTACCCCATTCCCTACTCGTGCTACTCCATTGAAGCCCTTCTCGAGCTTGAGATCGAGAAATCCTGATCGAGTCATCAATACAGGCGTAGGTCATTCTTGACATGTCAATATTTAGAAATATCCTTACAGATCCAGATGTTGGCCCACTTCAAAAAAATCCTCAGTGGCCTCCACCATCGAAACCCTTCTTGAGCTTGAGCAGTAAATAACCATAATCCTAATGTTAATGATCGACTTTAATTCGAATATTAGTCCCGTTCAAAAAACGGCTTTGTCAAAGGTTAAAATCCCAAATTGTAGGATTTAATTATCTAATCGAAGCTGTTTTAGGAGCTCAAGTACCTTTGTTGTTATTTGACGAACCCGGAATATGTGAGAGAACACGTCATTCTCCATTGGTGAAAGGTCATAAAACTGGGTTTTGCAAATAAAGGTAGGAGCTTGCGATTTGATTTATTTTGACAAGTTACTCGCAATTTGAATTGATTTGCTGGTGCATAAATGAGAATAAAATTGGGGGGCAAGTAAATAAAATGAACAGATAGGAAGATGCTGCTGTTTTGTTCTGTGGATGCCTGTCATGGCGGTAGTTAGATGACATTGCAGCTGTTGTTGTTCCTTCATAGAGCAGATTTCTGTTAGATGCTGCTGCTGTAATGGTAGCATCAGTTGGATGCTGAACTGAAGATGCTTTGCAATTTCGGAACCCGTCCAAGCTACCATTATGTGCTAAACGTGGTGTTTGGAAGCTACCACCTGGTGTTATGGATATGAAGATGCTTTTGTCCTGTATCTATTATATTTTGGCGTTGTTTCCATTCCCTCTTACTAGATGGATTGGAAACAATTCATTACTTAGTTCATGTAGCCATTTGGCGTTAGCTATATTCTTTTCTCTTGTTTTCTTTTTCCTTTTCCTCCTGGGGTATGCCCCTTGTAGGCTGTATATTCGGTTAGCCTCTTTTTCAATTTCAAGCTGATTTACCCAAAAAAAAATAAAATGAACAGATATTTGAATTGGGGATCGATGGAGGAAGAATAGACGAGGCAACAACAGAAACAGAAATTCATTGAGTGCTAGCATTGAATGGATTAGGATTTGGGAGGACAAATAAGTCATTCAATGGTACACTTCAAAATAGATTATGGCAGCAACAAAATGGGTTTTGGCACCAACAAATTGGGTTTTGGCGTTATGATTTCCCTTATTTTATTTATACTTGCAAATTGAGGGAAATACATGGAGAGGGCTAACGATAACTCAGAACCCAAATACCCAAACCAGACTAATTTAGTACTGTGTATTTATTAGTACTAGACTAGATAGATAGACTAGGACTAGAAACCAACCTTCCCCATAGGTTACCCCACTACTACTACCTCTTGTTGTTCCTTGCCTTCCCAGCCCACAAAAACCTGCAGTTTCCAATCAACAACCCACTTGGATCTCTTCATTATTTTTTTTGACTTCTTCCCCCAACAACTACTACTACTACTACTACTACACAATATATATAATATAATATAATATACCACTCCTACTATGGTAATTTCTTGGCCTAACAATTAAAGAAACCAAACAACATCACAATCACATCCTTGTACTAATACTACACCACCCCCCCCCCCCTGTATCTTTATCCTTCTTTCTTTAGATTTGCTTCTGCTTCTGCTTCTTTTTCCAACGCTGTCCAATGGGAATTTCGAAACGATTTGAGGAGAGTGGAATTAATTAAATTTTAATACGTCCACTCCTGAGGGAGGAGGCACAAATCGTGACTCCTTTTCATTCCCCCTACTTCTGGCCTTATTATACTCCACCTCTGCTGATTCAACATCGCATTTCTCAGTATCAAATTATCTGCAAATCAAAAACTCAGTATTATTACGAGTATCAAAAACCATACATACACTGTCGAAAAAACAACGCATACTGGAGTACCGAGCAAAGGGAATGGCCTTGTTCGTTTCCCATATTTACTTTGTTTTAATTTTATTTTTCAATCATTACCCTACATCTTTCTCCAATCATTACCCTATTTCTCCAATTATTAATTTCATTTCTCTCTCTATCTCTCTCCACTCATTACCTCTCTCTCCAATTATTATCTTATTTCTCTCTCTACACACTACCAAAACTAAAATATCCAAAGTTGCTAAACGAACAAGGCCAATGTTTCTCCTCCCTCCAGATTTTGTTCCCCTAATAACCCATTCAAGGGCCTTGACTAGTAGTAGTAGTAGTATTTTATTCCCCTTTAATTTTGAAAAAGTCACATTAGGATGGGCTCTACACACGCAAGCATCACCAATAAAAATGTATCGTGCGAGGCTTATAGCCGTGCACGCACACACATTCTTGGGACCTACTAAAGTCGAGCCAAATTGTGTTTGTGTGTGTGTGGGGGGGGGGGGGGGGGTGGAACACGCTAAGCTAGAAATTTTTCAAAACATCTCAATGATTTCAGCTTGCAATTTGGAGCTCTAACCAATTGGAACGACGCAGCAACTAAAATATACTATCGTTGTATAAATTAAAAGATTCAACAGTAAGTGAACACTGAAGTGCAATCTATGATGTAGTAGTAAAATGCGCGTGCTTCTCTACATTCATACGTGTATGAAGATGCAAGTGCAGTGCGAGAAAATTCAAATTGGAATACCGTATTCCGGGCAGAAAGCATTGTTAAATTGGGGTTGGGCCTGGGACTGCGAAGCCATGTTGTCAAAATTACTATTGTTCAGAGCCTGGACAACCCTAGCTGGGAGTAGGGCAGCTGAACAGCCTGTGAACATAAAGAAAAAGTTGATCGAAACAGAGAGGACATGTTAAAAATTGACAGAGTTAAACCACATCAACATCAAAATTGCTTTTGGCAGATATCCAAATGTAATCATCCATGATCTTGTGATTACGATTGAGAGCGACTAGTTATACCCTACATCTAGGAAAACAAAGGCTGGGGCTGGGGGAATCGGGCTACTTTTTCCTTTTCAAAATTGGGATCCAAAGAAAATCCTTAAAAAGGAGAATGAAAATGCTTTCCTTTGTGCATTTGGTTAATAATCTAAACAGAGTACACACCCCGACTTTACAGGGGAATGGGTGAGATGTTTCAAATCCATTTCCATTTCAAAAAAAAAACCCCAGAGAATACAAGATGCAAAATTATTGGTCATTAGAACGTTTCGTGAGAATTGTATCCTCAAAAAATAAGAAAAAGAACAAAAAAATTAAGAATCTATTTTCCTTATTGTGCGAAAACAAAGGAAAGTTTAAGGAGGTGTTTGGAAGCCTACTTTTTGACTTTTCATTTTCAGCTTTTTAGTTTTTTGGCTTTTTGAATTATGATGAGAATGTATTTTGATTTTGGTAGAGTGTTTGGATGATATGTACAAAATGCATTTTGCAACATGAGTAGTGTTTGGGAGATATGGAATGAAAATGCATTATGGGTTGATATTTTACCATGTTGCCCTTTGTTATTTAATATGGAATATAAAGTTTATAAATAAATATTGTAAGCAATTTTTTACAAAGTTATATTGTCAATTACTAGATTTTACAAGTTATATTATCAATATTTTAATATGATTTGTACAGAATCCACGTGGGTGGACAGAAACTTGGTTACTGCGAGGGATGGATTTAGTAATTGTCAAATAAAGGAGTGGGTAGTCTGGTAATTGTACATTGCTAGGGAAAAAGCCATTAATCACAGAATGGGAAAAACACCTCTTGGCCTCTTTTTACCTTTTGCTCTCTAAACACAAAAACTGCAAACTCATTCTACCATAATGTGTTTTGAAAAGAGGTAGCCAAACACCAAAAATGAAAAAATGAGCTAATGAAAAGCTGAAAAGGAGGGATCCAAACACCCCCTAAGAAAAAATCCTTTCCGATGTTCATTTTTTCAGTAATAGAGGGTGTGTTCCGAACCAACTTGCACAAATCGAACCTGCTATTTTAGGAGAGCAAACCCAAGTCTAAGTTTCACGGCACAGTGAAATTTTTCGTATCATTTTTCACCCATTTTCCTTCTAAAGTATTCTTGTCTTTTATTTTTACTTTTCTTGCAATTAGAATTTCCGTTTCAACAAGTTCCAAAAGCAGAGCCTCACTAATTACTATCCTCTGTTTTTCTCGGCAACCAAACAAACACGAAAACCAAACAAGTAATAATAGACTCAAAATGAAACAAACTTCCAAAATTTAAGAAAACAAATAAACCAAGAAGCATCCATAACACTTGTCTACATGTAGAACACTATCATATACCTGGCTTCTTCCTACACTCTGAAGGGTTGTTGCTTCCATATCTACGAGGTAAAAACACACCAGTACCAGCGCACTCCCGCTTCCCTCCAGATCTGCCGAGGAAAACCGCTCTCATCCCCGACCCACCGCACTGCCGCCGCTGACTTGGATGGTTCTGCCTCTGAACTTGCACGGGAAGCCATGCGGATTCAGACAAACCCACTTGCCTTTCATATCCCCCACTACTATTCTGGAACCCTTGTTGCTTTGACGGGACTTGCCTCCCCCAAATACAAGACCACCGTTGTTTCAGCACTTCCTCCTTTCTCAAATTCGCAAGCTGTCGAACAAGAAAAGATAACAAATTCCATTAAAGAGATCACAAAGGGTACAACAATAGATACAAACATCAACTCCAAAGGGTTGGCCAAGTGATCTTAGTCTGAGATTTTGGAATTTGCTCTTCCTAAGGTGTCAGATTCGATTCTCGTTGCCAACAAGAATGTCCTCGGACACCTTTCTTTACCCCCCACACACACACACAAAAATAGATACAAATATCAGGAAAAATGAGTCAGAGGAAAAAGGGCAGAGAGGCTCACGTGATTTGGATGTGAGAGGGTATGAGAGTTGGACTGATTTGCATAGAATGCGGTGTTGGGGTTTCTCACAGGGTGGGAAGGGTGTTGGATGGGAGTGAAAATCTGAGTGGGGGAGAGGCCTTCACCATTCATCTTCAGCCTTGCCAGCTGTCCCGCCGCCGACGCCGCATACATCAAATCCCAACCGTCGTTGTTCCCGCCCAATGGCGTCGCCGGCGGCGAAGGGCTGACGGACCAGCTTCCGACCGCGCTCAGCGTCGACTGCGGCGAACCGGAAACGGTCCACGATTTCTGAGCCAACAAGGATGCAAAATCAGGAACCATTTTGACGAAATCGATAAATACCAAAGCATACAAGTAGAAAAAAACATATATACCTCCAGATTTAGCTGAGCAGAAGTGATTTTGAGGGCTTTCTCGTTGAGAGAGGAACAAGCGAACCGGCGGGCCAACCCGGCGAGTAGGTCATCCTCGTCGCTCTCCGTCTCGGTTGAGCCCACCACCGACTCAACGGGGGAACTGAGCAGAGACGAGCCGTACGAGCCAAACTCGTACGGAAAGTCAGTGGGGAAGCCGATATTGGTCGCGAAAGCAGTGTTAATGTTGTTTTTGTTGAAGTTTTCTTTGCCCATGAGCATGTCGTCGGCGGTAAGGAACTCCGACGGAAGCCAAAAATCTCTGTTGTTCATGGCGCCAGTCATGAGTGAAACAACCCAAAATTGCAAGAAGTCGGGGGGAGAGAGAGAGAGAGGGGGTGTGTGTGTGTTGGGTTTTGATGGGCGTGATGAGCGTTTTGTTGCTGGTTGGGGAGGATTTAATAATGAAATCAAATGAGTTGTATTTGGTCTATCTGAAAGGCATAGGGGGCCCCAACAGAAGCAAGGGAGAGAATAAGACGAGGGTAGTGAGAGAGTGGGGGGGAGAGAGAGAGGAGAATGTCGAGGACTGCGTGCTTTTTATTGGATTAAGGTTTCAGGGTCACTCTGCGGAACTAAAAGCTCCGCTCCAATTTCTCAGGGTGCGGTTTGATCCAGTTTTGACCTTTCACGATTTCTGGGAGTTTAATAAATGGGAAAATTTTTGATTCAAAAAAAAAAAAAAGAAAAATTTCATCTAGGCACTTGATCTTTCTTAAATTTCATATAAATACTTGAACTTTCTAAAAATTCATCAATTCGACACCTAACTTTTCTTAAATTTCATATAAACACCTGAACTTTTTAAAAACTCATCAATTCAACACTTGCCGTCACCCCTCTATCTAAAACCAAACGGAATAGCTGAGGTGTTACAAGAAAAAAAAGTTAAGTACACTAATTTTTAATTTGTTTGAACCAAAGCGAAAATCTTATTTTTTCTGATCATTTTATCCTAAAGAATTATAATTAATTTTTTACTCTAAAGCTCTCGTTAGTCGGCCCTAAGAAAATCGTAGAATCAAATATTTCTTAAGGCTAACTAACCATAGCCTTAGAGTTAAAAATTAATTATGACCATTTAGAATAAAATGATCAGAGAAATAAGATTTTCACATCGGTTCAAACGAATTAAAAATTAGAGCAATTAATTTTTCCACCATGCATAGACCGTTTATATATTAAGAAGTATGGTTAAAAAAATAAGTGCTCCAATTTTCAATCCATTTAAATCGGCACAAAGATCTTATTTTTCTGACCATTTTATTCCAAATGGTCATAATTAATTTTTGACTCTAAGGGTATCGTTAGTTAGCCCTAAGAGATATTTGATTCTACGAATTTCTTAGGGCTAACAAACGAGAATTTTAGAGTAAAAAATTAATTATGATTCTTTGGGATAAAATGATCAGAAAAATAAGATTTTCACAGTGGTTCAAACAAATTAAAAATTGGAGCACTTAACTTTTTTTGCTTGGAGCACCTCAGCTATTCCGTTTGGTTTTAGACGAAGGGGTGGCGGCAGGTGTTGAATTGATGAGTTTTTAAAAAGCTCAGGTGTTTATATGAAATTTAAGAAAAGTCAGGTGTTGAATTGATGAATTTTTAGAAAGTTCAGGTGTTTATATGAAATTTAAGAAAGATCAAGTGTTTATGTGTGATTTGTGTGAAAAGTCAGGTACTTACGTGAAATTTTTCCAGTTTAAATTAGAGAAAAACTTATTTAAGTCCTTTGCAGCACACACCAAAATAACTCAAAAACGCTGTCGTTTGAACAGAGAAAGACATTGTTCCACTACTTATATATTATAAAATATAGTTAAAAAATTAAGTATTTCAATTTTTAATTCATTTGAACCTGTACAAAAATCTTTTATTGTTTTGATCATTTTATTCTAAAAGGTCATAATTAATTTTTCGCTCTAGGATTCACATAAGAAAACCCTATTCTAAAGTAAGATTTTCGCACCGGTTCAACCAAATTCAAAATCGGAACACTAAATTTTTTAACCATATTTTTAATTTTTTTAAACTTTTATAGTAAAAAAAAAAGTTTAATAGTACTCCCTCCGTCTTTTTTTAAATGTCCTGCTTCGTAATTCCAACTTATTAAAAAGACATCATCATTATACCTTTCACATCAACTTTTTCCTCCACTTTCCCTACTTACCCATCATCATTACACTTTTACTCACTAACTTTTCAAAATGGAATCTACTTTTAGGGACAAAATAGACAATTCACCCAACTTTTACCCACTAACTTTACAAAATGGACACTTATTAAGGGACAGCCCAAAATGGAATACTGGACTGTAATAAAGGGACGAAGGGAGTATATATTTAAAAATATAGTTAAAAATTTAAGTATTTCGATTTTGAATTCGTTTGAACCGGTGCGAGGATCTTATATTTCTGATCGTTTTATTCTAAAATGTCATTATTAATTTTTGACTTTAAAACTCTCATATGAGAGCCCTACGAAAGCTCTAGAACCAAATGAATAACAAATATTTTATGCCTTTCATATGAGAATTCTAGAGCAAAAAATTAATCATGACCTTTTAGGATAAAATGATTAGGAAAATAAGATATTCGCACCGAATCAAACGAATTGAAGATTTGAGCACTTAATTTTTAAACCATATTTTATAATTTCTAAGTTGGGGGAAAGTGTCTTTCCATGCTCAAACGACGACGTTTTGAAGGTATTTTGATGTGTGTTGCAAAGTACTTATTTACGATAGAGCCGGAAATAAGTTTTCCCTGTTTAAGAAATAGTGATCCTAATCATTTGTAGAATATGTCGAGATGGGCTTTTTTTTTCCGACACAAGCCTCAGGCTTTTTTTGTTTTGTCCTTATACAATTTTTTTAGCATTGTTAAGTTTATGTCAAAATTTTGTAAGCTATAGATTCATCTAAATGAGAGGAATCGAAAAAATAAAAAATTATGACTTTTATCTCAATTTTTTAAAATAGAATTCTAGTTTTTAACATTTTTAGCCAAATAATTTGGGCTAAAAGTGTTAAATTTTGGATTTTTTTTTAAAAAATTGGCTAAAGTCATAATTTTTTTAAGTTGACACAAAATTTAAAAAAAAATATTTGAATACGTACAAAATTAAAAAAAAAGTCCTAACTTACTTTTTTTTTTGGGGGAGAAATTAGGCCTAACTCAAGTGTAAATACAGGGTTGGAGTTTCAAACAAAATTTGGGTGTTCATATCCTCTTGTACAACACAAGTTATTCATATACTTCTCGTATCCTATCAAATCTATACTATATATAGTATATACTATAATAATGTAGTTACTTAAAATAAAATCAAACTCTCTCCTACATGTAATTTTCTCATTTTTTTTAATCTTTTTTTCATTGTTCTACACTTTCTTCAAAATATAAAATATATATTCTATTTTGCTTGGAAATGAAAGTGAGTTCAATCAATAACATAATAACTCCTTGAAAGTTGAAACAAATCTGTTTTCTTTATTTTCTGCAAAAAAAATTCTAATTTTTTTCTGTCTCCATACATCGAACGGGCAAGAAGTTAATTGATTTTTAATATAGATGATTTTTGTACCATTTGTATTGACAGTCCAGTTCAAATTCAACCGAGATAAGGGATTCGGGGATTGTCCTGTGGTTTGTGACTTTCTTTTTCTAGTATGAGACAGAAAAGAGGAAGCAAGGACCATAAGGCCCCGTTTCAGAACACTTGTTTAAAAAATAAATACTTATTTCACATTTTCAAACTCCAAAATAATGTAAATGAAAAATAATTTTTTAATTTTTTTGCACTGTATTAAAAATCTCAATGAGATCTATCAAACAAGATTCATATTGATAGGAAAATTATTTGCATAAACACATAATTTTTGAACTCAAAATTGTCTTCTTAAATTCTCCAGTGGCGTTGAGGTTTTGTTTGGCCTATGTTGTAACGCCTCGATTTTCGGAAGTAAAATCGGAGGTATTAAATACTAATTCTCGAAAACTTATTAAATCCAATTTGAAATCCAAAACAGATAATTCGTCCTAAGGATTCATCTATTACAAACTATTGTGAAAATATTAAAAATAGTCTTTAAAGGGATAAGCTAAACAGATAATAGAGCCGTCTTCTAGTATTGATATGGGTCCCAAGCGTATTCTGGCTCAACTCCCACTTCTGGATTCTCTTCGGTATAGAATTGGTCACCTTCGGGATTTTGCGGTTCTTCCTGATTTTCTGTAAAATCTGACACGGATGCCAAGAAATCCGTGCCTGAGTGAAAGAGTTCACCCCGTAGTATAATCCAACCCAAATACCCCTCTTACAATACAGTTAGCAATCAAACAGGAGATAATTATACGAACAAGTAAAGCAGAGATAATTCACATAACTTGATTCTTTATTATCCATTATCTTAATATGAAATCTAAGAACCCTTCGTGAGATCTTTCCTCCCCAACCACTAGCCATGCTCGGTCCCATGAGATCACTTCCCTTTGTTGTCGCAGGAACACCTAAGTTATGTACCGAGTGTGCACCCCCAATAACTACAGCAAGGGGTAAGCTTATCATGCCTGAATCACGACCAGGGTTAGCCTATCTTATAAACCACATCACAATCATTTCACAATCATCACTGGACACCCGCCAGTCTATCAATTCATCACTGGACACCTGCCAGTTTCAATTCTCATCACAATCTCATCATATCTCAACATCACGCCTGCAGGCAATCCTCTAAACAGAAAGAAACTTCACAATTTATCCATTACTTAGCATCGTCTACGTGATTTCTATTTCGCATACCACCCCTTGTCTCTAGGGTCCAATCTAACATTCAAATGAAGCATTAACACCATATCATTCTCAATAATAATTAAAAACGAATAACAGACAGGTCAAAACAATTATTAGGCAATGCAATCACATAACTTTTTATGACTGGGCCGTTGCCCTTAATCTCGTATGGTCACAAAGTCATTAAGAATGAAAGAATTAATTAATTAAGATTTAAAAAAATAATTATCTAGACTTTTGTTAATTAATTATAAGTAATTAAGTTAATTAAACACTATTTAAATACATTAATTAGGTAAAAATATTAGAATAATTATCGTAACCTTAATAAAGGTCCTAACAGTCCTCTATAATAAGTTCGAGTGCTAAAAGTTGGGTTTGGATGCTCACGGAATTATTTTAGATAAAAAGATTAAGTTAAAAGACAAAATAAGAATAAATAGATAATAAATAATTAAATAATTAAAAATATATTTATATTATCATAGTATCATCATAGGACTGTAAGATGTCTAAATAAAATTATTCGGAATTATTTACATCTTTTATAATATTTTTAAAGTATTTTTATTAAGAAACAACGCGTAATTAATAATAATTAGTTAAAGAAATAAATAAAATATTATTTTAATAACATATTATCTTTGGCATGTCAGAAGTCTAGGAAAAATATTTTAGATGTTAAAATCATTGTTTGTAAGGTCACAATTATTTTTCGTTTGTATTTTTAATTAAAAATAAAATAAAAAAAATATAAAACCAGTAAGTTATGATCTTTAATATGCTAGGAAAGCAGGAAAAATAGTTTGGGGATTTATAGAGTAGTTTATAAGGTCGCAATGATTTTTAGTTTACAAACTTTTACACGATAAAGAATAAAAATTTAATAAATAGATAAATAAATAAATAAATATGAATTTAATAAGGTATGATCTTTGGAGTGTTAGAAACCTAGGAAAAATAGTTCGGGGGTCAAAATCCATGTTCGGGGTGTCGAAAACGAGGTTCGAAGCAAAACAGGTCAAACCGCAAGGTTTGACCTTGCGGCAGAAGCGCCACCGCAAACTCGCGGCCTGGTTCTTGCGGTCCGCAGGTTGCGGCCGCAAGGTACGGGGCAGGTTCGGTTTTTTTTGGTTTTCTCGCTTGTTTTGGATGCATGGGACTACGGGGGACGTTGGGTTATGTCTATAATCATAAAATATATTTAGAGGAGGCTTCGGATCGAATTATAATACCTCGAATCGGATTAAATTTGTTTTCGATCGAACTTGAACGTTTGGAGAAGACAACTTCGATTTCGTCGATCGGGGAACTTTGGGCTCGAATTGGTTGATCTTCGGGGATGCTTGGGATTGTAGAAGGTGAATGGAACGGTCAATTTGAGTTTTGGTTGGTCGAATCTATGAAACCCGCTTTTCTCTCTCTTTCTTTCTCCCTCTAAAATTCTATGGAATATAGCTCGGTTCTCTCCGGTTTTTCTCTCTTTTCTGACTCCGTGGAAGGTGATGAGTATTGTACGTGCCCTAGGGTAGGAGTAGTTATGTATTTATAAGAGAATTTGGATGTGGTAGGATTAAATCGAGTCCTAATCGAATTGGGTTTCTAAACGGACGAATTTAGCTCGGTTTAAGGGTTACGGAGGAGGTAGAGATCGAGTAGGAGTATGAGAGGGAGATAAAGAAGTATTGTATGCATGCATGCAATTATAAAATATTTTTAAAGAGACAATTAGATAGAATAACTATTTTTTGTAATTATCTACTATTTATTTAATAAGGAAAATAATATTATCATAATTAAATAATACTTTTTTTATATATTTTTATTAGTTAAAATTTACGGGTTATTACATATGTGGATTTGAATATTCAACCTAATGGAAGATAAGCATTTACTCCTATTTAGCTTCCTCATGCTTGCTTAGGCCCCGTTCCAGAACATCTTCTTAAAAAATATGTACTTATTTCACATTTTCAAACTAAAAAATAATGTAAATAATAAATTATTATTATTATTATTTTGCACCGTATAAAAGATCTATCAAATAAGATCCATATTGCTAAAAAAAAATTATTTGCGTAAATACATTATTTTTGAACTTGAAATTACCTTCTTAAAAAATAAGTACTTGTTTTCAATTCTGGACCCCATTCGTTTTGGGATTTTAGATTTGAATTTGTAGGTAATGACTGTAAAGAAAAATAAAGAAATGATTGAAGAGAAATATAGAGAAAAATGAGAGTAATAATTGAAAAGAAATAAGACAATTATTAGAATCCAAGGGTCTTGGGGTTTATAAAATAGAGGAGGTTATGTGCTTAAATAGGAGAAATTAGAATATGATAGTACAGTTAAGAAACAGGTAAATTCATTAAAATTCATTTAACTACTCCCATGTTTAGTGTTCGGGGAGTACAATCCTGGAAGAACCGGAAAGGAGTTTAGTTTTCTTCACCTTAATTCTGCGTAGGCCTGTCAATGGACCGGATTCGATCCGGATCCGATCCGAAAAATCCGACCCGGATCCGGATCCGGATCCGATAACGTCGATCCGATAATCCGATAATCCGATAATCCGAATCCGGTAACGTTATCGGATCCGGATCGGGCCGGATTAAATCCGTTATCAATCCGAATCCGAACTTTTTTTTTTTTTTTTACTTTTTATAAATTTTTGAATTTTTTTTTAAAAATACAGTAAATTTTTTATTTTGAAAAAAAAATGTTTAAGAAGTTGTATTTTTATTTTCAATTTTTTCTTTTATTTTTTTTTTGGAAAATATTTTTTTTTGAAAAAAAGTTGTATTTTTTTTATAAAAAAAATATTTTTTTATAAAAAAAATATTTTTTTTTGGCTAAAATTTTTGGAGTAAAAAAGTTTTCGGATCGGATTCGGATTTTCGGATCGGATCCAAATTTTTCGGATCGGATCCGGATTTCCGCTATCGGATTTGAGTCTTATCGGATTCGGATCGGATCCAAATCTTATCGGATTCGGATCTATCGGATCCGGACCGGATCCGGATCCGATCCGGCCCGTTGACAGGCCTAATTCTGCGTAAGAGGATGAACATTATTTTCATTTTTATTGATTGAAATGGTGTGAATTTCACCATAAAGTAATGTCATGCTTATCAAAAAGTGTATTGTATGAGTGAGACCTACACCATTTTAACCAATGAATAAAAGAGTAATGTATTGCACTCACTGGAAAGGGACATGCAAACGAGCATTTATGAGGCAATGGTGAAGGCCACAGAAAGTAAAAAACTCGACAAAGCTTATGTACGAAAAAGAAAATACGATTACAAACAAATTCAGTATATATATATATATATATGAAAAATAAAATCAATAGTTCCTCAGTCTTATTTTTTCCCTTTTATTTTTTTACCTGTTAAATCTATGAATTGATTTATTTTTATTTCTCTCATTCAAACGAAATCTTACATATTTTGACTAAAATTATAATGAATTACTTAATTGTCCCTGTAAAAATTACTCAGACTCATCTTAATGATGAGAGAATCAAAAAGCATAAAAAATGAATGAAATTCAAAAAAGTTTAGAAAAGGAAAGATAAGACCAACAAATGTTTTCTTGTTACGATATTGTAGTACAGTAGTTTACGAAATTGAATTTTTAAAAAATTGAGACGAACTTTGTACTACCTCATTTGATTCGCGGATTGAAACATATGGGATTAACAGTCCTCGAATTAATAATCCTTGAACTATTTTTCTTGGATAAATTTCACCCTAATTCCACTCGAACCCATGTTTGACTTGCGTGTGATAATTCAAGATTAGATACAATTATAGTCTGTTAAGTTTCATTTCTTCTTGATAAAGGAATTCCAGGCAGTTAAGGATGCAAGAACCCTGCTAGCCCAAATGGACAGCATGGATGTTGTCCCGTTAAAACTACTACATAGTTTTGGTGCAAGGGCTAGGTCTCTGGGTTTTTCTTTTTTATCCGCAGCTAGGACTTTGTTTGGTGCCCAATAAATGGGTATGATGATTAATGATTTTGTGGGGCTCATTTCGTGTCTCAAAAAATTAATTCAAACCAAAGTTATTCTTAAAATATTTTTTTTGTGGATTGTTGTAAAAAATTCGCTAAATCCGATATCCATAATAGCTTTTCAGAATTATGAATCCGTAAGGATCTTACGAATTCTGAAAAAACTCTTACCGATATCGGATTGAGCTAATTTTTGTATAAATTAATAAAAAATAATTTAAAAACAATGAGCGATTTGAATAATCTTTTTGAGATCCAAAATGGTCCCCTAAAAAAATAATCAATCAATAAATCATTATTTTAAGATTGAATGACCAATAAATCATATTTTTTTTATTGGTTCCTACAAAAAAATTTGCTCAGGTACCGATAAGGGTTTTTTCAGAATTTGTAGGAACCTTACGAATTTTGAAAGTGCCATTATGGATACATAATTGAGCTAATTTTTTTACAACAATCCATAAACAACATTTTAAGAATAGATTACAGTTTGAGACTTGAAATAGGTCCCACAAAATCATCAATCACCATACTCATTTATTGGGCACCAATTGGGGACCTAGCCCCTGCACCAAACGTAGTTTTATCTTTTAAAGGGACAACACAACACCCATGTTGTCCATTAGGGCTAGTAGAGTCCCCACTCCTTTTTGGTGGTTAATCCGCAACAAGCGAATGAAGGATCCTACTCAATTTTTTATTCAAATTTAAGTAAAAAGTTGAGTAAAAGTTTCATTTGATATGAAGCAATCCAAACATAAATTTGAGTACTAGTTTTATAAATAACATAGTTGTAAATTTGAAAGGAAGAAAATAACTTTCAAAATTTGAGTAAGGATTTGTTTCGAACCAATTTTTTTTTTTGGTGAAAATTTTGAGTAAAACTCAAATTTGGTATGACTTTGAGTGAGAAATGGAATGGTGTTTTGGATGATTTCAAATTTGAATTTGAGTTCAAATTTGAGTAAGGTGTGGAGATGCTCTAAAGAGACAAATAATAGTACTTGTATCTAAAACCTAAATATACACTATTTTTTGAGCCCAATCATAAAAGAATAAACATCATCATTAGCACGTCTTTTGGCATTAATGTCGTGATTATTACACTTCTGCTTTTGATTCGAGGGGCATGTTGTGGTCAAACACACCTTAGCCAGTACTAGTGACTGACAATGGAATTTAGACCCCCTTTCAGAATATTTTTTTAAAAAATAAGTATTTATTTTAAATTTTTAATTTTAAAAATAATATAAATAAAAAATATTTTTTATTTTTGTTTACCATATAAAAAATCTCATCAACATCTTTCAAATAAGATTTATATTGCATATTTTTATATTTCAATAAAGCTATTATTTTTTAACTTGAAATTACAATCTTAAAAAATAAAGACTTAGGGGTTGTTCTTCTAAATAAGCCATTTGGCTTTTCCGCCAAATTTTTTTTGTCTTTATTCAAATTTTTTTCGTATCACTTGGCTTATCATCATTTTTTTAGAGATTATTGCATCCTCATGACAAGAGGAATCTAAAAAATAAAAAATTTTGGTCCAAATTCAAATTTTTTTGAATAAAGACGAAAAAAGTGGTTTTCCCACCAATTTTAGTCCAAATTCAAAAAAAATTGGATTTTGATCAAAATTTTTTACTTTTTAGATTCCTCTTGTCATGAGGATGCAATAATCTTTAAAAAAATGATGATAAGCCAAGTAATACGAAAAAAATTTGAATAAAAACAAAAAAAATTGACGAGAAAACCAATAGTTTATTTAGAAGAGCAAGCCGTTATTTCATGTTCTAAAACGAGCCTTAATCACTGCATTAAATCAGTTGTTTAACCAAAAAAAAATTTATACCCCCTTTTCAAATCTTAGATCCCATAACCTTGTCTGCTACGAGTGAATGATTATCAAAAGCAAAAACGATTACTGTTGACTTTGGTGGCTATGATTGCAAACGTGTAGTCAACGGAACTGGGTTTCGTGGATGTTCCGTGGGATCTCAGGTGAACATTAGTGGGTTTGCTTAGATGATGTATTAGGTTTGGAGGTATTATGTAAGAAGTGAGGATTGGATAGTAAGAGGTATTATGTAAGAAGGGTGGGTCCACATTGATGTAACGGATGGATTAAATAATACTTGGTTTAGATGAGGTATAAAATGAGGAGATAATATTGTTTTGTAGTTGAATGGAAGAGAGAGAGTGTATTATAAGGGGAGATTCCACATAGCCACCTCAAAACCTAGCCATGTGTAATCCCCCCTCAAGTTGTATTAGGAGGGGTTATGGAGTCGGGGGTATTGAGGAATCCCCCGATTTTGAATTTGCCAAACCCTGAATTAGACGAGGGAAGGTGTATTGTAAGGGGGTATAAAACAATACACCTTCCTTTAGTGGCATCCAAACAAGCCCTACATTACACTTTTAGTACTGTCTCTCTCGCTTGCTTTGAGTTTGCGGGCCCGTTTGGATGGGGCTACTGAAGGGGTATTACTTAAGTCCTTGGGCTCATGGTTAAGTTATGGTTTGGGAACACATTTTATCGGAGGTATTAACTAAGTCTCAAATTCTCTTATACCTCCTAATACCCCCAGCGGGGGATTATTATGGGGAGATTATGGGGTGTTATTAGATAATACCCTCGAATAATACTTTCACTATCTTTCATTTCAATTACAAAATAATTTTATCCCCTCATTTTATGGAATTGAGAAAGCTTCTATCCCTTTGTTGTCTCGGTCAAGGAGGTAGTGCTCCGATCTCGCTCCAATGATCAAAAAAGTTCACTTCGTAGAGCTCGTTGAGTTGAACAAATATGTAAAAAAATCAGCTCGATCGAATATCATTAAGTGCCTAATAGAAAACTTTTTGTCTTGAAAATAATGGATCCGAAATATTGGATCAAATCTACTATAACCCATTATTGATAAGTTATATGAGTTCCGATTAGACACTTAATGATATCTGATCAAATTAATTTTTTCCGTACTTATTCAACTCAACGAGCTCTACGAAGTGAATGTTTTCGATCATCAGAGCAAGAACGGAGCAGGGCCCCCACGGCCAGGACAACACGCTGCTGTCCCTTGAAGGGACAACAACTCCCCCCAGTCCCCATTATTTCTTATCCAAACCATACTATTTAATCCCCCCGTCACATCAATGTGGGGTTTGACCTTTCTTACATAATACCCCCTACTATCTTATCCCTTTCATAACTAATATTGGAATATGAATCTCTGCTGACGTGTACGTTTTGAAAATTCTGCAACCTTACCGTCACTGTGTTGCCCCTTCAACGTCGTTAGTTATAACAATTGTCGCTCCATTCCACGGCGCTTTTAGGAGTACTACTTTGTCTAGCAACCGAAGTCATTTAGGGAGTGTTTCATTTTCTTAAAAATGGAAGTTTTAGAAAATTACGGTAATTTCAAAATAAAAAATCATGTATTTATGCAAATAATTTTTTTACCAATATGGATCTAGTTTAATAGATTTCATTGAGATTTTTTAAACGGGGCAAAAAAATTAGATAATTATTTTTCATTTTCATTATATTTGAGTTTGAAATTACATATTTTGTGAAAAGAAGGTTTAGAAAGAAAGCAGAACAGAACCTTAGACGGCGGTTGCCTTTTCAAAAACTCTTCTCTCTTCCCACCAGGTCCAGCACTGCCCCAACGAACTTCAAACCACAATTGGATCCAATTTTTTCACCAGATTCCCGCCATAATGTTCGGTTATTACTATAACAACAAGGCTGCTGATTTTATCACTCTCTGTTTTGTTAGCGGCACTTCCCTGCAAGTGTATTTTTGGTTACAAGGGAGTGCCGTTAATAAAAAAGAGAGTGACAAAATCATTTTCCTAACAACAATAATGGTATGATCACACCATTTTGCCGCACTGCTTGAGCTGGCACTCAGCTCAATTAAAAATAAAAAAACCTAAAATCAAAATAGACTTTCAAGTTCTCTTTTCCCGCGCCCACATACAATAAAGAGAGAGGGAGAGAGGATGAGGATGACGCCACCAGACCAACCAACCAACCAACACCACCACCATTAGCGACCTCTGCCCCCATCAGCACCACCGATGACCACTGCCACCATCAGCACCTCCCCTCCACTGACGGTGACCACCACCAGCGACGATTTTCGCCTTCGGGACCATTGTTGCAACCACGCATCACCTACACATTCTCTCTCTCTCTCTCTCTTAACCATAGCCCTAAAAATGTGTTCTGATTTCACTCTGATTACGGTTAGGGCTGAACTAAATTTGGGAAATTGAGAACTTGTTCACTCGATTGTTTCGATATCACTCGGATTAGGGTTAATGCTGAATAAAACTTGTTTCGAGTACGATTTTGATTTTTTTTTTTTTGCTGTGTTTTCTCCAGGAGTGTGATCCAATTGAAAGAATTAGAAAACTGGTTTTGTCTCATGACCTAGCCATGTTGTTAGGGGTGCTCGCGGTCTGGTTCGGTTCGGATTTTTAGGAATCTGAGGACCGAACCGCTAGTCTCGGTTTTTACAAAATGAAATTCGTTTTTAAACCAAAAATCTTACGATTCGGTTCCAATCCGTGACTCGCGGATCGACTACAGTTTTGTCCACAAATTTTAGCAAAAATAAAGCTCAAGTTTATATTTCACATTAAAAGGGAAGAAAGTTACATTCAGAATTAAGTTTAACACCGACCACCAAAAAGTACTTGTTACTTTGAAGAAACGGAGAAAGAGAGGAGGAGGAAGAGGTGAAGAAGTAAGAACGGTGCGATGGTGACTTGAACAAGGAATGAAAATTAAGAAAACTGGAAAAAAAACAAACTAGTGGAACTAAACTAGGTTTACCCGTAACTTATATAAAAACACTACGATATATCCCCTATATTTTATGTACATCTACATTATATCCCATTTTTAAAATAAAATACTAAAATTGGTAGAAAAAAGTTTTAATAATACTAACAATTAATTATATAAATACATGTATATATATATATTTATTATTTATATAAAAAATATCTCACGGTTCGGTTCGGTTAATCCACGGTTTTGTAATGAAAATCCGTAGACCGAACCGCGAGTCACGGTTTTTTAATTTTTCAATCCGTGTCCGGACCATTAATCCACGGACAAAATCCAAAAGGTACGGATCAATTCGGTCCGGACCGATTTCACGGTTCACCGGATTTTTTGAGCAGCCCTACTAGCCAAGGTATTTTTAATGACCTAAAATCCTTGTATATGTTTGCATTTGTGATAAATTCTGGATTTTGAAACGAAATTCTCCGTTACGAAACTCAGTTATGAAAATTAGTGTTAGCTTTACATATTTTGATTTTTGTCTTGGCATTTTAGCGAAATTTTTGGTCTGACCTTGTATACGTGCATCTGCAATTTTCTGTTGCTTCATTAGTACCACTCGATACCTCCTCCTCTTCTTCATTTTTCATCCCCACCTCCTCCTCCTCTTCTTCTATATCTATACAAAATTTAATAAAAAATTATGGTGCCGTTTTGCTTTCTTTTTCAACCTTCTTTAAAAAAAAAGTAATTTCAAGCTCAAATATAAAGAAAATGAAAATCAAATATAATGAAAATGAAAAATATTTTTTAATTTTTTTTGCATCGTTTAAAAGATCTCAATGAGATTTATCAAACGAGATCCATATTGGTAGAAAAATTATTTGCGTAAACACATGATTTTTAAGTTTAAAATTACCTTCATTTTCTAAAAGTTCATTTTTAAAGAAACTGGAACACACCCTACAACTACTTAAATCTTGCTCAATTATTGCCCAAAAAACCATGTTAATTACTCATTTCCGTCCCAATTTAAATGTCCCTCATTTCCATTTTGGGTTGTCCCAATTCAAGGCTGCTGATTTTGTCACTTCCTTTTTTGTTAACGCCATTCCCCTGTAAGTGTATTTACAAAGGAGTGACGTTAACAAAAAAAAAGAGTGACAAAATCATTTTTCCAATTCAAATGTCCACTGTTCAAAATGAGTCACCAAATCAGGATGAAATTCGTATTTTATCCTTCGAACCCAAATCTGACAAGTATTAGCAAAAATACACTTACAGAGAAATGACGTTAATAAAAAAAGGGAATGACAAAATCATTTTTCCAATTCAAATGTCCACTTTCCAAAATGAGTCACCAAATCTGACAAGTACAACATTAATTACACCACATTCTCTCCAGCTCTAGTACTCCCATTATTGTAGATTAATTTCAAAAGTTTGAATATTTGAGCCTTACTCCTACTGCACATTACTTCAGAATAATGAAGGGTAATTTTGAAAATTTGATTTCTTTTTAAGTACAATGATTTTGTCTCCTTTAAAATCATGATTCTCCATAAGGAACACTTAAATTGGGACGGAAAAAACATATTGAAGGATAAGGAAAATAACTTTCAAAATCAATTTCTCCATCTGGAGGAGACAAAGTCGACAAAATAGACTTTGGCAACATCAAAGCCGATAGTGATGGCAAAAGGAAACATCACCTATTGGTAGAAATAAAAAGTAACATATATAAGCAATATGTTAGACGTGTATGATCTGTGAAAACATTAGGAAATTAGACCCCATTCTATTAACAACTTTTTTTACTTTTTTGGTTTTGTTCTTATTTGAATTTTTTTTGCGTTCGTTCGTTTTTGCGCCAATTTTTTTTGACTTTATGTTCGAATAGGAAAAGTAATTTTTTTTTACTTTTACCCAAGTATTTTGAACAATGATCACTTTATATCAATTTTTTTTTACCTTAAAAGTGGTCATTGTTCAAAATATTTAGGTAAAAGTAAATTTTTTTTACTTTTCCGATTTGTCTTCAAAAAGTCAAAAACATTTGGCAGAAAATGAACAAACGCAAAAAAAAAAAAAAAAATCAAATAAGGATAAAACCAGACTTTTTCTAAAAGTCTTAGGCTGCGTTCTTTTGAACTTAACTTAAATATAAAATTTTTGTCTTTATTTGAAATTTTTTCGCATTTGTTAGTTTTGTGCCAAACTTTGTGGGTTATTGATTCATGTAAGAGGAATCGGAAAAGTTTTTTTTTCAACTTTTACCCAAATATTTTGAGAAATAACAACTTTTTACAAAAAATGTCATTTAGGAATTCTGCTAGGTACTTTCAGCAGGCTGCAAGTGCACCTTATAGGCACATTCAAGTCATTCCCGAATGTTTTAAATGGTCTGAATTTAAAATAAATTCTTTTTTAATTTTTAAATTTGGATCATTGAAAATACTCGTGCACGATCATAATTGTGACCTGCATGGTGCATTACAGAAATTGCTCAAAGGGTAGAGATGAAACATAAGAGTTGCAACAGGGATAGAAAGGGTGGGGCCGCAGTGCCGGCCTGTCATCCACATCTTGGCCGTATCATAAAATTTTCCAACATTTAATTAACTACTCCATGGATAGTGGCCCACACCACACAATACGCAGGGATTGCTTTTCTGCAACGTTTCCCGGCAAATTTCTTTTGAATTTCCCGCCGAAATTAGAGACCCAACTCAACCGTCGTTTTCCGCTTTTCTCGTCGTTCGAAATTTAAACTCGACGGTCAGATTTCCATGTATTGCCATCATCTGCAGCTGTTTCCCACGCCAAAAAAAAATAAATAAATAAATAAACAGAAAACAAGCTCAGCACCCGCCTGGTCAATTTTCGGTCAAATTTTTAGAGCAAGTACACCAATAGTTAGGTAAAAAAAATAGTGAACAGTACATATTTTTCATTTTACCTACACACATTTCTTTCAACACTACACCAATACTCTCTATTTAATCTACTTTCTAGTAAAATACACATTCTTTTACTCTTTTCATTTATCCTATTATTATAATATGAGAGAGAGGGGGAAAGGGAGAGGGAGAGAGAGAGAATTAAATAATCCAATAAATGAATTGCTGATGAACAGTCGTGAGTCATTAATAGCTCACCATTCCACCAGATGTATTTTGCCTTGCCCTTTTACCTCAGCTGCTGTAAGCTGTTTTTCCACTTTTGGTTCTGTAAAATAGATTTTTCGGCATTTTTACTTCTCTGATGTACTTGCCCTTACCCTGTCTATGGAAACTGAGGCCCCGTTTGATAAAGGGATTGGAGGTTAGGATTGGATTGTGAAAGTGATGGTATTAGTAATACCTTGTTTGGTAATCAAAATTGGTTCGGACTAATAGTCCGATGGGATTAATAGAGGGGGTATTATGGGGTATTGTTAATACCCCGTGGGACTTGGTATTACAGGGTATTAATAGTCCAATCCCAACTCCTTCATATTACCAATCCCTTTTCATTACCAATTTCTTCTAACAATCCAATCCCATCATCTAATCCCATCTCAAACAAACATGATATTAATAATCCCATCATCTAATCCCATCCCAAACAAACATACTCATTATCAATCCCTTCTCATTACCAATCCCATCTCCTTACGAATCGCAATCCTAATCTCATCTCCTTACGAATCCCATCCATCTATTACTGTTATCAAACGAGGCCTGAGTGTGCTGCACATACCAGCACGGGGGACCCATTTTCAGGTCATGCAAAAATATCCCAACCATTCATGATTTGAAAATATTTTTTCTAGTGCTCCCACGAAAAATAAGCCCAATCGAACGATTATAAAGAGATATTTCCGGTAGTGAATAAGATTTGAAAAAAAAATTGTTGCAATCAAGTTTATTAAGTATTTTTGATAGTGAATAACATATAAATTGGTATGTGAGTGAAAAAAATGTTGAAAAAAAAGTTGTTGACAAGTTAATTAATGTGAACAACAATTTAAAATGCCAAAACTTGTTTAGTAGTGTGAACGAGATGGTAAAAATGCCTACATTTTTTTCCCCTTAAATTCTTAGTAGAAAACCCCCCTAAGTATTTGATCCAGTGTACCTATTTTCATTCAGAATACAAAATTATGGATTCTGAATGAAAAAATAATATATTTGATCAAGCACTTATAGTTATTCGATTGAGCTCATTTTTTGTGTAACCACTTAAAAATTCAGTTAATGAACAATTTGAATCAATTGTGCATGACCCGAAGTAAATCCCCAACCAGGGCCGGAACCAGGATCTGCATTCTGTACCACTAATCCTGCGGTAAACTTATGAGGTGGAAACGTGCGGTGACAGCAGACTAATGTTTCTCTTTGTACTCCATGTTTCATCAAGAAATCACAACATCCCATTTATCCATTTCGTAATTCTTTATAGGAAGATTATTTTGCTGGAAAGAAAATTGATTTCGATAATTTAAGGTACTAAAGTTCATCACATCAGTCTGGAACAAGCCACAATTATAGTACTATAAGCAAATCATTTACTTCCTCCGTCCATTTTTAAGTGTTCTGTTTCGTAACTCCAACTTATTAAAAAGACATTATCATTATACATTTCTGTAACGCTCTTGATTTTTGAGTACGTTAAATAAACATTTCATTGATAAAATCAAATGGAATCTGACTCATTATTACAACATAACTCCCACTAGAATTCAATATTATACAAATGAATGGGTTCTAGAGTTCCTAACTACAGCTCCGCCTGCAGCTTCATCCTAACCAGCTCCAAAAGCCTCCAAGGTATACTGTTCATCTTGATCATCTACAAAATCTGACACATTATGCCTGCGTCGCCACCGATATAATATGTCAGGGTCACCAAAGGTAACACCATGAGCCACAAGATCTCAGAAGAATAATCCTATACCCACTAACCCATAACTTACCAATATCAGAGTATAAGAGTAGCATACCGACTCTTGCACAAGCAGCGGAATAATACATACATGTTTAACAATGTATTAACAATGACACATCCTCAGTCCTTAATCTAACGTTGGTGTCTGCATTGTATGTGTTTCTCCTACGCGACTCATCGTAGAACGTGTCTCATATTCATCAACATTTCTGAAATCATTTCCACTTCCAAATCAACATTTTGAAAATCACCTTTAACACACTCAACCTCGGTTCCGCCGCGCCGGGTTCCGGAGTATCCCACAATGGTTCCGCCGCGCCGGGTTCCCATTGGCACACATTTGCATTGGCTCATCTCCACGGGTAACCAAGTTACACATCCAACCTCGGTTCCGCCGCGCCGGTTCTCGAGTATCCTCACAATGGTTCCGCCGCGTCGGGTTCCCATTGGCACACAACACACACACCCAACCTCGGTTTCGCCGCGCCGGGTTCCTGAGTATCCTCACAATGATTCCGCCGTGCCAGGTCCCCATTGGCACACAACACACACACACACACTCACATAATGCACCCACATTTGGTCATTATATAGTTTCAAAATCCTTTTTATCCATATCAACCACACCCTAGGTGTCATGTTTTTATTTTCTCGATTTTCGTGTCTCGTTCTCATGCATAGACTCCGCGGTAGAACTTTTCACACATAAATCATTCAAAGTTTAACCAACAAAATCATCCAACTCTATATTACCCAATCGTACTCAAATTATTACTTAAAAAACCACGCTATATGTTCGGATGCCATTGGAGTGATATTTACGTATACTTTCGAACAATCACAAGTATTGCAAGCAAAATATGTATTTAAGTTCATAATCAATTCAAAGATCAAAATACGAATACTTCTAATCAAATTAGTGCTTATCGAAAACCGTTCTTTCTTTCTTTGTGGGAAGTTCAAAAAGACAACATGTGTTTATGGGATTAAAAGTCGTTCGTTCCACATGTTCATACTACCATTAGCAAATTAAAAGTTTACTAACCATCATGCATTCCAAACATTTTAAGTAAGTAACAAACTTCGTATACCACAAGTAATGCAATCACATACATACGTGCTCATAATCATCCTCAAGACAATAATACGAATATTACCAAAATCCGTTCTTTCTTCCTTTGTGGGAAGTTCAAAACAACATATGTTTATTGACGTAGAAATCGTTTGTTCAACATGTTCATACTTCCTTCGAAATTTTAGTAAAACAAGTTTGCTAACTAATCCTTAGTATCGTAACTTAACATGCATTTAAACATAATATACGAACTTATACTTAGAGGAAAATGAATATAGATTAATCTACTTATACTTAGGATTAACAAGTAAAAGAGAATCTACCTTGATCCGAAACTAGTCGGGGCCGAATAAACTAGTTTGAAAATTCTACGGGCGTTGAAACTTCCAAATCTGGACTAAACTTTGGATGACTGTAACTCGGTCAATATTTGGCCGAATAGGATCGTTCTTGAGTCGAAACCGAAGTTCTCGAAGTTTTCTACAACTTTCGTGAAGAAAGTTGATCCTAGAAACTAGTTGAGGTAGGAAAAAAATGGGAGAGCAATTTTGTTCACCCTCTCCCAAAGAGGGTGAACGTTACCCTCCTACCTCCGGTGCCGACATCGACGATCGGACCCGTTCATGTTGTTCAAAACGATTTTCTAAGAGGGCATGCAAAAATTCGGAAAAATCCAACGGTGAAAAGCGATTGAGTTTTGAGCTCCAAAACCTAGATTTTTGTTCTTTGGGTTTAAAGAACAAAAAATAGACACTT
The DNA here is from genome assembly GCA_025413875.1 of Rhododendron molle. Lineage (NCBI taxonomy): Eukaryota > Viridiplantae > Streptophyta > Magnoliopsida > Ericales > Ericaceae > Rhododendron > Rhododendron molle. The sequence goes on from CM046390.1 coordinate 24,798,686, forward strand.
TGAGCTCAAGCTTTTCACCTTTGGATTTTTCCGAATTTTTGCATGCCCTCTTAGAAAATCGTTTTGAACAATATGAACGGGTCCAATCGTCGATGTCGGCACCGGAGGTAGGAGGGTAACGTTCACCCTCTTTGGGAGAGGGTGAACAAAATTGCTCTCGAAAAATGGTGATAAAGAAGTGACAATAAGCTGTCTGGACTGAAAATCTGAGAATTTTACTGAACTTCGGATGGCAATATCTTGGTCATTTCTTGATCGATTGGGGTGGTTCTTGGGTCTAATTTCAAGATTTCGAAGTGCTCTACAACTTTCTCGAAGGGAGTTGGTTCTAAAAACTACCTTAAGCAGGAGAAAACTGGGGATTTAAGAAGGACAGTAAGCTGTCTGGAAAAACAAGAATGGTTTCTAGAGAGAAGTTGGAGTAAGGGGTGAATGTGTGAGTTGAATGGCAAGCTTTGGGTGCTATTTATAGGCAAAATTCTGGCCTTCTCTCTCCCTTTCATGGCCAGCCATATATCTCTCTCTCTTCCCCATGGATTTGCTCCATTGTATTGTCATTTCACACCCTTTATCATGACATAGCCTTCCTTCACCTTTCAATCCATCTTTTTAGTCTTAAGGTTATGTGATCATGAGGGTTTTTGGTCTTGTCTTGTCCAGGTAAGTTCTCTTGCAAGAAAGAATAACATAATTGGCTAGGATTGTACTTAAAGTAAGCTAGAAATGGGTTGGCAATTAGGTAATAGGCTTAAGACTAAATTTGTAGCTTGATGGAGTGTACAACACTCAAGCACACACCTCTCCCTCCTCTTGAAAATTTTGGCCAGCCCTCTCTCTTTTTCTCTCTCTATCCGGCCATCTCTCTCTCTCCCTCTCTCTCTCGGTCAAAGTATGCATAAAAAGAAAGTCTAGGAAGAATCAAATACCAAGAGTTTTCAAGTGACTTGTAAATGAAAAAGTCTAGACTAATACTTTTCTAAAAAGCATACAAGGGCTAGGATAATATAGAAAAGTAACATAATTAGGGTTAGGGCTATTTAATCTAAGGTTACATGCATGCAAAACTAAGGTTGCTTCTTTTGGAAGCAAGAATGATGAAAAATCTTAATGACTTATCTTGTCACCTTATTTGGCAAGACTACCCTTTATTAACCAAGGGATAATAATTTCCCTAGCATGTAATAACCAAGGGATAAAGATTACCCTTGCATGTAATAACCAAAGGTCCAAGGAAGGTAATCATGGAAGGTATGGCTTAATTGGTTAAATCAAGGGCATAATGATTACTTCTAGGGTTTAAGGGTCCAATAGGGGTTCACAAGGTTCATGGGGTTTACTTTAGGTTAGGGAAATGTAACTAAGCCAAATGGTAGTTAGGGTTTGCTAACTAATTAGTCGGGAACTAATTCTACTAACTGATTAGTGTTTAGTCGAGAGGTATATTCTCCAAGCCTTAGGTCAATTATATGGTTGAAAAGTTTCTTAATGACTAGTCTAAATCTTAAGCTTACAATGTCAAGACTAGCTTTTATTGTCCAAGGGATAAAACTTTCACTAGCAGTTATCGTCCAATGGATAAAGACAAAAGATTCAAATGGTCCATCTAGGGTTAGGGCAACCTAACTAGACTTGGAATCCAAATGATTTGGTTAACTAACTAGTTGGGACCTACTTCTACTTGCCACGTAAGATTTCCAGCCAAGAAATATAATTTAAAGATATTATTTACTTATTAGGAAAAATATACGAGTACGTTTACAAGTATATTAGTCATGGGAGAAGGACTAGATTGTCCGGAGTAAAAGAATTCAATTTTACAAGTTTCAAATCTAATTATGATGGATTATTAGAATTTAAAAGGAATTTTTAAAACAATCCAAGTAATTTAAAAAATTTAAATATTTAACGAAATTTTTATTGACAAAAAATCAGGGTCGTTACACTTTCACATCAACTTTTTTCTCTACTTTCCCTACTTACCCATCATCATTACACTTTTACTCGCTAACTTTTCAAAATGAAATCTACTTTTAGGGACAAAATAGACAATTCACCAATTTTTACTCACTAACTTTACAAAATGGACACTTATTAAGGGACAGTCCAAAATAAAATACTGGACACTAAATAAGGGACGGAGGAAGTATAAGTATCAAATGATGGTAACGAAATTAGCGTCGGTTGGAAAAAGTATGAAAAACATAGACCAAAATTAAAAAAATTCATATAAGGCAACGAAAAGGATCCCAAAGATTGGCTCTTTTTGATTGTTTTCTATGATTCTTTTCAACCATCGTTTATGTTTTTATACTCATCTAATTTCTCTCATCTAGACGAAAAATGTGATTGTAAAAATTGACATTAATCTTATACTCTTAACTTGTAAGATTAAGAAAAAATAATAAAAATACCGTGAAACTTCTTTAGGCTAAACTGCTTTACTTTAATTTGGATGTAGACCTCACATGAAACTATCTAGACCAGCACTAACCTGACAAAAATGTATAGGATGAGGGGAGAGGGAGAGAGAGACCTGAGTTCAATTAGAACATGCATCTATCTAATACTAAAACAAAAGGGTGTGGAGACCACACAAACATAAATTGAAAGAATGGTTGAGATTCATTTGATCCAATAGTGATGTGTGCTCTTTGACTCTCTTAAAAAAACACCAACACTCTTACAAATATATTACAAAAATACCATCAAAAAGTGAATAGTGCTGTAGGTACGGGCAAACACTAGTGTTTCAACATTATACTCCTACAGGATTAGGTGACTCCATTCCATTAATAAGTGAATTTACAATGCACACATTGCACAGGGTCGATGGTGTGAGTTCTGAGTAGGAATGCACATGCTTACTCTCTTTCGGTTTTCGAAAAGTCTGCCCACACAGACCTTTTTTTTTTTTACCGATCGTGCATAGATTGCAATGTGGAGCTCATTATGAGTCCCACAAAAATGACCCAAATCCTTTGTTAAATTGAAAATATTTTTTCGAATGCCCTGGAAAAAAAATCAGCTCATTCGACAAGTGCTTGATCCAATTTTCTAAATTTTGATTCAGATTTTAGACTCCTAAAATCTAAATGGAAAGTTGAAAAATTGGATCGAGTACTTACAGTTATCAGATAAAGCTGATTTTTCGAAAATGCACCCAAAAAATATTTTGAATTTAATGAACGACGAGGATCGTTTTTTGAGACCCACGGTGGACTCCACGTTGTGATTTATGCATAATCTGTGTAAAAGAACGTCCGTGGGGATAGGACGGCTGTTCGGTTTTCCTTTGTGTGGCCACAACTCTGTCAAAACTAGTATTAAAAAATTGCTTCTGAAAACCTTAGTAGTACTAGTAAAGGAAGATGTCAGGCTGAATGAAGATTTTGGAATATAAAGTTCCATAAACATACTTGTTTATCCCTTCTATTTTCTTCTTGTGTCGAAAAAGTTAAGAGCAAGTTAATTTACTAGTACTAGGATTCGAGTGTACAATACCAGCTGGGAGACAGGTCACCCTCATTGTAGGAGTGAAAAGTTCAAAATTAGAAAATAAAAGCATAGTTTGGCACAAAATACTCCTATATAACAGGTACAAAGTGAATCATACATGCATTAACACATAAAAACCAAGAAAAACACATTAGAAGTATGAGTGAGTGGTTCAGATTCACGTTGGATGTAATTTCCCCTACAACTAATTTGAACCAGGATAACAAATTCTCTTCCGTTATTATGAATACCTTTTTTTTTTTTTTTATGTATTTAATCGAGTATGTAACTTGATGTCACAAACTAGTAGAGTACTATCTTTGTATTTTATCTCTATCTCTATAAATAAAGATAGATGACCTGGTTTGTCTAATAATAGTATACAATAAAACATTAACACGATGAATGGCTCATTGTTAGAGAAACAAGCCCACTCAAATTTTAAGTGCTGAAAGGTATATTGGACTTCTCTAATTAGTACTGTAGTACGTTGTTTCAGTTTCTCTCTCTCTCTCTCCCTCTCGTTATAAAGTTTCTCCACTCAAATGGGGAAACTTCTGCAATTGAAATTGATTGGTCTTTAATGATCACACCCATTCATTGTCCTGCATTAGCTGGCATGTTTAGCTTGTGTTAGTAATGGCAGTGCATGGTATTCAGGAAGGGTAGTGGAAAGTTGGAAACATGAGACATCCAAATAAACCTCAAGGAGTTTGGCAGAAAGTTACTAACGGGCTTGCTCCCAAAATGTGGCAAGTTCGAATCCCACGAAGACCCAATTATCCAAATTTAAGACCATTGGTGGTTTGCCCAATCGTTAACTGAAGGACTTCAAAATTAGTCAAAGTGTGCGCAAACTGGTCAAACATCCGGTTAAAAAAAACAGACAACAAATAAAGGCATAATAATACTGTAGTACACTCCATAGTGCAATGAAACCAAAATAAAAATTCCACAGTACCCAACCAAGTTAAGGGGGGTCTGGGTATGGAGAGACATTTATGGGATTGAAAAATCTGAGGGGACAAGAAAACTACTCCATGTCGCGACCTTTCTCCGCAACAAATTCTTTGCAAAAAGTGTCTTCCACTTCTCTGCCCATCATTAAATAAGTTCCATTTTCTATGTTTTGCCCATGCCACCACCATCACCACCGTACAAATAGTGCCAATATTTTGCATACCCACCACTTTTGTAATGTTGGAGTCTTGGTTAAATTTTAGCTTCTGTGTTTTCTAAACAAGTGAGAATGGAAAACAATGACTATACCAAAATACCACTTTAAGTTCTGCAATCTGTCCATAGGAGTACCTGTTTTGTTATATTCTCGGTTCTCCCCATTCGTCGTCCGAGGAAAAATAAGAATTAGGGCAACAAGAGCTGGAAGCTGTATCACTGAGAGTCTAAGGCTCCAACAACCAAGCTTCACCAAATCAACACGTCGAGGAGCGTGCCCTCTCACACGCTCGCAATAAAATTTATTACGCTCAAATTATTCAAAATCTATGTCATTCCAATCAAAAGGCAGTTTAAGTTTGTACAACAGAAGGAGCAATATGCACACTCGTACACATAACAGTACCAAAACAAGAATAACTAAGATCATATTGAAATTGGATAAGCTGAAATGAGCCGTACGTGGACACCTGTATACAGGTATCATTCATCAAGTTCAATTGAGAATTTTTGCAAAATTATACACAGGAAAATGATAATTGTGGCAAAAGCTTGAACAAAGCTAATCAAACACAAAAAAAAAAAATAAAAATAAAAAATTAATGTGATGTATCTAAAGACAGGCCGTCTTGATTCTCTCCCTCCTTCTGCAGAGATATATGCATGGATAAATCAAAAGGGAGAATGCAATAATCAGTACAAGACACTTCCAACCTTGTGCGACCATCCTTTGATGGTTTACAAACAGAGAACAATGAATTATTTACGAAGAAGTGTTAGCGCTTAATTACCAAGAGAAGATCCTCGTCAGAGGTCAGTTCCAAAAGATTTATGAGCTTCTTCTAGGCGGTTTGATGTGATCTTCTGATGTTTCCTAAACAGGCATCCAATTAGGCAGACGATAAGACAAATTAACTGTCCAAACAAAGGTGTGAAACTCATTGCATTTTGGTACAATAAAGTTCCACACAACAGTCTTCAGATGCCACTTTCTTAACAAGCTTTCGAGTTCAAAGCGAACCACATTAAGATAACTTCAAATGAATCCCATAACATTTTGAATTTTCACACACAGGGAAGTGCCGAAGCCAAAACATTATAGACTTTCAAGTCTCAAACTTTTCAAAATGTAGTTGAAGTTACTGAACACAATGAGAAGCATGAAAACTTCAAGAGATTCCACAGCTGTTAAAATTTTCAACATGCTCCAGAAAGTAGATGATTCTGATGTCGATCTATTCATACCAAAAATGAAAAGAAAAAAAAACAGGACAAATACAAAAAGAACATAAGAAAGACCATTTTTTTAATCTATTCCCTTCCCCAAAATGATCAATGTTTCGAGATAGTTTTGTTCTAAGAGACGGAAAATAACCTAGAGCTCGCTGGAACTTGAATCTCAAACTCATCTGTCATGGCATTGTAGCCGCAGATCACGACATAGTGACCTGTGGAAGATTACAGTTTCGTAAGTATGAGTGTGGCCTGATGAAGTAACATTAGTAGCACTGACTTGAACACAAGGTGGAGTAGAAGTAACTGAAATGGTTACTGTGATCCTGTAGAGCATTTAGTCGATACCATGAAATGGCTGTTACTTTCTGACTAACAATAGATTCAGCTGAGCAATGCCTTCATTTAGCCTCATGAAAGTATATGATCATTTCAGTGGGCTATTTGTTGAAAGCACATAAAAAGAATGGTCGAATAGTTAAACAAGAGTGACAGTGAAGCGGACATTAGCACATATTTATCTTCATGCCTTCTTTATATAGACGTGTTACAGGGACAGAATTTGTCTCAGTTTTTTTCCTAGTTCGCAAACAAGAGGTACACGCATTAGTACCCACCGGTGTATCCTGAGCTGCTACTAAAGTAGCCTGAATCGCAACCATACCCAAGCCAAGATTGACTGCATAAACAAGGAATTTATAGTAATGTAACATTTGGCTACAGTCCACCTGAAATAGAAGCATAAACAAAAACAACACAAGAAAAGTGTGAATACAGAGGCCAAGGAGTGGGAACCATTGCTTCTAAAAGATGCAAGGACATGTGGTTTTTCTATTGTCCACCTATATCAAATGATGCCAAACACTGTCAATATTACGGGGGATAAGACATACAGGTCAATTAAATAGATTAGTTTTCGGCTACTTCGTTCGTTCGTTCGAGAGATGCAAATGAAATGTATTTAGTACAACAGAAGATAGATAACACAACTATACCTTAGTTTATACCGGTCAACTATAGCAATAGCAACAAATTTTCCGGTCAAGATCAAGAGTGGCATTTCTTCTCCACTGTTTGACCTGCACTGTAGAACGAGGAGGTTCGTTCACTTATGAGACATTGAGACTACAATCCTTGCACGTGGGCAAGAACAATTTAACAGGTGACTGCCAAGTCTTGGACCATCTGTGGGGTATATAAACTAAAACAGTGATTCTCCAACATCTTAGCACGATTACAGAAGAAAAAGAAAAGGCATGATCAAATAGTCCATTACTTCCGTCATGATTTGCTATGTGACAGAACCACTTAATTAAAGCAGCTCAACAATTGGCAGAAATATCAGAGACCAGTGATAAAGCCAAATTCCTTAACCTGCAAAGAAAGTTCTCTCTCTCTCTCTACCCCCTGATGTTCAGATGAAGAACAAGGTTGAGCTCGCTTTCTTCTGGGGACATAGCCATGCCATAGAAAGCCAACATTACTTTTCAATCAATATCATAGAAGCTTACCAAAAAGTGCAATATGCATATTCGTCAAGTTACCATTGGAGTGATTCCACAAAACAAAGTCTAATACAGTGAAACCAATTTAATTGCTGCAACTGCAAAACCTCAGAAGTTACACTCAACTAACCATACTAAATGTCATTAAATCACAACCCTTGTTATCTCGGTACAATAATGCTATACATAAACATAGAAGCTCTTCACCCTCAGATGAGTAGACTGTACCTGTATTCTAATTGCTTCAATTGCTTTCTGAAATAGCATTTCTACTTGGACCAAATCATTAAGAAATTGCTCCTGCAAAACCTAAAATTAACTTCTAAGTCACAAGAAATTGCTAGCATACCAGTGACATTATCGCTAGCATACCAGTGACATGGAAACACGAAACTCAGATTTCCATAAAGTTTCCAAATAGTACTGACAACAGATTCAATGACAATTTATCTTATACTAAAAAGCTAGGAGATTAAGCGAGTTCCACTGCCCAAAATATCAATTACAGGTAGTTGTCCAAATACCACATGCCAAAACTTTTATATAAAGCAATGCACAATGGAGAACAATAAATTAATTTTTGAATACACAAGTTAATACCCAAATTCACAAACCACCTACAAAAGAACATCAGAACCGAAATACCAATTTTGGAGAGTGTGTCACCTTGTAACATGTCTCCACAGAAAATTTTGAGTTTGCTCCTACTGTTATCGTGAAGTAGGAATATCAAACAGAAAATTTCTGCAGCGAGAATGCCAAATCAACCGACCAAATGCTGCGAACAAAAATGCCAGCAACTCAAGATAATCAGGTAACATTCATCCACATTCACATCAGCCAAACGTTCACATAATGAACAGATAAAAGTAAGTGTGTATGCGAGTGAAAGTTGATATTTATAATCAAGCTTTCTGACAACCACAAAAATAAACAAGTAAGACACAGATACTGTGCATCATATCAAACTACTGGTAGATAAATGCTATCTGCTCAAGCAGAGCACTGGATCTTCCAGTCTTCATACATTTGATATTTTGAATAGGACCTGATATCAGAAAGGTTCTCGAAAAAAAATGATATCAGAAAGAGATTAAATCCTAGCTTCAGCAGAAGAAGGCACCTAGTTGTGGAGCAGAGGTCCCCCATCTCTTGAATACTACAAATCACCAATGCCAAGAGTTCTCAAGTGAAGACCATCAAGATGCAAGCAAGACCACAATCCCATGTTCGTTGCTGGTTTATGAGGGGTACCTATAAGCAACACATGCCTAACAGAATTAAAGAAAAGAAAACCAAGTAATTAAAGTGGAGAATTCATCCACCAGAATATCTGTGCTCTACTAGTCTACTAGGTGAATTTGATTTGTATTCAATCCCATCTGGTCTTTTGCAAACTCAAGACTCCTTATTAAACAAAAAGATATGAATAGAACCAAATGGTCTTACTTCAACGAAGTGTGAGCGAGGCAAAACTCTATTTGCTCTACTAGTCTACTAGGTGAATTTGATTCGTATTCAATCCAATCCCATCTGGTCCTTTGCAAACTCAAGACTTCTTATTAAACAAAAAGATATGAATAGAACCAAATGGTCTTACTTCAACGAAGTGTGAGCGAGGCAAGACTCCATTACAGTGTTTCTCATTACTCAATGACTGTTCAAACGGGTAGCCTTCTACCCCCGTACGTCAAGTGATCTCCATCTGACTATTGACCTATTTCTTCTTCCGCTCTCAAGATTTTCTTAAGGAGAACACAGAAAGGCCACATCTGCAACCAAACTAGCCAATGATTTGCTTAAGCACTGAAATTCAGGCATGAAGCATTCTGAGCAGTAACACATGCAATTGGTCTTGACTTGTAGTTGTCGAAAAATTGCCTGCCTGACATGGTTTGGATTGGACATTAACAATAAGAAACCTGGAAACACAACATAATAAATCCACTCATTTTAAGAGCAATTGGCAAGGTCTGAATTTATTCCTAACAACTTCATTCTATATAACCGCGTGACAATGGCAACAGGCACAACAACAAATTATAGTAACAGCTCATCCTCTAAGAAGGAGAACCGGCCTTTTACTAAAACTAGATTTTGGATTTACCATTATACCACATGCATTGATGGGACAAGACATTTGTGCTTACTCTACTAGCTATGGAGAGTATTTCCCAATTTTTTGGCATTTAAGAGTAACAAAGGAAGAAACACCAAAAGCTTGAAAAAGTCCCCTTCTTCAGACATTATTTATAAGCTATAGCAAGTTTACAAGAGTCAAACGATGAAAACTTTAAAGCATTTATTACGGTTCTTTCAAGAAGAGTAAATCTGCATTATATTGTGGATAGGAATTCCTTAAAAAGGATTCCATTTTGTCGAAGTGGTAAGGATTCTAGAGTTAAACCCCGAGGGGTTGGCCTAGTGATAAGGCTTGAGATTTAAGGGTTTGCTTCCTCCTAAGGTCTCACGTTCGAAACCTCTGAGGTGGTATCAATTCCTTACGAAGTATTTGCTTTGGCTTAAAGTGGGCCCCCCGTTAGTGGACGGTGGGTTTATGGTTCTTTAGGATTAGTCGAGGTGCGCTTAACTTGGCATGGACACGTGGTTATCAAAAAGGACGTTCTGAAAGTGAATGTTATAACTTGATAAGCTTTTGAGGATAGTCTGCGAAGGTGAAGAAAAAAAGAGTGTAAGATTGTTTTAATAGGAAATGCACCGACATGCATCTACTCTCATTCCCCTTTTTTCCCTTCCCTTCCTAGTTCCTACACAGTTATATGAAGTGGTGCCGGGTGAGCTCCATTTCAAATTTGGGTAGGATAGTTGTTATTAGCTCCACATGTTTTTTGGTATTTACGAAGTTTAAGCATTTTGGCCCTTCCTTCCTGATCTAAATGATTTCACCATAATCTCTACAACATCAAAATAATTTTGCTTTGAGCTCCTTTCATGAAATTCGTGGGTTTGCTACCAGCTAGCATCGGAAATGCAAGATCATGTGTGAGATCAACACAAGCAGTAATGAACAGTTGTTAACATACTAAATTGGCAAGTGGAGTGGATTGCAGTTGATGCCTCCTTTTAGGGACGGATCCAGGAATATACCCTAGTGGGGCACCTTTAAACATAATGGCGAAAGTTTATTTTTTTAATCAACCATAGTGAGATCGTACAAAATTAAAGCATGCATTACTAATTGCAACATTTTATAATGTGTACTTTAAGTTAAATTAGGTAAAAATGAGCACAAAATCTCAAACAAAATATTTAAAGTACGTTTTAAATGAACATCAACAAATTTTAAAATGATCGTGCTAGTTTTGTTAATGCTTTTATTTTAAAATATTGCTCCCAGACGGTTAAAAATAAAAAGAATAAAAAAAGATAGCTTCAAATAGACGAACTACTCGAAAATTAACAAGTATAAATGCACCATATGATGAAATTCAAGCATCAAACTAATTATATATGTGTATTTCCGGAATATATACAAGTGTGTATGTTTGCATATTAGCACACTTTCATAATTATGCTAATTTATACATAAATATTTTTAAAAAATATTTTAATTTCGGGTGGGGGCACGCGTTTGAGTTGGGGCACGTGCCCCTGTGTGGATCTGTCCTTGCCTCCTTTGTACTCCCATTCACATAGGCAGGGTTCGATTCCTGTAAGTACTCATCTCCTCCCTTAGTTCCCTAGGATAGAGTAGATAAGAATTAACGAATGAAAAAAAAAAAAACTAAATTGACCAGACCAGCAGGGGTGGACTTATAGTTGGGCAAGGGGGGTCCATTGACCCCACTGAATGGAAAATTTCTGTGGGGAGTAATGTATTTTGGGAGTATTTTCTGTAAACTTGCCCCCTAGGATATGTCCTCCAAACATTTTGCCCTTATACCCCAACCAAATTACAAGTGTTGCCATTTTCTCTTTCCCCTTTTCCAGCCACTTTTTCTTCCCTCTCTCTCGCTCTCTCACTTTCCCCTTTTCTAGCCACTTTTCCCTTCACCACCACTGAGGAGCTGGAGCTTTTTTTTTCAGAGTCATCACTCTTTAGACCCGTTTACCGGTGAATACCTTAGTCTTAGATCCCAATTTTCAATTGTACAAAGTGGATTTTAGGATTTGAACCACAAATACTCAATCTCTCTAAATACTTTTTCTCTCTACATGGATAATGGATATGGGGATGAAAATCAGTGTTTGTGGCTGTTTTTTGGAACTCACTCTTTATGGTTATGGAACAAGAACATGGGCGAGGCCCAAGGAAAAGGAAAGCATTTTATATACTAGTGAATCTGTGAATGTTTTGAGGGTCTGATTTTCTCAGGAAAGCATTTTATGGCTGTCTTTGTGGATCTTTTTTTTTTGTTTTAGATTAGGGAACCGGGACCACAGACTCAAACTTTGAGCAAAGCAAGTCAAAGGTAAAAGCTAACCCATGGCCCTGGATATAATACTATTGATTATGACTTTTTTGGGGAACAATACTATTGACTGTTGAAAACTTAAGTTTTTATTGACAGAAATTTGTTAACAGTTTCTACTTTTATTTCTATAGATATGGAGAGGTATTTAAATGAAAGAATCCTGTAGGATCATCAACTCCTACAATTAACAATGAGCTTTCGAAGCAAAGTCATAAAGAAAGTGACTTACCGGAGCTTCAAGCCGACCGTAGGCTTCAACCTCGAATTATGGAATATGATCCAAACATTCGAGAACAAGTTCGGAGGGCCTACTTACTAAAGGGCCCTTGCCAACCTCGTAACCACCAATTTCCGCAAAGGAACTTTTTGGGATTCTTGAGAAGATTCAACTCTAAATGCTTTGATCAATATGGTCGTTGGTTGGAGTATAGCAAATCAAAAGATGCTGCATTTTGCCTTTATTGCTATCTTTTCAAAATTGAAATAGGAGATCAAGGAGGTGGTGACTGCTTTGTGGGTGAGGGATATACAAATTGGAAGAAGAAGCGTAGATTAAAAACTCATGAAGGAAGTATTAATGGCGCCCACAGACAAGATCAAAGAAAATGTCAAGATTTATTGAATCAAAAGCGGCATATTGAAACTGTTTTCTCCAAGCTATCTGATGATGCCAAGAGAGACTACAAGGTACGATTGACAACATCAATTGATTGTGCTTAATTTCTCTTGAGACAAGGGCTTTCATTCGTGGGCATGATGAATCCGAACTATCAAACAACCAATGAAACATTCTTGAGCTTTTGAAGTTTCTTTGTGTGCAAAATGAGAATGTTAAGAGCTGTTTAACTTAAAAATGCTCCTGAAAATCTTAAACTCACATCTCCGAAGATTCAAAAGGACATTTGCAATGCAGCTGCTATAGAAACTACCAATGCTATAATGGAAGAACTTGGTGATGAGTTCTTCTCTATTCTCCTTGATGACTCTAGGGATGTTTCAACGAAGGAGCAAATGGCGGTTTCTTTGAGATATGTTGATAAGAGGGGATGTGTGGTAGAGCGCTTTGTGGGTATTAAACATGTTATTAGTACTAGTGCTCTTTCTCTAAAGAATGCAATTGAAGAGTATTTTCAACACACAACTTAAGCATTTCTAGATTGCGCGGACAAGGTTAAGACGGGGCTAGCAATATGCAAGGGGAGTTCAATGGACTAAAGTCACTTATTTTGCGGGAGAATGAATGTGCATATTATGTTCATTGTTTTGCTCACCAGCTTCAATTAGTTCTTGTGGCCTTAGTAAAAAATCATGTCCATATTGCCGACTTCTTTGCTTTGGTTTCTAACATTGTTAATGTTGTTGGAGCCTCATCCAAACGTCGTGATGTTCTTCGGGAGAACCGAGCTGCCCAAATTATTAAAGCCCTTAGTCTCGGTGATATTGCAAGTGGCAAAGGCCCTAATCAAGAGACCACTTTTAGTCGTGCTAGTGATACACGTTGGGGATCACATTATGGCACCTTACTTAGCGTGGTTACCATGTTTGACGCTGTGATTGATGTGCTTGATGTTGTAGTAGAGGATGCATCTTCCTCGGATCAAAAATTAGAAGCCTTCCGTTTATTAAAGGGAATGCAATCTTTTGACTTTGTATTCAATCTACATTTGTTGAAATCTGTATTGGGAATTACAAATGACTTGTCACAGACATTACGAAGAAAAGACCAAGACATTGTAAATGCCATGACACAAGTTCAAGTATCCAAGCAAAGACTCCAATCAATGAGGGATAGTGGATGGAGTAGTTTGATGGATGAAGTTTCTGCTTTTTGTAGAGGCAATAATATTGATGTTCCTAGCATGGAAAGCCTCTATGTTGCTCAAGGAAGATCAAGGGGTCATGAAGAGACAATTTCTCATCACTATCATTTCGAGGTTATGAACACGGTTATCGTTAGGCAACTCCAAGAGCTAGACAATCGTTTTAATGAGGTGAGCACCGAGTTGCTTCTTTGTGTTGCATGCCTAAATCCATCCAACTAATTTGCAAGTTTTGACAAGCAAAGGTTGAACCGCTTTGCGAATTTTATCCTAAAGACTTCTCGTGTATTGAACTTTTGGCAATTTTGGATCAACTTGAGAATTTCATCATTGATTTGCGCTCCAGTTTCGAGTTTTCAAATTTAAAAGGAATTGGTGATCTTGCTCAAAAGATGGTCGAGACCCGAAGAGATATAAGGTATCCATTGGTAGACAAATTGTTGAAGTTGGCCTTAGTTTCACCTGTTTCGACTGCTACAGTAGAGAGGGCTTTTTCTGCTATGAAGATTGTGAAGAGTAGACTTCGTAACCGGATGGGTGATCAATGGATGCATGATAGTTTGACTGTCTATATTGAGAGAGAGATTTTTGATAGCATTTCAAATGAAGTTATCATGAATCGATCCCAAGATATGACAAATCGACGTGGTCAATTGTAGGTGAAATGATATGTAATGGACGGATATGCCTTTTTGCTTATATATTAGAAGTTGGTATCTCTTTTTGGTTATTGTTCGATTATTTTTGTTATCTTTCGGGTCATTGTGTACGAGTGCAAAATTATATGTGTTGTATATGCTTGACGGCTTGACCCCAGTGTAATGAAATCCTGGTTCGGCACTGCAGACCAGCCCACCAGGCACGTAGTTGATTTTTTTTGATAATTTATTAAATGAAGCAGGTAATAGTAGCATAACATAAAAAATTACTTCAGCTCTTTGACTAAAAATAAATAATTTGACCACAGGAGGAGGAGTAAGACATAAAGTACTTCTTTTGGAATAATTCAAATGCTCTAATTGATATTGCAGAGCAAAAAATGAGAACAGCAATAAACAATAAAATTCGTGAACACTTGAGTCAAATCTGTATGCGTACATGTTTATCAAGCACACATATACACCGTCTCGGGGCATCTTTCGGCGAAAATTGATGACAAAGTGGAAAACCGGGATTCAAGAGAGAGAGAGAGAGAACCTTTGGGTTCAATTGCAGGGGAAAAAAAACACTAGAATTGTCCGAGAACCCGACTTGCTCTGTCTTCAGCTGTGAAATTAAGAGGTTAGATCAAATTGGCTCGCATGAAAGTGTATCTTGCTGCATTCGCCTGAAGAGAGAGAGAAGATTGTTTTCTTTTTCTTTGAATGCTTAGGGTGTGTTCCACGACCCAAATAAGTTCGTATTATTTGTGGAATAAAAAGCTCCGTTCTACAACTTCTGCCTTCTTATTTTTTAAAACAAGTAAGATAAAAAAATTTGGATCAAGCACCCCGCGGCCAGGGAGGGTGGCGGCCGCGCCGGGCCGTCTCCGGCCACCGAAAGGCCGATCCAAACTGTCCAAAAAATTCTAAAAAAAAAAAACCAAGAGGGCCTACGCGGGAATCAACATCATCCGAGGTGTGTAGAGTGCTTGATCCGAGCACCTCTTTTCCGTGTACGATTTCAATATCATATGCACACGGAAAAGGGGTGCTCCGATCAAGCACGCTACACACCTCGGATGACCTTGATTCTCGCAGAAAGCCCCTTGGATTTTTTTTTTATAGAATTTTTGGACGGCTCGGATCGGCTGTCCGGTGGCCGGAGCCGGCCGGGCGCGGCCGCCGGTACGATTTCCCTCCGCCGGCGCCCAACACAATAGCAATAGTCTTGTTTTTTGTATACGGCAACTTCAAGCTCAAAAATCATGTGTTTATGCAAATAATTTTTTTATCACTATGGATCTTGTTTGATAGATCTCATTGAGATCTTTAATACGATGCAAAAAAAATTAAATTTTTTTTTTCATTTGCATTATTTTTGAGTTTGAAAAAATGAAAGGAACTTTTTATTTGGGAAAAATAAGAAGGCTGGATGTGTTTTGAATTAGAAGTAAAGAAAATAAGTACTTATTTTTTAAGAAGCGTTGCGGAACGGAGCCTTAGCCTGCTTACTTGTGAACTTACCCTAAACATAACTTAAATTTAAAAGTTTTGTGCTAACTAGATTATAGGAGAGAAATTGCAAAAGTAATTTTTTTTTTCGATTTTTCTCGTCGAGACAAATCAATAACCGATAAAAATTTGGCACAAAATTAATAAATGCAAAAAAAATTCAAATAACGACAAAATTTCAAATTTAAGTTAAGTTCATAAGAATGCAGCCTAAGGCTCAGTTTGGAACCTAAAGAAAAGAAAAGAAAGAAAAATACAATGGGCGGAAAATGAGAGAAAAATGAGAAGAATAATTTACGAATTTGAAATTTTTATTTTTTTCTCTCTCTCTTTCAACCAAATTAAACGGTGGAAGGATTTTTTTTTTTAATTTTTTTCCTTTTTCTTTCTTTTCCATGAGTTCCAAAGATCCTAAAACCTGGGACACGCCCTCGTGAAACGGACTCGCGGGCCTGAAATGAGCAGGATGGGCTGTGAGGACAAGTGACATCGTTTCATGGCAAAAATGCATTTGGGCTAAAAAAATACAACACAGCACACAACACCACCTATTTCTACTTCCATTTACGCCATCATTATATGAATAGGAGAAGAACGATTTGTGAAATTAATGAGGTCAAATATACCGCATGAGTGACCAAGATTTGCTAGTACTATCTACATACTGGTCACATCAGACTTTGATTTCGGTTTAACTTTATAGAGAAAAATGATTGGAGATAACTATGATAATGCGCGCTTAAAATCTAAAATCTAAAACCCTTAAACGAACGAGGTCGCTTTCTCATAACCGCATCCCAAAAACAAATCTAGGTGTATGCCACTCGACACTATCACCCACGCCCATCACTTATTCCGACTTGAATACAATTTTAAGGGGATACTCATGTTTAATTGTTTAAATCCTACTAATAGGAGTACTAGGTGTGTGCCACAATTGACTCTACTACCACTCTTTTCTAATAAGAAAAAAAAAAAAACAAAACAAAACAAAAAAACAAATCATCCGAAATTCATATTACCCTCTCTCCTACTGTTAATGCCATTAACGCCTACTGCAACACTTCCAGGCAAGGCAAGGCAAGGCAAAGAAAACAAAAATAAACTGGACAAAGAGAAGATCGATGCATGGGTTCTGTTTTTGCATTGAATGAAAAAGTTCTCTGAAGTTGTCCCATGTGTATGTCCTCTCATTTTTAGTCACTGAGCTGTTTTTTTCCCATAGGACCATTAATAGAATGTTCAAATTGATCCCACACAATACAGTAGTGTTACATGCAATGATGAACTCATAGTTTTTTTATTTTTTTATAAGCTCCGTGTACTGTTTCTTATTATTCAAGACTAAGTGTGGTACATGTGCTAAATTCATTTTTATTTGATATTGATAAATACACGATCGGAACACATTACTTATTTTATGTGTAATTGAAAAATAAATATGTTCTCATCAGATTAATATCAAATAATTATGAATTTTGTGTGATTAATGCTGTATAAAGTGAATATTTTCGATCATCAAATTGATGTCTCACATATATATGCTAATATGACAAATTGATCGTAAGTTTGATTGTAAATGTGGGGAAGCGTGAGTAGACTTCCTTTCACTTTCACGAATGGAGTTGAAGAGTGATGGGTAGAAGAAGAGAAAGCAAACCAACTTTGATAAAGGAACAATCATTTGTGTTCCAAAGTCAAGGGTAGCTATCTTCAGGACCGGATAAGAGTTTTTGTTTTTGTGAGTTTGACCATGGGTATCAATATAGTATACAAACCGCATTATGAGGCCCATTTTGAGTTCCACACAAATTATCCGAACTGTTCATTCTTTTTAAAATAATTTTTCAAGTAGACATACTAAAAAATTAGCTTGATTGAATATCTCTAATTGCTTCGTCCAATTATTTCATTATGAATTTAAGATCCTAAGTTTTGAATGAAAAAATAGACATTGGATGAATCACTTATTTAAAGTTATCCGATTGAACTAATTTTTAATCGAACTATTCAAAAAATTATTTTAAAATTAACTAACCAACCCTTAAGTGGGCCCCACTAAGCGGTTTTGTACACTATTGGTACAAAACCATCGGTACCCTTAGTATTATGTGTTTTTTTCCCTACTGGACTTGAATTTTGAATGAGTTCTCAACCGTTGTTGGGCCTTTTTCATTTTTCTTTCATTTTTTAAAAAAAAAAAAAATCGGGTATCTAACCTAGTTTGCGGACATCTTATCTTATTTCAACACATTAAAGTTAAAGAGTGCATAAATCTCCAGAAAGTTAAAGGTTTCCTCGTTACGCTAAGAGAAATAAGTACTTGTTTTTTTGAATTAAAGGTAACATATTGTGAGAGAATGATCTGCCTCGTAAAACTTAAAAATGAGTACTTAAAATATAAGAAATTTATTAGAAGAAAGAGGCCAAACGATTAAGTTCTTTTTAATTTGTCATGCTCTCATCGACCGCTAAATTATTTCATTTTCTAGTTGGAAGTTGGTATCCCAAAATGAAAGTATGGTAGTAAAGGTAAAAGAGGGGTGAGGAAATTTCAAAAGGGAAGCTCAAATTGCCAAGTTACTAAAAGAAACAAGCTTTTGCATATATGCATTTTGCAGTAACTGCTTACATATATGGAGTAGTAGTTATATATATATATATATATATATATATAATAACTTAAAATCGATCAGATTGTAGTAGCTTTATGATGTTATTATATATTAAAGTTGTCTTAAATAACGAACGATTTAATTTCAAAATTATATACTACTTGCAATCCATATAAATGTGAGATGATCTTAACAGTAAAATAACTCAAATCACCATAACGGGGCACCAAATCATTATTGTTATTATTTGAAATGCAAGTCAAAAGCTCCAAACAAGCGTGAGCCTTTCTAAAAAAAAAAAAACATGAGCCTAACGTAAATTACTTATTTGGAACCTTCTATATTTGATTGCTGATACTATATCTTTTTTGAGAACCTTAGGTCCCGATTGGATGGTGGATGAAGGGAGGGGATGAAGTAATGAGGGGGGATGAGGATGAGAAGGTTTTATTTTTTTATTTTATTTTTTTTATTTATCCAAAGGATGAGAATTTGATGTGACACTTTTAACTTGGTTTGGCAACAAAACTGACACCTGGGACTACTGAATCATTCCAAATCACTATTGGGAATGGATGGGTTTCAACAAGTTATTAATTAGTAAAGGGCGGACGAGGCCCTCCTCATCTCCCATCCCCCAACATTTCAATTACAAAATTACCTTATCTTCATATTTTATCCCTTATCCAAATTAAAGTACTATTTTTTTTTGGTTAAATCAGCTTGAAATATAAAAGAGGCTAAACGAATATACAGCCTACAAGGGGCATACCCCAGGAGGAAAAGAAAAAGAAAAGAAAAGAAAATTACCATCGCCAAGTGGCTACATGGGACAATGATATGCTTAACAATGTTTCCAATCCATCATGTTTGAGGGAAGGAAAACACCACCTTAATGTTAAAGCCAGAGCTAGGACTCCTAAGCATTACAAAAGAGACATGACAATTCAGCTCATTTAGCATACACATTGTACTACATTGAGAAGAACACATCTTAACAGGCCATGACAGGGCACTAAACAGCAAACAGCAGCAGATAGCAAGATAGCCGCATCCATGGATAGTAATCAAATCTGAAGAGTGTCCATTTGTGTCATGATCCTCTATGTGTGCCGAAGGGACCAACAAAACCCCAAATTGGTTATACAGAATAGCAGAATAGCAGAGACAACTGCTTGCATTGGTAGCCTGGACTGCATATCATAACAGGACTTGAATTGAGGACAAAAAACAGGACCAGCCAACTAAACCGAACCAGGCACTTCATTAACAGCCGTGACAAGCAACAACTAGTAATACCATGCAGAGGACGTCCCTCTCTGCGAAGGGAGATCCCAACGACAGCCCCAATTGGTTAGGCATAAACAAATGAAACTAACAGTTGTGTTATAGTAATCACTACAACAGGAGCAGCCAACAAGCTGCAGTCAACAGATAACAATTCCCATAACAGAACTACTACAGGAGCAGCACAAAATAGAACAAAGGGAACATCAACCCTCATCTGACTTCATACAATGCAGAAGCATATCATCACTTGACAACACCCGAATCATTTGGAGGATGCAGCTAACTGCTGAATGTAGCTATATGCACAAATGTACAGAACAGTAGCAGCAGTTAGGCCACACAACAGCACATACTACAGCTGCTTAACAGCATGGAGTAGCAGCTGACAGTATGACAACAACAGAACCCTATTGCTTTATCTGCTAAACTACTACACCCTCGAGGCCTAAACCACCAAAACTGGAAGCAATAGGGCGGATCCGAACTCCCTCACCTCTCCCTTACAATATGACTCCCACTAGATATTACCTCCTCTCACAAGAAAATTATGGCTCAATCGCACATCTCACGGTTACACACAGAAGGTGGACACACAAAATGGCACTGAGAATAAGATATATACCAGATACTAGAAGTAATAGCAGTCCATTGCCACAAGCTAACCTGCTAGGCTAGAAATCAGTCCAGAACCAAATGCCAATTGTCAAATACCAGTACCAATTCCAGAACCATATATCACATAATAACAGACAATATGAATGATGTTTAAGAACTATTAAGATTCCACTCATGTGCAACCCAGTCAGCCCTAGATGGAGGTAATGTGTTGAATGATAAAAGCTTTGTCCTCACCATAGAGTAGATTTTGTGAGCAACCACCTCCATAGTAGAAGATTTACCTTGAAATTTCCTCATATTCCTTTCAATCCAAACTTGGTAAACAGTTACTGTGAAGATCAACTTAGAAATTGTAGCCTGAAAAGATTTTCCTTTTATATGGGAGAAAAAAGTGATCCACTCAGCCCATGTTCTGGAGTGCCAAGAAACATGGATTTTGGAAAGGATGTTGTTCCACACCTGTTGAGAGAATGGACAGTTAAAGAAAAGATGGTCATGGCTCTCACTACCCTGGCAAAAAGTACACTGAGGGGAGTGGGTAAGGCCAAATAACATTAGCCTGTCCATAGTGGACAGCCTCTTCTGGACAGCTAACCACGTGATAAAGCTACATTTGGGAATGTGGCCCGAGAACCACACCAGTTTATGCCACTCAACTTTACGGAAGGGAGTTCTCAATTTATCCCAAAGAGATGAAATGGAGAACTTCCCAGAAGGGGTGAGAGTCCATCTAACTTGATCAGCCCCACCCATTCTGCTAGGTATAAAAGGAGGTAACTTCCTTCTTATCTCATTGAGCTCAAAAGTCTGTGTGACGGGAAATGCCCAATTTGAGTTATGAATAATATGAGACACAGCAGCCTCCTTGGGAATACCAGAATCATAAGCTATTCGGGGACCAAAAGTGGCCATCAAAGGACCAAGGGGATGCCAATTGTCATACCACAAGGAAGTGGACTGACCATCACCTATGACATTCAGAATAAAGGGATGAATCAAAGGTCTGAGGTTCAGCAATTTCCTCTAAACCCATGTGCAATCCCCAGGAGTTTTCAAATTCCAAAAGTTCCTCCCTTTTATTAAGTACGACTTGACCCATTGACACCACATCGTCTGTTCCCCACCCGAGATAAGGAACCAAATGTGCTTGGCAATGGCAGCCTTGTTCCAAACCTGCATGGATTTGAAACCAAGTCCCCCTTCCTCTTTAGGGGAGCAGAGGTGCTCCCAAGAAACCTTTGCACCAGATTTCTTAAGGTCAGGGCCAGACCAGAGGAATGCCCGCAATATAGATTCAACTTCTTTAATCACTTTCTTGGGGATTATAAAAAGAGAGGACCAATAGGTTTGGATGGAGAATATGACATTTCTTATCAACTGCACCCTACCAGCATACGTTAGGTCCCTATTAGTCCAAGACTTAGTTTTAGCAACAATACTATCCACTAGACGCTGGCAATCAGTAGCTTTAAGTTTGGTGGAGATCAGTGGCACACCAAGGTATCTAACAGGTAGAGTGCCTTCTTGGAACCCTAAAACATTTAAAATGGCCAGTCTAGTATTTAAATTAACCCCAGAGAAATAAATGCTACTTTTCCCAGGACTAGGGGATAAACCCGACAAGGCCTGGAACTCAGTGAGAGCATCCTGAATGTGAGTGACTGAAGTCAAATCCCCCTTGCAGAAAATCATGAGATCATCAGCAAAGCAGAGATTAATAAGCTTGGTATCACGACATCTCCAATGAAATTGGAAATCAGGAAGAAGGGATTTTTCCCGCAGGAGGCACGTGAGAACCTCCATCACAATGACAAATAGGTACGATGACAAGGGGTCGCCTTGCCGAAGCCCCCTTTTTCCAGGAATAAAACCAGTGACATCCCCGTTAATACTAAGAGAGTAAGTAGCCGTGGTGACACAGGCTTGGAGCCATTTTATCATGGTGGGATGAAAGTTCATGGAAGATAGTACATCCCACAGAAAATCCCACCTGACATTGTCATAGGCTTTCATGATATCCACCTTTAAGGCACACCTGGGCGAAGAGGAAGACTTATGATAACCCCTCATTAGTTCCTGGGTAAGAAAGATATTGTCCGCAATCCTCCTCCCTTTAACAAAGCTTGATTGTACAGAATCAATTAGACAAGGGAGGGCAACCTGCAATCTCCTGGCAAGAATTCGAGAAATGCACTTATATATAGTATTGCAACAAGAGATAGGTCTAAAGTCCCCAACCTTAGAAGGATTGGGGATTTTAGGAACAAGGGCTACAATGGTAGAATTAGCTTTCCGGAGCAGCTGACCAGATCTAAAGAAAGCTTTGACAGCTGCAGTGACATCATGACCGACGATAGGCCAAGCCTTTTTAAAGAAACCAGCATTATAGCCATCAGGACCAGGTGCTTTCTAAACGAATTATTTTTTTATCCACCCTCCATAAAAATTACATTAATGTAAGCCTACCATCTATAAATAATTTTAATATCTTATCCCCTCCATAAATTATACCCTCAAAAGTCATCCCACATCCAATCGAGCCTTTAGTACTATATGTCATGCATGTAGCTAGCAGAGTAAACAATTTGTCATTTTTTTTTTTGAACATCAAAACAACTAGTCATTGAAGCCGCCAAGAAGTCGCGGGTTCAAATCCCACGAAAGACAAATATTTCACATCTTGGTGCCACTAAAAATTTGCCTAAACTTTAACTTCAGGGCTTCAGAATTAGTCAGAGTAGACGTAAATTAGCTTGGACATCGGTTAAAAAGCACCAACTTCATGTTTCAAAAAAAAAGAGGAAAAGCACCAACTTCAAATACTAAACCAAGAGTATGCAAACTATTGAAGCACGTAATGACACTTAACCAAAGAGTAGCAAATATTAAAGAAGTGTGATGTAACTTGGAAATGTAAACCCACTCCCTTAGTGCCTTTATTAAGGCCCCTTCTACTAAGAAAAATAAATTATTTATTTTTAAATTAAAAGTAATGTGTTGTGAAAGAATGATCTGTCCCGTAAAGCGAAAAATAAATATTTAAAAAATAAGAATCTTAGTGGAATGAAACCTAAATAATAGTCCGCCTAACTCCCAGTTCCTAAATAAATATTTGAATTTTTTACTCCATCCATCCCCTTTTTAAAGTCCAGTATTTCATTTTGGGCCGTTCCTTAATAAGTGTCCATTTTGTAAAATTAATGGGTAAAAGTTGGTACATTTTTCATTTTGCCCCTAAAAGTATATTCCATTTTGAAAAGTTAGTGAGTAAAAGTGTAATGATGATATTTCCATAGAGGGTATATAGGGAAAGTGGAGGTAAAAGTTGATGTGAAATGTGTAATGATGATGTTTTTTTAAATAAGTTGGAGTTACGAAGCGGGACATTTAAAAAGGGGCGAAGGGAGTAACTATTTTATTTTTGGTTGTATGGTACACCCTTTACAAGTTTTGTAGTTTATTTTATGAATTTTTGGGCCCGAGATATGACTTATGTGGTGGCATATTTTATGAATTTTTATAGTTAGTTTTATGAATTTTTGTGGTGTTATTTACGAACTTTTGAGGTGTTATTTATCTATTCTTGTGGTCCAATTAACAATTTTTTTGTGCAATTACAAGATTTAGTGGTGATTTTGTAACGACCCTAATTTTGGCCCTAAATTTTTCTGTAAAAAAAAAAATTCCATTTGTCATTTCAAATTTATTAGTTGATTAAATCAATTAGTTATATACTTTATTTCTACATTAGGATAAATTCCATCTACATGTATATACCCACAAAACATGGGATTTCTTTTCCTCCCCTTTCCCTTATCTTAACCGACTCTCTCTCTCTTTTTCTCTGTGCCGAACCACCACCCCCTACTCCATTTTTTTCGCCCACTACTTCTTCCCTTCACCCCACTCTCCTCTCCATTATAAACACCTCCCCCTCCCAATCCAGAGAACTCAACAGTAACACCATTCACACTACCACGGAAATTCAGAAGCAAGGAAAGGAAAAAAAGAGAGAGTAACAGCGAGAGAGGAGGAGACCGGAGCAACACCATCTCCATCATCCCACCAACCGAAGAACCACCTCCTTCCTCCATTACAACCGGATCACCACCGAACTCCTCCACCACCGCACCTCTCACCTCCAACCAGACCACCTCCGGCCCGCTCCTCCCCCTCGGCCTCACCACCTCCACCTCCTTCGTCCACCGCCAACCTCGGTTCCACCACCACCAGGACCACCCACTACCGAACCCATCACCTCCGGCCCGTACCCGCCACCACAGGACTGTCGTACCCCGCCACGATCAATGAGAGAGCGAGTTGTGGCCGTGGGTGTGGGTGTGCCGTGAGTTTCGTGGGCACACCGCCGCTGCGGGGCCATCGGAGTGCCGCCGAACGCCGCCTCGAGATTTCAAAACCGTACAACACTTACCCGGGTTTAGAATTGCGTTTGAGGTAGTTTTCCGGAAACCCGAAATCTTAATCTCCATTTTAATGGAGTTAGGACTTAAATTTAAAGTTTATTGAAGACGATGACCTGCTGTTAAATTGTTAATTTATTTTTAGTCCTATTTATATTAAAATTCAATACGGTTGTGCTGGAATAATTATCATTACACCATGTGAAAATTTATGATCGTTTAGCAAGTGTTTGATTGCGAAATTACTTTTGATGATGCATTGTTGATTTGTATTTGAGTGGACGTTTACGTGTTTAATAAATTATTATTGGGATAGATAAATGTTTATGAAATATTAACAAGAATATTTTACTAGTAAAAATTTATTTAGATTGTAAACAAGAAATATTCTAGATTATATATTAGTTAGTCTTTAACCCTAATAAATATTAACTAGAATAGTCTCGCATAATTCTGTTGTTATGAAAATCTCATATTAATATTTAATAGAGTTAGTAAATACTAAATTTAGCAATAAGTATTTTTAAATAAAAATTAATTTGTAAAATCTATGAATAATATGAGAGTTAAAGATAATGTTCAAATAATACAAATGTTTTATAAAATTTCTAAATGTGAGAAATAGACCTAATTTCAAGTGTAGTAATTAATTGTTTGACTGAACATTTATTTTGTTACTCGCATGATTAATTCTATGACAAGATTAATTTTCTCGCGTAATTAATTTTATCGCATGGTTATGTGTTGTTAGCATGTTAATACTTTTAGTTGAAATGTTGAACCGTGTGATATTTTATTGGTTGTAGATTGGACAAATAGGTTCCCGGGATGGTTACGAGTAGTGACTCATGTAGACGACGTTAAGTAAATGGAAATTGATAAAGTGTTGGAAGTGTGAGTGTGTGGATTGTGATTTGAGCCATGGCTATGGCAAGGGTAACCAATGGGGCCCTGTGTTGAAATGGGTAACCAATGGGGCCCAGTGTTAAGAGATGTTGTGACGCTAATGTATAATGCGTCATGGGAAAATTCGCTTCTTTTGTTCAAGAGGGAATAGGTCCCATGAGACGGTTATAGTTAGTGGTAGGTGATGTGCGACCTTAATGTACGATGCGTCATGAGATGACTCGATCCTCCTGTTATGGTCTTAAGTGAGAACATGCTCGGTACATAACTTAGGTGCGCTCACCTAGGACCTGGTACAGGATAAGCAAGAGGAATGGTGGACCCATGAGACAGTTGTAGCTAGTGGATGTGGGAGGAAAGAATCTCGTGGAGAGGATCCTTAGATTACATGTAAGATGATGGATAGTAAAGAAAAAGACGATGTGCTATTATTCTGTACCCTCTGTGTATTATGAATTTTTATATTGTTGATTTGCATATTGTGGTATTGGGTTTTAGGATTTCTACTTTGTGAATTATCACTCAGGATACGTTTGTATCCTGGCAAATCGTTTGCTTCGGCGTTCAATTTGCCAGAGCGTGCAGGATTCCACAGTGGAGCAGTTGATACAAGTGGGACCCCTGGAACGGA
Source organism: Rhododendron molle (assembly GCA_025413875.1). NCBI lineage: Eukaryota > Viridiplantae > Streptophyta > Magnoliopsida > Ericales > Ericaceae > Rhododendron > Rhododendron molle. The sequence continues at coordinate 24,824,985 of CM046390.1, forward strand.
GTCTGGGCCAACGTTGCTTGGAATGCCTGTCAAAGTTAGAGTCGCTCTGGAATTGCTTTTGTTAAATAAATGTACATAGATTTTTTGTATTATATTGAAATTGAAATTTTTGTATAATGATAAATAGGGGCCTAGAAGTTTGTAAAATTTAGCATATTTTAAGAATAATGCGCCCAAAATTTCCTTGGAAAATCAGGGCATTACAGATTTACTAATTTTTTGGCTCAAAATACAAAGACACATAACATACACAAATTTTTAGAATTGTTTACCCTAACCTTGTCCACAAACAAGCATTTTTAGACAATCAATTTTAACACCCTCCTTTTATCCAGTCAATTTCATGCGTCAAAAGAAATTTATGATGTCTAAATTTAGGAGAGAACATGGTTCAGGTTGGTTCGATTTTGTAATAAACCAAGAACCAAATCAATACCTACGGATTATGAATTTAGAGAACCAAATCAACCCACAAAACACATAGAACCAAATCAATTCAAACCATATAAAATGGTTTGGTTTCGGTTTAAACCACGGTTTGTTTTGAACTAAACTATCATCTTCAAAAAATATTTAAAGTATTTAAAATTGCAAAGATAAATTAAAAGAAAACCTATATTAAAACCAATTTCATTCAAATTATCAAAACACACTAGCTTCAATAATTGCCTCAAGTTTTAAACTAAGAAAATGAAATATTGGTAAGTCGCTAAATGAACAAACTAAGAATACCAACTATTAAATATTCTAAGATAATTTAACCAAATAAAATGTCAAAAATAATTCCTAAAAACTATTGAATTGAAATAAGGCAGCAAAAGGACAGTGGTGATAATTAAATTATATATAACTGTATTATACAATTCGTATCGGTTTTGAACCATGGCCGTGAATGCGAATCCACAAACCAAACCATATAAAGCGGTTTCTAATTTTTTTAAACCATGATCGAACCATATATTACTAAAAAACCCAACCAAACCTTTCGGTTTGGACTGGATTTGCGGTTTGACAGATTTTTTTGCTCACATCCGTGTCTAATTATGTGATTTTTGCATTCGTAAAGTCATACAATGAATGTATTTGAAAGAAAAGGAAGTGCTAAAATTATTTCTCAAATTTTTTTTGAACGTCATTTCACCAAAGAATAAGTTCTGTCAGAATTAGGTGAATAGTTTTCGCCACCACCATTTGTGGGTCCTACCGTGTGTTTATTTCGGTAACCTGAATTATTCACCTTGTAGGGGTCCCGCAGAGTAGTGTATTCACGCAAAAAATTAACTTTATCGAACTTCTATAGGTATATCAAAAATTAAATTTTGATTTATAAAGCAAACGGCCTAGATTATGTCATTTTTATGTTTAAATGCTCATGACCGTCTATTTTATAAATCAATATTTAATTTTTTGATATACCTATCGATGTCATCAAGCTATTTTTTTTTTTTAATGAATACACTACTCTACCGACTCTACAAAATAAATAGTTCAAATTATCGCAATAATATCCGGTGGAACCCAGAATGGGAGGCGAAAATTCCACTTCATCCGGAAATAACTTGTTCTCTTCCAGAAATCTATTACATGTACCTCAAAAATTTGCATCTATTGCTAGTTGAGGGGGACAGCGGGGGCAAAACTGTAACTTGAGCGGTATTGACATATCCGTCCCCCTTTACGGCTAGATTGCCCTATTCCAAAAAATGGACCCCCCCTTTCGGAAGAATTTGAATCAACTTTAGAACATCCATTCAGAGAGAGAGAGAGAGAGAGAGAGATAGAGAGAGAACCAGGAGAGACGTTGAGCAGTACCAACTTTAAGTTGAAATCAAATCCACCTTTCTTCTTTCGAAAATCATGTGTTAAGGGCAACGTCTAGTATGGAAAGTTCAGCTGAGAAGAGCGAGAGAAAAGATGGGTATGAATCTTGTGCTGCAAACGGTAGCGGAATTGACTCCCTAACCGATTCAGCGGCTGAGTGCAGAGACAGCAGCACAAGTTCTAGCAGCAGATCCAGCTCTGACGCTTCGCTGGCTCCATTGGGTTGGCCTATAAGGAAGGCCCGTGTGGTGAAAAGTTCGATTTCAGATGTATCTGTAGGGGAAATCAGGTCCCGTAAGGATGATTCCAAGTTGAAGAAACTGGGTCCGAAAATTTCAGGTTAGTGCTTTTGGTTTTGAAACTCTGTTTGGGTAGTAAAACAGGAAGGAAAAGTTGAAAGGGAAATCAAGGTGTATACGTTTAATGTTTGTTTTGTCGTTATCTGGGAAGAAGAATTCAATTCAACGAACTAGTCTGTGTTAGGCTAAAGGTTAAATGGTTAATGTGTTTCTTTCGGTTTCGCTAGATACAGAGATTTTCTTATTTTGCTTTGGTCACGCGCTCAAGATCAAACACATATGGTGCGCGTCATGTAATCCTTCTGCGATTCAAGAAAACGTTTCATGTTGTTGGTACGTATAGTTGGGAAGTTCCAAAATTTTCTTGTTTTGTAATTGGATTGCTTATTTGAGATGAACAGAAATTGACATGATGAAGGAGCGGTTTGCAAAGTTGTTGCTTGGTGAAGACATGTCTGGGAGTGGTAAAGGGGTTTGCACAGCGTTGGCCATCTCCAATGCCATTACCAATCTCTGTGGTACTCCCTCTCCCTCCCTCTCTCTCCTTCTGTGTGTGTGTGTGTGTGTGTGATGGTTTCTGGTGGAGTTGCCCTGTACAGAAGGTGAGACTGGTTTTCCTTGTTGCAACTGCTTATGTTTTGGTCCTCTGCACATGGTTAATCCTAGATTTCAACTTAATTGTAGCTACTGTTTTTGGTCAACTCTGGAGATTGGAGCCGTTGCCTTTGGAAAAGAAATCTATGTGGCAAAGAGAGATGGAATGGCTTCTTTGTGTTAGTGATCACATCGTTGAGTTAATACCTGCTTGGCAAACATTTCCAGACGGAAGTAAGCTTGAGGTAATTGAATTATTAGTGTACAGTACACGCAATTAGCAGTGAGCCTGTTTTTTTTTACTATAGTTACTCATGTGGACAATTTGTATTCCTGTTTGACATAAGTCCTGTGGTTAAGCAGGACTAATCCCGATCCAATATCGGTCACTCTTCTAAATTCACTTCAGATCAGTTTTCAGTTGACAAGTTTATAGGAATGTTATATCCAAAGTTAGCCTTTACTCTATCTCAATACTGTGCCAATGTTATTAAGGCCGCGTTTAATGAGAATATCACGCCAAAATTTGACATTTAGTTACAACATCTCTAGGATGATCAGTGAACCACAAATGTGCTAAACCCAATTGGGAAACCAGGACTAGGAGAGGGTTTTTGGGTGATAACATAATTGTTACATGTTTTTCGTGACTGGTTTTGCATTCGTTGCTCAGGTTATGACTTGCAAACATAATTGTTACATGTTTTTCGTGACTAGTTTTCCATTCTTTGCTCAGATTATGACTTGCAGACCACGGTCAGACATTTTCATCAACCTCCCAGCTCTCCGTAAACTAGATAATATGCTCCTTGTAAGATTCGATCTTGCTTTCTTAAATATTTTGGTCCAAAAGACATTTTCGAAGCTAATAGCTATTGTTTACCTATAACAGGAGATATTAGACAGCTTTAGCAATACGGAGTTTTGGTATGTTGATCAAGGGGTTATAGCCCCTGAAACCACCGATGGTTCAGCTTCTTTCCGCAAATCTACTCAGCGGCAGGAGGAGAAATGGTGGTTGCCTGTGCCTCGGGTCCCTCCTGGCGGTCTCCTTGAAGATACAAGAAAGCAGTTGAATCACAGGCGTGAATGTGCCAATCAAATACTAAAAGCTGCCATGTCCATCAACAACATCGCTTTAGCTGAAATGGAAGTTCCTGAATCATACTTGGAAGCTCTTCCAAAGGTTTGTATTCCAACCTAACACTAGAATCAAGGAATGTCGCCAAAAAATCCCTAATTTCCTTTCATACGCTAAAAGAGCAATAAAGAACAACACATTTTTCCCCACTCAATTTCAGTGTTTCTTGAAGCCAACACTTATCGTTGTTTGCACCTAAACTTGTTTACATTTTACTATTTGATGTACCACTAGGCAATTGAGATCTAACATTGGCTTTTTGTTTCCCTCCGATTGTTATCTCAGAATGGGAGAGCTTGTTTAGGAGATGTTATTTACCGGTACATCACTTCCGACCAATTCTCATCAGACTGTTTGCTTGATTGCCTTGACCTGTCCTCTGAACATGTTGCTTTGGAGATTGCAAACCGTGTGGAGGCATCAATTCACGTATGGCATAAACGAATTCAAACAAAACCCACGGCTAATCCAAACCGGTCTGCTGCAAAATCTTCTTGGGAGATGGTCAAGGATCTAATGGTTGTTGGAGATAAGAGGGCCTTGCTTGCAGAAAGAGCTGAAAGCCTTCTTCTTTGCTTGAAACAGCGTTTCCCTGGTCTAACCCAGACCTCCTTGGACACCAGCAAGATACATTGCAACAAGGTCTGCAGGACTCTGTTGATTTTCAATTAAGTCTTTCTTTGTTTCTCTTCTATACCATTTGTTTCAGTAAATTTCTTTACTTTTCCAGGATGTAGGAAAATCGATTCTGGAGAGCTACTCAAGAGTTTTGGAAAGCCTGGCGTATAATATTGTTGCGCGTATTGATGATCTGCTATACGTGGATGACCTAACGAGACACTCTGATAATAAGCTCTCTTCGGCTCCTACGGTTAGTGTGATTGCTCACAAGAGAATTTCAGTCCCACATTCAGTGCCTGTCTCAGGCACCCCATATGCAACGGCTTTTTCCTCACCAAAACCTTCGCCTGCACCATCGATTGGACCTGGAACAAGGGGAGAGCGAACACCATTTCCTAGTGGCAACAGCAACAAGCCTCCTCGTCATGGCTTAGGGGTGAAAAGAGCTTTGACAAATTATTTTGGGGGTGAAGCGAAAGTCAAGAACTTTGGGAATCAAACAGAAGGGTTGGTTTTAGTTCCAAACAAACACGATGAAGCACGTCCATCTCAAACTGGTGTGGAAGGTTCAGAGCATCAAAAGGAGCCATCAGCTCACAAGGGAAAAGAGAACAGAAACATGTCCAGCTAGAAAAAAGTTCATCGTAAAAGCTTCTTGCTGATTACTGATTCTATGGTTATACTAATTAGGGAAAATGAGCATTTTACTTAGGATGCGTGATTTTCTGGTTTCTTGTTAGCTGTGTGTATGTTGTTTAAATGGGAGTAGAAAATGTATTTGGATGGATGTACTTCAGGGGCTAAATAGTAGTAATAGACACTTGATTGTTCAATTGCTTCTGTAAAGTTGAAATTGTGCCAATTCAGAGTGTGTTTTATTTTATTTAATCCTAAGCTCAACTTGATATAAAAGTTATACGGCATCTACAGATTCCATCCAAATACAGAGATAAAAGAAAACTCGCCAATCCAGAAAACTACAAATAAGCAATAAGCACAACGAAGCAAACTAACGTCTAAGCCTTAAACGAGCACATAGCTCCCAACACCTTACTGCCAAGATAGACGGACCTAAGGCCGTCGTAAGTGAGGTTAGGTAACTCGACATCAACAAGTGCTGATGGAATCCGACAAGGAAATGGGCAAAAAGGCAGCGAATGGTTGATAATTGATATACTCCTCTGATTGTCAGTCTTGCTTTTCCAAATGCCATAGCCATCAATGGCATTTGGGAGTAGGCCGTATGTATTTCGTTGATTGTTTGATTTTTTTTCAGGCCGTATGTTTTTGGTTCCTTGTACTATCCCCCTTATTATTAATGCATTTCTTACTTTTCCTCCAAAAAAAAATGCCATCAATGGCACATTTGCCCATCCTGATTTGAAATATAACAAAATAGTGGGAAAAACATGATGAGGGGGCATTCCGAGAATTGAACTCGGGACCTCTCGCACCCTAAGCGAGAATCATACCACTAGACCAAATGCCCAATTTGGTTGATTTTTTCTGATTTTATTATATAGATGAAACGGTATTGGGTGTTGTATCTTCTAGTATAGGTTCGATGGTTCAAACAACATATTTATCATCTGGGTAGCACGTCATTTTCAGCTTTTAAGTAACTTCTGCCGATAATAAACTTAAATTGATACTATATCGTATTATGAGATAGAGACAAGTTTGAAAGTCCACAATAATAATTTGCACTTTGTAACATTATTATTACTAGTGTATGCCCGTGCCAGAACGTACGGCTTGAATAATCAGCACACGGAAATAAATACTTAACTCGCGTGCGTTATTCGGTTCAAACAATTACCACACACAAATTAATACTGAACTTGGGTGCAATATTTCAACCCGTGTCCAACAAATTCAACTATACAATAAACAATAATGCAACATATCCATTGATACCGTTTAAAAAAAAAACATATCCATTGATAAAAATCATAATCCATTGGTTTTCATTTGAATAATACCTTAATGGGTGGTTTTGAACACAATTGTGTGTGTGTGTGTGTGTGAGAGAGAGAGAGAGAGAGAGAGAGAGAGAGCAATGTAGGTTAATAAAATAGAAAAACCTCCATTCTTTTGATCCAACGGCTATAACCTTATCACTTAATACGATTGAACGGCTGTAGATGCAGCTATATTTGCATGTGTAGACATTTTGGTTGAAAACTACTCTGTTTTATAATATAGATAATCGGTGACAAAATTAGAGTTTGTGAATATTACAGGTAATACAATCTTCAATCCTTATTCAAACTTTTACTCAAATTTGAGTAAAAACTTCACTTGGTATGAAGTACTCCGATGGACAAGCTCAAATTGAAGTACAAATTTGAGTAAAAGCTTCGCTAACGGTATTGTTGTAAATTTGAGAGGGCACAAATATTCTTACCAAATTTGAGTAAAAGTTTGAGTCTCCCTCAATATGCAGTCAGCCTAATCCACATATCGAAAAAATTAGAGGTTGAAGAGGAATTCAACTCCTTACAAAAAGAAAACTACTGTACAACTTATATTTTTAAGCCTATGTTGTGAAACAAAAACCAAGTAGGTCGATTAATATGCATACATAGTGATTAAGGTTTATATGAATTGAAAAAAAAAGAAAAGAAAAGAAAAAGTTCAAAAAGAAGGTACAGTAACAATTTGCATTGAGGTACAAATAAATTACTAACCACCCCCAATGTTCATTTGGAGTTTCTGCAAGCAGGTGGATAAGTGGAAAGTAAGGTCATGCATGACCTTAAATCTAACTATGATTGACCATAAACAAGAATATATTGATGTCGCTTATTTTTAACGTTAACTTCACTCTCTTTTTACAATTAACGTTCTCTCTCTCCCTCTCTCTCCAATTAATGTTCTCTTTCTCTCTCTCATCGTCTCTTTGAGTATCAGTACACTATATTTTCTATATTTTTGGACAATTTCGATCATAGACGGTACACTCTATTTCCGGTAGATGCAAACAACGAGAAGACTTGGCCGTGATTTGAGTTTATCTTCGGAGTTATTCATTGTTCGTCAGAATCCTTGCGTGGGAAGACAATAACTTCAGGACAACAACATCGTGACTCTTAAATCATAGGCTACTAGCAGCCACAGCAGCGGGATAGTTGAGAGCTTCTCTCTCTAGAAATAGAGAGAGAATGCACTCCTCCACCCAATATCAGATTTTTGAAACTCAAAACCACTGATTTATCAGCTGGTTTATTAGATTCAGTCCCGAATCTTTTCATCAGTTCATGCCTAAGATCCCTAATTCCTTCTCTGGGGTTCACTTAACTTCAACATCTCGGCTGGAGCTTTCCCAAATTCCGTCTGAATCAGAGCAGATCTACTTCTGCTTCGGCCACATTCCACCTGGACCAGCCATCATCTGGTCCGGCCATACAACAGCCACCGTGGCCAACAGCCGTGGTGCACGGGCAAGGGAGCCCTTCGCACGACAGGGGCTCTCCTCCACCGCCCTTCTACATCTCAGATCTGGACACGAGCAAGCTCCAGACGGCGGCCTTCCATCCGGCCAGCCCACAGCTGACCTTCTATGGCCATTCAAATCACAGCCGGCCGTCCAGGCCAGGCCAGTCCAGCCGCTTAGTCCCGTGGCTGAGTTTTATTGGGATCTGCACCGGGCAGATCTGAAAGTCTATGGCTATTATTGGCCAATCTCAGCCCGGGCGCGGCAGTCGCCGTGGGGGCTACAGAGGGACAGCCATGGCTGCAGCTTTCATGGGTCGAGATGCTATGGGTCCGGTTCTGTCTACCAGTCCTCGCCGAAGAAGATGACCCTGCTGCTTCAATTTGTGCTGGAACAGTGGCACAGCTGCAGGGCTGAATCACCACTGAGTTCTACCAGTACAGTTACCCCAGCCGTGGCTCAACAGCCGTGGCTCAACACCCGTGGCTCAATACACGTGATTCAATAGCCGTCGGCCTTCTCCTCCAGCCCCAACCCCGCCTCCGGGCAGGTAAGCCGGCAGGATGGCCCGTGCAGTGGGGAAGATTATGTTTATCAAGCAATGCTCTGTTCATTGCATTTATATATCTTCTGTCATGTTGTTGCTGGACTTATGGGCCAGTTTACTGTTAGACTTGGCGACCCCTGATTGGCGGTCTTTATATCCCTTGAGTCTGTGTTTTTTTTTAGCCTGAGGTGTTGCGTAGTATTCTTGTGGTTGTGGCTATTTTGAGTAGATCAGATTCTGTTCTAGTTAAGGGGTAGTCTCGCAGTAGCAGCAACTGTGGTTATCGATGATTAGATTATGAATGGAGTCTGATTGAGCAGGTAGCTGCCGAAGATATCTTTGTCTTGATTGGTGGATTCTCACTGATCGTAAGGGGTAGCTTTGCAGTCTGTTTCTGACTTGATTGGTGGTTTGCACTGATCGTAAGGAGCAGTTTGGTCCACTTGAGGTTCGAGTGTCTACTTTTGGTGGCCTCTTGTTCTGTTCCGCTCTTAGTCGTTAGCGAGCCTAGGGATTTGGGCGAGGATGTAGTAGTCTGGTTGGATTGGGCGTGGTGTGCAGGGTGCTTAGCAGGGCAGCCCTGTCGGATGCAGACATCGCCAGGACGAGCCTCTCTCAGTCTGAGTCCCTCTGTAGTAGTTGGCTTCTGTTGAGTGGGTATTATGCTAGCTTTGGGGTGAAGGAAGACATGGCTCTTGGACTTCTTAGCCCAGCCTACGAGGAGGAGGATCTCTCCCCAGCGCTGGTTATCATGTGGTCATCATTGACCATGACTATCTACCTTATTTACTTTATCTCCTAGTATGGCGGGTTGTGCCAGTACGTACTTCTTTTTTCACCTCATTTATGTCATGGTTCTATTTAGATCCAGTTGTATTTCATTTGTCACTTTATCTCACTCTCCATGCGGGTTGTGCATGGTTACCGTACTTTTTTCATTCTTGTTTTTTCTTTTTCTTTTCCTCCTGGGGTATGCCCCATGTAGGCTGTACATTCGCTTAATCTTTTTTAATTTCAAGCTAATTTACCCAAAAAAAAAAATCATAGGCTAGATTATTTCTTACTTTGATTATAACTAGGTGATTGGCTCGTGCTTGCACGAGGTATTTCGTGCCTGGTATTTTTGGATTTGGAGGGTGAGGAGGAGAATTTGTCCATGCAGTCTACATATATTTACATGAGTTAAAATATTATTAAACTTGTTACATTGCAGGGATATATATATTTTTTTTGGAGTAACATTGCAGGGATATTGTTTGTTACATTACAGTGATTTCTCACTTAAGTCTGCACCTCTGCAACAGGGACACACCTTGATTCATGCCAACCACACAAACCAATTGAAACATACAATAAGCATACGAATTGAAACACACACACAATCCATAGCTACCGACGTGCACAGACACACCAAGCTACGACAACCCACTTGCGCACACACTTGTACCAACTGGAATGCCCACACATAACCTAACCACTACATCAACACACCCATGCACGTTGAAACCCACACATAGCCCAGACCAAATTGAATCACACATAGACCCATTAACTAAATATGAAAATAGCAACCCAAAGAAAATACATATGCAGCCCTTCTTATATCAGCATTAGCTCCACACACACCCTGATTTAATCTTATCAAATACTAAATATTTATTTACAAATTTACACTAAAAAGATAACCTAGTCTTAATCTCAGAAGAACGGGGATGTATTTAGATAAACCTTTCAATAGTCCATATCTCTAATCTTTTGTTTATAAACTCTCAATTCCTTCATCTGTGACCAGACCTACAATTCTCCAAATATCACGTTATTGTTCCCACTCGACAGCTGCCATTATCCCCATCGCAAGATCAAAACGATAACCTTCGACTATTGGAAAACATCACGAAAAGAACTACATCAAGTTTGTACTATCTTTTGCAACAATTTTGAACAATTGTAAATCTTATCAAAACAAGCTTAAATAAGGAAAAAGGAAGTTTTACAGTATGACCTCGAGACCTGAGTTTCGTACAGTGCCAATGCCTGCGCATCACATTCTACCTGAAATCAAAACCAAAATATACATTGATGTGAATACATACCTCTAAATATAGCAAGAGAAAGTGCAGTGTTTAATTATCCAATGTGTTCCAACTTTGGCAAAGTGATTCAATTATGCAATTGTTAATTTGCTAACTTTCTATAGCACATGATATCAATACATGACAAATATGAAAGCTCTTTGCGATAGCTCAAATTCATTGAATGAAAGACTGATACAGGGTGTACACATCAAATAATCTGGATAGAAATGAAGAACTAATATATAAATTGTAGATAATCATCTGATTCCTCAAGACTTATGGTAGTCTTGCAGATGATGACATGGTACTTTTCAAAGAACCATTGTCAAGAAACGTGAAACCCTTAGATGTGACCAAAACCAAATCCAGCTGAAGGAAGTATCCATTCTGCTCAATGAAATCTAATGAAGTATTGTCATTCTTGTTCTTAATACTATACCGTTCAGGTTCAAATTCCTACTGAACGAGGTCTAAATGCCTTCTTTACTGCAATCCCAATGATACTGAGCTATATGAATATCCTCGTTAGCTTCTAAGTGATAATCATCTTAAAAGTATAAGAAAATTGATGACAAATGGAAGTGGCAAAGAAAAGAAAGAATATCTAAACATTAGATCCATGCTTCTAAAAGGAGTTCTAAGGTGATCTTGGCCCATATTTATATGATGTCGGCCTGGTTAAAAGAATCGTTTGTGGTGAAGTTTCTTCACCATAGATAGTCTGGCCCACTTGGATTCTCATCTATACTTTGGTCGGTTTCTATTGCAGAACATCTCGAGTAGATTGGAGGTCACTGCATAATTAGTTTTGGAGATATCCTGTTCTTTTGTTTCATTTAGCAGGAGATGGCAGGAATGAATGCAATAAGAATGGGCTAGCACAACATATAAAAAGTTCACAATGCTAGTTCACTGATAGCAAGGGTTGAAGCTTTGGGCTCTATGCACCGAACTATGTAGTAGGTATATTAGGTGAGGGGAGGACACTTTTGCCCACTCAGTACCTACTGGGTCCAAAGGAGAGGAATGGGAAATTGGTAGTTGGATATTATGCCAGGGGCCAAATCCAGGCTTTAGATATGGCTGAGTCCTTGAGGAGTACGGAGCACTTAGTGGAAGGCAATTATGCATATAGGAGGGAAGAGGGAAGAAGTAGAGCAATAGGAATCCATTATTCAGCATAGGGCAGGAATTTAAGAACTAATATATTCATACCTAAGTATAAGAATTAATAAAAGTTATATTAAATTAGGATAGAGAAAAGGATTAGAGTGTAAGAAAATAAGAAAAATCATACTTATAATGACCCAAGCAATCAAATTTAAGGAATCAAAATCAACAACGGATCGATAGGAACACGTACCGACTAATATTCTTTGATGTAGCAGCAATCAGGTATTGATTGGTGCTAAAAACTTCAAAACCTTTTAGGATTCTAATAACCCACACCAGAAAAAATCCACAAATACGAAATACATAATTAATAAAGATCAAAGACACATAATCAGTGCGCATAACTTATAGATCCAAAGAATACAAATAATAGAGGTAAAAGAAATCAACGAACAAATAATAACTGAGAGAAAAAGCTCCTGATATTAACTACGGCAATTTCAGTTTCTTTCTGGAGCTAAAGAGCTGAAAGCCGAACAGAAGAACGAGAATAGAAACTTCACCATGTTTATTCTTCTATGAGAAACCGACAAAAGTATAGATGAGAATAAAAGTAAACCAGACAATAGTGAGGTCCATCACACAAGATTAACCATGTTTATTCTTATATGACAAACCACAACATGAAACTAAAAAGTACAATGAAAATCACAACAAAAAAAAAGAGCAAAAAAACTGAAAGATAAAAAAGGCAAATAATATACATTGGTATTCAGGCAAAAATCCAAGCAGCATACTACGATTTGAGGCAACACACTTAGAATTTTATCAGTCAACCTAAGATAATTTCCAATACACAATTTCAGATATAATATCCAGAATCAAAAGGGCATTCAGCTTCTTTTTCTTTTTTCTTTTTCTTTTTTTTTTTAAATCAATACGGCAGTCCCCTTCATTCTTAATCAATCATAACTTGAAGACAAACAGATTTACTCCAAAAAAAACTTGAAGACAAACAAAAAGCAGATGTAATACATGTTTTTTACCATATTAGACTTCCCCTTTATATGCCTTGTAGTCACATGGAGTTCACCATTTACCCTGCAACAGATATGCCATTAGGAAAAAGATGGGAAAAGCAAAATAGTATAACTAAAATAAACATCAGAACCAGACTACAACAAAAATACCTCATACTGGTTCAGATATATTCAACCTTGAGATTTACAAAAAGTCCAAAACCATAGTCAGAAACCTCCTTTACGGATAATGATAAAAAAATCAAAGCCGATGTGAAATCATCAAATCCAAAGAATCCTGTCGTCAAAATCCAGTAAATCAAAAATTGCAAAGGTAAAGCCAAATGACAGGAGGAACTTATCTGGTAGATCTTAGAAATTAGTGTTAAAAAATATGGAGGGTATAGCCCAAATAAAACAAATCAGACAGCACAATAATAGTCACACATGAATTTGACATCTGGCTTAAAAGTCATCTGGTCATGGTTATTTTCTCTACAGTATGACACAGCGGCTATGGTTTTCTGAGTCTCGGGAGTAAGAACATAGTAAAATCCATTATCAGAGGGGAAACCTAAAAGTGGACCATTTATCTACGGCTAAGTTAAAAATTGCATATTGATGACAAATACCCCTTAAGGCAAATCTAGAACCCGTCCAATCTAGGGGCTTAATTGGAAAAACCAGACCAAATATCACCACCCATTCAACGTTCTTTTATTAACAGGTTAGATAACACTAAAATTATCATAATACTCTAATGGAAAACAAACCTAAGAGCAAAGCAATCATCCAAGGTTAAGAGGGAAATTACTTATAGAAAAGGAAAAGGTACACGCTTTTCATAGTATTTTAATTTTTTTGGTCTAGCAAGTTGGATATTCTCCTATCAGAGCATTGAGGAGGAAGACAAAAACAAAATTAAAAACTATCGATATAATAAAGTCATTACTCTAAAGTCCTGAGAAAATCCGAACAATGAAATCTAGCCTCCATAAAATTACCAAGCTATACGTGCTTACAAACAAAAACATATTGTTACTTACTTGGGTACAATGATAGATTCTAATGAAAATAGGATTCACTATCATAACAAATTTTTTGAATTGCCAATTTGTGACATCAGCCAAATAAGTTTTGCCTTTGATAAGCCAAACAGCGTGATCAAGATAAATGCTCACACAGCCATGTACTACGCATACTTGATAATGAAAAGAGCTGAAAGCAGCATAAAATAGAGTTTCAAGTATTTGATCAATACAAATTTCTACAACTTGGATGTGTGATTTGCAGTCCTCACAACTTTGGTCCATGTGCAACATCATTCTTAAAAATCTTGTACATCCCAAAAATCTTCTACACAAACTGGACAGGGCAAAATAGCGCAAGCCTTAAAAAAAATGAATCTGACCTCGTGGCACCGCTCTGACTCGACAACACAACTGCAGAAATACTCGATCACCTTACTCCGTCTGAAACCGACGAACTCCCTACCCTCCTCTTGTCTACAAACATCTGACGGAATTCACTCCCCATTTTAAAAAACATTGATTTATCATTTTTTATTTTCTGTAAGTTATAAGCCTTGCAATCCTAATTCACATAGCAGACTTGGATTTTTAAGAGTTATGATAATTATTTATCCCTTTCCACCAATAACAGAGGAGTCAAAATCAAATTCATTCAAAAATCCCATTTGATCAATAATGCACTGATATTAACCATCTCTTGAATACACTCCAAAATATCAGTATTCCACTTCCATAGAAAGTTCATATTTATTATTCATCCCACTATTTCTAAATGCGAAGTAAAAACAGTCCCTCTATTTTTGTACAAATTGGAGAGCCCACACATAAGAACCAAAACAGGAAATCAAAACAAAAAGTCAAGCTCAAAGATGTAGTTTACTATCACAATTGAAACATGTACTCCTAAAGTCACTCTCAAAGATTTTTTTCGCTTTTTCTCACAGCAAAAATTAGAAAAAATAGGTAGAGATTTAGGCTAAACTGTTTGTGTTGCGCACGCGAGTCAAATTTTGATCAAATTTTGACAAAATTTGTAAAAATTCGATCACATAGTAGACTTTGGCAAATTCTGTCATAAAAAAAAAAAATTGCACACACATCGCATGTGCTTCGGTCTCTAGTCATAAATAAAAGAAATCCAGCCACACGGACGTAACCAACAAAAGGAAGCTAGCACACCGTAACTTTCCTCAAACACAAAAAAAAAAAAAAAAAAACAAGCAAAAAGATACGCTCATGACTCAAATAATTAACCCATAACCACCGAAACCTTTGATTGTTCACCAACACACCACAGGAAACACAATTTGGCAAGTGCAATTGTGAAACGAAAAAACCCCAAAATCACAAAGAAGAAAATAAATTGGAAAAATCATAAAAATCAAGCAAAACCTTAGAAGAACATGCAGGAGCCGTCGATCTAAGC
The DNA here is from genome assembly GCA_025413875.1 of Rhododendron molle. Classification (NCBI taxonomy): domain Eukaryota; kingdom Viridiplantae; phylum Streptophyta; class Magnoliopsida; order Ericales; family Ericaceae; genus Rhododendron; species Rhododendron molle. The sequence goes on from CM046390.1 coordinate 24,840,108, forward strand.
AATGAAACAAAGCAACCTGAAAGGCACAACACGTCCATAAATCGACACAGAAAAGAGAAATCCAAGAAACAAGAACCGAACCTGACGGAACGACCAACAACCGCTAATTTCACCACCGAAACCTTTGATTGTTCACCAATAAACCGCAGGAAACGCGATTTGGCAAGTGCAACAGTGAAACGGAAAAACCCCCAAATCACAGTGAAGAAAACAAATTGAAAAAATCACAAAAATCAAGCCAAACCTTAGAAGCACATGCAGGAGCCGTCGATCTAAGCACTGTCTCCTCATCGTCCGTCGCCTAGGCTTCTCCTTCTTCCGTCCAACGCTGCCTCCTCTCTCTCTCTCTCTCTTCTATCTGCTCCAAACCAGATGAAGGAAAGGTAAAGGCACCGCTGATTTCTTCCGTTCATTCGGTCTCCAACACAGTCTCCTCTCTCTTTCTCTCTCTTATCTGCCACAAACAACCAGACGAAGGAAAGGTGAAGGCAAAAGAGGAGACGTGGCTTCATCTGGGCCAAGTCCTTCGCATGAGGCAAATGGATGAAATTACCCTCGGTGCCAAAACCGGTGGCTCCCCAATTGAGGGGTACAATTGGAAAATCTGGACAAATTGTGCCGACCCATCCAATTTGGTTCAATTCTGTATTTAAGCTTAGATATTAAGATCTGGGGGAGGGGGGCTGCCGCCTCTTCCTCCCCCCCTCCCTCTCCCCTCCTCTCCCTTCCCCCTACTCCTTCTCTCCTCCCCACCGGTGTATCTTTTCCCGGTTTGAGAATAGGAGTCGTTGAGTTCGTGGTGACCAAGCTTCGAGTTCTCCGACCTCCGGCCGGCGACCTGTGGGCTGGAATCGCCATGTCTCCGCCTTGTCTTCCCAAATCCGGCGACAAGTGGCTGTTGGTGAGGTAATAACGGTGTGTGGGGTTAGGTTTTGATGGGTTTGGGCTTTTTCCTTTTTTTTTCCTTGTCTTTTCTTCTGCTTCCGGCCGCTCTTGGCTCGGTTTCTACCGACGGGTCTCCCCTGTCTGATCTGTGCCGGTCTAGTTCGCTAGATCTGGTGGGTGTTGGGTGGTGGGTGAATAATTTTTTTTTAGTTAAGGGTTTGGTGCTGGCTGAGTAGTAGTTTCTAGTGATTCAGCTTGAGTGTTGGTGGTGTTTTGGTTTTCTCGGCATCGGCTTCGGCGGTAGGCGGTGGCGGTGTTAGGGTGAGCCAGGATTCGATCTTCTTCTTTGGTTGGCTGTGGTATCACTTTTGCTCGGAGGTAACAGCAGATCTTGCGGAATGGAGTTTGTTCTTCGGCAGCTGCGGGCGCGCTAGGCCTCCTTGGCGCTGCCTTGGTCTTCGCACTCGGTGCCTCGCGTGGCAACGGAGGCTTGCCTCGGAGCCCCCCTCGGTGGACTCCACAGCTTTGATTGGGTCTCCCGGTCTAGTTCCGGCCGGCGGCCGTTGAGGCGTGTCCTTAGGAACATTTCTTTATTTCGTTTGTATTTGTTGTTGCATGATTGCATCTGCGCTTAGTGTTTTAATGGTTTGTGCTGGGATCCCGTTTTGGTATCTCTCTGCCTAGTTCTGGATGGGATTTCTAGGCCGTCACTTGTAACGGGTGCTTTTGCAGGGTGTCCTCGAGTCTGTAGCCTGTTGTACTTAATGCAGTACTCGTGTCTCGGATTAGGTAGTTTGGTGCATTCCTGTTTTTTGCGATGTAATCTTTACCTTCGGGTTTGGTTAATGAATTGCCTGATATTCCAAAAAAAAAAAAGAGAGGATATTAATTGTGTTATATATATATATATATAGTCCCCTTCCATTGCGGATGCCCGTATTGAAACAAGTTGCGGACCACCCCATTTCTCCTCTTTCCCGATTGAATTTTGATGATCCTAACCATTCAATGTGTTCAGAACGTGATTTTAAGGGTACCCACGAGAAATCGGAAAAAAAAATGACCGGGAAGGGCCTGATTTGAGCAGTTTTTATTTGAACCGTTCCATTAAAAATAAACAAAAGCTGCTCGGATGAAGCCCTTCCCGGTCTTTTTTTTGATTCTCATAAGTACCCTTAAAATCACGTTCTGAACACATTGAGCGGCTCGGATCATCGAAATTCGATCGGGAAAGGCAAAGTCCGCATTTAAGTTAGTTGCGGGCGTCCGCAACGGAAGCCCACTGTGTATATATATATATATACATACACACACACTCCTTTTCATATCCGGATGCCCGGATTTTCTTATGGTCTGGATTTGTGCCTTAGCTCCCATTTTCCGATCGATTTACGATGATCCGAGCCGCTCAATGTGTTCAGAACGTAATTTTAAGGATACATGGGAGAGATCAGCAAAAAAAAAAGACCGGGAAGGGCTTGATCCGAGCAGTTTTTTTCTGAACCGTTCAATAAAAAAACTGCTCAGATCAAGCCCTTTCCGGTCTTTTTTTTTGGTGATTTCTCGCGGGTACCCTTAAAATCACGTTCTGATCACATTGAGCGGTTTGGATTATCGCAAATCGATTGGAAAATGAAAAATCCGGACCATAAGAAAATCCGGGCGAGTGGATATAAAAATTACTCTATATATATATATATATATATATTAAGGGTTTCTGGTATTAAAATTAATCACTTGCTAAGGTTAATAAAAGAATGAATCAATCTTAATACCATCTCATTGTAAACATGCACTTACGTAACTTTTCATTGTAAAAACCAACAACAGGTAATAAACACATTAAAAATATATAGTAACCGAACACCAAGTCGCTGTAGTATAGTGGTAAGTATTCTCGCCTGTCACCCGGGTGGTTCGATCCCCTGCAACGGCGCTCTATGCATCTTGTTTGTTCCTTTGATTGATTCTGTTTTGTTCTCTTTCCTTCTTAAAAAGAATTTTTTAAAAAATTCCTCTTAGATTCCTTCTACTTTCAACATTTCTCTTTCTATCTCACTCCACTTATTATCCCTACTATTTTTTAAAAAATCTTCAAAACACAATCCAAACACAACAACTTTTGCCATTTTCCTTTTCCTTGCTTTCCCGACTTCAAGCTTCATTTTAGGGGGGAGGACCAGACCATGATTGTCTCTCCGTACTCCCATTTTCTGCGTTACTCACACTCACACGAAAACCCTTTTCATTTTCCGCGTTACTCACACTCACACGAAAACCCTTTTATAAGAGTAAACCCCCCCCCCCCCCCCCATAAATGAGAGTCAAAAGATGGCAAAACCAAAACTTACTTTTTTATATTCATGGGAGCAATATATATACACCAGGAGGTCCATACTTGGATGGATAAGATTACAATCAACTTAACCGAATCAGAAAAGATAGGGAAAAGAAGACAAAGATAAACTACACTACTAGATGAACTACAACGACACAACAAACTAATCCAAAAGATAATTATTAAGGCTAAGACTCCCCCTCAAGTTGGAGCTTGAATGGAATGAACGCCCAACTTACAACTAAGTTTCTGAAACTGTTCTTTGCCCAATGCCTTAGTGAAGATATTCGTGATCTGGTCAAAAGTATGGTCATAGGATGCGCGAAGTAAACCCTACTGTATTTTCTCACGCAAGAAGTGACAGTCAATTTCACTGTGTTTTGTTCGCTCATGAAACACTGGGTTGGAAGCAATATGGATAGCAACTTGGTTATCACAAAACATAGTCATTGGTTAAGAATGAGTAATACCCAGGTCGTGAAGAAGATAACGAAACCATTGAAATTCACTAGCTAATTGAGCCATTGAGCGATACTCGGCTTCCGCCGAGGAACGAGAAACAATGTGTTGTTTCTTTGTCTTGCATGCGATGGGACTATCACTAAGCATTGTACAATAACCTGATGCAGAATGACGAATGGTAGGGCAACTTGCCCAGTCCGAATCACAGTACCCTGATAGATGAAGAGAACTGGAAGATGACAATAAAATACCATGTCCTGGAGTACCCTTGAGATACCGAAGGATTACCAGCATCCATGTGGGGTAATGAGGTTCGTGCGTAAATTGGCTGAGAACATGGACTGCAAATAAGATGTCGGGGTCGGGTAATGGTTAAGTAAATAAGCCGACCCACGAGACGACGTTATGAGCTTGGGTTGGATAAAGGATCACCGTCATCAGGACGCAATTTTAAATGCTACTCCATATGAAAAAGAGACGGGCGACAACCAAGCATCCCCATGTCACGTAAAATATCAGGAGCGTATTTCCGCTGGCATAGATGGAGGCTCTTTTTGGAACGGGCAACTTCAATACCAAGAAAATATTTTAAGGCGTCAAGGTCTTTAATGTGAAATCTGGTTGCCAAGAATCCTTTGAGAGCAGCTATGGCAATAGGATCGGTATCGGTGACAAGTATATCGTCCACATAAACAAGAACAAATGTTGACGAGGAGCCGGAGACTTTGACAAAAAGAGAATAATCGGCCTTCGACTGACGAAAACCAGCAGCATACAAGGCAGAAGAGAACTTTGAAAACCAGTTTCGAGATGCTTGTTTTAAACCATATAAGGACTTATTTAGTTTACAAAATCAATGCTCCCCTTGTTTGTGAAAGCCCAGTGGAATGTGCATATAAACGTCTTCATCTAAATCACCATGAAGGAAAGCATTATGAACGTCAAGTTGATGGAGAGACCAATTCTTAATAGCCGCCACAGCAAGCAGACATCGAACAGTGACAAGTTTAGCCACTGGAGCGAAAGTCTCATGATAATCAAAACCTTCTTCTTGAGTGTAGCCCTTGGCAACAAGACGAGTTTTATATCGTTCAATCGTCCCATCAGATTTGAATTTCACCTTGTAAACCCATTTACAACCGATGGGTTTTTTGCCTGGAGGTAAAGCGGTGAGAGTCCATGTATTATTCTGTTCGAGAGCTGTAATTTCTGCTGTCATAGCATCCTGCCAATGAGGAATTTTCACAGCTTCCGAGAAAAATTTAGGTTCGACAGCAGAATCAAGAGCAACAAAGAAAGCCCAATGAGAGGAAGATAACTTATCGTAGAAAGAAAATGATGCAATGGATAAGTCATACCTGTCTTTGAAGAAAAGATGGAATGTGGAGAGGATCCATGGACTTAGGAACAATGAAAGTCTTGAAGATAAGCAGGGGGACGACGTTCCTAGACAGGTCGTGATGGAGCAGGACTTGAAGGGGTTGGTGAAGAATTTTCTGGTGTTGGGTTGGATGGAACAGTAGACGTGGAAGGAGTGCCTAAATATGGTTGTAAAGAAGGAAAGTCAGGCAATGGTAAGGGTAACACTGGTCCTTCTTGTGGCTGGGAAAGAACATCCTGGAATGGAAATTTGGTCTCACGAAAGACAACATGACGAGACACGGAGATTTTTTTTTGTTTCAAGGTATTTACGATAACCTTTAAGCCCAAATGGATAACCAACAAAAATTCCAGGTTTAGCTCGAGGATCAAATTTATGCGTAGACGGATCAGTATTGATAACAAAGCATAAACAACCAAAAACACGAAGCGCTCTAAAATTTGGTTTAGTTTTAAGTAAGACTTCGTGTGGGGTTTTTTCGCAAAGAACGGGAGTGGGAATTTTGTTGATTAAATAAGCTGCGGTGAGGACACATTCACCCCAAAAGGTTAGAGGTAGATTGGCTTGGAAACGAAAGGCACGAGCAACATCTAGAAGGTGTCGATGCTTTCGTTCGACAACTCCATTTTGCTGGTGAGTTTGAACACAACTTTGTTGGTGTAAAATCCCATGTTCCCGAAAGAAATGTTGCAAATTATGATGGAAAAATTCTTGGCCCTGATCACTTCGTATTTGTTTTACCTGAGACTGATATTGAGTGGAAACCATGGCAAAAAAGGATTGGAGATGAAACTTGGTTTCAGATTTATGTCGCATGAGGTAGACCCAAGTACATCTACTAAAATCATCCACAATTGTAAGAAAATAATGTGCACACGACCAGGATGGAACAGAAAAACGACCCCAAAGATCACAATGTATCAATTCAAAAGGTGCCCTGGTATGAATTGAACTAACAGGAAAGGGAAGCTTAGCTTGTTTAGCAAGGGGACAAATATGACAAAGGCATTTATTAGAACAAGAAATGAAATCAAAATCTGTTGCTAAAGATTTTATTCTCTCATGAGAAGGATGTCCCAAGCGCCAATGCCAAAGATCAAAAGGCGAGGTGGAAGAGACCATGAAGGCTTGAGGAGGTTGAAGGAGGTAAAGTCCATCATGCATCCTGCCCATTCCAATCTTCTTCTTTGTTGACTGGTCCTGAAATACACAATGATCAGGAAAGAAAGTGACGAAGTATTGGAGAGAACTTGTAAGCTGACTCACAGAGATAAGATTATACCGAAATGATGGAACAAAGAACACATTAGTAAGGGAAAATTCAGATGTGAATTGGACTGTACCAATGTGAGTGACAGCCACTTGTGTTCCATCAGGTAATTGAACACGTGGAGATATAATGCATGGGGAATATGAAGAAAAAAATGTAAGATCGGAGCACATGTAATTTATAGCTCCTGTACCGATAATCCAAGAATGAGAAGTGACATACGAAAGAGCTTTACCTGTAAGATTTGCCGTGGAGGTAGAAGTACCTGAGAAAGTATGGCAAGAATTTGTTGATACTGGGCTTGAGTGATTGGAGCAGAAGGTTGCATGTAATTAGTATCTAGGGGTGTGGCAGCAACATGCTCAATTGTGGTAGCAAAAGTGTTACTCCTACGAGTTTGACTCGAAGACCCGCCAAAAGATTCATTAGCAGGCACAAATGAACCAATCGCATGAGTTTGCAAACCTTTCTTCTTGGCATTAAGAGGATAACCGTGCTTCTTATAACACTTTGCTTCTATGCGCCCGTCTTGATCACAATAGTTGCAATGAGGTCTGCGAGATCTATATTGCGAATCACGGCTATTAGCAACAATAAGAGCTGCTGCTTCAGGAACCATGGCTGGAGCATGATGTAATTCACGTTGCTTTTCTTCTTGCAGAAAAAAGAATAAATCTTCTGAATGGAAGGCAATGGCTCGAGAAGCAGTAATTGACTCCGCAAGTTCGAATAAGCGCTATCCAAACCTTGCAAAAATTGCAGGACCTGATCTTGATGATATACATCTGATACTGCTTTGATGGCTCCACAAGTACAAGCTGAAAGTGCAATATAGGAAGATTGCTCATCCCAAAGACTTTTAAGCTTTGTAAAATACTGTGACACAGACATGTTTCCTTGAGTAGGATGAGATATTTCTCTCTTTAGCTTGAACAACATTGATGCATTGGGTTGAGAAAAACGATCATGAAGATCATCCCAAACTTCCTTAGAAGACGTGTCGTATGGGATATTGCCCTGAAGTTTTGGTGAGATAGAGTGAAAGATCCAAGAAGAAACCAAATCATTGCAGCGTTGCCATTGGTGAAGTTGATTAGGCGAGGTGGGTTTAGGAATTTCACCAGTGACGAATCCTAGCTTACCATACGCATTTCTCGAACTCATTTACTATAATTATCTGGTGTTAACAGGGGTGAAACAAGAATGGAGGTAGGGCTATCGGAGTGATGGATAAGGTATGGATCATTTAGGTCATTAATTGACTTTGACAGAGATGATGTTTTTTCTTTCATAAGAAAGAAATGAAGATGGATAATTTAGTTTGACTTTGATACCATAGTAAATGAGAGTCAAAAGATGACAAAATCAAAACTTACTTTATGATATTCATGGGAGTAGTATATATACACATGGAGGTCCATACTTGAATGGATAAGATTACAATAAACTAAATCGAATGAGAAAAGATAGGGAAAAGAAGATAAAGATAAACTGCATTACAAGATGAACTGCAACAACACAACAAACTAATCCAAAAGATAATTATTAAGGCTAAGACACTATTTATGCTTTTCTTCTCCTTAATCCAAAAGATAATTATTAAGGCTAAGACACTATTTATGCTTTTCTTCTCCTTAATCCAAAAGATAATTATAAAGGCTAATACACTATTTATTCTTTTCTTCTCCTAGTCCTTCCTACCCATTACATCCACCACAACCACACACCACCCCCCGGCCCAAAACCCCATTCCATTCCCCACCCTCCGCCGGAAAATGGACACCTCCGCCCCACCGACCAAATTCGCCACCGCCATCCACATAACAGCCCTCGACGGCATCGTCAACGTCAACTCCCTCTTCACCCTCGCCGTCTTCATCGGCCTCTCCTGGAACCCCGCCGACCCCACCAACGGCCTCATCGACCCAACCAACAACCCCACCTGCGCCGCCACTCACCAAATCTCCAAAGACCTCGTCGCCTTCCACGTCTACTCCTTCAGCTCCTTCCTCTTCTCCAGCCTCGTCGCCCTGGGCCTCAAGCAGGCTATCCGGATATCCTCCGGATCGTCCCGCTTCCCCCGGACCTTCCACCTCAGCAGCGACCTCACCTTCGACCTGGCCTGGGTCAACAAAAACCTGCTTCGGGTCGGGTACCTGGTGTCCGCGGCGGGTTCGGTCAGCGGGTGCGTCTTCCTGATGCTGGCTCTGATCAATGTGGTTCAGATCAAGCTGGGGACGCTGGCGTGCGGGAGCGCGCACACATATGGGGCTGTGGTGCCGCTGGTGATATTGGTCCCTTCTGCGCTGCTTATTTATGTTTGTTCTGTTTTGTATGCTTTCACTCGGTAGGTTCTTGTGGGTCTGTTTATGGGTGGGATTGGAATTTGGGTTTGAAATTTGAATTTGGAATGTGCATTTGGAGTGTTATATGCTAATGGGATTAGATGATTCTGTTGTCCAAAATTTGGGTCGCAAATTTGGAATTGGTAACGTATAGAGCCCCTAGTATATGTCTTATTGTCTATGGTGAAGTGAGTCTTTCTATGGCTATACACCATTTGGGGTACACCATTTGCACACTACGTTGTGTGAGGTACCTTGGGCTCCCACACAAATGATTGGAGCTGTTCGATTTGTTTAAAATAATTTTGTAAGAATCGATCAAGTCCTTATTGATATCCGACTGAACTGATTTTTTACAGAGATTATTAAAAATACATTTTAAATAAACTGAGCAGCTCCAGTCATTTGTGTGGCATCCCGAGATGAGTCACACACAATGCGGTGTACACCAAATGTACACCAATTGGTGTACCTATAGTTTTATTGATCGTGAAGTAGATCCAAATATATGTGCACTGAAATTGCCTACATTTGGGTGGTCAAATGGAGCTATTGCCTGGAAAAATTTATGGAGTTATGTGTGGTGAAGTGAGACAGTGGAGAGTGTGAGGCTGGTGGAATTAAGACTTGTAAATTGCTTGAAGCTTTTGATTTCTCGTTGAATTTCAATAGGTGCTCGTTTGAACTCCAAGTGTCTTCTGTCATCAGATTGTACGCTGTTCCAATCGACCATTGAGTTATATTAAAGTGCTAACTGCTAAGTGCTACATAATAGAACTTGCTTGTCTAGTTTTAGGCTTTTCAGTTCTTTTAACGGGAAAGATGCAGTGCTCGCAATCAGAAAACTCCAAGGCAGCTGACATGAAATTGGCAGGACAAGGTCAAATGATTGTCTTGACCTTGCTCGAGATAAGACTCTCATGGAAGAATCACCTCTTTCTATGTACTTGTAAATCGGTTGCTGGATTGGGTATGCCCTCTTGACAGGTACGCTATCATAGTGTCGCTCTCAAGTACCGTTATGGTGCTAGGTCAAAGGGATGATTCTCTCGTCCTCAAGGTGGTTCTTTCGTGAGTGTCTCACCTCTCTTTGTTATTGATTCACAAGGTGTGGAAAAGAAATTCATTTCTTTTCATTTTGATCCCCAAGGGATCTAAACATTGTTTTTCTAAGCACAGATTTTGAGACCCAGCTCGGATGCAATCCTCAATTTTCATTTTGAGTTTTGTTTGGGGTAGTTCTTTGTTGCTAGTACTGCTATTGGCTTAGTTGGTAGTTACCAAATAAAATTTATTATTTTTGGACAGCTAGTTACCAACGTGTTAGCTAGTGTTGATAGGTTCTTAGATGAGATGTTGGGTACCAACTGTACATTGGAAAGCAGCTACCCTCTGGTTTGGTCAGTTCAGAATTCCAGAGGGGCTATGGGGTGGCTTTGTGATCTTTGATTTCTTTTTTGGGTAATTTTGTGATCTTTGATTTCGTTTGCTGCCAAAGCTGAAAGTTGTTAGCAATAAACCCCCGTTTCATCTTCAAGAATGAAAAAACACGAGTCATGACTTCATCAGGTGCTGAATGCTCAGTGGCTCAAAGTAGCCAGTTATCCCTCAGACCTAATTTTAATGGAGAATAGAAACAATAAATCTGCTATACTGCTTTATTCACCATGACTGTGGGTTTCTTGTAAGCACCTCAATAGCCACTTACCATTCTTGTTTTTATACAATAAAGCTTATGGAGACGTAGGTGTTCCTACATAGTTGATTTCTGGTGAGGAGATATGGAATCCCAAATGAAGTGCATTTGTTTTCTGGGGTTTCTTTTGTTTTTGGGTTGTTCTGGGTTGAAGGGAGTCGATGGAGCTGGTGAATGTCAGAAAATCTTCACTTGATGCTGAAGTTTTCAAACTGGCTTCTTGTGGGCCAGCAATTATGGATGAGAAAGCTACTCCTTCCAATGGTTGCTTCCTTAGGGTGAAGAAACTGTGCTGTAACCCTAGCTGCCTCTCTGCTGTTATACTTTCCAACACCGCTAAAAGTGCTAGAATCAAGCCTGAAATTGCCATGACCATTTCTAAGCGCTGCGACATTGCTGACCGTCCTGTTGGTTACAAGCGTGGAGGTTTGATTGGACATTATTACAGTATTTTTTTGTTTGTTAGTTCCTACATAGTTTTTTTGTATAG